>CM068382.1:19339696-20803220 GCA_034770075.1 Aralia elata
GGGGCAGCGCCCCCGAGCTAATTTTTTTTTAATACTTTTATATTTTTTTTTTCAAATTTGACGGGAGTTCGTACTGTGTCGAGATGAAATATTTTTTTTAATATAAAGATTTGACAAAAAAAAATTTCACAACATAATTAAAACAATGTTTTATATCAACAATTGTAAAAGTATTTTTAAAAAAATAAATTAAAAAATAGTAAGGTTGCCTTTGTAGTCAATATTGTGCTATATTTAAGGTCATTGTGTGAAATTAACCCTATGGTTAGTCATTTGTCATATTAGACTATTTCCTTTTCTTTTTCCTTAAAATTTAAGCATTGAAAAATTATGTTTGATAGTGACTAGATAAATTATGTCAACTTTGAGGACGTAAATGATTATTTTTAAAAAAATTAGTTTTATCTACATGTCAACTGAGAAGAAAATTAATATTATGTACTCTCAACTTTTCAAGTCTCATCTTGATGACGGGTAAAGATTGCAGAGTAAGAATTAATAAATTATTAAATTGTGTTTGTCTTTTTTTGGATTGTTAGTAAAAAACAATGAAAAGCAAAATGTAGCAGCTAAGAATCGAACCTAGGTATATGCTTGGGACAAGAACTATTCTACCGCTGGACCAATGAGGCTTTAGTTTTATGTACACATATATACATATATATACACAAGTTTATAATTATTTTTGGGCCCCATTCCACTTTGGGCCCTGGGCGGTCGCCCTGGTTGCCCTGGTCCAGGGCCGGCTCTGATTCTCGATTATTTCAACGTCGTCGCGTTGCCAAACTCCAACACATTAATATGTCTTCCCTAGATCTATTCTGATTGCCGGTCTTTCTCCTTCTCCGGCCATCATTAAGTAAAGGAAAATAAGAAATGGGAAGTTTTTTTTTTAGGGAGAAAATGGAGAGATTTTTTCTAAATTGACTGAATGTTTGGGTTTTATACAATATCGATAAATGTTACAGCTGGTTCGAGTCGAGGTAACAAAAGTTCATATTTTTAGTTTTATACCCACAAGGCCACGACTCTATAACTTCTTAGGTAGTGTTTGGTTTATGCCAAATCTTCATAATACAATAGATTATGTATATTAATTTGACATGAATTCCATCCGGTTCATTGATTACACATGTATTATGTTCGGTTCATTTAATACATTTATTCCTTCTTACTGGACGTCAAAACACAAAATTTAATAAATACAATTAATAATTTATTTGATTGATTAGAATGAATATACAATTTTAATATTACTTTTTAAAATTTATGAAAAAAGATAAAAAAAATTAATAATTTAATATTTAATGTAGTAATAATATTATAAACTAAGTAATGTTTTCTTGAAATTTGCAAAAGACAAATAATAAATTTTACTCTCTAAAAAGACAAGAAAAAATGAACGAAGGGAATTAATATTTTTTAAGAGTCTCGCTATGTATTGTAATAAATTTACACCGAATTACAATTGCAAAACTTATCACGACATGGGATTGGTAGTAATTATAGGAGGGTTTTACTTATTACATATCTCTCCAAAAGAATACCACTAATACTTATTTACGCAATTGACAACCAAAAATTCGATGTAAACATTCACAATATATATTATTTTATTTTTTAACTTATTATATCTATAACATAATAGGTCATAAAAATTAAAACAATATTAATTATTATTGATTTGACATTTTAACTTACAATATGAATATTTTTTTTAGCTTATTATGTCTGTAATGTAATAATGTCAATAAAGACAAAACAATACTTTATACTTCTAAAAAAATGAGTAAAGTACAATTTGCACACATATTAAAAAAATAAAACTACAGGAAATTGAGTAAAACAGTTTTAAATTTATTCTTAATGGTCTCACAATATTATATAAAGTTATGAGTACTTTTATTTTTTTATACTAACGGACCTCACTAAATAATATATTTACCCTTCACTTTATACACTTTATCTCATCTTTTTGGGAACAAAAAATTTATACATTTAGTCATCCTTTTGGGGACGGAGGAAGTAATAATTACTACGTATTTGATATTTTGACTTACAATTTATTTTATTCATGAGTAGTGATTCATAACAAATGGTTGTCATGAATCTCTCACAGTCCAATGTGAGATTTGACGATCAAGATAAAGCCCAGGCAAAAAAAAAAAAAATTCACATGCCTCTACTCTTAGTAGAAGCATAGAGGGATGTCCTAAATATCTCTCCTTTAGTTAGATTTAATAGTTTCAATGTATTTATTTGACTAAATAATTTTTTACATAATAAAATTTAACATTATCAATTATATTTAATGTATTTATTTTTATAATTAATTTCTTAAGTAATAAAATTAAAAATTGTCAGTTATGTTTAATGTATTTATTTGTATAAATAATTTCTTAAGTAATAAAATTTAACATTGACAATTTTATTCAACGTATTTATTTGTATAAATAATTTCATAAGTAATAAAATTTAATATTGTCAATTATTGTGACAATTTGATTATTTAAAATTTAAACTCCATATTGTAATACAATTTGATTTAATTAATATAAATTATATTAAAAATAAATACATTGAAATTATTTAAATCTAACTAAGGTAGAGGTATTTATGACATTCCTCCATACATTGGCATGTAAAGAAAAATTGTCTTTCGATACTCTTACTAGCGGCAGTGGTTTAATTTTATTTTATCTGCCGCTAAGAAGAGTAGCGACATGGGTTTAATCTCCATTAATCTCGTCTGTTAGATCTCGCATTTGACGATGAGAAATATGTTTACTGGAATAGTGTCCATAACAACCATTTGCTATGGATCACTACCATTTATTCATTACATATAATTAAATATTTTAGTGAACTCAACACAATTTTGAACATAATGTAATAGTACTATAATTATCACACAAATACCAATTACAAACCAAATAAATATATGTTTTAATAATTTATTAAAATTCTATTGCATTACGTAGGTTATTGCTTTACATCAAATTTTATTCAACGAAACAAACCTGTTAGTTTTCAGAGGCACAAAAGATATCTAGAAGGGGGGAGGGGGGGTTGAATAGATACTTTAAAACTTTTTTAACTTATTTTCAAAGAATGACTTAGCAGGTTATTTAATTAACAGACTAATTAAGCACATCAGAATATGATTGATTAAATCCTCCTTAAAGATAGAGTAGCAATAGTAGTTAAGATAAAGCAGTGATATAACAGTTATAGAAGTTATGACAATTAGAGAGTAAAAAGAGAAGAATATAGGACTTTAAGTAGTTTGGAGCCACGCAAGACTCCTACTCCACTGATCTACATATTAAAAAAATAAAACTACAGGAAATTGAGTAAAACAGTTTTAAATTTATTCTTAATGGTCTCACAATATTATATAAAGTTATGAGTACTTTTATTTTTTTATACTAACGGACCTCACTAAATAATATATTTACCCTTCACTTTATACACTTTATCTCATCTTTTTGGGAACAAAAAATTTGTACATTTAGTCATCCTTTTGGGGACGGGGAAAATAATAATTACTACGTATTTGATATTTTGACTTACAATTTATTTTATTCATGAGTAGTGATTCATAACAAATGGTTGTCATGAATCTCTCACAGTCCAATGTGAGATTTGACGATCAAGATAAAGCCCAGGCAAAAAAAAAAAAATTCACATGCCTCTACTCTTAGTAGAAGCATAGAGGGATGTCCTAAATATCTCTCCTTTAGTTAGATTTAATAGTTTCAATGTATTTATTTGACTAAATAATTTTTTACATAATAAAATTTAACATTATCAATTATATTTAATGTATTTATTTTTATAATTAATTTCTTAAGTAATAAAATTTAAAATTATCAATTATATTTAATGTATTTATTTGTATAAATAATTTCTTAAGTAATAAAATTTAACATTGTCAATTTTATTCAACGTATTTATTTGTATAAATAATTTCATAAGTAATAAAATTTAATATTGTCAATTATTGTGACAATTTGATTATTTAAAATTTAAACTCCATATTGTAATACAATTTGATTTAATTAATATAAATTATATTAAAAATAAATACATTGAAATTATTTAAATCTAACTAAGGTAGAGGTATTTATGACATTCCTCCATACATTGGCATGTAAAGAAAAATTGTCTTTTGATACTCTTACTAGCGGCAGTGGTGTAATTTTATTTTGTCTGCCGCTAAGAAGAGTAGCGACATGGGTTTAATCTCCATTAATCTCGTCTGTTAGATCTCGCATTTGACGATGAGAAATATGTTTACTGGAATAGTGTCCATAACAACCATTTGCTATGGATCACTACCATTTATTCATTACATATAATTAAATATTTTAGTGAACTCAACACAATTTTGAACATAATGTAATAGTACTATAATTATCACACAAATACCAATTACAAACCAAATAAATATATGTTTTAATAATTTATTAAAATTCTATTGCATTACGTAGGTTATTGCTTTACATCAAATTTTATTCAACGAAACAAACCTGTTAGTTTTCAGAGGCACAAAAGATATCTAGAAGGAGGGAGGGGGGGTTGAATAGATACTTTAAAACTTTTTTAACTTATTTTCAAAGAATGACTTAGCAGGTTATTTAATTAACAGACTAATTAAGCACATCAGAATATGATTGATTAAATCCTCCTTAAAGATAGAGTAGCAATAGTAGTTAAGATAAAGCAGTGATATAACAGTTATAGAAGTTATGACAATTAGAGAGTAAAAAGAGAAGAATATAGGACTTTAAGTAGTTTGGAGCCACGTAAGACTCCTACTCCACTGATCTACATATTAAAAAAATAAAACTACAGGAAATTGAGTCAGTTTTAAATTTATTCTTAATGGTCTCACAATATTATATAAAGTTATGAGTACTTTTATTTTTTTATACTAACGGACCTCACTAAATAATATATTTACCCTTCACTTTATACACTTTATCTCATCTTTTTGGGAACAAAAAATTTGTACATTTAGTCATCCTTTTGGGGACGGGGGAAATAATAATTACTACGTATTTGATATTTTGACTTACAGTTTATTTTATTCATGAGTAGTGATTCATAACAAATGGTTGTCATGAATCTCTCACAGTCCAATGTGAGATTTGACGATCAAGATAAAGCCCAGGCAAAAAAAAAAAAAAATTCACATGCCTCTACTCTTAGTAGAAGCATAGAGGGATGTCCTAAATATCTCTCCTTTAGTTAGATTTAATAGTTTCAATGTATTTATTTGACTAAATAATTTTTTACATAATAAAATTTAACATTATCAATTATATTTAATGTATTTATTTTTATAATTAATTTCTTAAGTAATAAAATTTAAAATTATCAATTATATTTAATGTATTTATTTGTATAAATAATTTCTTAAGTAATAAAATTTAACATTGTCAATTTTATTCAACGTATTTATTTGTATAAATAATTTCATAAGTAATAAAATTTAATATTGTCAATTATTGTGACAATTTGATTATTTAAAATTTAAACTCCATATTGTAATACAATTTGATTTAATTAATATAAATTATATTAAAAATAAATACATTGAAATTATTTAAATCTAACTAAGGTAGAGGTATTTATGACATTCCTCCATACATTGGCATGTAAAGAAAAATTGTCTTTCGATACTCTTACTAGCGGCAGTGGTTTAATTTTATTTTGTCTGTCGCTAAGAAGAGTAGCGACATGGGTTTAATCTCCATTAATCTCATCTGTTAGATCTCGCATTTGACGATGAGAAATATGTTTACTGGAATAATGTCCATAACAACCATTTGCTATGAATCACTACCATTTATTCATTACATATAATTAAATATTTTAGTGAACTCAACACAATTTTGAACATAATGTAATAGTACTATAATTATCACACAAATACCAATTACAAACCAAATAAATATATGTTTTAATAATTTATTAAAATTCTATTGCATTACGTAGGTTATTGCTTTACATCAAATTTTATTCAACGAAACAAACCTGTTAGTTTTCAGAGGCACAAAAGATATCTAGAAGGGGGGAGGGGGGGTTGAATAGATACTTTAAAACTTTTTTAACTTATTTTCAAAGAATGACTTAGCAGGTTATTTAATTAACAGACTAATTAAGCACATCAGAATATGATTGATTAAATCCTCCTTAAAGATAGAGTAGCAATAGTAGTTAAGATAAAGCAGTGATATAACAGTTATAGAAGTTATGACAATTAGAGAGTAAAAAGAGAAGAATATAGGACTTTAAGTAGTTTGGAGCCACGCAAGACTCCTACTCCACTGATCTACTCCTCGAATAGCAAATTCACTAAGGATATCTTTACAACTTGAATCACTAAGATTCCTTCAAGGACAACAACCTTGAAACTCCAGTACACTAAGTACTCTTCAAGACCCGCAGCCTTGGGACAGTGTAGACTAAGACTCGCAGCCTTAGAATCACCAGTACACTTAGTACTCTTCAAGTCCAGCAGACTTGGAACTCGTTGGTTACTTGTTGACCCTTACACTTTGTTGAGAGTGTTTTGTTTTGTTGCTAGTAAGTTGCTTGAAGCATATGATCTGATGAATTTAGTAGCGAAGCAAGATGTTTCACTTTGGATCGTAGAGTGAGGTTTTGACAGATTGATTTGTTCGTATGTACTTCCTCCTTTTTAATCTTCAAACTATTCGCCTTATATAGATGCCTCTGAAATCTTCTCGTTGAAATGAGACCGTTGCATCTAATATTTCTGTTGAGATTTGTTGCTGAACTTAGGAATAGTTTATTCCTTGTTGTGCGCAGTAGTGGGGTGAGACAGTATCCATTAGCTTGCTCCAAGATAGTGGTAAGGATAGTGCTTTGAATATCTGCAAACCACAGTCGTTTGTTCCCCACTGTATTTTGATTCTTCATTCAAATCAATAAAGTATTCAGCAGCTGTCTTGGGCAGGTCACTTTACTTGTATGGATGTTAGCAATCCATTATGGTCCCTATAAAATATTTAATTTAGTTCTGGGTTGCTTGTCTGATGAGGATTGTAGAGTACTCAACTGACTCTATGATTTGGACTCTACGATCTTGCTAGTCGTAGTGTCATTAGACAGATCGTAGAGTTCCTTTCTTAACTGCTCTACGATCCTTGATAAGACTTGATGCTTTTACTGTTATCTTCATATTGCTCTTGTATCACTTAGAGACAACATCAATGTTTTGCCTTTAGATCTCCTTAAGTACTGTTTTCTTAATCTTGAATGCTCTTTGCACAGGTGACTCTAAGATCCTGCTTGGGTGTAGACAGTCTAAGAGAATCGTAGAGTGACTGACTGAAATTGACTCTACGATGCCGAGATAGCTCTACAATCTGTCGAGCCTTACTCTACAATTACTTGGTAGACGCTACGATCTTGCACTTGTCCTGCAATCCTTTGCTGACTGTCTTGTAAACTAACTGGCTACTCTACGACAGCCTTTGCAGTACTCTACGATCAGACTGGTCTTATTATTTTGCTCATTAGATCAACCTAACAAGTTTGATCTTTTCTATCTAAGTCCTTGTACATAATAATCATTGTAAAGACTTTACAATTCAACTACTGATATACATATACATTAATATCATAACATCAAATTCAAATATGTGATTCCTAACAATCTCTCCCTATTTGATGTTGACATAAACCAGTAGTTTTGAATCATATCATCAATTTTAATACATTTGCTTAAAAAATTAAACATGACTTAGAGTATAGTGAGCAACTGTATTTCTAGATAAAATCATGAATTTATTTATGTTTTCATAAAAATGACATTGTATAGCAATTACATCAATTAAGAGAAAGAAGAGTACAACATACTTTAAATACCTAGCTCCTTCCTCTATCTCTTGATCCTCTTTTGGTCCTTGGAGGGTTTGCTCGTTCATATGTAACTCTTTGTCTGTACCTTTCTCTTCCTTCTTTAGTTATTCGCTGAAACTCTTCAATTTGCTCTTAACGAAGGCCAGAATATGGCATATGACTTCCTCATTCTCTATAGTGGTAAGTCCTATGCACGTGACGATTTAAGAGTGCAGGATCACCTGATGGTATGCGTACTCCAGTGGAAGTCACATCAGGCTATCTCTTGAAAGAGCCAGGGACTTCACTCCTTATGGGAATGGCATTGATGGGCTCATCACTAGGAATTGATGATTGCCTTCGATGTTCCTCCCCACTTCTACTCTTATTGTTTGATTCTCCCATATTTCCCTTATCTCTAATATTCTCCCCCTTTATGTCAGCATCCAGGGTTTGAACATCTTGAAATAACTGTTGCATACCTCTCACCAATTCTTGCATTTGTGATCAAGACTGAAGAATGTCGTATTTGTTTTCTTGGATCATTTCTTTAGTCTGTATTCTCTGGTGGTGAACCATAGCCAAGGTTACATCTGTTCGTTGCATTTGCTAGAGGGAGGCTTCCTTGAAATCATGAATGGAGGTTCGAAGCTCAAGGATTCTTTCATTTATCTCCTTGGTGTTTTGTTCAATGACTTATTAAAGGGATATAACTGTTGCTTTGTGTTTAGCAATTTCAGCATGATAGAGTTGATCCCTTTTATTTATTCTTGCCATCATTTCCTTGAGTATCTCCCTCATCCTAGTAGTCAGTACAGTACCCAAGCTGTTAGAATGGCTATTTGCAGCGTCGATTACTTTGTCGATTTTTCGATGGAGGGCTAGGGAATTGGCTTCAAGATTCTCCTACATGTCCGTTGCCATATGAGCTGTGAGGTTATCCATCTCATCTTTAGAGGCAATGAGATTGACACGCTCAAGAGTCTGCTTAATCTCTGAGGAGGGTTCTACCTTATTGCGTCCTTAAAGATTTGATAAAGCAATGATAATGTCAAAATATTCATTGTTTGAGAAGGATGGAATATCAGAGGGAGTGATTGAGACAGTGGTTTGCTGTATGGGAGAGAATGACTCTACGATTGGGGTTGGGAGGCTTATTTGGTCATCAGTCGTAGAGTTTAGGGACTTTACGACTAGAGATGGTTGTTCATTTGGTCCATGAGTCACAGAGTGTTGAGACCCTATAACTGAAAATTGGTTCCTTGGGTCAAGAATGATCTCAATCCATCTAGGCATTTCATCACAAAAGTGAAAGTAGGATAAAGTAGAATGATTTATTCTGATGCTTTGAGGAATGAAGTATAGCTTTTGCTCGTTTGTTTGGGATGAATTATTAGTGATTAGTTTCTGAGCAAAGATAACTTTTCTTGAAAATCCTTAGGCAAGCACTGACACCGCTGGGTAAGACTTGAAAGTCCAGAACATGTGATCCAAAGAGTTGAGGATCAGAGCTTGGTGGAAGGACATCTTCGACAAGTATGAGAATAAATTATGATAGTTGATGTACCTTTCCTCATCTCTAAATTCAGCAATAATTTCCACATCATCCTCTTCACTTTCATGATTTTCTTCATTTCCTTCATCACTGACCTCTACGAACTCAACTTCTTTAGCCATTGTTTTTTCCTCATATACTTCTTCAGCTTCAATTTCTTGAGGGGTTGAGGGGGCTTCATGATGAGCTTCTGATTGCTCCCTCTCAATCTGAGCATGAATTGGCTCAGGAGTCTCGGACGTCTCCCCCTCAGTTTGAGCATTACTTTGCTCGGCAACCTCTTGTCGCTCCTCCTCAGAGAGGACATTCACTTGTTTTGAGGCAGTTGGGTTGACAGTAGTGTTTATAGCAGCAACAACTGATTCAATGATCCTAATTTGTACCATGGATTCATGTGGAGAGCCAGGGATTGGCATTAGGGTTTCCTCCTCAATATCAGTTGTTGTTGGATTAGAGGTCGTCAATCTTCTTTCTTCTTCTTTGATTCTGAGTATTGCCTTTTGCCGCTCAAGATCAGCTAATTTGATGATCCTCTTCCTTATCCTTTTTGGCTTAGGTTTAGCAACCTTCTCAGCCATCTATTCTTCTTCAGCAATGGTTAATTGCTCAGGCTGATTAGCCATCCCAGCAGTTTTTTTAGTGTTATCAGCAAATCCTGACTATACGATTGGAGAGCTGGTGTACTCTACGATCATAGGGAGAGAAGACTTCTTTAAATGCATGTTGCGTTTTCCCTTCTTATGAATCATCTAAGAGAGAGGGATGGTCTCATCAGTGATTTCTTCTATTTGCTACTTCTTCATTGGTGGTTGTTCCTCTATGGGAGATGATATTGGCAGTGCAGAAGTTTCAGGTCCTTGGAGGGCCTCATTAGTTGATCTTTGAGGTTCGTCTTACATTTGAGGCACCTCATTTGCCTTTTTATTCCCTTTATTTTTCCTGTTCAGGGCTGGTGGCTCCTGATTCACTTCTTCAGTTTCTTCAATAACAGATAAGTTCCTATTGAGGGCCTTTTTGCTCCACTTATCGTTCACTAGATGTTCTACTTGTCATTCACTAGATTTAGACTGGATCTTTCTTAAGTTTTCCACTAGATTTCTCTTCCAATTCACAAATAGCTTCTAAGTAATCCTTTTATTGGGGTTGAGGACTTCACCTTTGTTATCTCCAATTTTATCACCTAGTGCTAATTGTAGAAGGATGCTTATGAACCTTCCATAGAACATTTTTCCATTTCCTTTAGATTTCTCAGCATTTTGAACCCAGTTGCCAATCCATTCCATCAATAGGACTCCAAAGTTGATGTCAATCTTGAACACGATTATTGTCATAATTTTCAGTTGGAGCTCGCTGACAGAATTATGAGTTGAATCTTTGCACAGAATGCATTTCCCCACAACATCAGCAAGAAATTCGTATTTTTGGGGAAATTTCTTCTTCTTTAAACCCCTCAACTCAGGATTGTACTTGTGGTTCATTCGCTTTAGCCCTGCTACTGTATCGATACAGCTCAAAGAGGTGAGACTTTTTGATTTAAAACCTAGGGACTTCTGACGAGTTGAGCTGAATTGATGTGCCCTTGACTTTGGTGGACAAAATACCATCAGTGTAAACTCTATTTGTGTAGAACTCCCTCACTAATTTAGAATAAATCTTTATGTTGGTCTCGAGGGCTTCCTAGAGTCCTGCTCGCTTCAGAAGAGAGATGATCTTCTGGTATTGCCTTTCAACAGTGGTGAAGTCTTCGAAGTCTAGCTCGTTGCTTGAGATGACTGGAGAATGTGCCATTTGAAGATTGCTTTGATTTTACTAAATAGAAACAAGATTGTCTGAGTGTTTGTAAGACTTCAAAAACAAGGGTTTTAGCAAGAGAGAGAGACTTTTGAAATTTGAAATCAGATAGCGCAAATAACAGTTATGAATTAATTTAAAAACTTCCCTCTTTATTACCTGAGTGGGACACATGTTTGGCTTTGAAAGGAGGCGCGTCTTTTATTCTAAAAGATAAGACCTTTTTACCCTTAGCCCCCTGAGCTTTACAACTCCTCTTTGAGCTTTACGAACACTTGGCCACTCTACGATTTTCGTTTCACTTTGCGTACTTCAGTTCCACTCTACGAATTGGCTTCACTCTACGAACTATGCCTATCTTAGATCATTCCTTAGCTATTTTTCTGCAGAGTTAGTAGGTTCCAACGCATAGTATCATGAGTGTAAATTTAGCATTCCTAATTCACTTATCAGCATGTTAAACCTTGATTCATCCAATGGTTTTGTAAAGATATCAGCAAGCTGGTTTTCAGTTGGAATATAATGTAGTGATATGCTTCCATTTTGTACATAATCTCTAATGAAATGATATCTTATATCTATATGCTTTTTTCTTGAGTGCATGATAGGATTATAAGTTATAGCAATAACACTTGTATTATCACAATGAACAGGGATAGACTTAAACTTAAACCCATAGTCAGTTAGCTGATTTTTCATCCATAAGATCTGTGCACAGTAACTACCTGCAGAAATGTATTCAGTTTCTGCAGTTGAGGTTGATACTGAGTTTTTCTTTTTACTAAACCAAGAGACAAGTCTATTTCTAAGCATTTGACATGTTCTACTTGTGCTCTTTCTATCAATTTTACATCCTGCATAGTCAGCATCTGAGTAACCTGTTTGATCAAAGGGTGACTCCTTGGGATACCAAAGTCCCAAACTAAGAGTGCCCTTATGATACCTAAAAATCCTTTTTACAACCATTAAACGTGATTCCTTAGGATGAGCTTGAAATCTAGCACAAATACAAGTAGCAAACAGGATATCTGGTCTACTAGCAGTTAGGTATAAAAGAGAGCCTATCATACCTCTGTATTGAGTAGTATCAATGCTTTTACCTTTCTCATCTTTGTCAAGCTTAGTTGCAGGTGCCATGGGAGTTTTCATGAGGGTAGCTGAATCCATGCCATACTTCTTTAATAAATCTTTAATGTACTTGTCTTGGTTGATGAATATCCCTTCATCAGTTTGCTTTACTTGAAGTCCAAGGAAGAAGTTCAGTTCTCCCATCATGCTCATTTCAAACTTGTTTTGCATTAGCTTGGTAAACCTTTCACATAGCTTTTCATTAGTAGAACCAAATATTATGTCATCCACATAGATTTGAACTAGAAGTGTTTTTTATCCTTGTGTTTCCTTAGGACTAATATGGTGTCTACTCTACCTCTAATGAATCCTTATTCAATAATAAAATTAGTGAGAGTTTCATACCATGCTCTAGGTGCTTGTTTTAATCTATATAATGCTTTATCTAATTTATAAACGTAATTAGAAAAGGTTGGATTGATAAAACCTAGAGGTTGCTCCACATAGACTTCTTCTTGAAGTTCTCCATTGAGAAAAACACTTTTGACATCCATTTGAAAGACTTTGAACTTCATATGAGCAGCATGAGCAATGAATATTCTGATGGCCTCCAATCTTATAACTGGAGCAAAGGTTTCATCATAGTTAATTCCTTCTTCTTATGAGTAACCCTTGGCAACTAGTCTTGTTTTGTTTTTTGTGATGACACCTCTTTCATCCATCTTGTTCCTGAATACCTATTTGGTGACAATGACTGGATGGTGTTTTGGCCTTTCAACTAATCTCCAGACTTTGCTTCTTTCAAATTGGTTGAGCTCTTTTTGCATTGCTTCTATCCAACTTGAATCTTCTAAGACTTCTTCAATCTTCTTATGTTCTACTTGGGAGAGAAAGCGTAGATAGAAGCATTCATTTTGAGTAGTTGATCTTGTCTTTACTCTAGCATTGGGATCTCCAATTACAAGATCTTCAATGTGATCCTTTGTCCACTTTTTCCTTCTCAGAACATCAGTTCTGATGTCTTCTTGTCTGAGCTCTTCTAGATTGACTTCAGGTTTAGGTCGTAGAGTCTCATTATTTGGCATAATGAACTCTACAATTTCTTCTTCCAACTCTACGACTTTGGATTCTGGTTTTACGATCGTAGTGTCTAACTCTACGATTCTGGACTCTGCGATTGTAGAGTTCTTTTCTTCATTTTCATTGAGTGTAGTTTTGCTCTTTGAGTCTGATTCATCAACGATGATATGAATAGAGACTTCAACACTTAGAGATTCCTTGTTGAATACCCTGTATGCTTTACTATCCGTAGCATAGCCAAGGAAGATTCCCTCATCTGACTTTGGCTAGAATTTAGTTAAGTACTTCTTTCCATTGTTGAGAACATAACACAGATAGCCAAAAGCATGAAAGTAGCTAATGTTTGGCTTTCTTCCTTTTCATAATTCATAGGGAGTCTTTTTGAAAGAGGAATGAATAAGAGATCTATTTTGAGTGTAGCAAGCAGTGCTGATGGCTTTTGCCCAGAAGTACTCAGGTAGATGGGCAGCTGCAAGTAGAGTTCTTCTTGCTTCAATCAGGTTCTTATTTTTCCTTTCAGCTACTCCTTTCTATTGAGGAGTTTTTGGAGCTGAGAAGTTATGATTAATGTCATTCTCTTCACAGTACTACTCTACTTCAGAGAAATCAAACTCTCTTCCATGATAACTTTTGATAGCCTTGATCTTCTTCTTTTTCTCATTCATAACCAGTTTGAATAACTTTATAACTTGAGAACTGGTTTCATCTTTAGAGCTTAGAAAGAATGCCCATGTGAATCTAGTATAGCCATCTACTACTACTAGTGAATATCTCTTTCCTCCAAGGCTTGCAGTTGGGATAGGCCCAAAAAGATCCATGTGAAGCAACTGAAGGGGCTTATCATTTGAGTTGACTGCTTTGCCTTTAAATGAGCTTTTTGTTTGCTTTCCAAACTGACATGCTTTGCAGGGTTTTTCTTTGATGAAGTTGAACTTTGGCAATCCTAATATAAGGTCTGTGGAGGCTAACTTTGACATACTTTTGAAGTTTAGATGAGATAACCTCCTATACCATAGCAAGCAAAGATCGTCAGAAGCTTTAGCAAGAAAACATATTATCTCATTAGAACTTAGCTCAGCAAAGTTGACAATATAGATATTTCCTTCTCTGGTTCCTATGAGCTTCAATGAGTTTGTCTTCAAGTCTTTGACTTGGCATTGATTGTTGAGTAAGGTGACTTGATGACCTTTATCACATAGTTGGCTGATGTTAAGAAGATTGTGCTTTAATCCTTTAACATATGCCACTTTACTAAATGACATAACATGATTTCCTACTGAGCCATATCCTTTAGTCTTTCCAGAATTATTATCTCCAAAAATGACTGCAAGACCATCTTTTTCTTCAAAGTTTGACAGGAGAGCTTTGTTGCCTGTCATCTGTCTTGAGCATCCACTATCAAGGTACCATGTTGACTTAGTGGAGCTTTGTACCTATAGAGAGGATTAACTTTTATTTTAGTACCCAAACTTGCTTGGGTCCTAATTTGTTAGTAGTCTTGGAGACCCAAATCTGTTTGATTTTAGGTCTATGCAACACAAGATAGAAATAATTGAAATAGCATTGTGCAGCTCTATGACCATATTTATGACATATATAACATTGAATATAATGCATGCTTATGTGTGTATGGATTCCATCTTGTCTTAAATATATGTGGATAATAGTGGCTCATAACTTTTCTCTTCCACACAACTCTACAATTCATAGTTTTCGTAGGGTGAATGTCAACTCTACGATTCTTACCAGGTTGGTTCCTAGAGTGAGGTCTTCCTGACTCTACAATCCTTCGAGTTTGAGTGTAGAGGTTGACTTACCCTTTGATCCCTTAAATCCTAGATTTGTGCGAGACCTATTATTCTTGGAACCAATAACATGATTAGCATAATTTGAATAGTTTGGCTCAAATTTTTGTGTGGATTTCACAAATATAATTCCTCTATCAAGTTTAGAGAAACTGTTATCATTTGTTTCCATAGTTTTATCCATAGTAGTTTCTGAAGAAGATTTACAGAAACCTAGTCACGACCTGCTAGCCTCTGATCTTTGGCTAGAGATCAAGGAGTCCATAGACAGAGAAGATTTGTTCCATATTGAAATTGTCTTCTCTAGTTCCTGAATCTTAGAAACTAGAGTCAACTCTCTCTGAGTGCTTAGTTCAGTTATCTGTCTTAAGTTAGCATTCTCAGCCTCAAGACTGGAACAAAAGTTAGCAGTTCATAGAGTAGTTTTCAACTCTACGATTGCTTTCTCTTTTTTCTCATGAAGAAGAGAATAATCATTTGATAGAACTTTGAACATATTTATACAGTTCTATCATAGAGTCATGCATTCCTTCTCTAAGATCATCAATAGATAAATCAGGAGAGTAAAAATCAAATACCTCATCTATGTTAAATTCTTTGGTTTGTTTGCTTTTTCCTTCTTTGGCCATCAAGCATAGATTTGCCTTGTGTGGTTCCTCATCTTCATTTGACTCATAACTTGAGTCTCTGTCTGAGTCACTCCATGAGCTTTCAGCTACAAAACCTTTGTATTTCTTCTTGGATTTGTGATGGCCTTTGAATTCTTCTTGTCCTTCCTCAGTTCATCTCTTAGAGGTTTGTCGCAGTTTGCAATGAAATGGCTTGGTTTCTTGCAGATGTAGCATAAGTCATTTGCTTGTTCTTTACTGCTTTTAAGCTTTATGTGCCTGTTGTTTATGAACTTCTTGAAATGTCTGACTAGCATGGCAGCTCCTTCATCATCAATAATTTTATCATCATCATCATCAGAATCATTGTTGTCAGATCTTTTCGATGTAGAAGCTTTAACAGCTACTCCTCTTTCTTTCTTCTTTCCTTCTGACAAGGTTTCTGCTCGTTGAGTCAGTTTCAATTCATAGGTGAGAAGGTTGTCATACAGCATCTGCACAGTTATCTCATGGAGATTCTTTGACTCTCTAATGGCAGTGGTCTTGGTATCCCACTTGCTTGGTAAAGCTCTCATGAATTTGATGATGAGATCTTTATTGGGGTAGAACTTCCCATATGCTCGAAGAGAGTGGATCAACATGTTAAATCTCTCGTATGTGGAAGTAATGTTTTCACCAGAGATATGGGTAAACATTTCATACTGCTATATGAGTAAGGACTGTTTGTTTTCTCTAACTTCTTCAGTCCCTTCATGCATGATTAGCAACGCATCCCAAACTTCCTTTGCAGTTTTGCAGTTGACGACATTTTTAAACAACTCATCTTCTAAAGCCATGAATAAAATATTTTTGGCTCTCTTTATGGATGTTAGCAATCCATTATGGTCCCCATAAAATATTCAATTCAGTTCTGCGTTACTTGTCTGATGAGGATCGTAGAGTGCTTAACTGACTCTATGATTTGGACTCTACGATCTTGCTAGTCGTAGGGTCATCAAAGAGATCATAGAGTTCCTTTTTTAATTGTTCTACGATCCTTGATAATACTTGATGCTTTTATTGTTATCTTCATATTGCTCTTGTATCACTTAGAGACAACATCAATGATTTGCCTTTAGATCTCCTTAAGTACTGCCTTCTTAATCTTGAATGCTCTCTACACAGGTGACTCTATGATCATGCTTTGGTGTAGACAGTCTAAGAGAATCGTAGAGTGACTGACTGAAATTGACTCTACGATGCCGAGATAGCTCTACAATCTGTCGAGCCTTACTCTACAATTACTTGGTAGACGTTACGATCTTGCACTTGTCCTGCAATCCTTTGTTGACTGTCTTGTAGACTAACTGGCTACTCTACGACGACCTTTGCAGTACTCTACGATCAGACTGGTCTTATTATTTTGTTCATTAGATTAACCTAACAGCCGACGGAATACCTTCAAGGAACATCCCAAAATGCCCCTGCAGCAGAGGCGGAAGTGCAATCTTCTCTCAGACTCTCAGTAGTCAGTTCTCTGTTCTTCTCTTTCGACAGTCGGCAGACGTGAGAGTACAGCAGATGAAGATCAAATGCTAAGTGGGTAATGGGTTTTGATTTTTTTTAAAACTTACTAAATGAAACGACGTCGTTTCATTTAGTAAGTTTTTAAAAAATCAAATGTTTTTCTTCACAGCAGAGCCAAAACGTGTCTTCATTTGTTTGCCTTAGCCTATTCCAAGTTTCCAACTTCCAAGTGCCATCGCAGGCTTCGCAGCTCCCCTCCTCGCCTCCTCAATAGTCGATCTCCCCTCGGACGGTCGGACCCCTCCTTCGTCGGCCGCCGCGCCGCTCCGATCTCCGGTAATGGTAAGTAGATGTCAATTTAATTGAATATTTGATTTAGGGTTTTTAAAAAATAGGGATTTGTGGTTATTGTTGTGTTGTTATCATTAGTTAAAATTGATATAAATAAGGAATTAGGTTAGTTGATGAAATTATGATAAAATGGGTAGTGTTTGTGAAATGTGAATTATAATGTTTATTGTGACTTGTGAGTTTTTTAAAATTGTAATGTTTAAGAAATAAGATTGATTATTATTTATTAACTTGAATTTATTTATTAATTGATAGGGGTTTGTAGGTTCATTGGTTAATTCATATGGAGAAATACTTTCCTGAAAGGCCAAAGGGGCCGAGTTGTGAAAATCCGAGTAGTTCAACTAATCTAGGTCGTCCTATTAATCCGAGTAGTCCGAAGAGAATTAAGTTAGATGGAATCTTGGCCAATCTTCCTGCGGACCCTAGACTTTGACCTCCAACATTAGGTTATGATCCTAATTTTTAAGATGAAATTCGAAGAGTATATCTACAAAAGGGTTCTTGCCAACCAAGAGATCACAATTTCCCACAAACCAATAAGAGGCGATTTATCCCGAGGTGGTTTGATGAGTATGATTGGTTGGAGTATAGCATAGAAAAAGATGCCGCATTTTGCATTTATTGTTATTTATTTAAGGCTAAATTTTATAAGCATGGGAGTGATGCCTTTACTAGTCAAGGTGTTAAAGATTGGAAGCATAACGACACGAGACTAAGAGAACATATTGGATTGGTTAGTAGTCCTCACAATAAAGAAAGACAAGCTTGTGATGATCTTATGAATCAAGAGCAACATCTCCGAACAACTGTGTTGAAGCATTCAGACCAAACTCGTGACAAGTATCGCGCTAGATTGCACTAGATTTTTGTTGCGACAAGGTCTTCCTTTTCATGGCAACGATGAATCATTGGATTCAAGCAACAAAGGAAATTATATTGAGCTCTTGTGCTTTCTTGTTAATCATTCCAAGAAAATTGAGGCAGTAGTGTTGAAAAATGCTCCCAGGAATTGTAAGTTAGTAGCTCCTTCAATACAAAAAGATCTTGTCAATGCATGTGCCGTTGAAACTATTAAAGTTATCGCAGAGGATATGAAGAACAAATTCTTTTCTATAATGGTTGATGAATCTCGTGATATCTCCATAAAGGAGCAAATGGCGGTAGTGCTTCATTATGTAGATAACCATGTGCAAGTAATTGAAATGTTTATGGGAGTCCAACATGTTAGTGACACCACTTCGGAGTCACTAAAGAAGGCTGTTGATCAATTGTTTCTACATTAGGCTTGAGCATGTCTATGCTACGCGGTCAAGGTTATGATAGGGCTAGCAATATGAAAGGTGAGTTCAATGGTCTTAAGAGCATTATTTTGAGAGAACATCCTTGTGCATTTTATGTTCATTGTTTTGCACATCAACTTCAATTAGCACTTGTGGTCGTGGCAAAGAGAAATCTTGAGATTGTCACTTTTTTCTTATCGGTTAATATGGTGGTCAATATTGTTGGGTGATTCAAATTCGTCGAACTCTGGAGGAAGAACTAGAAGAAGAAAATAACGAAATCCCTGTCTCCATCTTCACTGTTCCAAAAACCCTAATTGCCAGCAATAATCCAGAGTCTTACACGCCGCAACAAGTTGCACTAGGCCCTTACCATCACTGGCGCCCGGAGCTCTACGAGATGGAAAGGTACAAGCTCGCAGCTGCCAGAAGAATCCTCAAACGTCTCAGCTCTAAATTTGACACCTTTCAAGCTATTGTTGACCAGTTGATAAAGCTGGAGCCCAGGATTCGAGCTTGCTACCACAAGTACCTTGATTTCAGCGGCGAAACCCTGGCATGGATGATGGCTGTTGATGCCGCCTTCTTGCTCGAGTTCCTTGAAATCTACGCCATAAAAAAAGGTCGTAAACTACTCAGAAAAGTAACGTCAAGGATGTCCCATTTGGTTGATTCTGAAGGGCGGAAATCGGCTCATATCGCCATTCTTAGAGATATGTTGATGCTTGAAAATCAAGTCCCGCTATTTCTACTAAGGAAAATGCTGGAGTTGGAGTTGGGATCCAAAGACTCGGCAGATGAGATGTTGCTTTCGATGTTAACGGGTTTATGTAGGGAGCTTTATCCCTTCAAAACGCCCGAGGTATTACCTAACATTCTTATTGAAGATTCTGCTCATATCCTAGACTTTTTCTACCGCTTACTCATGTCCAAGGTGGCAAGACAATCCCTACTAAACGAAACCGATCGCGAGGAGCAGGAGGGCCATGACGGAGAAAATGATGAGAAGGATGAAGATAAATCCGATGAGAAATCAGGTTACGTACTCCTTCGTGAGGTATGGAAGATCATTTCGAAGCTAAACATAGGTCCAATACGTTCTCTAAAATCATTGGCACACTCTAAACCGGTTAAACTAGTGTTGAAAATGCCGTGGACAATTGTCTCTAAAGTTCCCGGGTTGAAACTGTTAAAGGAACCTATTGAACATCTATTTTTGTCCTCACAAGATAAAGAACAGGTGAAGCCCGAAAACGACAACGTTGTTAGACCTCCATTGATTGAGGAACTAACAATCCCTTCTGTCACCATGCTTGCCAAAGTCGGTGTGTGCTTTGTTCCCACCAACGGTGGCATCCATAGTACTCATTTCGACCAAAAAACATTTACCTTGAGTCTCCCCAAAATGAATTTAGATGTAAACACGGAGGTAATATTAAGGAACATGGTGGCATATGAGGCATGCAACGCATCCGGGCCCTTGATTTTTACTCGTTTTACCGAGTTCATTAACGGGATCGTAGACACAGAGGAGGATGCAAAGTTGCTTAGGAAAAGGGGAATTATTATGAACCGTTTGAAGAGTGATGAAGAGGTGGCTAACCTGTGCAATGGGATGAGTAGGTCTGTCAAATTGACCAAAGTGCCCTTCTTGGATAAGGTGATTGAAGATGTGAACAAGTACTATAATGGAAGGTGGAAGGTGAAAGCAGAGAAATGCATAAGGGGATATGTGTTTGGGTCGTGGAAGGTTCTCACGCTGCTGGCTTGTATTATGCTGCTGTGTTTGATGGCTTTACAAGCCTTCTGCTCAGTTTATACTTGTTCTCGTATGTTTAATTTCTACAGCAGCACTACTAATCCCTGATTAATTCATTTTGATCATAAATTACTTGTAAGTTGTGTGTGTATTTTTATTTTTGTTTTGTTTTTGCTAATTCTATAAGTTGTATGTTGTTGTGTGTATGTGTAGGTAAGTTGTAAAAGTAATGCAACAATTTTTAAAATTTTAAATTATGTGTATCAAATACACCTTTGTCATTATAATATCCTTAATTCCTACGTAATAAATGTAAATGTAAATGTTGAATAATAGATTGTAATTATAAACTCAAAATCAGCTCAAATTATAATGGTTGATTGATACCAAAATCAAAAGGTGAATTTAATTATTTGTGATTTTACAGTCAAGATGATGTTAAAACGATGTTGAGAATTATTTATCAAGTCCACTGCTTTAATCAAGTGGAATTGTGGTTTACTCAACTTGAAAACACAAATGTTTTCTTATGAAGTATTAGTTATAGAATTGGGGTACTCCATTCCTTCCACACACACAAAAAAAAAAAATGGGTTTTATTTGCAAATTTTACAAACTTTAAAGTTGTATTTATATTTCATATTTGTGTCTATATTATTAGGTCTTTAATTTGGTAAATGCTTGTTTAAATCGAATGGAGACACTTTAGAGGTTAGACTATCACAACTCGCAAAATTATCTAAAGATTCTAAACCAACTGTACATTTATGAAATTTTAGTATATTTTTGCTAACATAATCCAAATCCACAATTTTTTTGATTAGTTAGAGCCCATCATTTATGGGCTTTTTCTAACATTAGCCAAGCCCAACCTAGTTCTAATAAACATCAATCCAACAGTGATAGCCTTTTCTTTTGGGATGAATCTCACTTCTCATCCGGTTGCTTACTTTTGTCCCTGCAGAACGGAATGTGCGCCTAGGTTCCACGTACTTGCATTGTCCAGTTGGTCGAACAGTACTTGGAGTTGGCTTCTGAAGTCAACAAACCGCCCAATTAATTAATTAATTAATAATAATAATAATAAAAGTAATTAAATAATTAAAATTAACGTTTAAATTGAGCATATTAATTCGGTTGGTCTATCATTTGTTATTTCTACTTTCAAACCCTAGTTTTTTCTTCACCTTCTAATTAATCTGGGGTTGGTCTATCATCTGTTATAAACTCTTTAAGTTTGGAGTTTATTATCTCTCTCATGGGTATGGGTATGGGTATGAATTGCACTCTATGTTGTTATTTATTTCATTTGGGTTTTGTTTTATATCAATATAAATTTATGACCCCTTCAAGTTGATTTAATTCTTCTCCCCTAGGTATATTTTGTTTCATACTAATTTTTCTCAATTTCTACAGATATGCCAATTTTTGCTACTTGAATTATTTCCTCCTTTCCAGGATGGTTATCTTTTCATATAGTCTAATATTAGCACTCTCTTATTTTGTGCAATGTAACATATGCACATTATAATTTCTTGGCTTGTAACACCCAAGTCCCATATAAATTTATCTGTATACAAGGAATTAGGTTATTAATAATAGTACCTTCAGACATGACCTTGTGGGTGAGCATGTGAAATGCTAGGATGATCCAAAAATCTTGAAATTAGGTATAGTACTATTATTTCCCAGAGGCACTTAAAGATCTAGAAGGGGGGTTGAATAGATCCGTTTGAAATTTTGACTTATTAAGAATATTACCAAATATTTGTTAATCAGATTGATTGAGCACAACGGAATATATATTTTAATTAAAAGTCCCCTCGAAGATCACTTATAAATCTCAGTTCCAAGTTCAGTATT
Source organism: Aralia elata (assembly GCA_034770075.1). Taxonomy (NCBI): domain Eukaryota; kingdom Viridiplantae; phylum Streptophyta; class Magnoliopsida; order Apiales; family Araliaceae; genus Aralia; species Aralia elata. The sequence goes on from CM068382.1 coordinate 19,362,241, forward strand.
AGGCTTACAATCACAAGCAATAATAATATAGACAGAATGAAAAATAGGAAAGTAAATAACACAGCGAGTTTTAAGTGCTTCGAAGATTGAACAACTCCTAATCCACTTTTCTACTTCAACAAGTAGGAAATTCACTAAGAATTCGGTCATTTAGACCAGGACACTTTCCCCTCTTCAAACCCAATAGACTTAAATATTTAGTCACTAAGATAAGGACACTCTTGTCCTCTTCAAGCCCAGCAGACTTGGATATTTAGTCACTAAGATAAGGACACTCTTGCACTTTGAATCCCTAGGATTCCTTCGAGTCACTAAGTCTCTGAATGCAAGTCACTAAGACCATGACAAACAGTTGTTAATTGTTGTTGAGAGGTGCTGCTAAAATTGACGTTAAGCTTCTCTTATCTGATACTTAGCAACTCGAACTAGATGTTTAAGATCGTAAAGTGTGTTCTTTTTCCTTTGGCAGAATTTTGGCATTTTTAATCAATGTCCATCTTCTTGAATTTGAATCTATGTTGCTTTTTATAGTCTGCCTGAATTTCTTCTCGTTGCTAGGTTCCCGTTGGCACATTTAATGCTTCAGATATCCTGATATTTTTGATGTAGACTTTTATATCCATGTGTCAACTTCCTTCTTGCTTGCCTGTCACATCACTCTACTTTTTCACCTAACACCACTAAGCTGTCGTTATCAACAAACTAGCTGGTAGACACATCTTCTGATTTTCTTCGATTCAGACCAAGGATCTTTGGTGAATACATCGGGATCTTCAATCAGCAATGCTCCCTTGTCAGTTTGTCAGACTTAGCTTGACTCTACGAAAGGGAGTAAAACTCTACGAAAGGGAGTAAAAGTCTACGATTTAGCTCAGTCGAAGTTTTGCTTTACAATTCAACAATTGTCTTTATGATCTCTTCTTTACTGAACGATCCTTGAGATACTTTACGATTTCTCTTTCACTTAGCGATTGCCTGAAGTACTCTACATTCAACTTTTACTTTACGATCTTCACTTAACTCTTGTTATTTTTTATTCATTTTACGAACTGATCTTTACATTGTGAGTTGTGGTGAACTTTGCTATCCAGGCAAGAGCTTTACGATTAATTGTCTGATGCACTACGAATATGAGTTGTCACTACGATCCGATTGATACTTTACGATCATGAGTTAGCTCTGCGATCCATCTGAAGCTTTACGAATTGGCAGAGTAACTTTACAATCAATGACATCCTATCGACTATACATCAGATCAATTCAACAAGATCAACCTAACAATTTTGAACTTTTTAATCTAAGTCCTTTTACATCAAATTATCATAACATAATTAAGGACTGTACAAAACTTGTTGATTACAAATATTCATTTATTGCTTTCATCATCAAATCAAATCATTAATCATGCAGACTATAACAAGTACTACTACAACAAACCAACCAAAACAACTGAATAACACATTTCAAAATGAACCCTAAACAGAACTCTGTCTCGGGCATTTGGGGTCTTATCATACAAGTTACTACTAATCTAAAAGAGTGATGAAAAATAACTATAAATTTGTATCTTAAAGGAAAATCAAAGATCATTCGCGCCTCAATCAGCATATGAATCTGAAGAAATAATATCGTCATTGGATTAGTACAAAATTATAAAGAGTCTCTTAAATCCCCGAGCAAAATACATCATACTAATTAAACGGTTTCTAGAAAATCTACCAAAATAACTGAGGGAGACATTCGACAAGAAACCTAAACTATTTTAATCAAATAATGGGGGATTAATCAACTTCCTCAATCCTAGGTCCTGATCAGCGCCTCTTCGGATGTTAACAATCCGTATCCATCCCACCAGCCATATTAGGACCACTAAGTACTACTATTCATTTTGGCAACAATTGGATTGAAATTACCTTAAGCTCCTTCATCTTATCCTCAAACTCGTACGCCTCCGCAAAACGATTGACATCCAGCTAGTGAAATGCCTGCTTAATAACATCCTCTATTTTCTTCTTGTCCGCTGCCAAAAATTTGAACTAATCATCCCGTCCCTGATGTAATTCCTCATGCTAAATACATAATTCTCTAAAGCATTCATTACCTTAATTTTCTTCACGTAATCCTCATCTTCAGCCTTGTACTTCTCAACATCTCGTACCATTCTCTCAATCTCTTCTTTCGACAATCTTCGCCAATCATTTGTGATTCTTAATTGCTCTTTACCCCAGCAGTCTTATCCTCTGCAGAAACGTTCAACACCCCATCTATCGACATCAAACAATACAAAAATATTTGGGTCACCCCTTGGGGCAGGGGTGATGCTAAAGAGCAGAAATTTTCCCAAGAAGTTGTTATCTCTCGATCTTAGTCTTTCGCCCTCAAAAACTTTGTAACTTAGATGAGTCTGATTATCCTCTACGGTTGTGTATATTTCTACCTTACTAGTGGGTATAATTGTGTTCCGTGGAATAACAACATCCATTACTTTACCAACAGTTTCAATAACAAGGGAAAAAGGAGTAACATCTAACAACAATAAGTTTTGAATCTTTTCATTGCCCTCGCCATTCAAGATAGCAACTTGCACGACTGTACCATATGCAACAGCTTCATCAAGATTAATGCTCTTGTAAAGCTCCTTACCATTGAAGAAATTTTACAATTGTTGTTGCACTTTTGGAATTCTAGTTGATCCACTAACGATGACAACATCATGGATGTTGCTCTTGTCCATCTTGGCATCCCTCAAATAAATTTCCATGGGTTCCATACACTTTCTAAAAAGATCCATGTCCAGCTCCTTAAATTTGGCACGACTAATTTTTCAGTATAAATCTACACCCTCATATAAAGTATTTACCTTAATAGAAGCCTGTGCATAAGAATATAGAGTCCTTTTTGCCCTTTCACAAGCAGTCCTCATTCTCCTAAGAGATCTAGGGTTCTTCACTTACGTCCTTGTGCTTCATCTTAAACTCCTTAACAAAATAATTCACCATATGATTGTCAAAGTCCTCTCTTCCAAGGTGAGTGTCACCAATATAGCCTTCACTTCAAAGATACCATCGTCAATTGTCAAAAGAGAAACATCAAAAATACCCCTACCAAGATCAAAAATAAGCACATTCTTCTTCTTGGCTGAACTACCATCCATCTTGTGAAGACCGTAAGCAATGGCAGCAGCAGTTGGCTCATTGATGATACGAATAACACTCACTGATGATACGAATAACATTTAGGTCAGCAATGGCTCTAACATCCTTTGTAGCCTAGCTCTGAGAGTCGTTAAAGTAGGCAAGGATACTAACAACAACATTCCTTACCAATGATTCAACGTATGCCTTGGCAATCACATTCATCTTTATGAGTACCATAGATGAGATCTCTTTTGCAGCAAATTGCTTCTCCTCACCTTTGTAATTGACAGAAACGATGGGTTTCTCACGTGGACCAGTGATAACGCCAATATCCATCCACGCGTCCAATGTGACACCCTAAAATAGGTCTACACAACCCATTTTGAGTGGCCAAAATACATACTATAAATACTAATTTTCCTATTTACAACTATTAGACTGTCGTGCAAAATACGACAATACACATACTGTGAGTTCAATACAAATATCGTACCATATATGGTACAACAGTATCCAAAACCAAATTATTATAATGCCACAAAAAGACGGCAATACACGTTCTAAGTCCTCAGTACAATTATTGTTATACTATTTTATAACTTGATGAGGACAACCACTAACTCGGACCATCATTCCATTCCCCGGCTAGTCCCAACTATACTCTCATATCTTGAGAAAAACAATGGAACAAAACTAAAAAGGGTGAGCTTAAATTATCTTTAGTCTTCAACAAGGATAAATCTGATAGAATATAATAGACAATAAGTCTTAGATCAACAATTGTAGCGGAAATAACAATCAATTAAGAGGTAAAAAAGATCATAATGTCCACAATCTTCTCCAATTTAAAAGTTCACCATCAATATTATATCCCTGTAACACCAATCAACAGTTCTTGCAAATCAATAGTTTATCTTTGCACTACGGGCCAAAGATATTCATTTGTAACACCAATCAACTGTTCCTGCAAATCAATAGTTTATCTTTGCACTACGGGCCAAAGATATTCATTTGCAATACCAATGGTCATGATCATGCCAAACACCAGTCCATCTTTGCACTACGAGTCAAAGAGAACTTTCACCACAAGCCTTTGTTTGTAACACCAAAGGTCAAGATTATACCGATACACAATTCCTGGTCATAATCATGTCAATCACTAGTTCATCTTTGCACTACGTGCCAAAGAGAACTTTTTACCACAATTTAAGTCTGAGGATTATAACAATAATATAGAACATGAATAGAAATAATATAAATAATGAGATCAAGAATAAGAACAAATATTAGATATTATAATTAAATTTATCTAGAGACCAAAATGTCCAAATTATCAACATGATGACCAAAATATGGAGTCAAATTCAAGAATGATATTTGTAACGATCGCGGATCGTGGGTAGCTTTGTAACGCGAGCCTATGAATTTTATTGAATAAATTGAACTTTTATTAATATTATTCTGTGTTATGTGTTTGAATATTTTATTACTACATATGATGTGTATGTGATAATTTTTGAGTGTTGTTATTTCATGGTATTGATTAAATCATTTAGAGAAATAGCGTTAAAACGCTATTTATGCAAATACGCCTTTTTCGATTTTATGACTTTTCATAATTTCGCCAAAGCGTTAATGAGAGGGATTAATAATCCAAGTGTGGGATTTTTCTTGAGCCCAATTGAATTTGTATTAGAAGCCCAACTGAATTGGTTATTTGCAGCCCAATAGATTATGAAGAGTGGCCCAAATAGTAGCCCAAAACCCATGGGTCAAGTCCATGACCCAAAACCACAACCCATGACCCATAACCCATGACCCATGAGGGAAATGGGTTATAACAATCAGCTGGGAATTGGAGGTGGAAGACGCATGCGGGAGAAGGAGAGGGAGAATGAGCCACCGACCAAACACTTGGGGGAAACAATTCAACAATTTGCTAAGGAAAGAAGGGACCAAACATGTGGGGAGAAGGGGAGGGAACCACCCGACACCAAGCATGGGAGAAGACCAAGCATGCTCAGCTTATTCAAGAGCTGAGCTCCTTCAAGAGCTGAACTCATTCACCTGCATATACCTCCCTTTCATAGCCATTCTTTTCCTTTCCTTCCAGTTTGCTAAGGCAAAACCACAGAACTAGTAAGAACATGCAAAGAAGTTAGAGAGAGAAAATAGAGAGAGACGGGTGAGAGAAGAAGAAGAAGAAGAAGGAGGAGGAGGAGAAGAAGAAGAAGAAGAGGGAGGATAGCAGCTGTAACAATCACCCCAAACATTAAGAAGAAAGCTACAAGAGGTGAGTAATGGAACCTAGCTCATCTCCTTCATTTTCAAGCTTCCAAGCTTAGCTTTAGTTCATTAATGGCAGATGTTGTTATGATTGCTGTGATGATTGTTGGTTGTTAATGAATGATTTTATATGTTCTTAGTACCTTAAAACATCTGTTAATAGCATCCAAGAGTGGAACAAAAGAAAGAAAATCATACCTGTGCATAAAGGAGAAAGAAACGGACTGTACGGACTAGACTTTGTTTTAATTCTGGTATTGTTTTGTTGTGTGTTTAATTATGAGCTTCTGGGTATGTGTAGTACACTCAGTAAGGAAGCCTTAGGCTTTTGAACGATCCCATTTCGACTTCGTATGAAGAAGTTATGGCGATTTAATGAAGAGATATCAAGTTCGAAACAAATACGCACAAAACTAGTTGAGTAGGCTTTTTGGGGCTAAGTTTCGGACTTGTTAGAGGGTCCAAGAAATTATGAATCCATGATGGTTTTGTAGTTCATGTTGCAAGCTTTCCATAGCCTCCGGAACGGCCTAATTCCGACTTATAACGAAGAAGTTATGAAGGTTTAAAGTTTGTATGTCAAACAACCAAAACGAGTCGGAAGCCAAGCCTTGGGGCCAGGCCAGGCGCGCGGGCGCGGTGGGGCGCCGTGCGGGCGCGCTGGGCGTGTCAGGCGTGCTGGGCGCAGGCGGGCGCGCGCGCTGGGCGCATGGGCTTGACAGCTCTGACGTCCTTTACTAAAATGGGCGTAACTTTCTCATACGAACTCCGATTTGGATGATTCAAGATGATTCGGAAAGCTAAGAAGTAGAGCTACAACCTCCAATATTTAGAACTGTAATTTAGTGTATTGATCAATTTCTAAATTGGCCATTTTTAGGACTATTGTGCATTAGGAAGCAAAAGGAGGGCGTCGTACATGCATGTATGTATCGTGTAATGTTTCCAACGCTATAAGTTATTGTTTTAAGTTCTAAAACTTGTAGATTGTGGTTTATAATGACTCTTAGCATTAATCAATGATGGATTAGACAAGTGTATGAGCATGCTAAACTTATGCATATGAGGCGAATCGGGCGTGCGTTGTGCGAATGTCGAAACGTCGTGTCAAGTGTGTGTAACCTTGTTTGATATTATGTTTCTAATTAGAATGAAACGTTATAGTGTAATGTAAACCAATATTTGGCATCAATTATGTGGCTAATTGGTATGTGGATACGTACTTAAATGTGTAGGATTTTTTGAAGGACGATTAACGTCAAGTAGTAGCAAGCGCTTAAGGCAAGTTTTCTAACGCTTGTCTAACCCTTGTGTTGGGCAAGTTTATTTGATTCATTTGATTATATTCTCATGACTCTCATGCAATGTTTGAAGTTTCAATTTACGCAATACATATATGGTTGTGTGAATTCTTTACTTATGTAAATCTTTAGTATTTGCACAAGTATTCGAGCTATGTTATGACATAAATTGTTGAAGCTTTCAAGTTCACATATATATGAACTGTTATAGAGAACGTCGATGCCATTTGTTTCGGCTAGACAGATATTGAGATATTTTATTGATTTGATAATAAATCCTTGAAATGTTATTGATGATTAAGTAGAGTTATCCAACCGAATTGCTTTGATTAGGATTCCGAGACATGAATGAGATGAACAACCCTAATATTAGGGGCAGTTTTTAGTCAGTTATTCTGACAAGGCATCGAGCGCCTAAACAAACGCATATAGTCGTTTCCAGCTAGAGTGTTGATCAACATAGAGTACAATAGGCTGATCACCTAGAAGTGCTCGTAAGTAAGACGGTTTGCAGTTATATTGCTGTGTACCTTTTCAAGAAAGCAAAAGAAAGTTCAAGGTCTTATGACCACTCAATGTCGTTTCAAAAATATATTTTTAAAACGAAAGCAAAGTATTATTCTTGTTTATTCAGAATATTTCACAACTATTGTTCAGTTGTCAAAGAGAAATGATATGATTGATGATATTGTTGTTATTCAACTGTTATACTTGCTGGGCAATTGAATGCTCATTCTTGCTTTATATTAAACATTGCAGCTAAGTCCGAGCGGGTCGAAGGTTCCGATAAGGACAAGGGAAAGGGCAAGATGAACGTCTAGATGGCGTCATAGTTTATTTGTATTAGAAATGTTGTAATACTAAGACTTATTATGTATTGGGAATGATGTTATGGTAATAGAACCTGGGATTGAGAGTAAGACGTGTTGTAATAATATAGTAATTACATTCATGTCTATTATGTTGTATGGAATGGGATGTACCGTGTAGCACCGGATTCGGGTTTGAGATACCCGGATTTGGGGGCGTCACAGGTTGGTATCAGAGCTGATAGGTTTTAAACCTTAGGTTGGGGAAAACCTTAGGAATATGACCGTAGAGAGAATGAAATGGTTAGTAAATGAACTCAAATAGAGTTGTTAAGGGTGAATTGAGGAAATTCATCAAAAGGACTAAGAGTATACTTAAAATAAACTATATTTGTTAAGTGTTATTATATTAATTGTTATTGTTATGTACTAATTGAGTTAGTATATTGGTTTGTAGATGTCAGGAGCAGGACCCGAGTATAGAGATATCTATGTAGTAAGCGAGGAGTTGATCGCTCCATCCGAGCCAACACCCGAGCCGCTAGCAGAGGTTGAGGCTCAAGTAGATAGTGACCCAGAAGAAGATCCGGAGGAGGAACCGGAGATGGACCTTTCACTGGATGAGGATCCGTCCGAGCATGAGGGGGAAGCAGATGATATATTATCGGATGATGTGCCTTCTGAAGAGGAGGAAGTGGCACCATCAGACATGAATAATCTGTTTGAAGTGGTACTTGACAGGAATGTAGCACTAAGAGGTAGAGTTCAAGCCTTAGAGGCGAGGGTTCAAGAACTCTTGCAAGAGAGACATGAGTTAGACGCCTACTGGGAGGCAGAGATCGATGATAGGATCAGGGCCGAAGATCGGGCCGATGACCTGGAGGAAGAGGCGAGGATTAAGAAGGTGAGGACCGATAGGTCTAACTATGCCTTCAGGTCGTCACATGGGCGATTTCAGCGTAGGGTGACCCATTACCCAGCTGAGGAGGGCCAGACTAGGCACACCATTAGTAGGGATCTGGTGATGGCCATAGCAGATGACGAGTATGCAGACGCCATTAGGCGTGGTCTAGTTCAGTGATTAGACGAGGTCTAGATGTGTACCTTGTAAGGATGTAAATCCTAAATTTTATATATGTAATAGATTATCTGGTGTAAATCCCATCTTTTTAGTAATAGAGGGATATATTGTATGTGAATAGCAGAAGCTATGTGTTACAAGATGTATGAAGTAAGAAGCATGTTAATATAAGTATGTTTATTTTAATGTACCTTGTGATGAGTATGTTTATTCCAATGTGCCTTGCGATTAGTATGTGTACGTCTTAGTATTTACTATAGTGCGCAAGGATGAATAGTAGATTAATAGTGACATAATTTGTTTAACAGAAAATGCCGCCGAGATGGAGAGGAAGAGGAAGACAGGGAACGCAGAGGAATGAGAATAGAGAATCCGATAATGAGAGTGAGACTAGGGAAACGGGAAACCCTATGCAGCAATTCATAGACTTATTGGTAGGAGCTTTGAACAGAGTTCCAACCGTACCACCTGTCGTTCCTCCAGTTGCGCGTGTTGCCAACTTTAAGGACTTTAAGAGTGTGGGACCGCCCGAATTTAAGGGGACCACCGAGCCTATAGAGGCTCAATCATGGGTTAAGGAGGTGGAGAAAGCATTCATCATTGCTGGAGTTGGGGAGGAGCAGAAGACCACTTTTGCTACCTACCTACTGAAGGGCGAGGCCAACTTCTGGTGGGAAGCAAACCAGAATAGGGCTGGGGAAGGAGTCATTGCTTGGGAACGGTTCAAAGAGTTGTACTTTGAGAACTACTTTCCCAAAAGCATGCAGAGTCGCATGGAGATGCGATTCTTAGAACTGAAGCAAGATAACCTGACAGTACCCCAATATGCTGCCAAGTTCAACGAGCTGGCTCGGTTTGCTCCACACCAAGTGGACACCGAGGAAAGGAAGACGAGGAGGTTTGAGCAGGGCCTGAAACCCTGGCTCTACAGCAAGGTGAGCGTGTTACAGATCGATACCTTTGGATCAATCTTGGAAAAGGCTATCATAGCCGAAGGAGGGAGTGAGGCACTGAGCCTCTACAATAGGGAGAAGAAGAATAAGGGTAGGAACGAAGGAGGAAATAAGACTGATGTAGCCAGTGGAAGTGGAAGTAACCAGAAGAGGAAATGGAACAATTCCGGGAATACTGGGAACAAACAAGGAGACCCTAAGAAAAGGGTAGAGCCGTGTAAGACCTGCGGGAAGAATCACCTGGGGGTTTGCTTGAAGGGAAGGACGGCATGCTATAACTGTGGGCAGGAGGGACACATCTCTCCTAGCTGCCCTAACCCGAAGAAGATCGGTGGGTGTTTCGTTTGCGGAGCACCAGGCCACATGGCAAGGAATTGCCCTAAGAAGGGGACAGACGGGGGAGGCAATGGGAATAGCAGTGGCAAGCTGACTATGACTAGTCCAGCTCCACCGAGTAGACCATCAGCCCGGACCTTCAATATGACGGTCCAAGATGCAGTGACATCAGGAGACGTAGTCTCAGGTATCATTCCGATCAATAATATTAATGCATATGTGTTGTTTGATTCGGGTGCGACCTGTTCTTTTGTATCATATGAATTTGCTCAACGTTTAAGCTTACCTCTAGAGAAACTAGAGTCTCCCTTGAACATAGAAGTTGCGAATAAGGAAGTAATCCCTGTTGAACATGTTCATAGGAATTGTTGCGTTGAAATTAGAGGGAGTAAATTATCGGTAGATTTAATTCCGATTAGACTGGGAGAATTTGACGTAATACTGGGAATGGATTGGTTGTTTAACCACGGGGCAGTAATCGATTGCCAGAAGAAAAGCGTAAACCTTCAGACTTCGAAACAGTCTAAGGTAGTGTTCTACGGTAGTAAATCTCCTAGACGTTCGAGGTTGCTATCGACGATGCAAGCCAGGAAGCTGTTAAGAAAAGGGTGTGTAGGTTATCTGTGCCACATTGTTGATACCCAACGAGAGGGAATCGAAATGGGGCAGATACCTATCGTGAATGAATTCGCGGATGTATTTCCGGACGAATTGCCAGGACTTCCACCAGATAGGGAGATCGAATTCGTGATAGACGTAGTGCCTGGAACGGCACCCGTTTCAAGGGCACCATATAGAATGGCGCCAGTAGAGATGAAAGAGTTGATGGTTCAACTGCAAGAATTGTTAGATAAAAAGTATATCCAACCGAGTTTGTCTCCATGGGGAGCGCCAGTGTTATTCGTGAAGAAGAAGGATGGATCGTTGAGGCTTTGTATCGACTATCGAGAGTTGAACAAAGTAACGATCAAGAATAAGTATCCGTTGCCCAGGATCGATGATTTGTTTGATCAGTTGAAGGGGGCAAAATACTTTTCTAAAATAGATTTGAGAACGGGATATCACCAGTTGAAGGTGAGGGGAGAGGACGTACCTAAGACAGCATTTAGGACTCGTTACGGCCATTATGAGTTCCTAGTGATGTCATTCGGGTTGACGAATGCGCCAGCCGCATTTATGGATTTAATGAATAGAGTGTTCAAGCAGCATCTAGACAAATTTGTAGTGGTGTTCATAGATGATATTCTAGTCTACTCCTTGACACAGGAAGATCATGCTGAACACCTAAGAATAGTGATGGAAACCTTGAGGAGGGAAAAGTTGTATGCGAAATTCTCGAAATGCGAATTTTGGCTAGAGAGAGTCCACTTTTTGGGACACGTGATTGACAAAGATGGTATATCCGTAGACCCAGCGAAGGTGGAGGCGGTTATTAACTGGGAACAACCGAAGACGCCGACAGAAGTGCGTAGTTTCTTAGGGTTAGCGGGCTACTATCGGAGATTTATTCAGGATTTTTCGAAGATAGCAACCCCATTAACCCAATTGACGAGGAAGGCAGTAAAGTATGTTTGGACGGAAAAGTGCGAGGAGAGCTTCCGAGAGCTCAAGAAAAGGTTGAGCGAGGCGCCAGTATTATCCTTACCAGATGATACAGGTGATTTTGTAGTTTATAGTGATGCGTCACACAAGGGACTTGGATGCGTGCTTATGCAGCACGGTAAAGTCATTGCGTATGCGTCACGACAGTTGAAAGATTATGAGAGGGGATACCCTACTCATGATCTCGAATTAGCAGCAGTCGTGTTTGCCTTGAAGATTTGGAGGCATTACTTATACGGTGAGAAATGTGAGATATACACGGACCACAAAAGTCTAAAGTATATTTTCACACAGAAGGAGTTGAATATGAGGCAGAGGAGGTGGTTAGAATTGATCAAAGATTATGATTGTGAGATTCTATATCACCCAGGGAAGGCGAATGTAGTGGCCGACGCCTTAAGTAGGAAGGGTCGGGGGAAGTTGTCAATGTTAACGACTCAAGATGAGCTAATAACAGAGATGGCTAAACTGGAGATAGAAGTGAGGTTCCCGACAGAATCGGGAGAGAAGTTGTTCACAATAGAGACTCGTCCAATCTTATTGGACCGAGTAAAAGAAGCACAACTTAGCGATGAGGAGTGCGAGGGAATAAGGCAGAGAATTTCCCAAGGAGAGGAAATTAAGTATAAACTCGATAATGATGGAGTGATGAGATTTGAAGGAAGAATTTGGGTACCACCAGTACCAGAGTTACGAGAAGAGATTTTGCAAGAGGCCCATAGTTCGAGGTACTCGATCCATCCGGGAAGTACAAAGATGTATCAAGACCTCCGACTACATTTTTGGTGGCCGAACATGAAGAGAGAAGTCGCAGAGTGCGTTAGTAGGTGCCTGACTTGTCAAAGAGTCAAGGCCGAGCATCAGAGACCAAGTGGGTTACTTCAACCCTTAGAGATTCCAGAGTGGAAGTGGGAGCATATCACGATGGATTTTGTGGTAGGACTCCCAACAACGCAGAAGGGATACGACGTTATATGGGTCATAGTGGATCGTTTGACGAAATCGGCGCATTTCTTGCCGATCAGAATTAGGTTCAAATTAGACCAACTAGCTAAACTCTATGTGAAGGAAATTGTTTCTAGACATGGAGTGCCAATTTCGATTGTGTCGGATCGGGATCCACGTTTCACGTCGAATTTCTGGAAGAGTCTGCAAGAGCAATTGGGAACACAGCTGAGGTTGAGCACGGCGTATCATCCTCAAACGGACGGGCAGAGCGAGCGGACGATACAGACATTAGAAGATATGCTACGGGCATGTGTGATGGGCTTTAAAGGGAATTGGGACGACCACCTACCTTTAGTTGAATTTGCTTATAATAATAGTTATCACGCAAGTATAGGCATGCCGCCTTACGAAGCATTGTACGGGAGAAAATGCAGAACGCCATTGTGCTGGGATGAGGTAGGGGAACGCAAATTGTTGGGACCAGAATTGGTACAACAAACTGCGGAGATCGTCAAGGTAATAAGAGCAAGACTAATTGCAGCTCAGGACCGATAGAAGAAATATGCAGACAAGCATCGCCAGAAGAGAGACTTCGACGTCGGTAGCTATGTATTTTTAAAGGTGTCTCCCTGGAAGGGGAAGATACGTTTTGGGAAGAAAGGGAAGCTGAGTCCAAGGTTTATAGGACCGTTTGAAGTATTAAGAAGGGTAGGAGAAGTGGCTTATGAGGTAGCCTTACCTCCTGAGTTAGAACACATCCATAACGTGTTTCACGTGTCGGTACTACGACCCTATAAGCAAGACTATAAGCATGTGATAGAGTATGAACCTATTCAGGTTGAGAAAGACTTAACATATGAAGAAATTCCTATTCAGATAATTGATAGGAAAGAGCAAGTCTTGCGAAGTAAGACAATATTTTCTGTGAAGGTAGTATGGAGGAACCACAACGCCGAAGAAGCGACGTGGGAACTCGAGGATAAGATGAAGAAGAATTATCCCCATCTTTTTGTTTAGCCTTATGTCGTAATTCTGGGGACAGAATTCTTATAAGGGGGGGAGGATGTAACGATCGCGGATCGTGGGTAGCTTTGTAACGCGAGCCTATGAATTTTATTGAATAAATTGAACTTTTATTAATATTATTCTGTGTTATGTGTTTGAATATTTTATTACTACATATGATGTGTATGTGATAATTTTTGAGTGTTGTTATTTCATGGTATTGATTAAATCATTTAGAGAAATAGCGTTAAAACGCTATTTATGCAAATACGCCTTTTTCGATTTTATGACTTTTCATAATTTCGCCAAAGCGTTAATGAGAGGGATTAATAATCCAAGTGTGGGATTTTTCTTGAGCCCAATTGAATTTGTATTAGAAGCCCAACTGAATTGGTTATTTGCAGCCCAATAGATTATGAAGAGTGGCCCAAATAGTAGCCCAAAACCCATGGGTCAAGTCCATGACCCAAAACCACAACCCATGACCCATAACCCATGACCCATGAGGGAAATGGGTTATAACAATCAGCTGGGAATTGGAGGTGGAAGACGCATGCGGGAGAAGGAGAGGGAGAATGAGCCACCGACCAAACACTTGGGGGAAACAATTCAACAATTTGCTAAGGAAAGAAGGGACCAAACATGTGGGGAGAAGGGGAGGGAACCACCCGACACCAAGCATGGGAGAAGACCAAGCATGCTCAGCTTATTCAAGAGCTGAGCTCCTTCAAGAGCTGAACTCATTCACCTGCATATACCTCCCTTTCATAGCCATTCTTTTCCTTTCCTTCCAGTTTGCTAAGGCAAAACCACAGAACTAGTAAGAACATGCAAAGAAGTTAGAGAGAGAAAATAGAGAGAGAGTAGAGAGAGACGGGTGAGAGAAGAAGAAGAAGAAGAAGGAGGAGGAGGAGAAGAAGAAGAAGAAGAGGGAGGATAGCAGCTGTAACAATCACCCCAAACATTAAGAAGAAAGCTACAAGAGGTGAGTAATGGAACCTAGCTCATCTCCTTCATTTTCAAGCTTCCAAGCTTAGCTTTAGTTCATTAATGGCAGATGTTGTTATGATTGCTGTGATGATTGTTGGTTGTTAATGAATGATTTTATATGTTCTTAGTAACTTAAAACATCTGTTAATAGCATCCAAGAGTGGAACAAAAGAAAGAAAATCATACCTGTGCATAAAGGAGAAAGAAACGGACTGTACGGACTAGACTTTGTTTTAATTCTGGTATTGTTTTGTTGGGTGTTTAATTATGAGCTTCTGGGTATGTGTAGTACACTCAGTAAGGAAGCCTTAGGCTTTTGAACGATCCCATTTCGACTTCGTATGAAGAAGTTATGGCGATTTAATGAAGAGATATCAAGTTCGAAACAAATACGCACAAAACTAGTTGAGTAGGCTTTTTGGGGCTAAGTTTCGGACTTGTTAGAGGGTCCAAGAAATTATGAATCCATGATGGTTTTGTAGTTCATGTTGCAAGCTTTCCATAGCCTCCGGAACGGCCTAATTCCGACTTATAACGAAGAAGTTATGAAGGTTTAAAGTTTGTATGTCAAACAACCAAAACGAGTCGGAAGCCAAGCCTTGGGGCCAGGCCAGGCGCGCGGGCGCGGTGGGGCGCCGTGCGGGCGCGCTGGGCGTGTCAGGCGTGCTGGGCGCAGGCGGGCGCGCGCGCTGGGCGCATGGGCTTGACAGCTCTGACGTCCTTTACTAAAATGGGCGTAACTTTCTCATACGAACTCCGATTTGGATGATTCAAGATGATTCGGAAAGCTAAGAAGTAGAGCTACAACCTCCAATATTTAGAACTGTAATTTAGTGTATTGATCAATTTCTAAATTGGCCATTTTTAGGACTATTGTGCATTAGGAAGCAAAAGGAGGGCGTCGTACATGCATGTATGTATCGTGTAATGTTTCCAACGCTATAAGTTATTGTTTTAAGTTCTAAAACTTGTAGATTGTGGTTTATAATGACTCTTAGCATTAATCAATGATGGATTAGACAAGTGTATGAGCATGCTAAACTTATGCATATGAGGCGAATCGGGCGTGCGTTGTGCGAATGTCGAAACGTCGTGTCAAGTGTGTGTAACCTTGTTTGATATTATGTTTCTAATTAGAATGAAATGTTATAGTGTAATGTAAACCAATATTTGGCATCAATTATGTGGCTAATTGGTATGTGGATACGTACTTAAATGTGTAGGATTTTTTGAAGGACGATTAACGTCAAGTAGTAGCAAGCGCTTAAGGCAAGTTTTCTAACGTTTGTCTAACCCTTGTGTTGGGCAAGTTTATTTGATTCATTTGATTATATTCTCATGACTCTCATGCAATGTTTGAAGTTTCAATTTACGCAATACATATATGGTTGTGTGAATTCTTTACTTATGTAAATCTTTAGTATTTGCACAAGTATTCGAGCTATGTTATGACATAAATTGTTGAAGCTTTCAAGTTCACATATATATGAACTGTTATAGAGAACGTCGATGCCATTTGTTTCGGCTAGACAGATATTGAGATATTTTATTGATTTGATAATAAATCCTTGAAATGTTATTGATGATTAAGTAGAGTTATCCAACCGAATTGCTTTGGTTAGGATTCCGAGACATGAATGAGATGAACAACCCTAATATTAGGGGCAGTTTTTAGTCAGTTATTCTGACAAGGCATCGAGCGCCTAAACAAACGCATATAGTCGTTTCCAGCTAGAGTGTTGATCAACATAGAGTACAATAGGCTGATCACCTAGAAGTGCTCGTAAGTAAGACGGTTTGCAGTTATATTGCTGTGTACCTTTTCAAGAAAGCAAAAGAAAGTTCAAGGTCTTATGACCACTCAATGTCGTTTCAAAAATATATTTTTAAAACGAAAGCAAAGTATTATTCTTGTTTATTCAGAATATTTCACAACTATTGTTCAGTTGTCGAAGAGAAATGATATGATTGATGATATTGTTGTTATTCAACTGTTATACTTGCTGGGCAATTGAATGCTCATTCTTGCTTTATATTAAACATTGCAGCTAAGTCCGAGCGGGTCGAAGGTTCCGATAAGGACAAGGGAAAGGGCAAGATGAACGTCTAGATGGCGTCATAGTTTATTTGTATTAGAAATGTTGTAATACTAAGACTTATTATGTATTGGGAATGATGTTATGGTAATAGAACCTGGGATTGAGAGTAAGACGTGTTGTAATAATATAGTAATTACATTCATGTCTATTATGTTGTATGGAATGGGATGTACCGTGTAGCACCGGATTCGGGTTTGAGATACCCGGATTTGGGGGCGTCACAATATTTAAGATTCATATTTCAAAGATGACGATAAAAATTCAATAGAAAGATTCATGCAAAGAGATACTAGATGAAACACAAACTATTAAGAATATTCTACTAGTTTCAGAAATTTTCACCATTTAATAATATTGTTATAGAAACAAATAATAATTTCTTCATAAATGGAAGAGTATGAAAGAAAATGATATCCTTTACGAGTAAAAAAAAATGATACCACTTACGAGTATGAAGAAAATGACATCACTTATCTCAATTAGTAAGTGACTGGATGTTGCTTTCTATGAAGTTTATCAACCTAAATATATTTATAATATAATAGTAACTATCACATATTGTGTACACTACCTCGTATATTATGAAATTATCAAAAGTGATTATATAGTATATTCTGTATAGTGTAAAGAATAAATTTCAAAATAAAATCTTTTGAAGGAAGTTTTTCAAAATGACTCTTCTAAAAGAAGAATTATAAACACTATGTGATGTGTGTGGGTGCTTGACCAACTTTTATAGATAACTTACTTGAACAATACCAGCATTCTTACTGATCTTGACCAAAAAACTCAAGATATTCTAGCACACTTAGAGAGAACTTAAACAAAGAAATTTAGAGAGTGGAAGGAAGTATAAGCAAGTAAGAAAGTTATGATTTTCCTTATACTAAACCCCACTATTTATAGTAAAATGTAATCAAAATCTGTCGCACATCAATTATCACACTCTTTTTATATCATCCGTCTATTTTTTTTCTTCAATCTATATTATCCATCCATTTTGTCTTCAATCTATATCATCCACCCATTTTTTCTTTAATCTATATCATACATCTATTTTTTCAAAAAGATAAATCCATTATTAAAAAGATAAATTCATTATAAAAAATTATTATTATAAATCAATTTTCTGTATTATTATGTTAAATGTATTAATATCACAGATATCATATACTCGCAATACTGGCAACCAGATCATTTTCAAGAAAGAGGGGGTCTTCCGTAAAAATGGCGCGCAATTAAATAACCCCTTTCCTCGACAGAACTTTTAGACAGTAGCATATTGGGGGAGGTGCGGGAGTGATTGTGGGAGGGACAGAAATCTGATCATTTCTCTTCATCTCTTAGTTACTTGGTCAAACAACCCACGCCCCATCTCATTTTAGTTGGCCAAACACAAGCTTGGTAGGTGAGGGAAATAAGGAAGGCTTGAAAGTATAAGGAAAATAATTTCAGCACATTCCATATTTTTCAGCCATCAGTCGCCTCCCCCATGGCCCACAATTCTAGAAGTTTTATCATCTATTCTTTTATTTACTCGTTTATCCGTTTAATTGCCCATTTGGCTATTTTGACATCCGAAAATTAACTTTTTCAAACTTACAGTCGATTCCTACTAATTTCGACTTTCCAAACTCAACCATCTAATCCGCGTCTCCAAATTCCACTTCGAACTTAAATTCAAGTTTTGATTTCTTCTATACAATTATTCGTTTCGTTTGTTAGTTCATACTAATTAAATTAATTAGCTTGACCAACTATTAATTCACATCCATTTGGCATAATATTAAATATTATACCATTTTTCATATTTTATTTAGTTATTTTAATATAAATACAACTATCGTCATTAATTAAATAAACTTCTTTATTCAATTAATTAAAACAAATATTTTAAACCACCAATTTTCAAATAGTGAATTAATTACCTCATCCCATATTTAATTCATATTTATTTAACATAATATAATATACTAAGCCTTTACATAAATATAATTAATATTAATTAATTAATTTCATCCATTTTCTTTAATGATTTAATTACATATTACATCTCATTTTTCCCAATATATATATATATATATATATATATATATATATTTCACATTTATATATACACATATTTCGAAATATATATAACATTTATATATATCCAAACCTACTTTGTCTCACAATAAGAATTTTATTTTAAATTCTTATTTTAATAATTTATGAATAATCCAGGATATTACAACGTAGGTTCGGTTTCATCATCTGAAGTGTCGAGGAGTTCAACGTTAAGGGTGGCTTTGTGCCATCCTTTCCTTGTCTTTATCTCGAGCGCTCTGTTAACCGATGTTGAACTGTTGTATCACTTCATCTTTTAGTTCAGGCGACATTCGGTACTCTTGGCGGATCTGATGTTTGACCTCTTCGGTCAATAGGGGTGCTAACGTTTTATAGCCAGCAAAATCCTTCTCCACCATGTCGTGCGCCTCTTTGGCCATCTTGAGCTTCACTTCTACGTTTTCAAGCTTTTTATGTATAACATGATGTTCAACTATTAGATCATCGCGCTCCTTCTTCAGTTCATCATAGTTCTCTATGAGCGCTCTTCGGCGTTATTCGCCTTCGATCGCTTCCTCTTTTAACTTCTCCACTTCGGCTTGCAGCTCTTCACAATGATGGATGGTGTTGGCATGTAGTTTCTTTTCTTTTTCCCATCTTGCCATTGCGGCTTCCAGAATCGACTTTAGATGTGCAACTTCGGCCTCTTGCTCTTTTTCTTTTTCATCGGCCTGATCGAGTTGACGTAAGAGTCGGCCGGTAGCAGCTGCAACCTAGACATAGAGAGGGGCGGAGTTAGATGATAAACTTGGTATATGAGTCCGGAGAACAAAGTGAATCAGGAGTACTTACCCGACTTAGATATAATGCATTACAGTTTGTTAGCTCTCGTCGGCTTAATCCTTTGAACATTTCATCGTCTCCGGGAAAAATGAAGTGCTCAAAGATGTTGAAAGGGAATTCTTCGTTACCTTCAGGCCACAACGTTCCTGAAGTGGAACTTTCTTGAATACGTTATGTGGTCGACGACGGACGGGGGGAAGAAGGTGGGGGAGATTGTTGTTTGGATATAGGTTCAATGTGTTATTTTTTGGTTGGGGGTTCGGATGGGGAGTCTTCGGGTTCTTTTTGGAGATTTGTTTGAGGGACTTCAGAGGTTGGTGGATCGGTCTAGAGGTTCTATTCTGTTTCTGGTGGAGGGTCTTGCTTGGCAGTCTTTTAACGCCTTCTTTTCTCCCGAAGGATATTACCCCTTTCGGCTTCAGGGATATCCAGAAGGCTCCTACCAATGGAGGTTGGAGCGGGGATGATGGTAGAAGAGGGAGTCTGTGACATCGGGATTGCAGTGATCGGTTGGATTAGGGGAGGGGCTTCGGTTGATTCGGTCGGCGGAACAAACTCTTCGATGGGCTCTGTAGATGGTTGGCCGATGTCAGTTATTGGGGTCCGTTTGATCAAAGCCGTTGCACAGATTAAAGAATTCTATCAGAAGGGGACAACATGGCATAAAATGAGTTGATTCGGAGGGATTGTGACTTACATTTATGGTTATATAGCCAGGTTTCATCGCCTAGGAGTTTGAGGTCTCATTCTTTCATTGGCAGCCTTTTAATAATCTCTACTAGCTCCTCAAGATGGGTACGGGATAGTTCTCATACGGTGACGTTGGTTCGAGACGCATCGGCCCAGTGAGGGACTTCGCGAATGCTGGGCCTCAGATGTAGAACCACTGTGAGTGCCACCTTTTATTGCTTGTTGGGGTCTTCATCAGCGGGAATTTTTCAATCGATTTGCTTTGTTGCTTATTTATTTGCCGAAAGCTAGATTCTCTGGATCGGCTCACGGAAAACATGGATAAAAAAAGGTCAAGGGTAGGAGTGATGTCTATTTCGTGACAGAAGGCAATGAAAGAAATAATATGGATGTAGGAGTTCGACACTAATTGGGCGAAGCTAACCCCAATAAACCCTATGAGGGTGATGATGAAAGCATGAAGGGGAAGGCGTACCCCGTATTTAAGGGCAGAGAGGGAAACGACGGTCCACCTATCCAGCCAATGGTACATTCATTCGATATGAAGAAGGGCCCGGAAGTAGCCGAAATACGGAATTACTTTCGTATTCCGTTAAGATCTTGTGGGGCGATGATGGAGACAGTATTGATGTGGGCATAAGTATCTTTGTTTGCATATTCTTTCAACATTCTCAGGTTGTCAACTTGAGCTTTAGTTAGACTTGTTGGCTTTGGGTTTTGAGAGACAGTGGTGACGACGGTGGTGGCTTCAGTAGTAATGGGAGCGATGTTAGAGCGGCTAACCACAACCGAGGTGGGATCTGAAGAAGTGCTGACTCCGGCAGTAGTTAGGGTAGTGGATGTTGGGACGCTGGTGTTGCCCATTGATGAGTAGAAAATGAGGTTGATCGGTGGGTGTATTCGCCAGAAGAGCAAAAGTTACAGAGAAGTTACAAAAAAGAGAGCAAAAGTAGAGAGAGAAATATTGAATCTAAAAGTATGGCGGTAACTTTTGGAAGGGAAGGGTTTTTAATTATTTGACTTTTGGGGGTTCCGCACGATCCTCCAAAAACGGCGCGGTGAGTGGTTTTGAATAGTAACGGTGAAACGTGCTGAATACGCTTCTGGAGTAACTGATATTGGGCTTTGTGCCTTCGCATACCATCAATGGGCTTTTAATGAGGTACTCTTCCATTAAATGTCCCATTATAACGGAAGACTAGGGGGTAATGTTGGGTTGTGATTTATTAGGCTCAAGTGTTATGGTAATTTATTAGGCCCAATTAGTGTGGTGGGTTATTGGGCCCTGACGATATGGTGGGCCATGACCCACGTGAAGGAAACCTCCCCACATGGGCATCGTCTATAGCAGTTGGAACAATTGAAATGTTTGAGATCCCTTTTCCCAAAGGTAGGTGTCAGGATATAATTCGGCGCCCCTTTGCTTAAAACAGATTCAGTCAAATTCTATTAACGAATCTGACCTAAGGAGGAGTCTTACCTACTACTCGGGGATAAACGTGAAGTTAGCAGGGTGTGACTTTTATAAATACAAGGCTAAAATTTCATTTCAAAGGTAATGATCTTTTTATAGCACTAGAGCATTAAGCCTTCATTGTTAAAACCTTATTCAGCCTGTACTTATTCTTATATCGGAGCTATCCCCCAGCGGATAAAACCGTCAGGCTCCCTAAGTGTGGTCTCGTTTTTGTGCAGGATTGACGCGCTTTTGGTGATTGGGACGCGTGGACGAATCTTGACGTTAACATGATTATTTCTCCATATTTATGCAGAACAATCTCATTGTGTCATCAATTAAAAATCACAAGTGATTGATTTCTTACAAAAAGTCATGATTGATTAACGTTATGATGCATAGACAGAGTCGACATTAACAACAAAATTAAAAACTAGCTTGTAGCAGTATATTAACTTCGATTTTTTATTCAAATAAAATAATTAACTTTACTAAGTAACTTAAATAAAATAACTAACTTAATTAATTAACTCAAATAAAATAATTGAACCCACTAATCAACCAAGTAAAATAATTAAAAATGACTAATTAAATAATTAACTCAAATAAAATAATTAAACCCACTAATTAATTCAAGTAAAACAATTAAAAATGACTAACTAAATAATTATTTTACTTGGTTGATTAGTGGAGCCAATTATTTTATTTAAATTAATTAATTGAGTTATTTATTTTATTTAGCTTAGTTAGTGGAGTTAGTTATTTTATTTAAGTTAATTAATAGAGTTAACCATTTTATTTGAGTAAATTATTCAATTTAATTATTTAATTTAAATTAATTAATGGTATTAATTATTTTATGTGAGGTGTACAGATGTGGTAATGTGTAATGAGTTTTATTTATTTCATATAATATATACATGTATATACTATTTAATTATATTGTTTTATACATGAAAATATAATTAAACGACTTTAAATACATTGAAATACGTTAAAAAGTATTAAAATTATATAAATACATGATTTTGCCATCACATGTAAGCATTCAGGTCAATGTTATGGCCGAAGGTTTATTTTTGCTTTTAAATATAATTGAAGTGTGTTTTAGAGCCTGTTTGGCAATGACTTATAAGTTGGTCAAACTAACTTATAAATTATTTGCTATTATTGAGATGTTTGGTAATGACTTATTTTTTAATTTATAAATTGATTTATAAGTCAAAATAAATAAATAACAATTTGGTACTAATTTAAAAATGACTTATAAGTCATTCCTAATAAGTTGGTTTAATCAAATGTAATGTCCATTTTGCCCCTCTTCTATTTTATTAAATTACATCTTTATCTTTCCAACCTAATATCTATTTCTTTCCACCCTAAACAAACATGTAAGAAAAAATGTTAAGAAAAAAATATCGTCACCCATATAAATAAATAAATATATATAATTGATACAATACAATATAATATGTTATAATATATATATATATATATATATATATATATATTATAATATAGCATTAAATATATAATATTATAACATATAATATAATATATACATTTATAATATTATATAATATAATATGTATTATATTTATTTTATATTATATTATATATATTTATAATACAATACAATATATTTATTTGTTTAGAGTTTTATTTTATGAAAAAATGATGATTTTTATGATATGATATTGAATCAATGTATCTTTTTATTAATGTTCTTTTTAGTAATTTTTACATTTTATTTTAAGTTATATGTTATTATCAGTCGAACACATTCACAACTTGTTTTAACTTAATTTCTGACATATAAATCAATCTGGTGCTAAACACTTTTATTTATAAGTCACACCTTAAAATGATTTATAACTCAACTTAAATTTTAACTTTAAATTATTTTAAAACAAGTGAACGAGTCCTTAGTGTTTTAGTGTTTTATTAGTTTTTTAGATTAGAGTCAATTTTGTAATTAAGTTAGGTTATACTTCCACGAACAAAAGTGTATTTAATCATATAATAATTGTGTAGTTTAGTAATATTGGATGATAGTATAATTATATTCTTATAAGAGATCAGGTTATTAATAAAATAGAAAAAGAACTTATAATTTTTTTTATTTTTTTTTTGGGTAGATGGACTCTCCTTTTCCCTTTATTTATCTCTAAAAAGTGAAGGTAGTGTTGCACGGAACAGTTACCAAAGACGGTGTTAACAGGATTCATGGCGGCATTATTGTATGCGGCATCGCCGAGGAGACGAGGCCTTTATCAGTGAAAGCAACGTAAGACGGCATCGTCTTGTTACCCTGGTCATTGTCGATTATTTCAACGCGGACGTGAAACGGCTTCGAAAGCCACGACTTCAAAACGATGTCGCCGTAAGACGGCTTCGAAAGCCATGACTCTTTAACTTCTTAGGTAGTGTTTGGTTTGTGTCAAATCTTCGTAATACAATAGATTATGTATATTAATTAATTTCACATGAATTCCGTTTGGTTCATTGATTACACATGTATTCTGTTTGGTTCATTTACGGGCGCAATACAATTATTCCTTCTTACTTGACGTAAAACACAAAAATAAAAATTAAGAAATATAATTAATATTTTATTTGATTGATTAAAATGAGTATACAATCTCAATATTACTTTTTAAAACTTATTGAAAAAGATAAAAAAAACAACAATTTAATATTTAATGTAGGAATAATATTATAGACTAAGTCATTAATGTTTTCTTAAAATTTACAAAAGTCAAATAACAAATTTTATTTTCGTAAAAGACAAGTGAAAATGAACGAAGAGAATATTTTTTAAGAGTCATGTTATGTATTGTAGTAAATTTACATTGAATTACAATTGTAAAACTTATTACGATATGGGATTGGTAGTAATTATAAGAGGGCTCCACTTATTCTACATCTCTTCAAAAAATACCACTAGTACTTATTCACATAACTGACAACCAAAAAATTGATGTAAACATTCACAATATATATCATTTTATTTTTTAGCTTATTACGTTTATAATGTAATAGGTCATAAAAATTAAAACAATAATAATTATTATTGATTTGACATTTAAACTTACAATCTGAATATTTTTTTAGCTTATTATGTCTGTAATGTAATAAAGTCAATAAAAACAAAACAATACTTTATCTGTCCTAAAAAATGAGTAAAGTACAATTTGCATACATATTAAAAAAAATAAAAATATAGGAAATAGAGTAAAAACGTTTCAAATTTATTCTTAGTAATCTCACAATATTATATAAAGTTATGAATACTTTTATTTTTTTATACTAGCGGACCTCGCTAAATAACATATTTACCCTTCACTTTATGCATTTTATCTCATCTTTTTAGGGACAAAAAATTTGTAGCTTTAGTCATTCTTTTGGGGACGGAGGGAGTAATAATTACTACATATTTGATATTTTGACTTATAATTTATTTTATTCATGAGTAGTGATCCATAACAAATGGTTGCTATGAACACTATTCTAGCAAACGTATCTCTCACAGTCCAATGTGAGATCTGACGGTCGAGATAAACCCCGGACAAAAATACAAAAAAAAATTCACATGCCTCTACTCTTAGTAGAGGCATGAGGAATGTCCTAAATACTCATTCTTTAGTTAGATTTAAATAGTTTCAATGTATTTATTTGGATAAATAATTTTTTACATAATAAAATTTAACATTGTCAATTATATTTAATGTATTTATTTTTATAATTAATTTCTTAAGTAATAAAATTTAAAATTATCAATTATATTTAATGTATTTATTTGTATAAATATTTTCTTAAGTAAGAAAATTTAACATTGTCAATTATATTCAACATATTTATTTGTATAAATAATTTCGTAAGTAATAAAATTTAATATTATCAATTATTGTGACAATTTGATTATTTAAAATTTAAACTTCATATTGTAATACAATTTGATTTAATTATATTACAAATAAATACATTGAAATTATTTAAATCTAACTAAGGTAGATGTATTTATGACATTTCTCCATACCTCTACTAAGAGTAGAGGCATGTAAAAAAAAGTTTTGTCTACCGCTAGTCTTACTAACGGCAGTAGTTTAATTTTATTTTGTCTGTCGTTAATAAGAGTAGCGGCAAATGTTTAATTAATCTCCATTAATCTCGCCCGTTAGATCTCGTATTTGACGGTAAGAAATATGTTTACTAGAATAGTGTCCATAGCAAACATTTGCTATGAATCACTACCCTTTATTCATTACATATAATTAAATATTTTAGTGAACTCAACACAATTTTGAACATAATATAATAGTACTATAATTATCACACAAATACCAATTACAAATCAAATAAATATATGTTTTAATAATTTATTAAAATTTACATTACGTAGATTATTGCTTTACATCAAATTTTATTTAACGAAACAAACCCTACCTCAAAATTCAACAAATGTATAAAAGTTGCACCTTTTCTATTGGACACGTGTTTCTTATGCTACCTAAAATTTCATCATAAGAGAATTAGACAGAATTTTTTTTTTTATGTAAGATTCTTTTCATATATATAATACATGCACATAAAAAATGATAATTTTTCAGGTCATTATTAATTAGTATATTGGTACTGTTAAAATATTTATTCTCTTACCAGAGTATAATAATATATCCAACTGCACCTCGGCTCATAATTTTAGGAACTGGTGGATCGATGAATCATGAAAGGTAAAGATAACATATTATTAGTAGTAATAGCAGTATATTAATATTTATTAATAATAATAATACCTAGAATTGTACCAAACCAATCCTAACAAGAATACTCAAGTATATATATTGTCAAGGGTACGTTCCTTAATTTGTTAATATATGTCTGTCGCCAATAAGAACTAAGAAGTAACTTCACGAGTACATATTGTATTGATTTATGAACTTTTTCCATCTCTTCTAGACTTTCATCCCTTTCTTTTCGTCACGTCTCTCTCACTCTATATATATATATATATATAAAGGTCTATTGTAATGGTTCAAGTCTATCGTATAAATTCAAAAAATCATTATAAAAGATTTTTGTGATAATTTTAATTGTTATGAAGACTGTTTTGTATACCCCGGTGATTTTACCCGTCATGAAGGCCGTCTTGTGTATCCTATCATGAAAGCCTTTTGTGATGGTTTTGACAAGCGCAAACGCTTAGTAATTTTGTGATGATTAATACAATCACATTAACACATATTTTTTAGTGATTTTGTGATGATTAATGCAATCACATTAACACGTAATCTATTATGATTGTCAAAGTCATCACAAAAAAACACAACTTTAAGAATCAAAGGTAAGAATGTGAATATTTTTTTACGAACAATTTATTTCATTATATTAACACTGTATCAAATGATACTTGTAGGATTCGAACCCTCTCCCCATTTGCAAACTAAATAACGAGTATTACCACTACACCAAAACTCAAATCATGATTATAATTTTAAAACAAAATATAAATGAAAACATATGTGATTTGACTTATTAAACAACTTACAAAAGATTTGGTGATTGCAATGACAGTCAAGTAAAATTAGTCATCACTTAGAGTCATCATATATTTTATTGTTTTGTGATGACTTGAAAATCCATCACAAAATACCTTCTTTTTGCAATTGCAAATAAAAGTCGTCATAAAAATTTATCTTTTTTTAATAATTGTCATGACCGTCATAAAATATTATTTTGATTATTTCTCTCATTAAAATATTGGTGATAACTTAAACTCAATTACGAAAAGGGTATATCCATAAGTGATGACTTAGTGCGTCACAAAAAGAAAATTTATTTTACTTGAAAATTTTAGTAATTGACATAGCCAACACAATTATAATACTGTTAACGCTTGATTCTGTCCGCGCGTTCAACCAATTCGCCGGACGTGTATCTGCACAAAAGTCCCAACGGCTTGGGCCGTTTGTGGACTCCTCCGATGTAAGAGTAAGTAATAGGTTCAAGATATGTTAACAATAGAGGTCAAATATTTAGTAGGGTAAATAGTATCGTACCTTGCCTTCATTGTTATTTGGGTATTTATATGATTCACTTGGCTAATTACTACTCCTATTAGGAGTGTTCTGCCCAAAATCCTTATTGGACCCGGATTCAATTACCTTGAGTCAATGGAAGTATTATCCAGTAAGAAATCACATGGGCTTAGAATCCCTGCCCAAGCTTTTTCGGACTAGAGAGTCCTCTTGTAACTCATTGAGCATGATGGGCCTTTGGGCCGAGCCCAGGATGAGAAACCCGATCAGGCCCATGAGAATATATATCCGAACATTGCCCCCACTCCCTTAGTATGAGACATGTACTGGGGGAGTAAACTGGAGGCTCTAGCAGTCCGTAAATTCGGATTACTGAAAGGAAATCGATCTCCTCGGGATCCCGAAGGCGTCAAACCGAGGGCACTTTCTCTTCAGGTGCCCAAAAGCGTTGACCCAAAGAGAGATATTCCTAAGGATTCTCGAAGGCGTCAGACCGAGGGTATTCCCTCTTCAGGTACTTTTTTGTATTTGAGCTAAAGAGGAATGCTCCTTGGGATCCTTGAGCAGTTCGAGAACTCGAATTACTGAGAGGAAATTGAACTCCTCGGGATCCCGAAGGCGTCAAACCGAGGGCACTTTCTCTTCAGGTGCCCAAAAGCGTTGACCCGAAGAGAGATGCTCCTAAGGATTCTCGAAGGCGTCAGACCGAGGGTATTCCCTCTTCAAGAGTTCCTTAGGAGCATCTCTCTTCGGGTCAACGCTTTCGCCTGAAGAGGAAGTGCCCTCGGTTTGACGCCTTCGGGATCCCGAGGAGATCGATTTTCTTTTAGTAATCCGAGTTTACGAACTGCTAGAGCCTCCAGTTTACTCCCCCAGTACATGTCTTATACTAAGGGAGTGAGGGACAATGTTCGGATATATATTCGCATGGGCCTAATCGGGTTTCTCATCCTGGGCTCGGCCCAAAGGCCCATCATGCTTAGCGAATTATAAGAAGACTCTCTAGTTCGAAAAGGCTTGGATAAGAGTTCTAAATCCTTGTAGTTCCTTACGGGGTTAATACTCTCATTAGATCAAGGTAATTGAATCTGGGTCCGATAAGAATTCTAGGCTGAACACTCTTAATAGGGGTAGTAAGTAGCCCAGTGAATCCTATAAATACCCAAATAACAATGAAGGCAAGGTATGACAGATTTTACCATACTAAATATTTGACCTCCATTGTTAACATATCTTGAACCTGTTACTTACTCTTACACCGGAGGAGTCCACAAACGGTCCAAGCCGTTGGGACTTTTGTGCAGGTACACGTCCTGCGAGTTGATTAGACGCGCGGACAGAATCAAGCGTTAACAAATACATTGATGACAAAATTAGTCCTCACTAAAAGTCATCATATATATTATTATTTTATAATTACTCAAAAATTTTATTATAAATTATTATCTTTTGTGAATGTTTTTAAAAATTATTATAAAATTTCGTAACGTATTTTTATTTTTCTAACAGTGCGTGCATGTTTTCTGCCTGCCTAATACCATTTGAAAAACAGAATGCGGATAACTTCTTGTGGCGTGAGATGTTTTTCAACGCAAACACACATGTACACATCATGATCTCCAACATAGGACTATATTTTAAACACGAGAAACATGCACATTGCCATGTCTGTAACTTAACGATATTTATCTACTTCCCACTTGGAATTAATTTATACCATACATAAAATTAAACCTCATCTATGTATATATCCTCTTATCTTGCTCGCCCCGTCTTTATATATGTTGCAAAACAATATCTATAGTAAATTCTAAGGTACCTGGCCTCTTCTTCTTGATAGAGCTAGAGCTACAGCTACAGCTACAGCTACGTGGCTTGAATATAATTAAAGACATCATCATGTCTTCTTCCTTTCAGCCCACCACTACAACCTCCTCACACCCCAACTCAAATTTTAATGAGAATCGATGGGTGATTCAAATTCGTCGAACTCTGGAGGAAGAACTAGAAGAAGAAAATAACGAAATCCCTGTCTCCATCTTCACTGTTCCAAAAGCCCTAATTGCCAGCAATAATCCAGAGTCTTACACGCCGCAACAAGTTGCACTAGGCCCGTACCATCACTGGCGCCCGGAGCTCTACGAGATGGAAAGGTACAAGGTCGCAGCTGCCAGAAGAATCCTCAAACGTCTCAGCTCTAAATTCGACACCTTTCAAGCTATTGTTGACCAGTTGATAAAGCTGGAGCCCAGGATTCGAGCTTGCTACCACAAGTACCTTGATTTCAGCGGCGAAACCCTGGCATGGATGATGGCTGTTGATGCCGCCTTCTTGCTCGAGTTCCTTGAAATCTACGCCATAAAAGAAGGTCGTAAACTACTCAGAAAAGTAACGTCAAGGATGTCCCATTTGGTTGATTCTGCAGGGCGGAAATCGGCTCATATCGCCATTCTTAGAGATATGTTGATGCTTGAAAATCAAGTCCCGCTATTTCTACTAAGGAAAATGCTGGAGTTGGAGTTGGGATCCAAAGACTCGGCAGATGAGATGTTGCTTTCGATGTTAACGGGTTTATGTAGGGAGCTTTATCCCTTCAAAACGCCCGAGGTATTACCTAACATTCTTATTGAAGATTCTGCTCATATCCTAGACTTTTTCTACCGCCTACTCATGTCCAAGGCGGCAAGACAATCCCTAATAAACGAAGCCGATCACGAGGAGGAGGAGCAGGAGGGCCATGACAGAGAAAATGATGAGAAGGATGAAGATAAATCCGATGAGAAATCAGGTTACGTCCTTCGTGAGGTATGGAAGATCATTTCGAAGCTAAACATAGGTCCGATACGTTCTCTAAAATCATTGGCACACTCTAAACCGGTTAAACTAGTGTTGAAAATGCCGTGGACAATTGTCTCTAAAGTTCCTGGGTTGAAACTGATCAAGGAACCTATTGAACATCTATTTTTGTCCTCACAAGATAAAGAACAGGTGAAGCCCGAAAACGACAACGTTGTTAGACCTCCATTGATTGAGGAACTAACAATCCCTTCTGTCACCATGCTTGCCAAAGTCGGTGTGTGCTTTGTTCCCACCAACGGTGGCATCCATAGTACTCATTTCGACCAAAAAACATTTACCTTGAGTCTCCCCAAAATGAATTTAGATGTAAACACGGAGGTAATATTAAGGAACATGGTGGCATATGAGGCATGCAACGCATCCGGGCCCTTGATTTTTACTCGTTTTACCGAGTTCATTAATGGGATCGTAGACACAGAGGAGGATGCAAAGTTGCTTAGGAAAAGGGGAATTATTATGAACCGTTTGAAGAGTGATGAAGAGGTGGCTAACTTGTGCAATGGGATGAGTAGGTCTGTCAAATTGACCAAAGTGCCCTTCTTGGATAAGGTGATTGAAGATGTGAACAAGTACTATAATGGAAGGTGGAAGGTCAAAGCAGAGAAATGCATAAGGGGTTATGTGTTTGGGTCGTGGAAGGTTCTCACGCTGCTGGCTTGTATTATGTTGATGTGTTTGATGGTTTTACAAGCCTTCTGCTCAGTTTATAGTTGTTCTCGTATGTTTAAGATCTACAGCAGCACTACTAATCCCTGATTAATTCATTCTGATCATAAATTACTTGTATTTTTATTTTTGTTTTGTTTTTGCTAATTCTATAAGTTGTATGTTGTTGTGTGGATGTGTAGGTAAGTTGTAAAAGTAATTAAATGCAACAAGTTTTAAAATTTTAAATTATGTGTATCAAATAAATACACCTCTGTCATTATAATATCGTTAATTCATAATAAATGTAACTGTTGAATAATAGATTGTGATTATAAACTCAAAACCACTGCTCAAATTATAATGGTTGATCAATTGATATCAAAATCAAAAAGTGAATTTAATTATTTGTGATTTTACAGTCAAGATGAGGTTAAAATGATGTTGAGAATTATTTATTAAGCCCACTGTTTTAATCAAGTGGATTTGTGGCTTTGAAAACACAAATGTTTTCTTATGAAGTATCAGTTATAAAATTGGGGTACTCCATTCCTTCCGCGCGCGCGTACACACAAAATAAAAATAAAAAAAGGGTTTTATTTGCAAATTTTACAGACTTTAAAGTTGTATTTATATTTCATATTATTAGGTCTTTAATTTGGTAAAGGCATTATAATACTGTGTTTGTAAGTTTTTATTTGGGGGGAAATGAATGAAAGGGATGAGAAAATAATTAAAATCCCTCCAAATCTCATGTTTGTGAGTTTTTTTAGGAATGAAGTGAAGGGATTTGGAAGTAAAATTGATTCAATTTTTGGCTCAAAATTTTCCCCTCAAAAGTGGGAGGATTTGGAGGGATGGGAAAGGATGAGAAAATAAAATATATTACATTACCAAAAATAACCTTTCAAAATAAATAATGTGACAATCTTGTCCCTAATTATTATAATCCCTAATTTTTGAAAATACAATTTTTATTACTGTACAGTAAAAAAGAATCGTCATTATGATAATATATAAGCATCACATTTGTATACTTATTTTTTAGCGACAGTGGAGCATGTAATAAATAACTGATTATATATATATGTGTGTGTGTGTGTATATATATATATATATATATATATATATATATATATATATATATAATACTCTATTAATTACATACGTTGGATAAATTTAATAAAATTATATGTGGATGACTGCAAGATTGTTACCGAGCAACTTTTAATACTTGTTTAATGTAATTTCTTTGCACAATTAAAAAAAAAGAGTGTTTATATGTCCTTCATTTGGTGATTATTTAAATTTTCTCAAATTTATTATACGCGTAATGTAACCATTACTCTGCAAATGAGGATTTCAACAAAATAATATATAATCAGTTATTTATTACATTTATTACATGCTCCACTGTCGCTAAAAAATAAGTATACATATGTGATGCTTATATATTATCATAATGACGATTTCTTTTACTGTATAGTAATTTTTATTGTTTATTTTTACTGTATATAATATTATTATAATAATAAACTATTATTATTATTATTATAATAACAATATAGGTATATAATGATAATAATATTAATAAACTATATACTCATAATAATAAATTAAAGTTAATATATATATATATATATATGAACATAAAAAAAGACTGAACAAAATAATTCAATAGCCAGACATTGTTAAATCATACATTTATTATATTTATATATAAGGGTAATATAGTAATAGTGTAGTTTAAAAATAAAATTATTTTTCCTTCCCTTCCCTCCTTCTAAACTCACAAACAAGGAAAATATAATAATCATCACATCTCTTTTCTTCCTTTTTAAAACTCACAAACATGAAAGGAAAAATTATAATCCCTTCCCATCTCTTCCCCTCCCTTCCTTTCCTATATCATCCCTTCTCATCCTTTTCCTCCAAACTCACAAACGCAACATAAATAAATGTATGACACATAAAATAAAATAAAACCTTTGTAGGGAAAAAAAGTGTATTGAATTTGATTTATGAATTTGAAAAGTTATTATAAATGAATATATGACCAAAAAAAAAACAAAGAAGAAGAAACCTTTCGAATGCTGAGTTACAAAATAAAATCTTTGGACTATCAATTTGCATCATACTAAATCAAACAATTTACACTACTTTGTAGAATGAAATTTGTTAGATAGACTCAAAAAATTCACCAACTGATGATATACTCTGACACTTCGTGTTCATCGTCGCCACGACTCGCGATATTATAAAGTTTATGATTTATGTACGAAATTCTTCATGATAAAGAATTCTTAGAGGAATCAGTGGTGCGATGAAGTAATTTTATTTTAATTTTCAAGAGAATACAAATTTCGTTCTAAAAAGAATTTTAAAGTAGTTCTTACACGTTGATTGATCAATTAATATTTTTTGTTTATTTTAAATTTAATAAATAAACTGTTAGTTTAATAACTATGACAAGATAATAAGATATGATGACAAATATAATGATATTACATCATTTTATATTATTATCAATAAAAAAACTAGAACTCTTTTTGTATACTAAAAAAATAATTGTCAATGAAAATTATTTTTAAGTAACATATGAAGTAGCATTTGTTTCAAGATCTTCTTTATTTATTCTCATATGATGATTAAATAAAAAAAAATAAAAATAAAAGTAAATGAGAGAAATTTTTAGATAATAGCTAGAAAGAGTTAGAGATTACCTTAATCTTGCCAATTCCTCCCATGCCGATTTATTCTTAATAGTATCCATTTTCAAAAGATCAACAAATTAATTAACAAAAAGCTCAGTGGAGATTCAAAATGAGAAATAAATAAATAAAGAAAAAAGAAAACAAAGTTACCATTTGGTAGAAAAGAAGCATCTACTCCTTTCGGTCAACCCACAAAATCTACAAGTTTGTTGAAGAGAAAGATAGAAGTTGTTGTATTTATATTTGTTAACGCCAATATTCGTCCGCGCACCTCAATCACTAAAAATGCGCTAATCCTGCACAATAACGATACCACACTCAGAGTTCCGGGCGGTTTTGCCGCCGGAGGATAGCTCAGGCGTGAGAATTAGTACAGGCTGTATCAAGGTTTTGATAACAATGGAGGTTTTCAGTTTAGTGTTTAGTTTTGCATTACCCTTTAATTCGAGAGGGAAGCCTTGTATATATACCTCCTTATGTCATCATCACGTCTGGACCCACTTGTCAATATAAAACATATGTCTCCATCAACCAAATCATAATAAATGTTCCAGTCAAAATATAAGTCAACCCAGTTAGAAAGTAATTTCCTTAACTGGATCACTTATCCCAAATAAAATCCTCAAATGAGTTCGGATCCTCCATACCGGGTCGAGTCTACCATGTCGGGTCGGGCATCCCGAACCCAGGACACAACATTGCCCCCTACTCTTTAATTATAAAAAGAATTATAATAAAAGAGTGTAAAGAATGAATCTTAATTTCCAATTAATGAACCAAACACCCCCTTAATATATAACCGCCTTAAATCATCACAGCCATTAATACCCCCAGTCACCACGTGCCAATAACGGTCCCACCACATTTATTGAAATAATGCCGTTAGTGGGAAAATGGGCCGGATCTCAAGGGTCGTCCCCAATAAAGGCAAACCCCTCCCAAATTCAACCGCCACTTTTATCCCTAAATTTCAAATTCTCCAATCTCTTCTCTGCAACTTCCACCGCGATTCCCATCCTTTTCCGATCAACAAATTTCTGCATCTCGACTTTCTGCTCATCAATGGCAACCAACGACGCATCAAGCTCCTCCAATCCATCCAAAACCAGCGCCTTCGCGGCAGCCGCCAACGAAATCCCACCTCCTATCACCGCAATAACAACGGAAGCCACCACCGTCACCACCACTGCCATATCAACAGTTCCTATCACCACCGCCGGAACCAGCTCCACCTCTTTGGGTCTCAGCCTCTCGTCACAAGGTCCCATCACCAGTTCAGACTTTCCCGACAATCCCTTTTCTTCTCCATCACCTCGAACCGAAGCCGAACTCGAAAATATGAAGATGCTGGAGGAATATTCTTCAGATAAATCCTTCACCCACATAAACACCAGATCTTCTATTCAAACCAAAGACCTCACAGCCATCCGGGAACTGTACCGGATCCCCATATCTTACCAAATACGCATAGCCGACCTCAACGAGAAAATGTACCAACGCCCCAATGGCTGGACTGCCGTAGCCGTTCAAGCCCTAAAATATGGGCTTAGATTCCCCCTCAATCCCTTCATGCTCACTTTCCTCAGCGTCGTCGGGGTCGGGCTCGCCCAGCTAGTACCCAATTCCTTTATCCACCTGGTCTGCTTCATAGCCTTCTGCCACGAGTGTCAAGTTGATCCGACCATGGACTTCTTCTTTGCTCTATTCACCGTGATCCGATCGCGAGAGGCAGGATTTCGGCAAATTAGCAAGTTACCAGTAAAGGGGGCTCAAAAGAAATCTCTAATGAAGACCCCGACCAGCAACAAGGGATGGCATTCCCAATGGTTCTACATCAAAGGACCCGATACCAGCTTGATATCGGATTGGATCGGCTTCGGCAAAAACACGAACAATATTGAAGCCTTTCCAGCCGATCGTTTAGACGAATTCAAACAATTTGTCAACAAGATGCCCGATGAGGAGTGGGACTTCGAACTTCTCGGCAACCATACTTGGTTATACAATCATGGGTGTAAGAACTAATTCCCGAACCTCAATTTATAACTTTACTGCTTATAATTCCTTTTGACTCAAACTGACCTCTAATGCTCATCTTCTTTCAGTAACTCTTATCAAGCCAGTCACCCCAGCTGACATTGGCCAAACAATTCCTCTGCTCAATGAGCCGAACTTCACCGACTCCGAAGGCATTCCAGCTTCAAGCCAAGCGCCTCTAGCCGTCTGCCCGATCACAGCCGTTCCCATGACTCAAACCAAGAGTACCCTGGAAATGAGCCGATCGGAGAAAATGGTGCTGATGAAAAAGAAACAACTCCGCAAGAAGGCCCCGCTCAAACCAAAGACAATACCTGTTCCTCCTCCCGAACGGACTCTAGGGATTATTGACGAGGAAGATACCGAAGATGACATGCTGGAGCCTCTTACAAAAAGGCCTCGCAGGGAAGCTTCTTCTTCTTCGGCACCTCCGCCCGCCTCCATTCAACAAGTCGAGACACATCAAAGTGAGGCACGTTCATCCAAACTCCCAGCTTCAGGCCCTTCCTCCAGTAACACACCGAAGCCGCGAACCTTATGGCCTCAGAGTCCGTCCGATCCATTCCCCTACGACCTCCTCGAACGCTTCGTTCTGCCCGCCGATAACGATCGGTTTAAGAACCACTCCCCAGACCAGTACCTGGAAGATTTCACAAAGCTTCAATTCCAGGTAATGCTTCGCTCCGTACCCTATCGCCTTCTACTTTTTTATTTGATCTCGTATCTGACCCATAGCTTTGTACAGGCTAACGCGGTATTTGCCCGATCTCTCCCATCCTTGCTCAAATTAACAAAGAAGAACAAGGAGATCGAGGCCGAAAACGAATTCCTGAAGGGTGACATTCGGAATTTGGAGTCTGACTTGGAGAAGGAGAAGGATCTTCATGTTGGTACGCAAGATAAGCTCACCGAAGCCAGCAGAGAAAATTACCAACTTCGGAACCAAATAAGCCTTCTCAAATCGAAAATTGCCGAATATGAGAAACAAAATGAAAGACTTATGGAGGAGCGAGTCTTACTGAAGGAAAACGATTCCGATCAAAAGAAAGCAATAACCGCCCTCGAAGAACAGATGAAGAAGATGCATTTCAAGTTGAAAGACTTGATCCAAACTCACAATGCCTTGGAGAAAGAACATGCCGATCTTCGAAGCAAAGGGCCCACAATGACTGAAGAGGTCAAGCTCCAGATAATAGAGGAATATAAGGCATCCCCCGAACTAGCCGATAAGGTCATCTTGCAATTCTCTGAAGGGTATCAAAGCCACAAGGAGAAGATCAAGGAAAAGATGATGGCTGCGGGGTTAGATACCTCTATCCTCGAATCTTCAGACGATGAAGAGGAATCAGAAGAACAACTTCCTCCTCCAACCCAATAGGATAGTTTCTATTTCATTCGCTCTTCTTTTTCGAATGTAAAATGTCACAATGTGTAATATCAACAAATATTAATGAAATATTTCAACATTTTTCGATTATACAATCCGATATCCCTTTATTTCAATAAACATAAAGATTTACATAATCGGCAATAAGAAATGACTGACTTACTGGTAATATCTCCTAAGTCTCCCAACATGCCAAGTATTCTTAATATTCGACCCGTCTATAGCCCGAAGCCGATAAGTTCCTGGCTTCGGTACTTCAACTACTTCATAAGGCCCTTCCCAGTTCGGCATAAGCTTGCCTGAATTTTGGGGAGTCGATGCTGCAACTTCTCGAAGCACCAGATCACCAACTTCAAACCTTCTAACTTTCACCCCTTTGTTGTAGTGCTTGGCTGTCCTCCTCTGATAAGCTGCCAACTTTATTAGAGCTGACTCCCTAACCTCATCTAACAAATCCAGGTTGAGACGAAGCCCTTCGTCATTATACAACTCCTTGTATTGACTGACCCGAAGCGAAGGAGATCCGATCTCAACAGGTACAAGGGCATCGGTCCCATAAGCGAGACGAAAAGGCGAATCTCCTGTCGTCGTTCTAGTTGTCGTTCGATAAGCCCATAGTACACTAAGCAGTTCTTCGGGCCATCTCCCTTTGGCTTCATCCAATCTCCTTTTTATTCCGTTCAGGAGGGTTCTATTAGTGACTTCTACCTGCCCGTTTGACTGAGGATGGGCCACCGAAGTCTTTCGATACTGAATCCCCAAATCTGTGAGAAATTCTTCAAACTTAGCCCCTACAAACTGCCTCCCATTGTCCGAGACGAGCACCATCGGAATCCCGAAGCGATAGACAACAAATTCCTTGAGAAATTTCAAACACTCCTGTTCTGTGATCGATCGGAGAGGCTTGGCTTCTACCCACTTCGTCATGTAGTCGATTGCCACAATGACAAAACTGACTTGCCCCTTGGCCTTCGGCAATGGTCCTAGAATATCAATTCCCCATATAGCAAACGGGATGGGTGATAAGACCGAAAATAACTCTTCGGGAGGTTGGTGAGGGATCGTTCCATTCAGTTGACATTTAGGACACTTCTTAACATATTCCTTAGCTTCCTGAAAGATGGTAGGCCAATAGTAGCCCTGTCTCAGAATCTTATACGCTAATGCCTTAACGCCCATATGGTCTCCACATATGCCCTCATGAACTTCCCGAAGTGCATAATCTGTTTCGGAAGGGGTCAAACACTTCTGCAATGGTGAAGAAAACGCCCTTCGGTATAAATGTCCATCGATTAAGATAAAGAACGAACTTTGATGTTTTTTTCTTGGCTTCTAACCGATCCGAAGGAAGGACGCCATCCGCCAGATAAGAAATATAGGGCGTGAGCCAACAGTCCATCCTTTCGATCGGGAACACTTTTGACCTTCGAATACTTGAGTCCCCCAAAACTTCTAAATACACCGACCCACTAAAAGAGGTAGTCTCTGACGTTGCCAACTTTGCCAAGGCATTGGCTATGGTGTTGTTTTCCCGACCAACTCCTTGCACGTTATATGATTCAAAATAATGTAGTCGATCTTTAACTGCAGCCAAGTACTTCGTCATCCTATCCCCACGAGCTTCATATTCTCCCAATATCTGCTTAACCACTAACTGGGAATCGCTGAAGATGACCAAGTACTTTACTTCCAGACTTCCTGCTAACCGCAATCCGGCCAAAATGGCTTCATACTCAGCCCCATTGTTGGTCGCCTTAAATTCAAAGTGAATGGCATGTTGGACCTTAAATCCCTCCGGGCTAATCAAGATGATCCCTGCTCCACTGACGTCCGAAGTCGAAGAGCCATTCACATACAACGTCCATGACGTACGATCTATCCGAGCGCCCGATACCGAACTCACAATCAGTGCATTATCATCTGCATCGGGTTCGGTAAACGAGCATTCCACAATGAAGTCGGCCAATGCCTGACCCTTAATGGCAGTCCAAGGATGGTATTCTATGATGAACTGAGTCAACTCCATTGCCCAAGCAAAGAGGCGTCCCGACAAATCCGGCTTGTTCATGACCTTCTTCAGAGGCTGATCAATATACACTACCACCAGTCTTCCTTGGAAACAATGCCTTAGCTTCCTGCTAGTTATCACGAGTGTATAGGCAAATTTTTCCAAGTTGGGATATCTGGTTTCGGCATCCCGAAGCACATGGCTGACATAGTAGACGGGGCACTGCCTGCCCCCTATTTCCCGAACTAATACCGCTCCCACTGCCAATGAGCTCGCTGCCAGATACAGATACAGTGGTTCCGAGGGAATGAGTTTTACCAGAAGGGGAGCTGAGGAGAGATACCTTTTGATTCCTTGGAACGCATCTTCACACTCTGAAGTCCATTGGAAGGTCTTTTCATTCTTTGGTCCTTTCAAAGTGTTAAAGAAGGGTAAACACCATTCCGCCGATTTTGACATGAATCTCCGAAGCGCAGCAATCCTGCCAGTCAATCGCTGAACATCCTTAAAAGATTGGGGAGACTTTATGTCTAAAATGGCATTAATCTTTTCCGGGTTAGCTTCAATCCCCCTCTTGCTGAGCAAATACCCCAGAAATTTACCCGAACCAAGGCCAAAAGTACACTTGGTCGGGTTTAACCGAAGCTTGTACTTTCTTACTGTCTCAAAGCAGCTTTCCAAGTCATCCAGGTGGTTTCAAACTCCCATGCTTTTGACAATCATGTCATCCACATATACCTCCATGCTTCGACCCAATAACTTGGCGAACACATAGTTCATCATCCTCTGATAGGTAGCTCCCGCATTCAGCAATCCAAACGTCATTTTCTTGTAAGCATATATTACTCGATGCGTAATGAACGCCGTCTTCGGCATGTCCTTCTTATTCATGGAGATCTGGTGATATCCAGAGAAGGCGTCCATGAAGCTAAGCATGTCGAACCCTGAAGTTGCATCAATCAACTGGTCGATGTGCGGAAGAGGGTAAAAGTCCTTCGGACAAGCCTTGTTCAGATCGGTGTAATCTATGCAGACCCTCCATTTGTCATTCTGCTTCTGCACCAGCACCACATTTGCTAACCACTCCGGGTAATCAATTTCATAGATGAAATCTGCCTTTAGCAGCTTGGCAATCTCATCGTCAATGATTTTTTGTCTATCAGGGGCGAAGATCCTCCTCTTTTGACGGATAGGCTTCTTAGAAGGGTCAATACACAATCTATGAACCGCCACCGATTTATCGAATCCAGGCATATCAGAAGGCTCCCATGCAAAAATGTCCGCATATACCCGAAGCAGCTCGATTAGATTAGTCCGAAATGGCTCTACCAGTCCCGAGCCTATCTTGATCAGCTTATCACTCTTTCCAACAATCAGTTATACTTCCTCTGTCTCTTCAGCGGGCAACGCTAGGGGTTCGGAATTTCCCTCAGTGAATGGCTCAACCTCTATAGCCATCGTTTGCTTCTGCTTGCTGACCCCAACCGCCGAGGATATCAATGAATTCCGGTAACACCTGCGTGCCATGTCCAGATCACCCTTTACCTCACCAACCCCCTCCGAAGTTGGGAACTTCATCTTGAAGTGACCTATTGAGGTAACCGCCTGAAGTGCTGCCAAAGTGGGTCTTCCCAAGATGGCGTTATAGGCTGAATCTATTTGGACTACAAAAAATCTGACTTTGACTTCTACCTGCCTCGGTGCCGTGCCGAAGATAACCGGCAGTTCCACGGTTCCAGCCACGCGAACAGGATCGTTGCTGAAGCCATACAACGGAGATTCCTGACCCACCTCCATCTTTGCTCCCCCCAGGTCTAACCTATTGTAGGCATGAGTAAACAATATGTCTACCGAAGATCCATTATCGATCATTATTCGCTTCATATCCATGGATCCGACCTGGGCCGTGATGGCTAGCGCCCCTTCATGGGGATCAATTGGTTCTGAGGGGTAATCCTCCTTGGTAAATGATATCACCGTGTTGGGAAATGGGCGATCTCTCACCAAAGGTCGTTCCGAAACCGATAACACGGCATCCATCAGCCCCCTCCTCTTCTTCCCGAGCTTCTTCCCGAACGTTCCTCCTGTGATGACATCAACACAATTTCGTGGAAGGTTTGGCGGAGGTGGTGCCTCAAGACGCCTTTCTCGGTTTGACCCTCTTCGGCCTTCCGAACTAGAATCCTGCCAACCTACTACATACTGCACCAGTTCACCATTTTGGATTTTCTTCTCTATCAAATCCTTTAGGTTATAGCAATTCTCCGTATCATGACCGGACGTCTGATGATATTCACAATAACGACTAGGGTTGCCCTGGTGGGATCGAGTTGTGGTCGGACAGGGTTCAAATGAGGGTTGATTTCTAATCTCCTCAAGAATCCTCGCCCGATCTTTAGTGAGAGGGGTGTATACTTTATTCACATTCTTCTTCGGGAAAGGCGGTCTGCCACCTGAATTAGCCCCTCCCTGACCATTTCCCGACCCAGTTCCACCATAGAAGTTGCCTTTCGGCTGGTTGCTGGGCCGAGGAATGTAATTCCTATCTTTCGGTTTTGAATTATCCTCATACCGATCCTGAGGATTTAAGCTTTTGTATGCTTCTTCTATGGTGATAAGTCCTTCAGCTCGACCATAGGTTTCAGCTAAATCCATTGGTGGGTTAAGAATGAGATCTTTCTACAAATCTTTCGACTTCGTGGCATCCAGACCCGTAGTGAAGAACCCGACTGCTTGCTGTACATTCAAACTAGTCACAGTACCAGCCATGTCGCGGAATCTTTTCACATACTCACCCAAAATCTCTCCTGATCTCTGTTTTACTTGGGTCAGAGTAGTGGTTAGCTTTCCTCTCTTCTTATTGCTCCCAAATCGCGCATGAAACTTATCATTTAGGTCTTGCCACGATCCAATAGAGTTCGGGGGAAGGGACGTCATCCATTCCCGAGCTGCAAGCTTCAGAGTGGTGACAAACATGTGGCACTTGGCAGCATCCGGGTGATCATAATAATTCATCACTTGATTATATCCGTGAGTATGATCATAGGGATCGCCCGTACCATCATAAGAGTCTAGGGGAGGCATTTTCTTGGTCTTATCTGCTTTGACCTGCTCGATCTCCCTGGTGAAAGGTGAATTTGATATGTTCGGTGACTCCTTGGCCTAAACTACCGCGACTAGTTTTTCTTTTAATTCAGCCAATCGTATAACAACGGGATTGGTTTCGCTCCTTCGGGGTGGCGACCGAGGCCTGCCACCCGATCCGGATCCCCTTTTTTCATTAACATTTCCGTCTCGAGAACGGCCTACCCGCCTGTTCCGATCCGGAGTGCGGCTCCTGGGCCTGCTTCGGTCCTGCGAGCGGCTTTTGTGCCTTCTGCGATCAGGGGAGCGGCTCTGACGCCTGCTCATCAGGCACAAAGGGCTTTGATGCCTGCTGCGGATTGGGGAGCGACTATCTAGCCTGCTCCGCACTGGGGAGCGACTCTGACGCCTGCTCCGAACTAGGGGAGCGGCTCTGACGCCTGCTCCGAACTGGGGAGCGGCTCTGCCGCCTGCTCCGAACTGGTTCGGAACCATCCGAACGATTGGTCCTGGACCGGTTCCGATCAGTGTGCTGTCGGCCAGGAGGTCGGCTCGATGAAACCTTTTCCTGTCCTTCCAACCTTGCCAAATGTTCAGCTATTTCTCGTTGTTGCTGGCGTAAGGCCTCCATTACTTCTTGGTCCTTTGCCCTACGTTGGGTCAGGATCCATTGTCGTTTATCCCCATGATCGGCATTACTGCCTGAATAGACAAGGGTTCGAGGCGGGTTGGCAGCCATGTGAGTTGACGGTTCAGGCGTCTGTTGGTTAGTATGAAACAGACGACGACGAACCGGGGCAGACTGGACTTGCAAAGGAGCCCTAGGCTGGCCCCAACCTCTCCCTGGCCGACGATATGAGTCGGTCCAGCACCGACCTGCGCGTCGGCGTGTGAGAATCGGCTGATCCTTCACCTCCATTATGAGTTGTATTTACCATATCTATTTTCTAGATTTAACAGTGACTGAGAACTAACACTAAAGGCCCTCCTTCTAGCGCCAATGTTAACGCCAAAATTCGTCTGCGCACCTCAATCACTAAAAATGCGCTAATCCTGCACAATAACGATACCACACTCAGAGTTCCGGGCGGTTTTGCCGCCGGAGGATAGCTCAGGCGTGAGAATTAGTACATGCTGTATCAAGGTTTTGATAACAATGGTGGTTTTCAGTTTAGTGTTTAGTTTTGCATTACCCTTTAATTCGAGAGGGAAGCCTTGTATATATACCTCCTTATGTCATCATCACGCCTGGACCCACTTGTCAATATAAAGCATATGTCTCCATCAACCAAATCATAATAAATGCTCCAGTCAAAATATAAGTCAACCCAGTTAGAAAGTAATTTCCTTAACTGGATCACTTATCCCAAATAAAATCCTCAAATGAGTTCGGATCCTCCATACCGGGTCGGGTCTACCATGTCGGGTCGGGCATCCCGAACCCAGGACCCAACAATATTAATGGATTCAAGATTGGGGGAGAGTGGAGAAACAGGTAAAACATGGAGGAGAGATACTGACCCAGCATGCTTTATTCACTTTTTACTCTTTTATTACTTTTTCACTTTTTTACTTGTTGGTAATTAATGACATAGCACTGCCTTTAATTTTGCCCCAATGGGTTTTCGATCTCCCGTTGGTTGTACACTTATCCAATTAGGTTGGACTGGAAAATTGATTTTATTGTACGTAAAATTAGAGAAGGAGTATTTCGAATAGTTAGCTACCCATTCCGTCCCACGAAAATTGATTTAATTTGATTTTTTAGTTAAATTAATTAATTTTAAAATTAATAATTAAATAAATTTATTTATATTTTTAAGCCTCTAAAAATTGAATGTCTCTTTACCTATATTTAAAAAAACAGATAAATTTTGATTTTAAAATTTAAATTAAGCTAATTTTTACGGGACTGATAAAATTCATTTTTTATGGTCTATTTGACGAATTACAAGTCAAGTCAACGTAATACAATTTTTAAAGATTCTAAACCAAGGAGAGTGATATTTCCACATCATTTTTTAAAATATTGAAATTTACGTAAAATAAAACAATATTAAAAAATATGTTAAAAATAAATAATTTGTTAGG
The DNA here is from genome assembly GCA_034770075.1 of Aralia elata. NCBI lineage: Eukaryota > Viridiplantae > Streptophyta > Magnoliopsida > Apiales > Araliaceae > Aralia > Aralia elata. The sequence continues at coordinate 19,406,686 of CM068382.1, forward strand.
GATACTGTCCTAAAATGTCAATTGATAAGGCCTTATTTATCCTCACAAACTAGTCCTAAAATGTCAGTTGCAAACCAGTTCGTACATGAAGGTAAGAATCAATTGACATTTTTGGAACGGAGCAAGTTTTTACGAGGGCACATTCAGAAACATACAGACAATAAAAAACAATGTTTATCTAAAATTCTCTTTATTCTAAATTATAAAATTATTACTAATTTTTAAAAGTCAATATTAGATATTTTTAAATTTAAAATTGATATAATTTATTAACGAATACAAAATAAAAAATGTATACTTAGTAGTAATTTTATTTTTAACATAATTTTTAATACTTTTTTATATTGTATGAATTATAAGATTCATTCCGCAACAAGTTTTTTCTAAGTTTGTTTTATGTAAATTTTAATATTTAAAAAAAATATAATATAATTTTTTTGAGTTAATTTGCATTTTTTATGGGTATTAAACTTTTAAATTAGAAAAAATTATGTTTGAATGTATATTACGGAAATTTTAATATTTGAGAAATTTAATTAGCGAAAGTGTATGAATTTATTTTCTTGATAAAATAAATATTTATTATTTTTTGACATTTATGTTATTTATCGCACACGTTCATAATTTAATTAATTAGGAACAACTATGCTAAAAAAATATGAGGAACAGTTTAGCAAAAATATGACAAATAGGAGGGTTAGATTTGCTAATTAGTCATAGTTAGCTTACTCCATTTGTCTCAACCATAGTTGATGTGTGGACCCTACCATATAAAAATATAAGAAAATGATGTGGAAATATCACTCTCGTAGACCAAGTGTAAGATGATCACAACTCACAAGATTATCTAAAGATTCTAAACCAACTGTACATTTATGAAATTTTAGTATATTATAGCTAACATGATCCAATTCCACAATTTCTCTGATTAATTAGAGCCCATCATTTATGGGCTTTTTCTAACAGTGGCCAAGCCCAACCTAGTTCTAATAAACATCAATCCAACAGTGATAGCCTTTGCTTTTGGGATGGATCTCACTTCTCAACAGGTTGCTTACTTTTGTCCCTGCGGAACGGAATGTGCGCCTAGGTTCCACGTACTCGCATTGTCCAGTTGGTCAAACAGTACTTGGAGCTTACTTCCTGAATTCAACAAAGCGCGCAATTAATTAATAATAATAATAATAACAAAAGTAATCAAATAATTAAAATTAACGTTTAAATTGAGCATATTAATTCGGTTGGTCTATCATCTGTTATTTCTACTTTCAAACCCTAATCTTTTCTTCACCTCCTAATCTGGTGTTGGTCTATCATCTGTTATAAACTCTTGAAGTCTGGAGTTTATTATCTCTCATGGGTATGGGTATGAGTATGAATTGCACTCTATGTTGTTATTTATTTCATTTGGGTTTTGTTTTATATCAATATAAATTTATGACCCCTTCAAGTTGATTTAATTCTTCTCCCCTAGGTATATTTTGCTTCATACTAGTTTTTCTCAATTTCTACAGATATGCCAATTTTTCCTACTTGAATTGTTTCCTCCTTTCCAGGATGGTTATCACTTCATATAGTCTCATATTAGTACTCTCTTATTTTTGTGCAATGTAACATATGCACATTATAATTTCTTGGCAGAGGTTGTGACATCCATGTCCCATATAAATTTATCTATACATAAGGAATTAAGATACTAACAATAGTAAATTCAGTCATGACCTTGTGTATTAGCCATTGTTTAAATAAATTTGATTCGATTCGGACTCTGAATTTGACACGAAATTTGTTCCGAACTCGAAATTTGACTTAAGTCTTACCGAGGCCCTGAGAAATAATCTGATCCTTTTAAGTTGCCTCGATGGCATTGTTTGATATCAATTTCTTTGTGGTTTACAGTCTGCGACTTTTACTGCTGCTCCCTTGTTCCTCATTGCTGCAGTCTGGTTTTTGGGATTTGGTCTGTGCTTATTACTCCTCTGTCTCTGCTTTTGCTGCTGCCTAGACGTCCTTATGGGCTAATCGCGAACTGCTTATGCACTTTATCTCATCTTTCGCTCACTATTCACCATTTCTCAGTCTATTTTTGACTGTTAATAAAAAAAAAATACTAAATTGTAAAATAACCTTGAGATCAAATATAGTACTACTACAGCAAACCTACCAAAACAACCGAATAACACGTTTCAAAATGAACCTTAAACAGACTCTGTCTCGGGCATTTGGGGTCTTATCATACAGGTTACTACTAATCTAAAAGGGTAATGAAAAATAACTATAACTTTGTATCATAAAGGAAAATCAAAGATCATTTGCGCCCCAATCAGCACATGAATTTGAAGAAACAATATTGTCATTGGCTTGGTACAAAATTATAAAAAGTCTCTTAAACCTCAGAGCAAAATACATCATATTAATTAAACGGTTTCCAGAAAATCTACCAAACCAACTGAGAGAGACATTCAACAAGAAACCTAAACTATTTCAATCAAACAATGGGGGGATTAATCAACTTCCTCAATCCTGGGTCCTGTGCGGCGCCTCTTCGGATGTTGACAATCCTCATCCATCCCACCAGCCATATTAGGACCACCACCAGTACTACCTTTCTTTTTGGCAACGATTGGATTGCAAATTACCTCAAGCTCCTTCACCTTGTCCTCAAACTCGTACACCTCCGCAAAACGATTGCCATCCAGCCAGTGAAATGCCTGCTTGATAACATCCTCCATTTTCTTCTTGTCCGCTGCCGGAAGCTTTGAACTAATCATCTCATCCCTGATGTAATTCCTCATGCAAAATACATAATTCTCCAAAGCATTCATTGCCTTAATTTTCTTCACATAATCCTCATCTTCAGCCTTGTACTTCTCAGCATCTCGTACCATTCTCTCAATCTCTTCCTTGGACAATCTTCGTGAGTCGTTAGTGATTCTTAACTTGCTCTTCACCCCAGCAGTCTTATCCTCCGCGGAAACATTCAACACCCCATCTGCATCGACATCAAACAATACAAAAACATTTGGGTCACCTCTTTGGGCAGGGGTGATGCTAGAGAGCAGAAATTTTCCCAAGAAGTTATTATCTCTCGATCTTGGTCTTTCGCCCTCAAAAACTTTGTAACTTAGGTGAGTCTGATTATCCTCTACGGTTGTGTATATTTCTTCCTTACTAGTGGGAATAATTGTGTTCCGTGGAATAACAACATCCATTACTTTACCAACAGTTTCAATACCAAGGGAAAAAGGAGTAACATCCAACAGCAACAAGTTTTGAATCTTTTCATTGCCCTCGCCACTCAAGATAGCAGCTTGCACGGCTGCACCATATGCAACAGCTTCATCAGGATTAATGCTCTTACAAAGTTCCTTACCATTGAAGAAATTTTGCAATAGCTGCTGGACCTTTGGAATTCTAGTTGATCCACCAACGATGACAACATCATGGATGCTGCTCTTGTCCATCTTGGCATCCCTCAAACACATTTCCACGGGTTCCATACACTTTCTAAAAAGATCCATGTTCAGCTCCTCAAATTTGGCACGACTGATTTTTGTTCTTAAATCTAGACCCTCGTACAAAGAATCTACCTCAACGGAGGCCTGGGTATAAGAAGACAGAGTCCTTTTTGCCCTTTCACAAGCAGTCCTCAATCTTCTTAGAGATCTAGGATCTCTACTTATGTCCTTCCTGTGCTTCATCTTGATCTCCTTAACAAAGTGGTTCACCATACGATTGTCAAAGTCCTCTCCGCCAAGGTGAGTATCACCCAATGTAGCCATCACTTCAACGAAACCATCGTCGAGTGTCAGAAGAGAAACATCAAGAGTACCACCACCAAGATCAAAAATAAGCACATTTTTTTCCCCGGCTGAATTACCACTAGCCTGCTTCTTGTTAAGACCATAAGCAATGGCAGCAGCAGTTGGCTCATTAATGATACGAATGACATTAAGGCCAGCAATGACTCCAGCATCCTTTGTAGCCTGGCGCTGAGAGTCATTGAAATACGCTGGGACAGTTACAACAGCATTCTTTACTACTGATCCAAGGTATGCCTCCGCAATCACCTTCATCTTTAGGAGGACCATAGATGAGATCTCTTCTGCAGCAAAATGATTCTCCTCACCTTTGTAGTTGACCACAATATTGGGCTTCTCACCTGGACCAGCAATGACCTTAAACGGCCACTGTTTCACGTCATTTTGAACCGACAAATCATTGAATTTCCTTCCAATCAATCGTTTAGCATCTGTGAACATACCCAAACAAAATATAAAGTATCATATAAATTAATTTACAAACTAAATATTAATTCTGTTGCATATATACAAATACTTCAAGTTACATAAACTGCATAATTCAAAAGTACAACTTACAATAGTACAAAATCGACCATCTCAAAAAATATGTTACGTAGATACAGTGCAAGATAACAAATAAAATATTCAATGAGAGCAACAGTTCTCATTTGGTAAAAGCCATTATAAAATGTCCATCTCTACCAATTGATTATTTTTCCATATTTAAATCTCATTCTGTAAAAGCACAATTTATTGATTTCTTAAAAAGTCATGATTGATTAAAGTTCTGATGCATAAAGACAATCGACATTAACAACAAAACGAAAATCTAGCTTGTAGCAATATATTAGACTTGGCCTTGAAGATATGAAAACCTATCAAATAAGAACTTGAAATGTCAAAATATATAGTACTCCCTTTGTTCCATCAAAAAAAAAAGTCTCAGTTGCCGAATCTTTTGTTTCACATAAAGAGTTATATTTTTTTTATTGATAACAGTATAAAAGGACTGATAATTTTGTGCCTACAACTGTAACAGATATTAAACTCGAAAATAGTAGTGCAAAAAGGCAAATGCAAACAATGGTGAATGGGTATTGTACCCAAAAACAAGTAATAAATTTGCAAAACCAGTGACATGGATGTGGATTACTCATAGACCATAGTAGGACAACATGGCAAAGAAAGTGATAAATGAAGAAGTTGATGTTGATACACCCAGGAATAAGTAAAAAGAGAGAACATATATTATAAGTAACCTAGAGTTCTTGTTGATCTGTTACCTAGTTTGAAAAGTCCTGTTTTCTTGCTTCATCATTTTTGTTCTAAGAGATTCTTTTATTTCTTTTCAGGCCTTGAAATATAAAATATACTAAAATGAGATGGCTTGTATTGGGTAAAAAGCACGCCATACAAGTTGGGTTGAGCTAAAATAACTGAAGCTCAGTAAAAAGCTTGCGAGTTTGATGTTTATACAAGTCGAGTCGAGCTCAAACAACCAAATAATGATCTAGTCACGATAAAATATTCACGAGCCGGGGCTTGTTCGGGGAGGTCTTATTTTAAAATAACTTATAAATTTAAATAAGATATAAAAATTACTAAAATAAAGAAAAAAGAGTCTTTATATTTGGTCAAACCTATTTATTTTAAGCTATTTTTGGAGATGTAAGAAATTATTACTTCTCAAAACCTATTTATAAGTCAATTTATAAATTAAAAAATAAGTCCCAACCAAACATTTAAATAGTAAAAAATAACTTATAAGTTGTGGCCGCAATACTTATATGAGTTGAGTTGAGTCGAGCTCGAATAACCAAATCAGAATCAAATAATGGACTATATAATAGTAATTGTGTAGTTTATTAACGTTGGTATAATAGTAAAATTATGCTCTTATACTTCAAAACATTGTGTCATTATTATATACTACTACTAACACAAAAAATAAAAATAAAAACTTTTCTACATGTGTAATATTTTCTTTTTCTTTTTTTTTTTTCGTTTTTTTTTTAAATGGAGTCTTTTTTGGGACAGATGGAGTACTAATTGCCATCTTTTCCCCTTTTACCTATCTGTAAAGTGAAAATAGTGTTGCGCGGAATAATTACCAAAGACGGTGTTAATGGGGTTGATGGCGGCATGGTTGTATGCGGCATCGCCAATGAGTCGACGACCTGTATCGGTGAAACTGACGTAAGACGGCGGCGTCCTGTTACCCTGGTCGTTGGCTATGATTTCAACGCCGCCGTGTTGCCAAACTCCAACACATGAATATGTTGTCCCAAGATCGATTCCGATTGCCGGTCCTCCTACTTCTCCGGCCATTATTAATCAGAGGAAAATGAGAATTGAGAAGTTTTATTTGAGACAGGAAAAGGAGAGAATTTTTCTAAATTGACTGAATATTTGGGTTTTCTAGTGTATTGGGTTCTGTATCGGCGCCATTTTTGAAACTGAAAGAGAATTTGGAGAATTCTCACTTCCATTTCCCAACAATGCTGGACTATTGAGTTTCCTATATCAATTCCCTTCTCAACCTTTTTCTTCATTACCGATATATGTTGCAGCTGGTTCGAGGCAACAAAAGTTCAAAAATTAGGCTTGTTTTTTTTTAAAAAAATTATTATAAAAATGAGAAGATTTAGAAAGAAAGGAAAGTCTTTATATTTTCTTTTCCTCTCGTTTTCTTTTCTTCTCTTTAAAATTTAGTGACATAGCCTTAAAAAGATGAAATTGATTCGATTCAGGGAGGTTTATCATTAAAGCTAGTTGAAGTGATTCGGTTCACTTTAATTCTGAAAGAATAAACAAAAACTCTACGTGAATATAAAAATTAGACATGAAATGAATATAAAAATTAGACATGAAAATTAGACATTATTATCTTTGAATTTTACTTATTTGTATTTTGACCCCAATGATGGATAAAAATATAAATAAATGAAATTCAAATACACTAATGTATAATTTTCATATCCGCCTAGAAGAATTCAAGAATAAAATGTGAAAATAAACCAACCTAATCAAGAACTAGAACACCTAGTTTTCGATCCCAATCGATGCTTTTTATTTTCTTTATTCTTTTTTTTATTAATTGATAATTTATAAAATCTAATTAATTATAACAAACTATGTTATTTTCGGTAGTTAATATTAATAGGGCATAAAGTTTGTGTACAGGGTAACTACTTTTATTTGGAAAAATTTAATATTGACAATTAAGTTTGATTATGGTGTTGGGATGGCTTAATGGCTTACAATGGCATATTTGTCTAAAATAAAGCAATGGTTTAAAAGCACAATAACATTATTATTATTATTGTAACCCTCTTCCTTTATTCTATTTCGAGATATTTAGTAACCTTTGTAATTTTAACAATACTGAAATAGTATTATTGTAATTCTCTTCTCTTATTCGGGTCCGATAGTAGTATACAAAACTCCTTTGCTACGTTTGGATTGAAGAAATGGAATGAAGAGTGGAATGATTCATTCCATTCGAGTTGGAATGAGTTATTTCATATGTTTTCCCTCTCTCAAGGAACCAAACACAATTTTTTTTATTCTAATCGCAACCAAACACAATTTTTTCATTTTATAAGAATGAGTCATTCCATTCCTACTTTCATTACTCCAATCCAAACGTAACATAAGTGTACACATTAAGTATGTCATATTAGGGAAATTTTTGTTTGTCCCGGAGGTAATTTAGGAAAAATTAAAATTAAGTATGTGATATTAAAACCCTATAATATTAATGTAAAGGACAGCAAAAGCTTGTTCATACAGAGATTTTTCTTCAATAAATCATCGCCTAGTTTTGAAATTTAGTGAATTCAAATAATAAATCGTCTCCAAACAATAAATCCGCACTTGAATCCTGAATAAATCATGAAGTCGTAGGCTAAGTACTAAACTGTAAAAATTTATTTAATTATCCAACCAAAATCTATCATAATAACTAAACAGTTTCCACAAAACTGCCAATGCTAATTATTCACATCTAAAAGACCTTGAGATCAGATATATGGTACTACAGCAAAACTGTCAAAACTTAAGAACACATTTCAAAATGAACATGAATAATTGTGGAAATAATTGGAACATAAATGCCCTCAAGCTCCTTCATTATGTCCTCAAACTCCTCCACCTACGCAAATCGGTTGTTATCCAGCCACTGAAACGCCTTGGAACCAACATTCTCATCCCATATGTAATTCCACATGTTACATATGTAATTGTCCAACGCTTTCATCGCCTTAATCTTCTTCGCGTGCTCCTCATCTTCAGCCTTGTACTTCTCAGCATCCCGAACCATCCTCTCAATCTCTTCCTTTGACAGTCTGTGCGAGTTGTTGGTGATTCTTATACTGTTCTTCACTAGTACCGGCCCAGGCCCTGGGCGGTAGCCCAGGGCCTATAACTACCGCCCAGGGCCTATAACTGAGGGAGTCACTTATTTATCAACTTATATAGTTATGTATATGTGTATTAAAAAAAACACAAATATTTGACCGCTTACTTTCAATTTTTTTTCTCTTTTACTTTTCATCTACCCAACACATACTTTTTCCTTTTTCCTAAGCATAGAAAATAATAAAAGTACTCCACTCATGACTCACCCCCACTTCCCATTCCATCTTCTCGGTAGAAGAGAGGAAGAAATTTTATTAAATTTATCACTTCTCTCATTTCTCTCTCTTACATATATCAAACACAATCAAAGCTTTCATTTTTCTTTCTCATAAATTATGCTCGGTGAAGAAGAGAAAAGAAGGGGAACTGAATTGAGAGAACAAGAGGAATATGGACTTTTGAAGCGAAATATTCAGTTATCAATTGTTATTATTATGCTCGGTGAAGAAGAGAAAAGAAGGGGAACTGAATTGAGAGAACAAGATGAATATGGACTTTTGAAGCGAAATATTCAGTTATCAATTGTTATTCGGATAAGTGTTTCTTTAATTTGTTCATTCTGATGTGTAAAGTTAATTATTTATGTATAACCTCATACAGTCATACTTTCAATTAGACAAGAAATTATTAATATTGAGGATTTATTGTATTTCTTAGGTAATGAAAAATTATTAATTTGAACTTTGAAGGTAATTTTTGAATTTTTAGGTTTTAGGGATTTTCAATTTGAATACTAGAGAAAAAACTAGTATATGATTGGGGGAAAACTACTAAACTAGAAGTCATTAGCGGCAAGAAGAGGTGATTTTTGTTCATCAATCATCATCAAGCCTTAGATTTCATCAAACAAGCTTTGATTGAAAGGTAATTTATGTAAATAGCTATGAAATCTGTTTTTATTTATTTATTAAAACTTTTTCTTCTTTATTATTTGATTTAACAGAAAACTTGGCTGGGATTCTTGTTCTTTATAATCGGAAGTTTCAAGTGGAAGAAAATATACTCAAAATCCAGGTTTAATTGTTCTTTGTTAATTAGTTTTATTATTTTTTATTGTGTTGTGTTTATTATAAAAATTAAAAAAAATGTTTCCTAAGAAATAACTTTCAGGAAATCTCAAGAGACAAAGAAGAAAAAAGAAGAAGAAATTGCTCAAAGTTTAAGAGGATCTTTGAACAACAACCTAATATGACAAATGACCAACCATAGGGTTAATTTCACACAACGACCTTAAATGTGGCACAATATTGACTACAAATGCCACCTTACTATTTTTTTAATTTATTTTTTTTTTCAAAAACACTTATAATTTTGATATGAAACACTATTTTAATTATATTGTGAAAAAACTTTTGTCAAACCTTTATATTAAAAAAAGTGTTTCATCTCAACACATTACGAACACCCGCCAAATTAAAAAAAAAATACAAAAGTATTAAAATAAATTGGCTCGGGGGCGCTTCCCCCGAACCCCCGCCACTGGGCACACTCGAGAAATCTTGCCTTGGGCCTTAGAAAACTCAGGACCGGCTCTGATTCTACCTCAATGGAGGTCTGAGGAAAATATGAAAGACTCTGCTTTGCCCTTTTACAGGCAGTCCTCAGTCTCCTAAGAGATCTGGGGTCTCCGCTTATGTCCTTTTGGTGCTTCCTCTTGAACTCCTCAACAAAGTAATTAACCATACGATTGTCGAAGTCCTCTCCTCCAAGATGAGTGTCATCTGTCGTAGCCTTCACTTCAAAGATACCCTCTTCAATTGTGAGAACAGAAACATCAAAAGTACCACCACCAAGATCAAATATAAGCACATTCTTTTCCCCGGCTGAACTACCACTGCACTGTTTCTTGTCAAGACCATAAGCAATGGCAGTAGCAGTTGGCTCATTGATGATACGAATGACATTAAGGCTAGCAATGGTTCCAACATCCTTTGTAGCTTGGCGCTAAGAGTTATTAAAGTACGGAAGGACAGTCACAACAGCATTCTTTACTAATGACCCAATGTAGGCTTCGGCAATCATCTTCATCTTTATGAGGACTATAGACGAGATCTCTTCGGCAGTAAATTGCTTCTCCTCACCTTTATAAGTGACCACAATCATGGGCTTCTCACCATGACCAGCAATGACCTTATACGGCAAATGAGACTCCAGAAAATGAGAGAGAAATTGGAATTAATTTCATATATTCGATAGCCTTCATCAGATACAAAGATGGTCCTTTTATACCTGGACTCTACTACTTAGTATGAATATTACATCTGAGCTTTTTATTTTTTTAGACTAATGATTTGATCTCAACCGTTAGATTACCAAATATCATCCTACTGAAATAATTCTTAACAATATTCCCCCCTTTAAAATCCACCTTGCCCTCAAGGTGGAATTGGGCAAACTATTTCATTGCTCCAAAATGCCTGTTATATTATTGTTTGACATGGTAATGCAACTATAATGGCATATACTTAAGAAAGGATGATTTTTTCATGATCCTCTGTCTACTATTTTTTTTAGAATTGTAGCTAAAACCTTTAGTATTAAGCTTCACAACTCTTGTTTCTTCTCCAAATGTTGGTGCTGGAGCTGGAGTACTTAATCTCGTTCCAAGATTAAGAAGCAACACTTTGATTCTGTTAACAATTGTGTGTAAAGCTCCTCTACAAAAATCATTCGCTAGATGAATTTCAGCGGTAAGTACTAGTGTTGTATTGACAAAGGAAACCATCACAGATAAGATTGCTTCAACTATTCCTTTTATTGCCTGCCCTTTGGGAACTTTATTAAGGCACCACACAACAGAGTCTCCAATGTAAATGAATTCAGACTTGAGAAAAACTCCACCCACAAAATGAACTTGTTTCTGCAACTTTTGTGATGTGTATCCTGGAGGCATTTCATTTTGGACAATATTTCCAATGCAATTCAATGGCAGACATAGAACCTAAGATAATGTACTATTAACAGATGTAGGCCTAGTCGATGACTCATTAACATAAATCTTGGAATTTAAACTCTTCATCTCTGTTGGAAATTGAACTCCAAGTATGAAGTGCAACCACCAAGTGGAAAATCCACCCTGATTCCACTTAGTGCAAACATAAAACTCAACACATAGATTAGCATAGAGAGCAAAAAATGCAACCCCGTTTATGAAAACCAATCCATTTTTACCTTCAAAATCATGGCGGTAAAGGAATCGCAGAAAGAAGAGCTCACCATGAACAAGGTACTTCCAGTGTGTTGTCTTCCAAAATTCTATTTTAATTTCTTCCTTTTCCCCTCCCTTAGCATTAGTATTAAAACCAACAAATATTGTACCTTTAATGATTTAAATTCTCCTGGTTGTATAACAACCCTTATATAAGAAGAGAACGTCAACAATGAATACATAAGGGATGTAACATGTATGTGGCTGAACTGCTTCAAATAAAAACTTCAGAATATTGTAACTTTTGCTTAGATAAACTAGAACACCCTTCAGCTCCCGAATGCCAAAAATTAATAACCCAAAATTTCTTATGTTTAAATGTGTGTTTTTAGGAGGCTCAAACCATCGCTTCACAAATGAAATATAAAGTTCTCCTTTTTGTGTTGGCCTTGAAATCTGGTAATAGAGTTTCGTAGCAACAACATGGGCCTCATAAGCATTCACTTGCTTATGCAAGAGAGAGTTGAACTGGTTTCGCAGCACGTGTGACAATTTAAATTGGAAGAGTTTTACAAAGGGGGTTACTCCCTCTTCCCCATTGTATCCCCAAAAATATAGACATTTGAGTCAAAGGCAAAGCATTAATGTTGTCTCTAAGTGATCAAAGAGTTATATGAAGATCACAATAAAAATCTACAAGCAGCAAGTCTTATCAAATATCGTAGAGCAGCTCAGATTGGAACTTTACGATCCCTTTGATGACACTACGACTAGTAAGATAGTAGAGTCCAATCGTAGAGTCAGCCAAATACTCTACGATCCTAATCAGAAAAAGTAACCCAGAACTGAATTAAATATTTCATGTTGCCCATAATAGATTACTAACATCCATACCAGTAGAGTGACCTGCCCAAGACAGTTGCTGAATACTTAATTGATCTAAATGAAGAATCAAAGTAAGTGAGGAACAAACAGCTATGACTTACAGATATTCAGAGCACTATCCTTACCACTATCTTGGAGCAAGTTAATGGATGCTGACTCATCCCACTACTGCAGTCACCAAGGAATAAACTATTCCTAAGTTCAACAACAAGTCTCAATAGGAAAATTAGATTCAATGGTCTCATTTCAATGGGAAGAATTCAGAGGCATCTATATAAGACAAACAGTTTGAAGATTATAGACAAGCAAACATGATCAAGTAAACAACAATCTGTAAAAGTCTCACTCAACGATCCAAAGGGAAACATCTTGTTTTGCTACTAAGTTCATCATATCATATGCTTCAAGTAACTTAGTAGCACCAAACCAAACACTCTCAATCAAGTGTAGGGGTCAATAAGTGACCACTGAGTTCCAAGTCTGCTGGACTTGAAGAGTACTTAGTGTACTGATGATTTTAAGGTTGTGGGTCTTAGTCTACAGTGTTCCAAGTCTACTGGGCTTGACGAAGTTCATAGTGAACTAGAGTTCCAAGACTAATGGTCTTGAAGAATACTCAGTGTACTGAAGTTCCAAGGCCGCTAGCCTTGAAGGACTCTTAGTGATTCAAGTTGTAAAGATATCCTTAGTGGAATTGTTATTCGAGGAGTAGAACAGTGGAGTAGGAGTCTTGGGTGCTCCGAACCACTTAAAGTCTTGTGTTCTTCTCTCATTACTCTATTACTGTCATAACTGATATAACTGTAATATCATTGCTTTATCATATCTGTTATAGCTTCTCTATCTCTAAGGGGGATTAAATCAATCATATATTCCGTTGTGCTTAATTAACTTCTTAATTAACTAATCTGATAAGTCATTCTTTTGAAAACATGATAAAAAGTTTTAAAGAATCTATTCAACCCCCCTCTTCTAGATATCTTTTGTGCCTCTGGAAACCAACAATTGATATCAAAGCAGGTTCTCATTATTAAAACTTAAACTGCTTGAGTAGATCAATGGCACAAACTAGAAACGACTCTGAGTTAGGAGGAAGAAATAAACCACCTTTTTGCAACAAAGAAAAATTTGCTAACTAGAAAGTACGCATACATGCATACATAGATGCCATCGATGAAGATCTATTTGATGCAGTCATTAGTGGGCCCTATGTACCAACAAAGCTGACGCCAACTACTAAAGAGCTAAACAAAGTCTCAATGAAATTAAGAAAAGATTGGACAGATGCAGAGAAGAAAACAGTCCAGTTGGATAAGAGAGCTAAAAACATTTTATTAATGGCTTTAGAAGATGAGCTGTTTGAAAATGTTGTCAACTACAAAATTGCAAAGGAAGTCTGGGATGCGCTGCTGATCATGCATGACGGAACTGAAGAAGTCATAGAAAACAAACAATCTTTGCTTACTCAGCAGTATGAAATGTTTACCCACATCTCTGGGGAAAACATTACTTCCACATATGAAATATTCAACATGCTGCTCAACTCTCTTCGAGCATACGGAAAGATCTATCCAAACAAAGATCTCATCATCAAGTTCATGAGAGCCTTGCCAAGCAAATGGGATGCTAAAACCACTGCTATTAAAGAGTCAAAGAATCTCCATAAAATGACTGTGCAGATGTTATATGGCAACCTTCTTACCTATGAATTGGAGCTGAGCCAATGTCCAGAAATTTTGTTAGAAAGAAAGAAAAAAAGAAAAGAGGAATTGCTCTCAAAGCCTATGAAGCAACTCATAATGCCCCAGTTAATGATGAGTCTGATATTGAAGAAGATAATGAAGAAAATATGGCCATGCTTGTCAGACACTTCAAGAGGTTTATAAGCAGAAATAGTAGACTAAGGAAGTCCAACAGCAGCAATAAAGAACAAGTAAGTGATTTATGCTACAACTACAAACAACCAGGTCACTTCGTTGCAAACTGCAACAAACCTCTAAGAGATGAATTGAGGAAGGACATGAATAATTCAAATTCAAAGAAGGAACTCAAAGCCCATCATAAATCCAAGAAGAAAGACAAAGGTTTTGTAGCTGAAAGCTCATGGAGTGACTCAGACAGAGACTCAAGCTATGAGTCAAATGAAGATAAGGAACACACAAAGCAAATATGTGCTTAATTGCCAAAGATGGAAAAAGCAAATAATTCAACATAGATGAGGTATTTGACTTTCACTCTCCTGATTTAACTATTGATGATCTTAGAGAAGGAATGCATGACTCTATGATAGTTTTACACAAATATATGAAAATGTTCAGTGTTATATCAAAGGACCATTCTTTTCTTCAAGAGGAAAGAGAGAGAGCAATCGTAGAGTTGGAAAGTGTTCTACGAACTGCTAACTCCTACTCCAGTCTTGAGGCTGAGAATGCTAACTTGAGACACATAAATGAGCAAAGCACTCAGAGAGAGTTAACACTAGTTTCTAAAATTCAGAAACTAGAGAAGACAATCTCAATATGGAATAAGTCTTCTATGTCTATGAACTCCTTGATCTCTAGCCAAAGATCAGTTGCCAGCAGGCCAGGACTAGGTCTCTGTAACTCCTCTTCAGAATCCACTATGGATAAAATTATGAAAACAAATGATAACAGTTCTCCTAAATTCAATAAGGGAATTGTATTTGTTAAATCCTCAAAAACAATTGAGCCAAACTATTCAAATTATGCTAATCATGTTGTTGGATCTCACACAAATCCAGGATTCAAGAGATCAAAGGGTAAGTCAACTTCTACATTCAAGCCTTGGAGGATCGTAGAGTCAAGCAGAACTCACTCTACGAACTAACCAGGCAAGAATTGTAGAGATGACTTTCACTCTAAGAAACCTGTGAATCGTAGAGTTGTGTGAAACAGAAAGAATATAAGCTAAAAGGAAAAGTTGTAATTCACTACTATCCACATATGTTTAAGACAAAAAGGAATCCATACTCACACACAAATATGCATTATATTCAATGCCATACATGTCATAAATATGGTCATAAAGCTGCAGAATGCTATTTCAATGATTTCTGCAGAATGCTATTTCAATGATTTCTATCCTGTGTTGTACAGACCTAAAATCAAACAGATTTGGGTCCCCAAGACAACTAATAAATTAGGACCCAAACAAGTTTGGGTACCAAAATGAAAGTTAATCCTTTCTACAGGTACAGAGCTCTACTAAGTCAACATAGTACCTTGATAGTGCATGCTCAAGACATATGACATGCAATAAAGCTCTCATGCACAAACATGCATTATATTCAATGCAATACATTTCATAAATATGGTCATAAAGCTGCAGAATGCTATTTTAATGATTTCTATCCTGTGTTGCACAGACCTAAAATCAAACAAATTTGGGTCCCCAAGACAACTAATAAATTAGGACCCAAACAAGTTTGGGTACCAAAATGAAAGTTAATCCTTTCTACAGGTACAGAGCTCCACTAAGTCAACATAGTACCTTGATAGTGCATGCTCAAGACATATAACATGCAATAAAGCTCTCATGTTAAACTTTGAAGAAAAAGATGGTCCTGCAGTCATATTTGGAGATAACAATTCTGGAAAGACAAGAGGATATGGTTCAGTAGGAAATGGTGTTGTGTCATTTAACAAAGTGGCATATGTTGAAGGATTAAAGCACAATCTTCTCAGTATCAGCCAACTATGTGATAAAGGTCATCAAGTCACCTTTCTCAACAATCAATGTCAAGTCAGAGACTTGAAGACAAACTTATTAAGGCTGATAGGAACTAAAGAAGGAAATATCTATATTGTCAACCTTGCTGAGCTAAGTACTGATGAGACAATATGCTTTCTTGCCAAAGCTTCTGAAGATCTTTCTTGGCTATGGCACAACAGGTTATCTTAACTAAACTTCAAAAACATGTCAAAATTAGCCTCCAAATAACTAGTAGCAGGATTAACAAAGCTCAACTCCATCAAAGAGAAACCCTACAAAGCTTGTTAGTTTGGAAAGAAAACAAAAAGCTCATTCAAAGGCAAAACAGTCAACTCAAATGATAAGCCTCTTCAGTTACTTCACATGGATCATTTTGGGCCTATCCCAACTGCAAGCCTTGGAGGAAAGAGATATTCACTAGTGGTAGTAGATGACTACACTAGATTCAAATGGGCATTTTTTCTAAACTCTAAAGATGAAACCAGTTCTCAACTTATCAAACTGTTCAAACTAGTTATGAATGAGAAAGAGGAGAAGATCAAGGCTATCAAAAGTGATCATGGAAGAGAGTTTGATTTTTCTAAAGTAGAGCAGTTCTGTGAAGAGAATGACATCAATCACAACTTCTCAGCTCCAACAACTTATCAACAAAATAGAGTAGCTAAAAGGAAGAATAGGACCCTGATTAAAGTAGGAAGAACTCTACTTGCAGCTACCCATCTACCTGGGTATTTCTGGGCAGAAGCTATCAACACTACTTGTTACACTCAAAACAAATCACTTATTCACTCCACTCTCAAGAAAACTCCCTATGAATTATGGAAAGGAAAAAAGCCAAACATTAGCTACTTTCGTGCTTTTGGCTGTATGTGCTATATTCTCAACAATGGGAAGAAGTACCTGACCAAATTCCAGCCAAAGTTAGATGAAGGAATCTTCCCTATTTATGCTACAGATAGTAAAGCATACATAGTGTTGAACAAGGAATCATTGAGTGTTGAAGTCTCTATTCATGTCATCTTTAATGAATCTGACTCAAAGAGAAAAACCACTTCATTAAGCAAAAGTACAAAAAAGAACTCTATGATCGCAGAGTCAAAAATCATAGAGTTGGACACTACGATCGTAGAGCCAGAGTTAGAAATCGTAGAGCAAGAAGAAGAAATCGTAAAGTTCACATTGCCAGACAGTGAGACTTTACGACCTGAATCTGAAGTCAATCTAGAAGAGCTCAGACAAGAAGGCATCAGAACTAATGTTCTAAGAATGAGAAAATGGACAAAGGATCGCACTGAGGATCTTGTCATTGAAGATCCTAATGCTAGAGTTAAGACAAGATCAGCAACTCAAAATGAATGATTCTACCTAAGCTTTCTCTCCAAAATAGAGCCCAAGAAGATAGAAGAAGCCTTAAAAGATTCAAGCTAGATAGAAGCTATGTAAGAGGATTCAACCAATTTGAAAGAAGCAAAGTCTGGAGATTAGTTGAAAGGCCAAAACACCATTCAGTCATTGGCACCAAACGGGTATTCAGGAACAAAATGGATGAAGCTGGTGTGATTATAAGAAACAAAACAAGAATAGTGGCAATAAGAAGGAATTGACTATGATGATACCTTTGCTCCAGTTGCAAGATTGGAAGTCATAAGAATATTCCTTGCTTATGCTGCTCACATGAATTTTAAAATCTTCCAGATGGATGTCAAAAGTGCTTTTCTCAATGGAGAACTTCAAGAAGAAGTCTATGTGGAATAACCTCCATGTTTTGTCAATCCAACTTTCTCTAATTATGTTTATAAGTTAGATAAAGCATTGTATGGATTAAAACAAACACCTAGAGCATGGTATGAAACTCTTACTAATTTTCTCATTAAAAAACGATTCACTAGAGGTAGAGTAGACACCACATTATTCCTAAAAAAACACAAAGATAAAACACTTCTAGTTCAAATCTATGTGGATGATATTATATTTGGTTCTACTGATGAAAAACTGTGTGAAAGATTTGTTAAGCTAATGCAAAGCAAATTGAAATGAGCATGGTGGGAGAACTGAACTTCTTCCTTGGACTTCAAGTGAATCAAACTGATGAAGTCATCTTCATCAACTAGGCTAAGTACATTAAAGACTTATTAAAGAAGTATGACATGGACTCAGCTACTATCATGAAAACTCTCATGGCACCTGCAACTAAGCTTGACAAAGATGAGAAAGGTAAAAGTATTAATATTATTCAATATAGAGGTATGATAGGCTCTCTCCTATACTTAACTGTTAGTAGACCAGATATTATGTTTGTCACTTATATTTTTGTTAGATTTCAAGCTAATCCTAAGGAATCACATCTAATGGCTGTAAAAAGGATTTTTAGATATCTTAAGGGCACTCCTAGTTTGGGACTTTGGTATCCCAAGGAGTCACCCTTTGATCTAATTGGGTACTCAGATTCTGACTATGCAGGTTGTAAAATCGATAGAAAGAGCACAAGTGGATCATGCCAAATGCTTGGAAATAGACTCGTCTCATGGTTTAGTAAAAAGAAAAACTCAGTATAAACCTCAACTGCAGAAGCTGAATACATTGTTGTAGCCAGCTGTTGTGCACAAATCTTATGAATAAAAAATCAGCTAGCTGACTATGGGTTTGAGTTTAAGTCTATTCATGTATATTGTGATAATACAAATGCTATTGCTATAACTCATAATCCTGTCATGCACTCAAGATCCAAGCATATAGATATAAGATATCATTTCATTAGAGATCATGTGCTAAATGGAAACATATCACTGCATAATATTCAAACTGAAAACCAGCTTGCTGATGTCTTTACAAAACCCTTAGATGAATCAAGATTTAACTTGCGAATAAGTGAGCTAGGAATGCTGAATTTACATTCATGATATTATATGTTGGAACCTATTAACGTTTTAGATTGAAAACTATAAGATAAGCAAAGTATAGCAGAGTTCGTACAGTAAAACCAGTTCGTAGAGTGGAACTGAAGCACTGAAATCGTAGAGTGGAACGAAAATTGTAGAGCTCAGGGGAGCTAAGGTCAAAAAGGTCTTAGTCTTTAGAATAGAAAACGTACCGCCTTTCAAAACCAAACACGTGTCCCACTCAGCACATTAAGAGGGACGTTTTTAAAAAATTAATTCGTAACTGTTATTCTTTTTTTACGCATCTGATTTCAAAAAATTTAAAAGTCTCTATTCCTTTCGCCCAAACCCTAGTTCTTGAAGGTTCACAAACACTCAGACAGTCTCATTTTTGTTCAATAATTTTAAAGCAATCTTCAAATGGCACCCTTTCCGGTCGTATCTGGCAACGAACTTGACTTCGAAGATTTCTTCACTGCTGAAAGGCAATATTAGAAGATCGTCTCTCTTCTGAAGCGAGCAGGACTCTAGGAGGCCCTCGATACCAATACTAGGATCGACTCAAAATTAGTGAGGGAGTTTTACACCAATGGATTCTTCACTGATGGTATTTTGTCTACCAAAATCAAGGGCACGTCAATTCAATCAGTTGGTTAGAGGTAAACCAAGCCCTAAGTTTCAAATCAGAAGGTCTCACCTTTCTGAGTTACATCGATACAGTAGCAGGGCTAAAGCGAATGCACCACAAGAACAACCCTGAGTTGAGGGGTTTAAAGAAGAAGAAATTTCCTCAAAAGTACGAATTTCTTGCTGATGTTGTGGGAAAATGCATTCTATACAAAGATTCAGCTCATGATTCTGTCAGCGAGCTTCAACTAAAAATTATGACAGCAATCGAGTTCAAGATTGACATTAACTTTGGAGCCCTGTTGATGGAATGGATTGGCAACTGGGTTCAAAATGCTGAGAAATCTAAAAGAAGTGGGAAAATGTTCTATGGAAGGTTCATAAGCATCCTTCTACAATTAGCACTAGGGGATAAAATTGGGGATAACGAAGTTGAAGTCCTCAACCCCAACAAAAGGATTACCTAGAAGTTATTTGTGAATTAGAAGAGAAATCAAGTGGAAAACTTAAGAATGATGCAGTCTGAATCTAGTGAACGAAGAAGTGGAGCAAAAAGGCCCTTAATGAGGAACTTATCTGTTATTGAAGAAACTGAAGAAGTGAATCAAGAGTTGTCAGCCCTGAGCAGGAAAAATAAAGGGAAGAAGAAAGCAAGAGATGTGCCTTAAATGCAAGAAGATCTTCAAGGATCAACTAATGAGGCCCAAGGACCTGAAACTTCTGCTCTGCCAAAATCATCTTCCTCAGAAGAACAACCAGCAATGAAGAAGAGGAAAAAGAAGCAAACAGAATAAGAAACTGATGAGACAACTCCTCAGTTATCTCATAAGTAGGGAAAATCCAGTGAGCGTTTGAAGAAGTCATCCACCCCTACAATCGTAGAGTACTCTAGCTCTCCAATCGTAGAGTCAAGACTTAACATTGATGAAACTGCTAGGATGGCTAGTCAACCTGTCAATGATGGAGATGAAATAATGGCTAAGAAGGTTGCTGACCTAAGCTTAAAAGAGTGAAGAAGAGAGTCATCAAATTAGCCGACCTTGTGCTCAAGAAGGCAATGCTAAAAAATAAGAAAGAAGATCGATGCCCTCTAATCAAACCACAACTAATACTGAGGAAGAGACCCCAATGCCAATCCTTGGCTTTCCTAATGAATTCTTATAACAAACCAGGATCATTGAAACAGTTGTTGCTGCCATCAACGCTGCTGTCAGCCCTACTGCCTCGTCCCCTCTGAGGGGGAGCAACAAGAGGTTGCTGAGAAAAGTGATGCTCATATTGAGGGGGAGACACCTGGAGTCCCTGAGCCAGTTCATGCTCAAGTTGAGGGGGTGCAATCAAAAGCTCATCATGAAGCCCCCTCAACCCCTCAAGAAATAGAAGCTGGAGAAGTATATGAAGAAGAAATAATGGCTGAAGAAGTTGAGTTTGTAGAGGTCAGTGATGGAGGAAATGAAGAAAATGATAAAAGTTAATAGGATGATATGGAAGTTATAGCTGAGTTCAGAGATGAGGAAAGACACATCAACTATCATTGCTTCTTTTCATATTTGCCAAAGATGCCCTTCCACAAAGCTCTAATTCTCAACACCTGGGATCACATGTTCTGGATTTTCAAGTCTTATCCAATAGTATCAGTTCTTACCCAAGGATTTCCAAGGAATGTTAACTTTGCTCAGAAGCTGATCAGTAACAGTTCATCTCAAACAAATGAGCAAAAGGTATACTTCATTCCCACATCCTTTAAGCAAAATCATTCTCCTTCATCAAATTACTATATTTTTGATGAACTTCCTAGATAGATTGAGGTCATTCTTGACCCAAGAAATTAATTTCCAATTACAAGGTCTCAACACTATATGACTGATGGGCCAAATGCATCACTACCTCTGGTCCTAGAGTCCCTAAACTCTACGGTTGAGTTAATGAAGTTGACTTGGTCATCAGTCGTAGAGTTTAGGGACTCTACGACCGGAGGTAGTGATGCATTTGACCCATCAGTCACATAGTGTTGAGACCCTGTAACTGGAAATTAATTTCTTGGGTCAAGAATGACCTCAATCCATCTAGGCAGTTCATCAAAAATATAATAATTTAACGAAGGAGAATGATTTAGCTTGAAGGATGTGGGAATAAAGTATACCTTTTGCTCATTTGTTTGAGATGAACTGTTAGTGATCATCTTCTGAGCAAAGTTAACATTCCTTGGAAATCCTTGGGTAAGAACTGATACTGCTGGATAAGACTTGAAAATCCAGAACATGTGATCCCAGGTGTTGAGAATCAGAGCTTTGTGGAAGGGCATCTTTGGCAAATATGAAAATAAGCAATGATAGTTGATGTGCCTTTCCTCATCTCTGAACTCAGCTATAACTTCCACATCATCCTCTTAACTTTTATCATTTTCTTCATTTCCTCCATCACTGACCTCTACGAACTCAACTTCTCCAGCCATTATTTCTTCTTCATATACTTCTTCAACTTCTATTTCTTGAGGGGTTGATGGGGCTTCATGATGAGCTTCTGATTGCTCCCCCTCAACCTGAGCATGAACTAGCTCAGGGACTCCAGGTATCTCCCCCTCAATATGAGCATCACTTTGCTCAGCAACCTCTTGTTGCTCCCCCTCAGAGGGGACATGCACTTGTTTTGAGGCAGTAGGGCTGACAACAGCATTGATGGCAACAACTACTGTTTCAATGATCCTGGTTTGTTCCAAGGATTCATTGGGAAAGCCAGGGATTGGCATTGAGGTCTCTTCCTCAGTATTAGCTATGGTTTGATTAGAGGGCATCAATCTTCTTTCTTCTTTCTTGTTTTTCAGCATTGCCTTCTTGAGCTCAAGGTCAGCTAATTTGATGACTCTCTTCTTCACTCTTTTGGGCTTAGTTTCAACAACCTTCTTAGCCATTGTTTCATCTCCATCATTGACAGGCTGACTAGCCATCCCAGCAGTTTCATCAGTTTTAAGTCTTGACTCTATGATTGGAGAGCTAGAGTACTGTACAATTGTAGGGGTGGATGCCTTCTTCAAACGCTTACTGCATTTTCCCTACTTATGAGATAACTGAGGTGTTATCTCATCAGTTTCTTCTTCTGTTTACTTCATTTTCCTCTTCTTCATTGGTGGTTGTTCTTCTGAGGAAGATGATTTTGGCAGAGCAGAAGTTTCAGGTCCTTGGGCCTCATTAGTTGATCCTTGAGGATCTTCTTCCATTTGAGGCACATCTCTTGCTTTCTTCTTCCCTTTATTTTTCCTGCTCAAGGCTGGCAGCTCTTGATTCACTTCTTCAGTTTCTTCAATAACATATAAGTTCCTCATTAAGGGCCTTTTTGCTCCACTTGTTCGTTCACTAGATTCAGACTGCATCATTCTTAAGTTTTCCACTGGATTTCTCTTCCAATTCACAAATAGCTTCTGGGTAATCCTTTTGTTGGGGTTGAGGACTTCACCTTCGTTATCCCCAACTTTATCCCCTAGTGTTGATTGTAGAAGGATGCTTATGAACCTTCCATAGAACATTTTCCCACTTCTTTTAGATTTCTCAGCATTTTGAACCTAGTTGTCAATCCATTCCATCAACAAGGCTCCAAAGTTAATGTCAATCTTGAACATGATTCCTGTCATAATTTTTAGTTGAAGCTCGCTGACAGAATCATGAGCTGAATCTTTGTACAAAATGCATTTTCCCACAACATCAGCCAGAAATTCGTACTTTTGGGGAAATTCCTTCTTCTTTAAACCCCTCAACTCAGGGTTGTTCTTGTGGTGCATTCGCTTTAGCCCTGCTACTGTATCGATGTAACTTAGAGAGGTGAGACCTTCTGATTTGAAACCTAGGGCTGGGTTTACCGTTAACGAACTGACTGAATTGATGTGCCCTTGATTTTGGTAGACAAAATACCATCAGTGTAGACTCCATTGGTGTAAAACTCCCTCACCAATTTTGAGTAAATCCTAGTATTGGTATCGAGGACTTCCTAGAGTCCTTCTCGCTTCAGAAGAGAGACGATCTTCTGATATTGCCTTTCAGTAATGAAGAAATCCTCGAAGTCAAGCTCGTTGCCAGATACGACCGGAAAGGGTGCCATTTGAAGATTGCTTTGAAATTACTGAACAAAAACGAGACTGTCTGAGTGTTTGTGAACCTTCAAGAACTAGGGTTTGAGCGAAAGGAAGAGAGACTTTTAAAATTTTTGAAATCAGATGCGTAAAATAAGAGTAACAGTTACGAATTAATTTTTTTAAAACTTCCCTCTTAATATGCTGAGTGGGACACGTGTTTGGTTCTGAAAGGAGGTACGTCTTCTATTCTAAAGACTAAGACCTTTTTGCCCTTAGCTCCCCCTGAGCTCTAAAATTTTCGTTCCACTCTACGATTTCAGTGCTTCAGTTCCACTCTACGACTTCAGTTCCACTCTACGAACTGGTTTTACTCTACGAACTCTGCTATACTTTGCTCATATCATAGTTTTCAATCTACAACGTTAATAGGTTCCAACACATAATATCATGAATGTAAATTCAGCATTCCTAGCTCACTTATTAGCAAGTTAAATCTTGATTCATCTAAGGGTTGTGTAAAGACATTCAGTTCGAATATAATGCAGTGATATGTTTCTATTTAGCACATGATCTCTAATGAAATGATATCTTATATCTATATGTTTGGTTCTTGAGTGCATGACAGGATTATGAGTTATAGCAATAGCACTTGTATTATCACAATATATAGGAATAGACTTAAACTCAAACCCATAGTCAGCTAGCTGATTTTTTATCCATAAGATTTGTGCACAGCAGCTGCCTGCAGCAATGTATTCAGCTTTTGCAATTGAGGTTCATACTGAGTTTTGCTTTTTACTAAACCATGAGATAAGTCTATTTTCAAGCATTTGGCATGATCCACTTGTGCTCTTTCTATCGATTTTATAACCTGCATAGTCAGCATCTGAGTATCCTATTAGATCAAAAGGTGACTCCTTGGGATACCAAAGTCCCAAACTAGGAGTGCCCTTAAGATATCTGAAAATCCTTTTTACAGCCATTAGATGTGATTTTTAAGATTAGCTTGAAATCTAACACAAATATAAGTGGCAAACATAATATCTGGTCTACTAACAGTTAAGTATAAGAGAGAGCCTATCATACATCTGTATTAAGTAATATCAATACTTTTACCTTTCTCATCTTTGTCAAGCATAGTTGCAGGTGCCATGGGAGTTTTCATGATGGTAGTTGAGTCCATGCCATACTTCTTTAATAAGTCTTTAATGTACTTGGCCTGGTTGATGAAGATGACTTCTTCAGTTTGATTCACTTGAAGTCCAAGGAAGAAGTTTAGTTCTCCCATCATGCTCATTTCAAACTTGATTTGCATTAACTTAACAAATCTTTCACACAGTTTTTCATCAGTAGAACCAAATATAATATCATCCACATAGATTTGAACTAGAAGTGTTATTTTTATGTTTTCTTAGGAATAATGTGGTGTCTACTCTACCTCTAGTGAATCTTTTTTCAATGAGAAAATTAGTAAGAGTTTCATACCATGTTCTAGGTGCTTGTTTTAATCCATACAATGCTTTATCTAACTTATAAACATAAGTAGAGAAGGTTGGATTGACAAAACCTGGAGGTTGTTTCACATAGACTTCTTCTTGAAGTTCTCCATTGAGAAAAGCACTCTTGACATCCATCTGGAAGACTTTAAAATTCATGTGAGCAGTATGAGCAAGGAATATTCTTATAGCTTCTAATCTTGCGACTGGAGCAAAGATTTCATCATAGTCAATTCCTTCTTCTTGCCACTATTCTTGCTTTGGTTCTTATGATCACACCAGCTTCATCCATCTTGTTCCTGAATACCCATTTGGTGCCAATGATTGGATGGTATTTTGGTCTTTTAACTAATCTCCAGACTTTGTTTCTTTCAAATTGGTTGAGCTCCTCTTGCATAGCTTCTATCTAGCTTGAATCTTCTAAGGCTTCTTCTATCTTCTTGGGCTCTATTTGGGAGAGAAAGCTTAGGTAGAAGCATTCATTTTGAGTTATTGATCTTATCTTAACTCTAACATTAGGATCTCCAATTACAAGATCCTAAGTGTGATCCTTTGTCCATTTTCTCCTTCTTAGAACATTAGTTCTAATGCCTTTTTGTCTGAGCTCTTCTAGATTGACTTCAGATTCAGGTCGTAGAGTCTCATTGTCTGGCAATGTGAACTCTACGATTTTTTCTTCTTGCTCTACGATTTCTGCCTCTGGCTTTAGGATCGTAGTGTCTAATTCTATGATTTTTGACTCTGCGATCGTAGAGTTCTTTTCTGTACTTTCGTTTAATGAAGTGGTTTTTCTCTTTGAGTCAGATTCATCAAAGATAACATGAATAGAGACTTCAACACTCAATGATTCCTTGTTGAACACCATGTATGTTTTGCCATCTGTAGCATAACCAGAGAAGATTCCTTCATCTAACTTTGGCTAGAATTTGGTCAGGTACTTCTTCCTATTGTTGAGAACATAGCACATACAACCAAAAGCACAAAAGTAGCTAATGTTTGACTTTCTTCCTTTTCATAATTCATAGGGAGTTTTCTTGAGAGTGGAGTAAATAAGTGATTTGTTTTTAGTGTAGCAAGCAGTATTGATAGCTTCTGCCCAGAAGTACTCAGGTAGAGGGCAGCTGCAAGTAGAGTTCTTCCTGCTTCAATCAGGGTCCTATTCTTCCTTTTAGCTACTCCATTTTGTTGATTAGTTGTTGGAGCTGAGAAGTTATGATTGATATCATTCTCTTCACAGAACTACTCTACTTTAGAGAAATCAAACTTTCTTCCATGATCACTTCTAATAGCCTTGATCTTCTCCTTTTCCTCATTCATAACTAGTTTGAACAGTTTGATAAGTTGAGAACTGGTTTCATCTTTAGAGTTTAGAAAGAATGTCCATGTGAATCTAGTGTAGTCATCTACTACCACTAGTGAATATCTCTTTCCTCCAAGGCTTGCAGTTGGGATATGCCTAAAAAGATCCATGTGAAGTAACTAAAGAGGCTTATCATTTGAGTTGACTGTTTTGCCTTTGAATGAGCTTTTTGTTTGCTTTCCAAACTGACAAGCTGAAGTTGAGCTTTGGTAATTCTGCTACTAGTTATTTGGAGGCTAATTTTGACATGTTTTTGAAGTTTAGTTAAGATAACCTGTTGTGCCATAGCCAAGAAAGATCTTCAGAAGCTTTGGCAAGAAAGCATATTGTCCAATCAGTACTTAGCTCAACAAGGTTGACAATATAGATATTTCCTTCTTTGGTTCCTATCAGCCTTAATGAGTTTGTCTTCAAGTCTCTGACTTGACATTGATTGTTGAGAAAGGTGACTTGATGACCTTTATCACATAGTTGGCTGATACTGAGAAGATTGTGCTTTAATCCTTCAACATATGCCACGTACTTTGTTAAATGACACAACACGTTTTTCCACTGAACCATATCCTCTTGTCTTTCCAAAATTGTTATCTCCAAATATGACTGCATGACCATCTTTTTCTTCAAAGTTTAACATGAGAGCTTTATTGCCTGTCATATGTCTTGAGCATCCACTATCAAGGTACTATGTTGACTTAGTGGAGCTCTGTACCTGCAGAAAGGATTAACTTTCATTTTGGTACCCAAACTTGCTTGGGTCCTAATTTGTTAGTTGTCTTGGGGACCCAAATCTGTTTGATTTTAGGTCTGTGCAACACATGATAGAAATCATTGAAATAGCATTCTGCAGCTTTATGACCATATTTATGACATGTATGACATTGAATATAATGCATGTTTGTGTGTGAGTATGGATTCCTTCTTGTCTTAAACATGCGTGGATAGTAGTGAATTACAGCTTTTCCTTTTAGCTTATATTTTTTCTATTTCCGCACAACTCTACGATTCACAGGTTTCGTAGAGTGTAAGTCATCTCTACGATTCTTTCCAGGTTGGTTCGTAGAGTAAGTTCTGTTTGCCTCTACGATCCTCCGAGGCTTGAATGTAGAAGTTGACTTACCCTTTGATCTCTTGAATCCTGGATTTGTGTGAGATCCAACAACATGATTAGCAGAATTTGAATAGCTTGGCTCAGCTATTTGTGAGGATTTAACAAATACAATTCCCTTATTGAATTTAGGAGAACTGTTATCATTTGTTTCTATAGATCCACAGTGGATTCTGAAGAGGATTTACAGAAGCCTAGTCCTGACCTGCTAGCAACTGATCTTTGGCTAGAGATCAAGAAGTTCATAGACAGAGAAGACTTGTTCCATATTGAGATTGTCTTATCTAGTTTCTGAATTTTAGAAACTAGAGTTAACTCTCTCTGAGTGTTTTGCTCATTTATCTGTCTCAAGTTAGCATTCTCAGCCTCAAGACTAGAGTAAGAGTTTGTAGTTCGTAGAGCAGTTTCTAACTCTACGATTATTCTCTCTTTTTCCTCTTGAAGAAGAGAATGGTCCTTTGATAGAACCCTGAACATTTTCACTATGAACTTCGTCAAGCCCGGCAGACTTGTAATACTGTAGACTAAGACCCACAGCCTTAGAATCATCAGTACATTAAGTACTCTTCAAGTCCAGCAGACTTGGAACTCGTTGGTCACTTGTTGACCCTTACACTTGATTGAAAGTGTTAGGTTTGGTGCTACTAAGTTGCTTGAAGCATATGATATGATGAACTTAGCAACGAAGCAAGATGTTTCCCTTTGGATCGTAGAGTGAGACTTTTACAGATTGATGTTTACTTGATCGTGCTTGCTTATCTGTAATCTTCAAACTTTTTGCCTTATATAGATGCCTCTGAATTCTTCCCGTTGAAATGAGACTGTTGCATCTAATTTTCCCGTTGAGACTTGTTGTTGAACTTAGGAATAGTTTATTCCTTGTTGACTGCAGTAGTGGGGTGAGTCAGCATCCATTAACTTGCTCCAAGATAGTGGTATGGATAGTGTTCTGAATATCTGCAAGTCATAACTGTTTGTTCCCCACTTACTTTGATTCTTCATTCAGATCAATTAAGTATTCAGCAACTGTCTTGGGCAAGTCACTGTACTGGTATGGATGTTAGTAATCCATTATGGGCAACATGAAATATTTAATTCAGTTTTGGGTTGCTTCGTCTGATTAGGATTGTAGAGTGTTTGGTTGACTCTACGATTAGATTCTACTATCTTGCTAGTCGTAGTGTCACCAGAGGGATCATAGAGTTCCAGTCTGAACTGCTCTACGATCTTTGATAAGACTTGCTGCTTGTAGATTTTCATTGTGATCTTCATATAGCTCTTTGATCACTTAGAGACGGCATAAATGCTTCGCCTTTTGATCTTCTTAAGTACTGTCGTCTTAATCGTGAGTGCTCTTGCAGAGGTGACTCTACGATCCTGCTTGGTCGTAGACTGGCTATGGGAATCTTAGAGTGGCTGACTGCATTAACTCTACGATCCCTAGAGAGAGAGTTCTACGGCTCCAAGAGAGGACTCTACGATTCCGAGAGCGCTCTACGATCTGGGCAAGCTTCACTCTACGTTCGCCTGGCAGACTCTACGATCTCTAACTTAGCTTCTACGATCCTTTGCTGATTGCTCTACAAACTGGTTGGCTGCTCTACGATGGTTTGTGCAGTACTCAACGAACAGTCTAGTCTTATCATCTAGCTCATTAGATCAACCTAACAAGTTTGATCTTTTCTATCTAAGTCCTTGTACATTATAATCATTTTAAGGACTTTACAATTCAACTACTGACATATACATTAACATCACAACATCACAACATCAAATTCACTCATGTGATTATTAACATTCTTGCTTGGATTCCCTTCAACAAAATACTTATTAAATTTTAGGATAACTTGAGTCTCTTGAATCCCATCACTGGTTGTTTGTCTATTATTACTTATTTCTCGTTCAGGACCTTTGTCAAACACCTTGTGTGCATCCATTGCTACAGACCTCCCTTCATAGTTCTCAGCTATATCAATAGACTTCACAGTCCGGGGATCCAATTTGAGTTATGTTAGTGTCCCACTGTGTATAAGTAGACCATATTCATTGGGAGGTTCTGGGTTAAGAGTAACAATGTATCCATTTCGCTTCGGATTTTCGTCAAACACATTAACCGCGATAAGAAACTTATTTTTATTTGTTGAAAACATTCCTAATGCAGTGTTAACGGTCAAGCTAAGAGATGAAAAATCACTTTGAGAAATAGAAATTACCTTATTATGAATTGATTCAACGCAAACTTGAGTGACGGTTGAGTTTGGGTCTTCAATTTTTGCTAGCAAATCCTTATGATCTCCAACCTTTGGGATAACTCGATCATCCTCTTGTCAGATCTGCAATTGCCTTTGATGGCTCTCTTTCTCCTTAAAATCCAAATCCACATCATCTTCATCACTCTCATCTTGGTATACTGACTGTATTGAATCTATTACTTCACACAAGCAATCCTCATCTTCCGTATAGCCACAAATAAGCAATTTTTGAGGTTGTTTTGGTTGAGCTTGATTCTTCAATTGATATTGATTATCAGTATGCTCTGTAGGAGTGTGGCGAGCTTGTTGCATATCCTCTTGTACGACCGTGGCCAAGGTAGCACAAAACTGCTCTGCAAATTGGGCAAAAATTGCCTTGACGGAATTGGGATAGGCCATTGGAGCACTCTCAATGAAAGCACCAATGTAGCCGTTTAGATAGCCCTGTTAGACTCCAGAAAATGAGAGAGAAATTGGAATTAATTTTATTTATTTGATAGCCTTCATCAGATACAAAGATGGTCCTTTTATACTTGGACTCTACTACTGAGTATGAATATTACATCTAAGCCCTTTATTTTTTTAGACTAATGATTTCATCTCTACGGTTAGATTACCAAATATCATCCTACTGAAATAATTCATAACATTTTGCACCAATATATCACTAAATCTCCTACCAATCAATCGTTTGGCATCTGTATACAAACCAAAACAAAATATAAAAGTGTAATACGAATTAATATACAATCGTAGCTAAGTAGCAACTAAATAAACACTAAAGTTATATAAATATGACTGCATAATTCTAAAAATTACAAACTAAACACTCGATGAGAAAAACTATTAACAGTTCTGATCTGGTAATACTGTAAAAGCCATCATATTTGTGCATATCTTCCGATAAAATTTTTGCCATATTAATACATAGAAGAATCTCATTCTGTAATTGACTAACAAACACAACTAATTAATATTTCAGTATAATTGAATACTTGATTAAGTTCTGGTACAACAATCAACATTGACAACAAAATCATGAAAAAGCTTCCAGCTGTATATAAGGGCTTGGCATTTTTAAATTGCAACATCATATATAAGGACAACTGGACAAATAAATGCTCTCTTATTCTCTCTACGAAATATATAAAGATGTGAATTAATATTAGTTGATCTCTCCATCTCTTTTTCTAACTTGTACATACATATTTAAAGTTAATTTCATAGTTAACATATACTCGTAACATTAAATAGATTTTTCACCTTTTTGTTTTTTTTTTGAATCACTTTTTTTCCTCTCCCCAATATAATTAGGTATTTGATATTCTCTATATGTTACACTATCTGCATATACACACACATGCACACGTCTATAGACTATATCAATGAAATTATGAAACTTCTTTAAATTATCAGGTAGGAGTCCTTCTACTCTTTTTACTTTTATAAAGTGATTTTGTGATTCCTGATGCACCATACTGATTTTGGTAAATGTTGCATGATTCATATCCGTCTCTAAATCATTATGTTAATCATGCAGCAAGTGTTTGTAACCATTAAATTTTTTTGGATCTATTATTTTCTATGCAAACCAAACATTGGGGAGAGTGATTAAGTAAATAAAGTCTTGAGACTTGATTTTCTTTTTTCTTCCTTTTCATTGTTATATCTGTTTGTCAAAATGTGATTTATTTATATATATTAATACACACATGCATAAGTAAAATCTAATTAAAAAATGGCACCCAAAATGAATTGTACAGGAAGAGGCAAAGAAAACAAAAAACTGACCCCAAAAAAGAAGGCCCTACAAAAAAAAGGACAAAAGGGGAGCATTTTAAGTCTCGAAAACAGAATACCACCTCTATCCCACCCAAAAAAATAGTCTCAATGTGCAAAATTCTAAAAATTTAAAATTGATATAGATTTATTTGACTTTGATTAACACAACAGTTAATATCGTAAATTACTTAACAAATATTACCAATTATAAAATTATTATTTTTAAAATTGACATTACAATTTGAATTTTAGGAATCAAAGTCAAATGGAACTTTTTATGTAACGGATGGAGTAATTAATGCAATTAGAAAAAGAGAAAATTAGCATGAGAAGAACACAGAGGGCTTGAGTATACCAAAGATGGTGTTGATAGGGTTCATGGCGACCTGGTTGTAAGCTCCATCGCCGATGAAACGCTTAGTATTCGTGAAAGCTACATAAGACGGCGTCGTACGATTACCCTGATCGTTGACGATGATTTCAACGCCGTCGTGTTGCCAAACTCCGACACAGGAGTATGTCGTCCCGAGATCGATTCCGATTGCTGCTTCTCCTTTCCCTTTCCATTTCCCTTCTACTTTTACTGTTCCGCTCATCATTGTTTGTAATTGATTCAATGAAAGAGAAAATAGAATAAGAAAGAGAGAGAATATATATATAGAGAGAGAGAATGAATTTGCAGTAGTCGAAGGGTTTTGTGAAGGTAACTGAAGTAAAATCCCTCACGTTACGTGAGTTCTATATATACTTGACATGAAAGGAATAAACCAAAGGGTCTTGTTACTGATAGGCCACGACGATCGGAGAAGGGCTTTAGGCTGAATCCCAAATATTTGGGAGGAGTCCGTACGTGAAAGATCATGCATGCAACGTAGCAGGCAGTGGTCGTTCCAGTCGAGAGTTTTACGTGCGAATGGGTCTTTAGTAGTTGCGTTATTTACGTCACTTTTATGTCATGCAGTTATGTTCAGCTACATGTTATTTACGTGTGTTTGCGTCGTGTATTTGCATGTACTTGTTTATGTAAGTTTAGCGTCAAGTTGTTAGTTCTAGTTTTCCTTTTGAGTCGAATTGCTTGTACGTGCATGGCCTTGCTTATTTAAGCAGCCAGCAGTTGTTAATGAAGTATCAAGTAATCATTTGTTATCTAAACTTTGCGGTACTTTCTCCCCCGAAGAGAAAACATCACTTTATCGTTTTGAAGTTTTGATTGGGACCTATCAGTTACTCCCATCTCTCTTGTACCATACCAAGTCCAAGAGGGTACGGTTTTAAATTTTGGCGGTGATTAAGGTTGTGTGTGTTTAAATAAATATATTATAAAAATAATATATTTATGTACATATTTAAATTTATTTAAACACGCATTTATAGATTAAAATTGTATATACAGATGAGAGAGAAAGTGTTGTAAAAATTAGGAAGAGGAGAAAAAAATATTTTAACTATTATTTTATTTTTGAGTGTGTTCTTGAGTGTGTAGTTAGATATATTCATTATAAAATTATCAAATTTTATTTATAAAATTATCAATTTTTTAACTAATTAAATATTCGGGAGTAATGGAGAGCAAGAGGAGTCTAGAGAAATCCTAATTCATTTCTGCTTTGCGTCATGTTGAAATTCATAGATTATAAGCTTACGATCCGGGCGAGATATGGGCTAATTTTTAAAATAGTTTTAAAAAGATTTTATTTGTATTATATTTTATTAAATTTCTATTAAATGTCAAAATTTTAGAGGTATTTTTATTAATTCTATAAGCTATATATCAACTACATTTTTTATAAATTGAAAAAATTAAACTCGTAAAATAAAAAGAAGTGAAGAATTTATATTGATTATTTTTGTAGAATTATATCTTACACATACAAAGTGTTGGTGGTGATAAGTTACATTGTAATGACAAATTAGTTTTACGAAAAGAAAAGAATCAAGAAAAGTGAAGGAGTACTTATTTCTTTTATCCATTATATATATAACATGTTCGTGTGAGTATGTTGATAAGTAATATTAATTATATATATTTTTTGTAGTGAATACGTATATGTAGTATAAAAAAAAGATATGAACTTACATGAATTTAAAAATGTGATAATTAAATATTGAGTAAAATACAGTGACACTCCCTCTAGACAACTATAATAACACTCACTCCCCTCTATTTTTGAAGTAACAGTTAGTACCCCTACAATTTTTAGGGTTGACTAAATAGATAAAATTACATATTTATCTTTGTATGTTATCAAATTTTAATTCAAGAATAATATATATATTTTTAATGACAAAATTATCCTATTTTAATACAAGACATTTTAATTATAGTTTTATTTGTAATTAAAATTATCTCATTCAAATTGTTGCCAACTTATAAAAAAACTAATTTAGTTTAATTAAAACATTTATGGATAAATGATACAAATATTAAGAATTTTAAATTAAATTATTAATGGAACTGTTCTAATTAGAGAGAATTGGATATGTTGATAGTTTAGTTTTTGGTGTTTAATAACAAAAATTATTATTTGAATTTTTAGTTTTATATTATGATTTTCATATGTTAAATTTTCTTGAGTATATGTCAAAATATGGGATGTTTATGATTTTGATTAAATGTTTTAGTATATAGTTGGTGTTGTTTTGTGGAAATGTTGAATAAAAGAAAATGTAATAATATTACTATAACTTTTATCATGTAAAAAGATTTTTCTTTTAATATATTTTTTCTTTTTTTGAGTAACAATATTTATCATTTTTACTACAAATAATTATGTCTAAGTGTAACTTATATTTAGTTTAATATTTTAGAAAAATAATTAACATAATTTTTAATACTTTTTTATATGAATTATAAGATTCGTTCTGTAACAAGTTTTGTCTAAGTTTGTTTTACATAAATTTTAATATTTGAAAAAATAATTATAAAATTTTTCTGTTAATTTGCACTTTTTATGGGTATTAAAATTTTACTTTTTAATTAGAAAAAAATTATGTTTGAATGTATATTACGTAAATTTTAATATTTGAGAAATTTAATTAGCAAAAAGTGTAAGAATTTATTTTCTTAATAAAATGAATATGTGTTATTTTTTGACATTTATGTTATTTATTGCACAAGTTCATAATTTAATTAATTAGATCAAGTTAAGTGAAAATGATAATATACATATTTATATTTAGTGGATATATTAAACATTATAATTGAAGGGTGTATTGCACATTATATTAAAAATATTTGTGGATATTAGTTGGTCAACATACTAGGAGTAGTGAATGTTACATATTGTATACTAGAGGGTATTGACTGTTACTTTAAAAACTAGAGTCTAGAGGGGTAGTAAGTGTTATTATGATTATCTACATGGGGTGTCAGTGTATTTTACTCTTAAATATTTTTTTATTCAATTTATACTATTAAAGTTGTGAAGTTACATATTAATGAAGTTGAAAGTTGTTAGAATTTATTTTGGGTTTTGTTACCTAATAAGAAAGAGAAAAGGAAGAGAAGTAATTAATATGGTAGTGAGAAAAGGTGAATAAAATAAAAAATAAAAGTTCAATGAACAATTCATTAATACAAGTTCAATGAATAATAATTTATTAACTTAATTTTAGTTAATTTAACCAACTAAATTAATCTAATTTCAATTGAGGAGTAGATAACTTCTTGACTTATTATATATTAGTATTAATAGATTGATAGATATAATTGAATAATTCCAACATCCTTAGTTACTCCATGTGCATTTCGTTAGTCTAAATTAAGTGAAAAATCTAACATTAATGCTATATTTGGATCAGTGGAATAAGAGGTGGAATGGAATGGATTATTCCACCTGAATGATGAATGGACTGTTTGGTTGCATATTCCGTACGAAATGTTAGTAAGCCTAATATAAAAAAATTCATTCCCGATGAGAGGGTATTGAATAAGG
The DNA here is from genome assembly GCA_034770075.1 of Aralia elata. Taxonomy (NCBI): domain Eukaryota; kingdom Viridiplantae; phylum Streptophyta; class Magnoliopsida; order Apiales; family Araliaceae; genus Aralia; species Aralia elata. Next base: position 19,442,175 of record CM068382.1, read on the forward strand.
TATTCCATCCTCTAAGTTGGTCAATTGGCAATATCCCTGTAAAGATATGATAGGGCTTTATCGATTCTTTATTCAGTCAATCGATTTTATCCCGAGAAGAGGAGAGCGGCGAGAGGAGGAGAAGCGAGATCGATCCATGAATTAGGGAAATTCTGATTCAAAAATATAATATAATCTCTCTTTCAGTCGTTGGATTTGCAGATATCTAACGAAGGTAACCAACCCCGGCTCCCAATCTACTCCGGTTGTGTTCACCGTCGGTCACAGTTTTCTGGCCATCTTCATCATTTCTTTCCTCCGGTTGCCTAAGGTTCCTATTGTTGCTCTATTTTATATATATATGTATATGTATGCTCTGCATCTCAACTAATTTGACGCCATACTTGTTGGATTTCGACATAGTCGGGTTTAGCCCTGTTTGGTGCTAATTTTGCAAGTTCTTATTGCATCATGTAATTAAATCATTTTTAATTAGATTAAATTAGGACACACAGCTCAAATAGAAATGAGAATGTTGCCTCCTTTTATGGATAAGTATGCTTTGTGAATTCGGGAGTTACAAGATGTGAATTTTGTTTATGAGCTTGCTTTTGGAGTTACAGTCTTGGTGTCATTGTTTTCTCATTAATAATTTTCTTCAGTTGTTTGAGTTTGCTCTTACTTTTTCAATTGAATTGCAGTCATGGCTCGTCGTAAATTAGACAAACAAAAGAGGATGAAGAGATTAATTGTTTTTTTTTTCGTTTTTGGTCTGAAATAGTTGCTATGGTTACCTTATTCATGCAATTTGTTATATCTATGGCACGAAATAGACGTATGAGAGCACTTACTCGACTAAAGTACACCCTCTCTTGCTCGAGCGGGCTAAAATTTATGAGGGAGCTAGTGTATGACAGTGACATTACATGCCACAATTATCTTAGAATGGATAGGGCAAGTTTAACCAAATTGTGTGATATTTTACATACCACAGACAAACTTAATAGTACAAAGTACCTTCAAATAGATGAACAAGTTGCCATTTTCTTGTATGTGCTAGCCCATCATGTGAAAAATCGTGTCATAGTGTTACAATTTCGTCGATCCAGTGAGACAATTAGTAGACACTTCAACAACGTATTCAATGTCGTGATAAGATTGGAAGGTCAACTTTATAAAAAATCGAAACCTATACGTGAAAACTCTACTAACGATAAATGGAAATGGTTCAAGGTATTACTTTAACTTAAATATTTATTATCTTACTAAAACAAGCTTTTTTTAAATTACATATTTATCATTATGTTTTTGAAAAAGATAAGTATTTCTTACTAGGGTTGTCTAGGGGCTTTGGATGGAACATACATAAAGGTTCAAGTCCCTGAAGAAGATAAACCTAGGTATCGAAATCGAAAAAATGAGATTACAACTAACGTGTTAGGTGTTCTGTTCCCCGGAGATGCAATTTATCTACGTCTTACCTGGTTGGGAAGGGTCCGCAGCAGATGGTAAGGTACTTTATTCTGCAGTGCATCGTAATCATGGTTTGAAAGTAAATCGAGGTAAGAAATAAGAAATATCTTAATATAATTTAATATTTATAGACATACACACACTAACAAACACAGACAAATACACAACCCCATGTATATATATACAATCAACTTTAACATCTTTTTTATTTGGTTAAAGTAACTACTACCTCGTAGATGCTGGATATACCAATGGAGAGGGGTTTCTTGCACCTTTTAGAGGTCAAAGATTTCATTTAAATGATTGGTTAGATGGACATCGACCTACGACTACCAAAGAATTGTTTAACATGATGCACTCCTTGGCTAGAAATGTTATAGAGCGTTGTTTTGGCCTTCTGAAGAAAAGATGGGGAATTCTTAGAAGTCCTTCATTTTATCCTATTCAAACACAAAATAAAATAATTGTTGCTTATTTCCTAATGCACAACTTTATAAGGCAAGAAATGACTATTGATCTGTTTGAAGATGAGGAGATAGAAGTCAACCATGAGGAAACTAGAATTGATGAAGACTACATCAATACAGTTGAGACATCCCATGTGTGGACAAACTTTAGAGAAAATCTTGTCGTTGAGATGTTTGATGTGTGGAGGGCTGTCCATAATTTATAGTTTAAAATTGTGTTATTTATTATTAGTAGTACCCTTCAATGCTTATTGTATCAATTGATGGGATTTTGTATGATACTTATGTTTTGAGATTGAGATGTGATGGACTCTATTATTTTTTTGTATAATTCTTGAAATGTTTTCTTTAATCGAAATATGTGATTGCTCATTTACTTTTTTTCCATAACAATTGTAATGAGTTGGAATGAAATGCAACTAATTTTATATTTGGTCAGACTTCAATTTATGATGGATTCTCAAGTAAATGATGAAGCAAAGGGGGCAGGCAAGAGTAAACACAAATGGGTTGAAAATGAAGATGACAAGCTTGTGGAATGTATGCTAGACATATTAAATACTACTGGAACTTTATAAGGGCTGATAATGGTTTTAAGCCTGGGTTTTACTTGGCCATTGAGAAAGCATTAGCTGAAAAATTGCCTGAAATGGGAATAAAAGTAAAGCTGCATATTGAGTCAAGGTTGAAAACATTGTGTTATCTTTTTTTGCTCTAACTTATTTTAGGTGCACCAAAAGAGAGCAAAGTGGCAGAATAAGACATTTTCAAATTATTTGGATCTATGTGTTATATTTGGCAAATATAGAACAATTGGAAAAGATGCTCTATCGGCTGCGGAAATGATCGAGTTAAATGAAGAGATCCAAACAAATGATGGAGATGATGGCTTGACTCCAACCCGCAGTGAGGAAATATCTAGCAAGTCCTCTAGTTTCAAAAAGAGGAAGAGAAAATCAAGTTTTGATATTGATTCTAAATCTGCCATGGAGAGGGTTGCTACTATTCTCGTTGTACAACTCGAGAAATCATCTACTCAATTTGCTAACTTTCTTGGGTTGGAGGCTTCATTAAATGAGCAACGCAAGAATCTCAATAATGCATTGAGTAATGTGCCCGATCTAAGTGATAGCGAGCGTAATAAGGTCATGTGCAAGCTTGCTCGTGAAGAGGAGTTGATGATGGTCTTCTTTAGCCTTCCCGATGAGCGAAAAGAGGGTTTTGTCAAGGATTTATTGAGTGGAGTGCTATTCTAGCTATTTAGACATTTTACTATGTTGGTTATTAAATGATGATATTGGGATTTTATCTAGGATTTATTGATGAGATGCATTATTAGTTGATCAGACATTTTATTAAGTAGTTGGTTGTTTATATTATTGGATTTTATCATCACTTTATTTTATTGAGTTGGGGTATTATACTAGTTGATTTATTTATTTTTTATTTTTTTGTTAAATGTACTACTACTAGTTGATTTAGTTTTGTTGGTTGTATTTTATTTTACACTACTTATCTTTAGTTTTCATCAATTAAAATAAAGTTAATTCTAGAGAAAAAAATATAAAAAAAAGATAAATTATAAGTAAGAAAAAAATTATAAAAAAAAATTATAAGTAAAAAAAAGGAAGAAAGATAGAATTATAAAAAAAATTCTAGAGAAATATGAGTCAAATTTTAAATGTAAATTGAATTTAAGTTAAATTTGAACATTTGAGGGTATTTAGGTCACTCCCAAATTATTTATTTCATTCTTGGATGTATTTCTAAGACCAATCAAGCATGCACATGGAATACTAAAAAATCATTCAATTCCCTCTCCTATTTCATTTCCTCCGCTATTCCATTCTTTTCGTTATTTCATTCATTCAATCCAAGCGTATCATAAGGACTTAGCTGCTGGTTTGACCAAAGATTCGAGTACTAAACCATAACTTTAGCCTACCGAAGTACTGATCTACTAATAAATTAAATGTAGAACTGGCACTCTGTCAGGACGGTTTAAGACCCACAAAACCTCAAAAGCCCAATATGTGATGTTTTTATTATTTTAATATTGTAGATCTGAAGTTAGAAAAGGTTCTTATTTTCATTTTATATATATATATATATATATATATATATATATATATATATGTTTCATAGCTCACGTTGACTATGTGAATTGTTCCAGCTAACACTTATCTAGTCGTCCAAGATAAGATCCAAGGGATAGGTATGGGCCCGACCGCTAGAGGGAGTAGCGGTCAGCAATAAATTTAATTACTTTTCATACTGGCCATTAAAGGGAGTAGCGGTCAATCAAAACGGTTAATCGTCGCTAAAGACCTGTCTGCTCTTGATCCGGTCTAAACGGTTAACCGTCGCTAAAGACCGGTCTGCTCCTGATCCGACCTATATATATATATATATATATATATATATATATCACTTTTATTTGTTGCACAAAAAGTGTAATATTTCTCAATTATTTTGTTTCAAACAAAAAACAGAGTCTTACGTATAGTCATATATAGTATAAAATTACAAAAAGTTTATAAGATTACCATCACAATTTATCTAACCATCACTATCAACTAAACATTAAATAAACATAAAGAAAAATAATTCGCAAATTTTTAAATATTACGAATAAGTGACCCTTATACTTAATAATACTTTTTAAATTTTACAATATTCATCATTATATTAATTAAAATTTAATTAATACACATTAATTTTGAGTCAAAAAATATATTAAATTAAAAAATAAATAATAATTTTATATCTTGAAACAGAAAAACTATTATTTAAGTGTTCATATATGCAATATACACACGTATAAGAAATTTCTTAACTTCTGCATTAAGATCAATCCAATTCACTAAAATTAAAACTCGACTAAGTGTGCGTTTGGTGTAGTTGTGCGGTATAATACGGGGAGATAAAAACATTTTAATTTAGATATAGATTTTTTTTGACAAAAGTGATTTTATAAGAAAAATAAAATAGTGTTTAATTACACAATTATAAAAGTGTGTTTGAAAATATTAATGACAAATCTAAGTTACGTGTGTGGTATAAGATTTTATGTCTTCTATTACAATTTAAGAACAAGTTTGTACTTTCTAATTTTGCCAAAAATGTTGGAGTCTAAAGCAAAAACTTGTAGCTTAAGCTAAACTTTTGAACTTAATCTAATCTTTGAAAGTGCTTTTAGAGATTAGATAGTTATCAAACACAAAAATATTTCTATACTTAATTTAGAAATACTTTTAGTTCTCCCAAAATGAGCTCCGGCTAGGGGAAAAGAAAGTGGGGGGGGGGGGGGACAAGAACTTGGAAATTCCAAACCTACTGCTCACTCATGACTTGTGCTAATGCGACTCGGGAATGAGAGCAGACAAATAGTACTTGAGAGCGTTCAAAGAAGTTTAAATGGCTCGATGAAACAAATAACAATAACCGTTCTTATCCTTCTAATAAAAAAACTAAACTCTGTGGGGGTAGGGATCACATTTGGGAGGAGAGTACTTTGCTAGAACTTGGAAATTCTGAACCTGCTGCTCACTCGTGACTTGTGTTAATACGACTTGGGAATGAGAACAGACAAATAGTACTTGAGAGCGTTCAAAGAAGTTTAAATGGCTCGATGAGACAAATAACAATAACCGTTCTTATCCTTCTAATAAAAAAACTAAACTCTGTGGGGGGTAGGGATCACATTTGGGAGGAGAGTACTTTGCTAGCGAGTACCAAGCGAGGGAAGTACGGTCTGATGCAACAAGTAAAACAACTAAACCAAAGGCCGTGTTGAGTTCATTAGTACTAGAAGTCTCAGTTCCTCGTCGCCTATCATATCGGTTCGACTTCGTCCTAGAAGTTATTGTTGCTCTTGCCTTTTTAGGTTTTGCTATCGCTCATGACTGGTATATGCTCATTCAATAAATAGACTCATAACGAACCTTCACGTATCTCTCTACAACTAATTATATATTGTATGAATTTAAATACATTTTGCACAAATAGCCTGTAAAAGTTCTAATTTATAGCTTTAAAAGCAAATCATAAAAATTTTGAAAAATCAAGAGTTTGAATTAATGTGTTGTTTAATATAAATTACTGGATAAATAGTATCATATAGTTAATCACGGTAAATTTTTTAAATTTCTTAATTGTTTGCTAAAATATGAATGTTGTAAGCTAGTGATTTTATAGACCATTTATAAAGAACGTATTCTCTCTTTTTCTTATTGTTATTGAAACAGTCCAATAAAAGACTAAGCATTACAATAAAAGAAATAACACAAATGAATTTTTTTTTTCCTTGTCAAAAAATAAGAAAAGCTGAAAAGGTAAAATAAAAAATATGAGCTAAACTTGATAAACCATAGGCTACTCTACGGTGTGGTGTGTCTTCATGCATGGGAAAAGTCAAAAGTTAACAAATTCAAAATTACTTTTTAACATGGCCTCAGCATGCCCAAGCTAAGAGTCATCAGCTCTTAACCACATTGAGAGTTTGAGACCTATCACCCCACAATTACAATCACTTTTTACCAATATTCATTGCTTGGCGAATGACTTTCAATGCAGAAATTTTACCAAGGGTGTGTATTTTTACAATTAAATATAATTAATAAAAGGAAGATAAAAATTAATAAAATTATCAAATCTAGATTTCAATCAAAATTTCATAAAAGTAGATGTAATACCATTCTTGAAATTAACCAGCTCCTTTTTCAACAGTATAATAAACTTACATATTTTCAATACAAGTAACCATAGAAATACATAATTTTCAAAAAGAATTAACAAATGGGTGGACAACATTAACTTTTATATTTATGAAAAGAAAAAAATTGAATTTTAAAATCCTACCCGCAATTCAAAGATTCAAGAACTGGCTTCCCATGCAGCATATTGTTCCGATGTTCTCAAATTTGCCAATTGATCGTCGCCACGGGCTACCTTGTGACAGACAATCTTGTAGAACTAAGAGAAATCATATTATATGTAATCAAACCAACATATTCTAGTAAAAGATGAAAGGTAACACAGTTAGGAGTAATTATTAAGATACACGAGTTATCATTAATTTGATTCATTAGAGAACTGGAAAGAAATCATATAGCCATTTGTCAAAAGCAACGTGAAGGATCATTCACGCCCTGGTCAGCACTACATTCCTACAGATATCATATTGTCATAGGCTAAAAAGTTCTTGCATCAAAATCCATCATAATAATACTTAAAAACTGATCAAATGTCAATATTCGCATCCAAAACGCCTTGATCAGATATAAATTCAAAAATCCACCAAAACATACGAGGGATATATTCACCAGGAAACCTAAAGTACTTAAAATTACCATTAATCAATTACCTCAATTCTTGGGGTCTATACGGTACCGCTTCTGCCTATGAGTGTCCTTACCCATGCTATGAGCCATATTAGGACCACCACCAGTTCTATTCATTTTGGCAAAGATTGGGTTGCATATGCCTTCAAGCACCTTAATCTTGTCCTCGAACTCGTCCACCTCTGCAAACCGGTTGCCATCCAGCCACTGAAATGACTGCCTGATAGCATCCTCCATCCTCTTCTTGTCAGTTGCTGGAAGCTTTGAACTAATCATCTCATTCCTGATGTAATTCCTCATGTTACATGTGTAATTCTCCAACGCACCCATGGCCTTAATCTTCTTCGCGTGCTCCTCATCTTCAACCTTATACTTCTCAGCATCTTGTACCATCCTCTCAATCTCCTCCTTCGACAGTCTTCCCGTGTCGTTAGTGATTCTAATATTGTTCTTCACCCCAGTGGCCTTCTCCTCAGCGGAAACATTCAACACCCCATTTGCATCGACATCAAAGGTTACCAAAAGTTTCGTGTCGCCCCTCGGGGCAGGGGTGAGGCCAGAAAGCAGAAACTGTCCCAATAAGTTGTTATCTGTCGATCTTGTTCTTTCTCCCTCGAAAACTTTCAACAACACAGTTGTCTGATTATCAGAGCATGTCGTATGTACACGTTCCTTTGTGGTGGGAATAGTTGTGTTCCGTGGAATAAAAACAGTCATTACTTCCCCAACAGTTTCAATCCCAAGGGACAAAGGAGCAACATCTAACAGAACTAAGTTCTGAATCTTGTCAGTACCCTGACCACTCAAGATAGCAGCCTGCACTGCTGCACCATATGCAACAGCCTCATCAGGATTAATGGTCTTGCAGAGCTCCTTACCATTGAAGAAATCTCGCAATAGCTGCTGGACTTTTGGAATTCTAGTAGATCCACCCACAATGACAACGTCGTGCATCCTACTTTTGTCCATCTTGGCATCCCTCAAACACATGTCCACAGGCCCCAGACACTTTGTGAATAAATCAATGTTCAGCTCCTCAAATTTAGGACGACTGATTTTTGTGGTGAAATCAATTCCCTCATACAAAGAATCAACCTCAATCGAGGCCTGGGGAAAAGAAGAGAGAGTCCTTTTTGCCCTTTCACAGGCAGTCCTCAATCTCCTTAGGGATCTAGGGTCTCCACTCATATCCCGACTGTACTTCCTCTTGAATTCCTGAACGAAGTGGTTCACCATACGATTGTCAAAGTCTTCCCCTCCGAGGTGAGTGTCACCGGATGTAGCCTTCACTTCAAAGATACCCTCTTCGATTGTCAGAAGAGAAACATCAAAAGTACCACCACCAAGGTCAAAAATAAGCACATTTTTCTCCCCGGCTGAACTACCACTGGACTGCTTCTTGTCAAGACCGTAAGCAATGGCAGCAGCTGTCGGCTCGTTGATGATACGGATTACATTAAGGCCAGCAATAGTTCCAGCATCTTTTGTAGCCTTGCGCTGAGAGTCATTGAAGTATGCAGGGACTGTTATAACAGCATCCTTTACTATTGATCCAAGGTATGCCTCAGCAATCACCTTCATCTTTATGAGGACCATAGATGAGATCTCTTCAGCTGCAAATTGCTTCTCCTCACCTTTGAAATTGACCAGAATCATGGGCTTATCACCAGGACCAGCAATAACCTTAAATGGCCAATGTTTCATGTCATTTTGTAAAAAGGAATCATTGAATCTCCTACCAATCAATCGTTTAGCATCTGTATACAATACCAAACAAAATAAACCAAGTACCGGACAAATTAATTTACAAGGTAACTAATTAAATAAATAGGATTAGTTCTCTACTATATAGACACTAAAGTTACATAAGCATGACGGCAAAATTGAAAACAAATACAAACAAACTTAAATACTAGTCCAGTAATCCACAATCACAAAATTAAGTAACATATGCAAAATCACAAACCAGTATATATATACACACATACACACTACGCTATCCAAAATAAAGAACTGACCACTTTAGTACTCGATGACTCGATGAGAATAATAGTTAATTCATCGGTCCTACAAAAAGAGTTACTAATAAATTTACAAATTTTAAGTACAATTTTTTGTTCCATGTCTATTCAAAATTTATTGATTATTTAGTTAATTAGACATTACGTGGTTTTATATTGGATTTTCATTACATAAAGTTGTTGAAGTCTTGAAACATTCATAACTTTTTGTCACATTTGCTTTTTAAAATAGGGAAAAACTTTTTGTTACATTTGTTTTTAAAAAAAATCCACGAAGTTCCACAAGATCTTTATCAGAATAGTAACTTTATCATAATAGTAAGCAAGTTCACCTTCACGGGAGAGAGAATCTTGTGCGACTCCCAAGCAAAAATGTCATTTCCCCAAAAAAAAAAAAATATTGCATACTATTTTACTCAGGTTCACCCTAACGGGAGAGAGAATCTTGGCAACTCCCAAGCAAAAATGTCAATTCCCAAAAAAAAAAGTTGCATACTATTTTATCCTTGGCTGTGTCTTTCTATGTACATAGATTTATCCCCTTTTTATAAATCAAGCCAGATGCAATATTTGTAATATTTGATATAAAAAATGCAAAAAATAAAAATTACATAACGATCAAGAGTTTAACAACTTCATGAAATTCTATCATTTTATATCATCATCAAAACAAATGAAACCCTTTTTATAAAATAAAAAAGAAATGAAAAATGGGACTTTTTTTTTTTTTTTGTAAAAGGGGTTTCAAGTTTCATTTTATAAATGCATGCATATTTTTATATATAGAGAGTATCGAATGGAACATATAGTTTTTACCAAAGACGGTGTTAACAGGGTTCATGGCGGCCTGGTTGTAGGCTCCGTCGCCGATGAAACGCTCTGTATGAGTGAAAGCCACACAAGACGGCGTCGTCCTGTAACCCTGCTCATTCGCAATGATTTCGACGCCGCCGTGTTGCCAAACTCCGACGCACGAGTACGTGGTGCCCAGATCTATACCGATTGCACGTCCTCCTTTCCCTTTTCCTTTTCCTTTTCCTTTTCCGTTTCCGTTTCCGTTTCCGTTTCCTTCTACTTTTCCTTTTCCTTTTCCGTCCATTATTATGTAATAGTAGTAGGTTACTAGTTTCTATTCAAGAGACTTTTACTAAATTGGCTAAAGATCAAACTGCATTAGAAATTTGGAAAGAGATTACTACAAGGATGAGAATTGAGACGTTAAAGAGGCGTAATATGTAAGGATTCTGTGCGGCAAATTTGAAAATTAAAAAAATTTGGAGGACTTGATTTGACTAGGGGAGGGGCCTTTTCAATCAATTTCCTTCCTTCTTATATCTCAACTTTGTCAGCACGTCTAACTCCACAGTAAAGTAAAATCTCGATAAATTAGTGTTGGATAAAATAATAATCTCGTTTAAAAAATAATTTTTTTAGATTCCGATTTAAATACGTGTACTAAAGTAAAATCTCATTAAATTCATTAAGTAATAAATTTTTTTGAATTCTTAAAAGCCCAACAAATTTATGCAAAACTAATTATTTTCCTACTATACTTTGCACGTTTTACTTAATACACCACTGAATTTTTAATTTTTCAAATTACACCATTAAACTAATTAATATTTTCAGTTATAAAAATTGGATGGACGTTAAATCTAGGAATTAAACTCTCAACATGAAAATATTTTTCTTCCTTTTCATAGTCAATTTTTTATACTCTGCTTTAGAAAAATTCCAAGAAAGTCAATTTTCTATACTCTGTTTTACTTCACCCTTAAATCTAGGAATTAATCTCCAAGAAAGTCACTTTTTTATACTCTACTTTAGGAAAACTCCCTGAAACACATCAAATCAAGATATTTGAGTAGATTAGTATGAGAAAAAGAGGAAAAATACTTTCATGTTGAGAGTTTAATTCCCAGATTTAACGTCCATCCAATTTTCGTGTCAAGTACAGTGGGAAAATCATTAGTTTTGCCAAAAATTTATATATATAATCCATATATTCTTAAACTTTTTGTAATAACATTTATACAATAGACCTAAACTCTTCAGTCAATCAACAATATTCATAAAAAAAGTTATTTTTTCCTGAAAATATGCATTTAAAGTTATTTGTTTTTTACTTTTTTTTTACACCTAAACCAAATTCAACCTCATCCTTAACTTTTTGTAGTGCATACACAACTTCCAGAATATTTTGCTAATGTTGTAGCAAGTAGTTATTTAAGGTGATTATTGCTTGAAAAGCTTCTTTTGACGAAACATTTGGTAAAACGAAACTATCATTTGGATCAGGATCATGCTCATAAATTGAAAAACTCCCTCTAAATGAATAAATTATTCATTTATCGATAAATAAATAATCTCGCTAAAGTAATATTTTTTTCGGTCACAAGGGTATGCATTTATCGAGGTTTTACTGTACTACTATAAATGTTCTAACGTGTTTTAGACAATTAATATCCAAACAAGAGTACTTCAGGCTCACAAACGAACCGAACAGGTTCGGTTCGAGTTCGATTTGATAAGGTTCGATTTGATAAACTTGTCAAGTCTAGTTCGCACATGGTATTGTGTTCAATTGTTCGATCAAACATGTTGCTAACCATGTGGTTCGGTTCGACTTTGTTAGCGACCGTTTCGGTTCGGTTTGATTGGTTCGCGAGTAGTTCGTAAGATGCTCGAGTTTGAATTGTATTTCTTACATGTTTAATGTTTTTAAATTCTAAATACAAATAGTTGGTTATTTCATATTAGATTCTAAAGTTTGTCTTATAAATAATTGTTAAATTTGTAGTAATTTTTTTTTATTACTTGAAACCCCTTTATTAATTAATTGATTAGAAGTAAACATTTTTATTAAATAATTAACAAATATAATGTGTACTTCTTCACCTCTAATTTAATTAAAATAATTTTAATATTTTCATAAAAATTTTAACAATGATTGTTGGATTATTACAATTTACATCACTAATAATTTAATAAATTATAACTCATGTCATAAATCACATAAATAAAGTCATTAACATCATGCAATGACAATTTGACATTGATAGGTCTCCGATTTTTAGAATATTTTGATGATAACAATAATTAAGAAAAAGATTAACAAAACGGTAGAATCCTCTCCATAGGTTTTGTTTTATAGTTGTTTTGAATTATCCTCATTTACTTTGACCAAAAATGTTTTCTAAATTTTTAAATGAATTAATATCTTATTAACCTTGATAAAATAATATCAAGTGTTAAAATGGTTAATTCACATATTAACATTTCCTAAGGCAAAGGAGTATTCCTATTTCAATAAACATTTATTCAAGCTTTCAAAAATTACTTTTCAAATGGGCAAAAATATTTTAAGTGCACACTTGGAGATTTAAAAAGGACTTAAAATATAAATTGTTTGTGCATTCGGGTAAAATATGTTAACCAAATTGGGCATTAAATTTGCATGTGCTTAAATCTCATTTGACCAAAAGGTGTATGCCGGAAAAAACTTAAAATGACAATCTTTTTGGGACAAAGCCTTGGTTCATTCGTGCATGTGCTAAGACTTTAAAACAAATAAAGCATGTGTGCTCATTTAATGCAACAATGAGGTAGTATTTTTACCAGCTAATGGCGTGAAATACGGAGGATGTCTCCATGCTTTAAGCAGCCTTGCTACACTTCATCTGACTGATCTGAGCTCTCCAATTTGAATCAAATAAATCACAGCCTTTATTTTTTCAACTTACCCGTTTTGCCCCAAGCTCGGATTTGCCTATAAAAGGAAGCTTTCGCTGAATTTTAAACTTGCCAATTTACAAAGAAAAAGCTTACTCCTTGCCTACATTCTCTCTCTCTAAAAAGCTTTAGCTTTCTTCTATTTTCAAGGTTCTGATTAGTTAAGGAAGAGAAAATTGGTCACAAGTGTTTGAGATAAGTTGTTTGAATTATTTAATTGCATTATCTCTTACTTGTTTATGATTATAGATATACAAATACAAATTGTTATACACAATTATATATATCTATATTTCATCTATTTATTAATAATAAGTCAGTACTTAGACACCAATATAATTTGAATTTATTCACTCTTGAGTGAATTATTCAAACGGTCCTTAAAATCCTAAGTGGCTTTTTATTAATATTATTTATATAAATATTAGTAAAGTGGATTATAGCTTGATCGTCAGCACAACCCTGAGATACTTCTCTTATAGAGACGTATCCGAACAGTTTCTTGAATTTCTTGCGATCCACTTAAAATATTTATATAAGTATCAATTGTGAAACTATAAATTTTGCCCGTACATAGAAACCGATATAATTTGAATTTATTCACTCTCGAGCAAATTATTCAAACGGTTCTTAAAATCCTAAGTGGCTTTATTTATAATCATTCACATAATAGATAAAATATTTTTCATATATCTTTGAGTTACAACAAATTTATTTGTTATATCAAATACTGTTTATTTATATATATGTTATTACAAGTATTTGAACCTAAAATCATTTTTCATACAATACTTGTTGCATAACATTTGAAATCAAAAGAAACACATTCTTTGTTATAAAGAATAAATACCTCTTTATAAATTTGCATTAAATTATATATTTGCTTATTTAGAAGCACTGATATTTATTGAGCATAAACTCATACCTGCTTACATAAGAAACATACTTTCTCAAATATAAAAGTCATTGAACTTTTATAAATATAACTGAACTTTAATTGCTATCTGCTTATTTGAAGAGCATCAAATATAAAAGTTATTTAAACTTTTATACACATGTACTAAATTTCATCTGCTTATTTTAGAAGCATATTTACATCAAATCCATTTGTAAAAGGAAAAGGGTAGAGTTAGTTTCTTTTATGTATTTGTGAGAAAGACGAGTAATTCTTTGACCAAGACCAGAGATTTAGAGAGGTCAGCTGGGAGTTGGGTCTCTAGTGTACTTGTGAGGTGAGGAAGAGACTGTCGTTTCAAGATCAGATCATAAAGTAAAACTGAACTCAAAGGAAAGGTGCAACTAAGTTTGAGGAGGGAGCTGAGAGCTTGCTGTCCAAGAGAGTTAGTTGTGGAATAGTTGTAAGTTTGTTTATAAAACTTTGTAAAGGCTTCTCCTCCTGTTGAATGAGTATTTATTATTGATAGTAATAGGATCTCAAGTTCTGGAGAGGAGCTTGAGACTGGACATAGCAACATACCCTGGATGTATGTTGTGAACCAGACAAATCTCTGTGCATTGTGTGATTAAATTTTTACCATCTTGCATATTAATTTCTGACACTGCAAATTAATTTACTAAAAAATTTAAAAAGGCCTAAGATAATTTTTTAAACGGTAATAATCTATTCAACCCCCCTTCTAGATTATTATTGGACTTTCAATTGGTATCAAAGCGGTGCTCTTTAACTTGTTTGTTGAGTAAGTACAGGCATACCAAAGAGTAGATCCATCTATGGCCTACAATGCTACCGGTTGCGGAGAAGGACTATCAATGTCCAGACCTCCACTTTTTGATGGTACAAACTTTGCCACCTGGAAAAATAGATTCAAAATCTATGCCAAGTCACAAGGAATCAAAGTTTGGCTTGCCATAGAACGAGGTGTGAAAGTTCCCACAAAAATTGAAGGAGAAAAGATCGTAGAAAAAGATGCTGATGAATTCACCACTGAAGATGAAGAGGCTATGAACATAGCATCTAGAGCCGAACAAGTGCTGACTAGTGCTCTCATAGAAAAAGAGTACAAAAGAGTTAGCAACTGCAAGAATGCAAAAGAAATCTGGAAAAAATTGATTATAACCTATGAAGGAACCAATCATATCAAAGAAACCAGAAAAGATGCTCTAATCCAAGAGTATGAAAACTTCAGACTTGAAGAAAATGAAAAAATCATTGATATAGAAACACGTTTTTCCAGAATCATTGATGAGCTAGAACAACTCGGAAAAGCTTACACAACCAATGAGAAAAACAGAAGAATTCTCAAAGCTCTTCCATCCGCATGGAAAATGAAAGTTACAACTATCAAAGAAATGCAGGATCTAACTGTCTATCCTCTTGACAGTCTTATCGGAAATCTTCGAGCTCATGAAGTCGACATGCTAGTCGAAAAAGCAGGATCGGATACAGACCTCAAAAAGAAAGGAATTGCTTTCAAAGCTCTACTTGTAGATCAAGAAAGCGATGATGAGGAGTTAAATGAAGAACTTCTAAGTTTAGATAATAATGAAGTTGCTTTATTATCTAGACAACTCAGGAGAGTAATTCAAAGTAAAGCCAGAAAATATGGCAAAGGCTTTCTGAAGACAAACAACAACTATAACAACTTCAGAGGCAAACAAGTCTTCAAACCAAAACCACAAGGAGGAAATTTCAAAGCAAACAACAACTTTAGAAATATCAGCTCCAATGAAAATTCAAATACATGTTTCGAATGCAACCAGCCTGGACATTTCAAAAAGGATTGTCCAAAATTAGTCAACAACAAAACACTAGTAGCTGAGGAAGGCTGGGATTTAAGTGACGAAGAAGGAACTACTGAGCAAACTGAAGAAAAAGCAAATTTGTGCTTAATGGCAGACGACAATTCATCACCAAGATCTGAGGTAAATTCTGAACATCAATTACCTAGTACTTCATTTGTCACACATACATTAGAAAATATAAATGAAGAACATCATGAATTACAAGAAGCTTATAATTGTTTATATGAGGACAATGAAATCATTAAAGAAGATTTTATTAAATTAAAAATTTCATTAGAAAAATTAATTAAGACTAACAGAAATCTTGAAATAGAAAATTCAAACTTAATTATAATTAATGAAAGTTTAAAAGAAGAAAAAAAAAATTGGAAAATGATTTTTCAGAAAATGTATTACTAAAAGAAGAAATTGAAAAATTAAGAAAATTAAATAAAGATCTTGAAATAGAAAATTCAACACTTATTATTTCTGTTGAAAATCTTGAAATTGAAAATTCAACACTTGCTGTAGTAAATGAAGATACTCAAATACAAAATCAAGTGCTGAGCAAAGATATTTCATCTCTAAAAATAGAAGTTGAAAAACAAAAAGAAGACTCTTCTTTAATTGATCAAATTAGCACTTTAACTAAAGAACGTAATGATTTAAATACCATAGTTCTTAAATTCACTAAAGGAAAAGAAAACCTTGATGTTATGTTAAATCAACAAAAGTGTGGATTTAATAAAGAAGGATTAGGATACATTGGAGAATCGAGTAAAACAAAAGATAAAGGACTCTATCATGTTAAGAGTAAAGAAAAAGAAACTCATACATCTCCATTTACCAAATGTTCTTACTGTAATCGAAATGGTCATTCTATTTACATGTGCAATGCTCGAAATGAAAACTATAAAGGTAAAATGATTTGGGTTCCAAAAGGAACTTACACTTCACCGATCATTGTAAAGGATACAAGAAAAGAATTTTATAATAAAAGACCTTACAGAAATTCTCATCATCATTATTCAGGTTTTAAGAATAAAATGAATTATGCATACTATAGACCTGCTACTCATAGAATGCTTGTATCTACTGAAGATAATTATCCTGTACCCAATTTTGTAAAGGAAAACACAAGTATTCCTTATACAAAGTGGAGAACTTACCCAAAGGACCCTCCTTATTAAAGGGTACCAATTTGTGAAATTAGTATATATTGCAGGAATGTCTCACAGCTGCAACTGGTAAAAGCAAATGGTATCTCGACAGTGGTTGTTCAAGACATATAACTGGAGACAAATCAAAATTGAATAATCTACAAGCCACAGACTATGCTGAGGTAACCTTTGGAGATAATAATAAAGGTAAAGTAGTTGGAATTGGTAGTGTGGGTAACAAACACATAACAATTTCTAACGTACAATTAGTCACAGGACTAAGGTATAATCTTCTATCTATCAGTCAATTATGTGATAGTGGTTTTAAGATATCCTTTAATACTCATAATTGCTCAATATTTGATCAAGCTGGTAAGTTAGTTTTATTATGCCCTAGAAACAAAAATGTGTACACGTGTGACCTAGATGAATATTCTCATCTAGATAATGTATGTCTTGTATCTGCAAATGAAGATCCTTGGCTTTGGCATCGCAGATTAGGACACATCAACATGAAACTTATCAATAACATTTCTTCTAAGGATCATGTTCGTGGTCTTCCTAAAATAAAGTTCTTTAAAGATCATATTTGTGAAGCATGCGAATTAGGTAAACAAATTCATGCATCTCATAAACCTAAACTCACAGTGTCAACCTCTCGACCTTTAGAACTCTTGCATATGGACTTAGTAGGACCTATTCCTAAACACAGCATGGGTGGTGCTGTATACATTCTAGTTTTGGTCGACGACTATTCTCGATTTACTTGGGTTGATTTTCTAAAATTTAAAAATGAAGCTATAAATTCCTTTTGTGCTTTATGTAAGAAAATTCAGAATCAACAAGGAAGTTCTATTGTTTATATCCGCTCTGATCACGGAAGAGAATTTAACAATTCTGATTTCATTATTTTCTGTGATGAGCAAGGTATAAGTCATAATTTCTCTGCTCCTTACACACCACAATCAAATGGTGTAGTTGAAAGAAAAATCGCACTTTACAAGAAATGGCTAATACAATGTTAAATGAATATCGTCTTCCTAAATATTTTTGGGTTGAAGTTGTGGCAACATCCTGTTATATCTTAAATAGAGTTTTATTAAGACCTATTTTGCTCAAAACTCCCTATGAACTTTATTATAAAAGAACTCCAAAAATAAATTACTTTCGTGTTTTTGGGAGTAAATATTTTATATTAAATACTAAAGGACATTTGTTAAAATTTGATCCCAAATCCGATGAAGGAATTTTTTTGGGATATTCACTTAATAGCAAAGCATACAGAGTCTTTAATAAACGAAGTTTGGTCGTTGAGGAATCAATGAACGTAACGTTTGATGAATCTCAACCTCCTCCCAAATATAAAGAATTAGTTGACAGTGATGTTGTCATTGAAGATATTCTCAGAAATATGGAGGAACCAAAACTAGATAATGCATCTCCACCTGTCAGTATTAATCCTCTTGAAAATCTCAATCCTCAATTGAATGACTTGCCCAAAGACTCACATATTATTAAAAATCATCCCATAGAAAATGTGATTGGTGATATTGATAAAGGAGTCCTTACCAGATCACAAGCACATAATTTAGCTGGTCATTTATCTTTTTTATCCCAAATTGAGCCTAAGAATATTAAAGATGCTTTACTGGATGAAGATTGGATAATTGCTATGCAAGATGAACTTGAACAATTCACCAGAAACAAAGTCTGGGAGTTAGTTCCGAAACCCAAGGATACTTCCATTATTGGAACTCGATGGGTTTTTCGTAACAAGTTAGATGAAAACGGAATTATTATACGTAACAAGGCCAGATTAGTTTGCACAAGGGTATAATCAACTTGAAGGTATTGATTATGATGAAACTTATGCTCCTGTTGCTAGAATTGAATCTATACGCATGTTATTAGCTTTTGCATGTCATAAAAATTTTAAACTGTTTCAAATGGATGTCAAATTTGTATTTTTAAATGGTATTATTGAAGAGGAAGTTTATGTTAAACAACCTCCTGGTTTTGAAGATTTTGATCATCCTGAATATGTTTACAAATTACATAAAGCCTTGTACGGTTTAAAACAGGCCCCCAGAGCGTGGTATGAACGTCTAAGTAAATTTCTACTTGAAAACGGTTTTAAAAGGGGAACTGTAGATACTACCTTGTTCACCAAATACAAAAATGATGATATTCTTATTATTCAAATTTATGTTGATGACATCATTTTTGGTTCTACTGACATTACTATGTGCAACGATTTTTCTGAGAACATGAGTAAGGAATTTGAAATGAGCATGATGGGGGAATTAAATTTCTTCCTAGGATTGCAAATCAAGCAAGGCGAAAAAGGTATTCATATTTCTCAATCCAAATATTGCAAATAAATGATTAAGAAATTTGGTTTAGAGTCTGTGAAACCTCTTAATACTCCTATGTCAACTACTAATAAATTAACTGCTGATGAAAATGGAAAAAGTGTTGACACAAAGAAATATAGAGGAATGATTGGAAGCCTATTGTATATCACAGCTAGTAGACCTGACATCATGTTCAGCGTCTGTAAATGTGCCAGATTTCAGTCAAATCCTAAAGAATCACATTTGGTTGCTGTTAAAAGAATTTTTCGATATCTTAAAGGAACCACAGAGTTAGGCCTATGGTATCCTAAAAGTCAACCATTTAATCTTGTGTGCTTTTCAGATTCTGACTATGCAGGTCATCATGTTGATCGAAAAAGTACTAGTGGAACGTGTCAATTTTTGGGTGGATGTTTAGTTTCTTGGTTTTCTAAGAAACAAAACTTCGTATCTATTTCAACCACCAAAGCGGAATATATAGCTGCTGCACGTTGCTGTGCACAAATATTATGGATGAAACAGACCCTTGCAGATTATAATATAAAATTTAACTGTGTGTCAATATTATGTGATAATACCAGTGCTATAAATTTGAGTAAAAATACTGTATTGCATGCTAGATCAAAACACATAGATGTTAAACATCATTTCTTACGTGATCATGTAAATAGTGGCTCTATTAAATTAGAGCACATTGACACAGAGTTAAATATTGCTGATATATTCACTAAACCATTAAGTTCAGATAGGTTCTGCAAATTACGTATTGAATTAGGCATGTTGGATAATTCGTCTTAATTCTTTATAATTTTTTTTTAATTAATATGTTCTAGTATAATATTTTTATTAATATGTATTTCCTATAGTGAGTGTTACATGTTTTAATTATCATCTCTTCATTCATGCATGCAATTTTTTTTGGTTTTATTATTCATATATATATATATATATATAATTATTTATATTTATATATAAATATGTTATTTATTTTATATTTTTTCTTTAAAAAAAATAATAAAAAAATTATTATAAATATATTTAATATATGTTATTCTATTAAATTTAATATTTATTGATATATAAATATCTTTTTAAAATTATAATATATATATTATTATGTAAAAGATTGCTCAGATCTGATCGGAGCAGTTGGATCAAATTAGAATAAATCTAATGGTTGATAGCTTTAATCCGTGTGAATTGATTTAAGCCAATCAGAAGCAATCTAAGCAAAGCACCAGGATTCAAGCTTGTAACCATTCGATCATCAGATAAAAGCACAAACTCATCTCAGCCATTAAATCGTCTCAATCCGTGCACATCAATTTGAGCCAATCAGATGCAATCACTCAGATCAAACGAATCCTAACCCTCGGATCAAGATCAGCAAATAAGCACAAATGCTTAAAAACTCAGATTTCGTCGTGACCATTGATCTCTTATGAGATTAGTCTTCAACCGTTGGATCACTCAGGTAACCCTAGCTTTAAATAAAAAAATTTTATTTTTTTAATTATCTCTCTCTTTCTTCTCTATCTTTTCAGCCGCTCAAATTTTTTCTCTCTCCAAACTCTCTCAAACCCTAACTTCTCTCAATCAAAATCTTTGATTTCCAGTTTGAATTTGAGAAAAGTAAACCGATTAAACGATTTCTCATCCTCTAAAACATACCTTCACCGATCAGTTTTGCAAGTTTTTTTTAAAAAAAATGTTGAGTTTTATATCGTCACCGATCAGTTTTTCTTAAAAAAAAATTATTTTACAAGATCTACTAAGATCATTCTTTTATCAAACCTTGGTCTGCCTATCCAGTGGTGAGACCTTCGTCTTGCATGGGATTCTGGATTAATGGGTATCATTGATTTTCACTTCTACCAAAAATTAAAAAAAATAAATATATATATATATATATATAATATATATCCGTGCTGCGATTTGTATGATCAACTGTCCGAAGTTATGCTGAAAAGAAATGATTTTTCTTCATCTCAAAAATTAAAAAAAAAATTTGCTGTGCTCAGGTAACTCTTCTAAATTTTTGTTATGAAGATATATATATATCTATATATATATATATATATATATATATATATATATATATTTCTTTTTGCATTGCTTGATTGGGAGTGGATACTGATGTCCACTAATTCTTTGTTATGAAGATATATATGGTTTTTTGCATTACTTGGTTGAGAGTGGATACTGATGAGATAAATGCATTTTTTTTTGGCTGAACTCTGTCAAAAATTGGGCTTTATTTGTTAATTTTTTTTTTAACTTTCGTCTATCAGCTCTGTTTCTCAGCTCTGTTTTCTTAAATGGGGGAGCTATCTGAGTTCATTTAAATTACTTGAGTATCAATGAAACTAAATGCTTTCAGTGCTTGGATGAGGCTGATTTTTTTTGCTATAATCATTTGCCGTAAAACTTTGGCTCTTATTAAATGCTTAGCTTCTGGATTTTGCTTTCCTATCCATGTGTGCTGAACACTAGATGTCAGCTCTTAAATTTTAACTATCTAGTTCGTACTGTTGATACTCCTTTTGAACTACAGCTTGGTTTCAATTTTTTTAAAAAAATGAGGTTGGTCAAAGTTTTTAATATGAAAGATTTTGGAGTCACTTTACTGTTTTACTGCTACAAACACTGTTTTATTTAATACAACTCAAAAACATTCTAAACAGTAAGAAGTATGGCTTCTTCTCTTAACAACTCTCCATGTATTTACTGATGCAATCTATTTTACTTGCTCCGTGCGTATCTTCCACTGTCAGACCTTATTTACTTCTTTGATCAAATGACACTCTTTGATATACACTACTTCTATAAAAAGCTACAACTAAAATGTTTTGTTTGCATAACTCCTGCATGCTTACTTGAGTATCATATATCTTTACTTCTTGAAGATGGAGCCTATCTATTCTTCAAAAAGAAAGAAACTTGCACCTTATTCTGAGATACACTCATCAGGCTCTGTCCCTCTTCTTGTCACACCTTCTGCTCAAGACAAATATAGGTTCATGAGGTACAATCTGTCACCCGGTATAGGAGTTGCTTTCTGTAGTTTCCCAGAAATACTTGACCATCTTAAAGCCATAGGTTGGGAGAGTCTAGTTATATTCACTGACAGGAACATTTATCCCTTTCTGATTGTTGAATTTTATACTCACATGGTCTTCAATAGAGACCTCACTGGTCTCTTAACAAGTATCAACACATGTATTCAAGGGAAAGATTTTGTTATTGATGAGGATTTCCTCATTCATGCATTACATC
Organism: Aralia elata; assembly: GCA_034770075.1. Taxonomy (NCBI): domain Eukaryota; kingdom Viridiplantae; phylum Streptophyta; class Magnoliopsida; order Apiales; family Araliaceae; genus Aralia; species Aralia elata. The sequence goes on from CM068382.1 coordinate 19,464,721, forward strand.
TTCATCCATCCATGTTGGAACTGCCTAAAATAAATGAATATCTGCATCCTTTGGGAACAACAATGACTGAGTGCATACTTTTTAAACAAAATCTTTCCTTTACAACTGATCAACTCGTACCTGCTGTTTTGTTTGATGTCCCTGTTAATGTGGGCTTGAAATTTCTGTCTCCTGCATGTCAGTTTCTTGGAAAAATTTTGAGGTACAATTTCATGTCTGTAAGAGAAGACCGAACTATGCATCCTTTTGATTTAGAAATCATTAAGTGTATTATGAACGAGTGCATGCCATATAATCTTGCATATTTTCTCTTGACCTCGTTTGAACATTGTTTCAACAACAACTGTCTGGGTTTTGGACTACTTCTCACTTGTATTTTCAACTATCTTGAAATTGATCTCACTAATCATCAATTTCAAGCTGTTCAAAATACCAACATTGTGTCTCGGTTGCATATTCCTCCTACACCACTGATTGTGTTTAAGCCTTGTGCTCCTGACACAAATGAGTCAGACCTTCATATGTCATCACAATTAGATGTTATACACAGTATGAACCAACTGATGTTATTTAATCTAAATAATGTCATGGTTCAAATAGAAACAATGCAACAAATGGTGCGTCATCTTCAGGATATGTTACACTTTTTAATGGAAAATATGAAGCTTTCTATGCCTCCCTATCACTTTCCTGCAAGCTCAAGCACTACCCAGGTTGCACCAACAGATCCCCTGCCTTTTGATGATGCTCTTCTCAATCTCGGTCATCACTTTTCTCCTCTCAATGAAGAAGATTGCTAACTATTTGAGGGCCTGTAATAACTTTCTGCTACTAACTATTTACAAATGTTGTAACTAACTAAATACTACTACTAAAAGTACCTATATAATATATATATATATATATATATATATATATCTGTCTGTATGCATGCAGGGAACCTATGTCTGGACTAACAACTTTTGCAGGTACTGGGCTTTGTCTTTTCCCCCCACTTTTTGTAATGACAAAGGGGGAGAAGAAAAATATTTGCTGACATGTGAACTGCTATATATATATATATATATATACACACACATGTGAACTACTATATAAACTGTCATGGGATAGTAACTGTTAAACATGTGAACTGTTATTAGTACAACTGCAGTATAGTATTATAAATTGCTATAATATATTTTTTAACTACTATAAAATCAGTTCACTGTCATGATGCAATGTTTTTGGCTGAACAGGAACTATAAAAATTTTAAATTTTATATATGCTCATTCTGAGGGGGAGTTTTCATAAACTAAGGGGAAGTTCTTTTATGAAAAAATATTTTTGGTATTGTCATCATCAAAAAGGGGGAGATTGATAGGTCTCCGATTTTTAGAATATTTTGATGATAACAATAATTAAGAAAAAGATTAACAAAAGGGTAGAATCCTCTCCATAGGTTTTGTTTTACAGTTGTTTTGAATTATCCTCATTTACTTTGACCAAAAATATTTTCTAAATTTCTAAATGAATTAATATCTTATTGACCTTGATAAAATAATATCAAGTGTTAAAAAGGTTAATTCACATATTAACATTTCCTAAGGCAAAGGAGTATTCCTATTTCAATAAACATTTATTCAAGCTTTCAAAAATTACTTTTCAAATGGGCAAAAATATTTTAAGTGCACACTTGGAGATTTAAAAAGGACTTAAAATATAAATTGTTTGTGCATTCGGGTAAAATATGTTAACCAAATTGGGCATTAAATTTGCATGTGCTTAAATCTCATTTGACCAAAAGGTGTATGCTCGAAAAAACTTGAAATGACAATCTTTTTGGGACAAAGCCTTGGTTCATTCGTGCATGTGCTAAGACTTTAAAACAAATAAAGCATGTGTGCTCATTTAATGCAACAATGAGGTAGTCAAATTTTTACCAGCTAATGGCGTGAAATATGGAGGATGTCTCCATGCTTTAAGCAGCCTTGCTACACTTCATCTGACTGATCTGAGCTCTCCAATTTGAATCAAATAAATCACAGCCTTTATTTTTTCAACTTACCCGTTTTGCCCCAAGCTCGGATTTGCCTATAAAAGGAAGCTTTCGCTGAATTTTAAACTTGCCAATTTACAAAGAAAAAGCTTACTCCTTGCCTACATTCTCTCTCTCTAAAAAGCCTTAACTCTCTTCTATTTTCAAGGTTCTGATTAGTTAAGGAAGAGAAAATTGGTCACAAGTGTTTGAGATAAGTTGTTTGAATTATTTAATTGCATTATCTCTTACTTGTTTATGATTATAGATATACAAATACAAATTGTTATACACAATTATATATATCTATATTTCATCTATTTATTAATAATAAGTTAGTACTTAGACACCGATATAATTTGAATTTATTCACTCTTGAGTGAATTATTCAAACGGTCCTTAAAATCCTAAGTGGCTTTTTATTAATATTATTTATATAAATATTAGTAAAGTGGATTATAGCTTGATCGTCAGCACAACCCCGAGATACTTCTCTTATAGAGACGTATCCGAACAGTTTCTTGAATTTCTTGCGATCCACTGAAAATATTTATATAAGTATCAATTGTGAAACTATAAATTTTGCCCGTACTTAGAAACCGATATAATTTGAATTTATTCACTCTCGAGCGAATTATTCAAACGGTCCTTAAAATCCTAAGTGGCTTTATTTATAATCATTCACATAATAGATAAACTATTTTTCATATATCTTTGAGTTACAACAAATTTATTTGTTATATCAAATACTGTTTATTTATATATATGTTATTACAAGTATTTGAACCTAAAATCATTTTTCATACAATACTTGTTGCATAACATTTGAAATCAAAAGAAACACATTCTTTGTTATAAAGAATAAATACCTCTTTATAAATTTGCATTAAATTATATATTTGCTTATTTAGAAGCACTGATATTTATTGAGCATAAACTCATACCTGCTTACATAAGAAACATACTTTCTCAAATATAAAAGTCATTGAACTTTTATAAATATAACTGAACTTTAATTGCTATCTGCTTATTTGAAGAGCATCAAATATAAAAGTTATTTAAACTTTTATACACATGTACTAAATTTCATCTGCTTATTTTAGAAGCATATTTACATCAAATCCATTTGTAAAAGGAAAAGGGTAGAGTTAGTTTCTTTTATGTATTTGTGAGAAAGACGAGTAATTCTTTGACCAAGACCAGAGACTTAGAGAGGTCAGCTGGGAGTTGGGTCTCTAGTGTACTTGTGAGGTGAGGAAGAGACTGTCATTTCAAGATCAGATCATAAAGCAAAACTGAACTCAAAGGAAAGGTGCAACTAAGTTTGAGGAGGGAGCTGAGAGCTTGCTGTCCAAGAGAGTTAGTTGTGGAATAGTTGTAAGTTTGTCTATAAAACTTTGTAAAGGCTTCTCCGCCTGTTGAAGAAGTATTTATTACTGATAGTAATAGGATCTCAAGTTCTGGAGAGGAGCTTGAGACTGGACGAAGCAACATACCCTGGATGTATGTTGTGAACCAGACAAATCTCTGTGCATTGTGTGATTAAATTTTTACCATCTTGCATATTAATTTCTGTCACTGCAAATTAATTTACTAAAAAATTTAAAAAGGCCTAAAATAATTTTTTAAACGGTAATAATCTATTCAACCCCCCTTCTAGATTATAATTGGACTTTCAAACATTAATTAAATAAGGATACAATACAATTGTTTATATATGCATGAGTTATTGAAATTGTCAAATCGAGATAAATAATAGAGAAATCAAGTGATCAATGTATCGAGACTTCACTAATAGTCATTGTACAATTACTATTGTACATTACATCAACTATCACTATATAATTAAAAGTGCAAACTTGATTTCACCAAATTTTGAATTTTTTTAGTGTTACAGACTTACAGTGTATATGTGAGACAATGAGAGAAAGTGGTTGGCTAACTTTGATTTATGCAATTAAATAATCATATTTAGTGTAAAAAGTAGTGTTTAATAATCTAATTAAGCTTATATATGTTGTTTATAGCTTATTTTTCGGATGAATTACTTAAAGACAGTTTTGCTATTTGTTTAACTGTTCTTTGCTCCAATGCATGTAATGAGTTGATTCAAATGTTCATGAACTTGATCAAGTTCAAATATGTTCATGAGTTGTTAGCGAATGAGTTTGTGTTCGTGAACGTTTAGATGTTTGCAAACATGATGTTGTTCGACTATGTTCGCGAACTCGAGCATGTTCATGAACTGTTCGCGAACAGCTAACGATCCAAACTCGTACATGTGTGTTTGGTTCAATCATGTTATACGAACATGTTCTAGTTCGACTAATAGTGCTCGAGTTCGTTAAAATTCGAATTGGATCGTTTGCAACCCAACTTGAAATTTTCATTGTCATTGCATTACAATAGTAAATATATTGTAAATATAATTAATCCAAAAGTTTTAACATTTTTAGAGCATTCATGAGTCGTTTGGTTGGATGGAATCAGATTAAGATATAACGTACTAATGGCTGAAATCGAAATGAGTCAAAATAATAAAATCAGGATTAGCCATTTCATATGTTTGGTTACTAGCAATTTTACGTTTGATGCCTTTAAACTTTTGAACACACAGTAAAAAAAATAAAAAATTGTATGATAGACTTAATCCCTAAACGTTATATTTATGAGTTAAATAAGTTACACTTTAAATAAATTACTTTTAGATAAATAAAATTTTAAAATACGTCTTGAGCTTCTAAGCATATTAAAACTATGTTTTTTTTGAAAGGATAACACTTATAATTGAAATATTTTATTCTAATCTTTTGTATAAAAATTGGACTTGGGACTATTAATTAAGTAGTAAAAAATGACTTGCAGTGAAAGACTATTTAATATCATATCTAACTAGGTATTTTAATCCCTATCATTTAAAATTTATGTCCATCTATACTCATGCTATTAAGAATACAATCTTTTTATTATTACTGGTAAGAGTATATTAATCTAAACGATTAAAATAAATTATCTAATCTTTTAAATAATCTAGGACAAAACAAACCTAACATGGACTAATATTAAGTAATCACATGAATAATTCCATTCTAAACAAATATCTTAAAATTAATAATCTTAAAATATAATCCATATAAATATAATTCCAAAATTATAATCATCGGAAACATTAAATAAACATTTCGAACACTTACAATAAGCATGGTTCTCCCTTTTATGTATACAAGCTTGATAACCCGTACAAAGTACGAGTAAACTTAAAAATGATTTAGCGATTTTTTTTATCAAATCGTGCATAATATAATTTATTTAATTAATTCATAATATAATCGAACAGGGTCTACATATAATAAAAATAATAATTATTGTGTATAATATAATTTACTTAATTGAATTTTGGTTAATATAATAAGTAATTAATAGGTGTTTTTGATTCATAGGAATGAAAATGAATATTGTAGATTTACTATAGAACTTTTGATTTTTTCACATCTTGGGAAAGAGTAATAAACTCTTTATGTCTTAAAATTATTGTATCCAGCTATTTGTGTGATATGCATGTTATATCTGATACTTATATAATAACTCCAAACCAGATACATTGAAATAAGAATAAATAAATAAAAATATAATGTATTTGTATATAAATTTGAGAAGTCATTATAAATGAATATATGACACATTAAAATAGAAAAATTAAAAAAACTCTTGAATTCTTGAGTTACCAATATATATTCTTAAGCTATTGTGTCGTTTTGATAAATTGATTCGGAACTCAACGACTCGGTAATTGTTATATTTGTGTATTGATGACAAAAAGTTGTGACATCGCAAGTAAATATGTTGTGGCCCATTATCCATGGGTCTGCAGTATCAAAACTAAAAAGATTATGAATGGGATGTTAATACTTTTTGAGTGTGCAGTGCGGTACCCATCCAAAGCCTCTCAGCTTATTTATACAACTTTGAACTCATTTTTGGACACATTTTGAATAAAACAATGCTTATAGTAGCCCTTTGTATAGTCAAATTAAATAATGCCTTTGTATAAAAAAAATCAAATAATGTCAAATGCTTTTTTTAATAAAAATTTCATTTGACTTTGTAATTAAACATAAATAAATTTCAATAATCCTTCCATTTTAGGAAAAGTCCCATTTTCTAAAACCTAATAAACTTTAAGTATATACTTTGTTTCATGTTTGCTTTAAATTTATCGATATAGTATAGTAGTGATGATAAATTTGATAGCATTATGATATTTAATACTATCATCAACAAAATAGAACTTTTTTCATATAATTAAGAAAATGAAGTATTTTTCTTTTAAGAAAACAGAAAGTAACTAAATTGTCAGATATGTACGAAAAAAGTCAAATGAGACTTTGTTTTGAAAAGGAGGGAACATGAGTTTTATTAAGACTGTATAGCCATAGCTTAGATTAGTCAACTCCTACAAATATACTAGTATTACACATATACAAGTATTACTGAATGTAAGTGACTAAGTGAGCATTTGTAAGGCTTTTCAAATGGAATAAAGAGTCATACATGACTATGGAGTAGTCTCTAGAGAATAAGGGGATTTATTACTCCATAAGAGATTACAAGAATCATTGAATTCTCTATCAAGAATCTTCAATCTCCCACCGGTGTTTGTTCCAACAAGTTCAGGGATTTTTGTTAGTCAAAGCACTTAATAATCTAAAAATTCTGCTATATTATTATTTACATAACTATCTTAAAGAACCTATTTGCTACTGGGAGAACATTATGTAGTGCAAGTCTTGATACTTTGGTATATCCTTAACTTTATGTTAGGGGTCCAATCTTATGGAGAGTGATCCTAGGTTGATAACATAAATGGAATTGGTAAAAATAAAGATAGTGTTAATTATTGTTTAACAAAATACAACAAATCTCACAAGTTATTTAAGCATGTACAACCGAGATAAAGCCTATGATCTCTAAACGCAAGAACTCACAACATATACTACGAAACACACACACACACATATTATATATATATATATATATAATATATATATATATATATATACACACACACACACAATTATGTAGTAGCTACAAAACGAGCTAGAGAGAGAATGGTCAAGAACCAAAAGCTCAAATCCAAGGTAAATGATCACCAACATTTGTTTATTACATATATTTGTTTCTGGGTAAGTTTTAAAGTGATCTCGGGTATTTAGAATCCAGTTTAGAAATCTAAAAAAAAATAGACCATTTTAAAGCGTCAAAAACTTATTTTTTGTGCATGATCGAGTTGTGATTCGTAGAGCCTTATTTTGACTCCTTTGATTCCTGATAAGTTGTTTAGAAGCTGGCTCATTCACCCAGAAACAAAACCCAACAAAAATAAGACCCAACCATTGAAAAATGAAAGAGATTGACCAAGAAAAATATTCACCATCTAAAAATTCACAGGCTGACTGTAATTTTGATTTTTCGACGTCTAAATGTTATTTTTTCTCAAAACAAATTTCAAATTTGGATTTCTTAGGAAATTTCATGTGGAATAAAATCCAGAATTGATAAAAATGATGAAGTTTTGAGGTAGTTGTTGGCCGGAGAAGACAAAGTCACCATTACCGACGACGAGATTTTCTGGCGACACTTTTGCACATCTTCCTCACCTCTTTTCACTTTGAGTCGTATACAAAAGTTGTTCAAAATTCAATTCTCTAAATCTTGGATCAGTTAGTTTTAATTTTTGAGATAAAAATTATTTTTCTGAATATTTCATTAGTTTTTGAATAATAGTTAATCTTCGAGCATTCTTAACTTAAATTCTATAAAGAATTTGAAGAAACTAATTAGATAGAAAAATTTGTTATTATTTTCTTATCCTATTGTAATGATTATATAATTTTTGAGGAAATTTGAAAAGGCTTAATGATGAGAATAAAATATGTTATATTTTTATCCCTTAATACTCTATCTTTTATATTTATTTTGTGCCTAAATACACTCATTATTCTTATATTTTTATTTTAGGTACAATTAACGGAGTCCGTAACTTTGGAAGTGCTTTGGAGGGGCAAAGTTGTAATAATGCACAAGTTATTCATGTGGACCTACATGGTATTTTTATATTCACGGATTCCTTTACAAATTGGAAGAGATTTATGGGATTCCTAGCAGCTCAAGGATTCAACAATTGGAATCAAAACTAAATTTGGATTCAGCTTATTTTCTAACGCGATAAGGAAAAATCTTTTACACGACAATTATGGAAATTCAATCTTGGCAATCTGATTTCTTTAAGGAACTAATAGAAGTAGATTCTAGAATATTAATATTTTTAATACTAATGTAATTAGGATTTTATTTAGTTAGAATTTCAATTCCAATTTTAAGTTGGATTGTTATTGTTTCTATTATTATTAGGGTTAGGGTTACTTTTGAGTAGTATAAATAAGGGTCAAGGTTGATGTAATGGACACAACACTTCATTCAATAAATAAAAATATTTCTCTCTATTATTCTTTGGTGTTTTTCATAGCTATGAGTAGCTAAATTTCTGTTCTTGGATTAAGGAGACGGAAGCCTCAGAAGTATTACACTATGGGATCTAATTGATTTTAATTGTTCAATTATTATTTTGAGTGTTGATTATTCTTCTGTGCTTCAATTCTATGATTGATATATTTAATTGCTAGGATGCATACTAGTTTATTAAGTGTTAAAATCTACTGCTAAATTAGATATCAAATTCGTAATTGTTTGGTCACTCTAATTTGTGAAGCAACTAAGGTTAATAATTGACTGCAGATCACGAGATTATTATATCTTAGGGAGAATACTCAACTAAATTAAATGCAACCGCTTGTGCTTGTGTTGTTTAGCTTCATCGGTTTTTTTAATTCTTAAAGCATCTACTAGATTAAACTTTTAGCGCTTGTCTGAAGTTGTTTAGTAGTTAGGGTTATTTAGATCGCTTGTTTCTATCTAACTAAAATTAAGGAAAGATACAGAATAATTCAGAATGGTGAATTAATTCTAACGGTGAATATTCAAAATAATAATTGATTATGCTTGAGTCAATGATCAGTGTAAGTTTCTGAGGTGGAAGTTGATTTAATCCGAGGTTTGTTTTCTCTGATTTACTTTAATAATTATTTTGCATTATTTTTAGTTTACTTTAATAATTACATTCAAAACCCCCTTTTCTAGTATACAAAATATAAAAATAGATTAATCATTCTCTGTGGGATCGACTCTTGCTTGCACTACTACATAAATATTTTTCGCAGTAAGGTTTTATTTTTGTTTGCCTGCGACAGCACACCAAATTTTGGCGTCTTTACCGGGGAGTGATTTTAGTTTATTTTTATATTTTTGTTATCCTTATTTTAATTATTTTTCATAAGTAATTTGAATTTCCTTGATTGTTTATGCCCGAAACTCGATCTACTAATCAAGGTGATTTAAAGTGTGATCCAGAGATAGAGAGAACTATTCGCAGATTAAGGAAGGAAGCTAGGATAAATTGTGAAGAAAAGGAAGCCATGGCAACAAACCGAACTCTGAAAGAGCTTGGGGCTCTCGATTTGAACCAACAACCCTTATGCATAACCTTCCCTAATTTTGATACTAATACTCAATTTGAATTGAAATCTGGACTAATACATCTTTTACCTACTTTTCATGGTTTGGCAGGTGAAGACCCCCACAAACATTTGAAGGAATTTCATGTGGTATGCACGAGTATAAAACCGACCGGAGTGACCGAGGAGCAAATTAAATTGAGAGCTTTTCCATTCTCTCTGAAGGATTTGGCTAAGGATTGGCTTTACTATCTACCCTCTGGAAGTATCACCACATGGGAAGAGATTAAAAGATTATTTTTAGAGAAATATTTCCCCGCTTCAAGAGCAGCCAACATTCGGAAAGAAATTTGTGGTGTGAGGCAGAACAACGGAGAAACCCTACACGAGTATTGGGAACGTTTCAAGAGATTGTGCGCCAGTTGCCCTCATCATCAAATCAGTGAACAGCTTCTTATCCAATACTTCTATGAAGGCCTTTCATCTACCGAAAGGAGCATGATCGACGTTGCTAGTGGAGGAGCTTTGGTAGATAAAACTCCCGAGGCTGCTAGAAACTTAATTGCGAACATGGCGGCTAATTCTCAGCAATTTGGCACTAGACTTGATTTTGCACCTAAGAATGTTAATGAGGTAAAAATTTCATCAATTGAACAACAAATTGCGAGTCTAACATCTCTTGTTCGTCAAATGGCTGCAGGTAATACACAACAAGTAAAAGCTTGCGGAATTTGTGCGGTAGTAGGACACCCAACAGATATGTGCCCAACTCTTCAAGAGGAGTCCTTTGAGCAAGTGAATGTAGCAGGTGGCTTCCCTAGACAACCACAACGAAAATTTGATCCTTATTCGAACACGTATAATCCTGGATGGAGGGATCATCCTAACTTTAGTTATGGGAATCCACAAGCAAATCAGTCCGCTAATCAAAATTTCTTAAGTTATCAGCAATACAAACAACCATATCCCAATGGACAACAACAGGGCCAATCTTCTAACTCTTCTACGTCTTTAGAAGATATTGTTAAATCTCTTGCCACTAACACTTTGCAATTTCAACAGGAAACAAGGGCAAGTATTCAGAATTTGGGTATGCAAGTGGGACAAATGGCAATTGCAATCAGTCGTTTGCAGGCCCAAGGTTCGGGGAAGTTATCCTCTCAAACAGTGGTGAATCCAAAAGAGAATGTAAGTGCAATCACTTTGAGAAGTGGCAAAGAGGTAAAGAATCCAGAAAAGTCAGCACCTATATCGCGGGAGCAAAGCAAAACAGACACGGACAATGCAAATAGTGGTGTTGTGTGTGACATTGATGCACCGAAGCGTAAATTTCCCCCTCTCTCTGAATATAAACCTGTACCCCCTTTTCCTTATGCTTTAACTGAAAACAGGAAAATTGATAAATATTCAGATTTGCATGAGACTTTCCGTAGATGCGAGGTAAATATTCCATTATTAGATGCTATCAAACAAGTACCTCGCTATGCTAAATTTTTAAAAGAATTGTGTACCCATAAGAGGAAGCAGGAACTTAAAAGATATGAGAAAGTAAAAGTAGGAAAAAATGTCTCAGCTGTTATTCAAAGAAAACTCCCTACTAAGTGTCAAGATCAGGGTATGTTCACTATTCCTTGCACAATAGGTAGCACTAAATTTGAAAGAGCCATGTTAGATTTAGGAGCATCTATTAATGTCATGCCATATTCTATATATGTTTCTTTGTCACTTGAACCCTTGAGTAAGACTGGTACTATAATTCAATTGGCTGATGGATCTAATATTAATCCTAGAGGTGTAGTTGAGGATGTTCTTGTCCAAGTCAATGGTTTGATTTTTTCTGCTGATTTTTATGTGCTTGATATGGAAAATGGTGGCCAAAATGCACCGATTTTGTTAGGAAGACCATTTTTGAAGACATCCAAAACTAAAATTGATATTCATAGTGGTACACTTTCAATGGAATTTGATGGTGAAATTGTTAAGTTTAATATTGATGATACCATGAAATCTCCTAGTGATGATAAACTTGTTTATTCTATTGACGTGGTTGACTCTTTAGCACAAGAAGTTTTTGAACTAGATGAAAAGGATGCTTTGGAAATTGCAAACATTGATGAGGAAAGTTCAAAATTACAAGGACCTGTTGCAGCGTTGAATGATGTTCTGAAGGCAGGTGATACCTTTTATGTTGAATTACCAGTTTTTAATGAGAAGTCTCTATCATCTGTATTACAGGCAATCAAACTTCCAAATGGTTATGAGGGATGTTTTCGGGTTAATATGATCAAAGATATAAGAAAGGATAAACCGAATGATGACAATTATTTTCTGCTGATGGATGAAAATGAGTTCGAGGATTTTCACTCGTATAATGATGCCGAGGAATTCAATGAAAAGAGCAAGTGGCAACATGAAAAGACAATTTGTGTGTTTGAACCAGATTGAGACAAAGGAATGAGGTCGAGCCAAAGACTTTAAACAAAGGCGCTGCATGTGAGGCAACCCATAGGGGAGTATCTTTCTACCTTTTTCTATGCATTTTACTTTACATTGGGGACAATGTAAGTTTTAAGTGTTGGAGGAGGATTTAAGGGTACTTGTTATTTTTATTTTTTTTTATATTTCGTTTGATTATTTGTTATTTTTTTTTATTATTTTAGGTTAATTATTTTTATTTTTAGATGATTTTGAATTTTGTGGGTATATTCACTGCAAACCCTCACGAGACACAACTCGTCCACTTCGAGCATTCTTAACTTAAATTCTATAAAGAATTTGAAGAAACTAATTAGATAGAAAAATTTGTTATTATTTTCTTATCCTATTGTAATGATTATATAATTTTTGAGGAAATTTGAAAAGGCTTAATGATGAGAATAAAATATGTTATATTTTTATCCCTTAATACTCTATCTTTTATATTTATTTTGTGCCTAAATACACTCATTATTCTTATATTTTTATTTTAGGTATAATTAACGGAGTCCGTAACTTTGGAAGTGCTTTGGAGGGGCAAAGTTGTAATAATGCACAAGTTATTCATATGGACCTACATGGTATTTTTATATTCACGGATTCCTTTACAAATTGAAAGAGATTTATGGGATTCCTAGCAGCTCAAGGATTCAACAATTGGAATCAAAACTAAATTTGGATTCAGCTTATTTTCTAACGCGATAAGGAAAAATCTTTTACACGACAATTATGAAAATTCAATCTTGGCAATCTGATTCTTTAAGGAACTAATAGAAGTAGATTCTAGAATATTAATGTTTTTAATACTAATGTAATTGGGGTTTTATTTAGTTAGAATTTCAATTCCAATTTTAAGTTGGATTGTTATTGTTTCTATTATTATTAGGGTTAGGGTTACTTTTGATTAGTATAAATAAGGGGTCAAGGTTGATGTAATGGACACAACACTTCATTCAATAAATAAAAATATTTCTCTCTATTATTCTTTGGTGTTTTTCATAGCTATGAGTAGCTAAATTTCTGTTCTTGAATTAAGGAGACGGAAGACTCAGAAGTATTACACTGTGAGATCTAATTGATTTTAATTGTTCAATTATTATTTTGAGTGTTGATTATTTTTCTGTGCTTCAATTCTATGATTGATATATTTAATTGCTAGGATGCATACTAGTTTATTAAGTGTTGAAATCTACTGCTAAATTAGATATCAAATTCGTAATTGTTTGGTCACTCTAATTTGTGAAGCAATTAAGGTTAATAATTGACTGCAGATCACGAGATTATTATATCTTAGGGAGAATACTCAACTAAATTAAATGCAACCGCTTGTGCTTGTGTTGTTTAGCTTCATCGGTTTTTCTAATTCTTAAAACATCTACTAGATTAAACTTTTAGCGCTTGTCTGAAGTTGTTTAGTAGTTAGGGTTATTTAGATCGCTTGTTTCTATCTAACTAAAATTAAGGAAAGACACAGAATAATTCAGAATTGTGAATTAATTCTAACGGTGAATATTCAAAATAATAATTGATTATGCTTGAGTCAATGATCAGTGTAAGTTTCTGAGGTGGAAGTTGATTTAATCCGAGGTTTGTTTTCTCTGATTTACTTTAATAATTATTTTGCATTATTTTTAGTTTACTTTAATAATTACATTCAAAACCTCATTTTCTGGTATACAAAATATAAAAATAGATTAATCATTCTCTGTGGGATCGACTCTTGCTTGCACTACTACATAAATATTTTTCACAGTAAAATTTTATTTTTGGTTGTCTGCGACAACACACCACTTAAATATATTTTACTACCCTAACCTATAACTCTTTTTTTACTTTGATTCTTTCAATTTTGTCAATTAGATGAGTAAACTATTAATTTTTTTTACTTCTGTCTAATTTCTCGACACGTCAGAAATTGCTAACGTGGCCCCCTGAGTGGAGCCATGTACAACTGACGTGTCTTTAAAAAATAATTTCTTCACCATTTTGTTAATTTAAATTGTTTAAGCAGAGGTAAAGTTGACAATACCTCTCTTTCTTCTTTTTCTTCCCTAGAGTGGGGCCATGTACAGCTGACGTGTCTTTAAAAAATAATTTCTTCACCATTTTGTTAATTTAAATTATTTAAACAGGGGTAAAGTTGGCAATACTTCTCCTTCCTGCTACTTTTTTGACTCTTCTTTCTCATCAGAATCCAATTTGTACTCTGGATTTAGCTCACCCCAATCGTTAACCCATATGTTTTCTCAAGGGTTTTTGAGTTTTAACCAAATGGATATTGCTCAAACATGTTCAATTGGGCTCAACTAGCTCACCCCATCTCAGATCCTTCAAATCCAAGCCCAAGTCTAATTCTAACAAGAACAAAACTACTTATCCTCCTTACTTTCGTCTAATGCACCAATTACCCAGAAATCACCCAGCTTTCTTAGTCCAAAATCTGTCCCAATGAAGCAAGCTGGAACTCCACCAAAGCCCACAAATTAAGCTATACAGGGGAGTGAGGCAAAGACATTGGGGCAAATGGGTTGCTGAAATTCGCCTCCCAAAGAACCGAATCAGACTATGGCTTGGCACATTTGATACAGCTGGAGAAACAGCTTTAGCTTATGATAGAGCTACTTATAAGTTAAGGGGAGATTTCGCTAGGAGCCAGTAGAGGAGGATAATGAAACTAGGAGGCCATCTCGTCTTCTTGCATAAACAATTGATGTGTCGTCGTCGTTTCTTCCTCCAATCGGATCTCTCTCTGCTCTGCGGCTCCACCGACGTGAGCTTTTTTGAGAGATCTTTGGCTTTGGCTATGACCCACAAGTTGACCATTTTGCCAAAGTAGCTCCATGATCTCTTCTTCTTCTTCGGCCCTAATCAGTCATTCAAATTGAAAATAGTTCAGCAGTATTACTAAACAGGGAGCCAAAATTTCAGCCTTCAATTAAGTAAAAAAAAACACTTGCACTGTATGATTTTTTTGATCTGTTTAGAGTTGAAGATATGGGAATTGAGTCCTCTTCTTTTATATCGAAATCCGGAACAAACTGATTCATCTTCTGTCACGCCTCAAAATCCACCTGCTAGCTTCTTTTAGCCAGGTCGGACTTCGTGATGACTTATACAACTTTTACATATGCTATAGAAATTTCAACTTCTAATAATCACAGTATAATGCGGAAAAGTGATAATAATATCATTCTTTCGTGTTACATCATTCTCAGGTTACTTGTTCTTATTACAAATAAGTCCTAAAAGACTTAAAAATAAATCTCCATTTAATCTATCCGAGACTTGCAGTATTAGCCACCAGGCAGTTCCCAGGAAAGAAGGGCTTTCCGTTAAAACGGCGCGCAATTAAATGACATAACCCCTTTCCTTGACAGAACTTTCTAAACATTGCCAATAATATTAATCTAACATAGTTAAATGACTTCTACGAACTTAAATAAAAAGTACACAATACATTATCAAAAGAAGACAACAATAATTATATCTTTCTTGACCTAACTGCTCTTCTTTAACTCTCTCTTTTACTGTCAGACTCTTCTGGTGATACTTCCTTAGCTGCAAATAGAAATTATTTGCAAGAATGAGCATAAAATAGCTCAGCAAGTATAAAGATCTGAATAAAGGTATACACACATTGTGATTGATTTGAAAGAATAGAGTTCAACAATTTTGCCTAACTGAGGGTTGATATCCTCTATTGATTCGTATCAACCATTTTTGTCAGTTATAAAGACTTAGAAATATGTTTGGTTTGGATATTTTGAAGGGGATCAGCCTTCCTCAATATCCTAGGTGTATGCATATCATCCTACTCATGCAAACAACACGTTATGTCGAGATTTACTGGACATATATATGAATCTCAAAGGGGTAATGACCCTCAGTTCTGAAAGTCTTACCAAAACAATTTAATTCGACACAACAATTCATGCTTTCACTAAGCAACAACAATTTCATATGAATAACAGTTCATTTCTTAAGTTATGCTGAATCAAGAAGCAATAACTTCACAATAATTGATAACACGAACGAAATGTTTAAACGAATTTGTACACCAAATGTACAAGGAATAGAAAACTTGCAACAAGATAAGGAATAGAAAACTTGCAAAACATCATAATACTTGCACACAATAATCAATTGTACAAGATAGGAAACTTGCATTCAATACATAAATCGAATGAAGTTAGAAAACTTGCTCAAATATAACTTGAGTAAGGTTAGAAAACTTGTCTCGTATATCTTTTTCAGATAAATATAACGGTCTAAATGTTCGTCGTAAATCCTACACGATTATAAGTTCATGTAAACTAATTAAGCATTTAACGATTAAATCTTTTAAGTTTTATTTCGGGTATTATAACCGCTTATAAATAAGACTTCTTCTACTATACATGAAATAATTTCAGCATTATATCAGCAAATAGAATAAATATTTTTCAACTATATTTAAAATAAATTGAGCATTATAACTGCTTGCAAAATGAATATTCGTTTACTATGTTTGAAATAAATCGGGAATTATAACTGCTTATAAAATGAATATTCGGTTATTATATTTGAGATAATTTCAGCATTATAATTGCTTATAAAATGAATATTCTTACTAAATACTTGAAGAAAATCGAACATAGTAACTGCTTATAAAAGTATATTTTCTAATATATAAGAGAAATAAATCAGACATTATAACTGCTTGTAAATAGAACTTTTGTACTATATACACAAAATAATTTGGGCATTATAACTGCTTATAAAAGTATATTTTTACTAAATATATAAAGAAGAATGAAAATAATAACTACTAGAGTAATATCTCTTGTTAGTTGTTAGCTTTACTTCCAATCGCGTAGTGATTCGATACTTCGAAAGTAAGTTTTATCTCACAATATCTCTCAGAATATAAATATAGAGTACTTTTGCTCTTGAATTGCTCTTGAAAAATGGTAAGAAATGAATGAACTTAGCTTGTTATTTATAGAAAAACATAGTTTTGCTAATTGCACGTTAGGGGTTCGGCTTATTACACTTTAGTACTTGATTAATTACACTTTAGTACCTAGCTTGGTCGGCTTATTACACATTAATACCTGATTAATTACACTTTAGTACCTAGCGTGTGCCAAGCGTAAGCGCGACAAAGCAGCTTGTCACTGTAAGCACGACAAAGCACTATATCAGTTTAAGCACGACAAAGCAACTTGTCAAAACAATTATACCAACAAGTTCATTGGCGAAAAAATTTATTTTTAAGCACGACGTTTTTCGGAGAAAAATTTTATTTGACCTAATTCATCGTTTACATAATAAATCATAAAACACCTGCTTCGAAATATCATTTCGATCTTTATTAAGCACATATGTTACAAAATTCGAATCTCATCAGGGTTTAATGTTTTAAACTTCTCGATACCTAGTTTTAGGTTATATGTTCTAATTCTAAACGTATATGATCGTGTTTTCGAATCGTATTAGGTTTTCAAAGATTACCTGAACAGTCGTTCATTAGGTATTTCTAGAGTTTTCATTCTTAACCTAGTTAAGACAATATTTATAATTTTGATAATATTTCGGGGTATTACATCTTCAGTTAGGCTTTGCCAACTTTAACCCTACTTAAACAATTTAAATTAACAAAATGGTAAATAAATTATTTTTTGAAGACACATCAGTTGTACATGGCCCCACTCAAGCAGACATGTCAGTAATTTCTGACGTGTTAAGAGAAATTAGACAGAAGTGGAAAAAATTAATAGTTTACTCATATAATTGACAAAATTAAAAGGTGGATCATCGAAGCGAAAAAAGGGTAATAGTTTAAGGTAATAAAATATATTTAAGCCATTTGAAAAATATTGATTTTCATATAATATATGATAAATATTTTTTATTATAAAATTTTAAAGAAAAATAGAAGGATGTTTATGAAAAATTCTATATTTTATCAGAAATTATTACTTCCTAAAAGAGAAATATGGGGATTGTTCATAAAAATAATAGGATTCTAAGCTTATAATTATTTTAAACTAGTGAAAACCCTATGAACCTCTCGTTTTGTGAACCTGTGTCGTATAGGTTACGTTTAAGTGTTACTAAAAATTCTAGTACTTATTTGAACTATTTCGAATGCTAGGATTGTTACGGTTATCAAAAAAAGTTATCAAGCGACAGAGAAGCTGTAAGTATTCCTTTGAAACTAGTGTATTCTGCGCGGTTTCTTTTGTTAATACATAAAAGATTTGGTCTTCTCTCCCACTTCGTCCATTTCGCCAATTTCCAATTCAGTTATTACTTACCAGGTGAAAACTTCTAAGAGGTCCTAAAAGTATAGATTTGTTTCTTGTATAAATACTTCCGAAAAGATCCTAAAAGTATAGAGTTGTTTGCTCTAATATAAAAGCATAGAATTGATAGTTCTAATCATCGTAGGAGCCAAAAATCATTAAAATTTCAATTTTATTTTTTTGAGAATCTATTAAGTCTTTGGAAATTAACATAAAAATTAACAAAGAGAAATTGGAGATGATTCATTGTTTATGGTTTGTTAGGATATACCACGTTCAGACTTCGGAAATAAGTCTATTATCGAAAACCCGAATAGTTCGGCCGTCAATCATCGGTCGTAACCAAAGACCACAACTCAAATGACCGATTAATGTCTGCATTAAATGCACAACAGGCGCATGGCGCCTTGTGCCTATCACATCAAAACGTGGTGATAGCAATCTCATCAGCCACTACTTGCCAGCTAACACATGGCAAGATGCATGTGACAACGTCAGGCACCTCTGGGGGCCAAAGAACCCTAGGCACCAACCTTTGGCGCCAATTCCTACATATAAACACTCATATTGTGCCAGGTAGAGGTAAGTCACTATTCACCCATGTTAGCTCTAAAGATCTCCATTGTTAACAACCTCTTTCTCATAAATACTTGGTACTTACTCTCACGTTGGAGAGCACCCCCGAAAGGCAACGCCGGGTCAGCGATTTGTTCCCCTTGTGCAGGCTCGAAGCCAGCTAGACGAAAAGAAATGTTAACATGATTTTTCCCGGTGCCATGGCACCAATTTCTGACATAGAAAAGAGAACAAGTATCCGTCAAGAAAAGGATAGAAGCAAATAGGTACTGTCAAGAAGCGCAGAGTCCCTTTACTGAATAATTTTTTTGTTTATTGTTCTCAAAGGGAAAATTAGGAATATGAAAAATGTGTCAATTGATAACAAGGTCCTGATCCAAAATACTTAATTTAGTGATAAGAGGTGCAACAATATCACTTGTATCAACATATGGAGATGATATAATTGATGTTGATGATAAAAGTGTTTCAAGTGTATGTTGCTTGCCGTCTTATTTGATACATATGTACAGCTAGCTGGTTTTTCGTACATGTGTGCTTCAGAGAAGTAGTTCATGAAAGCTTAGAGTTTCTTTATTTGGAGGATTGGCTTCTCTACAACACCCATTTCCCCCAATTTCCCTAGAATGGTGCATTGGATGAAAATCCAAGGGATCAGATTATGTGACATCACCTCACGCCTTCGAACCCTGCTTAAGAAGATAAATATAAAACAAGAAAAAAGAAGAAAATCTGAAGATATACGACAATGTCTTCTCTCTTACTGACTGCAAAATTTACTCATCACAAAACCTTGTTAAAACCTCTCTTCAACCAGTGATGGATTTCATTTTTTATATTTCATTTTCGCACTCAGATATTAAGGAAGCCTTGAACTTTTCAATTAGTCCTATCTTCGAGAATGAAACAAAAATTACAGAGACACTCATCATCTGACTTAATCTTGACTTAATCTTCTACGGTTCCACCTGCTACTTTGTGCTAGAGTTGAGTCTTTACATTCCTACATGGCTAAATATCTTTTCCTGCCGCCTAAAATTTATGGGTTGTTTGCTTGTTTCATTTGCTTCCGTTGCTAATAGTAGTTGAATCATGTAGTTTTATTAGATGTAATATTAAACATAGCTTGCATTCTGGAGTTGATGTCTTACAAAGCAACCCATTATCCTTTTCTGCCTATTGGAGCTTGGATGGAGGAAGGAGGGAACTGTGCCTAAACTAAGATGGACAGAATGGAATTCCGATGTGAAAATGAAAAGCCATTGGCAGAAGAGGTAACTTTTGCTACCATAGAAGTCTAGAAGATAGTCTTATATTTGTTAAGATTTTCTCCTTTAATTATTGCAATCATTTTCTTGTGTTGATCTTATATATGCTTAAAAATGGTTAGGAGAGCAAGTGATGTAATATTTAATATGATCCTTTTGATTTTAAATTCCTAACGGTCTATTTGGTTTCAACATTGGAATAGGAATGACAATAGAATAGAATGGGCCTATTCTATGTTTGATCAGAACGAGAAAATAGACGATTTTGATCGATTGAGGATTTTTTTTAAGTTTGTGGATTAGAATCGAATGGTCAATCTTTACCCATCCTAATGGAATAAACATTCCATTAAACATATGAATAGGCATTTCATCGGAATGATCATTCCTTCCTCCTTTTAAGTAACCAAACATAAGAATATTTGGAATGTTCATTTCATTCCCCCCAAACTAAGTGTCATTTATCTAATACATCATTAAGGGAAGAAGCCCTGGCTAACTCTGTGCTAGTATCATGGTGCTAGTTCCCCCAACTCCTCATTCTATCGTCACCCTCTCTCGCTCACTCACTGGGACCATAAAAACAGAAGTCAACATTTCTAGTGTTAGATATTCAAAAGTAAATTTTGCAATATCTTCAGAGTCACATCCGAGTTGCCAAATTTTCTACCAGAGAACAGACAGGCTAAAGTACAGTATCGGTGCTTTCAGCTCCTCTCCCGTTGGTCCCCTATAGCTATGGGGCTATGGGCTAAGCGATGAACGGCTAGGTGAACTGCTAGCTGTTCACTCACTCCTTTGGTCTGTCATTTAGTTTGATTTTGCAGTCAAATGCAAATGAACTATTTCTAATGCTTTCCTATGATGGAAAAAGCAATTTGCTTTGGAATCGGGTGTTTTCTTTTCCTTTTCCTGTGGTACTGGCGGTATGCGACCAAAGTCATGAGACGCCCCCTTTTACCAATGTATACCGTTCAGTCCTTGCCAACCCAACTTCCTTAAGCACATGTTTACAGTCTATCCCAACCCTCATATCCAACTTCACAAGTGTCATTCCAACCGAACTCCCAGTTCCCCCTCTGACCAGCAAGATGTTTGTGTTCAATATTCCCCCTTTAGCCCTCTCTAGTTAGGGCGATAGTTTCCGAGAAGTAAATCGCAGCTTGAGTTGTGGACTTCAACTAGGGGGAAATTGGGGGAAGGGTATTGGCGAAGAGCCATATTTTTGTTCTGAACTAGATCGATCGAGTGTTGTGCAATTATGTGAAGCCTCATTGGCTAGTGGTCTGTAATATTAGAAGCATGTATGACGTCTTTACAGTTCGATTTGAACCTACTATCCCTTGGATTTTAGGCCTATTAAAGGCCTGTATAGCTTGTAGGCTTCATACAATGTACATATAGCTTATAGGCTTCATTCAATGTACATATAGCTTAAAGGCTTCCTACAATTTAAATTGTATGCATTGTATTAGTGTGCTATTAGCTATCTTTAGGATTACCTGATTCTATTAGTATGTATTGCCTAAGGAGATGCCCCTTGTAAATGTGTGTATATTCTATTCAACTAATATACTCATCTCAATTACCGATAAAACAGTTTAAGTGGCATAATGCACTTTTGAGTGATTCTAATGAGCAGGACTGGCTAAACTGAAAATTTGAATTTCGAAAACAAATTTCAAATCTGAAAAACCGGCTAAAAGACTCAGTATAAGGTTTAAGAAGAGAACATACCTTTTTGCAGCAGCTTCAAAAGCATTACCCCCTTGTTTAAAAAGAGACCACGACGCACGTTCATTAATATATCAGGAGCTTTGTGTTTCTTCAAACGTTTTGGTTCGACATATTTACTTAGGAAGGTGGTTTCGAAAACGCTCATGTAATTGAGGAAAACTGGGGAAGTATTCGTCCCCATTGCAAGATCGTTATCTAGGAATTTATCAAGCACGCCATTCGTAGTAAGATGCATCTTATAATGTATCTCAGACTAACAAAGAGGATGTTTGAAGAAGTGGATCTGGAGAACAAACTTCGGGTGTGTGATGGTATCGAATTTAGAGGGAATTTTGGATGGTATTCTATTGAGTATTGACACACGTTGAGAGGGATATATGTACACTACGTAACTGCAGACTTACTCTCTATAGCCCTTGGTAGAACGAGGACAAATTTGATCAACCAAAGGTGTGTTTTAGGTGTTATGAGTGGCCTTTAAAACCTGAAGGCAATTTAAGTAAACCAAAATACAGGTATTTGAACAAAAATCCGAATGATATGTTGTCTTAAGGAGGTCAAAGCGTTCTATGACATGCATCTGCCTAAGGGGGTGTTTGATAAAAATTGAATAAAAAGTTATGAATAGCTAAGCAATCTAAATGAGCTGAATGCTGAATACTGAATGAAAAAAGTTGTTTGATAATTGACATGTCTGAAACATCTGAATGACAGAATTTTATTATTTTACCCCTCTGAAAAAATTCAAAGTTGTTATAAATTTATTTAATATTACTTAATATAATGGTTAATTTTTTTTTTATTTCATTCAGCTGCTCATTCAGCCATTCAGCCAAAAAAAATTGACTTAGCCATTCAGCTCAATCATCTGACCGGTTCAGCCATTCAGACGATTTTTATCCAAAACAAACGCAATTAATGACTGACCGATTCAGCTATTTAACCATTCAGATGTATTCAGTTCTAAACAAACGGTCCCTAAGTTGGAATTAGATAAACAGTGGCACTGCAACTACCACTCTAAGGTTGATAAGGTGTGGCCCGAAGGCCTGAGGTGCGACCCAGTTCTAGCATGGCCCAAAGGCCTGGGAATACGGCTCAACGGTAAATTACCGTAACCAACCGGACTGATTATCGAATTAAAAAAAATAAGTATCAATACCGGTAGTTATTATAAAAAAATAAGTACTAATACCGATACCTATTATACGGTATCCGTATCGATAGCCCGGTTCGGTAGTATAACGGGGTTACCGATTTTTACCTATTCTTTGCTAACATTGGTTTTTGATTTTTTTTTTTTTTTAAATCACAAAATTTTTTAATCATTAAACAATGGATAGGTTGTTCAAAGTTTACACCTCAAAAGCAATGGTTTGCTAGTTATATAATGAAGCCAATATGCAAAATAAACTAAAATTGAAAAATAAGACAGAACAACCTTAATTGAAAATTGAAAATTATAGATTTCCCATTTCAGGATATAAATAAATAAACAATTAGTTTACTTATTTTTCATTTTTGAAAACAAAATTATTGTATTAAAAAACTAAGAATAAAAAATAAACTCAACTAAAGAAATTTTCATAGAAGGAGTCAAGGAGAGGATAAAAAATAAAGGTTGAGAGTGATCGCCTGATCGGAGAGGCGGCGGGTAGAAAATTAAGCAGCAGATGGAGAGGCGGCAGATGGAAAGTCCAAACTTTCCTTCATCAATTAACTCAAACAAGAAGTTTGTAAAAAAATAAATCTCTATACAACCACAAATCAGATAATAGAAGTTTCAGAATCCATATCTCAATGTTTCAGATTCTTTGCATGCTCTGCCCACTGGTAGGATGACCAAGAACCATTAACTACCAAACAATGGACTTGACAACGGCTACTTGATATTCACTGGATGGTGGAGATCCAACTCCAAAGATAGATAACCCACAAATCAACGCCAAGAGGCTGTCCTTAGCCCTTTACCATGCTTAGAACTCGAAGCAGAAACAAGAGACGGCCAAAATAAGAGAGAGAAGAAAAAGAAAGTTGTGGAGAGAGAGAAATGTGGGTGTGAATTTGTGATTGATATTAAAACTTGAAACCCACTGACTCACAATATACATATTAAAATGGGACTTGGCCCACCTAATCACATATGTATTAATGTTATTTGATAAAATTGAAAACAAAAATTGAACATGGAGTATAAGATAATTTGAATGAACTGAATGAAAAAGAAGTTCTGAATATAAAATGAAATAACGAGTTTTATAGTTATCTCACTAAAATATCTAGATAGTGTATTTCTCTATTTTAATCTTATAGACTATTATGAATAAATTTATTATGTAACTATAAATAAACAATGTTGTCTAAGAAAATTAAATATAAATTTGTGAACAATCTTTAATGGAGTACATTATTAGTAATATAATTTTAGGAATAAATACTAATTTTTTTAATAACATTCTATTAGTTCATAAAATTAAAACAAAAGACTACAACAACATTAATTAAACTGGTTATTGACCAATTTGTTAATAAAAAAATCAAAAAATAATTTGTACATAGCAAAATTTGTTTACAATAATAATAAAAAGATGGATATTAAATGTAATTTATAATTGTTTATGATTATAGGTAGGTAAAAATATCATTTAGTACTATTTCTTACTGATTCAGCCACAATTTTCTGGATGAATCGTTCAGACGCATTCAGAGTTTAAAAATTATAAAACAAACAGTCTGAATGACTTATTCGGCTAGATTCAAATTCATTCAGATATAAACAAACAACCCCTAAGTTCACTGCAGTATAATATATAAGGCTATTGAAATTTTAAAATTTTTTTAATTAAACCAGTACAACTCGATAAATACCAGCTCTTCAAATCTTTATCTCGTTCTCGGTCCTGAAAAAGCGGTACATACTGATTAGTTTTAACGATATCGAACCGATTTTAATATATTCCGAATCAATCGGTTCGAACCGGTCTAGTTTACCTATTTATCGAAAAAAAATCATTTTTTTTGCACACCCCTAGGCCCAACTATCACGGCCCATTCTATTAGGATGATCAAATACTTTAGCGAGCCCCAACTCAGGAAGGCCCCATAGGGGTTAATTACATATATTAGTACATTTTTAAAAATAATTACAAAAATCATACATCCATAAAATAATTACAAAAGTATTACGTTTTTTTATTTTTATTTACAAATAAAATTAAGGAATAAACAATAAATGATGTCACAAATACACAACAGCCACGTCGTCAAGCAGAAAGCAAAACCACGTGTCGCTACAACGGAAACACTCTCCATGCAAGCATATCATAAGCAAACTAAAGAGTAACAAACAAATTCAACAATTTGCAAAAACTTCAAAAGCATCTCTCGGATAATACTTATCCCAGAGTCTCTCTCCTATACTATATATATGATCGTCATCTCTCTTAATTGCCGTTGGATAGATTAACTTTTATCAATTTATTCCCAATTTTATTTTATTTTAAAAAAATTAAGAACAGCGAGCGAGGTGAGTAACTGATGAGAGAAGGTGATTATCTTGGCAGACGGAGGCCTCCACTGTTAATTAGCTGTATAGATAACTTGTGCACCACCATCTCTTCATGGTCGCTCAGCTTTTCCTTTCCTTTTTCCTTTTCTTTTTAATATCCATGCTTCCCTACACTTCCACTAGTACTACTTAGTTAGTACAAGCATATATATATATATATATATGTGTGTGTGTGTGTGTGAAATACTAGCGCTAACAATTACAATCCGGGTCGGGGCTTTTAATTTCACCATGTATACTTTAATTGGTTGTGATTTATAATAAAGAAAATATTAAAGATGATACTTTTGTATTAAGTTTTGGTTACCATTGTATTAAGGGTTTGTTACATTTTGTATTAAAAGTTGGTTACATCTGTATTACTGTTTGATTACCTTTGTATTAAGGTTTGGTTACCTTTATATTAAGGGTTGGTTATCTTTGTATTAAGGTTTGGTTACTTTTGTATAAAGGTTGGTTATCTTGGTATTAAGGTTTGGTTACCTTTGTATTAAATATTGATTACCTTTGTTTTAAGGTTGGATACCTTTTGTATTAAGGTTTGGTTACCTTTGTATTAAGGGTTGGTTACCTCTGTATTAAGGTTTGGTTACTTTTGTATTAAAAGTTGGTTACATATGTATTAAGGTTGGTTACTTTTGTATTAAGAGTTAGTTACATTGGTATTAAGGTTTGGTTACCTTTGTATTAAAGGTTGATTACCTTTGTTTTAAGGTTGGATACCTTTTGTATTAAGGTTTGGTTACCTTTGTATTAAGGGTTGGTTACCAAAGCAACAAAGTTCAATGGTGGCAGGCGGCTGGGTACTAGGCACTGGGGTAGACTAGTGGACCCCACCCATCTCTTTCCCTCTCACACCTTTGACCACACCCAGCAACACGCATGGTTTGGTTTCATCTCCACACAGACCAACGATTTTTTTTGCACCATTGGAGACTCCAACTTCCTCCTCTTATCTCTCCCTTTCTCTTCTGTTCCAGGTGTGAACCACTCAAATATATACTCCTCCTACTATACCTCTCTCTCTCTCTCTCTTTATATATATATATATATATATATATATATATATATATATATATATATCTTTATATATATATATATATATACACACACACACACACAATAATACAAAGAGACATTTGTCCTTTCATTCTTCATAGCCAATTGGAAACAAAATTAACAGTTTCAGAGAATAATTTTTGATTCTCTCTCACAAATCCATATGGCGTTTTACACTAATAATAACTATATTTACTTGCTGATGGTTGTATTCATAGTTGCGGTTTGGGGTTCGCAGAGCAGTGACGCGATTGGTACTTTTGCGTTTGATATACATCACAGATACTCCGATCCTGTTAAAGGAATTTTGAACGTTGATGGGTTGCCGTCCGATCCTGTTAAAGGAATTTTGGACCTTGATGGGTTGCCGGAAAATGGTAGTTACGATTAATATTGTGTTGTGTGTTATTTTTTTAATTATTTTGTGTGTGTTTTATTTTTGTAATTACTTTCTAATTGTTGTATATTAATGTTAAGGACCCAAGTTAATAATAGGGTGCTAAGACCTATGGCCCTTTAGGCCCAATAACATGAGCCCAATTCCATAGATCCAGGCTATAGACCTTTTAGCCTCATAATCACATAGGCCTGGGGGCGGCTCCTACTCAAAGATGAGATGCATTATCGCCCCTATCATGGGGGCTTGTTCCCCATTTTTCATAATATGATAAGATAGGCCGAGGGGACATTTTTCATTAAGGGGTAAGTAGAAAAGGACCGGACTGAGGTAAGGAAAAAGAGTAGACTCTAGAGATTATATACACGCATACACACAATTAACAGTTGGTATTTTACCTTTCTTTCAGTCACTAACACCATACACCGGAGGCGTTCCATGGCGAAATCATCTTATATACAGTCGTGAAAACGTGTCTTGTAGGGTCGGAGCTTAGTGTGGAGCTCAAGAGATCCGTTGGAGGATCAGAGCACGATCAAAGGTCAAGTCTGATCACCTTGCAGTTATCATGAACACTAGAGATAGACTGAACCTTTTTGAGGAAGCTAAGTAAGTTTTAATTATTTTGGAAGTTGTATATTCTTCTAATTTGTATCCTAAACCATTGGTTTTAATTTTGCATAGTCGAGGAAGATGATGAATAATGATGGATTTGCAGTTGATGGATCTCAAGAGTACAGTGAGTGTCAAACTGTCAATTCGTTGGTGAATGTTGAAGTATGAGGGAGGGACTAGATGGATGCTGAAGTGTATAGGGAGTTTTTTTTTTTGTTTTTTTATTCGAGTGTTGAAACGTTTCTTTTTATATCTCTGATGTTTATGTTACCAGTACCGGTGTTTATTCAAAACTTGGTAAGATTTTGTAGGTACTTAAAACTTCCGAATTCTATGTTCTGGTTGCTGGGTTATTATCTTGCACTGTGATTGTGTTCTTTTTTTCCCTGCCTACTTTAAACTTAGAATAAATCTATTATCTATTACTATTATTGCTATGATGGGTCAACCTCCTTGCAGCTGCTTCGGCTCTTTATATTTTTTTTCTCCTTCCTTCCTTGCCCTGCTTCCGTTCAATTAGCTGCTTCCCGTTCCTTTCTTTCTTTTATCAATTGCATATATTACTTTACTAACACATTACTTTGTGGAGCATATTAATTCTACTAACATATTAAAACACTAGTCTAATTTTGGCCGTTTGAATATGAATTTTTATAAAAAAAATACAATAAGAATTATTAATAAATAATGATAATAACATTAAATATCTTATAACAAAATAAATTTTTATTAATCATTATTTATACAACTCATTTATTTCAAATTGATTTTAAATACATGATATATATATATAGCCATGGATAATAATTTATAGCCAAAATTGGATGAGAGTCCCTATTATTCAATATAAATCCTACCGTTCATTCATTGATCCAAAAGATGGAATTACTCTCGTCCGCACAATATTATGCAGAAGGGATATATCATCTGCGGATGGAATATAGTTTATGGGTTCTCGTCAGCACAATAATTATGTGGATGGAAGTAATTCTAACATTTAGTTCAAATGAATGCAGCTAGAATCTGCGTTGGATAATAAGGGTTCTCATCCAACTTTAGCTATGAATCACTCTTTTATATATATATATATATATATATATATATGGCGGTTTAAGAGCAAGACCGGTCTGCTAGCAGACCGGTCTTTAGCGACGGATTATTTAATATAAAAACCGTCGCCTATTGTATAGAAGACGGAAAAACCGTCACTAAAGACCGGTCTGCTCTTGAACCGGCATGTATATATATATATATATATATACACACACACACTGTGTGTGTATAAGAATATAAGTAAATTAACTTCAATATAAGTAAATTATACTGTTCAATACAACCTTTTAATCTATTTTGAATAGAAAATTTCATGTGATTTATTATTATTGATATTTATTTAATTAAAGTTTTGTGGAATTTATGAAATTTTTCAAAAAAAAAAAATTTAAAGTACTTGTACACACTTCTTACTACATTATACATATATGTATAAAATATGTGCAAGTCATGAACTAATTATATATATATATATATATAAATATATATATATATATATATATATATATATATATATTGTCTTGGTGCAAAGGAATAAATAACAAATTAAGGTTTGACTCAAATATCAAGTGATAACCATTGAAACCAAAATATATAGTTATATCATGGAAATATAAGAAATTGAAACCAAACTATAAACCTATATATGAAATTATCGAAGAACATTGAAATCCATTGAAATCTAAATTGAAATTCAAGATAAGCAAATTGAAGAATAAATATTGAATCAATAATGGAAGCCAAAAAAAAATCACGTGAATACAAAAGAAAGCAACTGAATAGCGAAACACTGCAGAAATAAAATGCCATTTTAGACAAATCAAACAAATTCATTTATATTTGTGATTCCAATGGATGGGGGGAGGTCCGGTACAAATTTGTACCGGACAGTGTGCGGTGCTTCCTCTCTCCTCTCTCCTCTCTCCTCTCTCCTCTCTCCTTTTTTTTTCACTATTCCCTTCTCTCTCCTCTTCTCTCCGTCCCTTTCCTTTCTCCTCTCTCCTTTTCATTACTTTCCCTCTTCTCTCACAAATATAATCTTATTTTCATATAAGTGGAAAAAAAATTATTGTCAATGGTAAAAATAAAATATATTTACTATGTAAAATCACATAAACAAAAACTCTTATTTTAGTTTACAAAAAATTAAATGTAAATTTATTTTTAAAAGTAAAATTTATGGTTCCCTAAAAAGAATTAAAAACTCAAAAAATGTGGAAAATATAGAAAAATATATAGAGAAAAAAATGGAATACAAATATCACCCCATGTCATCATTACTCATTCACTCTCTCTAAAAAAAGAATAATTGTATGCGGACAATTTTTTTTGAGACATTTATTTGACATTACATAGTTAGCTTGCTCTTTTTTTATTAATTCCAAATATATTTAAATTATGGATTTAAAAAAAATCAAAAAAAGGTGTAATTTGAATATATATATATATCAAAAAATAGTGTACAACCCTCTTTTGATATATATTCAAATTACACCATAATTTTCACTTTTAAAAATAAATTGAGTTATTTTTTTGTTAGAGAGAGAGTGATTGACTAATGATGATATAGGGTGGTATTTGTATTTCATTTTTTTCCTATATATTTTCACTTTTAAAAATAAATTTACATTTAATTTATTGTAAACTAAAATTAGAGTTTTTGTTTACGTGATTTTGCATAATAAATATATTTTATTTTTATCATTAGTTATAATTTTTTTAACTGCACTTGTACGAAAATATGATTATATTTGTGCAAAAAGAGAGAGAAAATGGAAGTATCGAGAAATGAGAGAGGGAGGAGAGAGGAGAGAGAAAGGTACGGAGAGGGAGAGGGAGAGAGAAGGGGGGGAAGAGAATTGGAAAGGAAGAAAAAATGAGAGAGGAGAGTGGAGAGAGGATAAAAAAGAAAAATGAATTATGATCATTAGATATGTTTTAAAACAATCTAATGGCCTAAATTTTACACCGCACGCTGTCCGGTACAAATTTGTACCGGACCTCCCCCCAATCCGATTCCAATACTCCAACTTCCACAGTTAAACAAATTGCTTAAAAACTTATTTTAAAAAACCAAATAGACCAAAAAACATACAAAGGTCGTAACTCGGTCTAGATGTTATGTACTCCAACTCATCCTCACGTGGAAGCTGTCTAGTAAACACATGTTGAAGGAGTCTAGATACAGTTCTTATTTTTTAGCAAAAGTAGTTCCTGTTAGTTTTTGTTTACCTAGTATGTTGTTATTTGTTCCAATCTTTTAGCCATTATGTAGTTTACTACTTTTTCTTTGATTTTCTCTATTTTACTTGTTGCATGTTGTACTTCCCGTTGTTGTATTGGCTATAAATACAGCTACATGAAACCCAATAAGGCATCAGATAATTAATTCCAGTTCTCTTTCCCCTCTCTTTTCTTTGTCTTATAATTTTTTCCTCTCCAAATTCAAACACATCATCATGGTATCAAAGCAAGTCTTTCTGCCATGGATACTCGTGGGAAGACGAACGCTGAATTCCGCAATGAAGTGAATGAAGCATTAGCAAGTCATGAGTCGAACTTCGATCAGGTGAATACAACTCGGCATGCAGTCTTGACAGAAATACAAGCCCTGCGCTCCACCAGAAGCTCCCACACTTGCCCACCAGAGGGTAATCCCCTTATTCCGGAGGGATCTTCTCACCATCCATACGCCCCACCGCTTACTGCTAGCTACAACCCTGCACCACCATCTTCACTCAAGCTGCAGTTTCTGAAGTTCAATGGAGAAGATCCAATGGGGTGGATCTACAAGGCCGAGCAGTACTTCGAATACTAAGGCATTGGAGCTGATCGACGAGAGCAACTCGCCTTTTTCACATGGAGGGCATCGCACTACAGTGGCATCGTTGGCATACAAAATTTCAAGGACCACTTACTTGGTAAGAATTCACCAAGGCAGTCTTGCTTCGCTTTGGTCCTACCGAATTCGAAAGCTTTGTCTCGTTTGAAGCAAACTACAATAGTTGTTGCTTATCAAGAGGCCTTTGAACGACTCTCTCATCAGGTAGATAAAATGACCAGAAACCTTTTTGATCGGGTGTTTCATTGCAGGCTTACGAGATGATATCCGCTTGGATGTCAAGATTAAGCAACCTCGAACCTTGGCAAACACCATTGGAGTTGCCCGATTAGTGGAAGAGCAAAACCAGCTCCAATGGCAGCCTACCCCCATCAATAAAATGCAGTCAGGTGCCCTGCCGCCGAGAGGAAAAGCTAACCCATCCACCGAAATATTGGGAACAACACCAAGCCAATATTCAGGGATGAGAGCCAACACACAACCTTTTCCTTTCCGACGAATCACCAACTAGGAGGCGCGGGAACACCGAGAGAAAGGCTTATGCTATTACTGTGATGAAAAATACTCATTGGGCCATCGATGCGAACTTCCCCAATTATTTATGATTGAAGATGCACCGCACATGGAGGAAGAAAATAGAGAGGAGCCGCCTCAGGAAGTAGAAACTAAGGAACTGCTACCGGAAATCTCTTTTCATGCAATTGTTGGCGCCGAACATCCCCAAACCTTCGAGTTTTGGGAAAATTGAAGAACAAAAGCTTAATGGTAATGATCGACAGGGTAGTACCCACAACTTCATTGATCAAAACACTGTTTCTTGATTCAGCCTACCGATTGTCTAGGATAAGAAGCTACAAGTAGTGGTTGCAAATAGGGAATGGATCGAATGCACAGGCCAATATCAAGGGCTCACGCTCACTATCTAAGGAATACCTATCACTACTGACTATTATGTTCTTCCTATGGCAGCTTGCCAAGTAGTTTTGGGCGTACAATGACTGGAGACACTTGGATCTATCGAGATGGATTAAAAGCGCCTCATTATGTCCTTCCGTGTTAAAGGAACCACTCATACCCTTTATGGACTTAGCCGCACTGCGGAGGGTGCCAACATCGAAGTTCTAAATGATAAAACATGTGTGGGGCTTGTTGCCTAAAATAAGTATCGACAATTTACACGTAAGTATACGTAATCAACAAGTAATAAAGAGTAAGTAGAGTATCATTCCCACGAGAAAATAAGTTAATATTTATCGATTACTAATTTTTAATTAATTAATCTTATTTAAACTACGAATGATATTTGAGAATTAAAATTAAAATTAACTACTAAAATAATTAATCACGAGAAAAATGCAGATTTAAAAGCTTAAGATTACAACTTCCCTTAGTATTTCATTTAAACTAATACGCTTCCTATTTAATTAATTAATTACAATGAATCGCTAACTAAGAATTCTTTATATTATTCACCCACTTCTTCCGATAGACACATGAACAAATCCTTATAAATCTAACAATTAAGTAACAGAATTACAAGGAACACCCTAACTAATTAACCCACTGTATTCTTATGTGAATTATGTTAATTAGGATTTCAAGCTCAAACTTTTTCAATGGCTGCAAAAGACATATAGGTATATTCTTATCTTATACGCTAATCATATTAACCTTATTCAGATTATATGAACAGATGCTATCATACTCAGATCTAAAGTTATACTTCATCTTCCAATTTTGTATAAATTTTTACAGTAATTGTTGATTAGGCAATTAATCAATAAACACAAGATATGATAAACGTTTATAATGTAATCAACTTAAATTAAATAGAAAATATCAATCCAAATTACATACTAAGTTCCGTTGCAATCTTAATTGAAAGTTTAGTTCATAGCAATAAAGAAAAACATCAACCAGATAATAAATAAAAACATCCCAGAGATTACAAAAATTAAAGATAAAAGAAAGGGATAGAAGAAAATATAAAGTCGCTCCCAATCTCTGTCTTGATCTTCAAGTTCTGTAAATCTCCTTCGTGTTCTTTTTGTTGTTTTATCTGCAAAATCCCTTGTTACGTTATGTTCTGAAGTCTTTTTCCTTGTATATTAGTCCAAACCCTAATTCAGATTTCTAATTGGCTTCAATTTCCATCCCAGCCGCAATAATTTCCTTCCTTAAACGTGTAGGAGTGCCTAGGTGCTCAAATTAGTACTGGACCAAGCACCTAAGCGATTGGCTAGGACACCGTATTTATAAAAATGCCACTCAACTCAAAATTTAATGATTTTTAATTCATTTCTTCACCAAAATGACTTTTATGCCCCTCCAACTCTATCCTACGATAAACAAACACAAAAATAAATAAAATGATACTAAAAACACTTAAAGATAGCAATAATTAGGCTTAATAATGCCTGATTCGTAGGTATAAAACTCACTCATCACGGCTACAGGGAACGGGGTTCTTCCTTCAAATAGTTTCGGTTGAATCCAAGTCCCCCATTTAACCTCACCCACCGGAGATCAAGAGCCTTCAAGAGGAATTCTCTAAGGTCTTTGAGACATCCACAGACATTCCTCCCAAATGATTACACGACCATCGAATTCAGCTCCAACCAAATACAAAACTAGTGAGCGTGCGACCCTACCAATACCTGTACTACCAAAAATCTGAAATTGAGAAGATGGTCAAAGAGCTCCTACAGACAAGATTTATACGGCCCAGTAACAATCCTTTTTCCTCTCCAGTTTTATTGGTAAAAAAAGTTGATGGGACTTGGAGATTTTGTGTTGACTACCGAGCTCTCAATAAGATCACGGTGAAAGATAAGTATCCTATTCCCGTAATTGATGAACTACTTGACGAGCTTCATGGTGTTAAGTTTTATTCAAAATTGGACCTACGATCGGGGTACCACCAGATCCGAGTGCAGGGAGAAGATATTCATAAGATAGCATTTCGAACTCATGAAGGGCATTACGAGTTCATAGTCCTACCTTTCGGACTCACCAATGCTCCGACAACTTTTCAGAGTCTTATGAACGACCTCTTCATGACATACCTCCGCAGGTTTATTAGGTATTCTTTGATGACATATTAGTTTATTCACAATCTTGGGAAGAACACATCTCCCATTTATGAACTGTTTTCATGATTTTGCAATCTAACCAGTTGTTTGCCAAGGAATCAAAATGTCATTTTGGAGTCCAGCAGGTCAAATATTTAGGGTATATTATCACTGAAGGAGGAGTGTTAGTAGATCTTGACAAAGTGCAAGCAATGGTGGCTTGGTCAACCCCCACCATAACTAGAAAAGTGCGAGGCTTTCTTAGGCTTGTCGGCTACTATAGAAAATTTATCCACCATTTTGGCAGTATGGCAGCCTCACTAACCAGGCTCTTGACCAAGGAAAAATTCCAATGGAATAGTGAAGTGGAGGTGGCATTCTACCAACTGAAGCAAGCCCTTACCACACCACCTACCATGTGTCTGCCAGACTTCTCTAAACAATTTGTGATTGAATGTGATGCCAATGGAGTGGGACTCGAAGCTGTTCTCACACAACAAAACCAGCCCATTGCCTACTTTAGTGAAGCTCTCAAAAGATCTACATTGGCACTATCCACATACAAAAAAGATGTTCACAATAGTCAAGGCCATCAAAAAATGGCACCCTTATTTGCTCGGTAAGAGGCTCATAGTGAGAACAGACCACCAAAGCTTTAAATATCTGCTACAGCAATGTATCACCACTCCTGCCCAGTCCCGTTGGTTACCCAAGATGTTGGGATATGATTACACCATTGAATATAAAAAAGGGCTCGAGAATCGGGTTACCAATTCCTTATCTCGAATGGGTGAGCTACAGTTCTTATTCGTCTCTATTCCACATGAAAACTGGTGATCGAAGCTCCAACAAGAAGTCCGTGAAGATCTTTTTTATGCAAGCCTAACTAGCCGACGAGATGTCCATAAATTGATTCTGCGAGATGGTGTTTGGTTCCAAAATGGTAAGGTATTCTTAAGCCTTAATTCTACTTTAATTCCTCTAATCCTCACATATAGCCATTATTTCCCTATAGGCGGCCATTTTGGGTTCCATAAAACCCTTCATTGTATCAGTTAGAGTTTTATTTGGCCAAAGATTTGGCAAGCGGTGAAGGACTTCCTAAAGGCTTGCGAAGTGTGTCAGCAATATAAAACAGACTATATGAAGCCTGTTGGACGATTGCAACCCCTTCCCACACCTACTCAACCATGGATTTCATAGAAGGTCGTCCTATGGCCAATGGATACTCCATCATCATGGTGATATATAGTTGACCGTCTCACGAAATATGCACATTTTGTGCCAATGAAGCATCCCTTTTCTGCTGCCTCAGTTGCCCAAGCCTTTGTCACCAATGTGGTGCGATTACATGGTGTACCCGTCTCCATAGTAAGCGATCGCAATAAGGTTTTTACCAGCAGTTTTTGGCAGGCATTGTTTCGTCTCTAAGGAACCAAACTCTGCATGAGTTCCAGCTACCACCTTCAGACTGATGGCCAATCGGAGGTCGTCAACAGAACATTAGAGCAATATCTTCGTTGTTTTGCAGGATCCCAACCGAAGAAGTGGGTAGAATGGATATCATGGGCAAAATTTAGCTACAACACCACTATCTACTCAGCAATAAAGATCACTCCCTTCGATGCTGTCTACGGCAAACTGTAGCCAAAACCTATTGACATGCATTCCGGGGACAACACAAGTACAGATTGTGGATGAATATCTCCAAGATAGAGACTGAATTCTAAGGGAACTCCAGCACAATCTGCAACTTGCTCAGGAACGAATGATGACCAGGCCAATCAGCATAGGCGTGAGGTTTCGTTTAATATAGGGGACTATGTCTACCTCAAACTCTAACCTTATCGCCAGACTTCTATTGCATTTCGTGGATCTCTGAAGCTTTTCCCTCGCTTCTATGGGTCGTACAGAGTGCTTGAGTGGGTCTGACCTGTGGCCTACAAGTTATAGTTACCAACTGGATCATTGATCCATGACACCTTCCATGTTAGTCTCTTGTGTAAACACTTGGGCCCTATTGCTCCCACCTCCCAAGTTTTCCCTCTAGTAGCAGATGATTTTACTATTCTCCCTTAACCAAAATCCATTTTGGCTCAGCGAGAAGTAAAAAAAAGAAAATATCCCAAAATCTGAGGTTTTGATCAAATGGGTTGGTGCCCTAGTAGAGGATGTTACCTGGGAAATTGAATGGCAATTTTGGAGGGCCTACCCCAATTTCCGTCCTTGAGGACAAGGACCATTCGAGTGGGGGGAGTGTGTTATGTACTCCAACTCACCTTCACATGGAAGCTGTCTGGTAAACACCTGTTAAAAGAGTCCAGATGCAGTTCCTATTCTTTAGTAAAAGTAGTTCCTGTTTACCTAGTCTGTTGTTATTTGTTCTTATCTTTTAGCCATTATGTAGTTTACTACTCTTTCCTTGATTTTCTCTATTTTAGTTATTGCACGTTGTACTTCTCGTTGCTGTATTGGCTATAAAAACAGCCACATAAAACCCAATAAAGCATCATATAATTAATTAACCAGAATCTATTTTGGCTCAGCGAGAAGTAAAAAAAGGAAAATACCGCCCAAAATCTGAGGTTTTGATCAAATGGGTCAGTGCCCCAGTAGAGGATGTTACCAGGGAAACTGAATGGCAATTTTAGAGGGCCTACCCCAATTTTTGTCCTTGAGGACAAGGACCATTCGAGTGGGGGGAGTGTTATGTACTCCAACTCACTTTCACATGGAAGCTGTCTAGTAAACACCTGTTGAAGGAGTCCAGATGCAGTTCCTATTCTTTAGTAAAAGTAGTTCCTATTTACCTATTGTTCTTATCTTTTAGCCATTATGTAGTTTACTACTCTTTCTTTGATTTTCTCTATTTTAGTTGTTGCACATTGTACTTCCCGTTGCTGTATTAGCTATAAAAACAGCCACATAAAACCCAATAAAGCATCATATAATTAATTCTAGCTCTCTTCCCCCTCTTTTTTCTTTGTCTTATACTTTCTTCCTCTCCAAATTCAAACATATCACCATATAACCAAAGTCACATATTTGATTGACAATTCCCATGAATTTATAATAGTTGTAAGTACACGACAACTTTTATACCAATATTTTCAAATTCAAGAGAAATTATCATATAGTAATGTCAATTATTTATTTATTAAAACCTAAAGTAACATCTCCTAATCTGAAACTCTATCTATGTATAAATAATACTCTCATGCAATATTGCACATTAAGATCTCAAAAGTATTAAAATAAATTAAATATATAAGAAGGCATAGAATTTCAATACCTATGAACTTATGCATAAAACAAATAATGGAGTCTTTCTTGATCAGATTCGTACAAAGATAACAAATATTAAAAATTACCTACATAAGGCAAATTAAAATAACCTATAACGTAAATAAAATCATTTTTCTCTTATCTTAGTTAATGTAAATAATAAGTAGAACAAATCAAGTATTGATCATGAAAGATACAAATGACATAAAAGCTATTTTTAGTAGAGAGTTTGAGTTTTATTTTTAGTCGAACAGGTTTTCTATTTGGATTTGTTTGATTTTGAAGTATTTATTGTAATTTTATTTGTCAATATTTTTACTAATATTTATAATTCTCTAATTTTTAAAGAAAATTGGACTATCTAAGAATGCACGATACTATAAAGGGAAATGGGAGCTTCTTTCTTTGTGTTGCATTATTATTTTTATTCGCATGCTATTCGGTATTATTAAAAACTCTAACATTTAAATAAAAATACATAAAAATTAAAAGGTTGTAGTAAGTACCACTACAAGAAAATGGCCTAACAGCGACTAAGAGTTTCTGCGACTATATTATTCGGTCGCTAATGTTATTAATAGCAACCGCTATTAGCGACTGCAGTTGAAACTAGTCGTTATTGCTATTAGCGACCGCTTTGTGGTTTCTGATCGGTCGCTGATAGAATTTTGCCGCCATAAAATTAGCGTCATACTTGGCGAGAAGAATGATTGTGACCGAATACTAACAGCGACCGCACAACGGTCGCTAAGACATCCACGTCGATACATATCAGCGACCGCATACGGTCGCAGAAAGTGGTCGCTGATCCTCCATCAGTACCCAGACAGTCGGGCAGAAGGAAATAAGAAAGAAAAAGAAGAAGAAAGAAAAGAAAAGGAGAAGATAGAGAAGAAAGAAGAGAGGAGCGACGCCGGCAGTGAGAAAACCGTCGACCACCCCATGCCGCCCCATTTACTTGATACAAGCATGTATTTAACAGTTATGTTTTGTATTCCGGTATTAGACAAAATTTTGTGGGTATTTGCATAGGCCAAACTTGCACAATATAGAAATTATTGTTCTCTTTTATCATATTATTATTTTAGCTTAGTAATGGTGATTTGATTAGACTGCTTCCTTGATTGAATATTTGAAGAATTAGGTATTGGGAAAAATTTTGTATTCCGGTATTGGAAAAAAAAGGAAATTGTTAATCCACAACACTTTTTATTATTTCCACAATAAAAGTGTCGCTATAGATGTATAGTGACGGTTAAAACCATCGCTATACATCTATAGCGACACTTTTGTTGTGGAAATAACATTTTTTGTTGTGGATTTAATAATTTCCGAAAAACAATTATGGGTATTTGCTTTACTTCAGCTAACTTTGTTTAAATCTATTTCCATAGTTTGATGGTTTATTCTTAAGTTTTTATGAAGTTGGGTCCTAAGAAAATGTTGTTATCTGTTTTTAGATTCTTGATTTTGAGAGATATTCTGATGGGAGTTTTCCAACCCCCACAAAAATCTGATATGAGCCAAATCTTCAATGCTTGGAATAATGCTACTGATATGAGCCACGCTGCAAAACTTGATATGAGCCACGCTGCAAAACTTGTTTGTATGTTGGTATATACTAACTGTACATCAATTACAATAATGATGGAGAGATTATCTCCTACCAACAAAGCAAATATTAGAAATAAAATAATATAATATCAGATTATATTATATAAAATAATATAATATAATAAAATTAAAATGATATAGAAAATAAAAAATACAAATAATATAATATGATATAATGTAAAATACAATAAAATAATAGAATTTAATTTAATTTTAAATATCGTATTATATTATATAAAATATTATAATATAATAAAATTAAAATGATATAAAAAATTAAAAAATACAAATAATATAATATGATATAATTTAAAATAAAATAATTATACCTAAAGATGACATAGTTTAATATAGTAATTCTTGTCAAAATAGGTACCGTAGTATCATGGATTTCTATTCAGACCGTAGCTGGATGAGATGGCGAAAGTCAAGTGCCCAAATAGGTGTTACAGTTGAATTTAGAACTAATTGCCAAGTGTTTCTGGATTGTGCGTATAGTCATCCGGAATATGTCAATGGTCAGAACAATATAAGATGCCCTTGTTTGAAATGTAAGAATGTAAATTATATGGATAGAGACATGGTCAACTTTTATTTACTTGTTTCTGGGTTCATGAAAAATTACGAAGAATGTTGGTGGGCACATGGGCAGAGAAAAGATAGTGGCATCGCACAAGTACATAATCCAGGCAGCAGTACCTATCGTATGAATGACATGGTTCAAGATATTGTAAGGCCTGATTTTGATTGGGAACAAGACAAATAGCAGCCTATGAATTTTGATGCCAAAGCATTCTTTAAATTGTTAGACGAGGGTAGCAAACCGTTGTGGTATGGTTGCACCAAACAAACTACATTGTCTATATTGACGACATTACTTAACATTAAGGCTGATCACAACATTAAGTGTTTTGAGTCGTTCTTAAAGGCCATTAAGAGTATGTTGCCTGGCGGTAAAAAATTGTCCAATAACTACTACTTTTGGAAGAAAATGGTGAAGAAGTTAGGTCTTGGATACCAAAAGATCGATGCATATCCGAACGATTCCATGTTGTTTTATAAGGAAAATGAACAGAAGACAAAGTGCACGTTGTGCAGTCATGATCAGTTCAGGCCTAATAAAGAGGGTGGGACTACAAAAAAGACAGATATATCTTTTAATATTTTAAAGTATTTTTCAATTACACATAGGCTAACAAGATTTTACATGTCTTCAAGAACAGCTGAACATATGTCTTGACATGCGAAATCTCCAGCTAAAGATGAGGAACTTAACCATCTCGCAGATGGGCAGGCTTGAAAAGATTTTAACTTAGCACATCATGTGAGACTTGGATTGTCCACTGATGGTTTCAATCTTTTCGGCCACTCAGCTGTTCCGTACTCTTGCTGGCCTATAATTGTTACTTCATACAACTTTCCTCCTTGGATGTGTATTAAACAGTCATACTTAATTATTTTTTTCACTCGTGATTCTTGGTCCCAAGAGTCCTAGAAAGAATCTAGATGTTTACTTGAGACCTCTTATAGACGAGTTGAAGGTATTGTGAGAGGATGGAGTACAGACTTGGGATGTTTCTACGAAACTAAATTTTAACCGCAACAGTTATGTGGACTATAAGTAACTTCCCTGCTTATGGTATGTTATCTGGATGGAGTACACACGAGAAGTTAGCTTGTCCATATTGTATAGAGCAGACAAAGTTTTTTAATCTATCAAATGGTCGAAAGCCTTCCTGGTTTGACTGTCATCGTCGTTTCTTGTCGTTAGATCATCCGTTTCGAAAAAATAGAGAAAACTTTAGGAAAGGGAAAGTAGAGAATGATATGCATGCACCACGACTGTCAGAGACGGGAGATGCGGGACCGTGTGATGAGATTGTTGGTCATCCCATTCAGTAAGATTGTTGCCTCAGACATAATCAATGGGTTTGGCGGATCTCATAATTAGGTTCGGAGAAGCATCTTTTGGGAACTGCCTTATTGGTCTACAAATTTGATTCGTCATAATCTAGATGTGATGTATATTAAGAAGAATGTATTCGACAATGTCTTTAACACCATGATAAGTGTTACAGGCAAGACGAAAGATAATGATAAGGCACAGTTGGACATGAAAGATATTTGTAAACGCCTTGGATTAGAACTTTATGAATCTCCTAATGGTAAGATGGTTAAACCACATGCAAAGTACATATTGTCCAAAAAACAGGTTGAAGATGTGTGCACATGGATTAAGTCTCTAAAACTATCAGAGAGATATGTGCCAAACATTGCAAGGTGTGTTACAGGTGGGAACAAGGGATGAAGAGTCATAATTGTCATGTGTTCATGGAGAGACTCATGCCTATAGCATTTCGGGACTTGCTTGATAAACCAATATGGAATACTTTGACTAATCTTAGTCGTTTCTTCAAAGACATATGTTCAAAAACGTTAAATGAAAAAGACATGTCTATACTTAAGAAGAACATCATTGAAATCATGTGTAAGCTTGAAAAAATATTTCCACCTAATTTTTTTGACTCTATAGAGCATTTGCAAATCCATCTACCCTATGAAGCTCGTGTTGGTGGTCCAGTTCAATATAGATGGATGTACCCTTTCGAGAGGGTGAGGGAAAACCTTAAGAGGAAAGTAAAAAATAGAGTTTACGCCGAGGGGTTGATATGTGAGGCATACAGTTTCGATGAGATATCTACGTTGTCTTAGACTATTTTTCCGACGAAGTCTTGACAAAGGCCAATCGAGTCCCGAGACATGATGATGGGGGCAATGTTGAACTAAATGGTCGGCTTTATGGATTTGGTCTACCGGGTCGCGCTTATGAAAAAGGGAAGCACATATTCCTCTCTAAGCGAGAATTACATGTTGCACATACTTACATTCTTCTCAATTGTAAGGAGAGATTTGTGAGGTATACATGTAAAATTCATACTTAACTTTATGTCTTAACCTGTAATCTCATATATTTATATGTTAATGTTTATAATACATGTATAGATCATACGATAACGAGTTAAAAGCAAATCAAAACGGCATCACTGATAAAGATACTCAACTCAGTCGTGATCAAAATTTTGCACTTTGGCTAAAGGACAAAGTAAGTTAGTTAAATTAATTAAGCAACACATATATAGTATTAATTTATGAATTCATTGAATTGAATTTATGAAGTGATAATTAACAATTTATAAAAGTTTTGTAGACTCTTAATGAGGGAACGATTCCTTCAAATGTACAAGTCTTAGCTATGGTCCCAGACAGGGACCAAGTCAGCCGCAATGGTTATAAAGTAAATGGTTGTAAATTTCATACAAAGATGTATGCTCGCGGTAAAAGAACAACTAACATTGGAGTGTGTGTTCAAGGAGTTAATTACAATGAGTTTGGTCGTGCCTTTTATGAGGAGTTGGAGGAAATCATAGAGGTGTCGTACAAGGGTACTTATGGGGATCAGATTAACTGGTTCAAGTATCGTTGTTTTGATTTAGAAAATGGATACTTGTCGATCAACATGGAATCGTCGATATTAACCTCCATAGGTCTACGTACGTCAACGCACCATTTGTGTTACCAACTCAAACAGTAAAAGTATACTACACTCTTAGTTCTGTTAGGAAAAGGATAGATCGCCTGCAGATTAGCAAGTTGTAATTCATACTCCCACGTACAATCGTGTCCAATTAGTAGACGGGGAGTTCTACCAAGAGGAGATGTTAAATAGACCTCCTATAATAAATGTGGAGGACAACAATGAACTAAACCAGTTAAAGGGTGGAGATGAACTTGATGAATTGGATCCCGAGTCAGTACTTGTGCCATATGACATTGATACTGAGGAGGAAGAATTATTGACTGACATTAACACTAACACTGAATCTGAAGAAGATAATGGTTATGAATCTCCAAATGATGTTCAAAATGATTCTGACTCAGACAGCGATTTTCATTAAACTGTATGTTTAGTTTTACTTGTATTATATATAATTACATATATACATGTTCTCTATATCTTTGCCATGTTCATGTACCTTTCATTTGTACTCGTCGTAGTTAACTATTTCATACAATTACATGTCATAATTATCATTTTATTTGTGTATGTATTATCATATAACTCATAATAACATTCTAAAATTTTTATTTATAAATGCCTTCTTCAGCAGCGCTAAAAAAGCGCGGATTAGGCCGAGGTCCGAATTAGATCCCAAACACCTCGGCTAATCCGGATGACCGGATTCTCATTCAGATTCGACCTCCTCTCGACAATATGTATGTTATCTAGCTATTATATATTTATTTGATATTAGCATTGTTGTAAATATTAATGTAAATTGCTTTAAATTTTAAAATAAAATTATTTATTTTTAATGTAAATTGTTGTTTATTTTAGTAATTTTTCAGATAGCAAGATTGTGAAGTACATTTCACAGCTATGTTTATAGAACTGGCATACGCCAGTGATTACGTGGGCGAGCACACCTCTTGCCCACAAGGATGTAGTTTGGGTTGAATTTCAGATATATTTTTTTTAACTTTGTAAGATAATATAATTAATGAACTAATATTGTTTAGTAGTGTTGAATTATATTATCACCGTTTTAATATTATTATTGTATTTTTATTTGTAGAAAAGGTATAGATGAGATGACGCGCATTCATTAATAATACAGACACTTTTCTAGCAAAAGTGCATCGTCCGAACAAAAGACAATTTGAACAAAGAACGACAAAAAGTCCTACAGAATACTGAGATCGACCATCCATGACAAGTTGAGCAGTACATGCACGAGTACAGCCTTTGGTGGTGCGCGCAGCCCATATGGGCTGACATGTGTGAGCAGTGGAAAACTGAGAGTTGGGTTAAGAGGCGCAAGACTGCCTCCATGAACAAAGCCTCAGGTGCACCTGAAGGGGACAAGGCAAAAGGCACCTATAGGGCCGGCAGTATATCACAGTTGTAGCATGTTACTGTCAGGGTACATATTTTGCAAAGTTTTTTTATTTTATATTTACAGTCATGGTATTAGTATGAGAGCATGTGATTAATATATATACATATGTATGGATCTGAGTTATATTTGTAGGAGGCTCAGTCTCAATGTCAGCCTATCCATTGTCTTGATGTGTACGTGACCATCCGCGATGGTCTGCCTGAGGCTGTCCAGATAGCGGTAGTTAGTTTTTATAACTTTGATATGTTGTTTATAATTTTTTACGTCATTCTTAAGTTTAAATATTTATTTTTAACTATTTAATTTTTAACCATATGACAAGATACGTATAAAAGCTTAATGGATGAGCGCTATCCTGCTGGCACCCCGCGGCCACCGATAGATCAAGAATTATGGGAGAGAGCGTTCGGTTGTGAAGAAAAACTATGTC
Source organism: Aralia elata (assembly GCA_034770075.1). Taxonomy (NCBI): domain Eukaryota; kingdom Viridiplantae; phylum Streptophyta; class Magnoliopsida; order Apiales; family Araliaceae; genus Aralia; species Aralia elata. The sequence goes on from CM068382.1 coordinate 19,509,542, forward strand.
AAAGGTCAAGGACAACGACGACGATCGACTATCAGTGGCACATGCAGCTCTGGTAGCTAGTCTACTCAGTTATCCGACACCACATACTCTTGTTGACTGTGTGAGAGCGATATGTCGAGATCGTGATCTTTTCGTACACTGGGCGTGCATCTGCAACCTCTAAGTCCTGATGGGGACGAGGTAATCTTAGTACTTAGTACAATCAAATTAATCACTTATATATATAACATATTTTATTCTTTTGTTACAGGCCTGTTTGGACGATGATGCGTGAAGACATTTGTATTCTCTTTATCTTGTTCTACATTTGTATTGTTCTTTTTTTTACCGACTGTATGTATGGATGTTTATATTGTGATGACATTTGTATATAGATTTTACTTTGGTTTATTTATATTGAATGAAGTTGATATTAATTAACACGTGTGTTGGAGTTACTTTATATATATGAATTGTTGTGAGTTGGGATATAAAACAGGTACAAAATAGGTACAATTTTTTAAAAAAAATTCACAAAACAGATAATTTTTTTTTTATTAATTTATTATCAGTGACCGTATAATACCTTTCAACGACCACAGTTTCAGCGACAGACGGTCGTCGTTGAAACCATTAGCGACCGATAATATTAGCGATCACACCGGTCGCTAATGGTGGTCACTGACACGTGTCGTCACGTCACTCTAAAAACTAACTCAGCCTAACGACGGCTAACGTCACTATTGACTGTTGTTGATAAGTCGGTCGTTGATGTCGGTCTCCGGAGCCCATCTAGCGACCAGATAATCTGCGACCACTATTAGTGACCACAGTTGGTCGCAGATGTTCATCAGCGACCGATTGCGGTCGCTGATAGTCGATCGCAGATAGACTATTTTTTGTAGTGTACTTTATATGTTGCTTTAGTAAATGGAACTTTCAACTTAACCCTTGATTTAATGAAAGAACAACAATCAAAGTTATTAAACTAATACAATATAACTATATATATATATATATATATATATATATATATATATATAGCAAAACTCATAGATAATTGCAATTAGTGAGTAGTTAAGATTACTATCACCGATAATGTGATACCATATGATTGCCTCTTCCTTGTGTGCACTCCTAACAACTTGTTTGGATACAAATTCGTCTTCGACCTATTCTCGACCTCAAAAATATCATCACATGTCTAATCACATCAAAAATCAATTACACAATTACTAGAATAATTTTTTTTACCTAAAATTGTTAGTTTCACAAAAACAATTTTGATAATTTAATAATACTTTATTTATATGTGGGTCTCTTTCACTATTTATGTGATTGGAGTTTAAAATTATTAAAAAAAATTATGAAAATATTTGGAACACCAAAAAAATCAAGTAAAGTAATTAGCATCCAATCACACATGTCTAGGATTTTAATTGACAGAATATGCAATGAAGAGAAAGAAAATAGATAAGTTTTATGTATATGTTAATGTTCTAACCAAATCCTTAAATATATAGGAATTGATCAATTATGGCAAAAAATAAATAAATAATGGAAGAGTATTAGTTCTTTACCATGCATCAACCTATATAGTAGGTCTCAACGTAGCTAATTCTCTCTCTATGTGGGAAATTAAACAGATTACTAAGAAGAGGTGTATATAATTAGGTAGGTTTAGTTATTCCGTCAAAGCTTGTTCTCTTCTCCATTGTCCCAAAAGACGCCATTTTTACAATTAGTGGCAAACTCCGTCAGTCACCCTTTTCATAATTAGATTTAGTTTATTTTTCTTCCTCCAAATCAAACTTTTCTTCTCTCGAATCGATTGCTAAATGACAAAATAAAAAATAAAATTGATCTTATCCTCAACCACGATCAATTGACTGTGAACAATTTAAGGGCAAATCATATATGCAATCAAGGCAAGTGCAAAATAGATATGTAGAAAGGGTTTCAAGTTATACAAATTAGGGTTTCAATCGAACAAGCACCATGTGAATAATAATAAAAATTAAATTAAGGATAAGTTTTTCCTTCTTCATTTCATATTATTGAGAAAACATATCAAAAGAGAACAATAATTTTTATTGAGATACCGGCCCAGATAAAATCACCAGCCCAACGTTGACACATGCCTTGGTGACCCAATACTGACTCACTGTTAATGGTCGCAAACCTGACTCAGGCCAGAGTTATTGCGACGAAGTCATAAACAGAACTTGTCGAACACGTGGCTATCAACTTTGCCAAAAGCTCCGAGTGAACCCAAAACAGGGGCACGAGATTTTGAGTTTCGTGTGTCTACTACCACTTCACTACCAAGGCGACAGTTTTAAGATATTGGTTATCTAATTACAGAAGCGACTCGTAGGTTTTTGCTTTCGTGTTTCTCTAAAATTGCAGTCATGATAGCGAAAGTACTAAAATATAAATTCCTTTTATATGTAATGGTGTTTCTGTCGCACATTATATGTGTGCAGTTAAAAAATAGTGAATAAAAATTAAGAGTTAGTAAAGAGTGGGGAGAAAAAAGAGGAATTTTTTGACAAAAAATAAGACAAAGAGAGATCTTATTGCTAGATATAAAATAATGTGTTAAATTATAATTAAGGGTCTTGCTATGCATTATCATAAATTTATATCGACTTATAATTGTGAAACTTATCAATACATGAGATTAGTATGAATTATATGAGGGTTCTACTTATTACACATCTTTCCAAACAAATTACCACTAATACTTGTCTACGTAACTCACAATCAAATAATCGACATAAAATATTTGTAATATATATCATTTTTCTATAATTAATTAAACTTTATCATGCGTAGGTGAGATCAATAGTTACAATTAATTATAATCCTACATATTACAATATTAGTAATTTCATTTTCTTAAATTTTCTCTCTCACCCTTATCCATTGTTCCTAATTTCTCTCCCTCCCTTATTTTTTTTTAAATTTTTTGAATTGCAGACACGCACTACCCACTAAATTTAAATTTCCGTTTTTTTTTTTTAAAGTTTTCGTCATGTAACTAACCTGATAACCTAAATATCTACATGGAAAAATGGTATTTTCACATGATCTCTTTCAAATTAGTGGTTAGCAGATATCACATATATGTGAAAGAGCCTCATGTTGAAATATCACGTTCTTTATGTAAAAATATTGATTTTTTTAATAATATTATTTATAAATTTGAGACTCAAATAACTTTTTTCACTTCGATAGAAATGAGACACATTATATATATATATATAGAAAAGATTGATGGAACTTCTCTTTTGGGAAACGGATGAAGTAACTACATTGTCAAATGGGCCAGCTTACAAATCTTAATGTGATAGTAGTAAAAAAAATAAAAGGCCGAATGAGACTTGTTTTGAAACAGAAGGAACATGAGCTTGAGACTCTTTTATAGCCGTAGATAAGTCATCTCCTGCAACTAAAAAAAAATTGAAACTTGAGTCCACTCAATTAAAAATGAAACTAAATTTTAATGTGTTAAATAAAATAAAATAAGTATTAATGAAGGTAAATGACTAAGTTGAGGCTTTTCAAATGGAATAAAGAGGAGTCATACATAACTTTGGAGTGGTCTCTAGAGAATAAGGGGATTTATTATTCCAAAAGAGATTACAAGAATCACTGAATTCTCCATCAAGAATCTTCTATCTCCAACCGGTGTTTGTTCATGAGTAGGATCAATCAAGTTCATGGATTTTTGTTAGTCAAAGCACTTAATAATCTAAAAATTCTGATACATTATGATTTATATAACTATCTTAAAGGACCTATTAGGAGAACATTATGTAGTGCAAGTTGACACTTTGGAATACCCTTACTTTAAGTTAGGGGTCCAAACATATGGAGTGTTATTCTATGTGGATCACATGAAAAAAATGATATATCTTGTAATTTTATGTATTAATTATTTTGTTAGCGATTACGAGAATGAATATTTATGATAAATTTTATGAAGAGATATGTATTATGGTCATCTTTATAATACTATCAAATTCTATGTATTGATGTTTTTTGTAATTATAAATTCGTAAAAAAAAATTGTAATACGTAACAGAATTCAAACGTGAATGAACTCGGTGTTTTTCCATTTGTGTAAAAAAAATATTATGTTATATTGATGAGCAGGTTTTTTAAGTCCCTATTTTGGAGGGATATTGGTATAGATTAATGAATTTCATAATTAATGTTAATTGTGAAATTAATAAACCTCATAATCTATCAAGGAGAATACAAGTCTCACAATTTTTTAAAAATTCAAAAGTAAATACAAACTCACACAACTTATGAGAAGCATAATAGTTTTAGGGCATGAGTTTAACAATAAGGCTAGGAATCTTAGGGTATATTTTGTCAACAGCGCGTACGGTGTTAATTGTGACAGAGATTAAAGGAGAATACAAGTCTCACAATTTTTTAAAAATCCAAAAGTAAATACAAACTCACACAACTTATGAGAAGCGTAATAATTTTAGGGCATGAGTTTAACAATAAGGCGAGGAATCTTAGAGTATGTTTAGTCAACAGCGTGTACGGTGTTAGCTGTGATAGAGATTTAAACGCTTCATAAACCGATAATAAACAAGCATTTAGTCTTGACTTCCTATTCTTTTGGACTTTATATATTTCTCATATTTAATTTTACATAAGATACACTTTTATATATCTTTTGACTACGATCTTTTCTAAAATATTAGTTTATTATTGAAATAAATTGTGTTCAATTTTATGTAGGGGTGGGCAAAACTTTCGGTATATTCGGTATTTAAGGTATACCGAACCGGACCAAATCGACCGGTTTGGTATATATAAAACCGGTTCGGTACCGGTTCGGTATATACAATTATAAACCGGTTTTCGGTACCGGTTAGCAATTTTGCATGACCGGTACGTACCGAACCGTACCGGTTGTACCGGTTATAAAAAATTAAGGCTACCCAAGCCAAACTTTTTCTTAGGACATCCATACCAAGCCTTATGAAATTAACTTAAAGTCTCCTCTATTTATAAATAAATATAAGACTAAGGAAGTCATAGTAGACAATGTGAGACTTATTGTATAGTCTCCTCTATTTATAAACCAAAAGTAAGAGAAGAGAATGCATATTAGACAATGTGGGACTTATTGAAAATTTGAAATCTACATTGGCTCCCTCACATGTAGTGCCCTATTAGACAATGTGGGACTTATTCATGTGTAAAAGAACTTGGTTGTCTCTAAGTCCCACATTGATTAGATAATAAAAATTTAAGGAAGTTTTCCTTATAAAAAGACTACTAAGTGAAGCTAAAGATATCAAGTCCCACATTGGTCAATTGGTAAATGTCTTAAGGAAGTTTCCTTATAAAAAGACTACCAAGTGAAGTTAAATTTCAAGTCCCACATTGGTTAATTAGTAAAAGTCTTAAAGATATTTTCTTTATATAAAGACTACCAAGTGAAAGCAAAGTTTTCAAGTCCCACATTGGTTAATTGGTAAAAGTCTTAAGGAAGTATCCCTTATAGAAAGACTACCAAGTGAAGCCAAAGTCTTCTAAGTCCCACATTGGTTAATTGGTAAAAGTCTTAAGGAAGTTTTCCTTATAAAAAGACTACCAAGTGAAGCCAAAGTCTTCAGTTGGTAAAGTCTTGAGGAAGTTTTTCTTATAAAAGACCACCAAGTGAGCCAAATTCATTAAGTCCCATATTGGTTAATTGGTAAAAGTTTTAAGGAAGTTTTCTTTATAAAAAGACTACCAATTGTGCCATAGTTTAAGTCTCACATTGATTAATTGGTAAAAGTCTTAAGGAAGTTTTCCTTATAAAATGACTACCAAGTAAAACTTAATCAATGGCTTAATATTTAAAAGTTTTTAATTTTGGAAGTAGACCGGTACAAAGTGGGTATAAACCGGTACCGAACCGGCTAATCGGTTCGGTATACCGGCTCAACCGGTTCCGGTATCGGTTTTCGATTTTAGGTATATTCGGTTTTCGGTTCGGGACGGTTCGGTACGGTACGGTTAATTACCGATGAACACCCCTAATTTTATGTACTTATAAAATTCATTAAAGAAAGCCAACAAAAAAGTAAGATTTTTTTTTCTGTGAAGAAAGTAATTTTAAGAAGATTAAAGTCCAATTTTTACTTGGAACTATTAATTCAGAAATTATAAAATAATTTAATATGAGAGATTATTTAATACCATGTTCAACCAAGTATTATAATCTCGGAATTATAATCTTAGGATTAATAGTCTTGAAATTTTAATCCTATAGATTATAATCACATGATTATAATCTTTGTAAACAAACATGACTCTAGAGTTTATGTCAAAAATTCAATATGTACCTGAATAAAAAAATGACGGTAAAATCATTAATTCATTCAAGCACTAATAATAAAGGAAATAGATATAATATTTATTATGAAATATTACTTACAAATATATAAAAAAAACTAAATTAATTAGTGCTAATTCATTGGATGAAATTAAATAAAAATAATTAAACAATTAATTAATTTAAACGAACTTATATATATATATTATAATTAAAATGAATAAGAAGAATATTCATCATAAAATTAAAATAAAATACAAAGTTCCTCCTAAGAGAGAATGGAAAGCAAACAGAAAAATTATAATTTTTCTCCCACGCCTAAATCTAACCTAAAACAAAATATTCCCAAAATCTCACTTGTTCCTATTTAATTTTTAGATATCAAAACTTTAATTCTTTTTTCTTAAGATTTCAACTTCTTCTTTTTTTTTCAATTGACAATCAACTTTTTAAAAGAATCTTCTAGACTTATTTCCTTTCATCAATTGAGCATTAAATATACATTATCAATTATGGTAACAAGATATTAAATTAAACAAAATACGAAATAAAATTCGTCAATTAAAATAAATTAATCTTATAAAAAAATAAAAATAAGTATACTATAAGGCCAAAACCCTACTAGTAGGAAGTAGTAAGTAGAGATCACCAACAAGAATTTAAAAAGTTTTAAATTATTATATAAAATATATAAGTTAGATACCTTACTAAAATACAATACATACCTACAAATCTTTAATATTCACAAATAAAAAATCAACAACTCATTTATTAAAAAAAATTAAAAAAAAATTAACGAATAAGGGAAGAATTATACGTGCAAGGAAATATTACATGGAGTCATGGAGAGAGTAATTAGAGAGAGAAGGCTACTAATCAGTAATCAGAAATAGATTTTATAGAGAATTGTGTCGGTCTATAAGGACGATATATATATATATATATATATATATATATATAAGGTACACATACTTCTACTCCCTTTCCACCTCTTTCGGCACCCTAATAAAACCTTCCTTCTCTCTCATCAATGGCTTCCCCTTCACAAGCAAGCCTCCTTCTGCAGAAACAGCTCAAAGGTAGTAATAATCATCATCTTTAAGCCTTACCCTATTACCCTATTCCACGATCGGTTCAATTTTAGGGTTTTGTTTTTTAGATTTTGGGTTTTTGTTGTTGATCGGTTGTTTTCTTTTGCAGATCTCTGTAAAAACCCTGTGGATGGATTTTCGGCGGGTTTGGTTGATGAGAGCAACCTCTTTGAGTGGAGTGTCACGATTATTGGACCTCCCGATACCTTATAGTAAGTTTCTGTTCATCGTCATGGCCCCAAGTATGGGAATTGTAGAAGTGTTTTGTTTTTATTTTTTGATGTTTGGGGGTTTTTATTCTATTAAATTTGATTGTAGTTTTTTTTTTTGTTTAGGTTTTGTTTTTCGGTTTATTGAATTAAGGTGCCTTGTTTTGGGTTGTTTTCTGGGGTTGGGGGGTTCAGTTGATTTTGACTTTGTAAGGTGGATGATTTGTTGATTGGTTTGTGTGTTTTTTTGGGTGGGGTGTTTGGGTCTTTGGTTTAGTTATTAAGGCCATTGAATTTTGGATTTATACTCTCTTTTTTTCCCTTTCTAATTCAATAATAGGATTCTGCCTATTGTTTCTTAAAATACCAGGAAGTATTTGGTATTAGATTAGTCTTGATTATGCTCTGATATAATGTCTAGTGTACAATTATGATAACAATTTTATTTTTGATCTTTTTTTGGATAGGAAGGAATAGAAAATCTGAGCGGGGAAACTTAATATTGAAAAGGAAAATATTAGTTGCTCAGAGTTACTTTTAACAACTTACTTATATGATTACTTCTAAGTTCTAACAGTCTCAACAAACCTACAATAGTTATCCTCTTCTTGAGGTAGTATTTATGAAAAAGTATCAACCAGTTTTGTTTTTTTTTTTGCTTTTTTTTTGATCAGTTAGAATCAGAATGGCAATTTAGCTCTTTGATGCCACTTTTATCTGCAAACTGTGCATATTCTTAGGGATAAAACTAAGTTATCTGACTGTAATCTATATCCTTGCAGTGATGGAGGTTTCTTTAATGCTATTATGACGTTCCCACAAAATTACCCGAACAGCCCTCCAACTGTGAGGTTTACCTCAGAAATATGGCACCCCAATGGTTTGTAGCCTGTTTTTTAGATTGTTGTCCTCAAGTTTTTCCCTTTCAATCTATTTTATAGTTGTTGTGTATAAAGCAATAAATATTTTTGTTAATTGCTTGAAAGATGCTGTATGAATTGCAGTTTATGCCGATGGGAAGGTTTGCATTTCAATACTTCATCCCCCGGGAGATGATCCTAATGGCTATGAGCTTGCTAGTGAGCGCTGGACACCAGTCCATACGGTATGGCCATAAGTAGTTACTTCAATGTCTGGTCAGTGATTCTGGATATCTCCATATTGGACTATTTAGTCTTTGTGGATGTGTTGTGGCCGTCTTTTACCTTCAATTTATCCATTAATTTGTGGATGCTGGACTTGGATAGTCAAAATGTACATTAACAGTTTAGGTAATTTATTAAATAGTCCCTTCCTTTGTCTTCTATGGGATTACATCTTCCTCTAGAGCTCTATGTTTTGTTATTTTATGTGTTTTCTCTATAATTTCTTAATGATTTTCATCCACACCTAGGGAAAAAAATACTGCTAATTTTTATGTTTCTGTTTTGAAGAAGTGATTGCCACAACTCATAAGTGGGTAAACCGTAAATATGCTTAGGTGATTTTCCACTGTTGTTCCTTCTGCATTTGCTTCCATGTTAGTCGATCTATATATACCTTTTGCTTTGTACATGTTTTAGCTTTTAAGCTTGTAGTTGCTCTCTAATGTTAGCTGTTCAATTACTGGTATGGGCTTCCCCGTACTGTTTCTAGTTTGGCAACTTACAATTTTGAGTTTTATAGTGCTTTTCCCAATGATAGTTTCTGACCTTCAATATAGCGCATGATCCTTGTGAAAAGGGTACATTTAAATAACTAAGAATGTGGTGATTTTATCTCCTAATTATAGTTTCTGATGTTAGTTGTCCATCTTATTTCAATTCTCATTGGCAGTGCATGTGTGCAACTTGTACGAGGTAGGTTAATGTGATGGCCCTTCATAAAATTTCAGGACTAATATGTGCATCGATTCTGTGAATTTCATTGATTGTTGCGGTTCTTAACCGCGACTCAGGATAAGCTCCGCCTTGAAATAAAGGGGGTGTGGGGGTGCAGGAGCATATATAATTCAGAATCGACCCAATCAGGTGGAGGTGCTCCGCTCTAATTCTTTCACAATTCTGGTTTGAAAGAGTCCAGCTTGTGTTGTCCTCGGTTTGTGTAGTAGTATTATTCGTAGCATAGGATGCATGGAAACAAGAAGCCTAAAAATGGTGCTTTCAGGATATGATTTTGGCATGGAAAATTATATTGAATTGACCATTTGATCTCTATTCTTTTTCTTTTCTTTTCTTTTCTTTTTAAATGAAAAGGGGCGGGGGAGGGAACTTAGTGTTGGAGGGAAAAACCAAGTTTTTTTTGGGCTTTAATGGCATTTCCAGATGTTAGCTAAGAAGAGTTAATGAGATTTAACATGTTATGAGTGGATTGTCTGAACCAGCAGTTGGCGGAAAGTGAAAATAGTTCAGTGTTTCTAGCAAAGAAATGCCATTTTTTTCTTTGTCAATGCTGTTTATACTCTCCCCTAAATTACTGAGTCAGCTACTCTTGATAATTCTTTGTATGTGTGTGTACTCTTCCGTTTGGCCTGATAAATTTCAAAGTCAGGTACCCTTAATAGTTCTTGTATTCATCCTATTTCTTGATGCTAGTTAAAGTATGTAGCTTGGTGGCATACCTCTTTTCGCTGTCACTTCCATTCAAAAGTGTGTACCAATCTGACTGATATCTTTTCTATAAACTTCTTAGTTCTTAAACATATATCTTTTAAATGGCAAGGAATCACTTGGAGCAATGTTATATCGCTACTTACCTACAATATTTTGGTACTTGGCAGCCATTGAATTTTGTCCACATCTAATTTTAATTTCATAGTTTTGGAGAAATAGCTGAAAGTGAAGCTGGTGGGAATAATTTACTTGTATCATAATTATCATTAGAAAGGACTCAAAGCGCACACGCTTTCACAAGGTGACATGTCAGTGTCCGTATCATGGCTCATAGCTGTGTTACATGGACATTTTAATTGAGGGTGAAGTACACGAGTCGACCAAGTGGACATAGGTGTGGGTGTGGGATCTGAGTCGGATCCTTCACTTGTCGGTCGGACTTCTCAAGTCACCAATGATGGATTGTGAACCCATAACTTTCTACTATCGAATGAATCCATAAACTTTTGAAGTTGAAATTAATATGCCACACCCATTATTTTTTATATTCAAATTAACCCCAAATGTTTGACATTATTTCACTAAATCTCATATAACGTTAACTTGAAACAACATTATTGTTGTACCCACTCACCTATATCTAAAATTTGGATCTTTTTACGGCGTGCCCCCGAATCCTATTATTCCACCCAATTCCTGTACCCGACTCCATGTAACATAGGCTCATAGTCTTTCGACCTTGAGAAGTATAAAGGAAGTGTCAAATTTGCCAGGTTATGATAAATTAATTTATGTTAATTGATTTTTTTTTTCATTTGTTTAAGTGTTGTATCAGTATTTCCAGCTTTATGTGTGAATATCTTTTTATGATATTTGGTTAGGCCGATATATTTCTACTGGTAACCTTGTGATTAGTTTGTCTAACATGCAATATAACTAAGAATATTTTCTGTTGCAGGTTGAGAGCATAGTTTTGAGTATTATATCAATGCTTTCAAGCCCAAATGATGAGTCTCCTGCAAATGTGGAAGCTGCGGTAATGTCCTATTCTATTCTTTACATTCTTGTGAATATTCTGATTCTATTTTTCGTTTTGGTTTTGGTGGCTTGGTTGGTTTAGAAAGCAGCATTTTTCATAAGTTGTACTGAAGCATAGTCTTCCAAAAGCTAAGAGTTGTTTATTTAACTTGGAATTTCATCCATTAAGGGTGATTTAAAACATTCAACATTGTGTTTTGTGGATTAGAGGTTCTATTGCTGTAAGGGCCACTGTTAGAATAAGGTAAATATTTGAACTTTTTAGGATTCATCAAAAAGAGTGTTTTTTCATAAACTCGTCGCTGTCTTATGTTAAGGGATAACCTGACGAAATTTGCCTCCAAAAGCACGACTTTTTGACAAGTCAAGGTTTCATAAAAGTAGGTTTCATAAGCATGAATTTTTGACAAGTTCAATGACACAGGATGGTCGGATGGATATAGAGATAGAGGAAAACTCTGGTATAATTTTGTAGAGGCCAGATATATATATATATATATATATATATATATATATGTATGTAGGTATGTATATGTATGTAGGTATGTATGTATGTAGGTATGAGGGACTCCAGATCTTGCTTAACAATCAATAGGTTGTAGAGAAGTCTGCATAAAGAAGATTCCTGCTGTCCTGTTTCAATTGAGATGCACAAACGTAACCTTAGATTTTTTAACTGGGTAGAAATTGATGTAATTTTAGAGTTGCAAGGGATTATTAGGTCTCAGGTTGATTTGATTGCTTAAACATTTTTGTTTGGTATCTACTTTCATAATATCAGTTGTTTTTGAAGTAAAGTTATTTCTGTCAGAGTATCCTTATAATAGCAGTGGCCACAAATATAGGAAATTTGAGAATAATTGGGTGAGGTTATTGCTTACAATTCATATTGATGCGTTGTTTTCACGAGGTTAAAGATAAATACAAAATTTTCTGTTTATGATGTGGGTGAATATTTTGGATCTCTTGATATCATTATGTTTCAGGCTGCACCGACTGGTTCTCATTTTGACTCATTTTTCCTGATTGTCTAATTGCAGAAAGAATGGAGAGAAAGAAGGGACGATTTTAAGAAGAAAGTCAGCCGTTGTGTGAGACGGTCACAAGAAATGATGTAAAACAGGTGCCAGCACTTTCTTTTGGTCCAGCTGATCTGTCAAGAAGAATCACTTTGCAAGTGTGGAACTGGTCGCACATTGGACAATTTATTGCGCCTGTAGAATTGCCATCTAGTTCTTTATTCTACACCCCCTTGGCCTATGCTTTTTTCTTATTATTCTTTCTTTGTTTGCGTTCATCTTTTGTTAACTTGAATTTAAGATTTTTATCCACCACAAAAAGGTGTTGCTATCTAATTTGGTGATGATGTTGACTTCTTTTAGCTGTTGCTATCCTTCTGGTTCGTTTTTAAATCTATATTTCTTAAGATTTGTCTGCCTTGTTTATTTGTATATTTCCAAATTTTCTGGAATAGTTGACAGAATGGATTTCAAGCATGGTCAAGCCGCTGCATTTGCGGAATTTCCTTGCTAAATCCTCCCTTCTCCTTTGTGTTTGTATGTTGGCCATTTACTCTATATTATCTATAAAAAAACTGAAAAAGGTTATATGTAAGGTTGTAACAAAGCAAATATTATTATAATCTGGTTTGTATCAAAGAAAGGTGGAATTTAATACTGATAAAGTTGCTAGGAACTCTAAAAGTGACCTAACTAAGTTTTGATGCCTAGCTTCTTACTTTTGTGTTTCTTTGGTTTATTTGAAAGAAAAAGCAACTTTTCAGCCTTCATGCTTTACTAGACAAATTATTACTATTATGTTAAGGTTCATCATATGATTGTGCAGTAGAGAATATAACATTGTCACGTGTTCTTTTGGGGACCCTTATGTTTCTCGGTGTTACCCAATGACCTTGGCAACTGCAGAATTATCTGAATTGCCTTTAAATAGACAAACACAAGGGTATAGAGTCTATTCTTTCATATTTTTTTATTTTTTTTTGGGTATTATTCTCTCATATCTTCTTGTCCCTTGGGATAAAATATTCTCGCCTAAAAGAAGTGGGATACCTATATGCAATAATGTTGTCTTATTTGAAAGGACTAATAAGACTTAACTGCTTTATCTTTTATAATTCCACATGAGGGATGATATTCTTTCTATATATCTTGTGTTTTCAGATATGCTAAGTGATGGGGATGGTATGTACATCAATTTCATTTAGTATTTTTTTTTTTTTAGGTTTTATTTGTATGGCATTTATGAAAAAGAAATCGTAGGGCAACAAATGGATCCTTGATCTCAAAACATGTCTCACCTCATGTATTGCTACGTCTGTTAGCAATACATGAGATGGGATGGGAGATGAGACAATAAATCTCGACTCCTTGACAAGATGCCCTATTAACGTACATTTTGTGAGTGTGTGAGTGTCGTTATACACCACAAGTGCAATGCGTGAGTCTACTCAAAACTTGTTTAAATAAAAGAAATCTTTAGTTGTATACTTAGATTCACCACCTTTCAAGTTATATGTTACATCTCGATTCTCATTTCTAGTACAAGAAACAATAAAAAATTACTTTCATAGACCGAGTTAATGGTTAGAAAAATCCTAATCCTAGAATCTTAGATTTGTGATTCATAGTCTCTTGGGCATGTTTATGCCATTGCATTCTCACATAAGATTTCCCTCTTTGATCACATTTGCATCTGATCAAAGTGTGAATGAACTTGATGCAGGCTGCTTAGTGGCCTAACGGCTGCAATAATACATGAATAAACAAAAAATGAAAATTTCCACAGGCAGGATTTATGAATTTAAAATTTTATATTTGCGACAATCCAATAATGTGGAAAGAATAATTTGGAACTACTCATTAGGTGAAAGTTGTTCCTTGCCATTATAGTCAACCATGTTGTATGAATTTAACATTGAGATTAACTTTTAAAATTACAGCAGGCTTTATAGCTCCAAAGTGGGAAGTCAAGCACTTTGGGTATTTTTAATGTAATAGATAATGAGATGTGGAAAAATAATCCTCTACAGTACAATCAATATTTGGATTTATATATATTGTTGGTTGTTTGACCTGAAAACATACTTTCAGGTCTGCTCGTGGGGTAATCAGGGTGGAGGTGGTGTCACCCTCTAATTTGACCCAAAAGTCTTGCCCAAGGCTCTTGTACCAAATGCAGACCATCTTTGTGTCCACACATTTTCATTGACTCAAATCTTCAATTTTCTAAGCAAACTAGATTAGGTACAAGTTGGGGGTTAAAGATTAGGTTTTGAGCTTATGGGTTCGGGTCTAGTATGCGGGTTTGAGTTTTTTTTGGTGTAATTTTAATTTATTATTATTAAACCGACTTGTTTACTCTAAAAAATTAGAAGAAACTAGTAGTGCGGGTCATACTTGACTAGTAAACAAAGTCGGAGTGTGTAATTTAATACGACACGTTTAAAAGTTTAGAGTGGGAGAGGAGTTAAAATTGTAGTTTAGTCCAAAATAAACTGGAGAAAAAGAATGAAGAAAGAAAGAGAGAGACAGATCGGAGAAACGGAAGAAAAGTGAGAAAAGAAAGCTCCCCTACCGTCTTTTCATTAGTTATTATTAGTAGTTCTCATCTCAGCTCAGCTTACTAGTAACCACTTACCACTCTTCCCTTCTGGCTTCTGCCTGCTGTATCAATGTCGTCTACGCCTCTTTTACTCTCTTTCTCTCTCTAAAACCCCCCAAAGGGTTTTTTTGCTTTCTCCTTCCTCCTTTTTCCCACCTTCCATCTCCTTTCCTTCCCCTCTTTTCTTTCCTTTTCTCTCTCTTTCCATACATACACATGTCCAATATAGAGATGGATTTTTCCTTTGTCTTCTCGTGTATATCATGCCATTTCTCGTGACTCCACCTTCTAAAAATCAAATCAAATCAAATCAAAATTTTCCAGAATATATATATAAATAAAAAAGAAATCGACTTTTCTACATTTCTCTCATGAATCCTCCTCTCTTTCTCTCTCTTCCCTTTAACTTCTCCCTATCTCTAAATCCATCACTACTCCTACTCCCCATCTCTCTCAACTAAACAGCTAGAGATATGCGGTCCCCTCAGGCGCTCCGAAACGGCGGCGCCGATGCTCGGCCTCCTCACTTTCACTCCACTGTTGCCGTCAGCAAGCTCCGCCGCTTCAACACCCTCATCTTCGTCTTCCGCCTCGCCTCTTTCTGCTTCTCCTTTGCCTCCGCCATTTTCATGCTCACCAATTCTAGGGACTCCAACTCCACTCACTGGTACGATTTTGACGCCTTCAGGTACACTAGATTTTTCCTTAATTTTTCTAGCAAACAAACAGAAGATTAGGTTTTTTTATTATTATTATTAAATCTCGAACTAATTGACGAAATTAAATATTATTTTTTTCACAGATTTGTTTTAGCTGCTAATGCAATAGTGGCCGTGTACTCCCTGTTCGAAATGGCAGCTTCTGTTTGGGAGATTTCGCGAGGTATCACCGTCTTCCCCGAAGTCGTGCAAGTCTGGTTCGACTTTGCTCACGATCAGGTTCACATTCAATTTCCCTCTCTATATCTATACTTATATGTATCTATATAGGAGAATTATCCGACAAACGGAACATTTAGCTGGCCAACTCATCTCCTACCATATAGTATTAAACATTTGGACGGACAATTGTTTTGACATTTTTGTAGAATAAGGAGGGGCGAAATAATTATTACCCAACTGTTTGCTATGTTTGCAAAAAATAAAAATAAAAAATAATAACGTCGTTGATGAAAATTTTAAAATGTGGCTGAAATAAGTGTAATACTATCGTATATATTTGCTCTGATAACATGAATATTGCTAAGCATAACAAATTTGGGCCATGAATATGCAGTACTTCCGAATACCTATACATATATATATATATATAATATACACATATATATTCACCAGCTTTCTCTGTTTTCAATTTCTACAATTTGGTTCAAATATTTCACAGCTTGGCGCTCTTTCTGTCTCGTACTGTTTCTCTAAAATTTAGGGGGAATGTGTTGTTTAGAATTTTGGGGGCAGGAACTGAAACTTGGAACGCTGTCGTTTTTTGTATAGGTATTTGCGTACCTGTTACTGTCGGCAAACTCGGCGGGGACGGAGTTGGCCCGGACTCTGAAAGGGATGGACACGTGTACGGCCAGTAATGCGTTTTGTGTTCAGGCGGATATCTCTGTAGCCTTGGGATTCGCCGGGTTTTTGTTTCTGGGAATGTCGGCTCTGCTTTCGGGATTTAGAGTGGTGTCTTTTATAATCAACGGCTCTCGTTTTCATCTGTAGAGAAAACAGAACAATACTCTATTTATTTGTAGTTTCAATTTATAAAATTTTAAATATGGTTTAATGTTGTTTGTTGAGGTGGTTTTTGGTAGCGTAGTGTGGAGTGTGGACTATTATTGTACATAGGAGGAGAGCTTTGTGCCAATCATTTGGGACAAATGAATTTACTAAAATTATTTATATATTTTTTTATGAAAAATAATATATCTTAAATTATTTAACCATTTTGTTTTTTTAAATAAATATTAATGATAATATTTTTAATACCATAGTGAGTCACGTTATAATCATATTTATTGATGTGTATGACACGATCGTGAGTTAATAAAAAGTTTTGCAATACATAACAAATCTCTGTTTTTGTTGTAGTTTTTTCTTAAATTAGCCACAACCATTAAACTAATTGCACCAATAAGTCTATGATTTATCTATCATGAACTGATTTGTATCTAATAAAAGTATTGGGTACTGGTATCAAGTCATTTCTATCGCCACAAATACAAAATAGTCACAGTACTCATTTTTGGAATATCTAAATAGTCCCACCCAAAGGGAACAAAGAAACTTATTGTTTGGCCGGAGGGGCCGAGGGGTACTGCAGAGGCTCCTTTCGGGTGCCAGACTAATCATTTTGTTAATTTCAATTAGTATCACCAAGTAATTTCTAAAAACTAAGATCCATAAATATAGTTTGAACTGTAAAAATATTCGGAAACACGAGACTATATTAAATACTAGAAAGCAAAATTGTTAAAACATCAATGTAGAATCAATTGTTCCAAATGTTGACAAATGAAGTCTATAATGGTAAACATGGTATACTTGAGGGAGATGGCCTCTTAAGACATATCTGCATCCACCTCGACAAACCAGTCTTTAATTGCCTTCATACTTCGGGTCAGCCATCACATAGTGGTAAGCAATTACCATAACAAATATAAAAATGCCAAGAAAGTTGGCAAAGAATCCCAAGTCTTGATCATCAAACATCTGCAAGGCAAAATTATATAATTCCACTGTTCAGTACCTCACTACAATCGAAATAAGACCATCAGACTACTCAAATCTTAAAAAAAAAATGCCATTTAAAGTCTCAAGTTCAAAACAAATAGTATTATGAAACCAAGAAGATCACTCAAATTCACACATCGTTATTATAACTAGATTATACGCTGCAACCTTAATGATATTTCCCTTTAAATATTGTACATTTAAGTTGGTACATACAAAATCTTGTAACATTTGTGTGTTTGAAGTGGAAGCAGCAGGTGGTTAAGTAGCCAAGTGCACACTACTTTCAACTAAATTCATAATTCGAGGTGAAATAGCTTTACAATAGTAATCACAGGGTATTTATTATAAGTGCCCTATTTCATTCAAGTTGGTTGATGCTTTATATAAGTGGCCTAATTCATCCACCACCAAAACAGGTAAAAGAGAAACAAAAAAGAAGCAACAATACGTCATGTTTATAACATAATATAACTGATTTATAGGAGCAAAGTAAACCAGGGGTATGATTAATACACTTGTATATTTTCAAAATAGTCCCACATGTTACATACTAGAAATTGAACCCTCCATTCTTAAATAAGTAAAGGCTTAAATATAAATTACTGCCCTAAACTATAAGCCATATTCCGCTTTGGTGATCCACCTTTCAATTTTTTCAATTAGATGATTAAACTATTGATTTTTTTCAATTCCATTCAATTGAGCCGTCACGTCAGAAATTGCTGACGTGGCTATCTGGATGGGGCATAACTGAGCTGATGTGTCATTAAAAAAAATTATTTCAAATATTTTTTACACATTTATTATACATCAGAGGGTAAATATGTAAAAACACTTTATATCCCATTAAAATTAAAGAAAATCAATCCTTAAATCATCAAAAACACAATTCTCTTTCAATAATTCAGATCAAAATCAACACCACCACAAAAAATTTAATAATGTTAGTTCATCTCCACTCAAAACCCAACTTAGATTCTAACCCAAATCCAAAGCATCCACATCTTAAAATTGTTACACTATGTATCATCATCATTTACCCAACTCAATTTAGATTAAAAGATTTACGCAACTAAATAATACTTCAAATAACAAACAAATTGCTCAACAGGTTCAGCTATGTCAAGATCCAATACAAAACGCCTTCATCCCCAAACCGGCAAACCCTCATCAGTGACCAACATTAACGCCTTCATCACAAAAAGGGAAATCAAAGTTAGATGAAAATTTCGTCTCCGAGAAACTCGAGTATGTCTACTTTCCAAAACCGATTTCGAAGATGAGAAGGTCGCCAGAATTTTAATTGCGAGGTGGAGAGAGAATCAAACATTATGATGGCGGATCTGAAATTTCAGTTACCCTTTTCAACATACCATGTTGTCTCCTTCTAAATCTCTTCTTCCGATCTACTTTTTTTATTCAAATCTTTCTTCTTTTCTCCAGATCTGCATTTAAAGTGTTCTTTTATCTTGATAAAATGTTTAATTAGAGATGTTATTTTGAGGTGGTGGTGGACGATGGTTGATTCATTGGTGTTGGTGGTGGACTTCGGTTGCTTCGTTTGCGGTGGGTGATGGTTTATTTGTTTGTGGTGGGGAATGATTGGTTGTGATGGGTGGTGGTGATGATTGTGGTGGTGGGCTGAGTGGTAGTGCTTGAGAACAGATGGGTGAGTGGCAGTGATAAGGTATGGTGGTCGTGGTCGGTGATGGCCAATGGGTTCGGCGTTGTGTGGCACCTATGATGATTGAGATGATGGATTTGGCGGTGACAATAGTAATTATTGCGATTAGGGTTTTGAAGGTGATGAATGGGATTGGAGATGTGTTTATTATGTTTTTCATCTTTTTAGTCGATTGATTAGGGTTTTTTCCTGTGGATTATTCCGATTAGGAGAGAATAGAATTGAATTGATAGATTAGGGGAGAAGAGGATTGAAGGAGTTATTTTATTTTGGTTTAATTTAATGTAAGATAAAAGATGGTTTGACAATTTTACCCTTCAATATATCATGAATTTTTAAAAAATATTTGAAATAACTTTTTTTAATGACACATAAGCTGGAGATTTGCCACATAATATGTCACGTCGGCAATTTCTGACGTGACGCTCAATTGAATGGAATTGAAAAAAATTAATAGTTCAATCATCTAATTGAAAAAATTGAAAAGTGGATCACCGAAGTGGAATATGGCCTATAGTTTAGGGTAGTAATTTATATTTAAGCCATAAGTAAATGAACCCTCAACTTTGCAAGATTAACTAGAAACTGTTTAATTTATACCGGAAAAAAAAAATGTTCAGTTTAAGTTTCTCCATCATAGCTGTGACATATAAGCATGTAACAGATGCAGGTGGATTAAAGGGAATTTGAGTATGCCGACACTGTAACCTAGCTAAAACAAGAAAGGAAAAAGTTAAGTATATTGGTAATCAGCATTATCCGCCACCCAAATGGATAAAAAAGCACCAACAAGATTACCCATTTTTTTATTCATCACATACCTAACTAATTACCTATCATACTTATTCAGTATCTGATCTTTGTGAGACTGATACTTTCACTCTATCAGGATATCTACTCTTAGCACTGAGCCACTGATATTGATACATGCTTGTTCAAAATTTCACTGTGAACACATCTACACGGCCTACCAAATGCAAGCAAGCCAACAATTTATTAAAATTGACATACCTCAAGGCAATATCAAGTTAATCTACTCCAAACCCCCCAACCCCCCCCCCCCCCCACCCAAAAAAAAAAAGCACAAAACATATCTGAAGGTAAGTAAACTCTCCTTAAATTAACATAATGGAGATTTTTTACCTCCTAATGGTGCATCATAATTCATATTCAATTTTTTTGGATAAGTAATTCATGTTTGAAAGATTAACACAGGCTCTACTCAATAAGCACCATCTACTATAATTCTAGAAATGCAATCTTCAGGTTTAAAAGAGTTTCTCATGATCAGGTTGAGACAAATCAGTAAACCAGGGGGATTTAAATGTTTGTTCAGGTCAGGTCAGGTTGGTAGCACAATCAACACTATGATTTGAACAAAGACTTTGTTCTAAGTTCTAACTTAAACGTAGTGAAATCCATAAGTAAATCTAGTTTCATAGCTACTAATTCTGAGATCCACAGTCAAAATGGTCACAACCAAGATCCCGAGGCACTTATAAGGTGTGAGCGAGCGTGTGACCTCTTCGTAACATTCTATATAGCACTTATAACCTCCCGTCCATAAACTTGTCAAGCAAAAAACAAACCAAAGTTCAAAATCTACATAAATTTAAAGTCTTTTCACATTTCTTTATATCTAAAAAAGCAATAGAAGCATGAAAATCTGAATTGGACAAAACCCAACAATGTATTATACTAAGAATTTTCATTTGTTAATGATAATTGCAATGTGCCTTAAAGAACCACAAAACCTCAAAGACTCTAAATTCTACTAGCACTACTCTAGTTTTGTTTTCAGTTTATGGCAAGCAGATGTATTAGTGTAGAAGTGATAAATTTCAAATAAGAGAATAATTTATTTAGCTTTTTAATGGGAAAATTCAAATTAAAGAAATAAAGCTGATTCCAACATACATAAGGGTTTTAGATCTGGAGTCAAATTATGCAAGAACCCCTTATAAATCTCAGATATTATTACTCATAGTATTTCATTTCTAATGAATCAACAAAAACAAATCAAACGCTCATTCCCAATATAGAAAAGGGTTTTAGGATCACGGATCTAATTGCATCGTTTACAAATCAATACACTAGAAGAAAAAGATTTGTATACATATAGAGAGAGGATCACAGACCTTTCCTGGTTTCCGAACTTCTGCTTCTTCTCCGAATAGTAAAACTGGAAATCAAACCCCCGTTAGAATTAGAAGTCAGTCTCCTCCTTGGTAAAATATTAGAGAAATGGGGGGTTTTGCAAGAGCCGTAGAGGTATTAAAATTTTAATTTTATAAAAAATAAAAAATAATAATAATAAAAATAAAAAAAAGCAGAACGTGGCTGCTGGGATTCGAGCCTAGGCCTCCACGAACTCTAATCTAAAACATTATTACGCAGATATATTATATCATGCCTAATTGAAAGGCTCTTTCTTTCATTGGGAAAAAATAAATCTTGTCTACTCCCTGCATTCCAAAATTATAGATTTCTTTGTTTTATTGGAAAAAAAATCTTTTTGTGTACTTTTTACATTCCAAAATTATAGATACATTTTTAAAATGATGAGTTTTAATGAAAGTTTTACTTTTTCAAACGTATTTTAATACTCTCCCTACTTGTTTTAAATTATAAGATCATTATTGACCTTTTGAAGTCAACTTAAAATATTTTTAAACTTAAAATTGATATTAATTCTTTTAAATTTAATCAATAGAATGATGAAATTTTGTAAACTATTCAAAAAGTAATGCCTATTGTAACATTTAACGTTTCAGAATTTTTAGTGAATTATCTCAATTTTGAATTCTAAAATGTTTTAAATTAACTTTTAAAAGTCAATAATAATCTTGTAAATTGGAACGAAAGTAATATTTGTTAAAAAAACAAATACAGTAGTAGTAGGTCTGGTGGCATGGTAATACTCAATTTACCTAGTACATAAGTAATGGTATGTTAAGAATTTTGTTTGATTTTGTAATTTAGAAAATAGAAATATATCTTTAATTTTTAAAACTAAAATATACTTTGTACCCTAAAGTTTTTAGGGTTGTTGAAGTTTGCACCTCAATATTTAAAATGTATCTCTATGCACCTCAAGAATCTTTTATGTTAAACAAAATATACTATCTGAGGTTTAAATTGGTCAAAATGCACCCCAAAAATTCTTTTTGGCTCAACAAAATGTATCCCAAAATTTGTTACACTAAGCAAAATGCACCCTCACTTTTGAACGATTAAAACATTGAAAAAAAACTTTGGGGGGCACTTAGATGCATTTTAAATATTGAGGTGCAAACCTTAACTACTCTATAAATTTTAAGGTGCAAACTATATTTTAGTCATTCTTAAATAATTTAAAGAGGATGTATCTCTAACTTTTGAAACAAAGGATTACATGTATAGGTTAGGGGTTTCATGCCATGATTTTATTTTGTGGATGACTTTAAGTTAGTATAGTTTTGTTTAGACTCTTTTAGCTTATGAGTTGGTTAGGATTAGTATTTATATTATTAGAAACCGATGTTTATAAAGAAAATTGAAGAATTCAACTTCAATTTATTGCATCAAATCAAATATTATAGTTTAAATAGTATTTATACTCAATTTTTGCTTACAAATGAATCAACTAATTAATTACATAAAATGCCACTATAACTAACTACCAACTAACTAACTGAATTATTATAATTAACTTTAATTATCAACCTACTTAACAACAATAAGCTTGCTATCTTTGCTGACTGTATTAGTTGATGTAGAGCTTGATGTTGTGAGTTTATCCTCCTCAGTAATATGTCCCCTCAAGTTGGTAGGGAGAAACAAGTTACACACTCCCAGTTTAGGTAACAAATGTTGTAAATAATGAGAAGCAAGGAACTTATAATCTCGAGATTTCAAGACTATTAATTCTAAGATTATAATATCTGATTGAATATGATATTAAATAATCCTCGTATTAAGCCATTTTATAATCCATGAATTAATAGTCCCAAGTCTAAATTTAAAAATAAACAAGATATTTGGGATTAATAATCCTATCCCAAATATAATCTTTGCAAACAAACATAGCCGGTAAACAAGTCTATTGGTTGCTCAGTAATAGGTAAATGTTGAGTCGAAATGATGCCTTTGGTAATAAGATCCCTCACAAGATGGCAATCTATCTCAATATGTTTGGTCCGTTCATGAGAAGAGCCTGTAACCAAACAAACTTACAACATATATTGACCATGGAACGATATTCTACCTCTACAGAAGACCTAGAAATAATATGTTGCTTCTTACATTTCCAATTATAAACCTAAGAGTTATCAAACAACAGACAATAACCTTATACTGATCTTCTTGTAGTTTGTATTTTGGCGACTCAAAATGGGTTGTGTGAACATATTTTGGGGGCGTCACAGTTAGTATCAGAGTTTAGGGATATAATCTCTAGTAGAGATCTGGGATTAGAACTAGGAGGGGGGAGACGAGTAAAATCCTTCACTAGTGTGTCCTACTTAAACTATTTTGTTATTTAATTAGTTGATTTGGTTGTAGGGACAAGACGTGACATGTCATTTTCTTTAACTAATCTTTGTTTTGTGATCGCATTTCATAATGACATCTAAAAATCAAGAGATGAACTATGAGACAATTGTGGCTGAGAATCAGGAAGCTACAAATAATACTGTTGCGAACTCAGAAAATCACAATGCTAACAACATGATGAATGATGAGTTTTTTCGGAACTTCATGTAATTCTTGCAGAATCAGGCGAGAGAAACTACTGCTAATAATACCAAGAGAAACGTGGGTAATTCACGAATGGTCACTGCCAAGCAGTTCAAGGAGTTGGGACCACCTGAATTTCTCGGAAAGTCGAACCCACTCAAGGTAGAGCGCGTGGCTCAAACAATTGACAAATATATTTGATGTACTGCGTTGCGCTGAAGAACAAAAGATTCCTTTCGCTGGAACACCATTTACTCCATAAACATCGTTGTCAGCCGAATCCCTCAAGAATCTATTGTTGTTGCTCATTTTTGCACCAGTTTTGTGCATCAAATAGCGAGCCCTAGGTCAATTGATTTGGAAATTTTGATAAGGCCAGTTTGTACTTCAAATCGCGATCCCTATGTCAATTGATTTAGGGATTTTATTTGATAAGGCCGCACGAGTGAAGATTAGTTGAATAACTTATTCAACTTCAACTTCAACTTCAAAGTCATCTACCCAAATTATCCCTCTATAACAGGTTTAGGCGTTTAGCCAGTCATTTTTGACCGGTTAAGTCCAAAAAATGTGCGACGAAATGAAATTTGGGATGTACTTAGGCACCTTTTTGAGCTTGGGGTGCAAAACTCAATAATTGTGTAAAGTTAAAGTGTATTTTAATTAAAACTTAACAGGTTTTTCACGTGGCAGATTGTTGTATGTGACAGATTTTTCTTGATCAGTAAAGTTAAATTTGAGGTGCTATTGAGGTGGCAGAATAAAAATCAAGTGAGCTTACTGATATCATTATGGGTCCCACGACGCTGTTTGGATTTTATGGTTTCAGTTCCATACAGTACAATACAACTGTAAAAATAAACTGGTACTTACCACTCTCTTTCAAGTTTTATCAAAGAGTTATTATCATTAATATTATTTAAGTTACACAGATTTCAATCCCAGAGGTAATTGTTAAGGATTAATTAATTGTTTATTTGATGAAAAAAGTTTGAGATTCAGATCTGAAATCTGTTGGTAGTATGTAGTATGCAGTCGTAATTGTGGGCCTAATTTCTTTCTTTTTTTCCTGTAAAAAGCTGCTTTGATTGATTACTTCTTACTCTTCTTGTTTTTGAAGCTTCTTTCTTCAAGTTGGTGGTGCCATAATTGCATGATTTCTGTATTATTAATGTCCTTTGATTGTGTATTTATATAAAGCTCCATTTTTACAAATTCCCAAATTGAGCTAAATATTGGGTTTATTTGAAAAAATATTCATAACCCATTAGGTGATTTTGAGCAACTTTGTTGTGATTTGAGTGTGGTATTGTTAAATGTTCATAGGACATTGATTTGTTGATTTAATTTGATAATTTGATGGTTATATATGATTTTGATTTATTTGGCTTCAGGACCTCAAGAAGGGATCTGAAAGATGGCTAAGGAAGTTGCTAATGGAACTTCAAAACCCCCTCCAACTCCTTCTCCATTGCGTACGGCCAAATTTTTTCAGGTTTTAACCCTAAATGTCGCTCTAATGTCTCCTATTTTCTGTTTTTGTTATAAAATTGGGCTACATTAATTCTGAAAAAAGCTAGGCAAGAGGTAATGTACTGACAGTTAATGGAGTATATTTATTCTATTGCTGTTTATTTTAATAACAGAACTCATTGAGTGCTCAGTAATTATTTTCCTTACTGAAGAATTATGTTGTTTTTTATTTACTATCACTATTTTGTAATCATATTTGTTTTTTTCATTCTTGTTAGGTTTATTGGATTCAAGTTTTGAGAATAAATATATTTGTAAATTACTGTAAGGAGTAGATGTGGAATCGGAAGTAATAGGTTCATTTTGGGGTTTTGCTTGATGATCAGGCGGTATTCAGTCTCACAATGCATAGATTTGATATATCATGATGAATGAAGTTTTTTAATTTTGAAATCTTTGCTCTAAGAATTTACTAGTACAAAATCCCACCAGTATATGAGATTCTCTCCATTCCCCTTTGCCTTTTAATAGTGACTTCAACATCTATCCTAATGAAGTCATGAAGCTATAATGGATCATATGATGCAGGATTAATTTGTATATGCTGTATTCTACATTTTTTTTTAAAAGTATACATTTAGAAGGTTGTGTGTTAGTATGATTTGAGGGCTGGGAGAATCCCTATAGTTGGGATCAAACTTAGCTGTAAGAACAGGTTGTTTGTTTTTATTTAATCAAAATCAGGCACACGAATTAATTCTCATCATTCTTTATAGGAAATTTTGGTGGCCCAACAAAAATTTGTAGATAAAGTTGAATTTGAAGAACCAATAATCAGTAGAATGAATTTTGGTCTAGATTGTGACATTAAGACATGATTTAATTTCTTTCTTCATACCTCCTCCCAACTTTCCCTCTTCTATGTTTCTGAGTATTATATTCAGCTGTATTTTCGTGTCATGGCTGTGAACCTATGTAGCTCAACTTCCTTTTCCATTGTTAGTTAGCAGAGAGTTATTAGCTCCTCAAATTATGCCATTCCCTGCACTTTATATTATATTGAAAATAGCTCTGCTGATGACAGGCCAACATGAGAATTTTGGTTACTGGAGGAGCTGGATTTATTGGCTCTCACCTAGTGGATAGACTGATGCAAAATGAGAAGAACGAGGTATAGCTTATCTACTGTAATGTTCTGTCTTATGTTTTTTAGTCATGCAACAATGGATAACACTAAAGATGTGAATGCTTTTATAGTCAGAAGCTTCGACATTGAGTTGCTCACTGTTTTCAGGATTGTTTATGTGATACAAGTTCAGTTTGTTCTCAGGTGATTGTGGTGGATAACTACTTCACCGGCTCAAAGGACAACCTAAGCCAATGGATTGGTCATCCAAGATTCGAGCTTATTCGACATGGTATATGCTTTTTTATTCTGTTAATTAGATATTCCTGCCAAGACTTCTGAATATGATTTGATATAAACTTCTAAACTTGTTTCAGTTGTTTGATGGCACTCAGAATTTCTCATATCCAATGCACCATCTATTATGATGATGTTCTAACTAATAGACATAGGCGTCTGCATAAGTTCCTTAACATCAATTCCATGTTTTCACCTTCCATCCTTAGGTATAATGCTCTGCTTGTCTAGCACCCACTAGGATAGTTTTCTTCTCCAATATCATGTTTAGTGTTTCTTTTAACAAGGAAAGGGGAAATGATTTTTGAGAAAAACAAAGATGGTGAGAATAAAGGAGATTGAGAATCTTTATTGGTACCGAGGGTGGGGGGGAGGAAAAGAACAAGTTGACCAAAAATATAAGCACGAGCTCTCAAATGCAGAATATTGCCTAGATAACAACATCAGAAGATTCAAGCTTTGTTCCACAAAAGTCAAAGAGCCATGGAGGGTAAAAATGTGAACTTATTGGTACTATTTCGATGATCTTATTTCATTTAGGTTGGTAGGTTGGTTTATGTCTTCAACTCCACAATTAGTTAGACGTTTAATATGGGACGGAGGGAGTATGATTTTTGTTGTGGACTCGCAAATTTCATGAAACAATAATAATTGACAACTGAGTACTGAGTAGTGTTTGAATGAGATGAACATGTTATTTCCAAGGCCAAGTCTTTATGCCTTGTAGACTTTCTCCTGCATCCAACTGACTGAGAGGTGAAGTCCTCAAGATTCGAGTTGCATGTTTGCATTCCTATTATTTATCTCCTGCCATTTTTATCCTTTCCCTTTGTCATGTATTGCCGCACAAAAGGGAAAATGAAGAAAAGTGAGAGGTGAACGTTGTACTACAAAATCTTAGTTAAATATCGAATTCTTTTCTTTAAAAATCAAATATGATTCTGGTATTATTTGAAAATACCTGAGATACTTGTACTTCATAAGATCTGAATCGATTTTTATTTTTTATTACAAGTATGCTCTGAATTGATTGTTATGTTAGAAAAGAAGTTATGATAAGAGATTAAGTAATAATTAACATATGATATTAGTAACTGAAGGCATAGGAAAAGTACTACTCCCTCCATTCCAAAATATAAGATCATTATTGACTTTTTTGAAGTCAACTTTAGACATTTTCAAATTCAAAATTGACATGATTTTCTTTGATTTTAGTCGATACAATGATGAATATTGTAAACTATCTCAAAGTACTACTCATTGTAAGATTTATTGTTTCATAATTTTTAATGAATCATTTCAATTTTCAATTTTAAGTTTGAAAATGTCTTATTTTGACTTTCAAAAATCAATAATGATCTTATAAAGAACGGAGGGAGTATCATTCAGTAACATTATCTCCAGAACTAAGGATCAAATGTAAACATGTTTTACTTTTGGTTTAGAAGGCAAACGAGTTTGTAAATGCTGAGTTAAACTGCAGTTGAAAATATTCTGTTCATGTTATTTACTTTTGTGTTTGAAGGTTATCAAAGACTAACTTAATTTTCAGTATGGCCACATAATAGTTTATTGATCTGCATTATCATCTGTTTTGTTTCTTATGCATCAGAACTCACTATATTGATCCTCTTTCTCTTTTTGATTATGTTTCTTGAATCTCTTTCAGTTTGGTGTTTGAAATTTTTGTTTCGTCTTTCCATGCAGATGTCACAGAACCCTTGTTGATTGAAGTTGATCAAATATATCATCTTGCTTGTCCTGCTTCCCCAATATTCTACAAATATAATCCTGTTAAGGTGCCCACTGACAGTGACTTTCCTTTGTTCTGAATCATTTTCTCCTATTGAAGAAAAATAAAAGCAGCCTGAGAAACTATCATTCTCTCAAGCTTATGATCCTTTGTTAATGCATTCTCATAATATTATTTTCCTCAAGATATTTGGACAGTCTTCTTTTTAGATGGCGCCCTTTTGTTTTCAAACCTTCTCAAACTACCTTTTTTTTCTCATATTTTTTTTCCAGAATTTATTATATGAATTTTACTGATGACAAAATTGGACAAAATTGAATAAGAAGTGCTCTTTTGTTAAGCAGAGGCATTATTGGTCCACTTCGTGCTATAACTTAACCTAAACGATGGCATGCTATTTGGTGTACCGAGTAAAATCTAACCCCTTACCTATCCCATCAAAGTTCAAGTGCCTGTTTAAAGCCTGAAAGAGTGTGTACACCCTTAAACCTTGTTTTATTGGGAAAACAGTTATTTTGTTGCAGTTTCTATTTGGGTGTATCATTTATGTCTCCAGAAGTGTTGCAGGGTGTATATTTGAACTCAGCAAGTCTAACTAATAACCATATGATACATTGATACTTGACAGACAATTAAGACAAATGTGATTGGGACGTTGAACATGTTGGGACTTGCTAAGCGAGTTGGAGCAAGGTTTGTTACAAACTTCATATAATTGAGTTATTTATTGCTCTCTCTCATTTGACTCTCACTACTGTACGCACAGGATTTTGCTGACTTCAACCTCAGAGGTATATGGGGATCCTCTTGTGCATCCTCAGGATGAGAGCTATTGGGGAAATGTTAACCCCATAGGTACATATTCCTGACTTGAAATTTAACAGCTGTTGGTTTCTTTTGATAAGTACATGTAATTGCTGTCATTTCTAAATAGGACTGTATGGGACTATATGTTTGTGGCTTAGGGGCTTCCAACAACATATATGTAACTATAGATGCGGGATGGATTGAGGTAGTTCTTGGATGAAGACTGAAAAGCGTGACTAGACTATCCTGAATGAATAGGTTGGGTAGTTCTGGGAATGTGAACCGATCTATATTAAATGGTGGCTGTAGAAGATCTTTTGATTTCTGTCATTATATTTTGTAAGCCTGTTAATTCTTCACTCCTCAGCCGAATTGGAGCTCTTTAAACAAATTAAATCTAGTTTTGTGAGGGTTTTGAAAAACAGAGTATATATACATGAGCATCTAATTAGTACAAACATAAAATCCGAATGAACTGGAGTTCCGTCTCTTTTTCATTTCTACCTCGGGTAAGAAACCTCTATTCTAAAAGTGAGAGTCCACTTCTGAAATCCAAACTTTTTTATGAAAGTTTGAAATTAACAGAGTAAATGGCAAAGATAAAAAAAGAATATTTAAATACTACTTCATCGGTCTGCCAAAGTTGGCAGCTTTTGATAATTTCACACAAATTAGGGGCAAAAACTTTTGAGGTCCGAAGTTTGAATTTATAAAAAGCACTCAAATAGTATCCTCAACCCTAAATTCTGACACACTTGCCAAATTCTGGTAAACGCATGCTGAATCTGAGCTTTCAACTGTTCTTTTCTTTTTCTTTTGTTTTTATAATTAAAACAAAGTATACAGCCATACATACATATTATCAGTGTATGCAAATTCATGTGCATGTGCCTATGCATACACATGTACTATATGTTTGTTACGACCCATAGTTGTCTTTAATTTCAACTTAGTGACTGAGTTGTTATATTTTGTAAGCTACATTTGGTCATGTCAATGCCATATTATATTAAATTTGACTTATCATGAAAAAATGCTCATTGTAGTCTTGCCCATGCATATTATAAGTTTTTCATACATTCATGTCAAGGCGATATTATATTAGATTCGAATTATCATGACTAATGTTCCTTGTAGTTGTGCCCATCCATATTGTAAGGTTTTTCATCAGCTTGTCATGATATATCCGGTCTGCAGGAGTCCGGAGTTGTTACGATGAGGGAAAAAGAGTAGCTGAAACTTTGATGTTTGATTATCATAGGCAGCATGGAATAGGTAAAAGCTCTCTCTCTGTCTCTCTCACTCTCTCCTCAGATAATTTATATGATTTATTTTTGGTGATTATGTTATGTAAAAGCATTTTGTGATGCAATTTCTTTGTGTCTCAAAATGGTGACCCAAAACAGAAATACGGATTGCTAGGATATTCAATACTTATGGACCCCGGATGAATATTGATGATGGCCGTGTTGTCAGCAATTTCATTGCTCAAGCAATTCGGTAACTTCTGATATCACTTTGCTACCTTTTTCTTAACCTTCTGAAAAATTCAACCACTAGAGTTCTTTTTCCTGATGCCACTCTTCATATTCAGTCTGAGTGATTCCTTCATTCCTTGTTTAATCGCCATAGCGGTCACTTGCTTGGGTCAGGGAGATTCTTCTATTTATCAATGTAGCCAATACTAATTCCTCTCAATCATGCAGGAATGAATCCTTAACTGTTCAATCTCCTGGAACACAGACTCGCAGCTTTTGTTATGTCTCTGATATGGTATGTAATACACACCTGCAGATTTTGTACGACTTGCATTGAATCTCAAGTATGTTTGTTGCATAACTAATTCCACCTCCTTTTGAAGGTTGATGGTCTTATTCGACTCATGGAAGGAAATAACACCGGGCCAATCAACATTGGCAATCCAGGTAGTTTAGGACCTATTTTCTATGTAGCAAAATCTAGTGTTCTCTATTTCCTTTAATTATTGTGAGCTGTAGCATAATCATCTCCATTACTTTCTACAAATAATCATTTCCATTACTAAAATAGAGCCTTTTTATTCAGGTGAATTCACAATGCTGGAACTTGCTGAGAATGTGAAGGAGGTAAGTCCTAAATTTGCTTATGATCCACTTTAACCTTCACAAAAAACCAAACTTCAGGATTTTCTGAAGAAAATTTTAAGCGACTTAAGTCATAGTGTTAATTCATACACAAGCATGATCAATAGATAGTAAAAGTAAAATTAACCGTACTACCTCTGGCGTTTTTCAGCTTATTAATCCAGAAGTTAAGATCATAAGTGTAGAAAACACACCTGATGATCCGCGCCAGAGAAAGCCAGACATCACAAAGGCGAAAGAGTTGCTAGGTTGGGAACCTAAGATCAAGTTGCGCGATGGCCTTCCTCTCATGGAAGATGATTTCCGCAAGAGGCTTGGAATCGAAAGGAACGTGTGAGCTCCATTATTCTCTAAATTGGCTGGTGATAGGACTGAGTTCTTGAGAGATGCTAGAATCCGGATTTTATGTGCTGCCTGCCGTTGTTTTCAGTTTTCATTTTCATTTTCATATTCTACATATATTGCTATGTGGAATAAAGCTTATGGGTGTTTTATTATATCCTAGTAGATATAATGTATAATACTGACATTTCACCCGTGTCTCCTTTATTAGTTTATTAGGGCGAGCGGAAAATTCAAAGCCAACCGGTATATGATTAATATATGAAAAGGAATTTTGTTGATTTGTGATTGTGTCAATACATTTTTGTTTGTCACGTGGAACATAGGTTCTTTTATTTATTTATTGATAATCCTTGACCAAGGAAACCATGGAAATTTCATTTAATCAACAAAATTCAATATTTACCTTTCACCCAATAAATAGAAAAAGCAAACTTAGAAAATTGATCCAAATTCTACTAAATATGAATTTATTTAATTGTGAATAATACTCTCCTTCTGTTTCAAAATTAGAGATATAATTTGACTTTGAAGTTAAATGACGGCATATTAAATTTTAAAATTAGTATGATTTATAAAAGTTTAGAATAAAATAAATTTTGTTATATAATATGTAATTATAATAATCGTGTTAATTATAATTAAATAAATTCATATCAATTTAAAATGTAATATATCGTCGTTTGATCTCAAAAGTCAAATTATATATCTTATTTTAGAGTGGAGGTAGTATAATAAATAATATTACAAACTACTTAATAAACACTAGACCAATGGTTTTATGCGTTTCGTGTATATAAATAGTACAGGGTTAAAATATATATAAAATTTTAAATTAAAATAATAATATAATAAATTTATAAGGGCAACAACTTATAACTCAATTACACCAAAATGATCATTGTGCCATGGACGCTTTAATATACATATAACACCTGGTGGGATACGTATTGCACGTGTAAATAACATGAGAATACAATAAAATAAAAATTATAAAATTTGGATAATTAAATAAAAAGATATGTAAGTTTTAAATTAAAAAAATACTATAATTAAACATATAATGATAAAAGAGAAAAAAAATTATTGTAACCAATCACACCAATGCTCAAATGAGTCACTTTATTAATAGAGATAAATGTATTTAGTGCAAAATTGTTGCTTTGAAAATTTAAATACATTTACGTTACAATTTAAATTTTGGAATGTCACGCATTAACTATGATCAAAGTCAAATGACATTTCTTTGTAAAATAAACTTAATATGATTTTCCATAAAGATAAATAAATATTCCCTCCATCCCAAATTAATTGTATTTCTAGGACTTTTTAAAGTCAAATTGACTATTTTTAAAACTAATTTTTTTTATTATTTTTGCTAACATATATGTGAAGATATTATAACCAAAAGAAAGTATATACAATTTATTACTAATTTCAATTTTTATAATTTTAGAAATATATTTATATATGCTTAATTATTAATTTTAAAAATAATTAATTTGACTTAAAAAAGTCTAGAAAGCAATTAATTTGACACCGAGGAAGTAAATAAATAGAAAGCAAAGTGAAAGTAAGCGAGGGAGGATGAAACTCATCCACGTCATTGATCCATGTCACATAAAGCAACCGACTCTGAACCGTCGATTCTCGTAGCAATGAACGTCTCAAAACAATCAGACTCTCCACGCGGATCACTTGAAACTCCAAAAATTAACACCCAGCCCGCCCAAATTCAAAACTCCTCCCCAAATTTTCCTCTACATAAACCCAAACCCCACCTCAATCTCCCATCAGAACCACAGAAATCCAATCCAAGTTAAAACAAATTTATCATCTCTCTTTGATTCAAAATGTCTGGTCGAGGCAAGGGCGGCAAAGGGCTGGGCAAAGGCGGAGCCAAACGGCACCGTAAGGTGCTCCGGGACAACATTCAGGGGATCACCAAGCCGGCTATCCGGAGACTGGCGAGAAGAGGCGGCGTGAAGAGAATTAGCGGCCTCATTTACGAGGAAACCAGAGGGGTTTTGAAGATATTCTTGGAGAATGTGATTCGTGATGCGGTGACATACACGGAGCACGCTAGAAGGAAGACGGTCACTGCCATGGATGTTGTGTATGCTTTGAAGAGGCAGGGCAGAACTCTGTATGGATTTGGTGGTTAAGATTTGATTCCTATTTGGGTTTCTTTAGATTTAAATTGTGTGAACTTTTGGTATGTATAACTGAAGGATTTGATTGTTAATCAAAGTGTTAAATTTTTGTCTCTGATTTGGGCACCAAGATAATCTAATAGTTATATATTTGCTTGTAGAATTTGTTAATGATAATTTGGATTAGTTTTTTATAATGCAAAATGATATATATATTTAAATGTTTACGATAATTTTGTAATTGTTATTTATATGGATGAGTATTATTTGTAATTTTTTTAGAAATAAGTATAATAAATGAGATTTTTTAATAATTTTCATTAATTTTATGTATTGATAAATTTTGTAATTATAATTTGGCATAAATTTATTATAATACATAATTGAATGAATAATGTTATGCATAAATGGTATACAAAATTTTTTGCACAAAAAGTAGGATTTGTGTATTGTTTATTAATGAAAATATGTAAAGTATGTGTTAAATATTGGCTCATATTTGGTCAAAAATGGGTGCTCCACATTTAAATTACATGTTTTGCAATTGGTCCAAGTTGGTGTGCTAGACCTTGGCTAATTCCAAGATTGATGTGCTAGTGTGCAATTGGTCCAAGTTGGTATGTTAGGCCTTGCCTAATTCTAAGATTGGTGTGCTAGACCTTGCCTATAAAAGGAAGCACATTCATAAGATGAAAACACACCATCAATCCTAAGGGAGTAGGATCCCATCCCGGAGAGGGTGGAGAGAGTTATCCAAATGTAGAGAGATAAGAGGTATTCAAGTGTTAGAGAATTTTGTGTGGGAAAATTCTCTTGGGAAGAATTATCTTTTTTGAGTGGATGTGAGGAAATTTCTGAGAGAGTGAGTGATTGTAATATTATTCACATAGTAAATTTTCTCTGGGTTGTCTTTGACAACGAAAGTGGTTTTTCTCTGGTTTTGGAGTTTCCACTATAATTCTTGTGTTGTATGATTGTGTTCTAAATTCTCGATTTCCTATTTCTCTTTATCGTGAGACGTTGTAATTCCCAACAATTGGTATCAAGAGCTTTTGGTTCACGCCGTTGGTGTCTCCAACGGGTACGATCCGTTTAAAAAAAAATATCTGACATTAAAATCGATATAGAGAAATTTGATGGAAGAATTATTTTTTGGCTTGTGGCAAAGGCAAGTCAAAGATGTGATAATTCAATCTAAGTTACACAAGGTGTTTGAACATCTTCATGGCATGCCGCTAATATCCAAAGTTGCCATGAAAGAGGATGTGTTACTACTAGCGGGTTTTATGCACACGGGCATTGGTTGACATTGATGCAAGGTGTGTGGTGATGTCGATGGCTGATGTACTTCCGGGAAAGCCAACGTGGAAGTAGCACCATAATTTTTCAGCAAGTTTGTTCGACATGAAATCTTAGAATGGTTGATTCTAAGTGGTGTATGTGTAAACATGAAATTTTAGAATGGTTGATTCTGAGTGTATGTATACTCTTTATGGTGGAGTATGATAATTCTCTATACCGAGAATTATGACTGTTGGTGAAGACAGTGATAACAAAAGTTATGAAAAATTTTAGAATGGTTGATTCTGAATGGAGGTGTATTTTTTGTGGTGGAGTATGATAATTCTCTATGCCGAGAATTATGACTGTTGGTAAAGACGGTGATAGTAGAAGCTATGGCGATTTTTTGGAGAATATGAGCCAAGGTGGAGATTGTTAAATATTGGCTCATATTTGGTCAAAAATGGGTGCTCCACATTTAAATTACATGTTTTGCAATTGGTCCAAGTTGGTATGCTAGACCTTGCCTAATTCCAAGATTGGTGTGCTAGTGTGCAATTGGTCCAAGTTGGTATGTTAGGCCTTGCCTAATTCTAAGATTGGTGTGCTAGACCTTGCCTATAAAAGGAAGCACATTCATAAGATGAAAACACACCATCAATCCTAAGGGAGTAGGATCCCATTCCGGAGAGGGTGGAGAGAGTTATCCAAATGTAGAGAGATAAGAGGTATTCAAGTGTTAGAGAATTTTGTGTGGGAAAATTCTCCTGGGAAGAATTATCTTTTTTGAGTGGATGTGAGGAAATTTCTGAGAGAGTGAGTGATTGTAATATTATTCACATAGTAAATTTTCTCTGGGTTGTCTTTGACAACGAAAGTGGTTTTTCTCTGGTTTTGGAGTTTCCACTATAATTCTTGTGTTGTATGATTGTGTTCTAAATTCTCGATTTCCTATTTCTCTATATCGTGAGACGTTGTAATTCCCAACAATTGGTATCAAGAGCTTTTGGTTCACGCCGTTGGTGTCTCCAACGGGTACGATCCGTTTAAAAAAAAATATCTGACATTAAAATCGATATAGAGAAATTTGATGGAAGAATTATTTTTTGGCTTGTGGCAAAGGCAAGTCAAAGATGTGATAATTCAATCTAAGTTACACAAGGTGTTTGAACATCTTCATGGCATGCCGCTAGTATCCAAAGTTGCCATGAAAGAGGATGTGTTACTACTAGCGGGTTTTATGCACACGGGCATTGGTTGACATTGATGCAAGGTGTGTGGTGATGTCGATGGCTGATGTACTTCCGGGAAAGCCAACGTGGAAGTAGCACCATAATTTTTCAGCAAGTTTGTTCGACATGAAATCTTAGAATGGTTGATTCTAAGTGGTGTATGTGTAAACATGAAATTTTAGAATGGTTGATTCTGAGTGTATGTATACTCTTTATGGTGGAGTATGATAATTCTCTATACCGAGAATTATGACTGTTGGTGAAGACAGTGATAACAAAAGTTATGAAAAATTTTAGAATGGTTGATTCTGAATGGAGGTGTATTTTTTGTGGTGGAGTATGATAATTCTCTATGCCGAGAATTATGGCTGTTGGTAAAGACGGTGAAAGTAGAAGCTATGGCGATTTTTTGGAGAATATGAGCCAAGGTGGAGATTGTTAAATATTGGCTCATATTTGGTCAAAAATGGGTGCTCCACATTTAAATTACATGTTTTGCAATTGGTCCAAGTTGGTATGCTAGACCTTGCCTAATTCCAAGATTGGTGTGCTAGTGTGCAATTGGTCCAAGTTGGTATGTTAGGCCTTGCCTAATTCTAAGATTGGTGTGCTAGACCTTGCCTATAAAAGGAAGCACATTCATAAGATGAAAACACACCATCAATCCTAAGGGAGTAGGATCCTATCCGGTAGAGGGTGAAGTGGGTTATCCAAATGTAGAGAGATAAGAGGTAACCAAGTGTTAGAGAATTTTGTGTGGGAAAATTCTCTTGGGAGATTTATCTTTCTTGAGTGGATGTGAGGAAATTTCTGAGAGAGTGAGTGATTGTAATATTATTCACATAGTAAATTTTCTCTGGGTTGTCTTTGACAACGAAAGTGGTTTTTCTCTGGTTTTGGAGTTTCCACTATAATTCTTGTGTTGTATGATTGTGTTCTAAATTCTCGATTTCCTATTTCTCTATATCGTGAGACGTTGTAATTCCCAACAATTGGTATCAAGAGCTTTTGGTTCACGTCGTTGGTGTCTCCAACGGGTACGATCCGTTTAAAGAAAAATATCTGACATGAAAATCGATATAGAGAAATTTGATGGAAGAATTGTTTTTTGGCTTGTGGCAAAGGCAAGTCAAAGATGTGATAATTCAATCTAAGTTACACAAGGTGTTTGAACATCTTCATGGCATGCCGCTAGTATCCAAAGTTGCCATGAAAGAGGATGTGTTACTACTAGCGGGTTTTATGCACACGGGCATTGGTTGACATTGATGCAAGGTGTGTGGTGATGTCGATGGCTGATGTACTTCCGGGAAAGCCAACGTGGAAGTAGCACCATAATTTTTCAGCAAGTTTGTTCGACATGAAATCTTAGAATGGTTGATTCTAAGTGGTGTATGTGTAAACATGAAATTTTAGAATGGTTGATTCTGAGTGTATGTATACTCTTTATGGTGGAGTATGATAATTCTCTATACCGAGAATTATGACTGTTGGTGAAGACAGTGATAACAAAAGTTATGAAAAAATTTAGAATGGTTGATTCTGAATGGAGGTGTATTTTTTGTGGTGGAGTATGATAATTCTCTATGCCGAGAATTATGGCTGTTGGTAAAGACGGTGATAGTAGAAGCTATGACGATTTTTTGGAGAATATGAGCCAAGGTGGAGATTGTTAAATATTGGCTCATATTTGGTCAAAAATGGGTGCTCCACATTTAAATTACATGTTTTGCAATTGGTCCAAGTTGGTATGCTAGACCTTACCTAATTCCAAGATTGATGTGCTAGTGTGCAATTGGTCCAAGTTGGTATGTTAGGCCTTGCCTAATTCTAAGATTGGTGTGCTAGACCTTGCCTATAAAAGGAAGCACATTCATAAGATGAAAACACACCATCAATCCTAAGGGAGTAGGATCCCATTCCGGAGAGGGTGGAGAGAGTTATCCAAATGTAGAGAGATAAGAGGTATTCAAGTGTTAGAGAATTTTGTGTGGGAAAATTCTCTTGGGAAGAATTATCTTTTTTGAGTGGATGTGAGGAAATTTCTGAGAGAGTGAGTGATTGTAATATTATTCACATAGTAAATTTTCTCTGGGTTGTCTTTGACAACGAAAGTGGTTTTTCTCTGGTTTTGGAGTTTCCACTATAATTCTTGTGTTGTATGATTGTGTTCTAAATTCTCGATTTCCTATTTCTCTTTATCGTGAGACGTTGTAATTCCCAACAATTGGTATCAAGAGCTTTTGGTTCACGCCGTTGGTGTCTCCAACGGGTACGATCCGTTTAAAAAAAAATATCTGACATTAAAATCGATATAGAGAAATTTGATGGAAGAATTATTTTTTGGCTTGTGGCAAAGGCAAGTCAAAGATGTGATAATTCAATCTAAGTTACACAAGGTGTTTGAACATCTTCATGGCATGCCGCTAATATCCAAAGTTGCCATGAAAGAGGATGTGTTACTACTAGCGGGTTTTATGCACACGGGCATTGGTTGACATTGATGCAAGGTGTGTGGTGATGTCGATGGCTGATGTACTTCCGGGAAAGCCAACGTGGAAGTAGCACCATAATTTTTCAGCAAGTTTGTTCGACATGAAATCTTAGAATGGTTGATTCTGAGTGTATGTATACTCTTTATGGTGGAGTATGATAATTCTCTATACCGAGAATTATGACTGTTGGTGAAGACAGTGATAACAAAAGTTATGAAAAATTTTAGAATGGTTGATTCTGAATGGAGGTGTATTTTTTGTGGTGGAGTATGATAATTCTCTATGCCGAGAATTATGGCTGTTGGTAAAGACGGTGATAGTAGAAGCTATGGCGATTTTTTGGAGAATATGAGCCAAGGTGGAGATTGTTAAATATTGGCTCATATTTGGTCAAAAATGGGTGCTCCACATTTAAATTACATGTTTTGCAATTGGTCCAAGTTGGTATGCTAGACCTTGCCTAATTCCAAGATTGGTGTGCTAGTGTGCAATTGGTCCAAGTTGGTATGTTAGGCCTTGCCTAATTCTAAGATTGGTGTGCTAGACCTTGCCTATAAAAGGAAGCACATTCATAAGATGAAAACACACCATCAATCCTAAGGGAGTAGGATCCTATCCGGTAGAGGGTGAAGTGGGTTATCCAAATGTAGAGAGATAAGAGGTAAGCTAGGTTTAGAGTATTTTGTGTGGGAAAATTCTCTTGGGAGATTTATCTTTCTTGAGTGGATGTGAGGAAATTTCTGAGAGAGTGAGTGATTGTAATATTATTCACATAGTAAATTTTCTCTGGGTTGTCTTTGACAACGAAAGTGGTTTTTCTCTGGTTTTGGAGTTTCCACTATAATTCTTGTGTTGTATGATTGTGTTCTAAATTCTCGATTTCCTATTTCTCTATATCGTGAGACGTTGTAATTCCCAACAATTGGTATCAAGAGCTTTTGGTTCACGTCGTTGGTGTCTCCAACGGGTACGATCCGTTTAAAGAAAAATATCTGACATGAAAATCGATATAGAGAAATTTGATGGAAGAATTGTTTTTTGGCTTGTGGCAAAGGCAAGTCAAAGATGTGATAATTCAATCTAAGTTACACAAGGTGTTTGAACATCTTCATGGCATGCCGCTAGTATCCAAAGTTGCCATGAAAGAGGATGTGTTACTACTAGCGGGTTTTATGCACACGGGCATTGGTTGACATTGATGCAAGGTGTGTGGTGATGTCGATGGCTGATGTACTTCCGGGAAAGCCAACGTGGAAGTAGCACCATAATTTTTCAGCAAGTTTGTTCGACATGAAATCTTAGAATGGTTGATTCTAAGTGGTGTATGTGTAAACATGAAATTTTAGAATGGTTGATTCTGAGTGTATGTATACTCTTTATGGTGGAGTATGATAATTCTCTATACCGAGAATTATGACTGTTGGTGAAGACAGTGATAACAAAAGTTATGAAAAAATTTAGAATGGTTGATTCTGAATGGAGGTGTATTTTTTGTGGTGGAGTATGATAATTCTCTATGCCGAGAATTATGGCTGTTGGTAAAGACGGTGATAGTAGAAGCTATGACGATTTTTTGGAGAATATGAGCCAAGGTGGAGATTGTTAAATATTGGCTCATATTTGGTCAAAAATGGGTGCTCCACATTTAAATTACATGTTTTGCAATTGGTCCAAGTTGGTATGCTAGACCTTACCTAATTCCAAGATTGATGTGCTAGTGTGCAATTGGTCCAAGTTGGTATGTTAGGCCTTGCCTAATTCTAAGATTGGTGTGCTAGACCTTGCCTATAAAAGGAAGCACATTCATAAGATGAAAACACACCATCAATCCTAAGGGAGTAGGATCCCATTCCGGAGAGGGTGGAGAGAGTTATCCAAATGTAGAGAGATAAGAGGTATTCAAGTGTTAGAGAATTTTGTGTGGGAAAATTCTCTTGGGAAGAATTATCTTTTTTGAGTGGATGTGAGGAAATTTCTGAGAGAGTGAGTGATTGTAATATTATTCACATAGTAAATTTTCTCTGGGTTGTCTTTGACAACGAAAGTGGTTTTTCTCTGGTTTTGGAGTTTCCACTATAATTCTTGTGTTGTATGATTGTGTTCTAAATTCTCGATTTCCTATTTCTCTATATCGTGAGACGTTGTAATTCCCAACAATTGGTATCAAGAGCTTTTGGTTCACGCCGTTGGTGTCTCCAACGGGTACGATCCGTTTAAAAAAAAATATCTGACATTAAAATCGATATAGAGAAATTTGATGGAAGAATTATTTTTTGGCTTGTGGCAAAGGCAAGTCAAAGATGTGATAATTCAATCTAAGTTACACAAGGTGTTTGAACATCTTCATGGCATGCCGCTAGTATCCAAAGTTGCCATGAAAGAGGATGTGTTACTACTAGCGGGTTTTATGCACACGGGCATTGGTTGACATTGATGCAAGGTGTGTGGTGATGTCGATGGCTGATGTACTTCCGGGAAAGCCAACGTGGAAGTAGCACCATAATTTTTCAGCAAGTTTGTTCGACATGAAATCTTAGAATGGTTGATTCTAAGTGGTGTATGTGTAAACATGAAATTTTAGAATGGTTGATTCTGAGTGTATGTATACTCTTTATGGTGGAGTATGATAATTCTCTATACCGAGAATTATGACTGTTGGTGAAGACAGTGATAACAAAAGTTATGAAAAATTTTAGAATGGTTGATTCTGAATGGAGGTGTATTTTTTGTGGTGGAGTATGATAATTCTCTATGCCGAGAATTATGGCTGTTGGTAAAGACGGTGATAGTAGAAGCTATGGCGATTTTTTGGAGAATATGAGCCAAGGTGGAGATTGTTAAATATTGGCTCATATTAGGGAGTAGGATCCTATCCGGTAGAGGGTGAAGTGGGTTATCCAAATGTAGAGAGATAAGAGGTATCCAAGTGTTAGAGAATTTTGTGTGGGAAAATTCTCTTGGGAAGAATTATCTTTCTTGAGTGAATGTGAGGAAATTTCTGAGAGTGTGAGTGATTGTAATATTATTCACATAGTAAATTTTCTCTGGGTTTACTTTGACAACGAAAGTGATTTTTTCTCCGGCTTTGGAGTTTCCACTATAATTCTTGTGTTGTGTGATTGTGTTCTAAATTCTCAATTTCCTATTTCTTTATATCGTGAGACGTTGTAATTCCCAACAGTATGTAATTGTAGATTCTCCGTTTTATTTTCTCTTTTTATTTAATGTTTGTATATAATTTTTA
The DNA here is from genome assembly GCA_034770075.1 of Aralia elata. Lineage (NCBI taxonomy): Eukaryota > Viridiplantae > Streptophyta > Magnoliopsida > Apiales > Araliaceae > Aralia > Aralia elata. The sequence continues at coordinate 19,551,878 of CM068382.1, forward strand.
TGTATAATTTGTGTTTTTAGCAATATTTTAACCGGACTCTTTTATAATATTTACATTCGGAATTGTGCTATCCGGAGGCTTTGTCTAAAGCTGAGAAATTCGGAATTCGTTTGAATTGATTTGAAAAAGATTCAAAAGAGAAGTCACCCACGAATTATTATGTTAGGCTAACAGCCTTGATTTTATTTAAATTGCATAACTTTTGGCAAAATTGGTTTTATAATAAAGTGAGTATAATGTTTGGCTACAGTCCCTCAGTCTGAAATTAAATATTCAATTTTGATTTTTTTTGGTCAAATTGACTTCTTTTTTAAAAAATTAATAATTAAGTATATATAAAAATATTTTTATAATTTTTAAAATTGGAGTTAGTAGTAAATTAAATATAATTTCTTTTGGTTATAATCTCATCTTCTATAATTTGGAAAAAGTAGTTTTAAAAATTGTCAATTTGAACTAAAAAAAGTATGAGAACTTTCTTTTTTAGTACTACATAAATTTAAGATAATTGTATGCATGAATATTAATGATTTGAATTTTTTAAAATGATAGTTTTGTGCTTTTGCTAAAAGTGTTTCAACCTAAAATAAAAACTTTATGCTTTAGTCAAAAGTATTTTTATACTCAAATATCTAATTTTTAAATTGTGCTTTTAAAAAATTATTCCCTTCGTTCTCAAAAGAATAGTTAAATGTACAACTATTTTTGTCTTCAAAAGAATGAAACAAATTACATAAAGTGAAAAATAATTATGTCATTTAGTGAGATCCATCACTATAAAAAAATAAAATTACTTATCACTTTATATAATGTAGTAGAACCACTAAGGAAAAAATTTGAAACTTTATTTATTCTCTTATTTTTTCTTCATATGTGTGAAATTTATATTTTGCTCATAATTTTGAGAACCGAAGGAATACTAAAATCAAAACTTTTTAATTTTTAATTTAGAAGTGTTATCAATTCATCCAAAAAAACACTCCTAAACGTGCTCTAAAGACTTGAATGTGGCAATTTGATTTCTTGATGAATCTCTATTTTCTTTTGGACTATTTTTTGAAATATTTAAGACCTAAAATTTATATAATTAATTTAAAATTATAAGGAGTCCATAAGTAAATTCTTATAATTGTCTATTATAAAATAATAAATATTTGGGTAAATTTTACTTCATCATGTGAGATTTTAATATTTTCCCACTTAATCACTTGTTGTCTAGAAAGCTACACTTAAACACCTGAGATTTTGAGGTGAAGTGAAAAAGTACTTTCCGTATTAACGTCGTGACTTTAAATGGCTAAAGACATATTTGCCCTTCGTATATAAATTGAAAAAGACAAAAATGAGGCTTACTTGTGTCTAGAGTTTGAAGAAAGTGAAATTAAGCGATTTCATGGCGATTTTGAGTTTCCATCAAATCTTCTTCAAATTTGAATGGATTGTATGGTGATTTAAGGGGTTCTTGGGGTTTTAGACTCAATCCAGTGAGTTCGTGGTAAAAATTGGTTCTTGGAACTGAGGAGTAGTTGGTACGAGGAGCTTTTGGAATTTGAACACGCCGCGTTTTACTGGGAAGGATCTAACCATAGAAACGAATCTACAAGGCTATCACCTTCTTTGGCCAAATCTTCTAACCTTTTCACAATTACAGTTCACTGCACCCTTAACTAATAGAATAGAAAGTCAAGGGGCTTGAAAGTGAACCTTCTTATTAGAGAAAGGTTAGGAACCCTAGTTATGGAGTTTTCGCCCTAACCTAGGTTAGGGGGTTATTAGACCGTAGCTTGTTGTTGAAAAATGTAGTAGGCTAGCGTGGCTCGCTCCGCTCTTCAAGCTCCGCCCCTTTACTCAACCTCTCTATCTATAAAAAGCCCTTTCTCCTTTTCATAATAATAAGGTCAGCTTTGAAGTCATAGCTTGCTGGTTTTTCCATCATTCAATTCAAAAATAATCAAATGAAACCTGGCAAAAAAAGAAGTGAACACTTTGATGAGGAACGAAGTTTCATGTTTGTTTTTCTTTAAACCCCCAATCCCTCTCGCTTGTCGTTACTAACGGAGTCTCGGTTGATTTCCTTTCCTTTAGCTACTCAGATGTTTCAGTTCGCTAAGTTTGAAAAGTCCAAAGAGGATATAGAATAATTTTCACTAGTGCACAAGTTAAAAATTAAAATATATAGAATAACTGAAAATAGGATTCTATTATAGAGCTTTTTTCACAAAACAAGCTAACACAAAACACATGACTCTGTATTATCACTTAGATCGTAGAGTAATAACTTAATAATCGTAGAGTAATGACTTAACGATCGTAGAGTTTAGAGTGATTTCAGCCTTTACTATAGTAGAGTTACTCTACTATCGTAGCACTTATTTTATTTTATTTGATTTAATTTGTAAATTTGTATACTCTAATATTTTATTTTTAATATTTAAATAAATATTTTTAACAAAAATTATTTAGGGAAATACATTTAGTGTTTTTGGTATAGTTGTTATTTTCAGAGATGCATCACAATTCAATTTCAAGATGTCCCAAGCAATAAAACTATTGAAGTTGAAGAAATTGTGGAATACAATTTGGGCCCCTTCCATTTTCCCTCATAGTGTTCTCATTCCCTCATTGTGTTCATTAGTGCCAGTCATTGTCCCACTTGAGGTTGTTGTATAAGGCAAACATCATGCTCAAAAGTCACAGTCATCGCATCCAAAAATACAACTTACTTTTTGATGGTTTGTTCGAGTCGATAATTCTTATAGATGTCTTATTTCCACATCTACATACCCTAGGTATGTAGCGAAAGTCACCATTATTTCATCTTACATTATTGTTTGAGGAAGACATGGCTCCTAATTCACATAAATAGGAGAAAGAAGGAATGATGCATTTTAACCAACACCTTGTGGGCAACTTTTAAATTGAATAACAACAATAAATTTATGAAAATAAAGTAAAACTAGAGATGAAATTAGTTGATCTACATATCTTACTTGTGAATATGATGAATTAATATCCCTGATCAAAAGTAGATAGAAACTACAAATGTTCTAAATGGTAGAAAAGAGCTACTAAGGGTGAACAAATGTAAGAAAGTGGGAGTTTTATAGACAATGTATATGTGGGGGCATATTGGATAAATTTCAGCCTTATTTGACCGTTAGAACAATGCATCACACTATTTAGGAGAGCTACCCGCACACACAGTTAGTTTGGAAGGAAAATATAACTTTTTCACTTCACTTCAAAACCTTAGGTGTTTAAGTGTAGCTTTCTAGACAACAAGTGGTTAAGTAAAAAAATGGTAAAATCTCATGTGGTGAAGTGAAATTTACCCTAAATCTTTTTATAGCAGTATATTTTTCTAATTGAGAGGTTTGCGTATAATTCTAAAAAAGTGCTAATAGCCTTATCGATTATTGAATAAGCCTAGACCTGACAATGGGTTGGGTATGGTCCGAATGACCTTTCTCATACCCGTTTTGCCTATATATACATTACCTCTCCGAACTTGATTAGATCCCAAAAATAAGTATCCCATACCCGAGTTGCTTTGTCCTGATTACTTGAATTCTTCCCTTTTCCTATATTAAATTCTTTCAATTTTTTTGCATATTACTTTTGTACAATTATTTTTGATTTAAAATCATACAACATGTAATATTTTTGTTAGGACAAATGCATATTTGATTTGATGATGATATAATGTATATTTATATCCAGTAGTTGATTGTAAATTCCTTATATTGAAATTGATGTAAAATGACTTATAATAAGGATCAAATTTATTAGGTTGATCTAACATTAACGTTCGTAGAGTGAATACTTAGTATAGAACTAAGTCAGGAAACGATCGTAGAGTAAGACAGTGAAGCAGTCTAAGATCGTAGAGCTAACTGCTCAAACGCTGGAGTTCGTAAAGCAACAACGGTGAATACTCAAAGATCGTAGAGTTGACTGATGATCATAGAACTGCAGCAACAAACATAGTGAAGATCGCAGAGTCTGTCAAAGATCGTAGAGTTGCCTACTTTGAGATCGTAAAACAAGTTGAAGATTACAGATTCTGCCAGAGATCGTAGAGCTCATTAAAGACCGTTAAGTCTGTCAGAGATCATATAGCTCAATAAAGACCGTAAAGTCTGTTATAGATTGTAAAGCTCAATGAAGACCGTAAAGTCTATCAGAGATCATAGAGCTAAATGGAGACCGTATAGAGTTTGTCAGAGATTATAGAGCTCAATGAAGACCGTAGAGTCTGAAAGAGATCGTAGAGTTCATCAAAAATTGTAGAGCTTGTCAATCATAGAGTTGTTAGCCAGATACTCTACGACCACCATGAAACTCTACAATTAAGAAAATCATAGAGTATGTTAGCTTTAACAATGGACCGACACTGTCAAAACTCGTGGAGCATAGATCCCAAGATAGTTGTTGAACATCTTAAAGTTTGAAAGAAGATCAGATCGAAGTGTGTCTAAACAACTAGTTCGGTAAAGTGACAACAACCCACTTGCAGGTCACTGCAGTTTAATGTGACTTATAGAGCCGAAAGCAAGCTAACACATACTCACCCAAAAGTCAACAATTAGATATCTTCTAAAATTAAAGCATTAAATAAGCAACGACAACTTTTAAATGGGACAATCTCGAGGACATCTATAAAAGACATGCAGATTTAATACAACAGTAATAAGAAGAAATAATAAAAGCTAATCTGCTGCCAAACTCACAAGGCTCTACTTTACAATTTCAAAGATCTTAAAGATCCAAAACATTTTGTTCAGCTGGTAAGTCATTTCAGATTAGACTTAAAGCCACTTAGCAGCACCCCAACCAAACACTCTATCTTAGTGATTGAGAGGTTTAAGTGACCTATTACAGCCAAGTCTTAGTGACTTAAATAAATCTAACTACAACCAAGTCTAAGTAACTTGAAGAGATCTAAGTGATCTAATAGCTGCCAAGTCTAAGTGACTTGAAGGGTTTTGTGTGAACCAGTCTTAGTGACCTTTGTAATCAGTCATAGTGACTTGTTCCAAGTCTAAGTGACTTGAAGGAATTTTTGTTATTCAGTTGTTGTAATAGTTCTTTGTAAACTGATCTTAGTGATCACCTCATCCTTAGTAGATTTCCTACTCGAGGAGTAGAAGAGTGGACTAGGAGATATTTGTTCCCTGAACCACTTAAAATTCCTTGTGTCTATTTATTTTCCGCATTTATTTTCCTTTTCATTACTTTCAGTACTCTACAATTTTGCCTGTGACTTAGTTCCACATTTGATTGTAAAATTTAGAACTGTGACTTTCCTAAATCTTTGAAATGAGATTTTCAAATTATCATTTCACTGTGTATAATTAAATTAACCTACTTAATTTATAAGTTGGTAATACTATTGAAAAAAGAAAGTTTTTAAAAGAATTTATTCAACCCCCCTCCTAGATCTCCAAGTGCCTTTGGGAAATAACAAGTGGTATCAGAGTAGGTTCTCATAATTAAAGATTAAATCACTTGAGTATATCAATGACACAAAATAAAACCAGTTCTGAGCTTAGTGGTGGAAACAAGCCACCCCTATGTAATAAACATAAATTTGTTAACTGAAAAGTGCGAATACAGGTTTATATGGATGTACTTGATGAGGAAATGTTTAATGTTGTTCTAAATGACCCATATATTCCCACGAAGTTAGCTCCAACAATAGAAGATCCAAACAAGGTTGTGATCAAGTAAAGGGCCGAATGAACTGATATGGAGAAAAAACTCGTGCAACTCGATGAGAAAGCCAAGAACATTATGTTCATTGCTTTAGAGGACGAGCTGTTTGAGAATGTGGTCAACTGCAAGATGGCAAAGGAAGTATGGGAAGCTCTTCTGGTGATACACGAGGGAACTGAAGAAGTTAGGGAAAACAAACAATCCCTACTGACTCAACAGTATAAAATGTTTTTCCATGTTCCTAGGGAGAACATAACAGCAACCTATGAAAAATTTAATATTTTGCTCAACTCCCTCAGAGCATTCGGGAAGGTCTATAAATACCTCAACATCAAGTTCATGAGAGCATTGCCAAGCAAATGGGATGCAAAGACCACGACAATTAAATAATCAAAAAATTTGCACGAGATGACTGTGCAGAAGCTCTACGGTAATCTTCTTACCTGTGAGTTGGAGTTGAACCAAAGGGCAAAGACTACTTCAGAATTCAAAAGGAAAGAGAAAGGAGTAGCTCTCAAAGCTGCTGAGGCATCTTTCAAAGCCCCCTTGGAAGATGAATCTGATGATGATGATGATGATGAGGATATTACTCTTTTTGCCCTAAAGCTGAGCAAGTTTATGAGAAAGGGCAGAAGCAACAATTTTAAAAGAAATAACAATAACAATTTCAACAATAATAAAGATCATTCGAAAGACTTGTGCTACAATTACAAAAAGTCAGGCCACTATATTGCTGACTGCAACAAGCCCCTAAGAGAGAAGCTGGAGAAAGACAAGCAGAGGAAAAAGTCAACACCGAAGAAAGAATTCATAGGATACAAAAAGTATCCCAAGAAAGATAAAGGTCTAATAATAGAAGGTTCATGGAGTAACTCTGAGAATGATTCAAATTTAGAGTCCAATGATGAAGAAATACCCCATATGGCCAATCTTTGTCTTATGGCTATAGAAACTTAAGCAGACAACGCCATTAATCATCAAGAAATTGATATTAGTGAGGGATTTAATTTCAATTCTCCAGATGTAGATATAGATGACTTAAGAACTACTTTGTATGATATTACATCTGATCTGCATAAATATATAAAGTGATTTTGGGTTCTATCAAGGGATCATTCTCTTCTTCAAGAAGAGAAAGAGAAAGTACAAGTAGAGATGGAAATAGCTCTACGAACTACTAGCTCTCTATCCAAGTTTGAGGTTGAGAATGAAAACTTGAGAAAGATAATTGAGAAATCTGCACAGAGAGAATCAACTTTAGTTTTCAAGATTGAGGAACTAGAGAAGACTATCTCGACATGAAACATGTCTTCTTCTTCTATGGATTCCCTGCTCACAAGTCAGAGAACAGTCTCAGACTGATCAAGATTAGGATTTAGGGATTCATCCTCAGATCGTACAGTGGACACAACGCTAGAGATTAATAATAACAGTGCTTCTACCTCCCATAGAAGCTTGTATTTGTGAAATCCACAGAGGTTGTAAAGTCGATTATTCCAAATTATACGATCTTAGTTGGTCAAGTTATGATCCCAAAGAATAACAAATCACACACTGGTCTAGGGTTCAAGAAATAGGAGGGTAAGTCAAACACTACCTTCAAGCTTTGAAGGATCGTAGAGTCGGGCAATACTTACTCTACGAACTAACCAGGCAAGAATCGTAGAGTTGACTTTCACTCTATGAAATCTTAGAATTGTAAAGCAGCGTGGAAACAAAAAGAGTATGAGCCTAGAAGAGAGGTTGTAAGTGTCTATAGTCCACATATGTCCTTGAAAAGAAGGAATTTGGAGTGTACTTTAGTGAGGAATTAAAGTATGTAAGAGACATTGGCTACACTGTGATCCCATCCAAACACACACAAGCATGTATTATATAAAATGTTACAATTGTCCTAAATATGGACATGTTATTGCTGTATGTTATAATGATTATTATCCTGTTCATCAGAGACCTAAAATCAAACAAGTTTGGGTCCCAAAAGGAATTAACAAATCAAATCCCAAGCAAATCTGGGTACCAAAGTAAAAGTTGATATGTATTGCAAGAAAGGAGTTCCACTAGCTCGATCTGGTATCTTGATAGTGGATGCTCGAAACATATTACTGGAAATAAGGCTCTCCTATTGAACTTCAAAGAAAAGGATGGTCCTATAGTTATTTTTGGAGACAACAACTCTGGAAAGACTAGAGGATATGACTCTATTAGAAATGGTTCAGTATCCTTCAGCAAAGTGACATTCATTAAAGGCTTAAAGCATAATCTCCTAAGCATCAACCAACTATATGATAAAGGGCATCAAGTAATCTTCCTCAACAACCAGTGTCAAGTCAAAGACCTGAAATCTAATTCGTTGAAGATGACTAGAACTAGAGAAAGCAATGTATATGTGGTGAATCGTACAGAACTGATTTCAATTGAAACTACTCGCTTCTTTACTAAAGCATCAGAAGATATAAGTTGGTTGTGGTATCGAAGACTATCTGATTTGAACTTCAGAAACATGTCAAAGCTTGCCTCCAAAGATCTAGTTTCAGGATTACCAAAGCTGAATTTTGTAAAGGAAAAACCTTGCAAATCATGTCAGCTAGGAAAACAAACAAGAGTCTCATTCAAAAGCAAGACAGTCAACTCCAATAATAGGCCTCTACAACTACTTCATATGGATTTCTTTGGGCCTATCCCAACTGTCAGCCTTAGAGGAAAAAGATACTCACTGGTCATAGTAGATGACTATAGCAGATTCACATAGGTATTCTTCCTGAGCTCTAAGGATGCAACCAGCTCCCAATTGATCAAAATTTTCAAGCTAGTCGAGAATAAGAAGGGTGAAACTTCCCTGAGGTGGACAAGTTCTGTGAAGACAATGGAATCAATCTTAACTTCTCAGGTCCAAGAACTCCACAACAAAATGGAGTAGCTGAAAGGAAGAACATAACTCTCATAGAGGCAGGAAGGACTCTTCTAGTCGTTGCTCGTCTACCTGAATACTTCTGGGTTGAACCTGTAAATAATGCCTGTTACACTCAAAATTGATCGCTCATTCACTCCACATTTAAGAAAACACTCTACGAATTATGGAAAGAAAGGAAGCTCAACATAAGCTACTTTCATGTATTTGGCTATGCGTGCTACATCCTCAATAACAGCAAGAGATATCTGACCAAGTTTCAACCCAAGTCAGACGAAGGATTTTTTCTTTGTATTCTATAGATAGCAAAACCTACAGAGTATTCAACAAGAAATTGTTGAGCTGCCGCATGTGGACATGCGCCATTGATTTTCGTACTTTATTTCCACTATTAACATGGAAGGAAAATGGTACCACTGAACACAAACAAAATCTCTCTTTTTTAGCTGAAATAGATAACTCACATGCCCACGGGTAGTTGTAAGACCCCGAATTTATGAAATAAAAGTTTATTATTTTCTTTATGATTATTTTTCTAAATAGTGAAGTGCTTAATTGTTATAAATGATAGTTAAGGGTGTTATATGCAAATTATCTGATAAACAATATGTCGGAAAATATTACTTTTGTCGGGGAATATTATATTCGGTACCGTACGACGGCGCCGAAATGATAATATTGTCAACGATAGTGGGTTCCATTGTCGGATACTGAAAACAACAGTATTATCACCTGCAACTGTTGAAATACCCGGTAATAAAAAGAACAGTAAAACGCGTTATTTCACAGTAGTACGCGATATTTCACATGTACACGGTGTTGCACAGTATTTTTAAATTATTGATTCAATAATTGATAAAGTGACAATTGCACAGTATTTTGATTCAATAATTGTTACAGTAGTATCTGTATAATATTTTATATTATTTGTCACGACACTGTAACACATATTATTTGATATGATAGTTTAGCATTATTGACAATGTCTAGAAATTCTGTCAAGGAAAGGAGTTATTTAATTGCGCGCCATTTTTATGGAAAGCCTCCTCTTTCCTGGGAATAATCTGGTTGCCAGTATTGCGAGTATATGTTATCTGTGATATTAATACATTTAACATAATAATACAGAAAATAGATTTATTAATAATAAAAAATTTGATAATGGTTTTATCTTTTTGATAATGGATTTATCTTTTTGATAATGGATTAATCTTTTTGAAAAAATGGATGGATGATATAAATTGAAGAAAAAATAGATGGATGATATAAGTTGAAGAAAAAATGGATGGATGATATAGGTTGAAGAAAAAATGGATGGATGATATAAAAAGAGTGTGATAATTAATGTGTGGTAGATATTGATTACATTTTACTATAAATAGGGGGTTTAGTATAAGAAAAATCCTAACTTCCTTACTTGCTTATGCTTCCTTTCTCTCTCTAAATTTCTATTTGTGAGAATACTAGTATTATCCAAAGTTAGTAAACTTCATAGAAAGTAGCATCCCGTCACTTGTTAACGAAGGTATGGAATATCATTTATTTCATACTCATATATAATATCATTTGCTTTCATGTTCGTAAGTGATATTATACTCATAAAGGTTGTTATTCATTCTGTATTAATTTGTGAGGATAACTTGTCCGTGCGGTATGACGCATGCCTGGTGAATATCCTTTTGTATTCATTCCTTATTATTCTGTGGGAATAACTTGTATGTACGAGTGTCGTACCTGGTGAATACCCTTTTGTATTCATTCTTTATTACTCTGTGGGAATAACCTGTATGTACGGAGTGTCGTACCTGGTGAATATCCCTTTGCATTTGTTCTTTATAAATTTGTGGGTATAACCTGTCTGTGCGGATTGACGCATACCTAGTGAATAACCCTTTGTATTCATTACTTATTAATCTTTTGTGGAAATAACCTGTCTACGCGAATTATCGCATGACAGGTGAAAATCCATTTGCAGTTTCATATATTCTGTTATACTCGTATAACATATCATTTCTTTTGTACTCTTTAAGGGATATCTTTTTCTTTCACATTTCTCCATTTATGATAAGAAATCTTTGTTTGTTTTCAAAACCTTATTTTTAAATGGAGAAAATTCCTGAAAATTAGTAGAATATCCTTAATAGTTTGTGCTTCATCTAATATCTTTTCACTTGAATCTTTCTATTTCATTTTATACGTTATAGTTGAAGTATGAAATAATTTCTTGAATATCATTCTTGAATTTGACTCCGCAATTTGGTCATCGTGTTGGCAATTTGGTCAATCTTTGATACTGATTAAAGTATAAATCTTTTCTTATCTTTAATCTCACTGTATCATTGTCATCATCCTCATCCTCATACTTAAATTGTGGTGATAGTTCTCTTTGGCCTGTAGTGCAAAGATGAACTAGCGTGACATGATTTTGGCCAAACTGTGTATTGGTATAATCATGACTTTTGGTGTTACAAACAAAGGCGTATGATGAAAGTTCTCTTTGGCCCGTAGTGCAAAGATGAACTGGCGTTTGGCATGATCATGACCGGTGATGTTACAAATAAATATCTTTGGCACGTAGTGCAAAGAGAAGCTGTTGAAACTGTTGATTGGTGTTACAAATAAATATCTTTGGCACGTAGTGCAAAGAGAGGCTGTTGAAATTGTTGATTGGTGTTACAAATAAATATCTTTGGCACGTAATGCAAAGAGAGGCTGTTGAAATTGTTGATTGGTGTTACAGAGATATAATATTGGTGGTGATCCTTTAACTTATAGAAGATGGTAGATATTATAATCTACTTGACTCTTCTAATGGATTGTTCGTTCCGCTGCAGTTGTTGTTATTGAATAATATCTTTAAATCTCTGATTTATTTCGGTTGAAGGCTAAAGATAATTTTATTCTTCATTATCTTAGTCATGATATTTCCTACTGGGCTATTTGTGCTCACTCTTTTCCTTTCTTCTCTTCAGGAAAATAGAGTGTAGCGGGGACTAGCCGGGGAATGGAGTGATGGTCCGAGACAATAGGAGTATCTCAATACATTACTATTAGTGTGGCAATAAATGTATTGAGAATTTAAGATGTATTTGTTTTGTGTTGTCGTATTTTGCACGACACTTATTAGCTGTAAATGGGAAAATTCGTATTTGTATTTGTATTTTTGTAGAATATTATTGGCGACTCAAAATGGGTTGTGTGAATGTATTTTGGGGGCGTCACAGTAGTGGTGCACAAATGGCCCACGGCTTGGCCTTGGTCCGGCATGGGGCCAAGCTTGGTCAACGTCGGGCTACTCAGGCCCGGTCTGCAATGCTAGGATCAGACCATGATTTGTAGACTCATATCCAGCCTGACCTGACCTTCTAAAATGTCTGGACTGGGCTGGTTTGCGGCCTGGACCAGCCTGCGGCATAAGCCTAGCCTTATGCTGTAAGCTTGGCTTGTTACTTACTAGTCCTTTTATAAGGAAAACTTACTTAGACTTTTATCATCTAACCAATTTGGGACTTAGTCATTTAGAAAAAAAATGTGGGACTTGAGGATTGCTCTTATAGTGTGAAATGTAATGTTCAATTCAAGTTCAACTCAATGTGGGACTTTGAGATTATAAATTATAGATTCAATTCAAATTCTCGTAGCTACTGCTACTGATTCTACAGGTTGTCATCGTGACTCTATCCTCTATTTGAGATCTTCATTATAAAAGTCTTTGGACTATTGTTGGGTTGATCAATAAACTTGTTTGTGCATGACTAATGGACCTGCTCCAAGCTATGTGTCATTTGCTTTGTTACTGAAATAGTTGTTAGCTACACGCTGAAGAGACGTGTTCGTCGCTGGGCTTCCAAACTTCTTAGAAGACTAAAAGATGATTAAAGTTTCATAATCCTTCGTATCAATTCCTTTTTATATTTACATCGTCAACCCACAATTACAGTCGAACTATGTTGAAGGTAACTACTTAAATTTCTTTTTGTAACAGATATGAGACATTAACACGTTTCTTTCTCATGGATGTTGCGCTTGTCATTTCCTTTTTGTTTTTTTTAAGATTATGTGGTCTTGTTAGAATTGATGTTTTCTTAAATAGTACATACCAAGGCTGGTGCCCGTTGCTTGAGTAATAGATTATACATGAGCTTGATGGAAGCCAATGTTTGTGTTTAAATTCTTTTGATCAACTTTGCAATTACTGGCAACTAAGATAATATCTATTTCCTTTCCTTAGAATATTCTAATATTCAACTGCATGTCTACGTCAAAGATGTGATATATGCATCCTTATATTGCTAATAGTTGTATGAACTTATTTATTTGAATAATCTGTATCTCAAGAGAAAAAACAAACTAATCAAAAGAATCAGCTTCAAGGGGAAATGCAATAAAGACAATGACATATGACTGTCAGTTTGTGAAAATAAATTGAAAGCGCACGACTACAGGATGAGGCATATGTTGGATTGAAAAAAATGTTTATATTAAGATAGTATTAGAAGTGTAGTTTAAATTGATATTCAGCATATGAACATGAAGTGATAGATACAAAAAAGCTTATTATAAGTTCTTCTAAGCCCTCATTTTTTTTGGCAGAACGTGATTTACATACAAATACTATTTTATTTTTTATTGCTCTAGCACATGCCACCTTCTTCTAAATCATGCATATATATTGTATTATATTGGCTTGACTTGGTTTTTATTTTCATAATTTAGAGGTCACTATGGCGAAGCCTGTTGAACTAGTATATACTTTTATAGATTGATTTTACAGTTTGCCATTTTGAAGTGAGAAGAGATGGTGAATCTTTACGATCTATTTTAGTAGGGGATGCCAATGAGTGTTATTGAACTGATTAAAGAAAAGAAAAGGAAGAAGTAACACATCTATTTTTGTCCCATATCACACCTCAAGAAACATATGTTTAACAACAAGCTATAAGAGTGAGAGGCCCTTGGTTCAAATGCATTTTTTTGTTTTAGAGTCCCACATCGTCTAATATACTTCTCTTCTCCTATCTTTATTTTATAAATAGAGGAGAGTAAGATTAATATTTTTAAGTAAAGCGTGGAAGTCCAAAGGTTGGGCCTAGGTTGGGCAGAGTCTGGCCTGTAGGCCTTAACAGGCTACATATTATTTTGCCAAGCCTGGGCCGCCCTGGCCTTATAATCTGAAAGTCAAGGCCTGACCTGGTCAGCGACCAAGGCTTGGCAGACCCAAGTCGAATCAGGCCAGGCCGGCTTGTTGTGCATCCCTGTCCATGGGTAATTCCAACCCTATTTTTGATGCATGGATAGGCAACGAGAAGAAGCTTAAAGTATCAATCCATGTCACCTTCGATGAATCTGACTTAGGGGATTTAAGAAAAGTCGTGCCTTCCGATGAAATCGTAGAGCAAGAACCAACAATCGTAGAGCAGAAGAACCCTACGATCAGAGACCCAACGATCATAGTGCCAGAGCAATAGATCGTAGAGTCTATAGTTCCTGAGATGGAGACTCTACGAATTGAAGATTCTTCTAAGCAAAAGCCAGAGCTTGAAGAACTCAGACAAGAAGGCACAAGGAATGATGTTCCAACTGGAAGCAAGTGGGAAAAAGATCTGATTATCGGGGATTCCAATGCAAGAATCAGGACTAGGTCGACAGCTCAGAATGAATGCTTATTCCTAAACTTTCTCTCTCAAATGGAGCCTGAAAAGATAGAAGAAGCAATGGAAGATTCAAGCTGGATTGAAACTATGCAACAAGAGCTGAATTAGTTTGAAATAAGTAGAGTTTAGAGATTAGTGCCAATACCTAAAGATCATCCAGTCATCGGCGCCAAATGGGTATTCAGAAATAAGATGGATGAAGATGGGATGATCATAAGGAATAAGGTAAGATTGGTGGCCAAAAAGATATTCTCAGGAAGAAAGAATCGATTATGATGAGACATTTGCTCCTGTTGCAAGATTGGAAGCCATCAAAATATTCCTTGCATATGTTGCTCATATAAAGTTCAAAATGTTTCAGATGGATGTCAAGAGTGTTTTTCTGAACGGAGAATTTCAAGAAGAGGTCTATGTTGAACAACCTCCAGGTTTTATCAATCCAACTCATTCTAATTTTGTTTATAGATTAGATAAAGCTTTATATGGATTAAAATAAGCACCTAGGGCATGATATGCAACTTTAACTAATTTTCTTATTGAAAAATGATTCACTAGAGGGAAGGTAGATACAACTCTATTTCTTAGGAAGCATAAGGATAAATCATTGTTAGTACAAATCTATGTAGATGATATAATATTTGGTTCTGCTAATGAAAATTTATGTGAGAGTTTTACCAAGCTTATGTAAAGCAAGCAAGTTCGAGGTGTGCATGATGGGTGAGCTGAACTTCTTCCTTGGACTATAAGTGAAGCAGGTGGATGAAAGAATATTCATCAACCAAGTTAAGTATATTAAAGACTTACTCAAGAAGTATGGCATGGAATCAGCCACTCCTATGAAGACTCTCATGGCATTTACAACCAAGCTTGATAAAGATGAGCAAGGTAAAAAGTATTGATATTACTTAATATAGAGGTATGATTGGATCTCTCATCTACTTAACTACTAGTAGACCAAATATCATGTTTGCTACTTGTAGTTGTGCTAGATTTCAAGCTAATCCTAAGGAATAACATTTAATAGCTATAAAAAGGATTTTTAGATTTCTTAAGGGCACTCCACATTTGGGACTGTGGTACCCCAAGGAGTCACCCTTTAATCTAATTGGGTATTCAGATGCTGATTTTGTAGGATGCAAAATAGACAGGAAAAGCACTAGTGATACATGTCAGTTGCTTGGGAACAGACCAATCTCATGTTTTAGCAAGAAGTAAAACTCAGTATTAACTTCAACTGCAGAAACTGAGTATATTGCTACTAGTAGTTGTTGTACTCAAATTCTTTGGACGAAGAATCAGTTAGCTGACTATGGGTTTGAGTTTAAGTCTATTCTTAAATCTTTTTATAGCAATATATTTTTCTAATTGAGAGGTTTGCGAATAATTCTAAAAAGTGCTAATAGCCTTATCGACTATTGAATAAGCTTAGACCTAGCAACGAGGTGGGTTTGGTCCGAAAGACATTTCTCATACCCGATTTGCCTATATATATATGTATATTACCTCTTCGAACTTGACTAGATCCCAAAAATAAGTATCCGGTATCCCATACCCGAGTTGTTTTACTTGAATTCTTCCTTTTTCCCATATTAAATTCTTTTACTTTTTTGCATATTACTTTTGTACAATTATTTTTTATTTAAAATCATAAAAAATGTAATATTTTTGTTAGGACAAATGCATATTTGTATCCAGTAGCTAATCGTACAGTCCTTATATTGACATTGATGTAGAAAGAATTATAATAAGGATCAAACTTGTTAGGTTGATCTAACACTCAACGTTCGTAGAGTGAATATTTAGTACAGAACTAAGTCAGGAAACGATCATAGAGCAAGACTGTGAAGCAGTCTAAGATCGTAGAGCTAATTGCTCAAAAATTGAAGTTTGTAGAGCAACGGTAGTGAATACTCAAAGATCGTAGAGCTAGCTGATGATCATAGAACTGCAGCAACAAGCATAGTGAAGATCGCAGAGTCTACCAAAAATCGTAGAGCTGCCTACTCTGATATCGTAAAGCAAGTTGAAGATCATAGAGTCTGTCAGAGATCATAAAACTCATTGAAGACCGTAGAATCTGTTAGAGATCGTAGAGCTCAATGAAGATTGTAAAATCTGTCAGAGATCGTAGAGCTAAATGAAGACCGTAGAGTCAGTTAAAGATCTTAGAGCTCAATAAAGACCGTAGTGTCTGAAAGAGATCGTAGAGCTCATCAAAGCTCATAGAGCTTGCCAGCCGTAGAGTCGCCTAGCCAAATACTCTACGACCACCATGGAACTCTAAGATTAGGAAAATCGTAGAGTATGTCAGCTCTGACAATGGACTGACATATCTGCTCTAGCAATGGACTAACACTGTCAAGACTTGTGAAGTGTAGATCCCAAGATAGTTGTTGAACATCTTAAAGTTTAAAAAGAAGATTAGATCGAAGTGTGTCTAAATAGCTAGTTCGGTGAAGTGACAATGACTCACTTGCAGGTCACTGCAGCATTCTGATGTGACTTGTCAAAGCCAAAAGTAAGCTAACACATACTCACCTAAAAGTCAGCAATTAGATATCTTATAAGATTGGAGCATTAAATGAGCAAGGACAAATTTAAAACGGGACAATCTCGAGGACATCTATAAGAGGAACATAGATTCACATACAATAATAACAAGAAGAAATAATACTAGTTGATCTGCTGCCAAACTGACAAGGCCCTACTCTACGATTTCAAAGATCTTGAAAATCCAAAAAATCTTGTTCAGCTACTAAGTCATTTCAGATTGGACTTAAAGCCACTTAGCAGCACCCCCATCAAACACTCTATCATAGTGACTGAGAGGTCTAAGTGACCTATTGCAGCCAAGTCTTAGTGACTTAAATAGATCTAACCGCAACCAAGTCTAAGTGACTTGAAGAGATTTAAGTGATCTAATTGCTGCCAAGTCTAAGTAACTTGAAGGGTTCTATGTAAACCGATCTTAGTGACCTTTGTAATGAGTTTTAGTGACTTGTTCCAAGTTTAAGTGGCTTGAATAAATCTTTGTGATTCAGTTGTTGTAATAGTTCTTTATGAAGTGATCTTAGTGATCACCATATCCTTAGTGGATTTCCTATTCGAGAAGTAGAAGAGTTGACTAGGAAATATTTGTTCTCCAAACCACTTAAAATTTTCTGTGTCTATTTACTTTCAACATACTTTCCTGTTCATTACTTTCAGTACTCTACGATTTTGCATGTGACTTAGTTCCACATTTGATTGCTAAATTTAGAACCGTGACTTTCTTAAATCTTTGAAAGGAGATTTTCAAATTATCATTCTGATGTGGATAATTAAACTAACTTGCTTAATTTATAAATTGGTAATAATTTTTAAAAGGAAAGTTTTTAAAAAGATCTATTCAACCCCATTCTAGATCTCTGAATGCCTTTAAGAAACAACAATTTTTATTATTAACAACACATTGTATTACAAAAATTATGAATTTTTAATTAAATCTCCTAAATAGTTGCATAATTATATTTATACAAAAGACTAATTTTGAAAATAATTATATATATACATACATATATAATCGGGGCGGGGCGGGAAGGTAAATCTCATACACGATTCTAACACTATAGGGTTTATAGATTCGGGTACCATTAGAGTCAAAATTAGACGGGACATATTGGGGTTGGAGAAAATTGTCAATCCTAAATAGGCTTTTGAAGTGGAATTTAAACTAAAAATTACTCTCTCTATCTTCAAAAGGATGAGCAAAGTACATTTTTTACACATATTAAGAAAAGTAAAGTAGAGGAAAGAGAGTAAAAAAACGTTTCAAATTTATCTTTAGTAGCCCCACAAGATTACATAAGGTGATAAATATTTTTGTTTTTTTATACTAATGGACCCTACTAAATGTCATACTTACTGTTCACTTTATGTTTTTTAGATCATCCTTTCGAGGACTACAAAATTTGTACCTTAAATCATCATTTTAAGGATGGAGGAAGTAAATAAATTTAAATTTGAGAATATGTTATATTAAATTTTAAAATTTAAATAATGTCTTATATTTTGAAATGAATGGATTATAGTAGGGTGTGCATGTTGCGGTTTGGTATGGTTACAAGGTGTAACCGTAATCAAACCGTATAGTAAAGTTAATATTATAGAAGTAACCGTAAATGCGGTCAACCAAACCGTTCGGTTACTAACAGTTTCACCACAACTATTGCCCACTATTAATATTGTTATTAATGCATCTATGAAATTATTAAAACTTAGAAACAACATTATGCTGTAAAAAAAATTATGAATATTCCTCCCAAATTTGTTATACATGTATGATATGAGTAAGTAAAAAAAAAATTATATAAACAACTAAAAAGCTAGTAACATGTACACGATTAATTCATTCATGGTTGTACTTTTTATTATTAAGTTAATAATCATATACTAGAGTTTTATCATACATATGTGTGTGTCGGTGTGTGTGTGTGTGTGTGTATATATATATATTGATTTTAGTTCGGTTAATTTGGTGCGATTTTTCACTAATAACTATTGTTGTAACTAAATATGCGGTTCGATTTTTTACAACTTCAATTTATTGAATTTCCCATTTGATTACGGTTTTTTGCGCTTTTTTTCATTTTTCTTTTTTTTTTGCTCACCTCTAGTTAATGGCATCAATTTTATTTAGGGAATTGTTAATTTTACAAGAAAATTTTGATATTTCACAAGTCTCACTCCCATGAGTGTGAATCCTATTTAATATTTATGTGAGGAGAGCCTTACAAAAATATTAATTTTACTTGTAGAAATATTAATTTCATTTATTTAAGAATTTATATGTTCCATCTTTGAATTAAAATAAAATAAATATAATTGAAAAATATTAAATTGGCACTACATTAGTTCACTATTTGGTTGCTAGTGTGACCACGAGACAAAGTTTACCATTCTTTACCACAGTTAATTTCCTTGGTTGCTTCCACTTTCTACTAACAGATCCCGGGTTTGCCGATCAGAAACCATGTTTTGCGAGGGTAAACAGTTCCTCTCTAGCTATTTTCCTCCCAATGAAAGCCCTAAACAGTTTGAATCTCTTGAAATTAGTACTGTTTGATAGTTCGCCGAAGCTCAAAGTATGTAAAGCTTCAACAAAATTGTCAAAGAAATGAAGTAAAACGCCTCTCTCTCTCTCTCTCTATATATATATATACATATATATATATATATATGTTATAACGTACATTAGTCAAGTTTAGTGGAAATTGGTTTCATTTTTGTAAGATTGGCTCATTTAATTTGAACCCAACTTGAGTTACCTTTATACGCACAAATTGAAGTAAGAGTTGAACCATGTTTTGTTGTGAAGTGATCAGTGATGGAAAAGATTTAAGCTTAGTTTTAGAAATCACAGTGTCTTTCTATGTGTCCACTTTAATGATTATTCTTAAATAGAGAAATCTGATGTATTTTTGTTTTTAGTTCTTGCAATTAAATACTTTATGATTTATGTTTGAAACGGAACTTGAATCGGTTTTTAGGTGAGTAAGTTCAAGATTACAACATATGTTCAAGAAGAAGACAATGGGGTTGGAAAATTGTTTGTCCCTTTATACTTATCCTTTGTGGAGTTTGAGAGGAAAAGACAGAATTAGTTTTGGATTGCTTAGTAACCCCCCATAAACAAACAAAAAACTCTAGCGTTATGAGAAGTAGCAAGGCAAGCTCTGGTACGTTTCTGCGTCTTTGAGTTGAAAACTGATATCACCATACACTTAGCAGCTATAATCTACCCATAGGCGGAGTTCGCGAAGCAATTTAGTCCAAAAACAGCTTGTTTATACAAGCAGCTACTATAGCTTCAAGGCCTTAACCTTTAGGTATCAAATTGTGGCTGGTAGGTTTTGAGTTTTAGTTGTGGAAATGAAAATGAAGGGGAATTATGGTTCTGGAAGCTGCGGCAGAGGCAATGGTGAAAGCCAAGGAACTCTCACAAATGAGTTCATGCAGTACACAGCTGATCAGGGTATGGTTCTTGAGCAATTGTTTGGAGAGTGTGCAAAGCCCAGTCACTCTCAGAGGCTTGGGATGATCAGTGAGAATCCAATCCTTTCTAACCTTGATTCTGAGCAGATCAAGGTCTGGTTTCAAAATCGCAGGTAAAGGCTTGGGTAAACTATATTTACTTCATGTAACAATTTTTTTCTGTGCGTTTGTTCAGTGAGCCTGTGAAATGCTTAATTCTTCTACTTTTATTGACTTGCATGCTCAGATTAGCTAGATCTGTTTTAACTTTTAGAGTTATTTAATAAGACTTTACCACGTCTGTCTTGTTCGTAATTCTTAATTCATTTTTAATCGAAATTGAGCATGCATTCATGGGTTTCCTTATGCAGTTCAGTCTTGTCCAGAAATAGGTTTCAAAAAGTTAAGCAATCATTCACAAGGCTTTGGTATTAGTTTTCTTTTCATGAGGGAGCATTTTCTCTTCTTTCTATCCTTCAGATAAGTTCTCTTATTTTATCCAAGGGGACAGACAGATCACAAAATTAAATATGCATGCAGAAGTATATACATGTGCTTTGTTTTCCTGTAGAATTATGTAACATCCTAATCTTAATTATGCAGCATGTCAGTGATTATCTAATATGCTCTGATTTCAAGGATCATTCTGGGTTTGTGTTTGTTGATTAAAATGTACTCAAGTATATTAAGAGAAGTTATTTCTTTTTCTTGCAGGTGTCTTGAGAAACAGAGGAAAGATGCTCTTGAATTTCAGTCAGTAAATGATAAGATGGCTGCAACTAAGAAGCTACTGTTGATAGAGAATGATTTCCTTCAGAAAGAGCTGCTGCAGCTAGTCAGGGAGAATGAATACATTCGGAAGCTCCTGCAAAATGTATGGCTGCCATTGCAAGTATTTCCTTTTATAATGAGGGTTTAGGTTTTACTTGAGGATTTTCTGGCTTTATAACTTTCAAAATCTGTTTTTAAACTGCTAAAGCATCTGATTGCTGATTTTTCTTTGATTAGTCGACTTTGTGCTGGAAGCATGTGATTGTTAATTCTTGTAGGATTTATTTATGATTTATATTATTGTCAGTTTTAACTTATCATGAGAAGAAACTGATTGCAAAGAATTGTCGGATTCATTGACTGATTGCTAGAATTTAGGAGTATTGATTTTTGTCGGAATATTTCTCATAATGCATATGATTGCTGACCTTTCTCAGATTGCTGACTTTTTCCCGGATTTATTTACTTATAGTTGTAAATATATGATTGTAGTTTTTTTCGGATTTCTTCATATATAGTGGAAATAAAGAACCAGTGTATAGCGGAATTAGGATATTTTATTGAATCCACTCTATTGCCATCTGAAATTAATGTAAATGGTGAGTAAAGATTTACTTTTGTTTTGTAGAAGATAATTTCTATTCCTTTCAATTAACTATGCTGAGAAATTAGTTAACAAGACAATTGATTGTACTCTAATTTGATGTGGTTCCATAAATATTCTAGAATTACTATTTATGACTTATTGATGATTTTTGTGTCACATCGTGATAAAAAGAAATAAAAATAAAGACATACTAATTAATGAAGCACTTGCGTTTTACATAGTAATTGCACTCTTGCTGCTAAAAATGCAAGATATACAAACTCAATAGTTCTTCAGATGCTTTGCCACATTCTTAATTTAGTGATAATTTTGTTGCAGGTATCTGCAACAACTATTGACACAAACTATGAATCTGCAGTCAACTCTTATCAATATTCATCTAAGGCTGCTGATAATTCCAAAGGGTAGTTTTCAGTGCTATTGAACCAAGGAACCCAGCTTAAATATATGATAGCAATTTCAATTCAAGTACTTATTCTCTTTCTCTTTATGCATTATAGG
Organism: Aralia elata; assembly: GCA_034770075.1. Classification (NCBI taxonomy): domain Eukaryota; kingdom Viridiplantae; phylum Streptophyta; class Magnoliopsida; order Apiales; family Araliaceae; genus Aralia; species Aralia elata. The sequence continues at coordinate 19,574,049 of CM068382.1, forward strand.
TTCTTACTATTGGCTGAGGAGTCCATGAGAGAGTTTTCCCCGGTAGTTACACGAAGTGCTCTGGACTGGGTCTTAATCCCAAGGATGAAGGTTTTTAATGTGATAATCAGTTATCAAGCATAAATCCACTTGCATGTAAAATTTTGTGTTTTCTTGAATTCGTTAAGCATGTCATTAATTTTATTGCTTAAGTGTAGATTTTTGTAGCATTCCTGGTGGAGTTGCATGCTATGATTTCATCTAACCGAATTCCATTTTTTCTGCATATTATAATTATATGCTTTGCTTTTCCAGTTTATTAAAGAAAATTTTAAAATAGTAGGTCAATTGAAGAACTTAAAAGCCTGATATTGCCTTTAAATTACTTAAAGATGGTGGAGATCGCCAAGGATCATCCAATCTTGTTTTTTGAGGATTGTAAAAACTAGAAGTTTTGCCAACTTTCCAGCAAGGCAGCAAGAAATTGGGAGAAAACTATAAGATACTCACCCACCAACCTTGGTGTAGCCACTCGAAAAGGGAAAAAACTAAGGCCCAGAAACATAACGTGCATACAAAGTATTACCTGCCATATAATTATTTTTTCTTTATTTTTCTTAATTAAATCGTTGACAAAATATTTTGTGAAAGAGTTTAGTTTACTTGCATTATAATGTCATCACCTAGGATGAAAGGGAAAATGAAAATAATTGAACGCGATCTAATCTTTGAGCTCTTTAATTGATGGGTAATGCTAGGGGTTTTAAATTTTTGGTCTCAAATGGGTCCCAAATGACGTGACGTTGAATTTTTTAATAATATTTGATGACATAGCCAATTACATGAGATCTACTTAACCAATGTAATGATGACACATCATTTGAGAAATTTTTTGAGACCAAAAATTTAACACCCCTAACATTACCCTTAGTTAATAGAAATTCAAAGATAACACCATGGAATCTCCAATTCTTTCATTTGGCTTTAACTTTTTTTGTTCAAGTCTGTTATCTTTCTGATATCTTAGCCATCTACTCAAGTTTTTAATTTAGTTTTGTAAGAAATTGCATTAATTTATCTGTTCTTAGTCACTTATTATTACAAGATCGTTATGTGATGACTGATGAGTCTAAGTAACCCGTGTTGTGCTGTTATATTTGGCGCTGAAAGCGATATTGTGTGCCGACAACCTACACCATTAGGCCGTACTAAGTGTATATATATATATATATCTTATTTATTACCTGTGTTTACTATTTAGGTAGAATACCGTCACCCATTATTTCTAAGAAACTGAAAGAAACCCCAAAAACGGAAGAAAGGAGGGAAGGTGAGGAAGAAACAGATGTAGAATAGAAATAGCTTTAGAAATGAAGGGGACTAAACAGGAACAAGAGGGATCCACCGAAGAAGATTCTTCTCCTTCCCTATATTTTGTGGTAATTGCGTTGAATATTATCCAACAAATTGTTTATCAATGACGGAAGAATATAAACTTTCTACGTATGATCATCACTGTATGAAATGATCCCATTCAAAATGTGGGCTTGGAAGAACTTCTGCCATTATTCTTGGGCATAGGATTTTTTGATTGATAGTAGTAATTCAAAATGAAATAAATTTCTCTGCCAGGGTTACATACATCCAATTTAGACTTTAGAGTTTTAGAAGCTTGAGATGAGAGTCCCTACGAAAAGGAAAGGTGAAAATTATCCCCATACATTGTTCCCTATAGGGAATAACCTCTAACTCCTGGCAAATTTATACACTAAACAACCCGGACTATCCTAATAGAAGATAAAATCATGGATTGAACTCTAGATAGAGAGAGGGGGAGATCCAATCCCCACACACGGTAGGGCAACATGATCAGCTATTAAGAAGATTGGGCTCTGCTACGCAGATCCACTATAGACTAGGAAATAAATACGCATTTCTTCCTTGCTTCTTTTTTTTTGGTCTATGCGGGGCTTAAGGCCCAAAACAAAACTAACTAATACACATCTGGGTAAAGATACCCCTGCCGGGTCATTCAAGAGAAGAGAGAAAATGCCTTTCGGTGGCTCAGGAAAATAAGAGAGTTATACAACATGGTTGAGAGCGAAGTTTGCCATCTAGTCCACGTCTAGTCAAAGTAAAACAGTTACTTCGATATCTCTTTTTTAGTTCCTATCGACAAAGTATTTCTTTGTGAACCCATACAACTTTAGTTTCGTTTGTCCATTTCTTTGTTCCGAACCATTCTTTGAATTCTTCGATCCTTTTCTTGATTTCATCCATTTATTCATTCAACTTACAGTCACAGACGAGATGGAAGGACTTCTATTGGAATCCCCCTCTAAATTTACAGTGGTAGGGCAACTTAAATGTGTGTATAATATGTTTGTGTGTGCATGTGTCATATTATTGATCATTCTAAAAAAAACGTAATCGCTATAAGAGGCAAAATTTCATCTGATATGATGCAGGTTCGCTACTGCTGGATTGTAGAATGTTTCACAGTAATACAGATTTATAACAAACCTTGTTTGTATAAGTAAAATCTTCTCATGCTGTCTCTTTAAGGATCCTTGGGAGTATTTTACGTCAACTTGTGAATGCATTCTGTTGGCGTATGCATTGAACAGTAAATTAACTTTTAATTATGTTTCGACAGTATAATTGGACGTGTTGTACTTGTTGTGACTTGTGAACTTAAAGGAACTTGGTGTGTGTCAAAAGATAATGGCCAAATTGAATAGGTTTTTAGTCACTACTAGAATATATATCTCCATATGAAGAAATTTGACCCTTTATGGGCTCTGTAGAAACAGATGCAGGATAATTCGAGTTCCCTTGAGTTTTTATTCTTTATGCACCTAGATCCCTGATGTATAACATATTGTGTTACAGGTTTTTGAAGGAGTGAAAGAGATTGCTCTCCGAACCTGCTCTGATTTGTTTTACTTTCCAATCAATGAAATCCTCGGCGCTTACTCTGTCCAGCTATTCTTTGTGAAGACAGCAATGCCATCAGCTGGATCATCTCTTTATGTGAACCACAAGCTAAGTCCCTTTCCAAAAGCTGTTGCTTGTGCTAACTGGATATACCAAAGCTCAAGGCAAGTACATGCTCTATGTATTGAAAACGTGAAATCTTAAAATATGCATATTTTAACATAAATATGGATTCCCGGTGTTATGCACTACATCCAACTACATAGATAAGAAATTGTGCGCAGGTTTTTCAAGTACTTAAGAACTTGGAGTTGTAATCAACACAATACTTTTTCTGAGTTGTGCTAAAATGGGGAAGTCTATAAACCAATGATTTCAATAGCTCTATGCAAGTATTTTCAAATATTTCATTTGTGGAATTTAATGAAGTTGTGTCGGCAGCTGAGATTGGTTCTTATTGCTTATAAATCCAGAGATCCTCATCACATTTATGGACATGCATATATGTATGTACAATGGTATTGATAAATCACCATAAACAATGTAGATCTCACAGATGAGCCTGTTCGCTTTTGTTTATGATTATAATTAGTTTATACTTTATAGTTATCTATTGTGCCAAACAAGCTTCTGAGGATACATTTTTTAATTGAACTTCAATAACAAATTTTTTCTTAATGTTTTTTAGAGTAATTTAAAGGTTAAACTACTTTCTTTGTTTCTCTCTTTATTTCTTTTTATTTTTATATTTTAAACCAGATTCAAGTTGGGTGGTGAGTGGCTAAGGTTCAATTTCCAGATTCAGAAGTCACTATTGAAGCAGCTGTGCAATCATCAGGAGTGCATATTATGCTGCTCATTCAAGGTATGATCATAATGCCAGAAGTGAACGGTAACACTTGAGAAATAAATCATATTTGATGATGAAAAGATGTTTATGTATGAAATCTAAAAGCAATTGAAATATCTGTTTGAGGTTTGGGCTTTTTTCTTGTTTCTGTAGTCTCTTTCATGTATTTGAAGTGTGTACCTTTTACTTTATAATATGTACTGTTAAGATATCATGTGAGTTAACTTTTTTTCTGTTGAGGAATCTGGGTAGATCACTGAAAGACTCAATTCTCAAGTCAGAGCAGCTTGACATATTATATTCGTGAGTTTGACAGACTCTTAAATAATTCATTTACCCGCAGCACTTTGTGTGTTGAGAGAGAACAACTTCACACTTTAGGAGGAGCAGTTTGATGGTATTGGAACTTACTCGGGGGAGATTTGTTAAGGTAATATGTGAGTTGACATGGTCCCCATATTGGAATTTGATTATGAAGCCAAACTCTCGATATACGAAGTTGGTTACAAGATTTGGCTTAAGCTTTTGGGTCAGATTGACTGATTGAGTTCCAAGTTGAGTGAGTCCTCCCTAACATGTACCTAGTGCTATGAGGTTCCATAAGAATACGAATCAATCCATCTTATATAGGATGGTATTGTTAGGAAAGATATATTTAGAAATATATCTGCAACTTAGAATGATATGAAAATTGAGTGTGTGTGTGTGTGTGTGTGTATATATATATATATATATAAACTTACCTGTTATAAACCAAAATTGTAAATGCAGAAAATTGTATGTCAAGACTAGTACTTGGTACTATGTCCTTAAGACAATTATGTCCTCCTTACGGTGCTCATAGTTATTAGCACTTGTCTCCCAAGATACAATGACAACGTGTGTTATAGCAGCACTACAAATAACACACACAACGAACTAATTAAATGCTCTGAACTCTCTCGAATGAAATTGTAAATATGACTAATTAATGATGCACTATTGAATTGAATGAATGAAATGTCTGACTTAATATGGTATTTATAGGAGGGATTAATGACCCTTCAGATTGATCATGTTCCTTTGAAATGGTTTGGATGCATATAAAGAGGCATGGGACACCAATGGCTGAACAGGAGCAACCAATCAGGCCAAGCAAGTTCAGGCGTGCATGCTGGAGCGCCATGGTTCTAGTGTCAAGCGTTGCGGCGCTTGACTTTCTGTTCTCGTTTGCTTGCCTTATCTTGAAATTAATAAATAAAAAGAACTATATATATATATATATAATGACCCCCGAGTCCGGCCCGACCGGGCCAGGCGGCGGCGGCGCTCATGTGGTCAAACCAAGCCTTAGCTAGGTCCTCTCCCGTCCACAAAAGTGGGGTGTCCTTTGGGGTCCAAACTCAAGAGCAACCTTATTGTATATATACCAATTTAATGTTTAGTTCATAGTCGATGTGGGACTCAACTTCCCATAAGTATTTATTTATCATCTTCAAGGTGATTTTTGGGAGTAAATTTTTTATTCATTATCTCATAAATTTGAGCTTCCTAATCCTTGATATTCATCTACTCATGGAGTAGAACACATTGATATGTGGATCCATCTCTAATGATTAATGGAATCTACTTCAATTTAGGCTCAAATTCTAACAGGTATATATATGCAAGGTTTAAGGTGCATCTCCTTTTCTAAGAAGACCTGCCCCATTTATATAGTTGATTCAAATAAAATAGGAAATTCATTGCACAAAGGATACTAAAATGTTTGAATCAATTGTTAGATTGCGAGACAATAACATTCTGCAATACTTATCCATGCATGCATATTTCATTCTTTTTAAATTTAAATCCCTCATGGAAAAAAAGATGTAGCATCCATTATGTCTATAATTATGTTGCTTTTTTTAACTAAGCAAGGCTGTAGATAAATTTTAGCTGGTCTGGATGTATAACTGAAGTTAATGGGTGGCTTTGCAGGACATCGAGCTGGATCATATATCTTGCATGGTTGGCCAAGAGTCACTGACTGCTGTTGTCCCTGCGATACTGCCCCAGGTTTTTTTTTCCCGTGTAAATAAGAGCTACATTTCCAGAAATTGAATTTTTTTCAACACTTGATCTTGCTCAAGGGATTTTATTTTGGTGTATCTCGCTTTAGGTTATAAACCTTTATCTGGTTGGGGGGAAGGAGCGGGGTTTGTTTGTCCATGGATATCTTTCATGTAAGTAAGTGTCCTGATTTACAAACCTTGATTTTCTGCGCTTTGATGTTCTAGCGGGTGTCATCCGTGTGTTAGGGATGTGCACTATGTACCATATGAAGAAGCTGTTTCCTGTGAAGTCTTTACCGAGGGAAGTCCTGTTTAGTGTTTGCTTTGCATTCACCAGTTACTGTAACAAATACTCTGTTACTGCGTCTGTGACTGTAATATAAGTGTCTCAGAGACTGCGCTCTTACCTGAAAAATTTGCAAACCATGGGAATTGACGATCATGACTTGGAAATTCTATCTATTTCTAGATTTTATTGTTCTTTATAGCTGCACACCCGCACACGCACATATATATGTATATGGGAAATGATTCATAACCACAATGGGTTGCTAGCCAACAGTCTGTCAAACAGTTTGATGAACTTTTAGTGTAAAATATAGTCTATTAAATAGTTTGACAGATTGTTGGATCCGACAAACTTTGGCTATGGATTTTTTTTACAGTATATATAATGAATGGTTACTTTTGATATTTTCTATTATTATTGATAGAAGAACAGTTGTGAAATGATCTTTCCAGAAAATTTTGCAAAATAAAGTTTCACCACAACCCTTATTATCTTGGATCACAGGGTTAACAGGAGACATGATTAATATTATCCCTCCAATAGTCCAATTTTCAGAACACTCTCATTGATTTTGTGACAAGTTTAAATTGCCTAGTTGACAACCATAACTACAACATGAACCTATGAAAAAGGCTCTCCCAAAATGTTCACCCTGCGGCTGACAATGTTCACTCTATTTGCAAAGTAAGTTTACTTTAAATAAGCTATTTGTTACAAGGATTTTTTTAATGTGTGCTCTAAGGGCACACATTTTACACAGGAATCGAGAGAATATTTTTTTAATTTTTGTACATATTTCTTGATTTGTGTGTAAACGCAAAAATCAAAGGAATATGCACAGTAATCAAGTGAATATTCTCTCAATTCCTACGTATAAGGACCCTTGTTACAATTACATTCAAATTATTTGGGAAAAAAAGAAGAAGAAAATGAAATCTCATTTTGAGAAGAATGAAGTATATAACTATATTAAAATTATATCGATATGTCACATGATAACCTAATTGTGTTTTTGACTCGCTTAAACCATTCTTAATTGACTTTTTTTCCCACCTTTTTTTGCTAATTCATTCTTAATCGACTTGAAGAGATCAAGTCATGTTAAGCCGTTGATATTAATTAAATTAAGTCATTTTACTGGGCTTAATATTGGCTAATCACTTTTTTTTGTCACTAACATTTTCTAATATGTCATTCCAATTACAAACAGTATTTAGGGAATACAAGCATGTTTTTTCCCCCTTAATTCCATACAAAATCATAGATGCAACATCTATTCTATAAACCGCTAGTGACAGATTTTAAACGCTCGTCGAGAAGGCACAAGCTCCTCTCTCTCTCTCTCTCTCTCCTCCTTTACCATTCTTCAATTTTTCTACTATTTTCTCTTTGTGATTATACAACTCTCTAAATATCTAAACTCTATACACACTGCAAAAATATTACTCCCTCCGTCTCAAATTAATTGCTTTTCTAGGACTTTTTTAAGTCAAATTGACTATTTTTAAAATTAATAATTAAGCATATATAAATATATTTTTAAAATTATAAAAATTGAAATTAGTAATAAATTGTATATACTTTCTTTTGGTTATAATATCTTCACTTATATGTTAGCAAAAATAGTAAAAAGATTAGTTTTAAAAATAGTCAATTTGACTTTAAAAAGTCTTAGAAATGCAATTAATTTGGGACGGAGGGAATAATAGCTAACATGCTAGAATTTTTAGGGATGAAAGTTAACTAGCAATAAATTGATTGAAGTAAGGATGTCAACCGAAACCGGCCGATTATTGCCTCACACCATTTACTAAGCGGTAGTGGTTTGGTACCAAAAAAAAAATTAAACTAGGACTGGTACTTATTGTTAAATTGGTGGTGCACGCTACACCGAAAAGTAGGAATTTTTTAAATTCTAATTGTTGTTGTGCTCTTCTACTTTTTTTTTATTGAGATAAATTTAATTGTTATCAAGAACCTTTGTTATATGTAAACTTTGATTTAAGAATATTTTGTTATATAAACTATGTTTTTGTTGCAATTTAAATTACAAATTATATGTTTATGAATGGTACAATCATGATACCACGGATCGGGACGGTACGGTTGTAATGCAAGATTTTATTAGAGCGATGTCATTGCCATCCGTAGATCGAAAGGTAATGATATATCAATACTAGTATATAATAAATCAAGAATCTATCCACTTTTCAATTAAATTAGATTGATTTGGCTGGTCGAGTTAACTAAAACTAAGTTAATAAATGATTATTCGTTGAACTTGCATTAATGAATTGTTCATTGAACTTTTATTTTTTATTCCATTCACTTTCTCTCACTACCATATTAATTATTTCTCTTCTTTTTCCTTTTTCTTATTAAGTAGCAAAACCAAAAATTAATTCTAACAACTTTCAACTTCATTAATTAATATGTAATTTCACAATTTTAATAGTATAAATTGAATAAAAAAAATTAATTATTCACATTTATAAATTCATGTAAGTGCATATTTTTCTCTATACTATTTATACATATTCACTACCCAAATATATATATATATATATAGTTAATATTATTTATCAACATACTCACATGAACATATTATGTATTTATATATATAGTTAATATTATTTATCAACATACTCACATGAACATATTATGTATATATACATGTTCATGTGAGTATATATAAGTGTATATATATATATATATACATATATATATATATGGGTAATGATTCATAATAGATATTTATTATGGATCCTTGTAGGCCATACACCATATATACCATTGAAAACAAGAAGGAACTGTTAAGATTAGAAATTGAAAACCGACGTTCGCTACTATTAGTAGCGGACGCTAATCAAAATAAGGGTTTGACTTTACTAATAAATGTTTAGGGTTTATTAACTAGTGTCTAGAAATTATTAAGCAGAATTTGGAGTTTATTAACCAGGATTTAGAGTTTATTAACTAGTGTGTAGGGTTTATTAACTAGGATTTTAGGTTTATAAACCCTAAACCCTAGTTAATAAACTCTAAACATTTATTGATAAAGTCAAACTTTTATTCTGATTAGCGTCTATTACTATTAGTAACAGATGATATGTGTTTTTTTAACCGTCTGCTACTAATAGTAGCGAACGTCAATTTTTTATTTTTAATCTTGATCGTTCCTTCTTGTTTTTAATGGTATAAATAGTGTGTGCCCTATGAAAATTCATAGCACATACATATATATATATATATATATATATATATATACACACATATATATTAATGTGTTATTGCGATGTAGCTTAGTACCATCACTTTGTATGTATAAGATAAAATTCTACAAATATAATTAATATAAATTCTTCACTTCTTGTTTTTTAATTTTTTTTAATACTTGCGAGTTTGATTTCTTCAATTTTTGAGAAATATAGTTGATATATGGCTTATAGGATTAACAAAAATACCTCTAAAATGTTGACATTTAATAGAACATAGTATAAATAAAAAAATTCTAAAACAATTTTAGAAATTAACCCCTGCCTCGCACGAGTCATAAGCTTGATGCATAAAACTTAACAAGCTTTAATTGATTCAGCAAATACACACGACTTAGGTGTTGTTTGATAAAACTGAATGAAAAGTTCTAAATGTATAAGAGAATCTTAATGACTGAATCAAGTAGAAGCTCTGAATATAGAATGAAATGATGTGTTTGATAATTGTCTATCTAAAACATCTGAATATGTGTATTTTCTTATTTTAACCTTCTAGACTATTATGACCAAATTTATTATGTAATTATAAATAAATAAATAATGTTATCTAAGAAAAATTAAACATAAACTTGTGAACAAATTTTGATGGAGTATACTATTAGTAATATAATTTTAGAAATAAACACTAATTTTTTTAATAACATTCTATTAGTCCATAAAACCAAAACAAAATATTACATCAACATTCATTAAATTGGTTATTGACCAATTTGTTAACGAAAAAAAATCAAAAAAACAATTTTTAAACAACAAAATTTGTTTACAATACTAAAAAAGATATGGATATTAAATGTAATTTTTAATTGTCTATGAGGGTAGGTAGGTAAAAATATCATTCAACACTATTTCTTACTGATTCAGTCACAATTTTCTGGATAAATCTTTTAGACACATTCAGACGCATTCAAAATTTAAAAATTATAAAACAAACAGTCTGAATGACTTTTTCGGTTAAATTTAGACTCATTTAGATATAAACAAATAACCCCTTAATTAAATTAAAATCGATTTATTGGCTCCACATTTGGTTGGTTGAGCTTCATTAGTCTCGATGTCAACCATAAATCAAACTATATACTTCTTTAGTTCCAAAATTAGAGATATAATTTGACTTTTGAAATTCAACGACAACATATTAAACTTCAAAATTAGTAAGACTAAAAAAAGTTTAGAATGAAATAAATTTTGTGACATATACTATACAATTATAATTATTCTATCAATTAAAATTAAATAAATTTACATCAATTTGAAGTTTAGTATGTCGTCGTTTGATCTTAAAAGTTAAATTGTATATCTAATTTTGAAACGGATGGAGTATTAACTTGTTCAAATTTGACTCAAATCAAATCATATTTTAAAATATTATTAAAAAAATTATACTACTTTTATATTAAAATATAAAATTATTTGTCTTTATATGTATTAATATTTTAAAACGGATGGAGTATTTAAAAAAATCAACCATGAATAATGTAACTTAATTCAACTTCGTGCGGAGACTGGGCCGTGCTGGAAAGCCCATAAAAACATCTTGGCCTTCGTTGAACAAATAGCCCACTAGTCTACTTACATAACCGCATCGTTTTCCATCGACTGGTTGATACTGTACTCAATCCTAGAGAGAGGAGAGAGAAACGAAGGAAACCCCGAAGGCCCGAAATGAGGAAATTCGATCCATGGCCAGTCTTTTTCCGGCGAGAATGGAACCGGAACTGGCCCTTCTTAGTCGGTTTCGCCATCACCGGCACCATAATCACCAAATTTTCTCTCGGTCTCACTGGTCTGTCGATTATTTGATTCATACATTTTCTCTCTTTACATTTTATGTAATTTGGATCCGTAATTGTTAATTAATTGAACGTTTGCAGATGAAGATGCAAAGAACTCTCCTTTTGTCCAGAGGCACAAGAAGTAAGTCTTGCCATTTTTTTTGCTAAATTTTATTGTTACGGTCAAAACCCTAGATCAACCAAATTGAAATTGTAAATCACATATTTTAGAAAACAGTCTATAGACTATGGTTGTGCTATGTCTTGTATCTCGGCTTTCTAATTTTTGTTGTAGCTCAATGGATACAGTATATTTATGGCTTTTGATTGTGTGCTTGAGCTCAAACTTTTTTTTTTCCCCGTAAACAATAGCAGTTATATACTTATGAACTCTCAAATTGCTCCAGAATAAATACTGCCAGTTATTAAAATCTGAATGTTCGGTTGAACAAATTCTAGTTGTTACGATTTAAGAATATTAAAATTAAAATGTTTTATCACTCTACTGGAAAAACATACAGATAAGAAAAGAAAAGTTTCATATTTTCCATAAGATCAAAATTGAAATCATGCTGCCAAATTGTTAAGATATTCCACAGGCATAGAATATTATTTAAGTGACTCACTTTGATGCATCCATGGAATTTGATGAAGCTGCGAGTGCGCATTTCTTTTGGGTGGGTTATTATTGATAAAAACTATTTTGAATATCTTCTTTATCAAAAGAGAATCTAAGGCGACTAAACAAAGCACACAAGTGTATATAAAAGAGCAATGTATAACAAAAAGAAACTGTCTCAAAGGTCGAAAAGACAAAGAAAAGAGAACTAAGCAAGGATTTGCTTTCCATTGTATGTAATGAAAAAGCATTTTCTTATAACTATAGACAATTTCTTGTGTTCAAAAGCCTTGTAACTGTTAGTCCCGTAATGAAAGGAGAAAAAACATGATAAACTTACTTGAACTAGATTAAGTATGTTAGGCTCCTAGCTTTCTGTACTCTAGAGGTCGTTGGAATTGTTTCTTTTTTTGTTCCTGAAATAAGTCATGGTGTAGCTTTAACTATGAGGTTGTTCATTTATGCCATTGCTTCTTTCACTTTTGACATAAACTGTCTGTGTTGCTTTCAATAACAAGTTTCAGTTTTTTTTTTTTGGGGGTGGGGGGGGGGGGGGGGGGGGGGGGGGGGTGGTGGTGCTGATATATCAGTAATAATTTGCATGTGATCTTCCCCCTTTCTTATTCTTCACATAGTATGTAATGTGCAATTGATGCTGGCCTCGCCGAACTGCTTCAGTACATTTGATATTTAATTATTTATTTTGATATAAGACGAGGGCATATCCTCAGTCAACAGAAATACAGAATTAGTATTTGTAGGACAGTTTAAATAAACCACATTTATAATCAGTTAGATGAATTGTATTCTGCCTTTTGGCAAATTGCATTTTTTTTAAAATTTGTTTCTTGCTGCAAGTTGGGTTCAATGAGAGTTTGTGAGTGAATTACTAACATTTGTTTGCTTATTTGTTTTTGCAGGTGAATGTCTTGATGCCCATGTTATTTTTTTGGATGTCCGCCTTTCATGGCGGGATCTATTTGCTTTCTTTATTTTATTGCAAGATTTCATAAAACGTTTTGATGCTGGCTTTGAACTTTTGTGGCAAAAGTAAAAAGCTTAATTCTTACTCTGTTGATCAAACCTTGTTCCAACTTTTGAAATAGACTGGTGGTTTTGATAATACTTGTACTTTGCATTTTGTGATTTATGCCTGATGTCGCCTTAATCTAAAAAATAATTATAATACTTGGAACAAAGGAGCTTATGCACTATTGCCTACCATCATTATATTATGCCTACTAAAATTTCTATTAGTGTTTTGTTAATTTTAAGAATCTCATTGCATTGGACATAATAATTGATTGTAACATGATCTCTACATTTTGTTAGGATAGTAGCTGACAGGCGAGTTTGAGTACAATAAGTAAACAATAAACATTTTAGTCCTGCTATTGTGTCGAATTACAATTGAACATTGAACGTATTAATATATTAGATTTAATATATTAGATTGGATAGAATTATAAAAAAAAATATTTATTATGTATTTATCACTAATGCTTATTCAATTGGAAATCAAAAATCGACAGTATATATTATTTTTCTAAATATTTTATCAAACTTGGGTTCTTTGTAGTTCAAAATTTTTGATCAAAAAATTGGCCAGTAATCTTTTTGTTTTGTTTCATGAACAATTGTTATTCTTCACTACGGAGCTCATATTTTCTCTAATTAAAAAAAATAAAGATTTGAGCAAAACTTTACAGGTTACTAGTCCTTGAGCACAAGTTGGACCTTTAGGTCCTTAACTATCATTCATCATTTTTTGTTACATTTAATGGTTATTCCCCATCTATTTATAACTTTTAATAACATGATTGGCTTTCGCATTTATCAGTTTAGTAATTTTTAAGTTTCTAAGTTGTGTATTATTCCAAATCATTGTAAAAATTGCAGCCTCAGGAACATGCGAAAATATGATTTGGAATGATTTAATGTGTTGGATAGTTTGAGAAAATATGATTTGGAATGAGTAATAATCTGGCTATTTTTTTTATAAAAAAAATTGGAATGATATTAAAAAAGCTTTTACTTTTGTTTCTCAAACTATCCCAAAAAAAAATACTATCCCGTCTAAAATAATATTCGAGTTGCTGAATCGTTATAATTCGAGCTTGTCTCGTTAAAAAGTAATTAGTTTGAATTGATTTTAAAAATATTAAGTTGTTTATATAGATAAAATAATATACATGTAACATAATACTCTTTTCGTTTTAAAATTAAAAATGCAATCTGACTTTTGATGTCAAACGACGTCATGTTAAACTTCAAATTGATATAAATTTATTTAATTTTAATTAATACAATTATTATAATCGTATAATTTATAACAAAAATTGTCATAAAATTTATTTTATTTTAAATTTTTATGAATCATATTGTTTTTTAAAATAATTTAAAATATTGTTGTTTAATTTAAAAAATTAAATTATATATCTAATTTTAGAATCAAATAGAGTAACAAATAACGACCGAATAAATGAATAATTAGGTATAAATTTTGTGTTGGAGCATATATGAATGGATCAAACGTAACACTCGAACTCACCCTACTACTTATGGAAGAGTCCCCGTATTTATAATTTTATATACAGCCCTTAAACGGCCCTATCCATAAAATCTATCATCCACCTCGCCTCCTGGCTTTTCCATCTTTTTAAAAATGGTGTTCAAACTTCAATCAGCTTAATTGCTTAAAGACTCTCAACTTTGCAATTCAATTCATAAACCTATTTTTGAGCTCAACAAATATATTACTATATAAACCCTTGAAAGAAATGGCTGCGAGAGTTCAATTCTCCATTCAGAGAAACGGGCTGTGGTTCTTATCATCATCTTCTTCTTCATCTCTCTTATACAATTCGATCAATTTCAGGGGAACCCATTTGAAGAATCGAATCAATTTTCGTCCTAAATTGGTCTCACCTTCGTCCGGAGGAGCTCTGTATTGCACTTGTGCAGCTGGTAATGGCGGCGTAACAGAACAGCAGCTCTCAACGAGCTCAGACCCTTTTGTCCTCACGACTCCGTTATATTACGTAAATGCCCCTCCGCACATGGGCAGTGCGTACACCACTATTGCGGCTGATGCCATTGCCCGTTTTCAGGTACCCATTTTATTTTTTCATAGCTTCAAGCAGTCTTTTTGGTAGTCCTGTAATTTCGAATCTCATATTTGTATGGAAAATGAATTATCTTTGATTGGTTGCTGGAAAATGGAGGGAGAGATGATAGAATGGTAACTTTATTTGGTTTTAGTTTATTTAAAAATCTTTTGAAACATTGATATTGGTGTGCTACTGCTATGATGCTTTATGCAAGTTGTTGTTAATTGATTATAGTTGGAAGTTTTTTCAATGTTAATTACAAGCATAATATTTGGATAAGTAAATACTTCTATAGTAGTCAACATTATGCATATATCTTTGGCATGTAAAAAATGAGGGAAAATGGTCTAGTGAGAATGTAGATAGTTCTAGTTCTTTTCTATTTCACATATATTATGGGACCCATGTGCTAGCGCCAAACCAAAACACTGAAACCGCAGTTTAGTTCTACACACACCCTTTCTATCAGACCCTTTTCAGAATTAAATGAGGTACATCTAGCTCTGAGTTTTGATATTGATGAGTTAATTCTTGTTCCTATATTATAAATGACAGAGGCTGCTCGGGAAGAAAGTTATATTCATCACTGGCACAGATGAGCATGGGGAAAAGATTGCTACAGCTGCTGCTGCCTGTGGTTCAAGTCCAAGTGAACACTGTGATGTCGTTTCACAAGCATACAAGGCGCTATGGAAAGATGTAAACTTCTTTTTCTAACTGTTCCTGTCTTAGTTAAATAACTAACTTGGTGTTATCTTACTTGTGATATCTTTCTTTTGAATATTATTACAGTTAGACATAGCTTATGACAAGTTCATCCGGACTACTGAATCAAAGCATGAAACTATTGTGAAGGAATTTTACTCTAAGGTTTTTGCCAGTGGTGACATTTACCGGGCAGACTATGAAGGACTCTATTGTGTCAATTGTGAGGAGTACAAGGTGGTACCATAAAATTTCATTTTGATAGTTTTGATTTACATTCCTTGAATCTACGATGCTGACATGTTCAAGTTATGCATTTCCTATGTATTCTTCTGATCCAGATTATATTTACTTTTTTTTTTGGATCTTTTGTTTTGAATGCATCGATTTTGTTTCTTACAGTTTTCCTTTTCCTATCCTTTTTCTATATATATATATATTTATCTCTCTTTGGACCAGAATTTATAGTTATACCTTTAGTATGATGGTGCATCATCTCTCCCTCTCTCCGTCCTTCCCTCTTTCTCCTGTTGGTTCATTTTTCAGAAAATTTGTCTTGGACAATATCTAGAACTTAAAATGAGTATTTGCTGATGTGAGGAATTGCCTTTTCACTCTTGTATATTTGCAAGCCTGCTTGTTGGCATGTACTCCATGTAGTAAGGTTTGAATCTGGCTATATATCGTGTGCCTGCTGATAAATCTGTGGGTTTCCTCTTTAGAAATATTTGAGTCGTTTGCATTTACAATGTTTAATAATGTGATCTCATAAGCACTGTACCATCTGTAGGATGAGAAAGAATTACTGGACAACAACTGTTGCCCCATGCACCTAAAGCCATGTGTTGCAAGGAAGGAAGACAACTACTTTTTCGCGCTGTCAAAGTATCAAAAGCGGTTGGAAGAGACTTTACTGCAAAATCCAGGTTTTGTGCAGCCGTCTTTTCGACTGAATGAGGTAATCTTTGACTCTCTTTTGATCAAATCAACTATAGCTTGGTAAATTCTTTGCTGTTCCAACCTAGACTCCTAGTATTAGCCTGCTGTGAATATCCTCGTATGTGTAGAAAATAAAGAACTCTGTGTTTTTCTTGCATTTGCTCCAATCTTAAAAACTTACTTTGTTTCACTGTATCATTGCTGACATATACATCATTAGGTACAAGGTTGGATTAAAAGTGGCTTGAGAGATTTCTCCATTTCCCGTGCATCAGTAGATTGGGGCATTACTGTTCCAGGCGACAAAAGTCAAACTATATATGTCTGGTTTGATGCCTTACTTGGGTAAAGTTATAGCTTCCTTCAGCTTTTTTATTGAACTTATGAGATTTATGTTTCAACATTACTAGCTGTAAGTCTGTAACCCCATGCAATGCACTGGTAAATCTTAAATTTACATAAAACCTTTGATTTTAAAAATCTTATTTATGTTGTTTTATTATTGTGATTTTTTTTTTTAAAACATTGAGAATAAAAGCCAGACCTAATTATCCTAAAGCAGTTCAGCAATTCATAAATGTATAGAGAGATCTCAGTCAGATTTGAAAATTAAATTCAAAGTTGGTACAATTTCCATGTGTTGCTATGTAAGCTTTTACATATAAAATTAACTTGTTCAAATAATATATCAATGATTGAGACTAAATATAAAGGTAAAATTTTTGAAATTCTTAGAACAAAAAAATGCTGCATTGAAATCATTATGCTACACATTAGATACATAATAAAGTGAGTTCATCTTAAGCTGACCTAGTTGCACGTTTTCTCAACCTTGATTCTGTCCATCACCATTCACCAACTAAACCCTCTGAAGCTGTTAATGAAATGATTTTTATTTTTTTGACAAATTATGTATTCTTTTTTTCATTTTCTTTCTGTCTGCCTGCCTGCCTCACTCTCTTATCTTATTGGGTTTGTTATGCAGTTATATATCTGCACTGTCGGAGGACAAGGAACATTTTGATTTACAGTCTGCAGTTTCCTCTGGTTGGCCTGTGTCACTACACTTGATTGGCAAGGTATACTCAATCCTAGCATTTCATCGTTTATTCCCTTTTTCCTGATTCTTTTATATATAACATATATGGTCATGGATTTTAAACATCATCTAATATACCCAGATGTTACAACATATCACTTTCCAGTTGAGAGCCTAAATTAAAAGAGCTGTTGCATGATTGTAATTTCTAAGTGTATGTGGCAGAATATTTCAGGAGAAATAAGAAGATAGAGGTTTCAAATTAATATTGGGACCTCACTCATGAAAATTGAAAGAATTCGGCTTGGCATCTAGATAAATGGTCCTCAACCATGTCTTTCTCTAACTAGAACTCGTCATTGTTGATTTTGATTCTTAATTCAACAGAATATTTGGAAGACAATTTTGATTTGTATTAAACTACAAACACTGTAGTTTTTTCATCAATCTTAAACAAAGATCATAGTACTTTACCCTGTTAAAATAGAATGGGATTACTTCTGGCTATTGTTGTCATTAGTTGTGCCTTTCATTTTTCACTTCATGTGATATCAGATATGAAAACGTCATTGTATTGGTGACTAATAGAGTTGCTACGATAGCAGTGAAATTAAGACTCTTTCTTGCGGGGGGTCATTGTTTGCACTTTTCGTTGTTATGTTGTATGCTGCTACTCAAGTAAATTGCAGTACTTTTTCTTGTATTATTATGTTTTTGATATAAAATTTATGTTTAATATGTAATAAGGGTAATTCAAGTATTAAGACGAGAGATATTGGTGGGTTTATTACAAGGTTCTGGTTTTGTACTTTTAAAGTTCTTTTTTTTAGGGAACTTACAGATTTTAAAATTTTTGACAGGGTGCACAAGTGCGAATTGATGAGGTGTACCAAATTTAATTTGTGTGTTTGCCATTAATGTACGGCTCCTTTATGTCAAATTTGTATACTCCCTCCATTCCTATTTAATTGGCATTTTAGGATAAAACACGCAGATTAAGAAATGTAATTAATGCTTTGACTGATTGATCAAATTGAATATAAAATTTCACTATTGCCCTTCTAAAATTCATTGGAAAAGAAAAAAGAGAAGCAAATTAGTATTTAATATAGGGATTGTATGGGAAACTAAGTAATTAATGCTTCCTTGAAATCTGCAAATGACAGATAAAAAGGAACAAATTTTACTCCAAAAAATATAGATAAAAAGGAACGGCATTTTGGTGTGGAGAATTGTATCAAATGAACCAACACACGAAATCAGGTGGGTGTCTGGGATTGTGTATTGTGTTTGCCTTGTTGTAACATCAGGTTGTGAACATTCTTTGTCCAGCTTCATGTTAGCATTTGAATGTTTCCGCTCTCCTGTTACTCTTTTATTTTCATAAACATCTAAGAAACTTCTCGTTATATCAATATTTTGAAGAGTGTTGGAAATATCTTATAGTTCTTAAATTCCATGTTTGCATTCTAGTTTTATAAAATTATGGTTGAAACTGGATGGAAATCCACAGTTATATCAAGTATGATATTTTTTCTTTCGCATATTGTGCAGGATATCTTGCGCTTCCATGCTGTTTATTGGCCAGCAATGTTAATGTCTGCTGAACTAAGCCTTCCAAAGATGGTGTTTGGCCATGGATTTTTGACAAAGGTATCTGATTCTGGTGCAGATATTCATGTTGAGCTTCTTCTTTTTTAGTTAATTTGCATAACTTTGACGGTATCTACTACATGTACTAGGACTTCCCATACACATTTAGTGGGGTATGGCTTTACTTGTCTTCTTTTTTGAGTGAATGTGGCACGGATTTGAAGACTCGATAAAATATAGTGGCTATATTTTATGAATCATTAATATAGCTGCAAATATATTGTGAATGTGAAAATAGTTCATATATACAATCTATAAATATGTTAACTCGTATCTCAAAATCTGTTGACACTGTCAAGAAAAGCATACAAAATCTGAATGGGGGTTAATATGCTCTAGAACTTGTCTCATGTCTGAGGAGTTCTATGCTTATGCTCACACTGGATTATGTTATGAGTACCGTTTTGTACTATAATTGATAAGTACCCTACCAGTAAGAAAACGGCACTCTAAACTATTTTACCGTACCACTGAAAATACTGGTATTTGATGTTTTCGCCAAGATTTAGATTACTGGTTGTAATGAATATTGAATTCTTTTCCTGTAAAACTAAGAGACCCACCCAAATTGCTCTATGGTTCTTCTGCTGCACAAACTGAGATGGAGAGAATTCTTCACTACCCAACTCTAAATCTAATATCTGTTCCGCTGGATCTGTAAATCTTCACCAGATATCAATCCCCATTTCTCTCTCTCTCTGCTATCCGCACTCCTGAGTGTTTCCCGTCTCTTCTGTGTATGTGTGTGTGCCTGCTCTATTGGTTAACTAGATCGTAAGTCTTGACTTTTAAGACTTATGGTGCCGTTTGAGACTTTGAGTTTGATTAGAACTTTGGTTTTATTTTACACTTCTAATGTTTTTTGTTATTATTATAGTAATTTGGATATCTGTTGTATTTTTAGACTTTTGCTCTATATTCATGGTTTATTGACAATCTATTTCAATTTTGTTTGTATGGAGTTAAAATGCTTATCTTTTTTTAGTTTTACTTTTATAATAATAATTATTATTATATTTTCCAGGCAGATATTTGTTTAAATTATGATGTAATATGTATGTATATATTTTTTAGAAGCTTACGACAAATCCAAAAATGTATGCCATCTAAATCCGCTACCTATCGGTACCGTACCAAATGAGAAAAAATGTTACACTTCCCAGAACATTATTTTTAACTATACACTGCTTGCATGAAATATTAGGTACCTTGCATCTCAACTAATCAGAATAACAAATGGAACATCTTGTAGTGTAGTAGTTATGGGATCTTTTGTGTCAACAGTTTGGCCTTTAAGATGATAATTTATATGATTTGGTTTTGTTGTATCTGTTAATCTTGTATCCAATTGAAGATCTTTTTGAAGTTCGAGTTTGTTATCAGACAAGTATTTATTTTCCACTAGTAAGATTAGAATTTCTTCAGCTTGCTTGGAATAGAGAATTTGAGTGCGTAATTTTTAATACTTCTCTTATACCTATTTCATTTCATGCAGCAATGCTTTTTATTTTTACAATTTTAGGATGGTATGAAGATGGGAAAGTCTTTAGGGAATACGATTGAACCAAATGATTTAGTGCATAAATTTGGATCCGACGCAGTCAGGTACTTTTTTCTTAGGGAGGTTGAATTTGGGAGTGATGGGGATTACTCAGAAGAACGCTTCATCAATATTGTTAATGCAAATCTCGCCAATACAATTGGTATGTCTATATTTTCTCCACATAACTGATATGAGGTGCTTAAGTTTGATACAAGTTACTTGTATAGGAAATCTTCTTAACCGTACACTTGGACTTCTGAGAAAGAATTGCCAATCAACTTTGCCAGTTGATTCAACTGTTGCAGCAGAAGGAAAGTCATTCAAAGACACCGTGGAGAATCTGGTAAGGTCCCACATCTATCAATCTTTTGCTGGAATCACATAAGTATTTGAATCAAGAACTCCCTCTGTCCCATTTTGTACATCAGGCTTCCATTTTATGGATGTCCCAAATTTTTTATCACATTTATAAAACCTAATTCAATTTCAGCTTTAATGTACTATAGTAGCATTTTGAAAAATGAAGAAAAAGTTATGGAACCCCAGCACTTCGAGTGTAGATCGGTTGAGTCTTCAGTTTATTGAGACTTCAGTTTTGTAGGTGGAGAAGGCACGGATTCAGTATGAAAACCTCTCACTGTCATCTGCTTGTGAGGCTGTACTAGAGATTGGTAATGCCGGGAATCTGTATATTAATGAACGTGCGCCATGGTCTCTTCTTAAACAAGGGGGTGATGCTTTTGAAGCTGCTGCAAAGGTATTGTCTATTAAACCTTATACCGAGTCTCTTAGTTGGTTTGTGTCAGATTTGAATTTTTTTTCCAAATTCAGATCAAACTTCAAATCTTCGGTTTAGCTAGTCCTGCTCATTAGAATCAATGAGAAGTGCATTATTGTCAAAAGAGATCAACTGAATCATGTCTCAGTAACAGTTGGTATTTATTGAGAGCTCGGATTGTCCTTAAATAAGCATAAAAGTTAGTTGAGTGGCCCTTACATGCCACTTAAAACATTTTTATATGCAATTTAAATTAGTATATTAGCCGATAGAATATATACACATTACAAGGGGCATCTCCCAAGGTAATGCATACTAATAGAATCGGGCAACACTAAAGATAGCTAACAGCACTAATACAATGCATACATTTTATATTGTATGAAGCCCAGAAGCTGTATGTACAATTGTACATTGTATGAAGCCTACAAGGCTACAACTATAATAGGCCTAGAATCCAAGGGATAGCAAGTTCAAATCAAACTCTAAAGACATTAATCACATCATACATGCTTCTAATATTACAGACCACTAGCCAATGAAGATTTACATAATAGCATAACACTCGGTCTGGTTCCAAACAAAAAATCTGGCTCCTCTCCAATGCCCCTTGCCCCCAATTTCCCTCAATGATGTATTGGACGAATGACACTGTAATTTAAAATCCAGAGGATCATATTATTACATCACTTGATCTCCTAACCATTTCTAAGCAAATATAAGATAAACACAAGAAAATGATTGCAATAATTAAAGGAGAAAATCTTATGGATATTGGACTATATATTCTAGACTTCTATGGTAACAAAAGTTGCATGTCACAGAACCTCCTTCAAACCCCTCTTTTGGCAATGGCTTTTCATTTTCACATTGAAATCTCATTCTGTCCATCTTACTTTAGGCAACTCTAAGCATACATGAACTACTGATCTGAAGTACATACGTAACAAAAACCAGCCAGCTGCACATGTTATCAAATAACACGGCTAGCATCACACGAACACTTTTATCATCAATATTAATTATATCCTCTCCTTATGTTGATACAAGTGATATTGTTGCACTTATCTCTAAATTACTTGTTTTGGACCAGGACCTTGTTATCGTATTGGAGGCAATGAGGATTATAGCAATTGCTTTGTCTCCTATTACACCTAACTTATGTTTAAGAATATACCAACAGCTTGGCTACACAGAGGACCAGTTCCATGCGGCTACCTGGGTTACTCTCTCTCTCTCTCTCTACCTATCTAACTGTCTATATACATATATACATACATGTATATGTGTGTGTGTGTATATAATATTTCCGATATAAATTTGTGATTTCGCATCTGAGTTGTTTAAATGACCTCTCATTTCAGAGTGAGACCAAGTGGGGTGGGCTAAAAGGTGGTCAAATCATGGCTCAACCAAAACCTGTCTTTGCTAGGATTGAAACGCAAGAGGAAGTTGGAGCTCAAGTGACCAAGAAAGTCGCTAAAAAGAAAGAAAAGATACCGCAGGTTCAAAGTGTAGCAGAGGCCTAGAAATTCTAGGTTGTAATCCAAGTAATCATTTTTTGCTTTCGTAACAAACTACATTCATAATTATGGCTAGCTTTTTCACTGAAATTCATGTTATTAATGATATAACAATAATTACCAAACTTTGTCCCTTTGTTTTTTTTTTGTTTGTTACAGTTCAATCACTGGATGACAGATTTGCTGTAACATATATTACAAGTTGACATTGGCAAATGTTGTGTATCGCTGGTGGTATACTAGTCAGCTGGTGGTATACTAGTCAGCTGTGTAGTCAATCGGCATATATAGATAGGCAGCACAACTTTTATAAAAATGGATTGGATTGGGTAGGGTAGAGTAGAGAAATGAGTGAGACTAATACAAAGCTGATTAAGAATCTCAACATTTTCCTACAAGAACACTTTTTTTAGCCATGGATTGGATGCTTTGCTCTGCTCGACTTGTGGTGGTTTAACATTTTTATTTTAATAATCATGGGTGTCTGAACTTGACTATGAGAATAATTCTCATAGTCATAAGTGATTTTTTATTACTACTTCCATTCCATAATAAGTGATTTTTTAGAAAAAAAAAATTTGTTCCAATTTATTTGTCATTTACAACTTTATAGGAGAATAAATTATTTACTTTTCAATATCATCCCTAACTTCTCTCGTTGTCCCAAGAAATTTTCTCCCTTGTATTAATAGTTTTTAACTTCCCATAAAAGGATAGTGATGGAATTTCATACAAATTTTAATTATTAAATGATAGTATTAAATGACATTTTTAATTCATGTGTATAAAGTTAAAATAACACTTAATATGGAACCGAGAGAGTATAATTTAGAGGGGAGGGAAGGGTGAGAATCTAACCCGGTAACTACTGCGGGGTGGTGCGTTATTGCCAATGCTGCCAACCTGAGTCAACTTGAAATTAGTTCAATTAAGGATTTTTGGATATCCATTCATTCTTATGATAAATAGAACAACCTTGTAAAATCTTCTTTTAATTTGGGCCTGTTTTTTAGGCTTAAATTGAGTTTATACTCCCTAGACAAACAATGTCAAGAAGATCATTATTAATCTAGTCTATAAAAATAAAACAAATTCAAAAAGGTGCAATTATTTTTATTTTAGAACTATTCTTGTTGTTTTAAGTTCAAAATTTGACACGTCAGCAAGCAAATTCTAATGCCTATAATAAGACAAAACCCATCCACGTCATGGATCCTCGTCTCAAAAATCAAAGACTCCTCCACCGCTCGATTCCAATTTCCAACAACATCTAACGCCTCAAAATAAACAAACCCCAAGGCACGGATCAACCAAATATTTAGAACGAGCGCCGCAAACCCCCCAACCCCGCTCAAAAATTCAAAAACCCTCGTGAAAATCTCCCTATATAAATCCCCAACCTCCCCAATTCCACTCCATTGCAAATCCCTCCATTTCAAACCCTAGAAACTCCATCAATCTCTCTCTCTCCAAAATGTCTGGTCGCGGCAAGGGCGGTAAAGGTCTGGGCAAGGGCGGAGCCAAACGGCACCGTAAGGTGCTCCGGGACAACATTCAGGGCATCACCAAGCCGGCGATTCGTAGGTTGGCCAGAAGAGGTGGCGTGAAGAGAATCAGTGGGTTGATCTATGAGGAGACCAGAGGGGTTTTGAAGATATTCTTGGAAAATGTGATTCGTGATGCTGTGACATACACGGAGCATGCCAGGAGGAAGACGGTGACAGCCATGGATGTGGTCTATGCTCTGAAGAGGCAGGGTAGGACTTTGTATGGTTTTGGTGGTTGAAATTTATTTTAGATTTTTGGGGTTTTGTTTGATCTGATAGTTTTTGATGTAATTGGGCATTTTGGTTTAAATGGAAAGTGGGTATTCCCTGGATTAATCTTCAAACTCATTTTGTTATGTATATTTAGTTTGTTGTAATTTCCATAGTTGCTTTGAATGATATGATTTTACGATCAATGCTTTAGATTGGTGTTTCATGTTGGCAAGGAGAAGATTTGCTTTTGTCTGAGAGTTTTATCAAGTGGACATAAAAATTAGAAATTAATGTATTTGAATTTTATTTATTTATATTTTTACTTACTATTAAGGGTTAAAATATAAATAAATACTCCCTCCGTCCCAAATTAATTACTCAATTTTGACTATTTTAAGTCAAATTGACTATTTTTAGAATTAATCTTTTTATTATTTTTGTTAAAATATAGGTGAAGAGATTATAATCAAAAGAAAGTATAAATAATTTATTACTAACTCCAATTTTTATAATTTTAGAAATATATTTATATATGTTTAATTATTAATTTTAAAAATAGTCAATTTGATTTAAAATGGTCAAAATTGAGCAATTAATTTGGGACGAAGTGATAAAATTTAAATATATTATTTAATTTTCATGTCTACGTGAAATTTTTTATATCTTAAAGATTTAGCCATTTGGGTGGGGAATTATTGTGAGTAGGATTTGTGTGGTGAGTTTTGATCTGAATTTGTTTTTGGGCACTAGATTCTGGAGCAAGAAAAACTACCAAACCAGATTTGAACTAGTATTGTTTATTAGATTTTTAATTTTGTATAGATTTTGAAAACCAATTTTGTATAGATTTGTAATTAGAGCCTTACAGGAATGGAAATTTTATTTTATTTATTTTATTTTTTTTTTGGGTACAAGTGATATTGGTCTTATTTTTACAAATAGAAGCAGTTGGGGCGGTAAAAATTTAAATTTCTTGGAATAGTTTTGTGTAAGGGAAAATAATTGATCAATAAGTTTAGGGCGACTGGTCCATTTTTTATTTTTTTTTTACTTTCAAATAGTTTATAATATTTATTGAAACTCAAATTTTTACACAATTTAATAATTTAAGTGTAATTTGAATATATATTAAAAATAAATTTACAGATGATCAGTCGTTAGACCGGTCACAATGCACCGGTCACCGTAGAAAGAGTCAATAATTGATTGTAGATGTTTGATTGTAATGTAAAAGGTAAGATATGAAATATTGCATTGGAGAAGTGACATCTTGAGGACAGCTTTTCAGATTTTGTTGGTACCAAGCCCTTGTCATTGATATCGATCTTAACCTACTTTGGAAAAGATTACGATCATATAAACAATTTATATAATAATTTTTTAAAATAAATATCAAATATTATACTATTTTTGTTCTAAATTATAAAAATAATATTAATTTTTTAAAAATTAATTTTATATATTTTCAAATTCAAAATTAACATAATTTATTTAAGTTCAAAAATAATAAATTTTATAATTAATAGTATTTCTTAAATAGTTTATTATCTAAGATTAAACAGCTCAAGCTCAAACATTTTTATTGGTGTGTTGAATTCACAATTAATTTGATGGATTCTTAGAATTAGTATACTCTTTCTATCTATTTGTTTTTCAACATGAGCGGATATCTATGTCTTTTTATTATGTATGGGTTGCATTCATCCACGCTTCTATAAATAGTTTATCATTTTTTCTTTCTTCTTTAATTTATATTAACATTCGGTGATATATACTGGGTGTGCAAAATAGCGTGAAATAAAATTAAAATTTTATAAATTTTAGAGGACTAATAAGAAAGATAAAAAATTAAAATTAAAAAATAAAATAATAATATATTTAAAGTTACAGAAATAAAAGAGGAGAGAGAGGGGAAAACAAGAGCGCCATAAATCACTATACCTCCATTGGAGGAGATAGATACAACTTTCATATGTAACAAACTTCAAGTGGGAGACAAGTGTCACCGTCTGTCTGTCATCTCAAAACTCCATAACAAAATTATCAAATTTATCTCAATCTAATTAAGTTATAGTTTAATGAATTAAATTGCTTTAATTATAACCTATTGGCATCGCTTCACACAACTTTTATATTTTATGATTTTATCCAGAATTAGGACATTCTATACAAAGAAATGAATTTTCATTTTAAAATGCATAAAAAGAAATGAGACTCGCGGCTTGAGACTGACGAAATACTTTATGATATGTTTTTTTTAAAAAAAAAATTATAATATACATTTCAAATTTTAGAATCCAAAAAGAATTTATGAAAAAATCAAAAGAAAAAGACTAAAATATAGTTTACACGCTAAAGTTGGTAGGGTTATTGAGGTTTTGCATCTCAATATTTAAAACGTATCTGAATGCACTACAAAATTCTTTTCGATATTTTAACCGTTTAAAAGTGATGATGCATTTGTTTAGTAATAAAAATTCTTGGAATTCACTTAAATACATTTTAAATATTATAATGCAAACGTTAACTACCTTACAACTTTTGAATTGCACTGTATTTTAATCAAAAAAAATTATAAAAGGGCAAGTGTGAAATATAATCTAACGTGTAAATATACAATAAAACAAAAACTTGTCACCATAAAATAATCATTGTGTTTTTTCTCTTTAACACCTATACAATAAAACAAAAACTTATCACCATGCAATAATCATTATGTTTTTTCTCTTAACACTTGTGATATATTTGTTTACAAAAATTATAATCTTGAAAATATATTTTTACAAATTATAATCTCAAGACTATTAATTCTATAATTAAATAATCTTAGCCACATATTTGTTTTTCATGAAATAACTTAAAATAATCTCATATGTTTGTTTTGTTCAGAATTATTTAAAGGATTTGATAAAAATTTACTGTTTGAACTATTATACTCTTACCATTAATAACAAAAATATCATATTTTTATTAGTCTGAGTATAAACAAATAGAATAAGATACATCGGTCTTTTTAAATAAAATTAAAGGTTAACTTTGTTCATAAATTTTTAATTCCAAATAATAGAGATTATAATACTTAGTTGAATATAGTATTAAATAATCCTCTACTTTAAATTATTCTATTATTTTGAGACTATTAATCTCAAATCTATAAAAATAAACATAAAATTTAAGATTAATAATTTAATTTTAAATATAATTCTTACAAAAAAACGTAACTCTAATTCATTCATGCTCCCCTTGTACAAGCGTGGTGACAATTAATCCCTGTCGTCAGTTTTTGTTGCAAGAACGAAATAAGAAAAAAGATGACAAATTAGTCACAATAATTAGAAAAATTAAATGAATATTATGACCCCACCATTTTACAATATTTAGAATTAATAACAAATAAAGTAGTATAATTATTTCAGAAGGGTTTAGATACTACAGTATTTTAGGTTCAATAATTCAATTATTTTAATAAAAAGGTAGTAATAGTAAATGTTGTGATTTGTAATATTATCTTGTCGTCCTATTTTCTTTATAAGAACAAAACAAAAACAAAAACAAAAAAAAACAAAACAAAAAAAGGACCAGCCAGCCAACCATATGATTGAGTGAAGGAGAGAGAAAAAGAAAGATGACTTGGTAATGACTGTACACTTTGTCATGTCAACCAGCATCCATTAACCACATATTCATACTGTCAGTCTTTTTAATGTATATTTGATGAGCTATTTTATGCCGACATAGTAACTGGATATGAATTTTTTATAATTTTATTTATTTGTATTTTGATCTCTTATTTTTTTATAATAGAATCAAAATACAAATAGGTGAAATTATGAAAAACCCATATTCTATTATTATGTCTGCATAGAGTTTTTGATATTTGATTGTCCAGCACTGTTTAATGTGTTCGAAAGTTTAAATACATTTAAAAGTTTTATTTGTTTAGTAATTTTTTTTGACACGAGAAAAAAATTTAAAAAAAATAAATTAACCAAAATCGGATAAAAAGATCGAGTTTAGATCGTTTAAAAGCTGTGAGGTCGTATTTGTACAATCTAATTTACTATTTTATTGAATTGTCGTGGAACAAAATTAAAAATACACGAGACAAACTAATTAAAAAGTACAAGACAATTTAATTTGTATGATAAAACTTCCTAAAAGTCATCATAGCCTTCAAAGTAATTAATGAAATTTTTGCTATCTGAGACCAGAATTAGATTTTGCATCCCCCTTGATTTGCCAAGTTCGAGACCAATACGACAAGCAGCTATTTCTAACGCAAATTTAGCTATAATATCACAAGGCCTCCCATCAATAAAAGCACCGTTGCTATTACGAATAATTATGTCAATTGCAACTTTATCTGATTTTCCTTTTGAAGCATCCACATTTGCCTTAAAAGTTTTAAATGCTATCGTTATAAACACCGATAGTCAAATAAATTCTTAAAAATAAATAATTTTTTTAATTAAAGTATTTAACATTTTTTCAATTAAAAAATTTGTATATGCATTTATATCTTAAAACTTAAGTCATGAATATATTGCACAAAATACAAGAATATAATTGTCTAAAAAATACTCCATTCGTTATAAAATTACATATACAATTTGACTTTTTAGATCAAATGACAAAATATTAAACTTTAAAATCGATAACTCATAAATGTTTAAAATGAAATAAATTTTGCTATTAATAGTTTTTGTTATATACTATACAATATAATAATTGTATCAACTAAAATTAAATAAATTCACATCAATTTGAAGTTTAATATATTTTCGTTTGACTTCAAAAATTAAATTGTATCTCTAATTTTGGAACATGAAGAGTATAATTTTCTTGTCCCTAACAATTTTGTCATCTTAATATCAACTCTCTTGTATAATATATATATATATATATATATATATATATATATATATTAGTAAGTATGATTATTTACCATCTTTTAATTGCTGATGTCTTAGTTAAGAATTAAAAATACAAAATTTAAAATATCTAAAAGAAAGATAGACAAAACGAGTAGAACTAATCATAGTACATTGAATAAGGCCGTAAACAAGGATCTGTATGTCTTTAATTCATCAGTATATACTCCTAAATAGAACTTAATGATTAATAATTTCTTTTAGAGTTTATATTAATGGGGGAATTATGAGGTAATTGAGTTTTTTAGACAAATATACGTACAATAGTATCGGTTATTATAATTATCATAACAAAAATTAATTGTCAAGGACATATTTATTCATATAAAAATAATTATTCTATGCCATTAATTTTTGTCATTTTTGAAATAAATAAAAGTTATTTTGCTATTTTGAACCGCGGGAGCATTATAATTTAATTTCATTACATTTTGATGTGACATGTTAATTAAATGAAGGGAAATAATATATTTTGCGATTTTATGTATCAATTTTTTTGTTACCAGTTACGTATATAACTATTAAAGATAATTTGGTGATCTAACTTATAATTCTATCTAATTCTATGAATGAATGTACGTCATAATTGTAATTCGACAAAAAAGTTTTACAATACATAACATAACTCTTAAATAATTTATATAAATATTATCAGCAATTAAAATATAGAGAAAATAATGAACAATAAATAATGTAAAATGATGTATATTTCGGAGTCGGATATAGAGTTAACCGAAATTATATCCTTAACTTTTATTTTATTTTAGAACTAAATAAAACTCATTTTGCTATTTTGAACCGATGGGGAATATTATAAACTATTTTCATTACATTTTGACGTGGCATGTTAATTTATTTAATTTCTATAGATGTTATCAGCAATTTTAATACAGCCAAAATAATAATCAATAAAGAGTTGCACACTTGTACCAAACTCTTGTCGAATTTTACCAAATATAAATTCATGACATCAAATGTCTCGCATAATTTTTGTTAGTGTACTCCTACAACTTTTTGTTTCCTTCCCTTTTAGATCTTATGTCAGTATCAAAGCACAAATGAGTAATATAAGTAATCTGAAATTGACAATAATTGAAAAGAATTACACACACATAATGAACTATTATCACTTTGTTAAAATATAAATATATGAAAAATGATATATATTGCGAATATTTATGTCAGAACATTTAATTGTCAGTTATGAGAATAAGTATTGATGACAAATTTTTTGAAAAAATGTGTAATAAGTGGGCCCTCTTATAATTCCTATCAGTCTTATGTATTTATAAATTTCGCAATTGTAAATCAATATAAATTTATCGTAATACATAACAAAACTCCAATATATATTTGTTTAGGTACAATTGATGAAATAGTTTATGATTCGTAATCTGTTTATCCTTCTAACTAAGAAACAAATTACAACATGATCATCTTAACTTCTTTTCGTCTCAAATAAGAATTCAAACTTTATGATTGAAACATTTGATGGAATGTTGATGGCTTGTTATCAGTGTTTAATTTTGGATATTGATAATGTCAGAACAAAAATATTATTGTCAAAATAATAAATGTTATTTAAAATATCAAGTGTTGTTAAAATAATCTTAGCTAGAATTAAAATATCTTTAAAAAAAAGACAAGGCAAAAATAGTAAAACTAATCATAGTACATTGAATAAGGCCGTAAACACGGATCTGTGTGTTTTTAAACCATCTTAATTAGTATATACTCCTAACAACAAATTAATGATTAATGGGGGAATTATGAGCATATGGTAATCGAGTTTTCTAGACAAATATACATAAAATAGTTTGGCTTATTATCTCTCGTTGATATTGTCAAATTAAAAATATTATTATCATAGTAATAAATTGTGACGCCCCCAAAATAGGTCCATACAACCCATTTTGAGTCGCCAATAACATTCCACAAAATACAAATACAATACGAATTTTCCCATTTACAATTAATAAGTGTCGTGCAAAATACGACAACACAATTCAAATACATCTTAAATTCTCAATACACTTATTGTTACACTAATAGTAAGGTATTAAGACACTTCTATTATCTCGGACCATCACTCCATTCCCCGGCTAGTCCCCGCTACACTCTCTTTTTCTGAGGAGAACAATGGAACAAAAAGGAAAAGGGTGAGCATAAATAGCCAGTAAGAAATATCATGACTAAGATAATGAAGAATAAAAATTATCTTTAGTCTTCAACAGAATTAAATCAGAGATTTAAAGATTTTTTAATTGTTCAACAACAACAATTGCAGCGGAACAAACAATCCATTAGAAGAGTCAAGTAGATTATATTATCTACCATCGTCTATAAGTTAAAAATCACCACCAATATTTTATCCATGTAACACCAATCAACAATCCCTGTTTATGAACATCCAAATCAACAGTTTATATTCAACAGCCTCTCTTTGCACTATGTGCCAAAGATATTTATTTGTAACATCACCGGTCATGATCATGCCAAACGCCAGTTCATCTTTGCACTACGGGCCAAAGAGAACTTTCACCATACACCTTTGTTTGTAACATCAAAAGTCATGATAATACCAATACACAGTTTGGTCAAAATCATGTCACGCCAGTTCATCTTTGCACTACGGGCCAAAGAGAACTATCACCACAATTTAAGGATGAGGATGATGATGACGACAATGATACAGTGAGATTAAGGATAAGAAAAGCTTTATAATTTAATCAGTATCAAAGATTGACCAAATTGCCAACACGATGACCAAATTGTGGAGTCAAATTCAAGAATGATATTCAAGAAATTTTTTCATGCTTCAACTATGACGTATAAAATGAAATAGAAAGATTCAAGTGAAAAGATATTAGGTGAAGCACAAACTATTAAGGATGTTCTACTAATTTTCAGGGATTCTCTCTATTTAAAAATAAGGTTTTGGAAACAAACAAAGATTTCTTATTGTAAATGGAGAAATGTGAAAGAAAAAAATATCCCTTAAAGAGTACAAAAGAAATGATACGTTATACGAGTATAACAGAATATATGAAACCGCAAATGAATTTTCACCCGTCATGCGATAATCCGCGTAGACAGATTATTTCCACAACAGGTTAATAAGTAATTAATACAAAGGGTTATTCACCAGGTACGACACTCGTACATACAGGTTATTCCCACAGAGTAATAAGGAATTAATACAGAAGGATATTCACCAGGCATGCGTCATATCGCACGGACAGATTATCCCCACAAATTAATATAGAATGAATAACAACCTTTATGAGTATAATATCACTTACGAACATGAAAGCAAATGATATTATTTATAAGTATGAAAGAAATGATATTCCCTGCCTTAGTTAACAAATGACTGGATGTTGCTTTCTATGAAACTAACTTGGACAATACTAGTATTCTCACAAATACTCACAATAGCCTAGCACACTTAGAGAACTCAAGAAATTTAGAGAGAGGGGGAATATATGCAAGGAAGGTGTGAAGAGTTCTTAAGATAACCCCTCATATTTATAGGAAAACCAAGTTTCATTAATTACACAATAAGGGCTCGACTTATTACACTTTAGTACCTCCATCTTTGCCTCTATTTTTTAATATAATCCCTCAAGTATTATCAATCTTGCATAACATCCCCTAATAGTTCCCACATGTGAACCAATAGTTCCATCATGTGAACCAATAGTTCACAGCATGTGAATTTCAAAATTTCAATTAGGTACCCTTAAGTTAGACTCCACTTTTAATCCGTCAATAATGCTGAAATATCATAACAAATAATATGAGTTACAGTGTCATGATAAATAATAAAAAGTACCATGTGGATGCTATTGTAATTATTGAATCAAAATACTGTGTAATTGCTACTTTATCAATTATTGAATTTAAAATACTGTGCAATACCGTGTGCCTGTGAAATACCGCGTACTACTGTGGAATAACGCGTTTTACTGTTCTTTTTATTACCGGGTATTTCAACAGTTGCCGGTGATAATACTGTTGATAAAATACTGTCGCTTTCAGTATCCGACAATGGGGCCCACTATCGTTGACAATATTATCATTGTGGGGCCCACTAATATTTTGTTATTTCGGCGTCGTACGTTACCGAATATAAAATTGGTTATTTCGACGGTGCCATCGTACTTTACCGAATATAATATTCTCCGACATAAAGAATATTATCCGACAGAAGGAATATTCCCCGACATACATGTTTGATTTTTTTTGTATAAATGAATAGTATATTTGTATGAATAGTACTTTCGTATTTATACCGTATAATTTCGTATCCAACTCATATAAACATTATGACGTAATTCGAATGTCGAAGAAAGTATAAAAACGTTTTTAGCGTGAATAGTCCCCCATGAATAGTGATCGCGTGAATAGTGATTTAACGTTATTACTAAACTTCTCAATTTTCACATTTCACTAGTAACTTTATCATTATCGATTTAGCACCTTTCTGTTTAAATAATAAGAAGAAGAAAAAATAAATTCTTTTTATTAAAATTTTCGGGGTCTTACATAAATGTTATTTAAAATTTTAAGTGTTCTTAGAATAATTGTAAAAATGTCACTAAACATTATTTGTTTTAGTAACATAATGTTTGCTCTGACAATATTAACATTCTTATTATGACACATTGATAATGTTGGACTAGAATCCCTCCATTAGACATATATTTCAATTTCTCTCGATACATATTTAGCGATACAAATATTAAATTTATCAACAAAATATAATTTGTCGCAAATAATTAACAACACAGTAAAATTCGTTGCAAATAATTGTGTCACTAAAAGAGTCGCTAAAAATAATATTTGTGTCGCTAATTGTGTGTTGGAGAAGAGAATCCTGATCTGATAAAAACCAATATTTATACTGTTAAAGCAAATATTATTTATGACTTTACATGTTTCAACGATATTTCGAACTTTCAGCAATACTTATTGCTCTGCTAATATAATTATTGTTATGACATTATCAATGAATAATTATAATTATTATAATCAAAATTAATTGTAAATGACATATTTATTCATACAAAAATAATTGTTGTGTGCCACTAATTTTTGTCATGTTAATACTCCCATATTGCCTCATTTTTCAAGAATATAAATTACATCCTTAACTTATATATCGTTTTTATTTTGCTCATATATTTTAGAACTAAATGAATCTTATTTTGCTATTTTGAACCGAGGGAGTATTATAATTTATTTTCTGTACATTTTGATGTGACATGTTAAATAATTTAATTTGTTTAGATGTTATCAACAATTTAAATACAGACAAAATAATGATCAATAAAGAGTTGAACACTTGACATCAAATGTCTCACATAATTTTGGTTAGTAGTCCTACATGTTTTTATCCCTTTCACTTTTAGGTCTTATGTTAGTGTCAAAAGCACAAATGGAAAAAACATAAAAAAAATAATTTGATTGTCAATTTATATTAAAATCAACAATTACATAAAATTGACATTAATTGAAAATAATTACACACACATAATGAACAATGTATCACTTTCTTGAAATACGAGTATATTTATGTACGTATAATTAATGAAATGGTTAATGATTCGTTCACCGTTCATCCTTCTAACTAAGAAACAAATTACAACTAAATCATCTTAACAACTTTTCGTGTCAAATAAGAATTGGAACTATATGATTAATGAAATCGTTAATGATTCGTTATCCGTTCATCCTTCTAACTAAGAAACAAATTACAACTAGATCATCTTAACAACTTTTCGTGTCAAATAAGAATTGGAACTGTATGATCGAAATATTTGATGGAAAGGTTGATGGTTTATTATCATTGTTTTCTTTTAACTGTTGATATTTTCGAAGAAAAATATTAGTGTTATAATAATATATATTATTTAAAGCATTAAATATTGTTAAAATAATTATAAAAGTGTCAATATTTGAAATATAACTTTTATTTCGACAATATTAACAATTTTTATTTTTTCTTATAGATATAACCCGTAATCACTATCATCCTTTAATGTGTACTACGGTACCGAAAACTCTTTAGTCTCAAAGTTTCCCTATTTATGAAAGTTAGAATCACGGTGGTTAAGTAGACATGAATGAATTGAGACAAGTGGCAACACTTTATTTGTTTTGTTTTTAAATGAGAAATAAAAAAAAAACACTCCTTTTTAAGAAGTTTGGTTCACTTTAAATAATAACCACTTTTAATACTTCTATTTCATCAAATTTAAAATAATTTCGGTTTTGATACTCAAATTTAATGGAATTCTTTTTCAAGGGTCATTAATTTTAACAAAAATAAAAACTGGTTTAGTTATACATATTATTGTGTTTTAAAATATAATATTAATTTTGACTTTTAAAAATCGATTTGATTCATTTAGATTTTGTAAATCATAAACAATTTGTAGAGTACTTTAAATTATAAAATTTATATAAATCACATCAATTTTAAAATTTAAAATATTTTAAATTAATTTAAAAATAATCATTATTGAGCTTTTTAAAATGTGGGAAATTGTGAGTAGTTCTGTTTTGTGGTTTGTGCTTTATACCTACATGGTTTGTAGTTTCTTTTTAGTTGGAGTTTAAATTTAAAAAACTGATATTTCTATAACAGAAAATGATATTTTCACATGAAAAGTGTCGCTATAGATCCCATAGCAACGATTTTCCCCGTCGCTATACATCTATAGCGACACTTTTCATATAGAAATATCAGTTTCCTAAATTTATATACATGAATTACAAATTGCTAACTCGGTTCTTTTTTTTTTCTTTTTTTTCCATACTAATAACAATAATAGTACTTCATTCATTTCAAAAATAGAGATAATTTTTTTACTTTAAAATTATAAAATAACATGAAACTTCACACTTGTTATTTTTATTTTATGTGGATTGTGTGTTACTTCCTCCATTTCTTTTTAATTGACATTAAAAAAAATGGGTTAACAAATTTAATTAAAACTTTGTTGGATTGATTCATTGGCTATACAATCTCGTTTCA
The DNA here is from genome assembly GCA_034770075.1 of Aralia elata. Lineage (NCBI taxonomy): Eukaryota > Viridiplantae > Streptophyta > Magnoliopsida > Apiales > Araliaceae > Aralia > Aralia elata. The sequence continues at coordinate 19,610,826 of CM068382.1, forward strand.
AAATATAAGATTATTATTGACCTTTTGTACTCAACTTAAAACATTTTTAAACTCAAAATTAACATAAATTCTTTAATTTTTACCAATACAATGATCGTAAAATAAAAATCTAGTTCTAACAACTTGATCATAAAATTTCTTTTTGGGTTGATAGAATTTTCATTTTTTGAGTTGATCATTACATATTAACCATTATTTTTATTAAATCTATATTAATATCTCTTTCTCTCTCTATTTTTTTTAATTGATGAAAAACAGAACAAAATTTATTAAAAACATGAACGACAATACAAAAAATTAAGTTATTAATATTTATTTAAAATTTATGAACGATAAATAAAAAAATAAACAATTTTTGCTTTATAAAAAAAACAGATAAAAGGGACAGAGCCCAAAGGGAGCTACGAATATTACAATTATTATTAATCTTAGAAATTTATTTAGAAAGAAAATAATATTTTTAATTTTTAAAACATGGTAGGAAAAAAAAATCATAAACAACGTTTTAAACACGTGCTATACGCCTAGCCACTGACAAACCTGACGTGGATATGGCAAGGACGAGGGTCCCACCTTCAACCCCATATAACATCCACCTCCTCAATTTAAATAACAAGCCCACCCTGATTTTTTAGAGAGAGAATAAATGAGCTACAATTTACAAAACTAGCCGGAGATAGCTCCGGTGATATCAGCCGCCGTTAACTCGGCCCAGATATACCTATTTTTGTTTTTTGTACTACGGCCAATGGCAATCCCTTGCTGGGACGACGTCGTTCTAATCGAGGACGGTAAGAATCAAGGCGACCCGACCGTCGTGACGGTGAATTGCCCGGACAAGGCCGGACTTGGATGTGACCTGACTCGTATTGTACTCGAATTCGGACTCTATATTACCCGTGGAGGTCAGCTCAATTCTCTCTCTCCTCAATTCACGTCTCAGATTTGATTTCTTTGTTTTCGTAACTATTTTTGTTTCTTTTTTGTTTTTTTATTCTTTCTACTAATTTTGTCTGTTCCATTATGATTTGTTCATAGAGTTATAATTGGTAAATGTTGTTGAAAATATTTTTGATGAGCAACAAATTAAGGCCGAGGTTTGTTATATTCAAAGTTTTGTTGATATAGTGGAATATAGGAGCTGCTGAATTTGAATCAATGAGGTGATAACCTCAAATTCTTAGGAATTATTGTACTTGTACAAAAATTCCATGTTGGTATTGGACAACTGAAATTTTGTCTACTTTGTTAGAGAATGAAGATGTAGCATATAATATAGTTAATAACATCACTAATTAGAATTAATGATTGCTTGAAATGTTGGGTTAATGATGTTTAGGGGTATGGGTTGAATCCTTGAGCTATTTTTTAGAATAGAAAAAGAGAGAAGCAACTGAGTATACTAGAAGGAAGAGTCCATAGTATATACAGTATATATATATATATATATATATATATATATATATATCTGACTTTCTATGGGCGTATATGCACATATGTATATATATGAGTTTTTACAAGAAGGAAGAGTCCATCAGTGGATCCCAGAACTTGCTGCCAGTTAACATAATGTATTTTGTTGTGACACTAACAATGTTCTATGTGCTAATTACACCCACTAATTCAAATTTCCTACACTGTTGTCAATGCAACATAGCTAAAACGTGATTATGACCAGTTATGATATTATTAAGTGAGAACAATCAACAATAACCATTCATGATTTATACTAATTTGTATTCTCACAACATGTCCCAATTTTTGAAAAAACATCAACACCTTCACTGCCACCAACTAAGAAGAGTGCTGCAGATATTGCTTGCTGTTAGCATGCATTTGCCACTTAGATTATGCTATTAAGATGCATGCTTCTCTTCTTGAGTAATGTGATGCTTTCACATTACATACTTTCTATTCCACATATGTTGCAATTTAAGTAAAGGAAGGGTTTCCTTGTTTTGCCTAATTATTATGGAAATCCATTACAAACAGAGTCAACAGATCATCTTGTCTTGGTAAATTAATTACTTTCTCGATGTTCAGTTTTCCTTGTCTTCGTGTGCCTTGTTATGTCTAGACTCTTGTCTTAAAGAAAAACAACCATTATATTTTGTTGGTTCAACCAGTGTTGGATGCTGAGATGGTAGACTTTTTATGGACCTATTGAATATCTTGCAAAGGTTGGTTCAACATTGTTATTAGAAACAATGTTGAACTGTGATAAAGGACTACATGTTTTCTTTTCTTCATCTCTTGTGTCACATCTCTTCCATATATATGAGTGCATTTTGATTTATTAATTGGCTGCTTTCATTTTGACTCTCTGTTACGCAGAATAAGTTGTGGATATTACATTAATTGCAGTGTGGTTGTCTGTTTGCGTTGTCTATATGGATCTTCATTTCCTCACTCATTATCCATTTTCATTAACTTTTTGTGAAATAATTTCTATATGTAGATTCCTCTACAGATGGGAGATGGTGTTACATAGTATTGTGGGTTGTTCCACGTCCTAGCTCGCTGAAAATTGACTGGGAGAGCTTGAAAAAACGGCTTTTATCTGCTTGTCCTTCATGTTTGCCTACATTTTACTTAAATCAGCAGAGCAATAGTTCTCGACCACCTCCATTGTACCTCTTGAAGGTTTTCTCCGTGGACCGAAAAGGTTTATTACATGGTAACTACAAACATCTTTCTCCTTGTTCTCCTTGTTCTCTGTTTTGACTTTTTCTCTAAATTGTTCTGACATGTTTTTTTTATTTATTTAATGTAGATGTCACAAAAGTGCTTTCGGAGCTTGAGTTAGTAATTCAAAGAGTAAAAGTGATGACGACCCCAGATGGCAAAGTCTTGGACCTTTTCTTTATTACAGATGTTATGTGAGTCCTTTTGGGTGTGCTTAAAAGATTTTCATACGTAATTTGGTGCATGTAACATTATTTCTCCAATATATAAACTCCGGTCCAAATAGTTTGCCTTTGAGCTGGATCTTGTCTCTCTATATTGTTTTGCTACATTAATGCTGTCATTCATTTAATGTAAAAGTAGCTGCTTCATTATTATTTGTCAAATTCATTACTTACATTGGTATCCTCTTAGTTCACTTGCTCATGGTAGCTTTCCCCTTGTCAGAGGTGTAGCCACATAGTCATGAGTGTATGCAGCAGGTAGTCGTAGCGGTACTTGAATCTTAAGTAACGGTCATGTAAACATAGCTGCTTCATTATTAATCGTCAAATTACTTGCTTACATTCATATCCTCTTAGTTCACTTGCTCTTTCCAGCTTTCTTCTTTTCAGAGGTGTAGGCACATAGTCACGAGTGTATGCAACACAATACTTTTAAAAGAAAATTAAATACTAGTAATAGAAAATTTTATTTGTTTTTATGGAAAATTAAATATTGGTAATTGACATAATTATTAATATCAATTTTGGGCACTCACAAGAAATTTTCTGGCGGCACCACTACCCGTTGTTACTTTGTTATTTTGTAGTTTGAAAATACTTTTCCATCTGGATCGAACTTCTAAGGTTTGGGTTAATTTATCGCCTTGATTTGGTTTTGCTATCCAAATTTCACCCAAGTCACATTATATTTGAACTTAAAGATTGACCCAAATGGTCATTTCAGTGACTACTAAACCTTTATTTAGGAGTACAATATAATTATGTGAAGTGCCTTGTACATATTGCAACAGAAATATTTTATAATAACAATAATGAAAGACATTTGAATTACTCGTTTCCCAGGCTGAAGGTGCTTTCTAGATTTGTACCTGAGCTAAAAGTGCTTACGTGGGTGGATGTCCGCATGGATTAGGAAGATAATTATCAAAATGCCACAATTTGTAATCCCTGGAGTACTGGGTAGATGGTAGGATAAGAATATCTGATTATGGAATTAACAAATAATGCTAATCACAGCACTCATGCAGTTGTTGAATTGGTTCAATTTCAGATGCTCAAATTGCTTTTGCCTGTAGGACAAAGAGGGCTAATAATGTATTTGTACTTAAAATCATGTGGCTATACTTGACTAACTTTGTTTGTAAGGTTTTTGTGTAGATAACAGTTGGGTTTAATTTTTTTTTAGATAAATAACTTGCATGCTCTTTTCTTGTGCAGTTGATACACGCCTGCTTATTTGGCATTTCTTTTCTTATGAAACATGGTATAGAATGGCCCTTTCTTACAAATGCTATTTTAATTGATTGAGAGACCCATTCTTGAAATATACACAGTTTGGTAGTGGTAGTGGTTAATATCTATAATCTGTCTTGTCAGGGACCTACTGCATACTAAACAGAGACGCGATAACACATGCGAACATCTCAGTGACGAAATTGGAGAGGATTGTATCAGCTGTGAACTTCAGCTGGCAGGACCTGAATATGAAAGTCAGCAGGGGTTTTCTTCTCTTTCAAAAGCAGTTTGTGAAGAATTATTTTGTTGTGACCTGTCTGATAGAGAAGCCTGTTCACAAGCTCTCAGCCCTGATATGACTAAAGTTAGGAAGGCTACTATCACAGTAGATAATTATCTGAGCCCAGCTCATACCTTGCTTCAAATACAGTGCATTGATCAAAAGGGCCTCATCTATGACATTTTAAAGACCGCAAAGGACTGCAATATTCAGGTATTTTAACTTGGAGTTTCTTATATCCAATTCCACACTTACATGAGAGTTCCCTAATGTTTAGATGCTGGAAAGAAATAACTGTAGGACTTGTCACACGCTTCCCTCATGGGATTGTTCGTATTAGAGGGATTTAAAGTTATCATTTGTCTGCCCAAGGGATACTTTACTCGTTTTAGTTCTCTGCTGGACAATCTTTCGTTACTTTTTTGTTTTGTTTTGGATAATCAGGATTATATGTTTGATCTGATTTATTGATTGAGATAATATGTCCTTAGGAAATCTTACCTTGCACATCATGCAATTTTTGTCCTTTGTCACAATATAAGGCCCCACCCATACCATTTTTTTTCTCGTGATTGTTACTTAACTTGTATTAGTTCTGATTTTCTGATTTTTCTATTTCCCAGGTTGCTTATGGAAGAATCCCTCCATGTGTGAAAGGCTATCGGAATTTGGACTTGTTTATTCAGAAAACAGATGGAGGAAAGATTGTAGATCAAGAGTATCAGGTTACCTTGTGTTCTCGTCTGAAGGAGGAGATGCTTCACCCATTGCGAGTCACCATCACCAACCGTGGTCCAGACACAGAACTATTGGTCGCTAATCCCGTAGAGTTATCTGGAAAGGGAAGGCCTCGTGTTTTCTATGATGTTACATTTGCTTTAAAGATGCTCGGTATATGTGTCTTCTCGGTAAGGAGTCTCATATTTCAATTTCTTCATATTTCCTCCCCACTTGGTATTTCTTAATTTAAAGAAGAAAAAATTATATATATATATATATATATCTTTCATGAGCATGCACATGTATGCGTAAACAAGGTTTCTATTCTTTGGATATGTAGGCTGAAATTGGAAGACATTCAACAGCTGATCGCCAGTGGGAAATTTACAGATTCCTCTTGGATGACAGTCTTGAATTTCCATTAGCCAGCAATCGAGCTAAAACCGAGATTGTTGATCGAGTGAGAAGAGCACTGATGGGCTGGTGAGAGAACCATTTCTTAGTTTGTTCATCAAGAACACAAGTTTTGTGCATCAACTATATGTCTCTCAGCAGGCGATCGATACTTACTGGCAAAAAATCTGCACTTAAGTCGTTCCATCTCTCTTGCTGATTCTTGATAGTTGTTAGCTGAAGTTGATGCATCTGCAATGACGTCTGTTTATCTTGCTGATGAGAACTAACCCAATGATCAAGTATAAAGCGAGAAATAACTTTCCCTACTTCGGATAAAAATAAAAAAATACTTTCCCTTCTTGGCTTTCTTTAATCTCTAGTTTTCTCATGTATCTACCATCGTCTTACTCAGTATGCTTACTGTTTATAGTCATAGTAGTCTTAAAAGTAATCTGGGGAGCTTTTTATTGCATGTTTTTGTGCATGTTGTGGATTCTTTTCTATGAGATGAAGTTGATTAATTCTCCTTTTAACACACTAACATAGAATTCATAGTAATGGAGTCCAATCCATGTCATGCTGTGGTGAAGCTGAAAGACTGGTAATGGCACAAACATAACCATGAGACAGGATTTGCAGAAATGTAATCCTCTAGAATATTTCTCTTGAATACTCTGAAGGGATGATTTACCTGCGAAAGCCGGTTACCTGATTGACCCGTTTCTGTTCTTGATTGTTTCGGTTCCTTGGTTTATGGGTTTTTGGGCCCCTCACAATATTTTTTGTAGTTGAGATGAGGGGTTCTAAATCAATGGACATTAATGAACCATCATTGATTGCAAGCTGGGGCAAACAAAGCCGACCGGCCCTACTGGACTAGGAAAGCCTTGTGCGGCCCCTACCGGATTAGGAAAGCAAAGGCCTTTCCTTCAAAAGGAGAAGATGGTTGGAGCTCGTCTTATGAATTTGGTGCCTAAATCCAACATATAGAAATGCAGTCTACTATCCGTAGCTAGCTTAGTGATGAATGTGGACACTTAATTTGAACCTTTAGATGTTATGTTACGCTGCTGCATTTTGAAGCACCTTAACTTTTTCTTGGTGGCAAATTGAGGAACAAAAAACAAGCATTTGAATTCTGAGAAAAAGAAGCACGTTCAGAAAACCCGTCAATTATCCTGAAACACATAAAATGCTGGACTTCCTCATTGAGAAAATGTTCATGAGAAAAAACAGGTAATTATCTCTTTTTAAGTTTTAAGGTTGTTTGATAAAATTAAATGTTAAAGTTTAGATATCTGAATAACGTAGATCATCTGTCTAGAATTATACTTGAATGAAGAAATATTATTTGATAATTATTTTTTTTAAATATCTAAATAAAAATATTTTACCATTTTACCCCTCTGAACAATTTAAGAAAAATCTGTTTGATAATTAGAAATGTCTGAATAGTATTTTAAATATATATTTATAATATTTTGACTCAATATGATAAAACAAAATGTATCAAGTCTAATGAAAATATTAACATAATATAATAATTTAACGATACAAATTAGATTAACTTCAAATCGTTGTTAAGAGTTGAAGTGAATTCACATAGATAAATTATAAATTCTATGCCTTGATTACCCTATTGCGGTTCATTAGTAATAATTAATATTATAATAATATTCTTTCAATTTTCAGTACAATAGAACACATAAAAAAAAAACTCTAAACAACCTGAATTCTGACACAACTAGCCAAATAGTGAAATTACCTTTAACCTTGTTACAGAAAGGGCAAGCTTCATACCGATAAAGAACAAGCTCCTTGGGAGTGAACTTGTTGAACTGCGGCGGTTCTTTGGCGTGGACTTCTTCAGCCAGAGATGACGCCGCGACCGAAAAGAACATGGTTCCGGCGACGCCGTGAGCGGAATTCCTTTCACACACATACAAAATCAATATATGTTCTTTTTTATTCTTTCTCTGTTCTGTTCTAATTTCTCATCTTCTCTTTCTATTATTTCACTCTTTACTTGAAGAATTCTTGCCAATTTCTTACATGGATGGTATATATCCGGATTGAGAAATCAAGATCAACCGATGGGTGGGTTTTTTGTTTTAATTCTCCATCACTTGAGTGATATTGGGGATTGGTTTTGAAACCAATTAATTGGAAAATTGAAGCAGTAGAATAAACTTGCTTTCAATTAAAGGTGAAAATTTAAAGATTTATGTTGTGATTATGAAATTTGAGATAAAATTAGTTAGAGTTTAGGGAAGAAAAGGGTGTTTGATGATGGTGATGGAGGAGTTGAAGATGATGATGGTAATGGTGATGGGTGATGGTGCCGTGGTGGTGGTCTGGCTATGGTGGGGCGACGGTGGTGTGCAGTGGTGGTGGTGAGCGACAGCAGCGATGGTGGTGAGGCAGATGGTGGTGATTTTTTGGGTTTGCGTGTTGGTAATATCTGCAATTAAGGATATAAAAGGAATTTTATAATATAATATTGAAGAAATTATTTTTATTTAAAATATAATTAATATTATTTGAATAGTTTAGATGACAGTTTGGATTTATTTTTTTGTCTTCACGATTTAGAGAAATACAAAAGAAAAAAAAATTATCAAATAATTTCATGTAAATAAGACATTCTCTTTTCAGAAAGCTACAATTAAAAAATGTTTGCCTAAAAGAACGAACTGATGTGGGGTGTCAAACTGCCAATTGCCGCCCCTCAAGCCGGCCGCCGCCATGGGTATGGTTGTCCTGAAAAACATGTTTATGATGAAACTTCTTGCTTTGAAATTGAGTATACAGAATGTATTAGACAGCTTGTTATGACTTTTCATCGATTTAAGTGAAAGTATAAGTAGTTGTTTATATTCAAATGATGTGTTATTTATTATATTGGGCGATTATATTTACATTTTATTTATATTATAATAATAATAATAATAATAAATTATTTTACAAAAGTAGTTTCATTTGGTTTTCTTCATCTTTTTTTGTTAGTTTGAAAAAAGAGTTTCATTCTTTCACGGTAAAATAAATTTACACAAAATTTTCAAATTTTAACACATGTTGCATTTGGATTAAAAGAATAGAATAGAAAACGGAATGAAATGATTTTAAAATATTTTAAATAAATGTTTGGTTGTTAGAAGTGATGAGTGTTGTCATATAATGATAAAATTATCAAATATATTCATTTTATTGAAATGAATTTTATTCTACATTTTTCACATAGAATAAAAAAAGAAAGAAATTGAATGAATTTTCATTCAATTAGAATGATTTATCCTCAAAAATAATCATCAAATACACTATTTTTATTTCATCTATTTTTTTATTTTATTCCCTCAATTCAAATGTAGCATAATTCTATTATCACTCAATTGTTACAAAAATAAAATTCAATAAAGGTAAACACAGATGAACTTACCTCAAAGAGAATTGATATTAACAAAGTAAAAAGAATGAGAATATGATAATTATTTTGTTTAAAACAAATATGTCCTTAAAATTAAAATAAGTTAAAAAAAAATTACAACACAAATTGATGGGGGTTAATATTACCTCCCTAAATATATTGGAAAAAGAACGGAAAAAAAAGTACATTGACCATTTTACCTGTACAACACACTGTATTTAAATATACGACGCCGTAATTAGATTAATCCCCACTGATTTTGTCAAAATTTGAGACGAGGCCATTGGGATATCCTTGTTCCCTGATTCCCTCTCTCTTTCCCGATGCACCAAATTACCGAATGTTCATAAATCTAGGGTTTCTTTTCTGCGCCATTCGTTCCATTTGCAGCTCAAAAGTGACGACAGAAAATTTCTGAAATTTTAGGTACTCACTTTCTCTTACCTCATTCCAGAATTTTTAAGTTCTTTCTTGGATTTTTTTTTTTGCTTATCTCTGTGTTTATACGTATTATTCATATACATATATGGAAAAAGAATATATGTATAGAACATATTTCCTTAAGATTTTGTTTGTTTATGATGGAATCCTTAATTAATCTCTGCCTAAATATGTGTGTGTTTTTGCGCGTGACAAATCATGCGCATTTCGGTTCTTATTGTTTCAACTTCAACATATTACTAATTCATGTTCAAGTTTGATTTTATTAGGGCGTATTTGGATTGCTGAATGCAATTAAAATGGATTTTCTTGTAATTTATGAGGCATTTGATGAATTTCTAATTGATTATTTAGATTTGGATGACATCTACTACATTGCTTTGTTTTAGTAATGGTTGGGGTTGATTGTTGAATTGAATCTTGGTCCTCTGATATTGTTAGGTTTCGGTTGAATTATGTTAAGCTTTGAAAGAACTAGGGAGATGAAAGACAATAAAATGTTTTTTCTTTTATTTTTATTGGTAAAAATAAAGTAAAATAAATGTTTTACTATATAAGAACTTTGCCAATAGGAATTACACTAAATGATGGTATCACACCTGATATTAGATTCTTTTAAGTAATAATTGGTCTTGTGTTCATATATAAAGTTTTCCCCAACTTAATCCTTTTTATTTTTTTTTCTTTATTTCCTCTTCTTTCCATGGTCTTTCAGAGTTCGAAACATAACACAAGATTTCTGGCTTAGTCAATATCTGTGTGGGTGTTGTTACAATAAATGGAACGTGGTTTTACAACTATTATGAATACTGGGTGTTTTGGACTCTTATTTACTTTTTCATCTTTAGGGCACTGACACATTGTACATAGGAGATGTCCTTGTAAGTTTTTAAAAGACAATTATGTTCTTTATTAAGAGTATTGTCTTTGGCGGTCTCTTATTTCAGTGGTCTCATGTCTCATGATTTCTTTGTTCCAAAGTCATAATCCACTTTCCCTGCCTGTGTTGGTTTCTTGGTTTTATGGGCGCCTGAGAAGAACTTTCAAACATTAAAACTTCAATTTTGAAGACTTTTGGTTGGGTACTAAGGCGATTCCACCAGTTTCTTGAACAAGACATGCCAGACATTTACCCTCTTTTTGGCGTATTTCAAAAAAGAGTCCACTTTTTATTTTTGTTTGATAAGCAAGCACTTTATCCATAGAGTCACCAAGGGGATGCCACCCATGTACAAAGGAAATTACAAAACACAGAAAAAACACCAGCATCACCTAATCACACAGTCAACATCAAGTACCAATTCTACATTCCAACAAACATCCAGAAAGTCAATATAAAAACAGTCCACTTTATTGTTGCTTAGGCTTTTTCTATGTTCTCCAATCTCAATAAAGTAGAACTTTTCCAGTTATGGCGCGTAGAGTGATTATGTGTTTAAGATTGTGTTTTTCAGGGATTTTAATATCGGTTTGGGGTGATTCGAGATGATTTGATAGATTCAGTCTTTGATGGTTTTCATTTTGTGGTGATGTAGGCACAGAGTGACTTTGTTTGGTGATTTTGGCTACTGATTGGGGCTGCTGGTGGTAATCGTATAGGGCAACTGTCTACTTTTATATCTTGGATTTACTAGTTGGTATCCAATATGAGCCCAGATAGAAGGGCAAACTCTTCACGAGCCAAGATGTTTCGTAGCAGTGATCGTGCTTCTTACCGTGATGCACCATACCGGAGGGATCAGCGTGGGCACCGGTATGTTTGTTCGTCATGTGCAGTTAATATCTATATTTTCATTCATGTTATGATATTGTTTTGATGTGGCTTTTGGTTATGGTGGTTTCTGTTTGCACTTGCTTCTATAGATCACCACCTTGGTTTCTACTCTGTTGTCAGCTTTGCTGTAAAACAGTAAACATGTACTCCTTTGCTTTTTGCTTACAAAAAGGAGACTTGTTACTTATTCATCATTGGCATGATCTTTCTAGGTTGTTATTTTGTTTAAGATTGTGGAAAAGTTCAATTGCATTGTAGATTTTCGCTAATATTTGTATTTCTTCAGCTATTTCACATCTCCCTACATATAGTACATAAGTTTTGACCTGTGATGTACCATTGGTGTTTTTGATATATTGTGGATGGACTGTTGTAAGACTTATTTTTTTTTTTTTTAAATTATTTATTTATGAAAACGAGAGATGGTACGTATTCATTGCCTGACAGGATCTGTACATGGTTGCTATGCGTGTAAGATTGGGCAACATTCCTCCACATTACTTTTTTTCTCCAATACTGTTGTTGCCCCTCTCCACTAATTTCACATCCTCCCTGTCAGACTCGCATTCGTATTTTACTTTTGAGTTATGGTGTACCACTATATATATACATATACATATATATGGGGTTTGTGGCTTCAACCTGAAGTGCTTATGAGGCAAAGATATCACTCAGTTTAGGTTTTTTCTTTTTTTCTCTTTCTTTTTTTTTGGGGGTGTGGGGGGGGGGGGGGTTGCAAGGTATCATAATGATTCCGCCTTTTCCTTTTTATTGTTGTTCCCCTCTTCAGTAAAATCAGAAGACGAGATGATTTCATAGCAGAATTGGAAAGTGACTTGAGGCTGAATGCCTATGCATGAGAAGAATTGAAAGATCCTGCTTTCGTGACTCCTCTTGTCCTTTGCTGATAGTTATCAGTACGCAGACAAGCATAAAGTCAAATTCATCATTTTCCATATTTTTTCTCCACTATCTTCAAGGGATTTTATTCCTATTTTGCTTAAAAGATATTAGTTCAACTAATATTTGATCTTGAAACGTATGTCTTTTCCTCAACTTTTTTTGGGTAGGGTTTTTTTTTTTTTTTTTTGGGGGGGTGGGGGGGGATGGGGTTAAGAATGTAAAATGAGCAAACAGTCCGGGCTCAATTCGTACTCGCTTGACTCGAAATATAAATGATTCAAATATGAGTAAATTTTAAAGTTCGATAAATTACTCGAACCTCCTTAAATTGTAATTTTCTATTGATACTCGGATCATATTTGTTTGAAAAGTTCAAACTGTTCGAGTTCGATTCGAGATCGTGCTCGACTCGGTAGCTAAACGAGCCTCAATCAAACCTTATTTTATACTCGATAAATTTTATAAACCAAATCTGAGCAACTCAATATTCGGTTCAACTCGGTTCATTTACACCCTTAGGGGTGTTAATACCATGATGGTTTTATTCTTTTCTTGTCTGAAGATATTCACATTGACTTCTTAATTGGGTTGTAGCATACAAATAAAGTAGGATCTAGGTCATTAGATTTGTGAAATTTATGGTCTTCCAAAACTCCTAATCTCCAGCAATACCCTGGTTTGATTTTTTTCATGATGATTCTATTTTCAGTTTTTCAGTGTTCTGTTATTGGGGTATTGTGGCTATGTTACTATTATCACATTTTAATGTCATAAAATGCATTCTTTTGTTGCTTATACAATTTTATTATATTCCAGGCAAGATTATTTGTGCAATAAATGTAAACGGCCTGGCCATTTTGCTCGAGATTGTCCAAATGTGACTGTGTGCAACAACTGCGGATTTCCTGGGTAAGATGACCATTCCTTCTTATTGAATTGTTTTCCATTTTATTAAGTAAATCAAGTGTACTGGAATTGGATATTCTCTCTTGCTGTATTGGAATCTTTTATTTTATCCTGTGTTTACTTTTGAAATCTACATCTTTTATGGGAGTTTAATTGGAAACTGAAAATATCTAGATAATCCTTCATATACAACATGTCCAGTTCTAGCTGATATTGCACTGAACCTGATTGATAGCATGGAAATTTAGGCTGATGGTTTCAGTGGTTAAACATGATTTATCTTCTAGCAGAAAGGGCTTCTTCAAGTGCTCATAGGAGCAAATATATTTTTAGGAATATACAACTACAAATCTTGGGAAAACGTTGGCCCAAAGAATGGGTTTGGGTGCTTCTTCTGATGAAGCTGGTTACTTCATCTTTTTCCTTATGCCTCAGTTTTGTGATCTCTACTGCATTATTTTGTTGTCAGTCACATTGCTGCTGAGTGCACTTCAACAACCATGTGCTGGAACTGTAAGGAACCAGGACATCTTGCGAGCGAATGCCTGAACGATCCAGTGTGCAATATGTGTGGTAAGATTGGTCACCTGGCTCGTGATTGCATCAACCCAAGATTACCCGCCTATGATGCAAGGCTATGTAACAACTGCTACAAACCAGGCCACATTGCTGTTGATTGCACCAATGATAAGGCTTGCAACAACTGCCGCAAAACTGGCCACCTTGCCCGCAATTGCCCCAACGATCCTGTATGCAACATCTGCAATATATCGGGTCATGTGGCCCGTCAATGCATCAAGGGGGAGCTTCCAGAACCAGAAATGGTGGGAGGCCCTTTTCGAGACATCATTTGCCGTAATTGTGGTCATCCAGGCCATATAAGCCGTGATTGTGTATCTATAGTGATCTGCAGCAACTGTGGTGGGAGGGGCCACCAAGAATACGAATGCCCTTCCGGTAGGATGTTTGATCATGGCCCTCCTCGTAGGTATTATTGACAAGTTCATACGGCAAGTTTTTGTCCACGGGTAATTACTTAGTTCACACATCAGATGCTGGGATTCTGGATTAATTGGTGCTTAATAGTAGGTTTTATGGTGCCTTTTTCTTTAAATTTGAACTAATTGGAGGCTTGTGTAGGCATTTGTTTTTACAACTGTGATTTAGTTAGTGTCTGTTCTTTTTATATGGTTTAACTCATTACATGATAGAATAGATGGATCCTGGAGATATCTGGTTTATTTCTCTCGACTTGTATGGAATAAATCTTCAAGTTTAGTGCCTGTGACTCTGTTTGTGTCTGATTTGATACTCCCTGAGAACAAGGTAAAAAGTGTTACTTGTGGTTGTGGAGTTTGGGGAGCTGTCAACAAATGTATAATACTGTTCAACATTCCATCTAGTTTTTTTCGACTCGTTTTAATGAAACTACTCCAGTCAAGTTCATTGTGGAATTGTTGAATTTTAATTGAATGCGGTGTAAGTTTTAGTGTACTTGCAATGGAGTCATTGTGGGTAAAATGGAAACTGGAAAGTCATTTATCTTCTCTCCGCTGTCCTTCTTTTTTTTATTTTTAAAATTTGTGTAAAAAGTGTACTCAACATTTTCTATGGGAAAAAGGGAATAATAATACTCCTTCTTCTTCTTCTTATTTATTTACTTACTAGTAATTGCTTGTGCATGAAGGCACGGAGTAACGAAAAATTAGATTAAAATTCAAAAAATACTATATTGCCTAAAAACTCTTTGCAACTTAAAATAACTTACAATCAGACATAACAATTATCATAATTTACTATACAACCACAATAAATAATATATACTCAATCATCAATACATATCCAACTACCAAAACATTAAGCTAGTCGCTACTAATTTCAAGAAATTTCGGCAGAATTTCCTTTAACAATAGATATCCAGAAAAATCTAAAAACTATCTACAAAATTTACAATCATCAATACATATCAAAACCACCAAAACAACCATCATTCCATATCCAAAATCATCATAATCATGTATAAGTAGTTAACTTTACAAACTCATAAAGAATTAATTATTATTTTATTGATTTAACGTATATCGTATCGTTTTTCACTTTGTATATATAGCAACGTGAGGTAACATGATAATAAAGTGTTGCATTAACAGAACTATCTACCCAACCATTTATCAACATTTTAATTATAATAAAGTTTTTGTTTGATGCAAAAATAAAACATCATAGCAACAGTTGCATCCAACACATTGTTCTATAATAATATGCTCGATCAATAGCATATTGAATTTAACAACTTGAAAGGTATGCTATAAAAAAGATCAAAATATGTTTCAAACAACTGAAAAAAGTTGAGATTTTAATATTGATCGATACTTCAAATTATGGAATGTTCAAACAAATTTAGAGTTTTAAAAAATGAGATCCAACAAAAGATTCAAATTATATGTAAGAACAAAAGCTTAAAGGCTACAAAGCAACATTGAGATTAAGAAACTAAAACTCTCAGCTACAAAACTGGTAAAAAAAATAAAAAATCATAATTCCTCAGTAATTCAATTGTATACACAGAATCACACTATAAAAAAATAATTAATATTAAATTAGACAAACAAAAAATATGTTGACAAATCAAACGTTATACATAAAACGAAACTTAAACATTTTTAAAATCAATAACATCTAAATCCATTGTTAAAACAGAGAGAAAAAAATAGGATTAAAAGTGATGCCAGTTGGCAATCTTTTTTATTTGTTTCTTGTTTAGAAAAAAGAAAAAGAATCTATTTAATTTTTTGATTTTGTAGTTATTTTGTAATTGTTTTTTTATAAGTAAGTTATGATCTTGTTTTTAATTTTGTCTACTTAGTATCGATTTTTTTATGTATTATACATTTTAAATGTATGCATATATATACACTCCAAAAAATTATTACAATTTAAAATAAAATATTAAAATAATAATTAATTAATTAATAGAGGAAGAGGGGAACAGAGGCCCAAGAAGAGGAGAGAGAGAATGAGGAGAGAGGAGAGAGAAAGAAAAGGAGGAGCATGAATAGGAGGAGAAAGTAAGAGAGAAGACGGAGGAAATAGGAGAAAAGAGAGAGATAAGGAGAAGCAGAGGAGGGAGAAAATTGATAAAAAAGAAAAAAATAAGAAAAAAAATATTTTTTTATTTCTGCTCCTCCTTTTCTCTCTCCTCTCTTCTTAACACGTGGTAATTTTCGACGAAAAATTGGTTGATTCGGCCAAAAGGAACACATTTATTGTTTCAAAATACTTAAAGATATTGATTGAATATTCTCAAACTTTGTCATTAGCCAATATAATTTGGGCGGGATCCATTGTAAAAACAGAGAGTAAAGAATAGGATTAAAATTGATACGAGTAAACAATCTTTTTTATTTGTTCCTTGTCTAGAAAAAAGAAAAAAATTTATTTTATAATTGATTTTTTTTATAAGTTATAATCTTGTTTTTAATTTTGTCTTTTTACTATTGAAGTTTTTTTTATGTATTATATATTTTAAATGTATGCATATATATACACTCCAAAAAATTATTACAATTTAAAATAAAATATTAAAATAATAATTAATTAAGTAAATGAAAGAAGATAAGAAGAGAGACTCACAAAGAGGAGAGAGAGAAAGAAAATGCGGAGTAAAAATAGGAGGAGAGAGAAAGAGAGAAGGTGAAAAAAAATAGGAGAGATGAGAGAAAAAAGGAGGAGTAGAGGTGAGAGAAAGAGAAAAAGAAGAGGAGAGAGAAAGAGAACGAAGAGAGAGAAATTTGGGTGAGAATTTTTTATATGAGATAAAATGTGAGCCTTTAGATTAAGTTGAAAAAATTGAGATAAAATTTGAACCGTTCTTATGCTTATAATAAAAGAAGATTCAAAATGGATTGTGTTTTATTATATAGATTTTTAGATTGACCTTTTGAATTCAATATGAAATATCTCTAAATTCAAAATTAATATAAATTAATTAATTTTAGACAATATAATTACCAAAATTATAAACCATTTAAATAGTACTAGTTTTTTTATTGCTTCTAAATAGTACTAATAATAATTGTATGATTTATTGTTTTCAAAGGTTAAATGATGTGCATCAATTTTAAAATTAGATATATCTCAAATTGATTTAAACAAATCATTTTATATTTTGAACAAAAAAATATAAATTTGAAAATATTTTCAATATTTTCATCATAGGACTATTATTGAAAAGTTGAATTTAGTATTTTTGTCACAGTTACCAGAAAGAAAAAAACCAGTCTCAAAAGAAAACTTGTTCTTGGAAGATCTAAAAACAAGCTCAGTGAAGAAGACACACACGCAACAGTTAACAACTTTCTTAACCAGCTTGACAGTCTCAGATTCAAGCCACAACAGACTTTGCCAGTCTTCTCTCCACAAGTCGCCAGTAATAAAGAAAAAAATGGAAGATTCTCCAGTTCATTCAGACTCTCCAGAAACTCCAGAAACGTCTCCCGAAAGCACTAGTAAAACTAGTCTTGACAGCATTACCAGCCACAACTTGGACACATAATGCAAGAACATGTGTCAGCATCTTCAGCTCACCGGCCAGTCATAATGCAAAAAGCCAGCAGAATTTTCATCAGCCAGATAAGAAAAGACATGACTCAGCAGTCCTATTTATTCCTTTTCAGCTCACGAGGGAAATACCTTCTCAAAAACCAGCAAATACAGACTTCTCAGCAACTAGGATTTGACATCTTGACTAGCTCATTTGGACGTTTATGTAATTATTAAATAAGTCCAACATGTAAATAGTTCTAGTCAGGTAAATTATTGTCCTGTAAGAACATCTTTCAGGTGCGCGTCCTTTCAGGAATAACTTTAGAAAAATGGTGAAAAGATTAAAGTTGACTATGGGGCCCAATGTGTACCCGAACTTTATCTTTTGCTCTATTCTAATTTAATTCTTTTTGGAGTCCAGAGTCTTAGATGTAATATAAATAGCCAACTTGGTAACTTAGGGAGGGAAGCTGGAGCACATCATTTAGCAGATCCTTTAGTAGGCTGCCTTAGGCTCCCATAAGCTCTCATAAGTTCTTCTCCCTCTCTTGTAAAAACTTTTCCATCCTTGTAAATTATTCCAGTTTGAATAAAATATCAGTATTCCAGTATTCTCTATTCAACTTTGATTTTCCTTCTCCATCGTTGGTAGCTTAAGGGATTTTCCGAAAGGGAAAACCTTTCCAGTAGTTTAAGGTATGACTTAACTCCCCACCAAAAATATTCTTTCAGGAATAACTTTAGAAAAAGGGTGAAAAGATTAAAGTTGATTATGGAGCCCAGTGTGTACCCGAACTTTATCTTTTCACCCAAGATAGACAAGAACGACAGTGAATCAAACTAATAATCTAAGACATATAAACAGCTGTTAAACTAAAGTAAACAAATTAATGCAAAATAATGAAAGAAACTAAAAATGAAAACTATATACATGCATAAATTAAATATTTTTGGTGGGGAGTTAAGTCATACCTTAAACTACTGGAAAGGTTTTTCCTTTCGGGAAATCCCTTAAGCTACCAACGATGGAGAAGGGAAATCAAAATTGAATGGAGAATGCTGGAATACTAATATTTTATTCAAACTGAAATAATTTACAAGGATGGAAAAGTTTTTACAAGAGAGGGAGAAGAACTTATGAGAGCTTATGGGAGCCTAAGGCAGCCTGCTAAAGGATCTGCTCCAGCCTACCTCCCTAAGTTACCAAGCTGGCTATTTATATTACATCTAAGTCTCTGGACTCCAAAAGGAATTAAATTAGAATAGAACAAAAGATAAAGTCCAGGTACACATTGGGCCCCATAGTCAACTTTAATCTTTTTACCATTTTTCTAAAGTTATTTCTGAAAGGACGTGCACCTAAAAGATGCTCTTACAGGACAAAAATTTACATGACTAGAGCTATTTACATGTTGGACTTATTTAATAATTACATAAACGTCCAAATGAGCTAGTAAATGTGTCAAATCCTAGCTGCTGAGAAGTCTGTATTTGCTGGTTTTTTAGAAGGTATTTCCCTCGTGACCTGAAAAGGAATAAAATAGGACTGCTGAGTCATGTCCTTTCTTATTTGGCTGATGAAAATTATGCTGGCTTTATGCTTATGACTGGCCTGTGAGCTGAAGATGCTGACACATGTTCTTGCATTATGTGTCCAAGTTGTGGCTGGTAATGCTGTCAAGGCTGGTTTTACTAGTGCTTTCAAGAGACGTTTTTGGAGTTTTTGGAGAGTCTGAATGAACTGGAGAATCTTCCATTTTTTCTTTATTACTGGCGACTTGTGGAGAGAAGACTGGCAAAGTCTGTTGTGGCTTGAATCTGAGACTGTCAAGCTGGTTAAGAAAGTTGTTAACTGCTGCGTGTGTGTCTTCCTCACTGAGCTTGCTTTTAGATCTTCCAAGAACAAGCTTTCTTTTGAGACTGGCTTTTTTCTTTCTGGTAACTATGATAAAACTTTTTTTAAGCTCTGGAACTGGTTTTTGAAGCCGAATAACTTTCTTAGCTTTACTGGGGGTTCTGGACCTAAGGACTATATTTGTTTTAATGTGAGTCTGATCATCTGCAACTGTGTTTAAATGTGCTGAAATAGAACTGAAACTGGTTTGATCATTAACTTGATTTACTATAGTCTTTTGAGGACCAAGATAAATCTTGTTATAATCAATAAATTGGCTTTTGGGGAAAGCCACACCCATCAACGGACTTGAGATCTCTTTACCACTTGCCGTTTGAAGTGGAGTAGGTAATGGGATTGAGAGTCCATTACTTCTCTTCACAGATGTTTGGGCTTCTGTGATAGCCTCTGTGCTCTTCAGAGAGAGAGAGATGCTGAACTCATCTGTACTCTTGATGGAGTTTTGCTACATCTGGCTAATTCTGTTGAAAGGAAAGAAATCTGTTTCTGTAATTCTGAATTTTTAATGATAAGCTGTTGTTTCTCGCTCATCAATTTTTCACAGTTTTGGTTTAAACGTTTAAAATTTGTATTCATGCTTTCGCAATGAGTACAAAAAATAGGCTGATAAGGAGATATGTCTCTCGCAATTGAGAAATCTAAAGCTGGTTCTGAATAATGGAAAAGAGAAGGACTAACAAAATAAGTATCTCCAATGATCTGTCTGGCAAATGAATGAGCAAGTTAAAGATCATTGAATCCTTTGTATTTAGGCTGGTGAAAATTCTTTGTCAGTTCAATGACATCCGTCCAAGAATAGAAAATGTCACATTTATGACCTCTGGTGATTACATAAAATTTAAAACTTTTATCTTGGAAAAATTCTGTTAATGCATTTAAAGATGCAAGAAAGTGTTTCCTGTCTTTACCATGGGAAATCCAAAGATTATCCACAATGCATTTCTATTTTTTACTGAGACTAATGTGGTCTAATGGCTTAAAAGTAAAAGATAAATTTGCTGGATAAGAAAATAATGTTTGATTACCAAACTTAAGGGTTTCATAACCATTTTTATTATGCTAAGATGCAACTAATGATGCACTGTTGTATAAATTCTGGCTGTATGCAGATTGGTTTTTGCCTTTCGGCGGTAACCCTGGTAAATTTGTCATCTGCAAATTAACTTAGAACATTATAAACAGTTTTCTGAATTAATTATTTGTAAACTGGTAAATATTAAATTATGGTCTTAAAGATAGATTTTTCTGGGCAAAAGACAAAATAACTTTAATAAAGTTAGCCTTTATAAGATTCCTTCGATAAAGTTACTTTGAATAAGTTAACTTTGATAAAGGTACTTTAATAAAGCTACTTTAATAAAGTTGAAAAAAGTTAAAAAGTCTTTTCTAATAATAAGCTAAAAAAATCTTTCTAGAACTTTAGCTGGAAAATTTTTACAAACACCGGAGGTTGTTTATGCTCTAAAATCTAGTAATCTGTGCTAAAGATTGGAGAACTACCTCTAATTTTAAGACTAAAATATATTAGGTTTTGGAGGTGGATCTAATTCTGGAGTATCATCTAAAACTGGTAAAATAAAATTTTCTTCTAAGACTGGATTACTAAGAATACTGGCTTCTTTCTCTTCTAGGGTAATAAGATCTGGACTAAAAGATCTGGCTGAACTTATCTTATTAAAATATGTTAAGGATTTTATATATTCTTTACTATTTCTCTTAACTAAAAAATTTCTTTTATTTCTTTTGGGGTTTTCTTTATAAGGTTCCTTAAAAAATCTTATTCTGATGTAAGCTGATTTATTAAGCTGTCTTTGGAAATATTTTGTAGTTATAAATTTAAAATGTTTACTTCTTAATTTAAAATTATTACAAGCTGTTAAAATCTGGTAAGGCATACATGCTTCTATGGTTACTGGAAGTAATCTATCCTGATTATGTCTAGTATTACCTATACTAATATTATAAGATAATACTGGCTGATCAACTATGGAGTGACCTTCTGGTTCTAAATGTATATAATCTTGCCTAGATATGTTTACCTAGTCTAATGCTTGTTGAGAAACTATTAAGTTCTTTTTTAGATTTAGAATTTTATTATCTATAATTAAACTAAATATATATTGAGATATATTTATTTGTTTTAAACTTTTTTTTGAACTTATTAAGCTATTATTATGATCTGATAATGGTATTGGTTTAAAAGATTCACCAACAATAACTAAGAATGGCTGAATTTCTATATTTACAACAATACAGAGTTGGTTTAACCATGGATATATATTATTATCTAAACTAGTATGAAAGCTGAAATTCTTTATAAAGTATAACTGTTGTACTAGATTTAATCCTAAAGACTATGTATAAACTGGTTTTATGTTTTTGCTAATAAAATTAAAAGTTTTCCATAAAATTCTAGTAAAATGCTGTGATGAAATATTATTGGTTAAATTTTTTCTGGTTAATTCTTGAGGTTGGATTATCTGTAAATTTCTAAGGTTCTTTTGTAGAGAAACTTCATCTGTCTGGTTATCTAAATTATCTGTTTTATCAACTAGAGTTGTTTCTGCTTTTTCTTCTTCTTTAGTATTTTCTACGAAATATTTATCTACAAATTCTAATAAATCTGATTCTGATAATTTTTCTGCTATATTATCGATTTGTTTAGATTCTTCTTCTTTTACTTTTCTTACTTCTTCTTTTTTTACCTTTCTTACTTCTACCTGTTGGTAAGAATTAAATAATTTTTTATCTAATTTTAATACTAATTTCTTGTTTGGTGTTACTTATAGGTACTGATATGGTTCTAATAAACCTTCTTTAATTAACTGTAAACAATCTTATTTTAAAGTATCTGGATGATATAATAAAGATCTATTAATAATTATTATTTCTTCTGTATTATAATTATTTACTGCTAAATAACTTTTAAGTATATTATATCTGTCTATTTTTATTTCTGCTGGATTTTCTACTTTCTGTTTGAAGTAATTAATAATTTTCTGTTCTAATGTTATTAATTCTTTTTCTGTAGGTAAATCTTGAATTAGCATTTTATGAATCTGGTGATTATATAGTTAATGTACTTAATAATTTAGTATATCTATCAGCAGAATTCCTATTATATCTGTCTATATCCCAATGTTTTGTAATTAAGTTTGTTCGATGTTCTAGATAATCTTCATAACTTATAAGGTTCTCACTTAAAGCTTCTTTTAGATTTATAACTTTTTGTTTATACTGTTTTATATTCTCAACTATAATTTTATAATGTCTTTTTAATTCTTTAGAATACCTTATTACTGCGTTAGGTATAAGACTCATATTTAAAATTTAGCAAATATGTTCTCCTAGTCTTATTTTACACTGTTCTATTTCTGTTTTTAATATTATTATAGTATTTTCATAACTCGAAATTATTTTAATAATTCTGTGAAATCTCTTCCAATTAAAGTTATTCTTATATTTGTATAATTTTTCTAGTTGCTTATCATATCTGTCTACTATCTCTGTATATTCTTTTAAACAATCTTTTAGTATCTTAAATTCTTTTACTAATCTTTTAGTTTCTGTTATAGTCATCTTAACATATATAATTATTTATATATCTTCTAATTTTCTGATTTACTTTTATGTCTTTCTCTAACCTTTCTTCAAACTGTCTAACTACATCTAACGCTTCAAAATATAAATAGAAATTAAAGCTTTCTTTCTTATCTTTTGATAGATTTTTAACAAATGCTAATAAATATTTTAATACCACTATTAACTCCTGTTAGGATTCTATGAGCTGTTTTACACTTCTGTTGCTAATGCTTAATCTTTCAATATAAAATTTAATATATTTCATACCTTTAGCATATACAATTACTTAGGTATTCTTTAAGGTAGTAATTTTCTATTTTCTCTTTGTCTAATAGTATTTCTGTTTTCCTAATTAGATCGAATGCTTGATTAAACAATTCTGTTTTATCTTCTGCTAATGTGCTTATGTATTTTAATATTTTATGTAAAAGTTATGTAGGTTCTTTTATCTGTATGTTGTTGTTATGTAAATCTTGTGCTATAAATTCATAAGTAATTTTAGTAAACCTATATCTCATTTAGACACTTAATAATCTTTCTAACTGTTTAATTTTTTCTTGTTTTTCTGCTATTCTTTATTACAGTAGAATTCTATCTGGTGGTTATAATATTTTTCTATTCGCATGTACTGTTTTTTATCTGGTATTTTATAGTAAACTATGTTATCTAATTTAAGCTGTTATATGTGCTGTATAATTTCTCTACGATGTCTTATCAACGCTTTTATCTGATCAAAGGCTCGACAACTTATTATACGCTTAATAACCTTTTTAATTCTTTGAGTGCTGTTTTTTCTTCAGTTATTCTATTATTATAATATTCTTCTAAATTTATATTATATGTATATCCTGTTATACGACTATAATTTATTCTGTCTCTTTTAACCTGTTCTAATTGTTTGATAAAATACTTTTTATGTTCTATTAAAGCTTTTATTTGATGTAAAGCTAGATAACTCATACTATTACTGGTAGTGTTGGCTGTTTGTAATATCTTGTATTAACTGACTCATTTCCCAATTGGCTACTATTCTGGCGTTTATTAACTGACTTTCAAAAGCATTTATACCAGGAGTTATATTTATTCCTAATTCTTTATATTTATTTAATCTGACTTTTCTAATTTCTTTTAGTTCTTTAATCTGCTGCTTATTTTCTGTTATATCTTTATGGATACTATCTATAGATGGTAATTCCTTTTTCCTGGCGTGAGTAGATATTATCTGAGTATCCATTATACTTAGTCTATTTTATACATAATTTGGCTAATTTTTCTTCAAGGTTGTTAATCTTTTGCTGTTTTCTGGCTATTTTCCGATCATAGAGTTTTTATATGGCTATTCTGGCATCTCTGCTACATCCATTAATGGCCATATCTATTAAGTGTTCTGTTTTAGCTTGCTGAATCTGTGTAATTCTAGACTGATAATAATCTATAAGATTCCTAAGTTCTTTATAAGCTGGAAACATTCTTTAGTGATTGTTCTTTGTAAAGGCTTTTAAACTCGGATAAGCTAATCCCTACTTGGTATTTACCAATCCTAGACATAGCTAACTTATGACCTAAAATTCCCCAATTTTATGAATTTTTAATTTTTTAATATTTTTGTTTTTTATCATTTTTACTTTTTCTTTTCTTTTTTTTAACAAAGGTATTATGACAACAAAGGTATTAAGGCCAAAATATTAAGAAAGACCGTCAATAATCAGAAAGATTGCCTAGATAAAGAATCTAACATGTTTAACCCTTAAGATAAATTATAACCTCTCATAACCTAGCATCATGATAAACTACAACCTGGCACGACTTAGCATCATGATAAACTACAACCTGACACGACTTAGCATTAGAACAGCCTAAATTATTAGTTGTTTAACTGTCGTTTATATTTGTGCTTATAGCCTAAATTATTAGTCGTTTAAGTGTCGTTCCTGTCTATCTTGGTATCAGAGCCATTTACTAATTTTTTAGGCGAGGATAATCGTATAATTTGTTTGAGTAATCTTAATCTAATGGGACGTCACTCAAGTCGCGTGGTTGGGTGGAACGTTGTTGCCGTGAGCCGTGAGATAGGCGTGGGCCTTGTCTCGTTCTGTATTCCCTTCGTAAGTCGTTGACAGATGTGCTAGAAAGAGATTAATCTTATAGATTATATGAGAGTCTAATGCTTAGAACATTGGTCATTGGCCCTAGTACCTTTAGTGCTAGGAAAGATAAGAAAACGAAAGATAATGTTAAAAATACTTCTGAAATTGCTTATAGCAATCTTGAAGAACATTTAAAAAATTGGTCTTTACCTAAGGTTAAACCTAGTCATGTATACCAAATTGGACTATTTGATCTTGAATCAAAAACTGTTATTAAAACAATTGAAAGAACAATTCCCATTTCTGATGCTAATGAAGTAATCAGATTACTAAACAAGGATATTAAAGACTACCAAGAAGATTATAGTTTTCTACATCTTGGATGTGTCTCTATTGGTTTAAAACCTTTAACAAGAAAAGGACTTGATACTAGTCTTTGCCTTACCTTGCGAGATGCTAGGCATAATCGATTCACGGATTCCCTACTAGGAGTCGTACAAACTAGTTTATGTAACGACCCAGTTTATTTTAACTGTTATCCAAACTTTGAAGTGTCGTTAATTGATAAACATCTTCTAGATGTCTTAACCTTAAATGTTGAAACTAAAGGTTATGATATGAAATTAGGTGTTGAAAATATTGCTCTCATCTACAGAGTCTGTTTTAAAGTGTTAAACACTCTTGCTCCTAGAGTAAAAAGATTTGATATTAAAGGTAAAACTACTCTTTTTGAGACTAATATGTCTAACTCAAACCTAACTGTTCCTAAAACCCTTACCTGGTCTGATATTCAGTTACCAGAAAAATGGACAATAATTGGTGCAGCTCTGCTTGAACCAGAAGAGAATAGTAATCGGGATGTTGAACAAATTGTTGAAACCCTGATGGTAATATTAAAATCTATTTTGGCTAGTCTAATAGAGTGGCAAAGTTTCATATAACTAATTTTAAGAAAAATAGTTCTCCAACCTCTACTTCGTCGGTTATTCCTCCATTATTAGGGTTTTGTCATTTAGGGCTAATAGCCATGTATAAATAGAGATCGCTCCTCAGTTGTAATCACGTTTTTTCTTACGCTTTTCTTTCATGCTTTTCCTTCCCTTTCTCTCTTTAGTTTTCTTACTTTAAAATCTTGTAACTGATCTACGCTTGTACATATTGATTGGCAATAAAAGAAAAGGCTTCCATGGAGTCTCCATGTAAGTCTTCTTAATTCTATCTTTAATTATCTTGTTTGCTTATAGCTTGTTATCTTGCTTATAGCATATTTATATTTGTGCTTATAGCCTAAATTATTAGTGGTTTAACTGTCGTTCCTGTCTATCTTGGTATCAGAGCCATTTACTATTTTTTTAGGCGAGGATAATCGTATAATTTGTTTGAGTAATTTTTTTTAAAACTCAAAATTAAGATAACTCTTTAAAATTTATGAAATAATAAAATAATATTTTTGTACAATTTATAAATTTTAATAACGTATTAATTAAAATTATATTAAAAAATCATATAAATCTTTAGATTTGAAGATTAAAATAATATCTTATATATTTTGAACCGATGGATTATTTAAAAATTTTGTAAATGAGGGAGTAACTTCCTTGAGTGGACTGATGGAGTATTTTAAAATTTTGTAAATGAGGGAGTAACTTCCTTGAGTCAAAAGGGGCAGCTATATTTTATGTTGATTTCCTTTCCCTCTTTCTGGAGTCAAGTACAAATTTTAGGATACAAAGTAAGAGGAGAAACATCAAGAAAAAAAAGGGAGAGATGTGCACGGTAGAGAAGCGAGGCAGCGTCTACATCCTAACGCTCACCGGAAACGATGATCACCGCTTGAATCCAACCCTCATCGACTCGGTTTCAGCCGCCCTCCGCCGCATCAGATCTGAAAGCACCACCACCCCCGCCGCCGCCCTCGTCACCACCGCAGAGGGCAAATTCTTCTCCAATGGTTACGATCTCGAATGGGCCCGATCCGACAAGGACCGCCACCTCCTCATGTCCTCCAAGCTCAGATCACTCATCACCGACCTCATCTCTCTCCCCATGCCCACCGTCGCCGCCGTCTCCGGCCACGCCGCCGCCGGCGGGTTAGTCCTCGCACTCAGCCACGACTACGTCCTTATGCGCAAGGACCGAGGGTTTCTCTACATGAGCGAGCTCGATATCGGCTTAGTCATCCCGTCTTGGATCGTCACTGTTCTAAAAGCTAAGATCCGGTCTCCCGCGACCTTGCGCGACGCCATTTTGAGAGCGGAGAAGATGACGGCGGAGGCGGCGGTGGAGAAGGGCGTTATTGACGCGGCGTACGCTAGCGGGGAGGAGACGGTGAGGGCGGCGGTGGAGCTGGGGGAGGAGTTAGTGGGGAGGAAATGGAAAGGAAATGTGTATGCTGAAAATAGAAAGATTCTTTTTAGTGATGTTCTGCCTGGGCTTGCTTTTGTGGAAACTGTTGAGGACGTGAATAAAGCTGGAGTAATCTCGCGACTTTGACGGATGAAGTTGGCACATAGTCAATGTGATAAATTTTGGGAATTGCCATTTGTTCCGCAAACTACTTATAACTTAATCAGATCAATTTATAAATAATTTTTTTTCCACCTGTGACTTATTTTAAGATTTATAAGTTATTTTTAAAAAATAAAAATTTATTACTTTTTAAAAATTAATTTATAAGTCATTTTAAAATAAATAAGTTTGACTAAATGTAATGATTCTTTTATCTTTATTTTAATTATTTTTACAATTCATTTTAACTTATAATTTTTTTTAGTTAAATGCTTTCACAACTTGTTTGAACTTAATTTTTAACTTATAAGTAAAATAATGATAAACACTTTTATTTATAAATCACAACTTAAAATAACTTATAAGACATTTTAAATTTCAACTTATAAATCATTTTAAAATAAATCATTGACGAACGTATTAATTTCATAAAATTCTTTCTTACAATAAAGTGAATTTCAATAAATAACTATTCATGTTAAAACTATTATTTTTATTATAGACATCTTGTGATTATCGCCTTATATTTCACTAGTATTTGCGGTGCAATTATACTAAATAAAAATTATAAAATATGAATTAAAAAATATAAGAGAAATTGTATGGATATATATATATATATATATATATATATATATATATATATATAAGAGGATAAAAAGAAAGAAAGTTAAAACTTAGATATGACAAAGTTTTAAGGAATGTAATTATTTTCATTGTTCTCCCTTTATAAAAAAAGATATCAAACAAGAAACTAGACCTAAAGCCAAATATTTAATAAAACTTAAAAAATATGGATGAAAAAAAATAGAAGAGAAAATAAGGATAAAAAATGAGATAGAGAAAATAAAATAGTAATTATTAATATATTGTGACAGAGCATCAAGAAATAACCCCTCCCCCTCCCCCTCCCCCTCCCCCTTTATAATACAGAGATATCAGACCAGAGATTAGACCTAAAGCCAACGGCCATTACTGTGAAATTCACTGATGGAGGATGAAGAAAATTGGGTGATGAGCTTGAAAATTGTAAAACAAAAGATTTTAGTGACTTGTTCGGTTAAATATTGAGTAACAAACCACCTCTTACTCTCATACTAAATAGGAGTTCAGGACAAAATTATGTGTACCTATTATTATTTCAGAGTTCAACTCATCAGAGACATCACTAAACAGCTAACACAAGATGATAGACAGGTGATAAAATCACGCATCAATAGGCAACCAAAATCTTTTGGAAGAATCAGTCAAATTCATTCAGACCAATTCATAACTTGAAATATTGTAAAATAAATAATATAAATGGCTTATTTGGTCATCTCTGGGATCGTTCAGGTCTATTTAAAAGTAAATAAATAATCTTTTACTTTCACACGGAGTGAGAATTCAGGATAAAATCGTGCGTGTTTGTTATTATTTCCGTTCTAAAATTAGATATGCATTTTGACTTTTTTGAGTCAATTCGTAAAATTCTAAAATTTAAAAATGATATGATTTCGTTTAAGTTTTGAAAGCAACAAAGATGATAATTACTGATACTTTATAGTTAGTTTACGATTGTTATATTTATTTGTATTAAAACTAAATAACTTCATATTAATTTTAAAAATTTATAAATTAATTTTAAAAAATCAAAATATATCTCTAATTTTGATTCGGAAGGAATTCAACTCATCAGAAACACCACTAAATGGTTAACGCACGGCGATAGACAAGTGATAAATCATGCATCAATAGTACCATTGAGTATCTTTGGGTCGGTGAGATAAATATATGTAAAAAATATCATTCATTTTTTTAATAAGTTTTAAATCATGCACTCAAAAATTAAAATGATTGAATACTCATTGGTACACGCTGGTATGGGTCAATTTCTGAGGGATACACAAGTTACAACAATTCAAAAATTTCAATTAATTGTCTTAAATTGATTATTAACAAACCTAAAAAAATACATTTGCATACTCCCTTAGTTCTTAAAAGAATGAATAAAATATAATTTACACGTATATTAAGAAAAATAAATTTATGTTTAGATTATAAAAATGAATATGAAAATAGAATAAAAAAAATATGTTTAGTTGTTTCATTGAAATATAATGAATCATTTTTATTTCTGTCAAATTTATGAATTTTATTCTTTATAGGAGAATATGAAACGACTCTCGAGCTGGAATGGAATAAATCATTTTGTTCTCTATTTTATTATATTCTTTATTTTATTCATTCACCAATTTTATTTCTTCAATTCAAACTTAACATAAAAATAAAAAAAATAAAGTAAAAAAGTTTCAACTTTATTTTTAATAGTAACACAAAATTATAAAAAAAATGTCAAATATTTTTAATTTTTATACCAATAGACATCGTATAATGACTTAGTTATCATTTTGTCTGTCTATTACAGTTATAGTTATTTATTAAAAGAATATACACTCTATATATGCATCTTATTTTCTCTCTCTCTGTCTGTCTTTTTCACTCTCTCCTCTCACTTTTTTTTTCTCTGACAAAAAACAGTTAATCGATTGTTAAAATGTAATGAGTTCCCATTGAGACAGCTTTTCAGATATATAAGAGCGAATTATCTATATATATATATGTATATATTTGTTGATTGAAATTCAATTATATATACAAAAACATAGACATTGATGTCGACGAATTACAGCCCTTCTCGGAGCCCCGGAAGTTCGAGATTACAGTTGGGTAGTATCTCGAGGCTGAGATCTTCGTCGTTGAAGAAGCCGCCGGAGCCACTCCGCCGTGCAGTCGCCGATTCTCTCTCGCTTTCCAACCCTGGAAACCCCTTTGCCGTTGCCTCCGAAGCTTCAAGGACTCTTCGGGTTAGAATTCGTACCGTTATCGTGCTCAATTTTGTTTTTATCCTGATCTTGTAGCTGTGGCTCTAGTTTCACGTGTTTTGCTTTTGGTGTTTAGGGCTTACGGTTGGACGGATGCGATTTTGTTTATAGTTTCTATCTCTTAACTCTGTTGTGTCTACATACCTTGAAATGTATGACTACGAGCTTGTATTATGAATGTTTAAATTTATGTTTAAGAACTTGAATTGTATACAGTGGATTAACTATTTGAAATTAGGGGATATAAATGCTGATTGCTGAGTGTTATATATATATTTATTTGTGACTACCAGCTGATATTAATTTGTGAATTTTGCGTAGTACTTCTCCATTCTTTTTTAATTGAGGATTAGGATAAAACACGAAGATTAATTAATTCTTTATGTGGTCGATCAAATAGAAAATCTCAATATTATCATTCTAAAATTTATTAGAAAAGATCGCAAGAAAAACAAATTAGTATTTAATGTAGAGATAATATTGAAAACTAAGTCATTAATGAGAAACAAATTAGTATTTAATGTAGGGAGAATATGGAAAACTAAGTTATTAATGAGAAACAAATTAGTATTTAATGTAGGAATAATATGAAAAACTAAGTCATTAATGCTTCCTTGAAATACAAACTACAGATAAAAAGGAACAAATCTTACTCTCTAAAATGACAGATAAAAAGAAACGGAGGGAGTTGTTAGCTTGATTAAACTATGTTTGTGGGTTTAGGTATAATATACCTTTCATATAGTATTTCATATAATTTTCATAGATTGGGTAAGTAAGAATTACAGTGTTCATTCAGTGGCATCTTAAATGCTATGTTCTTAATTTAATACTAAATTAAATTCTTTTTTATAAGTTAGGACTTAGGATTGAAAATATTTTACTTGTGCAATTATTATGTTGCCTTAGATTGTCCAAAAGTTAGAAAACCTGTTCTTGCCTATGGCAATAACAAAATGATTTTTCATTAGGTTGTTCGTAGCTTATGTGTCCAGTTTTGGAATACATCTATCGTGATAATAAGGTCAACTATGTCCCTATGCTTCTCACTACTTTTCAAATTGTGTTTTGGATGTTTTAATCTTATTTTCTCAATGGCAGGACTATCTGGCTGCACATACAACTGACTTGGCTTATAGTGTAATTATAGAACATACACTTGCAGAGAGGGAGCGAAGGTATCTAACTATATTTTTTGTAATGATTTGTACTTGGTAGTAGGTGTTTCTTATTTTGGCACTTTATTCACTGCATACGATGGTATTTTCACAACTTCATCTTGGAGCTGTTTTATCGAAGTCTTCCACATAAGGAAATCTATTAAGTAATCAACTATTTTTCTGGCTCTGACAGTGTTATTGTATTGCTGACCAAATTTTTTAGAAGGCTTAATGTGATATGCTGAATTTATAGTGCATTACAGTGCAATGTAAAATTTTTCATCTAGACTCAGGGATGAAATGTTATATTAGACTGATATGCTGAGATACCTTACTTCTGGTACTGTACTTTTATTTTATTTTAATACTTTGAAGGGTAAATATAGTGTGAGAACATTTGTAATGTAGATATGAGACAAAAGGCACTTAGTTAGTAAATTATCAGAGACCAGGATCAACCTAATAATTAAGGTCAATCGGCATCTTTAGATGAGGTAGACTGATGTAGGTAGGAATATGATGTAGGAAGCATGGGGGAAAGTTCTTACAAGTCTGGTGCAAAAAGCTGAACCTTGACAGCAGCAAACTAAGTATGACAGCTGGTCTTGCTAGAAATTATAGCCAAAAGAAGGAAAATATTAGGATTTGGGGTTTGTAAATTGCATAAGAATAGGGTAAAGATGATGTGGAGTAGTCGATGAGAATCAGGGAATCAGCTTGATGCTGGACTTGAGCTTTAAAATAGTTTCTTCATTCATTCATCAATTGCCTTCTGAAATAAGCTTACGAGATTATATATTGAGAAACTAAGACTTAAGTGGAGGACCAATCACTAAAAGAGTTGGACTTCTCTTCGACTTACAAAACCCACAAAAACACACCTAAGGGCCAAACCTTAAATCCTTTCCTGGCTGTTTACTTCTATACCCATAATACAAATTACAGAGTACCCTTAATAGCTCAAATATAATAAATTTTAATAAAAACTGACTAGCTACTGTTAACCTGTTGAAATCATAAGATGCGAATCCCTTATTAATTTTGCAATGCCCCACGCAAGTCCTGTCTCAAAATCCACATAATCGATGCAAAACATTGCTTAGAAGAGATTAGGGAAGGCTTAAAAGAAGAAGAAAGAAGGGGAAAGAGGAAGAAGAACCTTGCTTGAAGGCCACAATAGCAAAGCCTTTTTCTCAAATCAATATTCAGCTTTCCAATAAACTTGTGAGGATTACAATGCTTGATTGAATAGAATTCCTTGCTAAGAGACAAGTAAACTAAGAGACCAAGTAAAACTCTAATATTGTATACTAGACAGATAAGTATCCTATTAAGGAAATTATACCAATTACCTAATCAATTTATACTAAGAAAGTAGATACAAAATACTTAAAACAACCTAGTAAACCTAAACTATTAATATATTATACCTATTTTAATTATTAGTTAATCCCTAAGTTCTTAGAATTTTTGTCCATCTGTACCGCATCATTTTCTCTCCATTGAGAAAAACTTGTCCTTGAGTTTTATAATGAGGTACCATCAGAGGACATGAACAAAGGGTGGTCATCCATTATAGCTTCAAGTTTTAGAAGAAATTAGGGAAGGGATAAAAGATGAAAGAAGGGAAAAGAGGAAGAAGAACTATGCCTGGAAGCCACAATGGTGTAAAGCTTTTTCTCAAATGAATATTCAACTCTCCATTAGACTTGTTGGGATTATTTATATGGAAAACCTAAGGCTTAGAGACCAAGTAAACTCTAAACTTGTATTCTAGATTTCTAGTAAGATAATTATCCCAATAAGGAAATAACCCTAATTATTGAAACAACTAATGATAGGACAGCAGATACCAAAAATACCTAAACAACCTAATTTGATTGTTAGTATACAAACATATGATTCAAAAGATAAAATCTGTAAGTTCTTAGAGTTATTGTCCATGTTTTTTGGCACTAATACTACTTATGTTTGCATCAGCCCAGCTGTAGTAGCAAGGTGTGTGGCACTTCTGAAACGGTATCTTTTACGGTATGTTCTTGTTTCCAACCTGTGGCTTTATCATTGTTTTTTCACAACGCAAAATAAATTGTGCCCAGAAGTCTAGTCATAATTAGTCAATCTTATGGTACTGTGCTCATTTTTTTGGTTTTGGTTTTGGTTTTGGTTTCTCGTTCGACAGTTACTTGGTTGCCTGTGGGTTTTGTTTGGTTATAAGAATTATGGTTACTCCCTGGATTTGTGAACTGTGAACATTTCAGGAGCCATAGCTGAAGTTGTAATCTGAAGAAACTAAGATTGTTTACTATAACAAAAAGAATTATTGTTACTACCAAGATTTGTGAATCTTTGGGGAGCCAAACTTAAAATTGTTATTTTAAAAGATTTTGAAAGTGTTTATATCAACCACCTAGATCTCAAAATAATATGTTGAACGTCCATTTTGAGATTCAGATATCATTCTTGCTATATTTAGATAATAATAATAATAATACAACATTTTCCATCCTTGAAAAGAGAGTCCCCTGTTCTTTAATAACTTTTTCTTACGAATATTAAGGTTGCATAGGCACACTTACACATAATATTTTCCTATTATCTTTCATAATTAACCTTTGAAGACTAAATTTTTTATTGAGAAAGAATTATTAAAAAATATTATGTCTAAGTGTGCCTTGTTCAAACCTTAATATTCCTAAAAGACATAAAGACCATACTCTTTTTTGGTCAGGTAGCACAGAAGGGAGAGTTGGCCGGGTTGAAAGTATACAAATAAGTAATGATGTAGAGTTCAATGATTATGAGTTGGTAGAGCCTAGAAGTAGCAGCTTATTGTGTCCTTCTTATAAAATAGTAGCAGGCCAGGGCGAGTTTTTCATAGTCATGGCAGTTCCTTATACTTTCTTTGTTTAAACTCCTTGTTGATGCTGTTAAGTCTCTAAAGCGGATTATGCTTGGCCTTCTTTTGGCAGCGGCAGTTGAAGAGATGAGAGATCATTTGGTAGGTTAATACTAGATAGTTAATTTGTCTCACCCATGGCTGGAAGAAGGGAGTTTAGGTCTTGAAAACTTGGTTTCCAAGAACCTTTCTCTGGTTGGTAATTGGTTATGGTGCTTCCTTTAAGAACCTAATTGTCCTAGGTACCAGTTCACTAGTAGCAAGGTTGATGTCCAGCAGAATGGTGGGTTGCCAATTCTAGTTCTTCTTGTGTTACTCGCATAAGCATTTAGAAGTCTGTTTTAAATGGCGATATCATAAGTCCCGAGGTGTGGGGCATAGGCCTTTTTGGTTTTGAAATGTTTTTATTTGGAGATTATAATATACTTTAAAATACTTCACAAAATAATTAGTGAACACTGGTTAATGATAAATTAGAAAAGAATATGATGCAAAAATGATTCCGGTCCCCAACTCTAAAACAAACAATTGAAAGAAATTAGGTGTACTATCAGTACAATTTAGCATCCTTACTCCTCCCTAAACCTCAATATGATAAAAAAAAACAATTCCTGCACCAAATTAAACCCTTCTGAAATATACAGAAGATAGAATTCCTAAAGCTCCAAGCAACTGGACAATGCAAGAATAAATGAGAATGAGCCTCACATTCTGCATGCACATCACGCAGATGTCTGGAGACTAAGTCTTGTTAGGTTTTCATGCTTGAAAGAGGTCATTGGTGTTAAGTCGAGTAGAACCAACGACCACACAAAGCCTTGATTTTGTAGGGGACTCTTAGCTCGCCAAATACTAGAAGGTAGAGGAAACTGAACTAGTACAAGAGCGGGACAAAAATTGTATAGCATGTCCAACACTCTCAAACATTCTAAAGTTCACAAGTGTTATATCATAAAGAGAAGAAACTTGAAAAGAGTTAAACAAATTGAGGAAAGACCAAGTCACTAATTTCCTCCAAGTATCCATAATAATATTGTGACGCTGATGGAGGCAGTTGTAGTTGTGATGTTGATGTATGAAGCATGTTGACAATGTCATTAAGTTGGGCATAAGGTTGTGGTGCATGTTTCCCTAGTAGCGGCACGATGGTGGTTGTATTGTATGAACAATTTTTTTAGCAGTAGTAGTGACATGGAGGTCGCAATGGTCTTAGCAGCGGTGCAGACCCCAGGCAGTCTCTTGTTATGGTTGTAGTGGTGACGGTGGGTATTGGGGAAGCTTGAAATAAAATATAAAATATTAAGTCCAATTAGGAATATACATACATAGATGTTGAGCTTATAATAATCTAACATGTTCCAATTCTAGATGGTATAATGCTTGGTGACTTTTTCATGCAATAATTTCTTCCTTTGGACCTTATTAAGCTACTAATTCTAACCAAATAGAGTTCATCCTTTGATAGATGAAATGGCAGAGTCCAGAAATTAATCGTTGGAACTTGGAATATCTTTGTCCATTCGATTGATGGGCTGTGTGGTTA
Organism: Aralia elata; assembly: GCA_034770075.1. Lineage (NCBI taxonomy): Eukaryota > Viridiplantae > Streptophyta > Magnoliopsida > Apiales > Araliaceae > Aralia > Aralia elata. The sequence continues at coordinate 19,646,918 of CM068382.1, forward strand.
TAGAACATGCATTGTAATTTTGTCAATATATTTGTTTTGAATGGACGGGTGGCTCTAGCACTTGCCCTCTCAAATTGAAAGAAACCCATTGCTAGATTGCTCTTTTCATTTTAAATAATTTGAAAGTTCATTTATTTGTTACAGATATAAACCCACTGAAGAGACATTACTACAGATCGATCGATTTTGTATGAACATCATTGCTGAGTGTGATATTAGCCCAAGCAGAAAGTTGTCACCATGGTCGCGATCTTTAAGTCAACAGTCTGGAGCTTCAACAACAACATCTTCAAATGTATCTCCTTTGCCCGTGTCAAGTTTTGCATCAGAAGCACTAGTGAAATCTTTAAATTATGTCCGCTCTCTAGTGGCTCAATATATCCCCAAACGATCATTTCAATCTGCAGCGTTTGCTGGAGCACCTACATCATCAAGACAATCACTTCCAGCATTGTCATCTTTGTTGAGCAAGTCCTTCAATTCGCAGTTAAACCCTGCGAATGTTAAAGAATCTTCAGAGAAAAAAGAAAGATCTGCTATATCTGCTTTGAACTTATCAACTACTGAGAAAGTTAATGGAATTGAAGATTTTGAGTTCATAGCTTATGATGTTTTCACATGGCGCTGGCATGGACATCAGCAATTATCATTGGTTTCCCCTGAAAGGTACATAGTTAATGCGGATTTGGTGTTCCTGGGGTTAGGTTGACTACGCTCTACGCTCAGAATTTGATGTAGTTATTTACTCTGGTGTGACTTTTTAAGATGTTCAATAACTTATCTGTGCAGTGATCATCTCCTGAATTCCCAAGACGTAAGTAAGCATAATCTTCTCGAAGTAGGTGCAGCTGCGCTTCTTGTTGGTGACATGGAAGCCAAAATAAAGGGTGAACTTTGGAGAAATTTTGGGGCAGTTGATAAACCTTACCTTGATCAACTCTTGCAGCCTTCATTGCTCACGAGTGTCACGAATTCTGCCTCTGCTCGTGCCCACATGAGAGCAATAACAGCATCTAAACGTTCTAAAACAGGCTCTCTACAAATTTGGCACGTTCTTCTTACTCAAATATTTGTTTTGATATTTTACCACTTTATTATGCTATTACTATTACAAATACTGGTTTTTTCATCCTTCCTTGCTTAAAATATCATTCTTCTCTACAACCAACAAATTATCGGCTTATATAGTTTTCATATGGATGATGTTAGATTTGTTTACTCTAAAGTTACCTAAAATTAAATAAAATTATTGGGGGAAGTTAAGGAGTGATCACTCTGCCATATTCAGGTTGGTAGGAGGCAGGGAAGCGATTTTTACCTTTGTTATCTTTAAACAACAATGATCCATTTATATAGGAGGGTGTGATTGTAATGTTCAACAATACCTCCTTCCTTCATCTTTTTTTCTTCCAACCATCATGTGAGGACATTTTGTTTCCCCTTTTCTCAGGGTATCCTTGATATCTGCTCCCCTAAATTCTCTCCTCTCCCTCAACACCACATTTTAAGGAGGACTGAATAGCAGCGTGTTTTCTTCCTTGGGTAATGTCTAGTTCAGTGAATTTATAGTTTCAGTGATGAGGACCACATGCTAGAGCAAATAAGGAATTGAAGTATTCATTTATAGGATTTTTATTGGGGTTTGTAATTAATGTAATTTATTTATTTCGTATTTAGCTAGTTAAACTTTGATATCACTTAATTCTTTTTTCTTTCATTTAATGTCTATTGGTTCTCCAAAAGTACCTTTTCAAAGTCCTGGAGAGGAAGATGCATCTTGGGTTGACATATAGTGCAACTTGTTAGATATATTGGGTCATATGGGATTTCCCCGTTCTCTCCCACGATCAAGATATCCTATGATTCGCGCAAGAAAGATTAATTGAATCATAAAAAATTTGGAGCATGAAGTGCATTTAGATCCATTTTTTGGGGGAGGTTCTGGGACTGAAAGCTTGCGTAAGAAAGAGCATTCAAAGAACTTGCATTTAACAAGAAAGATCAGACGGGATAGAATAGTGTCTAGGTTTGTAGAAAAAATAATTTAGAAGATGAGTGCCGCAGCAGTAGCTGATTTAGAGTCCCATAGTTGGTGGTTTTATTATTGTAAAATTTTATTGTGTTTAGAGTTCTAGTCTTGTATTGGTTAGGATGCTTGTTATCTAGTCTTTATAAAATCAATGTGAACATATTATTATTGAGAAATTTTATCTAGTTATCCAGTTGATTGTGATGATTGTGATTAATTCTTATTTCCTCTGTGGTTGAGACTAGAGATCCTAGGGGTAGTGAGGTAGGGAGCCTCACCCTAGTTGCTTTTTCTTGTTTATCAGTCATTTTCTGCAAATTAAAGTTTTTAGATTGTTGTCTTGTATCATAGACTGAAATTTGAAGAACCTGGGATTAGGTACAAAATTTTCACTCGTTTATTACATTTGCTTCCTTTTTTTAGTGTGCAAGTATTTAAACTCTTATTTCATGCTTTCATTTGTGGTCTCATGTAAGTATTACTATTAAAAATAAAATACCTAGAGACAAGGTAATTAACATAATGGGAAATAGTATAGCGACGTATTGTGAGTTTACAAGGAGGCATTATTTGTTAGATTACTTGATGGTTGGACAAACTCCTACTTAAGCCATATAAAAGTGATATTTGGAATGATTTTATTCAACTAGCTCCTCTATGCTCCCTTATAAAGAAAACTTGGATACATTGTGGAGCTTAAATTTCAATTCTAATTCTTTCAGTTTTGTATATGGTATTCACCCGGATACTATTTCATTGTTGAAGCTTGAACTATTTTTTGTTTGATAAAAGGGAGAAGTTTATACATGAAAAGAGAGAATACAAGCTAAGGGGGAACAAGTAGTCCACCCGCTCTTAATAAGTTGAAAAAATGAAAATACTCTAAAGAGAGCAGTCCTCCAATCTCTACAAAGACCAGATATAGATCCCCTGAAAGGCAGACACGACAGATACCCATAAATTAGCGAAGAATTAAAAAAAAATCCTATCTTGCAAGCTATCTCTATAAAGCCGAGCATTATGCTCATTTTAGATCCAAAAAATAAATAGTTGGAATTTTGGAAATGATATTCTGGTCTATTCATAGCGATTGAATTTGGTAGGAACTCCTGTAGATTCATAGTACATGGGCAGTCAACTAACACAACAGGTCACAATAAGAAGCTGATGATGTCAGTAGTGTTAGCTTTTGTTGTTGTTATTAATAGCGTTAGTTCTTTACATCATGGTCCAAGGGTAATTGTCATTAGGGCAATGATTACAAAAGAGTATGATCAACTACAATCAATATAACTGGGCTAGAGCTTGGAATTGTCGTTATGAAGTACAAATAAATGGTAAAAGGGTTAAGTTGGCGAGATCTTAATCTAATTATCTAACTATGGTGTGGAATTGAAAATGTTTGCTCCAGTGTATTGATATTTGATAGCTAGAGAATGTCAAGGTTTTTACGTTTATAAAATGTAATATACTTTGTGCTTTTCTTCTCTTGTGTGTTACGGGGGTGAGGAGGATGTTCTATAAAGGGTAACTGTGATTTGAATGGTTACGACCCGAGATCATTAGCAAAACAAATTGAGTAGATCACTAGGCTTTGACCCATACCAGAACAATAACATTTGTACACTAAGTTCCAAATTAGAAAGTCCTGGTAGCCAAAATTATATAAGTTCTAATGAGGAATCATTTAAAACAGGAAGAAATACTTAATTCTTCAGTTCTAATATATTTCATTAATACACAATCCTCTTAATAATGAACTCCAAAAAGAATTATATTTCTGATTACCAAACACTTAAATAACAAAATATCTTGGTATATAAATATATATAACTAGCTTGCATACAATGTTGCAACTTGCAAGAGCGTTCCTAATTTACATTACAAATAATCCACTTATGATTTTGTTTCAAACTGAGGAGTTTAAACCATGTTAAAGTCAGTTACACTATCAGTAGTACCAGAGGATACGCCCTACCCAGGTAACAACTGGAGCAGATTACTAGGTTCTGTCCCATACTGAACAATAACCTTTGTACACTAAGTTCCAAATTAGAAAGTCCCGGTAACAAAAATAATAGAAGTTCTAATAAGGTATCACTAAAAACAGGCATAAATACTTAATTCTACTAGCATATTCCATTAATACGCAAACCTCTTAATAACCAACTCTAAAAAGGATTAAATTTCTAATTACCAAACACTTAAATACAAAATATTTTGATATATAAATATCTATTACTAGCTTACAATGTTGCCACATAGGTAGAATCGGCCCTAAAACACCTTGAGTTGGCCTAAATTGTAAAAATCGTTTCAATAGTCTAGGTGAGCCTGGGGGATCAAGTTTTTTCTTTTTCTTTTCCCTTATGATTTTAAAAGAATCAAAATATTTTTTCATGAGCGATTCTATGCATGTCCAAATCCAAATAGCATAAACTTAATGTAAAAATTTACAATTTAAAATCTTTACATCTAATATATACTTTGCATAGTTATTGAATTTTTAGTGAAAGTAATAAAATGTTTGGTTACAAATGAATGCTCTCATTGGAAGAAATTCCTTTTTGAGACATTGATGCTCTCATTGAAACCTATCACCAATTATTGACCTAATTGATAATATGTTATTTACTTATTTATTTGAAAGCTATAAATTCAGTTATATAAAAATAATTATTTAAAAAAATATTGCCTAGAAAAGTCCCACCAAGAGTAGGGGGCGCACCAAGCGATTTTTAGAACATTGATACCAACTTCCAAATTTGAGACTTAGTTTAATTCCCTACGCAAAACGATTTGACCTAGAGAATCCGGAGTTGGCAGAGAAAGTGTCATTAAAGAAACAAAGAAACTATAATCTAAAAAAGATTGCCAGACAATCCTTTTAACAGCTTAAAATCAAACTAGTACTAACTTGTCGTTGTGAAGTGTTAACCATATATACACATATATATTGTTCCGCTGGAGGTACACTCTTGCTAACTCATGAAGTGTCCGGCGCATACACACCACACCATAACCCCTAAGTATGAAACCCTAATCCTTAAAATATTTAACCCTCACCCCTAAAAACAAACTCAAAACCCCTTAACCCTAAATGTCTAAACCCACTGTTGTCTCCCATTGTTGAACTTCCCCCACTAGTTTAAATCATTTCCCAAATGAGAAAAAGAGAAAGTGAGGGGGGGGGGGGGGTGTAGGGGAGAGGTACCTGAGTATTCATTGCTGAGGTTATTAGCTATTGATGATGACCATTGACCACCCCAGCTATTTTCTGCCTCACGACCATCTTTACGCCTTTTCTTCGTTGAAGTTGGGTGAGTTTATGACTGATAGCTTCCTTGATCTTATGTTTGGATGGATTTAAAGGAAAGAACCCTATACAGAAATTTGGGGATGGAATGAGGGGAGAAAGAAATTGGGACGGAACCCTTGCAAGTGAAAATAACGATGTTCAAAGGGAGCAATTTGTAGAAAGACGAGCGAAAATTGTACGTGAGTCGGAGTTATTTGCAGATAGGGGTTTAAAAGAGTTCTAAACAGACGTTGTTTGTTGAAGTGGTGTCCACTCCTGCATCAGCGAGAGTGTACTTCCTGTTTTCACTATATATATGTGTGTGTTATTTACTTTTATACGTTTCATAATTGTTTTTAACAAAATAATACTGATTTATTATTGATGGAGTAAGATTTTTCTTGGTGGCAATCAATAACTTTTTAGATATTATGTTTGACTTAAAACATTAGCAGTCAATATGGATCTAAATTTGGATTTCCAACTCTAGTGTTTAGCATGAAATCCATGGAATTGCGATGCACCCCATATCGATGTTCGATTAGAATTCCTAAAAGTTTGAAATGCATAATTTGTAACTTTTAATGATTGATGTTACAGTCCATGTTCAGTTAATATCTTGTCAATCAATTCAACTCAACAACACAATTTAGTCCAAACTAATTGGGGTAATAAGTTAAGTTAATATCCTATATTAAAGGAAAATCTTTATTAAAAACCTACCGGAGAAACCTACTTAATTCCATTGCAAATTACCGGAGTACTATTTAATTGATTATTTGAATGATAAAATAAAACTAGCCAAGTTAAATTATAAGAATTTTTTTCAATTCAGATTATTATTTTTAGCAGCAGGATGAATTTATAAGTTTCTTCCTGAGTTCAGCACTCTCTGATAAGTAATGGTTGCACCAAAATAATGTATCTAAATTTCTTCTAGTGATAAATAATTTACTGTTTTATATTTATTGTGTTCCATCCAAGGTCAGCAGTGAAACCTCTACTTGCGGTCTAGAAGTGCAAAATGATTTGTGAATTGTGATCAACCATAACCAATAAGGGGCACCATATATGCATATTTATTTATTGTTTTCTCTTTCATTGATATTTTTCTTTTTAGCTTCTCACCATTCCCGTTTCCATTTTCCTACTTAAAAGCAGGACTTCAATCTACTGTGATTTTGTTTTTGTTTCAAAACTTGGTGGTGTTTCTATTTTACAAAGTTTTTTAGTTTTTCTAGTTGGTGAAGATTAGATGTTCGAGGAGTTGAATATATGTTATGTTTGAGTGTGACTGAAGAAACTAAGGTTTTAGTTTGGTAAGTTTTTCATTTTCTGCTGTAGATTTTTATAGATTGTGGAAGTTATTTAGAGCGTTGACAATTTTTTTTTATAGCTTTACCTATTAAAAAAACCATAAATGGTAAGTCAGTAATTATTAACATTAGCACTTGGTAACACAAGATTAAGCATATGATAAGAAGGAAGTGGTTGTACTTATTACTATTTTCTAAAATAAACTTTCATAAAAAGGGAAAAACAAGAAGGGGAATTGAAAGTATCTGATTGGTTCGGTAGCTAAAGGTATTATACTTTTTTCTTTTAATAAGTTAAAGTAACTGTAATTGCCAAGTGTTGTATTTAAAATTTTAACCGTGCATTAAGCTATAAAATTCTCTAACAGTACTTCAAGTTGTATAAATTGTCTGAGAATCATGTTACTTGTTTTCAGGGAAGATTCCCTTGTGAGTACCTTCCGTCCACGTCCTCGGCCACTTTTCCAGTATCGCCACTACAGGTATTATTAAAACATCGATTTTACAGGTTATTCGTAAAACATTGCTTGTTAAAGTGGCACTTAATTGTGGGAGGGAGATTCAACAGTTTTTTTGATTATGAGCTTCACCACTATGTGAATACCTGATGGTATGTGTCCCACATAGTGCAGTAATTATTGTGGGGGCTTTATTTTATCCTACGGATGAGAATGTCCTGTTAGTTGATGCTACAATCAATTCTCTATTCTCTACTCTCTACTCTCAAACATTGTGAGATATATATTTTTCTAAGCTATATATGTATAAATGTTGATTTGTTGGTTTCTACTGCGACATATGTTTGTAGTTGTGATATGTTTTTTCTATTTTCTTCAGTACCAGGTGTTTACATCCACAATTAACAAGTTGACAGATTATTTGCATGGTTCATATATAGTTTTAACTCTCACTTTCTATTTGAATGTAATGGTATATAACAGTGAACAACAACCATTGAAATTGAATCCTGCTGAGGTATGTGAGGTCATTGCTGCAGTATGCTCAGAGTCACCTTCTCCAAGTGCTAACCTCATGACAGTGTCGTCTAAATTAAGTAGCAACAGTGGAAAGCCATCGATGGATGTTGCTGTTAGCGTTCTCATCAAACTTGTAATTGACATGTACGTTCCCGTGTATTTGTTTTCTGGTATTGTTTAATTCGAGCTTTATATGAACACCCTCTTTTTGTCAAACTCTCTCTCTCACACACACACACATTCTCCCTGGATGGTAACTATACTATAGCATTTGAAACCTTTTTTTGGTACATACCATATTGGTTATTATCCAGATTCAATGATGCAGTATGAGCATCAAAAAAGCTGATATTGTGATATTTTAGTGATTTGGCTTCCATAGTATGACATTGTTATTTCATTTCCAGTCATGCCATAGCATGCTCACCAAGTGGGCATCGTAGTTGTCCACCACCTCAATCATTAAAAATATGGTTCCAACCTTTGAATAACTCTCTCAACTGCATGCCAAGTTCCAACCAAATTGTTTTATGTTTCGGTCAGTCTCAACTTTTCTAATATGGATATCAGCCAACTTTCAGCTTCCACTTTTATCATCTTTCTATACTGTAGATAATTGAGATACCATGCTAAGAAAGATTTTGCAAGATATCTGTTTCGATTCTGCGTCGATGGCTCTTTTTTGACAAGTCAAAGCGAAAAAGTAATAATCTAAATAATTCATTGGCCATAAAGAATATACAGCCAAAATCGCCACACTAGACTGAAAAAGTTCAGTCAGATTATTGCCTTGCGGTGTAAAGACTATATTCTTTCGTATGTGCGGACTCCAGATATTTTTCTATTTAACCATGTTATCGGCTTGTTCTGTTTTTTTATTGTTTCTCAAATTTGCTTCACAAGATCGTTGCACAACATTGTTTTGTAGGTATGTTATGGATTCTGCGACGGCTGCTCCTCTGACTCTATCTATGCTTGAGGTGCAACTTTGACATTTTTGTATTGTTTTTTTATTAGAGGATGTGTTTAGACATTCCTATTTCTTCTTCTACTCTTTTTTTCAATATAGAATTTTAACAGTGTTCTTTTTCCTTTTTTTTAAAAAAAAAATATTTTCAGGAAATGCTTAGTTCTCCAAGACTTGCTTCAAAAGCTCGTGCTTTCGATTTAATTTTAAATCTTGGAGTTCATGCTCATTTGTTGGAGCCTTTGATAGCAGGTGATGCTTCTACAATTGAAGAAGAATATTCTCAAGAACCATATCTTGATGACGAAGCACAACTTGCAACCCAAGGAAAGAGAAAGCCAGATTATTTTAAGATGGGAAATTCCTCAGCTATTGATAATTTTGAGTCTTGGATTTTGGGAATTTTAAATGAGCTTCTACTTCATCTTGTTCAGGTACCAGAACTCCATCACCCTATATATTTTTGCTATAAGTAATGTCAATGTAAATTAGAAAGACGCCAAAAGGAGGTGCCGCCCATGTACATGCGACAAATACAAAAGGAAAGAAATACAAAAGCTACACCACCTCCTAAACCAACCAACTAAGTGATACCCCTTAAATAAAGCTTTTCTTTAGTGAGATTTATTGCTTGAATGATCAGTGACCTACCTATGACTCGTTTATAAATTATGTGTAGGTTACATCCTTTTTATGTAAATGAACATATCTTTAATTGAAATCACTATCAATTGGAAACTTCTTAAAGCATAAGTTCAATGCTTCAAGGCTCTTAAGGAATTGCATTTTTTATTTTCAAACAGTATAGTTATGCTTCCTTTTCAGTTTGTTTTCATATGAGCAATTTTCGCATAAATTCATTTTTTTGACATGTGCCTTTTAATCATATTTCATGGTCTGAAACTACTTGACCTTCTTACTGCAGATAGAAGTGATGGCAGAATCTGTTTGGGCTTCTGCCCTTAGCTGCTTACTTTATTTTGTTTGTGATAGAGGCAAAATCCGCAGGAGCAGAATAAAGGATCTTGACATAAGAGTGAGTCGTTTTTCTTGGTTTTAATGCAATTATGTTCCTTTCTGATGAATATGCAAAAGTGCTCTTCATTGCTCAGAGCTTCAGATTCGTAAGAATTATAATAGTGAACATTTTGCTCTTTGGTGATTGTTAAGACGGAAGGGATCCGTCTCCACTTGCTATGAATTTTGGGGAATGATGTGGAAGAAGCCTTTGTGAAAAGAAACAGTTTCAGAAACGAAGGAGGAATAATAAAGAAGAGAGCGAATGAAAATTAGGTTCAGGACCAGACAGATGGAACAAAGAGATTATAGTGAAAGGAAATAAAAAAGAAAGGATGAGTATCAGTTTCTGTGACATGTTACAATCTGCAAATAAGAAGAGATCGAGTGCAAATATCGTCCTTCCATTCTCAGGACAAAATTAGGCCAAGGACCAAAACAGATGGAATAAAGAGATTATAGTGAATGCAAAGAGAAAATAAAGGATGAGTATAACATCAGTTTCAATTTGACATGTTACAAGCTGTAAAATGTGGTAGTTCAATATGGGAACTAGTTTTGTTTAACTTCTTTGATTTATAAAAAAGAGAAAAAGTAATTTTTAAGAGATGCAGGTAAAATTAAGGCAGGCTCCATTTGCTTCTTCTTTTTTATATTTTTCATTTTTGATAATAGTTTTTACATACCAAAAATAGCAACAACAAAAAAATCTTAGACGTTTAAAAATTACTTTGCAAAGTGTACTTAAATCATAAATAGGATAATCTAAGAAAAGAATATGTACCAACTGTACATATTTGATATCATTGTACTGCTACATCACCCTAATGAGAAACTGCACATTACTTAATAAATTGATTTATACATTTACATTCATTTCCAAACTATAATAATAATAATAATAATAATAGTGAGAGTGAAGATAGTGGTGATGATGATAATGGCTTTTTTGGATGAGCCTGTGGTGGGTTTTAGAAGATCTAAGAAGATACTATTAGAACAGTGGATTAGGCCCTTGATATGTTATGATTTTATTCGGATTTGGGATTTAACCTGGGTTGTTACATATAGTATCAGAGCCGACTTGCAAAAGTTTGGGTCGGGTCATCTGATTGGGTTGGCGGAGGTGGGGAAACAAAAGTGGCTGGTATCATCTCATAATGAACAGAGGACCGAAAGTGGGGGCACGAAGGCCGTTAGTGTATCGCTAGAGAGACAAAGTTTCTAGGCTTTTTGTGACTGTGTTTGGCTTGAAAGGGACGTCAGGTATTTAAGTGGAGAAGTTTGTAATTTCCCCATTCCCACATCGGAGCAGGTGAGATAGTTCGATATGTATATATAAGGAACCAAGCTACTATCAATATTACTTTCAGTCATGACCTTTTGGGTGAGCCTGTGATGGACTAAGATGACCCAATAAGTTAATATTAAGACAATGGATTGGCCCTTGATACGTTATGATTTGATTTGGACTTCGGATTTGACCCAAGTTGTTACATAAATAATGAGCTTCCTCTACAGGAAACACTATTTCTGCTGAGTAAATGAAGTTGTTTTCTCCTCTGCACGGAAATCAAGCATGAACAATATCTATATATTACAACTTTTTGGTCTGATCTTATTTACTGTATATACTTGCAGGTAATTAAGGTGCTTATACAGACTAGCCGAATGAATTCCTGGGCAGAAATACTTCATTGCAAGCTTATTTGCATGTTAGCAAACATGTTTTATCAAGTTCCTGGTGAACCTACCACATATAGTTCAGCAACTCCTAAATTTTGTGTTGAGCAGGTTGATCTGATTGGAGGAATCGAGTTTGTTTTTGTAGAGGTACTGTGCTAATCTTTTTCTTTTGGGGGGGGCGGGGGGGGGGGGGGGGCGGAATTGGAACCTTTGAAATACTGGCAAGATTAACTAAGATGAATAATAAACAAAAAAGTTGGTTTCAGGCATCCACAAATTTCTTACTATGTCAAGCAATAGTCTGTTCTTATTTTAAGCAGGTGTTCTAAGTTATAAATTAGTGGAAGTTGTTGCATGCTTTGAGAACTTGCATTCCAAAAGTCTAATATTCACCATTCGCAGTAGTTAAGAAAAATTTGAACTCCTTTCTTAGAATAGAATTTTAAATGGTGTACCTTACTAGATATGATTATTTGTGACCTTTTAAGATACCAGATGATGATTCGTATGTACCCCTTTGGTACCTTATTGTCTTATTAGACTTCTTTTATTTACAAAAAATTAGACCTAATACAATGATTTTTCAAATGCAGTTCATGCTTGCAAACTTAAGGGACGACAGGAGAAATCTTTACATGGTTCTTTTCGACTATGTTTTGTATCAAATAAATGAGACATGCATAGCTGCCGGAGTTTCTGAGTATAGTGAGGATGAGAGTCGAGCCATTGCTACCTTGCTCATTCGTGCAGATGCACCTGAAGCTTTGCATATTTCTTTCAAGCTTGGGGTGGAAGGCATCGGGGACCTCTTGAGAAGATCAATTGCTGCTGCATTATCTAGATATGCCAACAGCGACCGACTCAATATGGTAATACCCTAATTCATTTGTGTTTGTGCTCTAAGGATTTTGTCATACATTGAGAGATCAAAGAATGCTTGTTGTGTATGTTTTCAAATAGGTAACATGTTGTTGGGTTATCAATTTATCATGTGATCACATAATTTCAATTTAATATATTCAAGAAGAAGAGAATTCCGATGTCCTAATTGTATTTATGTCCCATCTGTAACCCCAAAAAATGGACCGAGAGATTTCTAGCCCCAATACCGAGTTTGAAAACAAAAGGCTATACTTTCGTTTTCTTTTTAACTTTTTGTAATTGTCATTATTATTTTTGTTAACTTTGTGTATGTCGTAATAGTACCTATGTCCCATCCGTATCCCCAAAAAATGGACTGAGGGATTTCTTGCTCAATTTTCCGAGTTTGAAAACAAGAAGCTATATTATAGTTTTCTTTTTATTTTTTTTGTAATTGGCATTATTATTATTATTATTGATTCTGTTTACATCGTCATAATCATTACAACTGCTTCTAAAAGTTATGTGTAAAATGCTCTAAGCTCTTGTTCTTTTGCAAAGAGATTTCTGTCATTTAGTAGTTCTGTTAAATATCTGTGGCAGGAGTGTTTTTTGAAGTTAAAATGTCTGTGTTTTGGTTTGTTTGTTTTTTTCTTCAATATTTAGGCCCCTTGCACTTTGTTTTTTTTTCTTCTTATTGTTACTGATTCATTTATTTATTTGTGATAAGTAGTGCTTTTCTTTTCAAAATGGTTCCTCATCAGGGTCCTCGCCACATCTCTAAAGAAGCTTTCGAACGAGATAGGGGCAAGCCATGAGCATACTTCGAGTATTTATGACTCTGGTGGCATCACGTGATAAGAGAGCTCTAATTGTGTTATTATGTATTTCCTGCATTTGTAAAACCTTATCAGTATTGAATTTTCATCTACAATTTGAAGCATCCGGTTTCCACATTTAATGTTTCATTTACTTGTCAAAAAAAAAAATCTGCATTAAATGTTTCTCTAACTTTATGGGAAAAATAAAACTTGGGGAATTTTGATAGTTAATTTGGGCCTGCCCAGGCTTTCTGCTGTAACTGATCCAACAAAATGTGTTTCTGCTCAAACTGCACTGGACGGGGAAGAGCCCATCAAATGCCTAAACAAGAAAATTTATGGCACGTTTAGTTTTTTGGGACTTGATCAGAACCTGTATGTGAAACTAGCGTATTTGTATTATGCTTCAAGAATAAATATTATTTCCCCTCGGGTAACAGAAGGGAACAAAGTAATCATTTAATCTTCCATGTCACGACCATGCCTTGTATGGAAATTAGTAGAATGGTGTTCCTTTTTTACTGTTCGTTTGTCTTTTTTATGTTGCATGCCTTGCTCTGCTTGTCCTATTAGAGTTCTGCATTGGTGGCAGTATTAGATGCAGTGATTTTCTGATTACTTGTTTGTCCGTCCTGTTCTCATGAAAATGAAATCAATCTTTTAAACTTTGTTTCTGTTTTGTAAGTCTGAATTAATTTTAATTTGCAGCTATTGGAGAAGATCATTGAGAAGTTTAATACACTTGTGCGTTCATTTACTCATTTGGACGCAGAGTTTTCCCACATGATACAGATATCCAAATCTTATAACTTCCTGGAAAGCATTGAGAATGCAGTTGTGAGAAACAGTGTTGGCATAAAAGCGAAGCTTGCATGGGCCACTTTACATTCTCTTCTTCATTCAGAAAGAATAGCTTATCGTCAGAATGGGTATATATGGTTGGGTGATTTGCTCATGGCAGAAATTAGCGAGGAAAGGGATGCAATATGGTCAAATATTAAAAACTTCCAGGAGAAGATTTCTCTTGCTGGTGTTAATGATTATTCAGCTTCTTTAGATGTCCCCTTATCCATTTGGCTTTTGTGTGGACTTTTGAAGTCAAAAAATAACCTTATCAGATTGGGCTTCTTATTTGTTGTAGATAGACTTCTTATAAGATGCAAATTTTTGTTAGACGAGAATAAACTACAGCATTCAAGCAGTGAAGTGGTTGAACATCTACATGACAAGAGTCTTCTTGAGAAAGCAAATGCAGTAATCGACATTATGAATATTGCGCTGTCTTTGGTGGCTCAGATAAATGAAACAGACCGCCTAAATATTTTGAAGGTATTTGTTTTGGAGAACCTAGACACTTTTTCGTAAAACCTTCATGATGGTAATATTAGTTTTTTTGGGTCATCTTGTATTAAGATCCATACTTGACAATATATACCAACCTGACCAAAACCCATTTAATAACTGTGCCAATGGACTTAAAGATGTAAAAGATCTTCAATATTGTATAGCCTTTCATTTAACAACAATCGAATTGGTATTATTTTTCTGTCTTGTGCCTATGCCTTGATCCTATTTAAACTAAATATAATAGAGGGTAAATTTATTAACAAAGGTTTATAATCGGTTGTATGGAGAATTATAAATTTGGTAGACTTTTAGAAGCAAGTCCTCAGAAAAATATTTAGCAAAGGCTATACCTTTTAATTGGAATAAATCTGTTCTTTTCTTTTTTCTGTGGCTATTTTGAATAATGGCCACATAAGTCAAGATATTCAGTAGACATGCTGTTTTGCTTTTGTGTAATTTACATGTTGCCAGTAGTGTTATAGATATTACTCAGAATGAAGTAACTTTTTGTGATAGTATTTCCTAGGAAAAAATTTCTTATTTGTATTTTATCTTTATAATCCTCTTACTCTGTTATGTCTCTTCACTGCTTCTAAACAGATGTGTTTTATTCTGTTTTCCCAACTGTGCCTGAAAGTTTTCCCTTCATCTTCAATGGCATTTGGAGATGCAATGCATGATGATGTTAAGTCAGAGATTTTATGTGGGGAGGAGCCCTTGGAGGACACAAAAATCAAATTTGGCAGCGAGAATGATACTCTTATCAGTGAGACGGCATCAATGGCTGCATTATTACTACGAGGACAGGCAATTGTTCCCATGCAATTAGTTGCACGGGTCCCTGCTGCTTTGTTTTATTGGCCTTTGATTCAACTTGCTGGTGCAGCAACAGACAATATTGCATTGGGTGTTTCTGTTGGTAGTAAAGGAAGAGGAAACATACCTGGTGCTGCATCAGATATAAGAGCCACCCTTCTCTTACTTTTAGTTGGCAAATGCACTGCTGATCCTGCCGCTTTCCAAGAAGTTGGTGGTGACGATTTCTTTAGGTGATTTTGCAATTCTGTGCTATGCGAAAAAGGCTCTTGATTTGAATAAAGATTTAATGACTTTTCACTGTGGTCTTTGGCAGGGAGCTGTTAGATGATACAGACTCAAGGGTGGCATATTACTCTTCAACTTTTCTTCTGAAGGCAAATATCTTCTTTTCCATGACCACTCTTTTTAAGTTTTTCACTTAAGCTCATAGCAGTGTAAACTGATATAAAGCTTGGAATTTTGTAGAGAATGATGACAGAAGAACCCGAAAGTTACCAACGTATGCTTTCAAGCCTTGTTTACAGAGCTCAGCAGGTGCGGTCGTATCTGCAATATGATTTTAGCCTTTAATTTCTGACAATGTTGGAACAATTTTTAATTTGGTGTTTGGTGACTCTTATAATAAGTCGTCCTCAACATATGATTTGTACTAGATAGTCCTTAGTATTAGCATCTTTACATAGAATTGACCTCTCGGTGGTTTCTGCTACTCTTGTGCAGAGTAACAACGAAAAGCTGTTGGAGAATCCATACCTTCAGATGCGAGGGATACTTCAGCTATTAAATGAGTGACTATGGAACTGGGTCATAGTGGTTTTTTTCTCAATTTTGAGACTGCCTTTCCAAATCTCAAACCATCAGTGCTGATGATCGCAGTGTTTTCAGTGGTGCTTATATGTAATTCATGAAGTTGAACAATCATGTTTATCCAGCCAAAAATTGTATTTGAGAAGGGAATGTTAGCCACTCAAATACGTCTTCAAGGGTATCTATTACCACCTCCTTGTGGAAATTTGCTTAGAGAGCCTCATCTCACATCTCCAGATTATTTGTTTAATAGGATCTTTGGCTGGGAGATAACTTCAAGTGGAGAACAATTGCAAAGCTTGACATTGATCCGAAGATTTAGAATTGGTGGGTTATCATTGAATTTGCCAGGAACACAAAGTTGTCCAGATTACCTTACTGAGTATAATCTATTGGTAGTATCAGAACAGGAAATTGGACCATCTTCAGGTACCTTCTCTAAAATAAAGCTTTGCGTATGCACAATGTCTTTTGACACTTTTATACGGCATGTGATTGGACTTAGGATTGAGTTTTCTGTTCCTTTCTTTCCTCCCCCCCCCCCCCCCTCTTTCATTTTAGCTTTTCTTCATGTGTGTGCGTGTTTTTTTTTTTTTTAGAAAATTGATATTTC
The DNA here is from genome assembly GCA_034770075.1 of Aralia elata. Classification (NCBI taxonomy): domain Eukaryota; kingdom Viridiplantae; phylum Streptophyta; class Magnoliopsida; order Apiales; family Araliaceae; genus Aralia; species Aralia elata. Next base: position 19,663,476 of record CM068382.1, read on the forward strand.
CATAAGGTAAAAAATTGATATTTCCACAAGGTCTCACCGACATAAATTTGGGCCCCATTTTCTACTCATGTGAGGGGAGCCTTGCGGAAATATCAATTTCTTTCGTTGAAATATCAATTCGCTTTTCGTATATGTGGATGTGTTTTTATCCGTTCTTTTCCATTTTTTAATTTCAAATTATTTATATTTTGTGCTTTTCTTATTTATTTTGTTTTAATTTTTCAAGTTTTTTTCTTGCTTTTCTACTTTTATAACTACATTTGGGATTCATTTCAATCTACCTCAACTAGTTTGGGATAAAAGGCATTGAGTTCAGTCGAGCTGGGTGTAGATGCTTCTTCCCCGCCATCCTCTGTAAAATTGATTTTAAGAGGCAACCTTGAAATCCTTTGTTTTTTTCTATATTCTTTCTTTCTCTTCGGTGGACTACGGGCATTTAGACCTAAGATGACATTATACTACCTCCATTCCAAAATATAATATCATTTGCCTTTGTTTTTTTGGGACGGGCGAAGTATTTTTTATCTCCATTTGCCCAAAAGGGTAAGGTTTTAAGTAACTCAAAAGGGTTAAGATTGTTCTTTTATCATGTTGCAAGGTCAGAAATAACAAAATATCTTCTTTTTTAATTGTTTCTTAGCTTTCTTCTCTGCTAACTTTTAAATATACTGAAATATTTTCCTTTTCTCATGTGCAAAAGCAATTTTTGTCGCGCTTACAGATCTGCATTGGAATGGTCCTTGTACAGGATGAGCTTTTCTATTGGCGATGTTCATTGAGGCTCTGTCACTTGACTGAACTGAAGACAGGCTGATGCTGCAATTCTAGTCGAATTGTCGAAATAGCAACCAAGGCTTTGTCACTCGACTGAACTGAAGACAGGCTGATGCTGCAATTCTAGTCGAATTGTCGAAATAGCAACGAAAACGCCACAGTTGCGGATTGGATTATAAACCTGGATTCATTTTTTAGGACAATAAAGGAGAGCATTTGCAAAGGATGTCTGGTATATATTTTTTGATATATAGATTGCTTTTCATTTTTTATTCTTTTTAAGTGTGGCTTTTTAGTTATCATCCCCTTCTTCTCTTCCTCTTATCCCAAATTTTGTTATACTGGAATGGTTGTAAAATAACTGCTGAGAAATTTTCCCCCTGTAAAGATTGAGATATTAATGAAAGTAAATTCAAGCTCTCGAGTCTTTTCTTTTACTTCGGTGGTTGATCAGTAAAATTAACATTATGGAAATGATTAGGTGACCTCATCCCTCCATTATATTTAGGGACCTGATATTTTCACATGTGTTTTTGATATTTTCACATAGTTTTTTCTCATATGAGAATAAAGTGGATCTCACCTTCATGTGAGAGAAGACTATGTGATCAAAAATATATGTGGAAATAGTGCTCCCCTATATTTACTATATCATCAAGGATGCATTACGGTGTTTGTTTTTTAAAACAGAAGTCCAAATCTAGAGCGGTTCTATTGGGAACACGAATATCATATCCCTGTAAGAATTGAGATGTTTTTTCAATCCTATGTTTGTCTCAATTTCGTCAAGTTTTTCCTACAAGTCCAGTGTGTTAAAAAGGCCATTAAAAAAAACCACTTGTCTGTTCCAAATACCGAGTTCTATTTGATTTGTTGAAACCTTTTTATGCATATTATTACAAAATTTATATATTTTTTCAATAATGAATTTTAGTCTTGAACCTTAAATATTAAAGGAAATATCATCAGAAACATTGTGTTATCAGTTATGGTGTATTCTTATCGTCAGATCAGACCTCATTTGCTCCCCAAATATATGAGATGGGACTGCAGTTATGAAACAAAGAGAGTTTCAATATATTGCAGGTGAAGGTGACTTTCTGATACAGTATGCCATAATGGTAAGAGTGTTATTAAAGGCTGTATCTCAATTTTCTCAAGATCAAGATAAATAAGAATGAGAGAATTACTTCGGGGGGTGCAAAGAGAAATAGAAATGGAAGTCCCAAGTTCTCCTTTAAAAATTACACCTAGTAAGATGCAACTGTTCTTGCAGAAAAACAATGGTGAAATCATGAAACTTCTTATTATAAAGCGTCTCCAGATAATAAAGGCTAGAGCCATTAGAACCTTTAGACAATTCAACAAGTTGTCGTGTAAATGATGCTTCTTGTCACAGACATATACCAGGAAAAAAAAACTCATAAATGGCAGGATGAATGCTTCCGGAATCCCCACTATAAAGGCCCCTGTATAATTTTTCCACATAATAGCACCTTCTATATACCAGTTACATCATTTGAGATTTTGGACAAACCTGCATTGCCACCTCAAACACCAACAAATATGAGACATAACAACATTCAGGCATAACTACCATTAAACCACCATTATGTTTACTGCTAACCAAAAGTAATAACTATTATATATTAATTCAATGATATCCAATTTGTAAAGTTTCTTCTCAGTAAAATTAGCACTTTGTGTACAATGACTAGCATTAAGCATGACAGTAACAAAGATCATATAGCATCCACATTAGGGGAAAGAAGTAAGATGCCCTAGTACTGGAGATTTAAGAAAGCCCTTAGTTTATTTGCATAGCTTCTTTGTGATACTTCTCCAAATCAGCATCAAGATCAGCAGTTGACATCTTCTCACCATGGCCTCTCCCTCGTCCACGGCCTCTCACAGGTCCACGGCCACCACTGCCACGATCACGCCCCCTACCTGCATTCCTTTCATTCCTTTCTTGTCTATTGTACGATGATGAAACAGAAATAATCAAATCAGAACTTTGCAAAGAATACCGATTGAAAATATATAACAACAGTTTGGAGTAATAGTACACATAGGGGATAGTGCAGGAAGGATTATGCATGGCAGACATGAAGAAAAAAGAATGAAATCAGAACTATCAAAAGAATTCCAGTTGACAAATATAATACAAAAGTTTGGAGTAATAGTACACATAAGGGATAGGGAGTGAAGGGTTTATGCACAGGATTAGTGAAGAAAAAGGAAATTTAATATTCTGCTGTACATAGGTTTATGCTATTGTAAAATCAATTCAAACGCAACCCCAAGAGAGGGAGTTAGAAACCACATCAAGTATAGAGTAGCCATGAAAGACAAAGCACATGGTCAACAACGACCAAAAAAGAAATGATCAAAAACAACAAAAAAGAAGAGGAAAAGTACATGATCAACAACCAAAAAAAAAACGACCAACTACTTGCTTTCAAAACCATTGATATTGACCGGAGATCCACAAATATCAATTGTCATTGATCATTACAAGCAATTGATCTTAGGACTAAAAACAACTGCACACCATTGTTGAACTGCAGCTTCCTTTCCCCAGAAATCCCAAGATGGCAAGATGCTATAGCAAACACTAATAAAACCCTTATTTTCAGTGTCCTTTAATATTAACAAATAATATAAAGCAGAAGAATCTTTTCTCTCTCTTGGCTTACAGCCCCACACGATCCATGAAAACCAGAAGAATTAAGAAAAGAAAAAGAAATAAGCGAAAGTACACTCACAACTTTGTATATCATCAAAATCCAGACACTAATGTACCGCATTGCAAATGGAATTTATTATAGAATCAAGCTTATAATGCAAAAGGAGTCAACATTGGATGGAGGGAAGAAGTGAAAACAAGTGTACCTTCTGAAAGCACCACCTTGATTTCCCAAAATGCCACTGGAAGTTGGAGGAATAGTGATGGCAGCAGGGGTAACCAGCTTCAAACCTACCATCTCAATTTTCATGGGTTTCCCATCAAGTTGTACATTGTTGTATCTCTTGACAGCAGCAAAAGCATCTGATCGACGTGCAAAAACAACTTCCGCAGTTCCCTAAGATAAACATTTTTGCTTAAGCCAATAGCACATAGAAAATTTTCTTCTAAAGAGCCAGAGTAACCCAAACCACTCATGGTACCTTTGATCTCCCGCTCTTGTCATAATGAATCGAGTATCTTCTTAAAACACCAACCTCTGAGAATAGCACCTGAAAAGACCCATGCAATGTTAATGACAGTGCTTGATTCTAGTCTTCCTTTGTTATAATGTATGGACATGAACAAGAACTACATGAAGCGAGCATGAAAAAAAAATTAAAACAACTAGGCCATGGGAAAGATATTGCAACTACAAATATCTGGATAAGTGAAAACATTTTTTCTTCTTTTCTGTAAGATAAATTAGCTATAGGGACTTATGGATATGCATATTCACAACCAGTACTTTTCTTTTTCAATTTCCTTTGCAACAGAAAGATAAATGTCATGATAAATCATAAATGTCATGACTTATGTCATGCAGCAACTTCGAATGTGTTTTGTGTCCTACCATCAAAGGAATGCCTGAAAGTCCAAGAAGTGTCAGTCTGTGAACAAGTAAGACCACTGCTGCTTAGTAATTCTTTCTACCAGATAAATAAACTATTAAAATGTAGCAGAAGGAAGGTTAATGAAATCACAAGAAAAACTGTATTTTATCAAGATAACCTGAAGAAGAGAGGTCTTAGATTAGCAAATCGATGTGTGATGTGTGGTGTTGCAGATGAGTTGGTTGACCATTTGCTCCATCGTTGTGATGCACTTAGGAATCTTTGGACCATTTCTTTTCACTTTGTGGTTTTGTTGCAGTCACATTTTAATTTATACACATAACTGTAATATGTTAATCAAAATTAAAATCACTTGTTAGATTGGTTTGTGCTGAGTCATTTAATTTCTGCTGTTTTCTAAGTAGTCTTACACTCAGTTAATAAACTCAAACCAACATTCTAAGATCGCCTCTTCAGCAGCCAAAACATGGCCGCATAAATACCACTGCCATCATAACAGAACCAACACCCAGCCACCACCATAACCAAAACACAGCCACCACTACAACAATATCCCCTTACCCACACTGCGGCAAAACCATCACCATTAGACAATCTGCAACTCAAACACGCTTTATCCAGGAAAATCAGAAAGGGAAAGCAAATATACAGAAAAGAGTTTACAAAAACAAAATTTAAAAAAATAAAAAAAAGTAATACTAAATAATCATGTTGAACATCATCTTTGTTCATCATCACAGATTGCAATAATTTCTTCCATCAGCAAACATTCACACAAGTACAAGAACAACAATAAGCACAAGACAAGTTATCGACCAACAAATTGAACATATGAAGATAACAATAGGCATGTAATGCATAAACAATTTAAAGAAAGTAGGCATGTAATGCATAAACATGAACATTGACATACAACGTACAACTAAAATTTTCCAAGCCAGAAACTATCCTACTACAGAAAAAGAAAAAAATAAATACTATCCTACCAATAAGTTCTTTGGGAAACCTCTACCAACTCAACCACAAATTTCCTCCAACTGGCAAAATAAATCGAACACGCTCAATGTATTTGCATGCACGTTTGCGTCTAACCAATCTACCTCAGAAACTTCCCACCATGAAGGGAACCAAGAAACAAATTAACCAACAAACCAAGAAAAACATCTATGAAATATTTTTTTCTTAAAAGAAATCAGTTACTCTACAAATGCACCTTGGTTGTACTTAAATAGCAGTTTTTTTTTTCTCCTCCACAAAACAAACAGACAAGGACCTAAAGAGCAGTAACTCTTCTCTCATTTCAAGAACAAAAAACTAATGTAGGATATCTTCAAAGATCATCCTAATGACTAAACAAAATCAAAACACCCAGCGGCTACCATGGCAAGTTTGTTTTTTCAGGAATTCAACTTTTGTCATGTCTATGCCATTCAATCACCTCATTTACCCATTGCAGGTATTAAACAGATGCAATATAATTTCAAAAACAGCTCTAACACCGACTATATCTATTACTAAGAAAATACAAATGAAAAAATTGGCTAAATGTCACAAGGTATATATGGCCTTTTAATATCTTCCATCCATATGAAACATTTCCAATTTGTATTAGTTATAGCTCCAACATTAGCAATCTTATTTTTAAACCTTTATGTCATCTGCCAATAAAATATTAGGTGTTTATGTTCTTCAAAGTTTTAGGCTGCAAATTCAACCAACCATTAACTAGAACATTCTTACATAGGAGCATAAGAACATAAACCAAAATATGAAAGAGAAAAAAAAATTAAAAAAATTAAAAAAAAAAAAAATTACCTTGATGTCATCATTTGTAACTCCATAATCTAAGTTAGATATGTATAGCTTCGTTTCTGAATCAGTATCAGACCCTCCCGCCGCAACCAAGAGCTCTTGCATTTGATGAACAGCCTGCATTTTGCCCCCATGACTTTTGGCCTAAGTTAAGTAATATACTCCTCACAGACACATGTATACAGAGAGTTTCTTTGAGAACTACTAATTTCAAGCAAAAACTGCAGAATTACTAGTGTAGTACAAAACGAAAAGCGTAAAAATCACCTGAGGCGTAATAATCACCTGAGGTGTAAAATACGGTGTCCTGGTCTGAACACGGTTGGGGAACCGGCGAACTGGACCTGGACCGGAAATATCGCGGCGGCCTCTACCCTGGCCTCGGCCGCCGCTGCCGCCGCCGCGGCCTCTGGCCCCGGAGAAGTTGGATGATCCGCGTCCACCACCGGATTTCTTGTTTTTCTCGATGATAGCATCGAGAGACATGTCAAGAGATTCCGCCATTTTTTCTGGCCAAAAACTGAGAAGAAGAGAGATTTGAAGATTAGGGTTTGTGTTGTGCGCAGGTGGGGGGGTCTGGTCTTTTGGGGGGGTTTAGGAGAGAGGATGAGAGTGGGAGGAGGGGTTTAGCTGGAAAAGGAGGGGTTGGGAGTACCATACTTTTATTTTTTCACTTCAGTCCCTGTACTAAAATAACTTAGATATCTATCTACCTATAATTGTCATTTTAAGATAGGGCTATGATTCACACAAAACATTAGCTATGTGCACTGTTTGAACTAACGCATATTCAGCCGTTCAATATAAGATCTAAGGGTAGGATTTGGGCACGACCGCTAGAGGGAGTAGCGGCCAGATAATCTTGGCCGCTAGAGGAAGTAGCGGCCAATCAAAACGGCAGCGTTTTGACTGGCCGCTACTCCCTCTGGCGGTCAAGATAATATTTAATTATTTTAATTTTCATATTGGCCGCTAGAGGGAGTAGCGGTCAATATGAAAATTAATTTGGCCGCTATTGTGAACGTGATTTGCAGTTGTGTGAAATTAAACAGGATGTATTAATTGACCATTGAGTGTGCAGTCATGCATCGATGATGAACTCATGTGTATGAAAGTAGCTGCCATTGAAGCATGCATGTATATATGCTTTTAAAAGCATCTGCATGGAGGGCCGGATACACCATGCGTGTAAAATTAAGGTGGACAATTCAACACTTGAAGGAATTGAATTTTAAGGGTAGTTATAAAAAAAATTTATCTTGGTCGCTACTTGTCATTTTTTAATAAATATATATACTCCATTCGGATGGAGGTCGAAAGATACATTCCATAGTGATGCGGATGCCATGGATTATCGGATTACTGCCATAATGCCATTTCATATGTAATGAATATTTTAAAATATAAATGTTTAAAAAATATACTCCATATTTTTAAAATATAAAGTTATTATTAATTTTTTAAACTTAAAATAATATATATTTTTAATTTAATTAACGCAATAATAAATATTATATTTTTTTAAAAAGTACTATTAATTATAAAATTTATTATTTCATAATTATTAATTTAAAATAAAATAGTACTAATAATATAGGAGTAGTTGGTTAAAAAAATATTTGAAAAATCATGTCAAAAGAATCTATGGTGTATCCGGCTCTCCATGCAGATGCTTTTAAAAGCATATATACATGCATGCTTCAATGGCAGCTACTTTCATACACATAAGTTCATCATCGATGCATGGCTGCACACTCAATGGTCAATTAATACATCCTGTTTAATTTCACACAACCGCAAATCACGTTCACAATAGCGGTCAAGTTAATTTTCATATTGGCCGCTACTCCCTTTAGTGGCCAATATAAAAATTAAAATAGCGGCCAATATGAAAATTAAAATAATTAAATATTATCTAGGCCGCTAGAGGGAGTAGCGGCCAGTAAAAACGCTGCCGTTTTGATTGGCCGCTACTCCCTCTAGCGGCCAAGATTATCTGGTCGCTACTCCCTCTAGCGGCCGTGTCTAAATCCTGCCCTTGGATCTTATATTGAACGGTTGGATATGCGTTAGCTCAAACAGTGCCCATAACTAACGTTTTCTGTGGATCAGTCCCTTTTAAGATATATTGGAGAACCAGTTAAATGCTACTATAACTTTTAAAAATTAAATTATATAATAATAACAAAGTTAAGTTCTAAATTTCAATATTAAATAAGCGATGTTACTAAAAAATACCCTGTCTAAGGTGTTTTAAATAAAATTTACAAAACATCAAAAAAAACTGAAAAAATTAAATAAATTTATGCAAAAGGGTTTAAAACTTTTAGCATGAACACATTTATTCACTACAAATATCCATTATAGATGTGTCCAAGTCTTTAACAAAGTTACTCATTTAAGATTTGTATTACTTCTATAGATATGATAGTAGGGTTATTTTTGGTGATTCATTTTATTAACTATAATGATCAAATAATATATTACTAATTCAATTCGAAATTATTTGTTTCTTTGTCTCACCCTCACCACATAAATGCAAATTGTGTTCTCATATAAAAACTGCATGTTCTAAAGAGAGATGAATTTTATACAAAGGAGAAAAAAAGAAAATAAACATATAACTAGAAGTCGGAACAAATGATACATATTTTTTGCAATTACAGCCATAAACTGATTCTTATACTTCAAATAGAAGGGGCATCTACTGCTACACATTGCCTTTCCTTTCCAAAAGGAGATGATGCTAAATAAGTTATGAGTTGTAGCAATGAGCCACTATTTCAATCACTAAATTTATCGTAATCATCATCCTCGTCACAGAAGGGGGCAAATCTTTCAAGAAATTGAAAAAGGGGGAAAAGCCAGAAGCCCTGAAGGGTTTTAATAAATAACCTCACACCAATCCTTTTACAGATTCTCCGAACACATCTTTGTGTTTTTTTAAACAATCCACCTGAAAACAGAGCTCCATGGTCTCATTCATAAAATAGTTGCTTTTGACCATGGAAATCATAACCTGACAAACAATGTTTGTGGGAACAGAGTAGGGCATATATAGAGCACCCACCTGAAAATATATAGAAACCGTTCTTTATCCTCAGGCATATGGGTGATCTGGCGGTGAAAACTCTTCAAACATGATTCTCCTGAACGTGCCTTTTGTGATCCCTTTCTGAATAAGCGGGCCTCACCAACCCATCTCTATCTTCTGGAAAGTCATGGTGATTATGGTGATGGGATGCAGGAATATAATCGTGGCGCTGCTTTCCCTCCATTGGCTTCTCAGGTGGGCTCCCGGCCTTCCTCTTGCGATTGCTCGACTTAGGTGACCGATATCCTCTGTCAGCATCATCAAAAGTGGCCACTTCCCCTTCTTCCACATTGTCAAATTCTTGTCCAGATGATGTCTGCCATTTTGTTCTTTGGTGACCACCATCCTCGTCTTGATGCTTCGCATGATGCCCATAGTCATTATCTGGCCGATTTGAAGGTTTGGACCAGTTTTGCGTTCTATCCAGCCTTACTTTCTCGTTCTTGGCAGCCAGTTCAATACCATCTTCCAGTTCCCTCTCAATGAGATCGCTCTCATCTGTGAAGTCCATTTTCGGAGCTGTAGCACCACGGGCCTTTCTTCGTTTCTCTAGAGCTGCTTTTACCTTGTCTTTGTCAATTTTTACAATAGCATCTTGAGGTGACTGACCAAGTTTGCCGTCTTTATGATCCAGATTCCGACCATGATATTTGTCCTTCAAGTCCCTTGATTCCCTTGTGTCACTTCTTCCAGCATTCCTTTGATGGTCATCCTCACCATGTCCCTCAGAACCATACTTTGAATTATTCTGTACTTCCCTCGTGTTCCCCTGTTGAGGCAATGATTCCGAGTCATAACGCTGATTATCATTAACATCACTGTCTCTTTTGTGGTCTGGTTTGATATTCATGCCTGTGTTTACATAGTCTTTACTTTGATTTTGTGTCGCCCTTGGAGGACCAGCATGATTATCAAGATGCGACTGATCGGGAACAGGACGAGACGACGCCGACTTCAAGGCTCCCGGCTTTGAAGTAGCACCCCCGTCTTGAGAATTACTATTATTTGAAAGATGTTCTTCAGATGCAGCAGGAACTTTTATAGGGGCTCGTGGTATAACTCCACCTCCGGCACTTCCTTCAACTTCACTAGTCTGAGAAGGTGGCACTCTATTTTGCTCATACAGTTCTAACATTTGATTGCTAACCTCTGCAAGGTACAAAGAAGTACAGTTAAAAGGGGAACATTCGACACACCAATAAATCTGTTTAGAATCATTCAACTACCACATGACATAATTTCCGATCCCACCCATCAAAAGGAAGCAAATTATACAATGTTAAATTAAAGCACCCATGACCTAAAAAATTTCCACTTTCTGTGCAATGAGAAATAATATCACTCCGTCCCAAATTAATTGCTCAGTTTTGACTTTTTAAAATCAAATTGACCATTTTTAAAACTAATCTTTTTACTATTTTTGCTAAAATATAGGTGAATAGATTATAACCAAAAGAAAGTATATACAATTTATTACTAATCCCAATTTTTATAATTTTAGAAATATATTTATATATGCTTAATTATTAATTCTAAAAATAGTCAATTTGACTTAAAAAAGTTAAAATTGAGCAATTAATTTGGGACGGAAGGAGTACGATAAAGCAAGCATAGTTGGCTCAATATCCAATATAATCAATCTACAACACTGGTTCTTGTAGAAAGACAAGACCAACCCTCCAATTGGCGTGGGGTGACATCGAATTCTTGCCACCAAACTTTCTCGCCTTCAGATGGGAGCTTTACTTTGAGAAACTTGGCAGCAAGGAAAATGGCACCTGCTGCAATGTGGTGGGGCTTAAATTGCAAGCATAGAGATGTCCGAAGCCTGCATGCCGCTTTTCCCGGTCAAAAATACAGAAGAAGATTTGACCATGGAAGGGCAATATACAAAATTACAAATTTACAATAAGCAACATCATACCCATCATTCACAAAATTCCATGCAACTTGAGCCAAGGCATTTTGAGCAACTTTAAATTTCTTTATAGCCTCTACAAGGGGCTTATATGGATGATGCACATTAAGATCAAACCCAAGAGTAGCAAGTACAACCCTCTCTCCAAGTAAAATCATTTCTTTTTGTTGTTCATATACCTCCTGCATGATTGTTGTGGAAACATCAGACATCTTAAGTAGACACAGGTGTGTTTTAAATGTCTTCAAAGCTAATTCTGAATGGAAAAAACACATCCAAAAGTATCTATCAATGTTATTATACTAAATGCAATGGAATCAAAATTGTTTTTATCCATAGACGTTGTGGAAGCAGAATACAGACTATGAAGCAATCAAAACGTGTTATAGGGGGTAGGCCAATCAGAGGAACACCAGTAAGTATTTAGTATAAGCAACCAACAAAACAAACAATACTTGAAGAGCAATAAGCAGTAAAAATTAGTATAAGCACCCAACAAAATAAACAATACCTTTTGCTTTATCCTCTGCGCTGCGGCAGGGTCCTTTTTATTTATAATTTCATAAGAAACAAGAATAACATCTTTTAAAGGACGAGGAGTTTCTTCAACCTTTCCCGCGAGAAACATGCATACTGTTGCAATGGTCTGCAAGACATTTTGAGACAAGTGAAACACTAAATTAATATTTCCACAGAAAGCCGAATTGTAACACAATTTTCTTCATAAATATTTCTTTCTGATATTAGTTTGATCATTGCATAAAGTTATTATTTTTATATTTAAAAAATATATATTAGATGAAAAGAGAGAATACAAGCAAAGGGGGACAAGGAGTCCACCCAACCAAAAAAAGGAAAAAGAAGAAAAACAATTGTAAAAAGGGCAGCTCTCCAATCTCAACAAAGATCAGTCATACAGTTTCTTTTGTTCAGGTTTGTCCCCTCTGGTGTATTTCAATAAATACACATTTATAAATAAAGATACAAATAACAATTGATGTAGAGCAAAAGAAGAAGATTAAGAGATTAATTACTTTTATATATTTGTTTAAAGATAAATATTTTTTATTAGTAATTATATTTTATTAGTTAGATTATTCTAGTAGTTTAATTGTATTAGTAACATATATTTAGGAGTCATTTCCATTTTAAATTAGGGTTAGGGTTTTTACGTAGTCTCCAAGTATTGGTTCTCTATATAAGTTTTGTAATCCTTCATTATTTTTCAGACTTGAATACAAATCATGGTTCAAAGTCACGGTAGCGGCCTATATTTCAAAAGGACATTTTTTGAGTCAATATTGGCTTCGAGCGCATGCACTGTCACGCTAGTTAGAAGATTCAAAAAAAATTTGAAAAAAAATCTAAATAATAACAACAGGAAGATGGATCAATTAAGTACACATAAAAATACTATCCAATACACATAGCATTGTCCAATAATAAAACAAACATCTCGCAGATGTGTTTAATGTTACATTGCATAAAAATTGAACAGTAAATTCTTAAAATATTTTTTTATATAAAAGAAGAAATTTTATTAATAGAAAAGAAATGATACAATAAAAAGGGGGAACAAAAAGTCCACCCTCAATGGAGTAAAAAACAAAAATAAAAAAAGAGCACTTAAAAAAGTGCAACCCTCCAATCTCTACACAAATCAGTCACAAAGATAACTCTAAAGGCCCCCATATAAGAAACCCAAATAGAAGCAAGAAAAATAATCCTATCACTCAACAGCTCAAAAGAAGAGCAACTTTCTCTAGACAGTCTAGCATTACACTCATTCCAAATTCCCCATAAAATAGAAGAAAAAAAAAAGTACAATTCCATAACCAGGTAAATTCTAAAGATATTTTCAAGTTATACTTAACTAGGTACTACATATGCACAATTTATTTTAATTAATATGTATAAAATATATATATTTTTATCTCCAAGTAAAATGGGTACAATTTTTTTTTTAAACTCTAGTTCGGTACTACTCCCTCTGTCCTCAAAATGATGACTAAAGTTACAATTTTTTGTCCCCAAAAGGTTGAAATAAAGTACATAAAGTAAAGGGTAAATATGTCATTTAGTGGGGTCCATTAGTATAAAAAATAAAAGTATCTACCACTTTATATAATCTTGTGGGGCCACTAAGGATAAATTTGAAACTTTTCACTCTCTTTCCTCTAATTTTACTTTTCTTAATATATGAGCAATTTGTACTTTACTCATCCTTTTGGAAACGGAGGGAGTATATAATATGTATAATTATTTTTTTGCTAAGTAGTTTACGTATACTTTTATAAGTTGTAGTTAATTTAATACTAGTTTTATTTATTTTTTTAATACCAATTTAGGTACTGGTTAAAATGTATTAAATACATTTTTTTTATTACGTTTCTCCCCTTTGTATCGAAATTTCTCCGCTATTTGGTCCAAAACCGTTCCGCTACGCCGATAAGCCAACATTTCACCGAAACATACCTTTTATATGAATAATTTGATATTCTCTAACTCGTATCAAGGTTGCGGTACCGCTAAACCATGATATGAATTGATTTCTAAGTTGTGTTTTGTGGCTTGTGAGCCTTGTCATTTCCTCCATCCTCCGTGTCCTATATCATTTGGAATAAAAGCTTTGGCTTGACATTATTTGATTTTACCCAATCAAAACCTTAACCCTATCAAACACAAGTCAAGGTCCACAAAGCAAAACACCACCAAACTTGGGAGCAGCTGCCAAAGCGCTCACCTTGGCATCTAGGCATCCAAGGCGCCGCCTTGCCATGCTCCAGTGTCGGACGCCTAGGTGTCGCCATGGCGACGCTATGACAACTATAGTCAAAACCTCATTTTTTTTCATTCTTTCATTTGATTTTTATTTTTCTTCCCAATACTTTGTCTTTACCAAACTTTAGCATCAAAATATTCATTACCCACTCCCTATCTCTTAATTTTCTATAACATCTGATTTTTACTCTTTACAAAGACTTGCGAAAGCATTACAAAATTCTTTTTTTCTTTGAATCTAATATATAAAATATAGTCAATATTCTCGCATGGATATCATAATTTAAAAGTTGTGAAATTCAAGAATTTTCAAACATTTGGGGATTTGTATTCTTTGTAGGTACTATTTTAATAAATCTCAATTTTCCTAATTCTTTTTAGTGGTGTGACCCCTTATATTTTATATCCTTAACTTGCTTGTTGTTTTCAAATTTCAACTTGTTAAATTCTTTGTTTATAGGTTTTTTCAACTTGAAGATTTGGAGTGTTGTTTCAACAGTGGTTTAAAAAGGTGAATGGGTTAAATACTTCGAGCGAATTTTAAATCATGGTTAAGGAAAGAAGACTAGTGAATCCCAAAAGGGATATTACACTGAATCGAAGAACAACATGATGCATCAAAAATGAAAGTAGTGTGAGAATCAAACTCACATATCTTTCTATGAAGGCATCTTGCTTACCCTTTTGACAACGTGAACCATGCTGTATGATGGAGTTTACACCAAAGTTATGTATAATATACTTTATAAATTGTCTTCTCCTATGTATTTAAATATTATAATCATACATATTCTTTGCAATTTTTACTGAGTCCTATGATTTGATTCACGATTTGTCAAGTATTACGCACGTATACTGACCATAGATATATAAAGTTAATGCAAGTGGATCCAACTCCCAGCTCCTGCCCCCACCCACCCCACTCTCCAGAAAGAAACCCTAATATAAGAAAAGAGAAAAAGTGCAAATAACATTTAACAGCTAGTTTCCTATTGTAATTTAACATATATTACTATTACAAACACAACCAGCCTTGTTTGTTCAATTATTTTCTTCATGTTCCACCAGATCAGTACTTTGATCCTTTCTCATCCATTGCAATGAGGCAATGCCTAGATGCAAGGTTTCTAGAAACATAATGTATTCCTTCTTTTATAATTGCATTCAAATACAATTGATTAAGGTTTCTGTCTAAGGAATGAAAAACCAATATTCAAGTCAAACAAGGGAGAACTCACCCTCCTGTCACTCTTTGCATGGGATTGACGAAGGAAGAAACGATGACAAAAAATTATTGCTGTAGCAATGGTTACCTGGGGCCTGCACTCAAGAAATTCATTGCATATCAATTTTGAGCCAAAAATTATTGTTCTTCAGGCACACTTAAGGCACGAAGTAATACCTAAAGGGACAAGCAGATAGCATTAAGTTGAAAAAACTATGTAACTGATATTGAAAAATCTTGTTATCTTCAAGGCCAAAGCATTAATGCACCAAGTATGCATACAAATGACAAAACTCTCAAGAGTTGGACCAATTTAAAGACCAACATTGACTAATCCTCCACACAGGGGAGTAGGGTAGTACAATCACTAAAGCAACTAAGCAATCCTTCTATGTTAAAGAGTTGCTTCATGTTACTAAAGGCTTAGGGGATAATCAGGTAAAATATACTTCAAACCTCGTGATATGGTCAAAATCTATATTATTACATAGCCAGATGTTAACTGTAACACAATACTTCACAAACACACTTAGTGTGTTCATTTACAAACAAATTTCTTGCAAAAATGAAAGGAGAATAAAAATAAATTAATTTTTTTTAACTGTATATAATAAACTTGTATCAATTAGGTGAGTTGTTCCTATTTCTAATTTTGTTTTGCTTCTTTTTTTTCCTTTCCATTCCCCCAAGTTCCAAAGGGTACTAGGTGAGTTGTTCCTATTTCTAATTTTGTTTTGCTTCTTTTTTTTCCTTTCCATTCCCCCAAGTTCCAAAGGGTACTCAATAGTTTTAAGAATAGGGAGCTGTTTTGGATGATATGAACAGATGAACAAAATAAAATGCTAAAAGCTTCAAGAACTTCCACAATTAAAAGAAAAAACACTAGGTACCAAAATACACCTATTACCATTAACTAGAAAATTCCAAAAAACAAAAACAGACATGGAAAATTTAAGAAAAATAATTTAATTGAATATCAAACAAAAACTTACACTTTAAGCCTCATGCCCAAATCTTGTAAGAAAGTGCAGTAAGACTTGCGCAGATAGGCCTCTTTCTTGAGATCAATACCGTCTCGTCTAGAAGTAGAATTTTCCTCAATTTCCTTTCTAGAGAAATACCACCGGCCGCCGCCTCCTTCCTCCGGCTGCTTATCCTGGGATGGTTTGTATGAACCTCCTTCATACATTCCATGTTGCGAAGGATCACCAGCCAACAAACCAGCCATCTACAGATAAATTACAGCGCCAGTAGCATAATAAAAACTACCAAAAAAATCCTGTCCATATAATATACTCGTAATTAAGATAAATAAATAAATTGTATGTCCAAATGTTAACCTAAAATAAGAATTGAATGAGTTGTTTCTTACCGATAGAACTTGAAAAAAATCCCTTCGGTGCAGCTCAAATGATGAAAAAGGGAAATAATTATGAATAACTTTGCTGTTGATAGAGCATAAAATATGAAATTTTTTGCTACGAGGTGAGACGAGTGTGAGAGAGATAGAAGAACGAGTAGTGATTGAATTGGGGATTGTAGGGTTTTTTTTTTTTCTGCCCCTAATTCATGTCAGGTTTTTAAGTCGGGTTTAGGCCTTTATGGGTCCCCGATCCAACAATCTCAAAAGTTTAACTTTTATATTTGATGCTTCTCAGATAAGTATATAGCAATTAGAGATTAATAATTATATAAGAGTTTAATGACCTTTATATATGTGAAATACTCTCTTCGTTCCAAATTAATTGCTCAGTTTTGACTTTTTTAAGTCAAATTGACTATTTTTAGAATTAATAATTAAGCATATATAAATATATTTCTAAAATTATAAAAATTGGGGTTAGTAATAAATTGTATATACTTTCTTTTGGTTATAATCTCTTCACTTATATTTTAGCAAAAATAGTAAAAATATTAGTTTTAAAAATGGTCAATTTGACTTTAAAAAGTCAAAATTGTGCAATTAATGTTTCTGTGTAAGCAGATATAAATTTATGCTTGATTATAAAAGTTCATATAACTTTTATACTTATGTAAATGTGCTTCTTGATTAAGCATATAGATCAATTTAAACTTAGATCAGAAATGCTTCAGTATAAGCAGAGATATAGTTTAATGTAGATTTATAAAGAATTATTTATTCTTTATAATAAAGAATCATGTGTTTCTATGGATTAAAAGATATAACTTTTAATTTCAGATATTATACAACAAATATTCTATGAATAAATGAATTTATGTTCAAATACTTGTGATAACAGATATCAAGTACAATAAATGAATCAGTTAACCAATACTTGATATAACAAATAAATTTGTTTAACTCAAAATATATATAATAATGTATTTTATCTATTATGTGAATAATTATAAACAAGGCCACTTATGATTTTAAAGACCATTTGGATAATTCACTCAAGTGGAATAAATCCAAATTACATCGGTATCTAAGTACTGACCAAATTTATAGTTTCACAATTAATATTTATATAAATATTTTCAATAAATCACTTAGAACTTCAATTACGGTTTGGATTCACTCGATCATTTGCTCAAGAGGAATATCTCGGGGTTGTTTTGAAGATCAAGTGTTGATCTACTTTATGATATTTATATAAATAATATTAATAAAAGGCCACCTAGGACTTTGAGTACTCGTTCGGCTAATTCCCTCACTTAGCAGGAATATCTCCGATATAGTCTCGGTGTCTAAGTACCGACTTTTTATTAATAAATAATATATATATATATATATATATATTTGTGTATAACAATTTATATATTGTATATCTATAAATGTAAATAAGCAATAGATAATTCAAATAAATCAAATCAAATAATTTATCTCAAATACTTAGACCAATTTTATTTTCTCAAATGATTAGAACTTTGATAAGAAGAGATAGAAAGCTTTTTAGAGAGAGAGTATGTAGACAATGAGAATAAGCTTTTCTTTGTAAATGAATTGTCAATTTGAAAATGAAAGAAGAGCCTCCTATTTATAGGATTTTGAAGTTAAGGGCAAAAGGTAATTTTGAAAATTCATTTTGAATTTAATGGCCAGATTTGTTTGATGCAAAAATGAATGGTTCGGATTTAATCAAGGAGCACACGGATTGGCAACATGTCAGCTCATCAAAAAAAATTTGCTCCTTCTGAAGCCATCTTACCAAATTCAAATTTTTTTGGCCCATTGAAATTTTGACCAACTTTCTTTTGTATTTAATAAGTACACATGCTTGTTTTAATTTTTCAAAGCTTAATGTTTGGCATATGCATGGATGAAACAAAAGTTTGTCCCAAAAGAATGCCTCATTCCTTTTTGGTCAAAGGCACATTTATTTTGGTTAAGGCTTTTCAAGCCTTTAGTTCATTAATGATCACATGCAAATAAATATTACAAGTTTCCATATTGGTTAACATGAGCACACGGATAACACACATGTATAAACATATATAATATACATACATACATATATATATATATGGTATATATATACTATATGTTATTTTTCTTTTTGCCCATAAATGATTTTTGAAAGCTTTAGTTTTTGAAAATTATTTTGAAAATAAATAGGAGTTCTCCTTGACTTAGGAAATGTTGTTTTATGAACTAATTACTTTAACACTTGATATTAAATTATCAATGTCAAGAAAATTAATTCAATAAGATTTGAAAATATTTTAGGTCAAAGTAAATAAGATATTTAAAATAATTAAAATATAAATCCCATAGAGAGGATTCTACCCTTTTAATTAACTTATTTACTAATTATTGTTATCATCAAAATAAACCTAAAAATTGGAGACCCAACAATGATTTCATTTAATCATCCAACACTTAACCATTTCATTCATTTCCATTTCAAGAGTTAGAGAGAAAAAGAGAGCAAGAGCAAGAGAGAAGTGAGAGCAAAAGCAAGAGTTTTTGAAAAAGAGGAAGAAGATCCAAGAAGGAGAAAGGATCAAGGAGGATTAAGGCTTTGATCACCTAGTTGGAAAAAGAAGAACAACAAAACCCTAGCTTCTTCATCTTTTTCTTTTTATAGTTTTATAGTTTTAAAGCTTTATAGCTTGATAAAGAAGTGATGTGTTGGTGGTTGTTGTTTGTTTTGAATATCATTGAAGGATCTTGGAGTGATAAGAAAGTACATGGTTTCATATGTTAGATCATTTGTTAAAAATGCATGAAAAGTTAAAACCAACTTAAGATCGTAAGCCAAAGCGTAAAGGATCGACTTTTATTTGTTTAGAGAACTGTAAACGGACTATGTTAATGTTTTTTCGTGATTTGTGTGTTAAATTCAAAAAAAAAATTAGATAAGTAAGTTGTTGAGATATTCCAAGTGGAACGGAGGAAAAATACGTCATAACGAAGTTATGGCGAAATTTTCCGTAAAAGGTGTAAAGTATGAAAAACCCTAGCTTGGTATCCTTTTCGGGCTAAGTTAGCGGGTAGTTAATGTTTCTAGGAAAGTCCGATTTTATGGGACTTTTGTAGTTTATGAAAAATGTGAGTCGTAGACTCGAGAACGAGCTCAATCTGACTTTGGATGAGCGAGTTCCAGTAATTTGAAAGCTTGACGTCAAAAACGTCATTTAATAAAAAATTAGTTCACTAGGTACTTTTGAGCCAATTTTTAGGCTTGTTAGGAAACCGAAAAAATTATTTCGTCGGAGGAAAATTGTAGATAATGTTACGACTAGAATATGGCTCAAAAACAGACTCATTCCGGCATCAGGTGAGGAAGTTGTGTCAATCGGAAGAAGGCGTGTCGAAGCTAAAAATCAAAGTCTGGGCTGCAGGAGCCAAGCACATAGACGCTGGCTGACAGCGCAGAGGCGCTGAACTTGCAGAGGCACTGTCCGGAGAGCAGGGTTGGCTAGAGCTGTTGTGCAGTCGAGTGTCGGGCGTTCGCGCATTTGGCGTGCAATGTATTCGATACTAAGTTTGTTTGGTTCTAAGTTACAAAAGATGATCTTTATGAAATGTAAAATACTTATTATTAACCAATTAATACTGAACAAAGGGTATAGGGGTGCTAGGCGTACACACGAGCGTGTCGCTTGAGCATTCGCATTGGGCAAGTCGGGCGTATGACGTGCAAACGTCGAAACGCCTTGACAAGTATTAAAGAACTTAACTAGTGCTTCGATTCAAATGAAACGAACATTATAAAATATGGACTAGAGTTAGTGTAAACCAATATTGGGCATCAATTATATGGCTAATTGATGTGTGTAATTGTAATTCTGTAAATAAGCACACCTAGAGGGGGAGTGAATAGGTAAACAAACCCACAAGTGATTAACAGTGAACGATTTTTAAAGTTTACTGCTGCAGACTATAATCGGACAGGTAACCTCTGTCGGTTTTAGTATATGTTTTTCGTCTGTTATAATCGGACAGGTAACCCCTGTCGGTTTTAGTATATCTTCAAACACAAGTTAGAACTAAATATGCAGATTAAAGAGAAGTGCAAAAAGTAAATCACCCCAAGATTTATATGTGGTTCAGCCCTTATCCTTTAGTCTAATGACCTACATCCACGTCCAATTCCAAAAGGTATTGGAGACTCACTTTATTAAATTTAATATTCAAATGATTACACAGAAAACTCCCTGTACAGCGAAGATCGATTCTAACTTGGACACCTCTGCTCTCTTGCACCTCTGCAACTCTTCTCACCACTGAGACCTTGATGCTTCCATTGTACAGACTGACTATTATAAAGACACTCAAGCCAACCTAGACTTGTACTTAGTTTACAAAAGATATGATTTGAAGGATTACAAAGACTATCCTGTTAACTGATAATTTAAGAGTGATACAATAACTGGAATAAAACTCAGATAGCTTTCAGGACGAATACAATGATGATTTTCAGCTTCCAATCTTGTGTCTTCTTTTGCCGTGCATATTGCATATATATAAAATAGGATGGCAACGACTAGTTCCAATTTGTTAGCAAGAAAGGTTAGCCAATATCAGTAAACTGTTATAACTACAGCTATATTATATCAAACAAAACAATATGATTAAAGATAAGAATGTAAGATATGCTGATTTAAAGGAGTCAAAGAGATATTCAAAATATAGCTGTTAGAGTCCAACTCTTTAAACAACCTTGATCAGTTATGAGAGTTCCCGTGATATACTCCAACGTAAATCCAAAACAGTTTCCATAGATTAACCAAATACCTTACTATACTTTAATTCAAAAAACTGTTTTAATAATATATATATATGGGTTCCAATCCATGGCAACCGGTTGCTAGAGAAACTATTCCAATAACCATCATCTCCATCGTTGATTAGAACAATGAACGGCTAAGAAGGATTGAAAATAATTCCCTGCCGCTGCAACATGTAGCGGCAGTCCAATCACATGTACCGGCTACTGCAATGACTAAAATCCCCTCCTTATTAATGAAATAATTAATATATTATTCCTCCTGGTCAAACTGTTAAATAAAATAATATTATTATAATTATTTAATTATTATTATAATCAAAACCAAAGCTGCCGCTACATGTTGTAGCGGTTGGACTCCCTATAATATTATATTATTATTGAAATATTGTAATATTAATATATCATATTATATTATTAATATGTAATATTAAATTATTATATTCTTAAAAACCTTGCTGCTACATGTTACAGTGGGTGACGAATTCTTATTATTGTATTATTATATTTAATAATATATTATGTTATTATTATATTAATTAATATATTTTATTATTAATCAAATCAAATCCGATGCTACATGTTGTAACGGTTGGACAACTCCTCTTAATATATTATATGATATTATTAATATGTAATTATTATATTATTATAGTATTAAAAACCTTGCCGCTATATAATGTAGCGGCTGACGAATTCCTTATTATTATTATATTATATTTAATATATTATTAATATATTATATTGTTATTATATTAATATACTTTATTATTAATATTATTATATTATTAAATTCTTGCCGCTACAACATGTAGCGACTGATACATCCTCTCTTGTAATATTACATTACATATTAAATTATTAAATTATTATTAAATTCTGTAATATTAATATTATTATATTATTATTTAATATAATATTACTTATGTAATATTATTGTATTACGAATATATTATTATGTAATATTATATTATATTAGTAATAATATTAAATTATTAATATACATTATAATATTAATATACTATTAAAGGACACAAGCCGCTACACTATGTAGCGGTAGACTCCCCCTCTCCAAAAAATTTAAATGCTATATTAAATTATTATATTATTAATATATATTATAATATTAATATACTATTAAAGGACACGAGCTGCTACACTATGTAGCGGCAGACTCTACCTCTCCAAAAAATTTAAATGTTATTTAAATGGTAACTGACCTACTGACCTCCAGACCTCGGGAATATAAAAAAAATGGTAATTACCAGACCTTTAGAATTACCAAAAGGACTTGATTTGACTTACCAAAAGGACTTGATTTGACTTAAAGGTTTCATATATTATTACAATAATAATATATAATATTACATGGAGGAATTTGTCAGGTCAACCTTACCGCTACATGCAACCTTGCTGTTACATGTTGTAACGGCTGATGAATTCCATTTGTAATATTATATTATTTAATATATTATTAATATTAATATATTTTATTATTATTATTATATTATTGAATTGTATGCCGTTACATGTTGTAGCGGCTAACTTTTTAATTGTAATATTATATTGTTAATATATTCCTTCCTCCTTAGTCCACAGTCCATATTCATTGCAATGGCTGGTTTTTTCCTCTTTTTATTCTCTTGCATCCTTTCCTTTCCCACATCCCCTGCAGCTTGGTTTTCTCTCTTAGATATTTTTCACCATTTTTTCAGATCTTCTTATTTTTGTTTGATCTCGTTGCCCACTTTTACTCTGAAGCTTAACCTGAAGTTTTAATCCGGCGATTTTTCCTTCTTATTCAGAAGTAAGTTTTTCAAAATGGCATATAATATCCATAAGAAATTATTTGCATCGAGTTCTTCAGATTCTGTTGCTAGTTTAAATTGTGAAAATACATCTGAGTTTGTGAGTGAAGTTGAAAGTAGTAAATCTGAAATGGTTTCATACGTTGGTCAATTGTTCTTTAAATTGGAAGAAGTTGAAAATTTTGATAGATCATATGCTCAAAAAAAAGAATTTGATATTAGAATTGCAACTAGTCATAAACATGCTCGTACGAATGAAGTGTCATCTAGGTTATATGTATATAAAAAAGTTGGTATACCAACTGTTGTAAAGAGTTTACTTGATGATAAAGATGGTAGTAATAAAATTACTAGGCAAAGAGACTCTATAAGGTGCACATTATGCAAAGCTAGAATATATGTTGTTCATGATAAGAAAGAAGATAATTGGCGTATTTCTACTATTGAATTAGAGCATAATCATCACTTAGTGACCCCTACCAAAGTAGATTTGATTGAGAAACACAAAAATATTACTCCAGTTGAAAGAAAATTAATTGATACTTTAAATAAGTCCGATATTGGTCCTAGTAGGAAGATTAACGTTTTGAGCACAATGGGTGGCGGGATGCAAAATGTTCCTTTCTCTAATGTAAATATTCAAAATGTGGTGAGAGATTTAAGGCGTGATTCTACAGATAAAAATGATGCACAAGCTACTGTAAATTATTTGAAAAAACTTGCATCCGGAAGTGCTAGTAATTTTTTTTCCCGAGTGAAACGCGGTGAAAACAATCGCATAGCTTATATTTTGTGGGTTGACGCCCAATCAAGGTTTATGTATCAACGGTTCGAAATGTTGTGATATTTGACAGTACGTATAAGACAAATAAGTATGACATGCCGGTTGTTCCATTTACTGGGGTCAACCACCATTATCAGTCTATATTATTTGGATTTGCATTGTTAAGGGACGTCTCAGAAGACACTTTTATTTGGGTATTAGAGACATGGCTCGAAGCCATGGATTACAAGACACCTATAACCATCATCATTGACCAAGATAAAGCCATGAGTAATACTATTGCTATGGTACTCCCTTCTACTTATCATTTATTGTGTTCTTGGCATATCAATAATAAATTTCCTGAAAAATTGCATCATGTTTATTCTGAGCACTCATAATTCAAAGATCATTTTAACAATTGTGTGTATAAGTCATTGTCCATCGGGGAGTTTGAAGAGCGTTGACAGATTCTAATGAGGAATTATAAATTGTATAACAATGAGTGGCTTAGAAGTTTGTATGATGTACAAGAGAAATGGATTCTTGCGTAAACAAAGAGATATTTTGCCGCGGGAATGACAACCACTAGAAGAAGCGAGAGTATGAACTATTTTTTTGATGAGTACGTTAATGTTTCAACATGTATGAAAGAATTTGTAGTACAAAGTCAGAAGGCTATAGAAAAATAATTTATCAGAGAGAGGAAAGCCGACTACATAACAAAACATCGAAAAAGGAATATGGTACTCAGGTCATCTTTAGAAGTTCATCCTGCATAGGTGTACACAAAAGACATGTTTAGACGTTTCCAACGTCAATTCGTTGATTCCATGAAATACAATATTAGTAAAGTTAGTGAGTTGTGTGTGACTGAAACTAAGGTCTATGCAGTGTATAGTGCAGATGCAACTGAAAGTGGTGGGAGATATAAAGAAATCATCAACAATCGTCAGCTGGGGTCGGTAACATATAATTGCCAAATATTTCATGTTTAAAAGTATTTCATAAATACCGGCCGACATGATTTTTCCTCGCTGGACAAAAGACGCGAACAAGAGCGATGGTGAAAAATTTCTCTTTAACACAACAATTGCTGACTTTGAACAAGATCAAGTAATGCGGTATAATCATTTGATGAGTGATTGCCAGGAGTTAGCAAGCAAAGTTGCTTGCTCCATCCGAGATTACAAAACTGTCCTTAAACTAAATGCACGAGGAAAAACGTTGGTTGACCAGTATGATCCGGATGAGAATAGTAATGAGCTGGCTGAAGATGACATTGATCGCACACTCGGAGATTTACCTCAGGATATAGGTTACAATAATGACGACGAAGATGCAGAGGAGGAAGCGGAAGAAAATAAGTTTTTGCCGCCAATTATTTCTCAAACAAAAGGCCGCAAAAAACATACTAGATTACAGAGTGCACTCGAAAAAATTGTGGGTTCTAAGCCTCATCGAGAATGTGCAATTTGCGGCTTTGAAACCAACTACGATAAGCGCAATCACTATCGAGTGTTAGGGATTGCTGAGCCAAAAAAATAGCCTTCAGTTGTATTATATTGACTATGATTTGTGTACATATGTGAATGAAAATGTCATTGAGAAGTTAATAAATTTGTTTATGCTATATTACATGAATATTGATAGTAATAATACTAATATGATAATATTAATATTCATTACTGTTATTAGTAATAAATATTATTACTTTTATCCTTATGCATACTTCTTTATACTCACATTTAATTAACGAAGCATGCATAAGAATAAAACTAATAGTAATTAATATTCATATTCATAATAATAATAATATTAATATTCATATTAGTCAGATGCACACTAATAGTATTATGCTTATTATATTAATCTGATCCATAGCCAAAAAAAATTGATTTCTTCTGTCCACGTGACTTATATTCATTACTATTATTAATATTAAATGCTATTAATTAATATTCATTATTGTTATTAGCAGTAATATTAATATTAGTATTAATATTAATATTACTTTCTTCTTTAATATATCAATAATGTTATATGAATATGAAAATTAATATTTAGTATTAGTAATAATAATAATAATAGTAATACAAATATTAATCTATTAAATATTAATAATATTATTATTAATATTACTAATAATGTTAATATTAATAATAATAATAATACTATTAATATTATAAATCGAATACACCAAATACCTTCCTAAATGCAAGAATTGAATGAAGAATGAAGAGGCCGCAATACTGAAGGAATGAAAAAGTGCTCGAGGGTTTAATGATGCTTGAGGGGTTTCATAAAGCCAAGACAAAAAAGAAAAAATTGAGTCCCAAGATTAGTGTCCCAGCAGCTACAATTTGTAGCGGCAATACTCCTCAATACTCCTACCAGCCGCTACAAGTTATAGCGGCACTAATTCATGCCTCGGACCGCGAGCTGACATGCCTCGGCTGCCGTGCTGCTGACATGTCTTGGCTGCCGTGTCCCATTTTTTGTTTTCCGTCGTCTCAATTTTTGTTCCGCTATAATTTTAATGCTACTAAGTAATATTCTTGTGAACATTAATATTACCTAACTAATATTAATATTAATATTAACTAAGTAATATGAATATTAAGATGCATGAAGAATGACCCATGATAGCAAATTTGGCCCACCTTTTAATTTCTCGTGACCTGTAGTAATGCCCTATATCCCGCAGTAACAACATATACGCGTCCATGACATGCTCGAAAATCCATTGATCAGGCCCTAAGGACTTAAATTCATTTTAGTATAACGTATACCACTGCTGCGGATGTGACACATGAAAGATTTTTTAATCCACCACCACGTCCCCAAACAAATGTTTACTTATGAATGTCACCTTGTGCTCCCTTAATTTTTTGGTTGGACACCATTTCCTTCCTTAAGAGATGTGCCCTTCCACTTCTTGTACCTAAAAGATATATTAATAATATTAATGTTTATAATAATGATAGTAATAATAATACTATTAATATTAATATTACTAATATTAATATTAATAATAATATTACTAATAGTGGTAATATTAATCTTAATATGCATGAATGTGATAATATTAACATTAATATTACTAATAGTGGTAATATTAAAATTACCACTTCAAGTACCTGAAGTTCTTCATCTCCTATAAAATTAGAAACACCCACAAATTCACCGGAGGCAACATAGGCTTGGGTGGTGGGAATGTAACTCTCTTCATAGGTTTGGGTGGTGGGAATGTAGCTCTCGTAGGCTTAGGTGGTGGGAATATAGCTCTCTTGTACTGGATAATCAGTTTGCTTCCTAAGCTCTTCGTTGAATTGGGAGAATTGAGAGTGGACAATAGTTTCAGTGGGATCCCCTGCAGAGGTATATTTTTTCCTCTAACGTTAAAGTTGTTTATACTGTAATGGCGGTCCCATTCCTGTTTCTGCAGAACATGCTCGGGAGGCATCTGAGTAAATGCAAAACACTTATCAAGTAAGGATTTTGCCGTCTCAACCTGTAATGTAAGATGAAAACAACTATTAGGAACAATAAATATCAATAAATGCAATAAGTAGATACTATAATGTCAAAAAAATTACTAAATGATTTTTGTGTACCATATGAATAAGGTGATGTTGGCTGTAAACGGCACGTGGCTCATAAGTACGGTCTAGGTGCCCTTCCTGTCGAGGTCAATGTAGTTTCCTACGTGTTATTTTTCCATACCAATCCATGTATTCATCAAGTGTCACATAGTTAGAATTTTCATACTGTTGTCCGTCAAGATGATCCATATATGCCTCCCAAAGCACGATGTACTCTCCTCTCAAGGCCATGCAATCATCGACTAAAAATTTATATTCTTTGATTTTTCTAAGGTCGTCATGATTTTTGGCCGGAGAGGGTATACCCTGCAGGAACCAAAACTGTCTCATCACACGGTCAGGCATCTGATATTCCACAATATCAACGTGGATCAAGGGGACCCTACCCGATCCCAACAACCTCCCTTCAAAATTAAATCCAGTGAGATTATCACTCCGCCTCATGTAAGGTCGCCAAACTACCTCCCATAAAGGATGAACATCTAACTCCCCTTGGTAAAATGTCAAATGGTGATGGGGATTATCTCGTCTACCAGGGTAACTGTGGGTTCCAAAATATGCCCACTCTTTGGCCCTAGGTAACCATAAGTCTCATTATGGCTAAGAGTTTGGCCTTCCAACATTTAGACGCTCATATGCTCAAATTTATAATAGTGTTACACAACTATTAATATATTTAACTCATTTCCTACGTATAGTATATAAAGCCCTATACAAATATCCTAACACCGCCGCCCCCAAGAGTATGTGACACAATCTTCAGCATTGGCAATAAAATTCATATATTTTGGGTGAACAGTATTCTTAGACCTATTAGGGAATAATATTGCCCCACACAACCAAAGAATATAGGCCTTTGTGTATCGACCTACAATATCTTTACTCACTCTATCAGTACAATTATTAAAATTTTGGTGCAACACAATAATGAAATAGAACTTCATTTTTTGACTCATTATATTCAGCAGCTAGTTCATCCCTAAAATAAGCTAATGGGGTGTCAAATAGGGGACAGGTTAAGGGTTTGCCCACCACGGGCAACCCAAAAATAAAGTGGACATTCTCTAAGGTTATTGTTATTTCTCCACAGTTTAGATGAAAAATATTGGTCTCCGGTCGCCATCTCTCTACCAAGGCAGATATGAGACCAATGTCAGTTTGGTGTACAACTCCTGGGAATTTAAAAACCCCAAACCCACATTTAACTAGAAGCTTATTTGTGCTCTTGTTAAATTCCATTGATTGTATTTTTGTTCTGTAAATTGACTCGAGGCTAGTTTTCCCCTTTCTTTCCCTTGATATACATCATCTGAGACATGATTTTGTTGATCATAAGGAACACTTTGGTCAATTAGTCCATAATTCCAGCTGTCCATCTTTTACCTAAAAAAATAACATAAAATTATTTTGTACCAATTTAACAACTATGTAACACAATTATATCTCAAACTATCAAAAACAATCATTTAACAGTACATAAAAATATATTATTTTACAAAGTTTTTATTGTTATTATTAGTACCACTAAATCAATACATGCATATATTGTACCCAAAACATAACTCAGTAAGTTAACAATAATAATATATTACTCCTTCCAATTATTATGCACAACTATTTAACAAAAAATTTTAAAACTGTTCTCTTGCAACATTAATATAATCACTAGTTTACTATATAATAACATACATATATTTTTCCATACACATTACTCACTAATTTTCATCAAAATTGACATGCATATATTTGTGTGTGTGTGTGTATATATATATATACATAGTTATTATTTTTCTCTAAATATTCAAATAAATATATTTGCATAAAAATTGTCACAAATAATCAAAATATATTTTATTTTTTAAAAAAAATAGTAGAAAAATCTTACAAATATTTTGTTTAAATCTGAAGCTTTGTTAATGAAATTGATAGAAAAATGGCGTGGGCTTGATCTTTCTTTTTCTTTCTCTATTCTTCTTTTCCCTTCTTTCTCGCTTATGTTTATGCCAATAGTTGCTCTCTTATGTTATAAACAATGGTTGTTGTGTTTTCCTTCTTTTTCTTTCTTTCTCGGTTGTGTTTATGCCAATATTTGTTGTGTTTGCTGTGATGGTGTGGAATTGGAAGGCAGCCGCTACATTATGTAGCGGCATGTGACTTTGCACAGCCCCTTCCCGAAACCTTTAAGTCAAATCAAGTCCTTTTGGTAATTCCCAAGGTCTGGTAATTACCAGTTCTTTTTATATTCCCGAGATCTGGAGGTCAGAAGATCAGTTACCATTTAAATAGCATTTAAATTTTTTGGAAGGTAGAGCCTGCCGCTACATATTGTAGCGGCTTGTGTCCTTTAATAGTATATTAATATTATAATGTATATTAATAATATAATAATATTACATAATTAAGTGAAGTATGCAGTGATTCTTTTAAAAAGAATGGCCAACACAAACCATTCAATCCAAGTTTTACTAAATTGTGGAGATATCCATTAACATATTAATCGCTTGTAAGTATTAAAACTCACCAATATGTAGATATCATGCATATGTAAAAGAAACACTTTTATAACTTGAAACTTAAGATTTTATTTATAAAATGAAATTACAATAAGAATTTGCACAAAACTACTATGTACAAGACTCAGAACACAAATTAGGTTTACAGGGGTTAAGGGCTCAGAGGGAAGAGAGAAGAAGAGAATAAGAGGTACTTAACCAATCTGTTTGTAACTGATAACCGAGCCTTCCTTTTATAGAATAAGGAGAGACTATTACAATTTCTAACTATTACAACTTTTGAGTAAATTAATAATAAAAGTACAGGTTACTATTCATGAATAGTGACTTTTTTCACTATTCATCATGAGAACGTCTAACACTGCACTGTTGTAACTTTACTTTCGGTGGAAAAACTGCATGACTTTTGACTTGAGTGAGGCATGCCTGGCTGGTAGTGCTAGCACGCCTGATTAACTGGATGACTCATTGCTTGGTGGGTCCTGCTCTATTGGGAGCATGCGGGTGACTCACGCGAATGGGTCCTGAGCATCTTGGATGTTGACACTGAACTGTTCATCTTCATTATTAACTGAGTTGGACGAACTATCTGAGGCTTCTTCTTGGAGTTTTTCTGTTCTCCGATGAAGAGCTTGAGCTATTAATTTGAGTTCTGCTGTCGAGCATTTCTGGATATCTGAAATATCAAATAAACTCGATCCTGTTGTAACCTCTTTGGATTTACTTGATGATCCTTTAGTTGGAGTGGATCGTACTGGAGTAACTGGGAATTCTTTAAGAACGTAACCAATAATTTTACTGACGTCAATC
Source organism: Aralia elata (assembly GCA_034770075.1). Classification (NCBI taxonomy): domain Eukaryota; kingdom Viridiplantae; phylum Streptophyta; class Magnoliopsida; order Apiales; family Araliaceae; genus Aralia; species Aralia elata. The sequence goes on from CM068382.1 coordinate 19,694,355, forward strand.
TTGTCCCACCATTTGATGAAGAACAATCTGACAACTGTGGGGACTGAGCAAATACTGGTTGCTGCTGAGGATTGACCAATGTCTGACTTAAATTCAATTTCAATTGTAGGGGTATGAATTTCATACTGCCACTTAAGAATCCATGGAACTTTATATTTGCTGACAAATTGAAGTGTAATCGGAACACTATCAAATTGTGGATTATGAGGGCATTTGCAACTAAAATGAGTGACTGCATTTTCTAATTCTTGCGGGAAAATTTCAAAGTCGGATCCATGTCTAGACCACCATCGGTTGAACCAAACTGGGAAATGAGACTTAAATTTTTTATCAAATTGCATGAACCATGAGTGACTAAACGATTGGGTCTGGTATAAAAAAATATTATCCCATGCTTCAATGTAATCATAGTAGTTGAACTGAAGGTCTTGATTATCTAACTGTTTGAGATCAGAGGGGTGGTTTCCCCAATCTGTCATTACAATTATTTGTTTAATGTATAGGGAATGGTAAATTGCTTTTGAACTATCATTCCTATCATAGATAGGTTTGATGAAAACTGACTCAGTTTGAACTAAAATATCTTTGTAGTAAGCAAGGTTTTAGAAGGTGGCCTGTGGAAGGAAGTGCCAGCTAGGAGGAAAGAATTGGGCGGCAAATCTAACTGGGTCTTCTTTAAATTTCATATGGGGCTCAATATGAAATAGATTCTGTTGCGAAATAGGGATATAAGGGGAATTTTGACTAGTGTTGGGCCTTGGATTATTTGTTTGAATACAACCAAACGGATCAACTGGTTTGGGTTGACTTGCAAGGACTGAGCTGTATGGTTTTGGGATTGTCCCTAAAACCTGAAATTTGCTAACTAATGGGGCCGTGGAACTTGGGTTAACCGGGAAAGGAACCATGGCTCCTTTTTGTTGACTTGAACTAGTTGGGCCAGATTGGCCGACCTTTTGTTTTCCACTATTTATGACACTCATTTGGGCTGACCTGATTCAATAAATTCTCGAGTTAGAAAGTCGGGAATAGAATTGTCTTCACCTTTAATATATTCTATATCAAATTCAAAGATGCTAAGTAGAGATTGCCATCTGGCGAAAACATGCTTAGAAGCTATATTTTTAACATCTTTTTCTAAAATATACTTTGCCGATTTACAATCAATTCTGACTAAAAACTTTTGGTTCAAAACATCGCTTTGAAATTTATTAGTGCATTTTACTAAAGATAAAATTTCCTTTTTAATTGTACTATATTTAACTTGTGTATCATTCCAAACACCGGAGTGAAATCGGACAATTTGCTCTTTGGAGGTAGGAGTGAGTTTTTGTTTGAGAATTCCTCCAAAGCCTATTTCAGAAGCGTCCGTTTCAATGATTTTGAACGCATTTTCATTTGAGATACCAAGACAGGGCAATGTCTTGACATATTTTTGACTTGCTGAACCACTGAGGTATGGACATTAGTCCATAGAGGGGGATTTTCCTTTAATCGCTGAAACAACGGTTTACAAATTTTTCTAAGATCTTTGAGAAATTCTCCGATATAGTTGAGAGAACCTAAAAATCTTTGCAGTTGAGTTTTGTTAGTAATTTCGTCTGGGAATTTATCTGCAAACTTGATGGCTCTATCGATGGGAGTGATAAGGCCATGAGAAATATGATGACCAAGAAATCTAATTTTTGACTGAAAAATATCACACTTGGTTGGTGAAAGAACCAAACTATTGACTTTGATTACTTTGAAGAAGGCATCTAAATGCTTATGATGTTCTTCAATTGATTTTGAGAAAACAAGAATATCATCGATATAAACAATGATAAACTGGCTATAAGGAGTCAGAATAGTGTTAAGGATATTTTGAAATTCACTGGGGGCATTTTTTAGTCCAAAGGCTTGTACATTCCATTCGTAGTGTCCGAAAGGAGTGGTAAATGTTGTCTTATATCTATTCCTTTCATCAATTTGCACTTGTCAGTATCCTGACTTAAGGTCGAACTTACTAAAAATGGTGGAATTACTTAACCTAGCAATAAGGTCTTTCTTAATGGGTAATGGATATCTAATCCATTCTAGTACCTTATTGAGTGGTTTGTAATTGATAACTAACATTGGGGCACCTCTTTCCTTTTCGGCTTCGTTATTGACATAAAAGGCTGGACAAGACCAAGGTGATTTACTAGGCCTAATAAGACATTTCTTAAGTAACTCTTTAATTTCCACTTTACAAAGTTCCATTTGTTCGTGATTCATCTGTATAGGCCTAGCCTTGGTAGGAATAAGATGTTCCTTAAATTCTTTTGCATATGGAAGCCTAACAGTATGGACTTTCCTATGCCAAAAGGCATTGGGCCGATCTGCGCAAAGTTCCTTTGTAATATAATCCATTTTTTCTTTAATTCTTTGTTGAACAATTTCCCTAGTCAATTGTTCATCAATTTGTTTGTATCTAACTTCATTTTTTAAGAATTTTAACTGAGATTTTTTACAGTTTAGGATGTTCAAGTTTCTTGAAATTGCATCATCTTGAATTATTCTTAAATCTCTTTCTTTAGGGTTAAGAATAAACCTAAACGTGATTTCTTCACCTAGGTGTCTAGTGGTTAACCCGGCAGATGTAGTGACAAATGGATATAACAAATAGATAAATGGTAATCCCAAAATTATCTTATCTGTCATGTTTCTAATTAAAACAAAGGATGTTTTAAAGCATACTTTGTCCTGACAAATATGAGCTTTGGATAACTTATACTTGATGTCCATTTGACTACCATTTGCTGAATTAAGTCTCTCACTAGTCTTTTCATAATATTGAGTAGGAATAAGGCCTTCTTGAATACAATTCAAATCAGCGCATGTGTCTACTAATGCCGGTAATTCAATTATGAAGTCTTTATTTATAACTAAGTTGATGTTAATATACCACTTCTGAATAGTAACATCTTTAATTCTTTGAAGACAATTGTTTATTGAGACAAGAGATTCTTCACCAGGTTCTTTATTGTTTAACGACTCATGATCCTCATCTTCTGAGGAATCATTAACTAAAAGAGGCTGATCCATTTTAGACTCTTTAATTGCCTTTATTTCTTCTTGCAACTTAGGGATTTCTAATTTAATATTAGAAATTTCTTTTTTAAGTTTATTAACTTCTAGATTCAAGTCTGCAACTGTAACTACTTTGATAGGGGTTTTAAATCTATCAAGAGTCTTGTTAAGACTGAAAATTGGTTTATCTTGGCTTTTCTTTAACTTATTTTTTGAATTTGAATCTTTGACCAAGAGTTTTTTTAGTTTATCCATATATTGGGTTTTTAACTCAGGGTCGTTTATTTTGCTTATTAGGTCTATTAACAAAGACTGTTCTTCTTCTTCCTTTGTTAATACATTAACTGTTTTGACACAGCAACTGTTTGTACAATCTTTCGTGCACAAGGTGACCTCATTACTATCACTATCTGATTTACTACTGCCACTACTAGAATTGTTTGATGGAATCTCAGAGTAATTGTCGTCACTAAACTGATCTCCAATCCTAAATAACTCTAGGATTTGCTCACAATCTTCGGCTGAAATATTCAATTGATTCAATTTCTTTTTAACTCTGCATTCATTTTTGTAATGTCCCTTCTGCCCACAATTGTGGCACATAATTTTACTTTTGTCAAACTTCTTATTACTAGATTTATGAGAAGTTCGTCTGTGACTTGGTTTGGATTTTGAATAATAATCAACTTTAGGCTTATGTTGACTAGAATCACGTTTTTTATGAGACTTGTGATGACGTTTGTGTTTGTCTATATTACTATGCCTGGACTTATGCTTCCTTCTAGATGGAGCAATTGAAGGCAAACCATATTGTTCACAGAATGTTCCTAATTCATACTTGGCCTTTTTCTTATCTTTTCGTGCTTGACGAGCAATTTTGAAGTCAATGCACATTTTTGACCCTTGCTTTGTTATTATGCTGACTAATTCACCATAAGTTAGGTTATCATAATCTATATAATCTAAATCTTTACTTAATTGTTCTCTAATTTTATGGGCAAATAAATTAGGAAGACCATTAACAAATTTTTCTTTCCAGTAGGATTGATTGTTATCTGCTCTCATCATGACTCTAGAAATGAATACTTCCTTGTACCATCTAAAATCACTTAAAGTGGGACATGAGAGATTACTGAGTTGATCATGTATCCTCTATGTTATGTTACTAGGAGTACCAATAAAATGTTTGATGATGGTAAATATTAAGGTATTTACTCCATCAGGGATTCCAGTTGCCATCCCTTCAGCTAATACTGGGAAACCCTCAGCATCAACTTGAACTGCATAAACAATGGCATTTCTAGATTCGTCAGTGAGATGCTTTTCCCACCAATACCTGAGAGTGCCGGTAAATCCACTGACAATTAACTCAACTATTTCTGGTTGGGTTAAACTATCATACGAAGTCATGTAACTATTAGCAACCATCGACAAATGACTTAGTTTATTCAGAATTTCTTGCTCGTTTAAACCATCAATATTCCATTCATAAAGCTTATTAGAAGAAACAGAAAATTGGTTGTTCAGATTTCTATCTTCAAATTGTAAGTCAATTGGAGTTGGTCTTGATTGCCAATTTCCATTTGAGTCAAACGTGACTTTCTTAACTTCATTTAAATATGGCAAAGGATCAGAATCTGTGGAGTTGTCCTCCGATTCACTAGCTGAACCCTCGCTGTTATTTACTTGATCAATAACAGTAAGTGATTTACTAGACTCTGCCGTGTTTAATTTTTTAAAAAGCTTGTCTAAGGTTTGAGAAATTTCTTTGTCAGTTTTAGGCAATCCCAGGCCATCTCGACTTTCCGGAAGTTTTAACAAAGGCTGCTCATTTTTAGCATCTGGCTTTTTAATGAATTTTTCTTCAAACTTTTCTTCAATTTTTTCTAACTGTTTGCCTATAGTTGATAGACATTGGTTAGTAAAATTATTTTGTTCAATTATTTTTTTATCGTCTTTATTGCCATATGAAACTTTGAAAGGGCTGGCAATGACGACTGAGTTTTTAACCGGAATTTGGATTGTCTCAAGAGGCGGCATGACCGAAGACACTTTTGAGTTATCTCCGATAATCCAAGAGTTTCTGGTCAACACAATACACTTTCCGAGATAGTTGTCATACCAATTGTAAAATGAAATATTAATTTGTTCTTTAATTAAGAATTTTTTCCATTTATTTATAACTCTATCTCTTTCATTTTCAGGATGATTTTTCCTAAACATGTGTCGTTGACTTTGGTTTTCTTTTGAATTAAAGTCAGCCACAAGGGAAGACCAATTTAATTTAAATCCCTTATTGATGACTAGTAACTGATGATCAATATTATGGGTCTCAAAATCTGACTGAGTGGGAGACATAACTTGTTCAGGACCATAGGTTGGTTGACTAGTCTGACCTTCTTGATAAATTCCTTTTATTTTAAAATCAGTCTTAGGAAAATCAAGATTTGAAATTTTACTAGGAATGTTAGAACAACTGTTCCTAGATCTGGGAATTAAAGATGGTGATGAAGAACTTTCAACATCTTCAATAATTAAAGGCCTTCTAGTACGTTCAAAACTTATGTTTACCGTACCATCAGAAAATTGTCTAACGTTTTCAATATTCAGAAAATTATTTGAAATCGATTTTTGTGGAACCTCTGTTGAGAGAGACCAATGACTTGGCAGGGTAATATCCTTCCAATGAATTGTTCTTGGAACTTGGATATTAGCATCCCTAGTACTACTTTGAATTAAGACTGTATGGTCTTTTGGACTTCTATTCAATGCATGTACATTTAAATTAGTCTTAATTGTTTTGTAGTAAACTCTGTAAATTAAGGCTAATGGTTGAGAACCTTTCATCATAAAAGTGTTCTCTCCTGCAGTTTTTATATTTAATATTAATGCGTGAATTAAGTTTGGATCACTTAAGCTTAAGGTGAGATCTGGAAAACAATTGAAATGGATCGGGAAATATCGCAGAAACCTAGCATCTCTTAAGCATAAGTAAATACTTGAATTTACTCCCTTAATATTTAAAGGTTTAACATCCACTTGAACTAAATCGACATGTATGAAATTGTAACCCCTTTTTCTTTGTCTGATAACCATATCAGAAGAAAACAGGTGACAAGTTTCATGTTCTTTATTAATTGAATAAACATTTTCAATAGTTTTAACATTATAGTCAACTTTGAAATTATCAGCAAACGATGACTGGTAAATTTCTCTTGGAGATATCCTAGGGATATTCCAATTGTGAAAAGATTGACTAATGTCTTCATAACTTTTTTCTTCACTGTTGACTGTGTTGCTAACTGGGGGTATCGGCGGTATTGCCGGTGGCAGGGCCGGCCCTGGGCCAGGGCAACCAGGGCTACCGCCCAGGGCCCATACCTGAGGAGGGCCCAAAAATTTGAAATTTAGCAGCAGCCCAAACGTGGAGAAGTTGTAGCAGCAGCCCAATTTTTTTTTTTATTTACAGCAGCCCAAATGTGGTCAGAAGCAACCCAAGAGATGAGATTTTTTAAACTTTTAGGTATTCACTAAGACACTAACTAATCACTAGTAGCAGCCGCAAGTTGAAAGCTTTGGTCAGAAGCAGCCGCAAGTTGAAAGCTATGGTCAGAAGCAGCCGCAAGTTTTAGGTATTCTCTCTAGTCTCTATTTATTATGTGCAGTACTTTTATCCATCAATTGCTACTCATAGGCGTTCAACTTGGTCTACAGCTTCACTTGATCTATACTTACATATTGTTTTGTTTCTAAACCATTTTTTTTAAAGACGCTCCAGTGATGTTTTTGTGTGGTTTTCCAAATTCATTGGGTCATTTATCTACTGTGATCCTTATTTGTTGTTATAAATGTTGAAAATTTTGGCTTAAATGATTCACTAATTTTTGTTAATATTGTTAATTTGTTATATATGTTTGTATAATTGTATTTTCAATTTGATTTTATATATTTTATCTACTGTTATATATATCAATTTGATTTCATTTATCTACTGTTATATATATGTTTCGTTGTTATATATGTTTGTATATTGTTATATAATTTTTGTTAATATTGTTATATATTTTCATTAAAAATGTTCATTTTGTGCAGGTTCATTTGCGGAATGTCAAGTGGAAGAAAATATGCTCAAAATCCAGGTTTTATTATTCTTTGTTAATTAGTTTTATTGTTTTTATTGTGTTGTGTTTATTAATTATTATAAACATTAAAAAATGTTTCCTAAGAAACAACTTTCTGGATATCTCAAGAGACAGAAAAAGAAAAAAGAAGAAGAAATTGCTCAAAGTTTAAGAGGATCTTTGAATAAATATTTTGTTAAACAAACCAATGTTTCACTTGAAAATTTAGATGGAGATTTACCAAATGAATATGAACAATTAATTCAATTGGAAGAATTAGTAGAAAATGAGAATGATGTGAATGAAGAAATTGGTGATCTAGATGAAAATGAAAATAGTGATGAACCTTTACTTGATGAAAGTCCGGAAACAAGATTTGATTTGAACATTTATGATCCACGAGTTTGGGATAATCTTGATGCAAAATTGAGAGATCTACTTTTAGAAAAAGGTCCCTTAAGAGAAAATAATTTCAAATTCCCCATGGATGAACACAATAGACATTTTTCTTCAAATTATTATGTTCGTATGTTACCAAATGGGGAAACTAAGGATCGAAAATGGCTAGTGTACTCAAAGGAGTTGGATAAAGTGTTTTGTTTCTGTTGTAAGTTGTTTAAAACAATGAATTCTAAAAGTGGGTTAACTACTGAAGGAATTAGAGATTGGAAACATCTTGGTGAGAAGCTTAAACAACATGAAAGTAGTATTGAACACTTCACTAACTTGAGGTCTTGTGTTGAATTGCAAATCAGATTGAAAACAAATCGAACAATTGACGCATAATTACAAGAGTTAATCAAGAAAGATACACTACACTGGAAAAATGTTCTTGTCAGAATCATCGGTGTTGTGAAATGTCTTGCTATACATAATTTGGCTTTTCGTGGAACAAATGAAAAAAATTATGAAGATGGTAATGGTAACTTTTTAGGCCTACTTGAAATGATTGCAGAGTTTGATCCAGTAATGCAACACCATTTTCGACTCATTCAAGATAAGAAGATTCATTATCATTATCTTAGCCATAAAATTCAAAATGAGTTGATAGCAATTTTAGCATCAAATGTTAAACATGCAATCATTGAAAAAATAAAAAACAGCTAAATATTTTTCAGTCATTCTTGATTGTACTCCTGATGCAAGTCACAAAGAACAAATGACTTTAATATTGAGGTGTGTAGATGTTTCAAGTACTCCAATAAATATAGAAGAATACTTTTTAGAGTTTCTGAATGTGAAAGACACATCTGGATTAGGAATTTTTAATGAATTGCAAAATGTAATTGAGTCCCTTACACTTAATATTGATGATGTGAGGGGACAAGGTTATGATAATGGCTCTAATATGAAAGGGAAAAATCTAGGTGTACAAAAACGATTACTTGATATAAATCCTAGAGCATTTTACATGCCATGTGGTTCTCATTGTCTCAACTTAATAGTTTGTAATATGGCCCACTCATGTGTTAAAGCAAAATCTTTTTTTAGAGCATGTCAATGCATATATACGGTATTCTCTAATTCAACAAAGCGATGGAATGTGTTACTTGATTACATAGATGGGTTGACTTTGAAATCATTGTCAACTACACGTTGGGAAAGTCACATTGAAAGTGTTAAAGCAATAAAATCTCAAGTTTCCAAAATCAGAGAAGCTTTATTTAAATTAACAGAAATTAGTGAAGATGCAAAATTGAGCAGGGATGCTCAAAGTTTAGCATTAGGAGAGCTTTCAAGTTTTGAATTTATATTAAGTTTGGTTATTTGGCATGACATTTTGCATAAGATTAACTTAGTTAGTAAAAAGTTACAATCTGAAGACATGCGTCTTGATGCTGCTGTAAGACAATTAGAAGGACTTGTTTTATTTTTTGAAAACTATAGAATAAATGGGTTTGTTTCTGCCATGATTGATGCTAAAGAAATTTCCCTTGATATGGGAATTGAGCCTGTATTTCCAAAAAAAACGTCAAGTTTGTAGAAAAAGGCATTTTGATGAGGTTTCCAATAGTGATAGGGAACAACAATCAGCTGAAGAATCATTTAGAACTGATTATTTTCTTGTTATAGTGGATATTGCTCTTGGTGAATTGAAAAGTAGGTTTGAACAATTGCATTGTTTTGAATCTATTTTTGGGTTCTTATTTGATGCTGCAAAGTTGACTTCGTTTGATGATAATGAATTGAAAAGTTCTTGTGTGAATCTTGAAAATGCTTTAAAACATGGTGATGTTTCTGATGTTGATGCAAAAGACTTATTTTCAGAATTACAGGTGTTGCAAGTGATGTTACCAAAAGAAGCATATGAAACAACTAAACCATGGACATCCATTAAAATTCTTGAGTTTGTAAATAGTGTGGATATGTTTCCTAATGTAATGGTTGCTTATAGGGTATTATTGACTATACCTGTGACTGTGGCATCTACTGAAAGAAGTTTTTCTAAATTAAAATTATTGAAATCTTACTTGCGGACCACCATGACTCAAGATAGGCTAAATGGATTAGCGATATTATGCATTGAAAAGGATATGTTAGAAAACATTAAATATGATAGTATAATCGATGATTTTGCATCTAAAAATGCAACAAGAAGACATTTTAAATGATGTTTTGTGGTTCAGATTTCATTGATATTTTTATTTTGTAGGCACATGTGATGATTCTTTGCTTCGATTAATTGTGGAGGATGAAAAGAAGATTAATCAAATCAAGAAATGCTTATGGAGATTCGAGAGGAAGCATGTGGACTCAAATATGTAGTTTGAGTTTTTTAATGCAATATTTACAATCCGGGGTACTCTTTTTCCTTCGTTTGGGGTTTTGTCCCATTGGGTTTTCCCCAAACAAGGTTTTAATGAGACCCAAAGTGTGATTCCTTATCTTTTGTAAATTCTTATAATTTTAATAAAATTATTTGGTTGATAATTCATTTATTTTTTTCTTTAATTTGTATAAAGGGGCACACTTGAATTTTTTTGCCCAGGGCCTTAGATAAGCCAGGGCCGGCCCTGGCCGGTGGTGTAACTACTGTCCTACGGCTGGTTGTTAAATTGGATCTGAACAATCTATTCATTTTGATTCTATAATCTTACTAAATCTAACTAGTTTTATTCATCCATTCAAACATTGTTACACGACAAAGCCACGTACCCTAGTCCTATAGTCACATGCCATACTGTGCCCTTCCTGGGACTTACACAGGCTACACTGACCTACCCGGACAAGAATGGACTATATTTAATATTATATTAAATAATAATATAATATTAATTTACTATAGCATTTAAATTTTTTGGGGAGGGGGAGTCTGTCGCTACATAGTGTAGCGGTTTGTGCCCTTTAATAGTATATTAATATTATAATGTATATTAATAATATAATATAATACTACATAATAATATATTCATAATATAATAATATTACATAATTAATATTATATTAAATAATAATATAATAATATTAATATTATAGAATATAATAATTTAATATGTAATGTAATATTATAAGGGAGGATGTATTAGCCGATACATGTTGTAGCAGCAAGAATTTAATAATATAATAATATTAATTATAAAATATATTAATATAATAATAATATAATATATTAATATTAATAATATTAAATATAATAATACAATAATAAGGAATTCATCAGTCGCTACAATATATAGCAGCAAGGTTTTTAATAATATAATAATTACATATTAATAATATAATATAATATATTAAGAGGAGTTGTCCAGCCGCTACAACATGTTGCGGCGGATTTGATTTGATTAATAATTAAATATAATAAATAACAATAATAAGAATTTGTCAGCCGCTACAACATGTAGCGCCAAGGTTTTTAATAATATAATAATTTAATATTACATATTAATAATATAATATGATATATTAATATTACAATATTACAATAATAATATAATATTATAGGGAGTCCAACCGCTACAACATGTAGCGACAGATTTGGATTTAATTATAATAATAATTAAATAATTATAATGATATTATTTTATTTAACAGTTTGACCAAGAGGAATACTATATTAATTATTTCATTAATAAGGAGAGGATTTTAGTCATTGCAGTAGCCGGTACATGTGATTGGATTGCCATTACATGTTGTAGCGACAGGGAATTATTTTTAATCCTTCTCAGCCGTTCATTATTCTGATCAACGATGGAGATGATGGTTGTTGTAATAGTTTCTCTAGCAACCGGTTGCCATGAATTAGGATCTTATATATATATGTGTGTATATATATCTGAAAACTGTTTCCATTAATAAGAAAAACTCTAACCTGCAGTAAACTCCTTTTGGCTAGAAAGTTGTTATGTAATCTTCCATGTTATCTCAAGTGAACCATAATATAAAATGGGTCATCATACAAAACAACGGATTATATTATTTAATCAACCCATCAGCCCAAAATATAATCCATGCAATCCAATAACCAACAAGCATAATCATATTGCATCATCATATATTAAACTGGTTATTAATTATTTTCAACACATCTTTACAAAGTCAATTTCAGCCCATTTAATAACTCATATACTTACGCATATTGTCATCATTAAAATTATAAAATATAAAAACCAACAGTAATGACTTAAATGTGTAGGACGTATTGAAGGACGATTAACGTCGAGTTTAAAGAACGCACAAGGCAAGTGTTCTAACCTTGTACAACATTTTTATGTGCAAGCTTTATGTTCATTTGATAATACTCTTATGAATATTCCGTATGTATGTTATGGTTACGCAATATGCGTGTATTATTGAGAAATTCAAACTTGTACAAATCTTTGATAATTGTATAAGTTGTTCAAGCATTGCTATAATGCATACTTTAAAGTTTTAATATGCATGAACTGTTTAAGAATTATAGTCTAAATCATTTGATTCGGCTAGACGCATGTTAAAATGTTTTATCAATTTGAAAATAAATCCTTGAAATGTTATTGAGATTAAGTAGAGTTGTCCGATTGAATTATTTTAGTTTGGACTCAAGTCTGAGAATGAACCTCCCTTATTTGGAAAATAATTTAGTCAGATATTCCGACAGCGCCGAAAGGTGGTGGTGATAAACGCAAATGTCGTTTAAGTATATAGTGTTGATTAACGCAGGGCATAAAGGGTTGATCACCCACCGTGCCTGTAAAGTCTAGACGGTTTATAGTTGAATTACTGTTAGACCTTTTCAATTGTATGAAAAAGAAAGTTCTTGGTCTTTCGACCGCTCAACATGAATAGTCAATATATCGTTTCGAAATGCTAAACTAGAAGTTATGTTATTCAAATTGATTCGAAATGTCTTCACAACTATTGTTCAGTTGTTGAAGTATTCTTCAGGAAAAATGTTTAATTCCTGTCTATGTTGTTATTATAAACTGTTATTACTTGTTGAGCAATTAAATGTTAATCCTTGCTTAGAATTAAATGTTTTCAGCCAAGTCAGATTGTGCTGAGGGTTTGAATAAGGATAAAGGAAAGGGAAAAGTAGAAGGATCGTAGAATGAATTATTTTGTAATAGATAAAATGTTTGTAATAATATTCTATATATATTAACATGTACGAAGATTTAAAGGTCTTAGAACCTGGGATTGTAAGGATATGTCTGTAATAATTAGTAATTACATTCATGTTGTTAAGAGTTATATCTGGATGTGTGTTGAATGGGTTGTACCGTGGAACACCAAATACGGGTTTAAATGTACCCGGATTTGGGGGTGTCACAGCCTCGAACCTCAGCTTCCAACATATCTACACTTCTCAGTGGAGCAAAGATTGGTGCATAAACTAACTGGTAGGTACTAACCTTCTAGAGATCATTGACAAATGTAGCAGGATCCATGTTCTTGAAAGACATGCATGCAATGGTATGATTACATCGTATGCCAGTTATATCTCATCGCCTACAATTGCAGCCCTTTCTCACCAAATCAACTAAGTATTGATCTCCATACATTGTCCTCACTTAATATCTAAATTCACTAGTAGTTGTAAGTATTGATTCATTAACATATTTTTTTTGCACTTTGCAACATTTTCAGAACATGAGGACAATGGTTCCCATACCATTTCTTGCATAAATTTTGATTGAGGGTCATCATTTTCATCAACAAATCTCTAATATCCTCTAACATATTGAGTATAGCCTCTCCCTTGCAAGTTTGATCATGTTATTAAAACTTTCACATATATTGTTAGTTAAAACATCACATTTTGGATATGAACTAAAATGTAATTTTGACCACTATTAGAGTGGCTTATCAGCTAGCTAATTAACTGTCTTAGGATCAATTTTTTTAAGCTCCTCCATTGATACCTTAAACTTCATCACATTGTTGGCTCTTGCATAATTCCATAACAACTCCCTTAGTTGCATGCATCTATGTCCAACATTAGCAAAATTCCGGTGCAAGTGCTAGAAACAAAACCTTTTATCAGCAATTAGGACTACATCATCATATGCTGCAATCAACCTTTTCTGTTTGTTAGACATAAAGGTCCACCCATATTCATTATATATCCTCATATTGCATATGCTAAGGAAAACATAGTGTTGTTATAATCAATACCTATTGTCGTTAAAAGGACATCTCTATTGACACAAGCATGAGGGGGTCAGAATTTTCGACAATATTCCCGACTCAAGCTTCAAGGGTTCGACAAATGATCTTAAGTGATTCGTATCAAATCCGTTCATTTATATCGGTTAATCTTCAACAACGATACGATTCAACTAATGGGGAGATTAGCGATCACTCGACGTTGTGAATGTCCGAGCATGATCAAGAGATTACAATTTATCATGCGACAACATAAGTTTGAGATGCACGGAAGAAAGGAAGAAACCATGTCAAAACAGCCCATGTCAAGGTCCATCCCAGAGCGACACGCCAGACACACCAGCAACGAGGCCCAGAGTATGCCTAGAGCGACACGCCAGCAGCGCCTAGGCACTCCAATCCTTCACATTTTAAGTGCCTAGGCGCTTGGACACATCATGACATTCTGCTGTTAAGCGCCTAGGCGCTCCAGACAGTGTAATTTCAAGAGCCTAGGCGCTTGGGATGCGACACGGATTCTGAGGACGCATTTTATCATATTTAATGCAATCTTTTGGGGATCTTTTCCTATTCTATTGTAACCAGGATGCTTATTAGATAAGATTTGATTTCTATATTGTTTTCGAGCTAAGATTTCTTTTCTAATTCAAGTTCTTTATTCCTTATAGGAATAGGGCTTTATTCTATTAGTATAAATAGAATACAAAGCTTATGTAATAGAGTAGCATACTTTTGATTAATAAACTTTAGTGAGATTATTCTCCTTTTGGTTCTTTGAGAATTCCCGAATTATTCATGGTTTGTCTATGAATGTTCAATTAACTTATCATACAACAAATCATAATTGTGTGTGGCGTCTTCTACCGCATCAATCGTCGATTGTACCAAGATTACCGCTTCAATATAAGCGAGGGGTCAAGGTATCGTTGGTGTCCATTCAACGCATATTTCTGAACGCGAGCAATTGTACCAAGATTACCATCTACATACAGACGAGGGGTTAAGGTGTTGCAAACAACTCACCATATAACTTTGCTAGAAACGATCTGGGCAACGACCACCTCACGCAAGTGTGCCGTAGAGTCTATCATCTATTTATACTATTTAAGTAAGTACCATCAACCGCAATGGCAGGCCTACAATGCCGGAAGCCTAACTTCCTTTAGTCCTCCTAAGTATACATAGATCATTTTAAAGATTAATTTTCTTGTTGCTAGTGTACCTTCTTCAATAATCAATTCAACTGTACTACCTGAATGTAGTCTCTTTAACTCTTCAATATGTTGTCAAAGCTTCACATATTGTTCATTAATGCTGTCATGTTTCATCTTTAATGCTTTAGGTGTTGTTTGATAAAATTGAATGAAATGTTCTGAATGTATAAGAGAATCTGAATGAACTGAATGAAGTAGAAACTATGAATATATAATGAAATTATATGTTTGATAGTTGTCTGTCTAAAATATCTGAATAAGTGTATTTTCTTATTTTAACCTTCTGGACTATTATGAACAAATTTATTATGTAATTATAAATAAACAATGCTATTTAAGAAAAATTAAATATAAACTTGTGAACAATCTTTGATGGAGTATACTATTAGTAATATAATTTTAAGAATAAGCACTAATTTTTTTAAATAACATTCTATTAGTCCATAAAACCAAAACAAAAGACTACAACAATATTCATTAAATTGATTATTAACCAATTTGTTAAAATATTTTTTTAAAAATAATTTGTAAACAACAAAATTTGTTTACAATAGTAAAAAAGATGGAT
Source organism: Aralia elata (assembly GCA_034770075.1). Taxonomy (NCBI): domain Eukaryota; kingdom Viridiplantae; phylum Streptophyta; class Magnoliopsida; order Apiales; family Araliaceae; genus Aralia; species Aralia elata. Next base: position 19,709,894 of record CM068382.1, read on the forward strand.
ATTAAATGTAATTTTTAATTGTCTATGAGGTAGGTAGGTAAAAATATCATTCAACACTACTTATTACTGATTCAGCCACAATTTTCTGGATGAATCGTTGAGAAACATTCAGAGTTTAAAAATTATAAAGCAAATTTTTAATCAGTCAGACTGAGACTCATTCAGATGTAAACAAACAACTCATTAGTCCTTGCTCTATAAACTTGAGCCTCTGATATCTTCACAATATCTTCATTCAAGACAATTTGTACAAAGGTGGCAGCCAACATCTTTGGACTTTTTTGGAATTCATTTACATACCTCTTTGCAATCCACCTAAAATTAACATGCTTATTTGTAGCATCTATTGAACAAGTATGAGGGTCATATAACCTTTTTATTTATAGTGTATTTTACCTTTGCAACATACGTGCATAAATCTTTCATGGATAAGGAGGAGTGCATTTGTAACAACCTTGAAAACTTTATTCTTGTATATAACTAGATTTCTTCCATGCTTGACTAAGTGAGCTCTAACTGCCTTCTTGAACTATTTATTATCCTTAAACAACATGCCCTTTTCAAATTGTGGATCATCCATCATAGTATCAGGATCAAACTTTGGCTATTTTGGTTCATCTTCATCTTTATTTACACTCATTCTAAAAATATTTTCTTGCATCAAATCTTCTTCATCATCAAATTCAGTGTTCTTCTCCTTCCCTTTTTAGTAACTTTCTCCTTCCCTTGTGCACTTACTTTCTTCCTCCCTTTTGTAGTCACATTCTTTTTTCCTCTGTTTGAGACCCATGTTTCTTGCTTTGTATCATTATCTTTACCGTTCATACTTTCTATACCATTATCCACTTATGCATTAAATTCAATATCATCTTTCTCGTATGAATTATCATAAAATTGTTCATTGTATGAAGGATTTTCACTGTCTTCATCATCAAATTGGTTGTCACTCTCTTCATTCCCAAATTGGTTGTCTTGTTCATTATCACCAAATTGTTGCTTACCTTATTCATTATCACCAAATTAGTTGTCTTCCTCATCATCATTAAAGATCTTTAATGGATATAACATTTGTAGGGGGTGTTAAGTTGTAACTACTATATCCCCCTCTCTTAACTTTAAAATAAAAGACTTCAAGTTCCTAATATCATCAATTGCTATCATTTCCTTGTATCCCTTAATCGAATCAAACTGGTAGAAGGATAATGCGCCATAAACTCCAACTTCTATTGCCATACTACTCCAGTCCTCTAGGGTTAAACTGACTAAGCTCACAATAATAAAAAAAATGAGTTTCACCCCCCTTTATACCCCCATTTATAAATTCATCGGCATAGATCAATCTTATACTAAATAAGATATCATCATAATTATTTACAGTCAACAAAAGAATGAATAAATACACCAACAAAAAAAACCAATTCTTTAATTATATAACAAATATAAAGAAAAATATTTCACTGCTTTATATACACACACGCGCACACACACATATATACACACCCATTACTATCATTAATTTTTCAACTACCATAAGGGTTAAAGTATAAGTTATAAATTTAACTTTACCTCTATAAAAGGAGTTTTAAATTTCTCCATTTCTGGAATTCTCATCACCCAAACCATGACCACTTGATTTAGAACTTCAATTGACCTACTTTAGTGCTAGAATCTTACAAAAATTCTTCAATTTGGTGATCTATCAAGTTTGATCAAATTTTCTTCTCACAAACTCCTAGTTTTTTTACCTATATCGATGTACAAGCAAATATGTTATTTGCCTTTACTAACTTGTTTGTATTTAGGTTGTATTTCATAATTAACCGTATAGTTGAAGTGATTTAGGCGGGCTTCTACGATCAAACTGTATAAAACAGGAGTTTCCCGTCATACATCAGTAATTCGATCATTTTTTTATCAAAAATAAATTTAGGATCAATTTTATTTACTTAAATGTACTAGGGGATGCTCTTATTAGTTTTTATACATTAGGGTACCTATTGAACTAACTTTTCAAATAGATTTTTTATGATTATTTTCCCAACAAAAAGGCAATATTGTTTCCAGAAAGAACATGATTTACATAACATAGTGCTGTGTAAATCTTCCTAAACACTAACACTCTGTTTATGAGTTTTGGACGAAATAGAAAATAATAGAAAACTTAAATTAGAACAAAAAAGAAAATAATAGAAAACTTGAAGTTTTTCTTTGTGTTGTTTTGTTTCTGAGTTTTTAATGGAAAAGAATATAAAATTAATTTTTTTTCTTTTCTTCCGTTTTTGAGTTCCAATGAAAAGAAAAGAAAAATATCACTTTTACAAATTTACCATTCTATTAATTATAGCATGTTTAATTGCAATCTACTATTTAAGATCCAGAAAAGGGGAATCATTACACCAATCATAACTTATACTCCATAGGAAGTCTTCACAAGGAAATTACAACAAAAAACCGATATTCAAGAGAAGGTAAAGCATATAAGCAAATGCATGTATCTAAATCGTTTGCGGCAGTCTGACAACTCGTTTGCGGCAACAAAGAAGTCGTTCGCACCAAGAAGTCTCTTTCTCTTTATCAGTTTATTGTAATTCAGTTTATATATGTTCAACGTAGGGGTAGCAACGATCTTGTAGTTTCATTTCAATTCTATTTCATTAAAATCTTAGTTAGTTGTTACAAAAGGTTTTCAAAATTAAATTATGTACAATTAGTTTTTTCATCATATCATAGTTAGTAGTTGTTCCAAGAAATCCTTAAGTTAAAGGCATCGAATGTACAATTGTCTGGTTTTAATAGATAATTTTATTCTTCCGGAATTGTTTATTGTGTAAATATTTATTCAGCATTAACATTAAATTAATAATTGGTTGTTTTCCTATATGTTGAATTGACGTGCCCAACGTGACCAGTAATTAGAAACTGTAGAGAGAAATATTCAGAGTTTATTGATTAATTTCATCTCAATTACATTGGTTTATATACACAAGTATATTTATGGTAATCTCTAATTACAGCTATATATACACACTAATTACGGGATATGACTAATTATAATTATGGAAACCATATCATATCTTCTAACACTTCCCCTCAAGTTGGTGTATAGATGTCTCGCATACCCAACTTGAAACACAACGGATGAAACATTTTACTACTAAGACCCTTAGTCAAAATATCAGCAAGCTGGTCCTCTGTTTTGACAAAAGGTAAGCAAATAAGACCACTAGTTAACTTTTCTTTAATAAAGTATCTGTCAATCTCAATGTGCTTCGTTCTATCGTGATGTACTGGGTCGCTTGCAATACTAATGGCTACCTTATTATCACAAAATAACTGCATAGGTCTTTTAGTTGTAATACCCAAATTTTCTAGCAAGGTTTGAAACCACATTAGTTCACATATACCCAAGGCTATAGCTTGATATTCGGCTTCAGTACTGGATCTTGCCACCACAGATTGTTTCTTACTACGCCAAGTAACGAGATTGCCTCCAACAAATGAACAGTAACCCGAAGTAGAACGATGATCCTCTATAGAGCCTACCCAATCTGAGTCGAAAAATGCTTCAACTCTCATATGACCATGTGATGCGAACAATAAAGCTTTCCCGGGAGCAGACTTGAGATACCTCAGAATTCTGTAAATAGTTTCTGTATGACAATGTCGAGGATCATGCATATACTGACCTACTATTCTCACATCATAAGATATATCAGGTCTAGCATGAGAAAGGTATATCAATCATCCCACCAAACGTTGATATCTTTCTCTATCAACCGTAGGTCCTGTGCCACCTACTAGATGATGATTAACTTCAATAGGAGAATCAGCAGGCTTACATCCTAACATGTCAGTTTCTGTTAAAAGATTAAGTACATATTTCCTTTGAGATAGAAAAATCCTACTGGAAGATCTTGCAACTTTAATACCAAAGAAATATTTCAAATGACCAAGATCTTTGATCTCAAACTCTTTGGTCAGTCTTGCTTTGAGATTAACTATCTCTTCTCTATTATCCACTGTCACCACAATGTCATCAACATAAATAATAAGAATGGTAGTCTTACCGTTTATCTATTTGACAAATAGAGTATGATCTGCTCGACTCTGCTTGTACCCAAATCTTATTATTGCTTTGTGGAATCTACCAAACCAGGCACGGGGAGATTGCTTCAAACTATATAAAGCCTTTCGTAGCTTACAAACCTTACCCTTAGTGACAGATGAAGCAAAACCAGGGGGTATTTTCATGTATACTTCCTCCTCCAAGTCACCATGAAGGAACTCATTTTTTACATCCAATTGTTGAAGATCCCAGCCGAAGTTTGCTGCACATGAGATTATGGTATGAATAGAATTCATCTTCGCCATAGGAGCAAATGTCTCCTGGTAATCAATTCCATGGGTTTGAGTATACCCTTTTGCAACTAGTCTGGCTTTGAGTCTCTCAACTGTCCCATCTGGCTTCTGTTTGACTGTATATACTCATTTGCAACTAACTGGTTTTTTCCATAAGGAAGGATAACTAGTTCCCATGTATCATTCTTTTTCAGGGAATTCATCTCCTCTATTATAGTTTGTTTTCAGTTCTCATCACTAATTGCTCCTCTCCACCCTTGAGGAACAGATATTGAAGACAAAGAAGAAACAAAGGAATGGTAGGATGCAGATAATTTATTATAGGCTAAGAAATTAGAGATAGAATGTTGAGTAAAAGATCTAACCCCTTTCCTGAGAGCAATAGGAAGGTCAGTATCATCAGAAGAACAAGTATAATTAGGATTCTCACCATTAGCATTATCTGGACTAGATTCTGAGCAGGGTTGGTGTAGTGGTGCAGAAATGGTGACCTTATTCTTGCCTCTTCGAACATAGGTCCTTAACTCAGGCTCATCCTGTCTAGCGTATGACTCCTGTAACTCCCCCCTGTGTAGAATTAGCAGAAACAATAACAGGAACAGGAGAAGAGTTTATATGATAAGGTGGTATAGTACTACTTATAATACCAGCCTCAGGATGAAGCTTCTCCTCATTAATAACATCCCCCCCTAAGGAGAAGGTGAGGAAGAATAAAAAGGTTCCAATTCTCAAAAAGTTACATCCCGAGTGACAAATACTTTGTGTGAAGGAGGATGATAACATTTATAACCTTTTTGGGTTGGAGAATACCCAATGAAAACACACTTAAGAGCCTTGGGATCTAATTTACCCTAAGTGGGAGATTTATCATGAACATAACACACACAACCAAAAACTCAAGGCGAAAGAGAAGGACTTGTTGTGGGAGAAAAGAGATGGGACTTTTGTTCCTAAGAATTCTAGAAGGAAGCTGGTTTATAAGAAATGCAGCAGTTAGAACAACATGCTCATAGAAATTTAGGTGTGTTCATAGTGAACATAAGAGTACGGGCTATCTCTAGTAAGTGTCGATTTTTCCTTTCTACCACTTCATTTAGTTCTAGAGTTTTGACACAAGAGGTTTGAAGAATGATGCCATGCTGAGATAGATAAGATGCGAAAACATTATTATTACTATATTCATGACCATTATCACTATGGAGAATTTTGACTTTAGCTTGAAATTAGGTTTGAATCATTTTATGAAATTCCTTAAAACAATCAAACACCTCATTTTTGGAATGAAGAAGATAAATCCAAGTGATACGAGAATGACAATCAATAAAACTAACAAACCATTTATAACCGGAACGGGAAACAACCCGAGAGGGTCCCCACACATTAGTATGTATAACAGCAAAAGATTCAGAATGTCAACTGTTAATAGCAGAATAAATAGAACGTTTATGTTTACCTAATTCACACGGTTCACACAAAAATTGAGTTTTATTACATTGCTTAACTAAAGATAGAAATAAAGACTCTAATACTGAAAAAAAGGGATATCCCAAACATCGATGCCATTGATGGAGAGAAGTCAGGTAGCTGGAGTCATAAGTAGATTGAAGCGCCTGAGTAGAGAACATGTTAGTCGAGGGAACATCTAAATAATATAGGCCACCAACTGAACTACCACTACCAATCTTCTGCCCCGTCACCAAGTCCTGAAAAACACAATGAGTTGGGAAAAAAGTTACCGAATGGTTTAAGGATTTAGAAAGACTTGGGCATATAATGAATTTGCAGTAAATGTAGGAATATGAAGAACTGATAATAGTGTTAATGAAGGAGTACAAACTATTGAACCACTCCCAGAGATAGAAGAAAGGGAACCATCAGCTACTCGAACCTTGTCTTTTCTAGAGAAAGGCGTGTATGAAGTAAAGAGGTCGAAGGACTCGATCATATGCTCAGACGAATCTGTGTCTATGATCCAACTAGGGCAAGTTGATGGAACATGAAAAGCACAAGAATGTATACCTGACTGGGCATAATGAGAAGAAGTAGATTTGGAACAGAATTTTCGAAAAGCTGAGATTTCCTCAAGAGTGAGTGCAGTGGTAGTTTCTGAAGTACTGGATGCATCAATAGGAAGTGGTGTAGTAGACATATAGGCTTGGGATCCACGTCCACGACCAAAACTAGACCGACCTCCACGCCCTTTAGGACACCCATGAAGCTTAAAACATCGATCCCTGGTATGATTCTTTGCCCCACAGTAGTCACATTCGCAGGACTCCTTCTCAACAGGAGACGGAATGGAGAAGCCAGGCTTAGGATACGAAGCAACTATGGCTGATCGATCAACAGGATTTAAATTTAGAACCATCACCCGACGTCTACTTTCCTCTTGCTGGACTCTAGCATGAGCCTCTCGCAGTGATGGAAAAGGTGTCTGACCAATCAACTGTGTTCGAACTTGATCATACTTTATGTTCAAACTAGCCAAGAAATCCATAACTCGATCTTCACTAACAAACTTTTGATAAGCTTCTGCATCTTCCGTACATTTGGCTGAAAAAGCCCGATAATGACCAAGCTCCTGCCAAAGAGCATTAATCTCCGCAAAATACTGTGCCACAGTCTTCTCCCATTGACCCAGCTCACGGATTCTTTTACGGATGTCATATGTCTTAGACATATCACCAGAAATAGAAAAAGTTTGAGAGATAGCCTCCTAAAGCTCATATGTAGTGTTTAAAAACATGTAACTATTCCGCATACTCGGTTCTATTGAATTAAAAATCCATGTTTTTACCATGGAATTATCAGATTTTCATTCTTCTTGGGCCATACCTGGTTTTTCAGGCATAGTAGTTGTTCCATTGATAAAGTGTTGCATACGATTAGCCTCAATTGACATACAGCACACTTAAGACCATGCCAAATAGTTGGTTCCATCCAGTTTGAAGGGGCTGAGAACCAATGCTGAATTAAGGGTATGGCTTCTAACGACTTGTTGTCCCATACTACTGTTATGAACCACACTACTAGCACTACTTTGTTTTGCCATATAATAGGTAGATACAATATATACCAAGGAGAATAAACTTTTCAAACGATATCAACTAATTGTACTACACTTTAGAACAAGAATTTATGCCAAAGAAGCGGTGGGAATCTCAGTACTAATAACAGAGCTGATGAACAGTGTCGTTGAATAGTGTCGATGCACAATGTTTTTTCTGGAAAATAAGGACCAAGCTCTGATACTGTGTAGAAAGAAATACTCAGAGTTTATTCATTAATTTCATATCAATTATATTGGTTTATATACACAAGTATATTTATGATAATCTCTAATTACAATTATGTATATACACTAATTATGGGATATGACTAACTATAATTATGAAAAGCATATCATATCTTCTAACACAAACACTAATAACATGGTACACTGCAGAAATAATGACGTTATTCTAGAGGGAGATGAGGTTCCTGTGCAGAACCTAGAATACCAAGTAAATGGTTCTCTCGAATCTCCTTCATACAATTTAAGACAAGAAATGCGAGACCTTAGAAAAGAATCCATGGATGTCATAAACAAATTAAAAGACTAATGAAATTTTAAATGCTCTACAAGGACGTACAAATGTTCCAATAATGTCAGCGACAGATGACAGAAACACCTTTACACAACCTAACAGGGTGATCCCTGATCACCCGCTAGGTTTTCGGTTAGCCCCACCAGTGTATGTGACTTAACCATACATGGCTACACATCCACCATCACCTAATGTCCCTACGTCCACCTATAGGCTTGGCGAGTCAAGTAATACAAGACCAATTGTTCACCAAAAGGTAACATGAGTAAATGTTGTTTCTTTAGGCCCAATAAGAGATTTTGAACCTACGATTGACTTTAAAAGGCCTACTACTTGTTTGGAGACCAGATGTATGGCTATCTAGATCATATCCTTTAAGGGGGCAACTATAATATGACTAATATAAATTATGGTCAAATAAATAATGCGAACATACATGTCGATCGATAAGGTAATGGATATTGTTAAAGACATTTATGGACCTAACATGAGATTTTTCATAAGATCAACTTATAGGAAACCAGAATCTGAATGGATTGATTTGGCATATGAATTCCCTAGTTGATTTAAAATGCGTGATTTTACTCTTTTCTCAGGATATGAGGGGCAATCCACAATAGAACACATCGGAATGTTTATTCTAGTGTGGGGAATTCGGAAATGATGGGTTCATGAAACTAAGAATGTTTCCCAGTTCATTAACTAGAATTGTCTTTACTTGGTATATTAATTTACCCCCAAACTCTATACATTCATAGCAAGCTATGGAAGAGTAATTTCATGCTCAGTTTTATAGGACAAAGGTAAAAATATCTGTTAAAGTGTTAACGTCAAGATCCATCCGCGCGCCCAATCACCAAACAACGCGCTGAACCCTGCATAGAAACAGAATCACACTCAGAAAGCTGACGATCTGGGCCGCCAAGGGGATAACTCCGGTGTGAGAATAAGTACAGGCTGAGAATAACTTAACAATGGAGGCTTAATACTTTAGTGCTCAAAGTGACATTACCTGTGAATTAAGGTATAACCTTGTATTTATAACTGATCACACCTCCTTTATCACCCTGTCTTCGAATTGGATTAGGAATCCTTATCATGGTAGTTACCATACCAGGATAGAAGATAATCTCCTTAAAGAAGGGAAGTCAAAATTAACCCTGACTGTTTCCTTAGTAGTTAGAAGTCAAATAAAATTTGGATAGAAGATTCCTTAATAGTCAAACCTCTTGACTGAAATATACCTCATGTGGGAAAGAATCCTCCACATGGATTAGGTCCCACCAAACCGACCGCGCCCATAAAATCATGCCCCAACATTACCCCCACTCTCTTATTATAAAAAAATATATATAATAAGAGAGTACACAAAAATTAATAAACATCCAATCATCAGCTTCAGAACCAAACAACCCCTTCCTTGCCACACATGCCCAACTGGACCCTCACCGTCATGACCACATCGAGTTTAGGGAAACGTGCAAAGACAAAGAGACGGTCCCATTATAAACTCCATCCCCCAAAATAAACCGTCACTTTTTCAAAAGTATTTTCCTTTTTTCCTTCCCTCTCTTCACAATTGCTTTTTCCGGCTTACATCCCTGCAACCACTTTTTCTCGACTAAACTCATCCCTGACTCTACAGTCCTCGATCAACAATGGCTGACACTAACAACCAGACCCACACCTCTACCGCGCAATCCACCAGTATAATCAACCCCAATAGCATTGCAACCACTGACCTAATCCCTGTCGACATATAAGTTTAACCACCAACCGCCACCACCACTACACAAATCCCATCACCGTCAAGCAACCCTGCTCCCCCACTAACCCCCACTGAACTCCTAAAAATAAGGATCTGAAACCATTATTCATCTGAAAAAGCCTTTACCCAAATAAACACCAAATATACCATTCAAAACCACAAACTATTCGACATCCGTCAACAATTCAAAATCCCAAACAAATACAAACTCCGAGCCCCAAACCTATCCGAAAGGATGTACAAGTGACCAAATGGGGAATGGATCGCCGTCCCCATCTGGACTCGTACATCCACTTAATTTGTGTCATAGCGTTCTGTCATGAACATAAAATTATGCCTGGACTGGACTTCTTCTTCATTATTCAGCGTCAGACGATCCAAGGATCCGGGCTTGCGCCAACTGATCAAACAACCGAGCAAATCCACTTGTATGAAGACCCCATCCAACAACAAGGGATGACACTCCCAATGGATCTTCGTCAAGGGCACCGACCTTCAACTTTTATTGAATTAGGCTACCCCCGAAGACCCCATCGTTAAGGTGACTCACTTCCCGAAGAAGCGAATAGATGAATCCTGTGAATTCTATAAGAAGATGAAGAGCGTCGACTGGGCCATAGAAGTGATGTCCGACCTAGCCTGACTCTATCAACATGGATGTAAATTCCCACCCGAACTCCTACTTCTAATTTATAATCTCTTATCGTCTAATAAATTTCATCTCACATGTGTAGTAACAATTTACAAACTAGAGTCCCTCAGAGAACCCAGCTTCCAAACACCCTGCATAACCGAACCCATCCCCAAACCAGTCACCGATGAAACTCCCAACATCAAAACAATCCCCATAACCGAAATCTCCTGCGAAACACCTCCAACCCCAACTCCACAAACTAACAAGACCCCCGATTCAACGAAAACCGAAACAATTTCAAACCCGAACCAAGAAACCGAATCACCGCTGGCCATACAACCAATATCAGCTATCCCTATATCCCAACCAATAAAAAAAACACCTTGGAGATGAACTAGAAAATTTTGTTAGCTATGTCTATGCTAATTTTTTTAAGCTAGACAGAGTTAAATTGAATGAATTTTTATCATGAAAACACAGTAAAATGGTGTGGCTGTGACCGTAGGCCATCAACGCACCGTTACCTGGTGTGGATATGATAAAGTCATAAAATTGATTTTCAAAATGAAAATTTTTGAGCTATATTTTTCATATGCATGTCTATGCTAATTGTTCAAGCTAGACAAAATTAAATTGAAAAATAGAAATGAATTTTTCATCAACGCACCATGGAACCTGGTGTGGGTGTGATAAAATGATGAGTCATCAACGCACTTTGCAAGGTGCGTTATACAGTCATAAAATCAATTTTCAAAAGTTTTGAAAGGTTTAAATATGAGTCAATGCCAATTATTTTAGCTAGACAACCCTGTTATGAAGTTTAACATGTTAGTAATCTGATGAATATGGATATTTTCATGTCATACAAGACATGTGATACTAAAGGCTGATCCCCTGACGTACTAACTATTGTATTTTTCAATTCTGGTGATTGTTAAACTTGTGGGTCATATAGTACCCATGGAATGTGAAAAAGTTCAAGGTCTTATGGACCCTCAGTACTAATTAGAGTGATCCTCTAAAAGCAGAAAAGATAAAATATGATTGAAAGTTTAAAACCTAGAGTTATGAAAGAAAATGTATATAGATAAGTGAACATTATTGACCTAATTTAAATATTAGGAATTTGATGTGAGAAAGGATGAATTCAGAAAATTCATATTGAAGACTAAGTTAGAGATAATTTCGAGAATGAAATTCTTATAAGGAGGAGAGAATGTAATATCCTGAATATTTATAGAACTGATAAATATGATATTAAATGACTAAAGTTGATTATAAAATAATTTCAAGGACGAAATTCTTGTAAGTTGGGTTAAATGTAATATCCCAAATATTTCAAACGCGGTCTAACAAGGTCTAATAAAGGTTGTCAATTTAAAACCTATGAACGATTGCTCAAGTATACGTTAAGCTATTTGAAAGACTAACAACAATTCGTAGATACGATCGTATACGATTAGAAGTTAGAACTATAACCTAAGCTATTTGTTATATGAATAAATAAGCTTGAATTGAGCTTCAAATGTGTTATATAATTTTGCTATGTGTAGGATTTTGTGTTTTTGGTTTAAGTAGTTAACCTTAACACTTATTAAGATCAAGAAGTTAATTTAAGGCTAAAACCTAAATTGGGAAAAAGGTTAAAACTTAAACCCTAAGGGTTAAACCCTAAAGGTTAGGGAAAAACCTAAGCTCCCTAGAAAAATGTGTATGTCGTAATAACATTCCGTTTCAAAATTTACCAGTAATACGATGTGAAAACACGTATTATCCAATAAAAGTTTTTTCGAGAAAAAGACGAAACACGATTCCCGAGAAAACGCTTTTAGTCTTTTTGACAGTTTCTTTTGTCGTTTCGACTTGTTATATTTTACGCCATAGTAATTATATGTGGTTTAAAGAATAATGAACCAATAATATTTTTCCTACGAAAAAGACAAAAAACACTATTCATTCGGGAACTATCTTCCGAATTTTAAAATTTCAGACTCCTGAATAGCGTTAATACGGAGAATAAATACATTTCCACCAATAAAATTTCTATCCAAAATAATTTTCGTATATTATTAATTCATAAATACGGGGCGAATATGAATCGAATACAAAAAGAATATGAAGAATATTATAAGTATAATGTACAGTATAATTACAGAATTATATTAAAGATTATATGAGATTAATACGAGGTATAATACAAATATTATACGATGTATTATATATTATATTAAGTATAAATACTTAATATATTATAATAATTAACTAATTAGTTGCAATCAAACTAGTATGTAACTGGAAATTCAAGTGAATTACTTTCGACCAATCACAATCAAGTATGACTATCCATGTGAAATGGTTTAGACCAATCAGAGCTGAGCTAGACAATACCAAGTTAGAGTAACCAAACTAGGAGAAGTAGCACAGTTACCCTAACCAAGAAGCTAACTAAATCCAAAAAAACTGTAATGGACCAATCAAAACTAAGGAAAGCTAACTGGTGATCCAAATGAATTATTTTCGACCAATCGTAGAAATGGATGATGTAAGCATGATGTGGCATAACATAAGGCTCAAAGAAACATAAAGATGATGTCATCATGATGTCATGATGATGTCGCTTGGTGGAAGATATTTTCAAGGTACTAAAGTGTAATTAACCTAGGTACCAAAGTGTAATTTGCCACATTTTCCTAGCCTATAAATACTCTATCATCCATTCATTATTTTCTACCATTTCAAGAGCAATTCAAGAGCAAAAACACTCTAAATTTATATTCTGAGAGATATGGTGAGATAAAAAAATTACTTTCGAAGCATCGAAACACTACACGATTGGAAGTAAAGCTAGCAATTACAAGAGGTATACTCTAGTGGTTATAATTTTCATTTTTATGTATGTATTAGTAAAAATATATTTTTACAAGCAGTTATAATGCCCATATTATTTTGTGTATGTAGTACAAAAGTTCTATTTATAAGCAGTTATAATGTCTGATTTATTTCTCTTATAAAGTAGAAAATATATAGTTTTATAAGCAGTTACTATGTCCGATTTTTTACAAGTATTTAGTAAGAATATTCATTTTATATGTAGTTATAGTGCTGAAATTATTTCATGTATAGTAGAAGGAGTCTTATTTCTAAGCGGTTATAATACCCGAAATAAAACTTAAAAGATTTAATCGTTAAAATGCTTAATTAGTTTACATGAACTTATAATCGTGTAGGATTTACGACGAACGTTTAGACCGTTATATTTATCTTTAAAAGATATACGAGGCAAGTATTCTAACTCTTATGTGTTATTTTTATAAGTTATATATACGTGGTTTTTACACTTTGTGTGACAACGTGATATAAACTGTTGAATAAAAAGTTATTTGTAATATCAAATTGATATATATGATATGTCAAGACATGTTAAAGTTTATATGAAAGTATAAACTGTGTAAGTGATTTTTGTTAGACTTGCTGAGCCGTAGTGCTCATCCTTGCGAATAAAATTTTATTTATAGTTAAGAAGAATGATAAGAAGTTCATGAACGTAAAGAAGAACGCGTAGACTAGATTAATTTCTTGTTATTTAATTGTAGTCATAATGACTGTTATAATACGAACAAATGAATCATGTAACCGAATATGAAAATAATGATATTATTTATATCATCAATGGTGTTATGTCTTTAATTTGATATTACTTAGAACTGTTAAAACATTAAAACAATGTTGATCAAGAACTATACATCTGAGTGAGGGTATTGAATGATATTGGGAGTTCTGTAAGCACTGAGGTTACACTTAATGAGCGCCGGTAAGGTGCCACCTTTACCAGAATATGCCCCTCGGTTTCATGAACAATCTTTTCATTAATACTGTGAATTTCAGATAGATAAGGAATATCGATATAAAGAGATATCTCTTTAAAGATATGTATTCAAGTGAGGGTATTGAATAATATGGTATGTTCTGTAAAGAAATGGAATCTTGTCACGGATAAAAATGCAAACATTTATCGCAAGATTCTTCTGGTCCTAGGAATCATCCTATTATTAATGTTGTGAACCTTGGGTATATGGAAGTATAGAATGTTTAAATTATAAGGTTAAAATTAACCAGTGTATATGGTGTTATCCATGTATACGAATATGATCTACAGGTTGATACTTGTAGAAAGATTGAGATCCAGACCAAGTTGCGATCCAGGGATAAAGTAAAAGAAATTTTTAAAAGTAAGTGTTTGTAATAGACAAGTTCAACCAATGTGATTATGGGATCATTGGTTAAGTTACGAAAGATGTTGAGTTAATGTTGACTCTTATTCGGGCGACGATCGTCCGGATTCGAGGGTGTTACAGAAAAAACCGAAGAATACCTCCTTGAACCCCTCATCAAAAAGTCACGTAAGGACACATCTCCCAAACCTCAATCAGAACCAACAATCATCAACTAATCAACTGAACCCCCCTCCACATCTGCACAAACACAAGAGGAACCTGCCATAACAATAATATGGCCCGAAGGTTCAGCTAAAGATTTCCCTTATGAACTCCTCGAACATTTCGCCCTTCCCAACGACGACGACCGATTCAAAGACTACTCCCCCCAACAACTTATTGATGAATATGCAAAATACCAGTGCCAAGTAAATACAACCATTTTTAACTCTCTTAAATCATTCATTAAATTTTTTTTCAATTATAAACCAAATGCTTTCCTTTTCAGGCTAATGTCATTCTTGCCCGAACCCTTCCCAGTTGTCGCGAATAACGACTAAGGAGAGGCGACTGGTGTTGCCTAATTTGTTGTTAGCACTTTAACACGCAAGTATACTCGTTCAAATGTAATATCTAGCAAACAAGGATATCGTTCTCACGAAGAAATAGATTAATATTTATCAACTACCGATTCTAATTCAGTTAATCCTAATTTAAACTACGAATAATGGTGGTGAATTTTGAAATAAATTAAATTAATGAAACTATTCCAAAATTTTAAGATCACTAGAATAAATGCAGAGAAAATAAGTTAAGATCACAACTTCCCTTAGTGTTTCATTTAAATCAATATACTTCCTATTTAATTCAGTTAATTAGCACGAATCATTAACCAAGAATGCTTTATAATATTCACGCACTTCTTCTGAAAGACACGCAAACAAATCCTCCAAAATCCGATCTCTAAGAAACAGAATTACAAGGAACACCCTAATTAATATACCCACTATATTCCTATGTGAATCAAGTTAATTAGGGTTTGAAGCTCAAATTCTTTCAATGGCTACAAAAGACACGTATGTATATTTCTATCCTACATGCTAATCATAAAAACTTTACTCAGATTATATGAACAGTTGCTATCATATCTAGATCTCAATTTATACTCAGTTTTCCAACTTTATATAAATTATCCCAATAATTGCTGGCCAAACAATTAATCAACTAATGCAAGATATAATAAATGATTCAATAATAATTAACTTTCATTAAACACGAAGCATCAATTTAAATTACATACTAAGTTCCGTTACAATCTTAATTAAACGTTTAGTTCGTAACGAATACGGAAAACATCATCTTGATAATAAATAAAAACATCCCATGAATTACAAAATTAAAGATAATAGAAGGGAACAGAAGAAACTATAAAGTTGCTCCAAATCTCTCTCTTGATCTTCAAGCTCTGTAAATCTCCTTCGTGTTCTCCTTTTCGTTCTCTACAAAATCTCTTGTTACGCCTCTCCCTCTGTATGCGTTTCACCCCCTTTTATGTCTTTTTTAACCCTCCTTTTAGTCTATGGAACCAGTCAGTAAAACTCCTCCTACTCGGACTCAACTTCTGAAACGTGGCAAAATAATATTCCTTTTTCCCGACGAATCCGCCCTGGCGGATTCATTGAACTAGGGGAATTCGCCCCGGCGGATTCACTGATCCATAATTTACAGAAATGCCATTAAGCTCCAATTTTTCCGCATTCACTCTCTGAAGCCGTTTCCTACAAAACCAATGTATAAACAAGTAAAATAACACTAAAAATACTCAAAGTTAGTAAAGAATTAAGCCTAAGAAATATCCAATTCGTAGGTATAAAACTCACTCATCAAATACCCCCAAACTTAAGACTTTGTTTGTCCTCAAGCAAAAACACAAAAGAAATAAAAATTAAACTAAACTAAACTAACTAAATGAATGCATATGCATGATCTATTCACTTCAAGCAATGAATCAACATAGTTCATAGATTTCCGACTTCAAAAATAAAAATCTAACAATTTAGCACAACTTCAAATTCATGCACCATTAGAAAATTTAACAAAAAACCAATCTCATCATCTTTTCAACCCTTCCGTGTGTGTGTGAAGTTAACATATGAAACCAAGTAAGATCTCAATCCAATCCATATACCACAGTGCTTAATAAAAGATAAATTATGACATTACTTTTGAGTACCCCTCTTATACACTTGTTTTCACCTTTTTTTTCCTTTTATACAACGAGTGCGTTTTACGCTCCATCTCGTTGATTTTTCATTTCATTCTTTTATTCTTGACTTGTGCAATGTCTATTTTTATTAGGCTTTTCAATGTCACCCATGTAACGAACTTTCCACTAATGATTCCCAAACTAGATGGCTTTAGGGCACTAAGTATATAAACACTCCTAAGGGCTTACTTGTTCAAATGACAAAGGCCACAAAAACAAACTAGTCAAGATCTGCTCATATATGTCCATGTTTTCTCTTTTATAATTTTTTTTTTCTTTTTCTTACTTTTTAGACAGACATCGAAGCAGTAATTATTCCTATTTTTGTGTTCCAACAAGTGATAAGAAGTCTGTATATCCTTAACGAGCACCTAATACATGACATTAAACCAAAACCTGACCAATCCAACACATCGACATGCGCAAAAAACTAGGGTCTCGAGTTTGACAAAACCAGATTCAGTTAACATTACTGACTTGGCAATCCATATCCGTCTACTAAATTGATTAGTTAACTGATCAAAAGTTTTATCATTGGCCATCCTTAAACGTACTACATTAATTCATTGCTCTAATGCTCCTAAATGCAATTTTATAAGTAAATGCAATTAACTAACTCTAATGCAAAAGAAAATATTTTTGTGATTTTTAAAATTCTTTTTTTATTTTTTTTATTTTTTATTAAATGATGATAATAATCAACAAAATTTAAAAATAACCAACACTGCAATAACCAACACTATAATGTATGTTGAACTAAACTAATCTGCAATGCAATATGAAATGATTATGTATAAAGACATACATCCACCCCCAAACTCAGAATAAACAATGTCCTCATTGTGTATAAATTCAGAAATGAAAACAGAGGACTTCCCTGACAGGTCAAGCGTCATGTTCGACCTCCGCATCATCATATATGTCGGGTGGTAGAAAAATTGGCAACGACTGGGGCTTAGGAAATTCAACTGGATCCACAAGCGGCCTCATCTTATCAAACATCTCGGCCAACGCCGTAGTGCAACTCGTTTGATAGGCAAACATGTGTACTTGTCTCTCTGCTAACCTGATATTCTGTCTCTCTAATCAATTAGTCCGTTTATCGATGTGGAACTGTAAATTTCAGAACTGAGTACTAAACTGTGCCTTGGATTGCTGTGTCGAAGTTGCCGGCTCATCCGAATCAAGTTCCTCTTCATCCTCGGAAGGAGGGTGAATGAAAAAACCAACACCTTGCGGATGCGACTCACCTCCTTCCCATTCTTTGTACCATTTAATCAGACTATGATCCAAGATTTGCAAAGGCTGCTGTACAACGTCATCGGTTGCCCACCTCATGCCCGCACGATGACATAAGCCACAGATAAGGGATGGACGAGGCAATCCTCCCTGAATGGTTCCCTTCAAGCACCTCCGAATAAACTATTCAATGATATTTCCCACATTGATCTTGAAATACTTCACAATTGCATATAACAAAATATCCATCTCTTATGCGATGTCACTGATGTGCTGGGAGGGAAGTAGTTTAGCACAAAGGAATGCATACCAAACCTTGCTATACCGGCTTAAATCCTTGCTTTGGAAAAACGTAGCACCCCTTGGACCCATTAACGTCCATGTAGAACCAGGCTTGCATAACTCTGTAACAACCTTCTCATAGTCTGGCCCATCTCCTAGAAACTGTATAAACTGTCATTGTTCTGGTGTTCTCAAATTATAATACTGATTAATCATCAGATCACTGAAAGACACTACTTTGCCCCGAACCACCGCTTGATATGGTGCCTTGTCCTCGGAGTTAGCGTAAAATTCTTTGACAATAGCTAC
The DNA here is from genome assembly GCA_034770075.1 of Aralia elata. Taxonomy (NCBI): domain Eukaryota; kingdom Viridiplantae; phylum Streptophyta; class Magnoliopsida; order Apiales; family Araliaceae; genus Aralia; species Aralia elata. Next base: position 19,728,552 of record CM068382.1, read on the forward strand.
AATCGTCGGGTCAGGATGATCTGTGAAGGTAAGTCAGCCTCTCTCAATAATTTGACGAGCCATTTCCCCATCTAATACCTCATCAGGCTGAAGACCACACTCGGGAGTTAGAGTTTTACCCGCTTAGTAAGTATCAAATTTGTCCGCTGCCTCGGCACTAACAAATTTTCTCCTGTCATGCGCCGTGTTGGTGCTGACGAAGAACTCTCACCCCTTTGTCGTTTAGGCACCATGATGAACAAACCCAAAGTTATGCACCAACTGTCAAAACTGTCAAGACTAGGTTGAACCAACTGTTGAACCACTGCTCAATCAGACTACCTTATCTTTGCCACAATCTGGTGAACACTTGGTGTACTCGCACAGAAATCCTTCTGAAACAATTCCCCCAAACTTAGTTTTAATAAAAAGTTTTAGGATGTAGTGGAATATTCAATCAGATTAAAGCAATAACACCCCAAACTCCTCTAATTGAGCCACACTCTTAATTGGGCAACCAATTAAATCAATTTCCCCAAACTCCACAACGTATAATAATTAAATTAATCCAACATGCAAGTATAAAAAATAACTACCCAAGTGACTTACTGAATTTCGTTGTGTGGTTTTGTTTGGTTGGATAATTTCCCAAATAAGATGTGTAATCCAATTTTGAAGGTGGAATCCGTGTACCTTGGTGAGTAGAATGGAACTCCTGTTAAATCCCCCAATTTGAGATGAGCAATTGAATTGGGGATTGAAACCTTATAAATGTTGTTGGATCCCAACGGGGGAAGGAGAAGATTGAGGGATTTTGGTAGGAGAAGGAGAGTGTTTTGGGTTAGAGAATGTCTAATTGGGGGCGTGAGGAATGTCGATTTCAATCGGGTTTGAGAAGAGAGTAGAAATTAGGGTGTAATTTGGAGTTGGGTCTGAGAATTTTAAAAACAAAAACCCGACCAATTCGCCGGGGCGGATTTAATAGGCATAGGGAATTAGCCAGGGTGAATTCGGTAGAGAAGTTGGGGCCGGGGCGAGCTCACAAGGCGCTGGGGCGAGCTCGGCATAAAGGAATTCGCCAGGGCGAATTCGCGCAGCCTTTTGGATTCACTAGGGCGAATTCAGCTTTTCCAAAGAAAATTTTCTTTTTGTGTCAACTCTGCAGCTCCAATTCCAAACACCTATATTTATGAAACATTATCTAGATTAGAAAGATTAACTTAGGATCAGGAGAGAACTTATAGAGCATAAAATCCTAAAACTAACTAACTAAATATACTAATTAATTAAAAAAATAAAACTAAGATAAAAAGGAAACTAAAACAATGACTGGGTTGCCTCCCATCAAGCACTTGATTTAGAGTCTTTCAGCTTGACTACTTCTTGTTTCAGTCGGGTGCGGCTAGGGTGTATTGGACATTCATGCTATTAGCTGCACATTCCCAATAGTGTTTCACCAACTGCCCTTTTTGAAGAATTGGTTGATGTTTACTTTGCACTTCCTCACCAATCAGAGCTTTTAAGCCAACACTTCCTCGAGGGTCACTATGCACCAAATCCTTGACTTCATTAACCTGATAACAATCTTCACTGTCAGTTGGGATCTTGATTGCCTTAAACACTTTAAATTTTACCTTTGATCGTTTGCTCTCATAGTCAATTCCCCATTTTGCACATCTATCAGTGTTCTTCCGGTCGCCAGAAATGGTCTTCCCAAAATAATCGGAATCTTCTTATCCTCCTCAGAATCCAAAACCACAAAATCTGCAGGAAGAATCAATTTGTCGACCTTCACCAGTACATCCTTCACTATACCCATCGGATACGTGATTGATCTATCAGCAAGCTGTAAGGTCACATTTGTTGGTTTTGCTTCCTTTAACACCAACTTCTTGTATATAGACAGGGGCATAAGGTTGATACTTGCTCCCAAATTGCACAAAGATTTCCCAATAAATTGATTTCCGATTGAACAAGGGATGTTAAAACTCCCCGAATCCTTTAACTTTGGTGCCAACTTTTTCTGTAGAATCGCACTACACTTCTCCGTTAACGCAACTGTTTCGAAATTGCCTAGCCTCCTCTTCCTGGATAATATATCTATTAAAAATTTCACATAACTTGGCATTTGCTCTAATGCTTCGGTGAACGGAATATTAATGTGTAATTGCTTAAAGATTTCCATAAACTTTGCGAACTGATTTTTAAGCTTCTGACTTTGTAATCGTTGAGGGAAAGGCACGGGTGGCACAACTGCATTCTGTTTTTCTCCTTTTGAGCTCACCATATGGTTTTCATCTGTTTTCTTCTTCTCAACTTTATTCTCATCCTCTTTTCCCGACTCATTTGGCACTTTTTCTTTATTTTCAACACTAATCTCCAATAACTTTCTTCCACTCCGAGGTGTGATAACATGACACTGTTCATTACCATCTCTCCTTAGATTCTTCTCGGTATCACTTGGTAAAGAACCTTGAGGTCGATTGTTTAAAGCACTTGCTATTTGCCCCATCTGATTCTCAAGATTCCTTATTATAGCTGATTGATTCTTCGTGGCTGCTTCAAACTGATTCGCCAATCTCGCTAACAATTCTTCCATTTGTGATAGTTTATCGGGTTATTGAGGTTGTTGGTGTTGAGGTTGTGGAGGCTGTTGAGGCTGAAATCTAGGTGGGCATGCATTCCTTAAAGCTTGAACTTGAGGCTTTTGCTGATTGTTGCTCCAAGAGAGGTTTGGGTGGTTCCTCCATCTGGGATTATAGCTGTTTGAATTACTGCCCTGCTGTCGATTGCAATTGGACACAAACTGCACTGATTCAGAACTTATCGCACATTGATCACTCGAATGATTACCCGCGCATAACTCATATATTGTTTCCATTCTCTAAACATTTTGAATTCCAAGTGCATCTATCTTCTTTGCGAGCACAGAAATTTGAGTTGTCACTTGAGCTGATAAGGCTGTCATAGCATCCACTCCATCTACCCCGATTGTCGTCGGTTGATTCATTCTTGCAGTTGGCCACTGATAATTATTAGCTGCCATAGTTTCAAGCAGCTGATATGCCTCATCACAATTCTTGGCCATAATAGCCCTACCCGCTGTAGCATCAATACTAATCCTCACTGTACTGACCAACCCATTGTAAAAAGTTTGCACTTGAACCCATTTAGCGATTCCATGGTGTGGGCATCTTCTCAACAAATCCTTAAACATTTCCCATGCTTCATACAATGATTCTGAGTCGTGCTGAACGAAAGAGGTGATATCGTTCCGCATTTTTGCTGTCTTTGCAGGTGGGAAAAACTTTGCAAGAAACTTCTGAGCTAGATTGTTCCACGTAGTAATCGAGCCTGACGGTAGTGAATGAAGCCAACTCTTAGCTTTATCTCTAAGGGTGAAGGGAAATAATCTGAGTCTTATAGCATCCTCCGTCACTCCATGGTACTTGAACGTATCACAGATTTCCATGAAACTAACCAAGTGATAGTTCGGATCATCATTCGACATCCCTCTAAATTGCACGGAATTCTGAACCATCTGTATTGTTCCAGGTTTTATCTCAAAACTAGCGGCAGTAATGGCAGGCCTCGCAATACTAGACTGAATTTCAGTAACTTGCGGCATGACATAATCCCGCAACGACTTTTGTTCCTCTTCAGCCATTATATCTTGTTTCTCTAATGTATCTCGCGTTGCTTTAACCCACTTACGCAACCGTTTTAACCGTTTTTCAATATCGTCCTCATATGGTTCAAGCTCTGGCTGTTTCGACTGCGTTTGCATATACAAGACAAGAACACCTAAGAAGAACAGAAAATTAAAAGTTTAAATTAAGATTAACTTTAACAAAATTAATAATGACAAAATATTAAAATAACGTCCCCGGCAACGATGCCAAAAACTTGTTGCTTAATTTCTTGTTAGCACTTTAACACGTAAGTATACACGTTCAAATGTAATATCTAGCAAACAAGGACATCATTCCCACGAGGAAATAAATTAATATTTATCAACTACCGATTCCAACTCAATTAATCCTAATTTAAACTACAAAAATGGTGGTGAATTTTTAAATAAATTAAATTAATGAAACTATTCCAAAATTTTAAGATCACAAGAATAAATGAAGAGAAAATAAGTTAAGATCACAACTCCCTTTAGTGCTTCATTTAAATCAATATACTTCCTATTTAATTCAGTTAATTAGCACGAATTATTAACCAATAATGCTTTATAATATTCACGCATTTCTTCCGAAAGACACACAAACAAATCCTCCAAAATCAAATCTCTAAGAAACAGAATTACAAGGAACACCCTAATTAATTAACCCACTATATTCCTATGTGAATCAAGTTAATTAGGGTTTGAAGCTCAAATTCTTTTAATGTATATTTCTATCCTACATGCTAATCATAAAAACTTTACTCAGATTATATGAACAGTTGTTATCATATCTAGATCTTAATTTATACTCAGTTTTCCAACTTTATATAAATTATCCCAGTAATTGCTGGCCAAACAATTGATCAACTAATGCAAGATATAATAAATGATTCAATAATAATTAACTTTCATTAAACACGAAGCATCAATTTAAATTACATACTAAGTTCCGTTATAATCTTAATTAAACGTTTAGTTCATAACGAATACGGAAAACATCATCTTGATAATAAATAAAAATATCCCAGGAATTACAAAATTAAAGATAATAGAAGGGAACAGAAGAAACTATAAAGTTGCTCCAAATCTCTCTTGATCTTCAAGCTCTGTAAATCTCCTTCGTGTTCTCCTTTTCGTTCTCTGCAAAATCTCTTGTTACGCCTCTCCCTCTGTATGCGTTTCACCCCCCTTTTTATGTCTTTTTTAACCCTCCTTTTAGTCTTTGGAACCAGTCAGCAAAACTCCTCCTACTCGGACTCAACTTCTGAAACGTGGCAAAACAATATTCCTTTTTCTTGACGAATCCGCCCCGGCGGATTAATTGAACTAGGGGAATTCGCCCCGGCGGATTCACTGATCCATAATTTACAGAAATGCCATTAAGCGCCAATTTGCAAGAATGAACTGTTCGCTTTTTATTGATAAATTGATAAGATTACAAGATTGTAAAAATGAAATAACACAGCTTATTGATAATACTTCTGAAGCCTCCCGACATGCCAAGTATTCTTTTCTTCAGACCCATCCATTGCCTGAAGTCGATCAGTACCTGGTTTCGGCACTTCAATGACTTCATAAGGACCCTCCCAGTTAGGCATAAGCTTTCTTATGTTTTGGGGGTAGACGCCTCAGCTTCCCAAAGTACTAAGTCACCAACCTCGAACCTCCTTAGATTAACGCTTCGGTTATATTGCCGAGCAGTCCTATGCTAATAGATAGCTAACCTTACCAGTGCAGACTCTCGAACCTCCTCTAACAGATCCAAATTAAGACGAAGCCCTTCGTAATTGTATAACTCCTTGTATTGACTGTGATAGGTCTCCAACATTTATGGTATTTTGATGATAACAATAATTAGGAAAAGATTAATTAAAGGGTAGAATCCTCTTCATAGGATTTATTTATATAAATTGTTTTTAACTATCTTATCTATTTTGACCAAAAATATTTTCCATCCTAAAATTGAATTAATATTTTTCCTGCCTTGATAAATTAATATCAAGTGTTAGAGAGATTAATTCAAAAAGCAACATTTTCTAAGGCAAGGAGATTTCCTATTTATTTTCAAAATTATTTTTTAAATTTATCAAAAATTATTTTGAGATTATATCTACAAAAAGGAGTAAAAAGAATGATATTTAAATTATGTATGTATGTTCGTGCATATGTATATATATATATACCATATATATGTTATGTATATGTGTACTATATATATGAATATATGTGAATCATGTATACATGTGCTGGAAGTTTAAATCATTTGGGCATCTGCTAGCATTAAATGCTTTATTTATGTAACGCCAACTTATTAGAATCTGATGGGCAGTAAATGGGCAATCCGTGTGGATTTTTTTGTTCAAATTCATCCAAGCCTTATTTTTTTAAGTTCATAATAATCTGAGTCGTTTATTTCAACTGAACTTTCAAAATTACAAGAATGCCATCAGCTCTAAATTCCTATAAATAGGAAAGCTTTATTTCAGTTTCAATTCGCCAATTTCCAAGATTAAGAAAAGCTTATACTCTCTTTGCCTACATTCTCTCTCTCTAAAAAGCTTTCTATTCTCTTCTACAAGTTCTGATTTTTGAAGAGAAAAATTGGTCAAAGTATTTTTTGAGATAAGTTATTAAATTGATCTATTTATATTATCTCATATCTGTTTATATTTATAGATATACAAATATAAATTGTTATACACATTTATATATATCTATATTTCATCTATTCTTATCAATTAAGAGATCAATTGTAGATACCGCTATTTGAGGGTATTCCTTAAATAAGAATATCATTCAAACGGTGCTTAAAGTTCTAAGTGATCGCTTATTGATATAATTTATTTATATAAATATCGTAAAGTAGATCATTAATTAAATACTGAAACAATTCAGAAATTTCTCCGACCGGTATTTAAAATCATAAGTGATCTATCGAAAATATTTATATAAATATCAACTGTGAAACTTTAAATTCGGTCAGTTTTAGATACCGCTATTTGAAGGTATTCCTTAAACAAAAATAACCATTCGAACGGTGTTTAAAGTTCTAAGTGGCCTTATTTAATATTCACATAATAGATAAAATATATTGTTATATATATTTTTGAGTTAAACAAATTTATTTGTTATATCAAGTATTATTTAATTGATAAATCTATAATACTTAATATTTGTCATCACAAGTATTTTGCACATAAAGTCATTTGTTCTTAAATACTTGTTACATAAATATAAAAGTTATTCAAACTTTTATATCACAAATTTCAGTGAATTTATCTGCTTAAAAAGAAGCATATTACTCACTATAAAAGTTATTTAAACTTTTATATTTGAAACTAAAGTTATATCAGTTTAACATAGAAACACATTCTTTATATCTGCACTAAATTATATACTTGCTTATTCAGAAGCAACTTTTATAACTGCGCACAAATTAATATTTGCTTACACAGAAGCACATTCATATAATTACTTTTACATATATATCTGAACTTTTATATATATCTGATCTTTAATTGCTATCTGTTTATTTAAGAAGTATCAAATATAAAAGTTATTTAAACTTTTACATATTTGTACTGAATTATATCTGCTTGTTCTAGAAGCATATCTCTTTCTCAACTTTTGTAAAAAGGAAAAGGGTAGAGTTAGTTTATTTTATGTATCTGTGAGAAAGATGAGTAATTCCTTGACCAAGACCAGAGTCTTAGAGAGGTCAGCTGGGAGTTGGGTCTCTAGTGAACTTGTGAGGTAAAGAAGAGAATGTTGTTTCAAGATCAGATCATAGAATAGAACTGAACTCAAAGGAAAGATACAACTAAGCTTGAGGAAGGAGCTGGGAGCTTGCTGTCCGAGATAGTTAGTTGTGGATAGTTGTAAGTTTGTCTTTAAAACTTTGTAAAGGTTTCTCCGCCTGTTGAAGGAGTATTTATTACTGAGAGTAATAGGATATCAAGTCCTGGAGAGGAGCTTGAGACTGGACGTAGCAACATACCCGGGATGTATGTTGTGAACCAGACAAATCTCTGTGCATTGTGTGATTGAATTTTTATTGTCTTGCATATTAATTTCTATCATTGTGAATTAATTAACTAAAAATTCAAAAAGGCCAAAGATAATTTTTAATTAGTAATAATCTATTCAACCCCCCCTTCTAGATTATTATTGGACTTTCAATTGGTATCAGAGCGGTGCTCTTTAACTTGTTTGTTAAGTGAATACAAACATATCTAAGAGTAGATCCATCTATGGCCTACAATGCTACTGGTTGCGGAGAAGGACTATCAATGTCTAGACCTCCACTATTTGATGGCACAAATTTTGCCACCTGGAAAAACAGATTCAAAATCTATGCCAAATCACAAGGAATCAAAGTTTGGATGGCAATAGAACGAGGTGTAAAAATTCCCACAAAAATTGAAGATGAAAAGATCGTTGAGAAGGATGTTGATGAGTTTACTACGGAAGATGAAGAGGCTATGAATATAGCTTCTAGAGCCGAACAAGTATTGACTAGTGCTCTTATTGAAAAAGAGTACAAAAGAGTTAGCAACTGCAAGAATGCAAAAGAAATTTGGGAAAAATTGATTGTAACCTATGAAGGAACCAATCATATCAAAGAAACCAGAAAAGATGCTCTAATCCAAGAGTATGAAAGTTTCAAGCTGGAAGAAGGAGAAAAGATCATTGATATGGAAACACGTTTTTCCAGAATCATTGATGAGCTGGAACAACTAGGGAAGGCATACACAACTAATGAGAAAAACAGAAGAATTCTCAAAGCTCTTCCATCCGTATGGAAAATGAAAGTTACAGCCATCAAGGAAATGCAAGATCTAACTGTCTATTCCCTTGATAGCCTCATTGGAAATCTCCGTGCTCACGAAGTCGACATGCTAGTCGAAAAAGCAGGATCAGATACAGACCTCAAGAAGAAAGGAATTGCTTTTAAAGCTCTACTTGTAGATCAAGAAAGCGATGATGAGGAGCTAAATGAAGAACTCTTGAGTTTAGATAATAATGAAGTTGCCCTGTTATCAAGACAACTCAGGAGAGTAATCCAAAGCAAAGCCAGAAAATATGGCAAAGGCTTTCTGAAGACAAACAACAACTTTAACAACTTCAAAGGCAAACAAGTCTTCAGGCCAAAAGCACAAGGAGGAAATTTCAAAGCAAATAATAATAGCAACTTCAGAAATGCCAACTCCAACGAAAATTCAAGTACATGTTTTGAATGCAACCAGCCTGGACATTTTAAAAAGGACTGTCCAAAACTAGTCAATAACAAAGTACTAGTAGCTGAGGAAGGTTGAGATCTAAGTGATGAAGAAGAATCTGCTGAGCAAACTGAGGAAATTGCAAATCTATGTTTAATGGCAGATAACGACTCGTCACCAAGATCTGAGGTAAATTCTGAAAACCAATTACCTAGTACTTCATTTGGCACACATACTCTAGATAATATTAATGAAGAGCATCATGAATTACAAGAAGCTTATAATTGTCTATATGAAGATAATGAAATTATCAAAGAAGATTTTATCAAACTAAAAATTTTATTAGAAAAATTGATTAAAATCAACAGAAATCTTGAAATTGAAAATTCAAATTTAATTGTTATTACTGAAAGTTTAAAAGAAGAAAAAGAAAAACTAGAAAATGATTCTTCAGAAAATTTATTACTAAAGGAAGAATTAGAAAAATTAAGAAACATAAATAAGAATCTTGAGATAGAAAATTCAACACTCATTATTTCTATTGAAAATCTCGAAGTTAAAAATTCAACACTAGCAGTTATTAATGAGGATACTCAGATACAAAATCAAGTGTTGAATGAAGATATTAAAAATCTCAAACTTGAAAATTCATCTCTAAAAACAGAATTAGAAAAACAAAGTGTAGACTCTTCGTTAATAGAGCAAATTGAAGTTCTGACTAAAGAACGTGATGATTTGAGCACCACTGTTATTAAATTCACAAAAGGAAAAGAAAATCTTGATGTCATGCTTAATCAACAAAGATGTGGCTTTAACAAAGAAGGATTAGGATACATTGGGGAATCTAGTAAAACAAAAGGCAAAGAACTCTATCATGTTAAGAGTAAAGAAAAAGAAAATCATATATCTCCCTTTATTAAATGCACTTATTGTAACCGAAATGGTCATTCTATTTACATGTGCAATGCTCGAAATGGGAACTATAAAGGAAAAATGATTTGGGTTCCAAAAGAAACTTACACTGCACCTATTACTGTGAAGAATACAAGAAAAAAATTCTGTAATGAAAGATCTTATAGAAATCATCATCAAAAATTTTCAGGATATAAAAATAGAGTAACCCATGCTTTTCATAGACCTGCTGCTCATAGAATGCTTGTGTCTACGAAGACTGATTATCCTGAACCCAGTTTTGTAAAGGAAAACACAAATATTCCTTATACAAAATGGAAAACTTACCCAAAGGACCCTTCTTATTAAAGGGTACCAGTTTGTAAAATTAATATACATTGCAGGTATGTCTTGCCGCTAATACTAGCAAAAACAAATGGTATCTTGATAGCGGTTGTTCAAAACATATGACGGGAGACAAATCAAAATTGAACAATCTGCAAGCTACAGACTGTGGTGAGGTAACCTTTGGAGATAGCAATAAATGTAAAGTAATTGGAATTGGAAGTGTTGGTAATAAGCATATAACAATTTTCAATGTACAGTGAGTCACGGGACTCAGGTATAATCTTATATCTATTAGTCAACTATGTGACAGTGGCTTTAAAATATCTTTCACCCCTCATAATTGTTCAATATTTGATCAATTTGGTAAATTGATTTTGTTATGTCCTAGAAATCAGAATGTGTACACGTGTGACCTAGATGCATATTCTCACCTAGACAATGTTTGTCTTGTGTCTGCAAATGATGATACATGGCTTTGGCATCGAAGATTAGGACATATTAACATGAAACTGATCAACAACATTTCTTCTAAAGAACATGTTCGTGGTCTTCCAAAACTGAAGTTTTTAAAAGATCATATTTGTGAAGCCTGTGAATTAGGAAAACAAATTCATGCATCTCATAAACCTAAACTCACTGTATCAACCTCTCGACCTTTAGAACTCTTGCATATGGACCTAGTAGGACCTATTCCTAAACATAGCATGGGTGGTGCTGTATATATTTTAGTTTTGGTTGATGACTACTCTCGATTTACATGGGTTGATTTTTTGAAATTTAAAAATGAAGCTATAAATTCTTTTTCTGCATTGTGTAAGAAAATCCAGAATCAACAGGGAAGTCCTATTGTTTATATTCGATCTGATCACGGAAGAGAATTTGATAATTCTGATTTTATTATGTTCTGTGATGAGCACGGTATAAGTCATAACTTTTCTACCCCTTATACACCACAATCAAATGGTGTAGTTGAAAGGAAAAATCGAACCTTACAGGAAATGGCTAATACTATGTTAAATGAATATCGCCTTCCTAAATATTTTTGGGCTGAAGCAGTAGCAACATCCTGTTATATTTTAAACCGAGTCTTATTAAGACCACTTTTGCTCAAAACTCCCTATGAGCTTTATTATAAAAGAACTCCAAAAATAAATTATTTTCGTGTTTTTGGGAGTAAATGTTTTATTCTAAATACAAAAGGACATCTACTAAAGTTTGATCCCAAATCTGATGGGGGAATTTTTCTGGGATATTCACTTAATAGTAAAGCATACAGAGTTTTTAACAAAAGAAGTCTAGTTGTTGAGGAATCAATGAATGTAACTTTTGATGAGTCTCAGCCACCTCCCAAATATAAAGAGTTAGTTGACAGTGACGTGGTCATTGAAGACATTCTCAGAAATATGGAGGAACCAAAGCTAGAAAATGCATCTTCACCTGTCAATGTTAATCCTCTTGAAAATCCCAATCCTCAGTTAATTGACTTACCCAAAGAGTCTCATGTTATCAAGAATCATCCTTTAGAAAATGTGATTGGTGACATTGACAGAGGAATTCTCACAAGATCACAAGCACATAACTTGGTCGGGCATTTATCCTTCTTATCCCAAATTGAGCCTAAAAATATAAAAGATGTTTTACTGGACGAAGATTGGATAATAGCCATGCAGGATGAACTTGAACAGTTCACTAGAAACAAAGTTTGGGAGTTAGTTCCACAACCCGAAGATACTTCCATTATTGGAACTCGATGGATTCTTCGTAACAAGTTAGATGAAAGTGGGACTATCATTCGCAACAAGGCAAGATTAGTTGCACAAGTGTATAATCAACTTGAAGGTATTGATTATGATGAAACATATGCTCTTGTTGCTAGAATTGAATCTATACGTATGTTATTAGCTTTTGCATGCCATAAAGATTTCAAATTGTTTCAAATGGATGTCAAATCTGCCTTTTAAATGGTGTTATTGAAGAGGAAGTTTATGTTAAACAACCTCCTGGTTTTGAAGATTTTGATCATCTTGGATATGTGTATAAGTTGCATAAAGCTTTATATGGTTTAAAACAGGCCCCCGGAGCATGGTATGAACGCTTAAGTAAATTTCTGCTAGAAAATGGTTTTAAAAGGGGAACTGTCGATACTACTCTGTTTACTAAATATAAAAATGATGATATTCTTATTATTTAAATTTATGTTGATGACATCATTTTTGGTTCTACTGATATTACTATGTGCAATGATTTCTCTGAAAGCATGAGTAAGGAATTTGAAATGAGCATGATGGGAGAATTAAACTTTTTCCTAGGATTGCAAATCAAGCAAGGCGAAAAAGGTATTCATATTTCTCAATACAAATATTGCAAAGAAATGATTAAGAAATTTGGTTTAGAGTTTGTAAAACCTCTTAACACTCCTATGTCAACCACTGATAAATTAACTGCTGATGAAAACGGAAAAAGTGTTGACACCAAGAAATATAGAGGAATGATTGGAAGTCTATTGTACATCACAGCTAGTCGACCTGATATTATGTTCAGTGTCTGTAAATGTGCTAGATTTCAATCAAATCCTAAAGAGTCACATTTGGTTGCGGTTAAAAGAATATTTCGATATCTAAAAGGAACCACAGACTTAGGTCTATGATATCCTAAAGGTCAACCATTTGATCTTGTCTGTTTCTCAGATTCTGACTATGCTGGTCATCATGTTGATCGAAAAAGTACAAGCGGCACGTGTCAGTTTCTTGGTGGATGTCTAGTTTCTTGGTTTTCTAAGAAACAAAACTCAGTATCTATTTCAACCACCGAAGCAGAATATATAGCTGCAGTACGTTGTTGTGCACAGATATTGTGGATTGATAAGCATATAATTCATACATTTTATTATCCCTAATTTTGTCCTTTTTATTATATTAGTTTATTTAATTAATATGTTTTATTTTATTTTGTAGGATTTAATATTTTGTTGCAATAAAGTCAAAATCTTGGTGATCAAGCAATATTTAATGCTCTTATTCATGTAAGGAAATATCCAAGAAAAATTCTACAAGAAGAAGGCAGGAGGTGGAACAATCTTGGTGTGCAAGTCAAATCCAATGAAGAAAAAGAAAGTCAATCTAGAAGATATCCTTGAAAAGTTGATTGCCACTTGAAAGTTGAAAGCTACATGGAAAGGGACTCTTGAGAGATTACCATATAAAGATTGAAATCAAAAAGGGAATAAAAGAGGCCATGTTCAATGAATGTAAATTAGGGCACAAATTTATTTTCCCTATAAATTGGTCTCTTGTTTTAGAGAGAAGGATGTATCAGTTTAAGTTAGGAGTGGGAGTAGGATTAAATTATTTCTTCATTGTACGCTTGTTGGAGGATCGTTAATTAAAGGGAGTTTTCTTATTTTATTTTTAATTTTCTACTTCTTCTTCTTTATCTTAGTTAGTTTATTTATTTTTTAATGTCTAGCTAGTTTCTTTAATCTAGGATGAAGATGAAATTAAATAATTATTCATGATAATATTTTCTATCTCTTCTATTATTTATGCTTTTATGTTTAATTGATTTCGCCTTCATGTTTCATTATTGAAATACCTTCGTTTTATAGTTCTTATGTGATTTTAAATTAATTAAGAGGTTTTTATAGATTATTGTTAAGATATGAGTTTTTCATAATCCATGCTTGCTCAAAGAAGTTTTGATGGGTTATAGTTAATCCTTAAATTTTCATAGTCTATGCTTGCTCACGTTAATTATAAAATTACTAAATTAAAGGGAAGGGAGATCAAAATCATAATTAAGTTATAAAAATAGAAGAGATTGAATTACTTATTATGTTTATTATTTAATGGATTCGAATTCCTAGATTGTTTCCTTATTATTAGTTAGTTTAATTATAGTTAATTGATTCTCAATCTTTATTTCTAATTCGCCTAAAATAGATATTAAGGATACATTAAAATTAATTTAGTCTCTGTGAGTTCGACCTGTACTTGCCAGTTCTTCAACTTGACACTGTGCACTTACAGTTACATAATTTTATCACATCAAGTTTTTGGCGCCGTTGCCGGGGACTAGAATTAATTTTTTTTTATCTCTTAATATTTATTTATTCGAATTAGTTTTTCAACTCTAATTTTTTTTATTTATTTTTTTTTCTTTCCAGGATTATCGAAGCAGATCGAAGGAGCGAAAAGATAAAGATTTTATTGTTGCGCTATTCCTGGTATTTTGTATCTTAACTCAAAAAAAAAATAGTAGCTTAGTTTTATTTTTTTTATTTTTTATTTTTTTAGTTTTTATTGTTAATTAGAAAACTAATTGTCGCATTCATGCATGCACTCACGTAGAACACATCCTATTTAGGTTTTTATTTTATTTATTTATTGTCAATTATAAACTGTGGTGATTGCTGGAGGATCGAGGTACGTCAAATTTCTCCTTCTTTCGTAATTAACATAGTTTTAGGACACTTTATTTGTTTACAGTTTTTTTTATTTGTGCATTCTCATTTTTAATTTAATTTAAGGGTGCATCCCATAACAAGATAAGGTGGGGATTTCATCACCCTTCCTTAGCCCACAAACAACCCAACTTGCATTTTGCATAACTTTCGACCTAATAAAATCAAGTAGACGTTGGCCCTAGGACTCTCGAGCTCAATTAGGACAAGAAACTCCAAGAGGAGACTGAATTTTTAATTAATTAAACTACTGGTGTCTAGGCAAGTGGTTTAAAAGGCAAACGCCTAAAGAACGTGTGGTTATTTAATTAGTCATTGTACCCACGGAGAGACTCCCACCGTTCTTACACTTATCTGGCTAGTGGCTTGATTAATTTTGAATTTTGTATACCTTAAGGTGTAACTTGGAACAGTTATGAGCTGTCTAGATTTTATTTAGGTTAACCGTAGAATTAGGATATTTATTTATTTTTAATTTTTTTTCCTTGTGTGTGACTTTTGTGGCTAATTGTTTATTTGTTTTGTGATTTGTGGAAAGATGGACTCCTATTATAGTTGGAATAATAATTTTGCTTGGAATCAAGAACCTTATGAAAATTTTAATGCACACCAAGTAAATCAATTTTTTCCAACTTATGAAAATCCTTATCAAAGTTCATATCCATATCCATATTCATATCCATATCCGAATCTAGAGCCTCAATATCCACAAGAATTTTCAAAAGAAGAAGAGGAAAGATTAAATACCTTAGAGAAAATTGTGGAAGCTTTAATGGAAAATCAATTTAATACGAATCAAGTTATATCTCGTCTAGAAATTCAAATGAGTCGGTTAGCCATCATAATAAATGAACAAGAGGTGGATGAATTTTCTAGTGACTCTGAGGTTAATGTTGAAAATCATGATGATTGTGGAAATGATGAGGAAAATAAAAATTTTGGATTTAATTCTACACACTTTGAGTCAAACCAATTTAAGAAGTCTAAAAATTATGAGTCTATGCCTAAAATTGATCATGTCACATTTAATGAGTCGGTTGAAAAAGTCTATAAGCCTAAAGTTCCATATCCTGAAAGACTTATTCCTAGAAAACAACCAACTGATTTTGCAGACCAGCCCATAAAAGTAAACATGATCCAAGAGTTGTCTATGACTCAAGAAATGAATGAAAATAGACTCGTGATTAAAGATGATCCAATTGACTTTTTCTTAAATCACCTTGATCAAAAGTGGAATGAATCTGAATATTTAGATAAGGTTAATGAGATGTTGAGATCCACTTCACATAAGTCGCCTAATACATTTGAACCAATTCGTCCACACTTTGAGCATATTAGTGAATGTTTTCCTGATGTTGACTTTAAGCATAACTGTGATGAAAATTATGGTTATTTTCATGTCCCTAGACCTCCGGAAAATTATGAGGAGACCACACTCACATACTCATTTGTATCACTCTTTTATCATTACATGTGTTTTAGGATTTATGAAATTCGTAGATATGTACATATGTTTTCCTTCTCACCACATTTTCTTGCAGAACAACTGCCCCGCATACAAGGTACAATTTTTTCACATCTTTGTTCTCTATTTTTCATTTGCATACATTGAGGACAATGCATGATTTAGGTATGGGGGGAGTTTGTTTGTATTATAGTATTAGATTTTTTTTATTTTTTTTAGGAATTTAGGAAAAATTAAAAAATTTATAGTATTAGATATTTTTTATTTTATTTTTTCCTTTTGTTTTATTTTTTTTAGGAAAATTTTTAAGATTTTTTTTTTTAAAAAAAAAATTTAAAAATTTTGTTTGACTTTTTATGAGTTGGATTAATTCTAATAAGTATCTGTGGAGCAGATCTCATGAGTAATATTAAAAGATTTAGAACTCTTGAACCTTTGATAAGATACAAAATCTTAGTTCGAAACACCATCTTGAGTAAAATAAAGTTCCTAAGCATTTTTGCACTTCACGTTCGCACTAACTCTTAGTTGTGGGGTATAAACTATGATTTGAGCAATTTCAAGAAAAAAAAGAAAAAAAAAATTTGAAGAAAAAAGAAAAAGAAAAGTTGCAAAAAAGTTGAAAAGAAATAAATAATTGCTTCAATGTCCATTGAACGAAATAACTGGGTATCCAAGCCTCAGGAAGCATCGATATTCACGCTGAAAAGTGTGATGGATATAAGCAGCTTGACTAGTCTAGTTTTGTGGCCTTTGTTACTCGAGTTAGTAAGCCCTTAGGGGTGTCTCTACACCTAGTGCCCTAAAGCCTACTGGTTTGGGAGTCATTGGTCCAACGCTCACTACATGGGTAACTCTGAATAGCCTAAGAAAATGAGACATTGCACAAGTCAAGAAAAAAAAAGGAAAAAAATGAGAAATGAAAAAAAGGAGAAGAAGAAAAGAAAAAGAAAAATGAATTTGCTTGATTTTCATGGTAATAATCCCTACTAAGAGTTACATCACTTACACAATGCATGCATCACATGGAATAAATTTTATGAAGGATGATGTCTA
This sequence comes from Aralia elata, assembly GCA_034770075.1. NCBI lineage: Eukaryota > Viridiplantae > Streptophyta > Magnoliopsida > Apiales > Araliaceae > Aralia > Aralia elata. The sequence goes on from CM068382.1 coordinate 19,745,639, forward strand.
GAATGAAAATAGAGTATTTTTGATAAGGTGAAAGTGTGATTTTGAATTTGATCTTACTTATGTATAATGCCCATGTATACTTAGAAGTTTTCTTTCGATTTTATAATTTGTTGAACCCAAAAATATTTTATTTTGAATTTTGAATTTTGAATTTTGTGGGTATATTCACTGCAAACCCTCACGAGACACAACTCGTCCACTTGGGGTAACCTTGGGGTTTAAAGGCTTGTTGCACATGCTAAGTGCAATCGTGTTTCCTACGAAAATGGGGTAGTATAGTTTTTGTTTTATTTTTTTTTTATTTTACTCGAGGACGAGCAAAAGCTAGGTATGGGGGTATTTGATAAGCATATAATTCATACATTTTATTATCCCTAATTTTGTCCTTTTTATTATATTAGTTTATTTAATTAATATGTTTTATTTTATTTTGTAGGATTTAATATTTTGTTGCAATAAAGTCAAAATCTTGGTGATCAAGCAATATTTAATGCTCTTATTCATGTAAGGAAATATCCAAGAAAAATTCTACAAGAAGAAGGCAGGAGGTGGAACAATCTTGGTGTGCAAGTCAAATCCAATGAAGAAAAAGAAAGTCAATCTAGAAGATATCTTTGAAAAGTTGATTGCCACTAGAAAGTTGAAAGCTACATGGAAAGGGACTCTTGAGAGATTACCATATAAAGATTGAAATCAAAAAGGGAATAAAAGAGGCCATGTTCAATGAATGTAAATTAGGGCACAAATTTATTTTCCCTATAAATAGGTCTCTTGTTTTAGAGAGAAGGATGTATCAGTTTAAGTTAGGAGTAGGAGTAGGATTAAATTATTTCTTCATTGTACGCTTGTTGGAGGATCGTTAATTAAAGGGAGTTTTCTTATTTTATTTTTAATTTTCTACTTCTTCTTCTTTATCTTAGTTAGTTTATTTATTTTTTAATGTCTAGCTAGTTTCTTTAATCTAGGATGAAGATGAAATTAAATAATTATTCATGATAATATTTTCTATCTCTTCTATTATTTATGCTTTTATGTTTAATTGATTTCGCCTTCATGTTTCATTATTGAAATACCTTCGTTTTATAGTTCTTATGTGATTTTAAATTAATTAAGAGGTTTTGATAGATTATTGTTAAGATATGAGTTTTTCATAATCCATACTTGCTCAAAAAAGTTTTGATGGGTTATAGTTAATCCTTAAATTTTCATAGTCTATGCTTGCCCACGTTAATTATAAAATTACTAAATTAAAGGGAAGGGAGATCAAAATCATAATTAAGTTATAAAAATAGAAGAGATTGAATTACTTATTATGTTTATTATTTAATGGATTCGAATTCCTAGATTGTTTCCTTATTATTAGTTAGTTTAATTATAGTTAATTGATTCTCAATCTTTATTTCTAATTCGCCTAAAATAGATATTAAGCATACATTAAAATTAATTTAGTCTCTGTGGGTTCGACCTGTACTTGTCAGTTCTTCAACTTGACACTGTGCACTTGCAGTTACATAATTTTATCACATCATGGATGAAACAGACCCTTGCTGATTATAATATAAAATTTAATTGTGTGTCAATATTATGTGATAATATCAGTGCTATTAATTTAAGTAAAAATACCGTGTTGCATGCTAGATCAAAACATATAGATGTTAGACATCATTTTTTACGTGATCATGTAAATAGTGGCATTATTAAATTAGTACATATTGATACAGATTTAAATATTGCTGATATATTTACTAAACCATTGAGTTCGGAAAGATTTTGTAAATTACGTATAGATTTAGGAATGCTAGAAATTTCATAATAATTATATGCTTTTAAATTTTTTTTTGTTTATTTATTATATTCTATTTGCATGTATCTTATTAATTATTGATTAACTTATCTTTAAAAAAAACTTAATAGTAATATTTATCTATATAATCTTATATATATATATATATATATAAATATAAATATACTTATATATATATATATATAAATTTACTTTGTAAATGTTATTATAATTTTTATTAATCTATATAATTATTTTCCGTGTATATCGTGTTTGCATGTAAATATGTGTGTTGGAAATGTACTTATACTTGTAAAACTTGGAAACTTAAAAATGGCTTGCATGTGCTGGGGATTTATGAATGGAAATATGCATGCCCATGTGCTGGAAAGAATTAATTGAGACAAAACCTTTTGTCTTAAGTGGACCCATAAGCTAGAAAAATGCTACTAACATTTATTTTCATGAGCAAAGATTTGTCAGATTATTTCTTGGTTAATTCGCGTAAAGCATAGTGCAAATCTGAGCCATCCAATTTGAGCCAATCACAAGCGAGCACACGGATTAAAGTTCTTAACCATTTGATCAAAGAAACTGTGTTTGTTTTAAAACACCAGTTCCATCACGACCATTGATCAAATTCAAGATTCTCTCTCAACCATTGGATGATCAGTATGGTGAGACAAACATATTGGGACAAATCCCTGTCTCATTCAAATCCATGTGCTGGAAAAGCTAAGAAAGAATAGTAAGTGGCTAATTGTTTTTAAATTTTATTTTCTATTATATTCAATAGCAGGATACACACATTTCATTTTTTTAAAATATATATTAAAATTTCTTTTGAGTTATATTTATATGTATATTTATAAAATATTTTCTTAATATATATATATATATATTATAAAATATTCTCTTTAAAAATATATATATTATTTATAAATATATTATTTATCAAATTAATTTTATTGTTTATTTTATATTTATAAATATTTATTTTTTATACTTAAATTAGTTAAAAACTATTTTTCAGTATATATATATATATATATATATATATATGTATCAAACTAAATCTGAACCGATGGATTGAATCGGAACAAATTAAAGGGTGGACAGCTTCGATTCTTACACCATTATCTGGACCAATCACAAGCAACCTGAGCAAGCACGCGGATTAAAACAATCCACCGTTGATCACTTTTCAAATTAATCTTCAACCGATGGATCAACAAGGTAAGCCTAATTATAAATACCTAAAATTTTATTTTACTTCATTTTTTTTTGTTTTCTCTCTCCTCAATCTTCAGTTCATCTCTCTTTCAAAATCCTCTCAAACTCTAACTCTATCTTAGTCAAAAATCTAGAGTTCCAGTTCGTTTTAGACAAAAATGCTCCGATTACTCGATTCTACACTTTCAAAATCATAATTTTTGCAAATTAGTTTCAACAAAAATGACTTCTATTTTTTGAGAAAATGACAGATCTGCTTCTTTATGATTCACAGATTCACCATCCGTCTAAATATTTGATTCATAAAATATTTTTCAAACATTAGTGTTTAAGGATCTCTATCCAGATCATAGATTCATAAATATTTTGTGTTTCATTATGGACTTTCTATCTAGATCTACATTGGTTTAAACTTTACAAAAAAAAATAATAAAAAAAATAAAAAATAAAAGCCTTCTGAAAATGATTTTCACAAATCTGTGATGACTAAATTTCTCTTTCATCTAAATTCTTCTGCATGCCTCTCTCTCCATATACATATATATATATTTATAAAGGTATACCTCTTCAGTACATGTATACATATATCTATAAAAATATTATTCTTACATATATATATATATATAGATATATATTTATATATATATATATACTTAAAATATATTATTCATACATTCAAAAAAAAATATTTATACATTTATTTAAATATATACTCATTGAATATGTATGGATATGTGTCCGATAAGCTTATGGAAGAATGTACAGTGAAAGAGGAGTTTACAATTAAGCAACTTTGCAAAAATTACTTTTAAGACATGCTCAGGTAACCCTTATATAATTATCTATTCGTATTGCTTATGTGCTTACCTTCATCCTCTCTAATTTTTTTTGGGTCCAACCTGCTATGTTGGGAAAATTGATTCAAGTGTGATTATTCTTTTATTATTCTGATGGGACTGACACTCTAGAATCCCTGGTATTTGATGACTCTCCTGAATGAGCTTAATTTTTTTTTGAATGTTTGGCAAATGGTTGTGTTGAAACTAAAATCTCCTTTTATACAACTAATTAAGGTGGTCTCATTTAATACTCCAAATAGTATTTTATATCTAAAAATACTGTTTTCTGGATTGCCTAATTTCTTGAAAACTTGTTCAACAGTCTGAAGTATGGGTCTCTTTCTTGCAAATCTCTTCTTACATTTACTGACTATCTACTCACTTTTATATGACTCATCTATTCTTCATATCTATGCATTAAATGTTAGATTGCCTTACGTGACTACATATTACCTGTATAAATTAAAACTGCAGAAAACCACTTCACTTATCTCTGAGTCTTACTCTCTTCATCTATCTTGTCTTCTTAGTTATGATCTACACTTTCATCTGAGTCTTACTTTCACTTTGTATATTCTCTGTTTCAGCATTTTTTTTAAAAAAAATATAAAAAAAATGGAAAACGCCTCATCTTCAAAACGTAAAAAATCTGCATTGTACTCTGAAGTCAATCCTGATACATGCATTCCACACTTAGTCACTCCACAAGCACAGACCAAGTACCCATTTCTGAGACATAGTCTCACCCCTGGTTTGGGAATAACTTTTAACAGTTTTCCCAATCTCTTGGAAAAATTGATAAGCATAGGATGGGAGTCCTTGGTAGTTTTTAATGATAGAAATATCTATCCTGGCCTCATAGCTGAGTTTTACTCTCATATGACCTTTCACAAAGATGACTCTGGTGTGTTAGTTAGTATCACCACATGCATTCAAGGCATAGAATTTACAATTGATGAACAACTGCTTGTTAATGCCTTACATTTAAGACACTCCATGTTAGAACTACCTAGATTAAATGAATATGCCTGTCTAATAGGTCTTTCTATGACTGCATGCATGACATTCAAGCAAAATTTGGCAACTGTAACTGAACAAATTGTTCCTGCATTAGCTTTTGATTTTCCAGTTAATGTTGGTATGGAATTTTTAATGAAAGAATTTTATGCCAGTTAGGGATGATAAAAGCTTATGCCCCTTTGATTTAGAACTCATAAGATGTGTTTTACATGAGTTTATGCCATACAACTTAGCTTACTTTATTCTTACATCTTTTGAACATTGCTTTCATTGTAACTGCATGGGTTATGGTCTCCTTCTGACTCATATCTTCAAATTCCTTGGTATTGATCTTCTTCCCCATAAATCTCAACTGATTCCAAATAGTAATATTGTCTCTCACTTAAAACTTCCTCCAAGACCTTTAGTTGTTTTCAAAGAATCCAATCATGATCATATTGAAACTCATCTCAATATGATCTCTCAATTGGAAACACTAAGTAACATGAATCAACTCATGTTACAAAATCACGAAGACATGATAGTTAAATTTGATGAAATGCAACAAACAGTTCTTCACCTTAAAGAAATGATACATTTCTTGCTGGAAAACCACAAGTTGTCTGTTCCCCCATACCACTTCGCCTCAAGCACAAGCTCTGCTCATGTTGGGGCAATGGCAACATCTCCTCCAGATACTTCTCTTTCTCCTCTCAAAATGAAGTTTTCTCCTCTTAACTTGGGAGAATTCTGACTAACTATTTGGGCATGTATTACATATATATATTATTAACTAACTATTTGGGATGACTGTAACTAATGATATGTTAACTAAGTATGTAGGTATGCTTGCTTTAGTTTCTGCCAGTCACTTTATAGACTTCCTACTCACCTTTTTGCAGGTTGGTACCTTATATAACATGTGATACTAACTTTTCTGCAGGTTGCTTTTAATTTTTTTTAGAAAGTCTTTCCCCCTATTTTTATAATGACAAAGGGGGAGAAGAAAAATATTACAGGACATTGTCAGTGACTGCATATACTGCTATACTGTCATGTGATGGATATAACTGACTGATATTTACTGTTGATATACTGCTATGAACAGGGTTATACAACTGCTATATATTGTCAGTAATTGATTTTTTGGAAAATTCAATTATTTTTGAAAAATATGCATAAACTAAGGGGGAGCCTTAATGGGAAATATTTTTAGTTATTGTCATCATCAAAAAGGGGAGATTGATAGGTCTCCAACATTTATGGTATTTTGATGATAACAATAATTAGGAAAAGATTAATTAAAGGGTAGAATCCTCTCCATAGGATTTATTTATATAAATTGTTTTTAACTATCTTATCTATTTTGACCAAAAATATTTTTTATCCTAAAATTGAATTAATATTTTTCCTGGCCTTGATAAATTAATATCAAGTGTTAGAAAGATTAATTCAAAAAACAACATTTTTTAAGGCAAGGAGATTTCCTATTTATTTTCAAAATTATTTTTTAAATTTATCAAAAATTATTTTGAGATTATATCTACAAAAAGGAGTAAAAAGAATGATATTTAAATTATGTATGTATGTCCGTGCATATGTATATATATATGTACCATATATATGTTATGTATATGTGTACTATATATATGAATATATGTGAATCATGTATACATGTGCTGGAAGTTTAAATCATTTGGGCATGTGCTAGCATTAAATGCTTTATTTATGTAAAGCCAACTTATTAGAATCTGATGGGCAGTAAATGGGCAATCCGTGTGGATTTTTTTGTTCAAATTCATCCAAGCCTTATTTTTTTAAGTTCATAGTAATCTGAGTCGTTTATTTCAACTGAACTTTCAAAATTACAAGAATGCCATCAGCTCTAAATTCCTATAAATAGGAAAGCTTTCTTTCAGTTTCAATTCGCCAATTTCCAAGATTAAGAAAAGCTTATACTCTCCTTGCCTACATTCTCTCTCTAAAAAGCTTTCTATTCTCTTCTACAAGTTCTGATTTTTGAAGAGAAAAATTGGTCAAAGTATTTTTTGAGATAAGTTATTAAATTGATCTATTTATATTATCTCATATCTGTTTATATTTATAGATATACAAATATAAATTGTTATACACATTTATATATATCTATATTTCATCTATTCTTATCAATTAAGAGATCAATTGTAGATACCGCTATTTGAGGGTATTCCTTAAATAAGAATATCATTCAAACGGTGCTTAAAGTTCTAAGTGATCGCTTATTGATATAATTTATTTATATAAATATCGTAAAGTAGATCATTAATTAAATACTGAAACAATTCGGAAATTTCTCCGACCGGTATTTAAAATCATAAGTGATCTATCGAAAATATTTATATAAATATCAACTGTGAAACTTTAAATTCGGTCAGTTTTAGATACCGGTATTTGAAGGTATTCCTTAAACAAGAATAACCATTCGAACGGTGTTTAAAGTTCTAAGTGGCCTTATTTAATATTCACATAACAGATAAAATATATTGTTATATATATTTTCGAGTTAAACAAATTTATTTGTTATATCAAGTATTATTTAATTGATAAATCTATAATACTTAATATCTGTCATCACAAGTATTTTGCACATAAAGTCATTTGTTCTTAAATACTTGTTACATAAATATAAAAGTTATTCAAACTTTTATATCACAAATTTCAGTGAATTTATCTGCTTAAAAAGAAGCATATTACTCACTATAAAAGTTATTTAAACTTTTATATCTGAAACTAAAGTTATATCAGTTTAACATAGAAACGCATTCTTTATATCTGCACTAAATTATATACTTGCTTATTCAGAAGCAACTTTTATAACTGCGCACAAATTAATATTTGCTTACACAGAAGCACATTCATATAATTATAAAAGTCTTTGAACTTTTATATATATCTGATCTTTAATTGCTATCTGCTTATTTAAGAAGTATCAAATATAAAAGTTATTTAAATTTTTACATATTTGTACTGAATTATATCTGCTTGTTCTAGAAGCATATCTCTTTCTCAACTTTTGTAAAAAGGAAAAGGGTAGAGTTAGTTTATTTTATGTATCTGTGAGAAAGACGAGTAATTCCTTGACCAAGACCAGAGTCTTAGAGAGGTCAGCTGAGAGTTGGGTCTCTAGTGTACTTGTGAGGTAAAGAAGAGACTGTTGTTTCAAGATCAGATCATAGAATAGAACTGAACTCAAAGGAAAGATACAACTAAGCTTGAGGAAAGAGCTGGGAGCTTGCTGTCCGAGATAGTTAGTTGTGGATAGTTGTAAGTTTGTCTTTAAAACTTTGTAAAGGCTTCTCCGCCTGTTGAAGGAGTATTTATTACTGAGAGTAATAGGATCTCAAGTCCTGGAGAGGAGCTTGAGACTGGACGTAGCAACATACCCGGGATGTATGTTGTGAACCAGACAAATCTCTGTGCATTGTGTGATTGAATTTTTATTGTCTTGCATATTAATTTCTATCACTGCGAATTAATTAACTAAAAATTCAAAAAGGCCAAAGATAAATTTTAATTAGTAATAATCTATTCAATCCCCCCCTTCTAGATTATTATTGGACTTTCAGACTGACCCGAAGTGAAGGAGACCCAATCTCCACCGGAACAAGGGCATCAGTCCCATAAGCTAATCTAAACGGTGAATCGCCTGTTATCGTCCTCGGGGTAGTCCGATATGCCTATAAAACACTAAGCAACTTCTCGGGCTAACGACCTTTAGCCTCATCCACCCTCCTTTTGATGCTATTGAGCAAGGTTCGATTTGTTACCTTCACTTGGCCATTGGACTAATGATGCGCTACCGACATCTTCCCATGCTAAATACCCAAATCTTTCAGAAGCTTTTCAAACTTAGACCCCACGAACTATCTCCCATTATCAAATACTAAAACCCTAGGGATGCATATTGAAACACCACACACTCTTTGAAGAACTTCAGACATTCCTGCTCGATAATCGTTCGATGGGGTTTGGCCTCTACCCATTTTGTCATATAATCAATTGCCACTATCACGAAGCTCGTTTGACCCTTGGCTTTTGGCAACGGACCCAAGATATCAATTCCCCAAATAGTGAATGGGATAGGGGACAAGACCGAAGACAACTCTTTGGGTGGTTGATGCGGAATAGAGCTATTCAGTTGGCACTTTGGACATTTCTTGTCGTACTCCTTAGCTTCCTGAAACATCGTCGACCAATAGTAACCCTACCTTAACACCTTATATGCCAAAGCCTTAGCCCCCATGTGATCTTCGCAGATCCTCTCATGTACCTCCCGAAGGACATAAGCCATTTTGGATGGTACCAGACACTTCAGCAATGGAGAAGAGAATGCTCGTCGGTATAAATCTCCATCGATCAGGACAAAATAATAACTCTTATGATTTATTTTCTTTGCCAACATCCGATCCAAAGGCAGAATTCCATCACTAAGGTACTCCAGGTATGACATGAGCCAATAGTCTTATTTTTTCACCACAAACACCTCTGTCTTCTGAACACTTGGGGTATCAAGAACCTTCAAATACACCGAACCATCGAAAGAACTCACTTCTGTCGTGGCTAATTTGGATAAGGCATTGGCTATGGTATTGTTCGTTCGATCTACTCCCTGAAAAGAATAAGAACTGAAGTAATGGAGACGATCCTTGAACTCGGCTAAGTACTTGGTCATCCTTGCCCCCCGGGCCTCGTATTCCCCCGAAATCTACTTAACTACCAACTGGGAGTCACTGAATATGATCAAGCGTTGGACTTCCAAGCTTCGAGCCAATCACAATCTGGCCAGTATCGGCTCATAATCAGCCTTGTTGTTAGTCGCCTTAAATCGAAAGCGAATAGCCTACTACACCTTAAACCCTTCCAGACTTGTCAGAATCACTCCAGCCCCGCTAACATTCGAAGTCGAGGAACCATCAACATAAAGAGTCCACAAAGTTTTTACTGGTTGAACATCAGTGACTGAGCCCACAACTGCACCAGGCTGATCCTCCAAATCTGATTAGGAGAACGAACACTCCACAACGAAGTCGGCTACTACCTGACCTTTAATAGCCGTCCGCAGATGATACTCCAAAGTGTGTTATCCTAACTTCATTGCCCATGCAGTCAACTACACCGATACATCTGGCTTATGCAACACCTTCTTAAGAGGCTGATCCGTATATATCACTATCACCCGACCCTAGAAATAGTGCCAAAGCTTCCAACTAGCAATTATCAATACGTATGCAAATTTCTTTAGATTCGGGTACCTCGTTTCTACATCCCAAAGGACATGACTAACGTAGTAAATGGGGAATTGTTTTTCGCCAATCTCACGCACCAGAACCACCCCGACCGCCAATGAACACGTTGCCAAATACAGATATAAGGGCTCCTTAGGTGCCGACTTCATCAGCAACAATACCGAGGACATATACCGCTTGATCCCATGAAATGCATCTTCACACTCAGAATTCCACTAAAACGTCTTTTCATTCCTTGGCCCTTTCAGAGTGTTAAAGAAAGGAAGGCATCGTTCTGCCGATTTAGACATGAACCTCCTAAGAGCTACAATCTGACCTGTTAGTCGTTGAACATCCTTGAAAGTTTATGGAGATTTCATATCTAGTATCGCCTCGATTCCCTTTTACTGACCAGGTACCCCAAGAACTTGCCTGAACTAAGACCGAAGGTACACTTGGTCGGGTTTAGTCGTAAGTTATGGTCCCGAATAGTTTAAAAAGTACTCCTTTAAGTCATCTAGACGATCTCGTACTGCTGCCGACTTAACAATCATATCGTCAACATACACTTCCATATTTCTTCCAAGCTACTTTCTGAATACATAATTCATCATTCGTTGGTAAGTGGCTCATGTGTCTATCAGCCTGAATGTCATCTTCTTATAGGCGTATATTGCCCGATGAGTGATGAAAGCTGTTTTCGGGATATCCTTCTTATACATTGAAATCTGAATATATCCCGAAAAGGCATCGAGGAAACTCAATAAATCGTACCTTGAAGTGGCATCAATGAGCTGATCAATGTTTGGTGGAGGGTAAAAATCCTTCGGCCAGGGCCTTGTTCAGATCCGTATAATCAATTCACATTCTCTATGTCTTGTTCTGCTTTCTGACCAAAACCACGTTCGTTAACCATTCAGGGTAATCAATCGCGAAGATAAAGTCCGTTTCCAGTAATTTGGCTACTTCGTCATCGATAATCCTTTGTCGCTCCGGGGCGAAGACTCTCCTCTTCTACCGAACTGGTTTCCTGACAGGGTCTACACATAACTTGTGGACAACTATCTTCTCATCAATGCCTAGCATGTCACGGGGCTCCCAGGCGAAGATATCCGCGTATACTCTCAACAGCTCTATTAAGTTTGTTCAAGACTACACGAACCCACGTGAAGATTACAACGTATATAAGCAGCACAAGATCGACAAAAGAATTATGATGATCTTCATCGAAGGGACGATGAATTCAAAATCGGAGACCATGTATTCTTACGTGTTACTCCATGGAAAGGAGATACAAGATTCGAAAAGATAGGAAAGCTCAACCCTCGATTTATCGGTCCATTTGAAATCCTCGATCGAGTAGGAACTGTGACCTACAGACTCGCCTTACCACCAAACATGTCTTGTGTTCATAATATTTTTCACATATCTATGCTACATAAATACGTGAAAGGCCCAAACCGCATCATTGAATTAGAAACAAACGAGATAGCAGAAAATTTAACGTGTGAGGAAATTTTGGATAAGAAGGAACAGATTCTACGCTCAAAGATTATACCTCAAGTCAAAGTTTTATGGAGAAATCATGATATAGAGGAAATGACCTGGGAGTTAGAATCTGAAATGAGAGCAAGGTATTTTCACCTCTTTGATATGCCAGGTACCTACGTAAATTTCAGGGATGAAATTTCATAAGGAGGGGAGATTGTAAGACCCCGAAAATTTTAATAAAGAGAATTTATTTTTCTTCTTATTATTATTTTAAACAGAAAGGTGTTAAATCGATAACGATAAAGTTACTAGTGAAATGTGACAATTGAAAAGTCTAGTAATAACGCTAAATCACTATTCATGTAATCACGCTAAAAACATTTTTACACTTTCTTCGATCTTCGAATTACGTCATAACGTTTATATGAGCTGGATACACAAATTATACGGTATAAATACGAAAGTACTATTCATACAAATATACTATTCATGTATATAAAAAGTCAAACCTGTATGTCGGAGAATATTCCTTCTGTCGGATAATATTAGTTCTGTCGGGGAATATTATATTCGGTAAAGTACGACGGCGCCGTCGAAATAACCAATATTATATTCGGTAACGTACGACGCTAGAATAACCAATCATTGGTGGGCCCCGCAACAAAATAACTGGTGTATATAGAAAGCGATAGAAATTGGCGGCAAAACTTTAACCGTTAACTGTTAAAGTACTCGGTGATAAAAAAACAAATAAAACGCGTTATTGCATAGTAGCACGCGGTATTCCATAGTGGCACACGGTGTTGAACAGTATTTTATATTATTGATTCAATAATTGATAAAGTAGCAATTGCACAGTATTTTGATTCAATAATTGTTACAGTAGCATCTGCATAGTACTTTTTATTATTTGTCACGACATTATAACTTATATTATTTGATATGATATTTTAGCATTATTGACGGATTAAAAGTAGAGTCTAACTTAGGGGTACCTACTTAAAATTGTGAAATTCACATGCATTGAACTATTGGTTCACATGTGGAAACTATTAGGAGATATTATGCAAGATTGATAATACTTGAGGGATTATATTAAAAATAGAGGTACTAAAGTGTAATAAGTCGAGCACTTATTGTGCAATTAATGAAATTTGGTTTTCCTATAAATAGGAAGGATTATCTTAAGAAATCTTCACATATTCCTTGCTTATACTTCCTCCATCTCTCTCTAAATTTCTTAAGTTCTCTAAGTGTGCTAGGCTATTTTGAATATTCATGAGAATACAAGTACTGTTCAAGTTAATAAGCTTCATAGAAAGCAACATCCAGGTAGGGGATATCATTTCTTTCACACTCTTATGTAATATCATTTGCTTCCATGTTCGTAAGTGATTTTATACTCATAAAGGTTGTTATTCATTCCGTATTAATTTGTGGGGATAACCTGTCCGTGCGGATTGACGCATGCCTGGTGAATATCCATTTATATTCTTTCCTTATTACTCTGTGGGAATAACCTGTATGTACGGAGTGTCGTACCTGGTGAATATCTTCTTGTATTCATTCCTTATTACTCTGTGAGAATAACCTGTATGTACGGAGTGTCGTACCTGGTGAATATCCCTTTGTATTTATTCCTTATTAATCTGTGGGTATAACATGTCCGTGCGGATTGACGCATGCCTGGTGAATAACCCTTCGTATTCATTACTCATTAATCTTTTGTGGAAATAATCTGTCTACGCGGATTACCGCATGACGGGTGAAAATCCATTTGCAGTTTCATATATTCTTTTATACTCTTATAACATATCATTTCTTTTATACTCTTTAAGTGATATCTTTTTCTTTCATATTTCTCCATTTATGATAAGAAATCTCTGTTTGTTTCCAAAATTTTATTTTTAAATGGTGAAAATTCCTGAAAATTTGTAGAATATCCTTAATAGTTTGTGCTTCATCTAATATCTTTTCACCTGAATCTTTCTATTTCGTTTGATACGATATAGTTGAATCGTGAATTTTATTCTTGAATATCATTCTTGAATTTGACACCACAATTTGGTCATCATGTTGGCAATTTGGTCAACCTTCGATACTGGATAAATTAAACATTCATTCTTATTCTTGATCTCACTGTATTCATTTTATATCATTGTCATCATCTTCATATTTAAATTGTGATGATAGTTCTCTTTGGCTCATAGTGCAAAGATGAACTGACGTGACATGATTTTGACCAAACTGTGTATTGGTATAATCATGACTTTTGGTGTTACAAACAAAGGCGTATGGTGAAAGTTCTCTTTGGCCCGTAGTGCAAAGATGAACTGGCGTTTGGCATGATCATGACCGGTGGTGTTATAAATAAATATCTTTGGCACATAGTGTAAAGAGAGGTTGTTGAATATAAATTGTTGATTTGGATGTTCATAAACAGGAACTGTTGATTGGTGTTACAGGGATAAAATATTGGTGGTGATCCTTTAACTTATAGAAGATGGTAGATATTATAATCTACTTAACTCTCCTAATGGATTGTTCGTTCCGCTGCAGTTGTTGTTATTGAATAATTATAATATCTTTAAATCTCTGATTTATTTCGGTTGAAGGCGAAAGATAATTTTATTCTTCATTATCTTAGTCATGATATTTCCTACTGGCCTATTTGTGCTCACCCTTTTCTTTTTTGTTCCATTGTTCTTTTCAGGAAAAGAGAGTGTAGCGGGGACTAGCCGGAGAATGGAGTGATGGTCCGAGACAATAGAAGTATCTCAATGCATTACTATTAGTGTGGCAATAAGTGTATTGAGAATTTAAGATGTATTTGTATTGTGTTGTCGTATTTTGCACAATACTTATTAGTTGTAAATGAGAAAATTCGTATTTGTATTTATATTTTGTAGAATATTATTGGCGACTCAAAATGAGTTGTATGGACCTATTTTGGGAGCGTCACATCAACACTTCCGTCCCTAAATTGGAATAGGACTCTTTATTACGTCAGTTACTATACTTAGAACTCAATCTCCTTAAATATGGGAAGTCAAGTAGAATAAAAGTACCACAACTCAACTAGGACTGTAGTATTCTAGAATGCCAAGCCTTCTGACTGAAATATTCTGTCACGTAGCACAGGTCCCACAGAATCATGCCCTAACAATCATTAAATCAAAAAAGTCTACAAAATCATGGAAGTACTAACAATATATATATATATATATATATATAGACACATTTATTGTATACCTAAGAGTGTATCTCTCGCAAGCGTTAATTATATATGTGTAAAGTATAACATACAAAATAATAAATTAATAAATTTGTAAAGAGCTCCCGTTTTAAAGAATAAATTAATATAAGAAAAAGAAAATCAAGATGTTTAACATCTCTCACTAATGAACAAATGGTTTTTTTCTCTCAAAGACCACATGTGGGGCCATAAATTATGATCTTGATCGGAATTTTTAAAAATAATATTTGTTTTAAAGTTGAACACGATAATTGAATTTACATTAGACCAGAGGTAATAGTGTAATAGTAAAACCTCTCCTTTTACGTTACAATGTCACATGTTTGAGTTCTGCCAGTAAAGTCAAAACTTGCACAAGTTCGAATCTACCCGCTAAAAAGTCAGAACTTACATAAGTTCAAGTTTATTTGTCAACAAATTCAAAATAAAGGTTCGAATCTATCTGTCAACAAAGTCAAATTTTGCATAAGTTAGAGTCCATCCGTCAATAAAATCAGAATTTACACATGTTCAAGTCTATTCATCAACAAAATCAGAATTTATACATGTTTAACTCTATCCGTAAACAAAGTCAAATAATACTATACTATATCTAATAAAGGTAAATTTTCCCTATACATTCTTGATTTCTCCTAATTCACTTCCCAATCATCTTTTTAAAGACAAAAAAAAAATTATACCTTTACACTCTGTTTGTGAATTTTTCAGACTAGGATTTCAAAATGTATTCCCTTCTCTCCAGTGTTTTATCCTTTTCTATATTTGTGAGTTGCTAAGGAAAGCAAATGATGTTTTATTTTGTGATATATTATTAATATATTGAATATAACATGTTTAATGCATGTGTTACAAGTAAGGGTAATTACGGAATTACAATAAATTCATTAAATTCATTTTTCTTTCTTTAGCTTTCTTACCGTTTTGGTCAATAAAATATTTAAAAAATAGTAGATAAAAACAAATTGGGGACATGAGTTGTAATTTAAAATTTATTATATTAGCTTAGGTTTAGTAGATAAAAACAAATTGGGAATATGAGTTGTAATTTAAAATTTATTATATTAAAAGTTGAGGATAATATGATAATTATAAAAATATTACTTATTCTAATTTCTTTTTCGTCCAAATTAGACCAATTTTGGACGAAAATTTTTAGCAGAAAAAGTGGCTAAATTTCTATTTATTTTTTTTTCTTTTTTGTTTATTAAAAAACTCAGAAACATAAAAATTAAAAAGAAAACTTAAATTTTCCGTCTATTTCTTTTCTGTTTTGTCAATTTTAAGACTCAAAAACAGAGTGTAAAGTGTAAGCACTGTGTAGATACACGCTCTCGGGGTCATTTTGGTACTTTGTTTGTAACAAAACAGCACCATGTTTGGGCATCTGACCGCATTTTGCTCAGCCTTGTAGAGAGAGAAACAAGAGGAGAGAGAAAAATGGACGAGAGAGATGAATTGAAGATGAAAGCTCCCGCAACAGCAAACCCTAATCCAGACAATTCCTCCAAAAGTAAAGAAGAAGGAGAGCTCTCTACATCATCCGACGATAATAATGTATAAATTCACCCGCTATTAGAATTTCATTACGTTGCTGTTCCAATTCATCAGAAGTATACGAATTTATGTTAACATATATAATATATCAATTCCCAATCTGTATAAACTTATGTCTTATGCATGAATTGCTTCTCATGTATCGAAATTGGAGGTCTATTTGGTGTTTTTATTCTTATGAGTTCATTGGTCATTCCAGTTTGATTTATTCTGCTGGTTTTTTTAATGCATTTGAAACTTGTTTCCCCTTTGGTTATACTCACTGATTTCATATATATCTCTCTCTCTCTCTACTTCTTTTCTTTTCTTTTTCATATTTCTTTTTTTTAATAATTTTTTAAAATTTCTTTAGCTACTAATTTCCATAACTTTTACTCTATAAACTCCCTTACTTACAAAACGAGAGCCCCATTTCAGGAAAACAACATGTTTCTGAAGAGAAGTCAGTTTCCTATTTAACTATCTATCTCAATTGTAAATGTTTATATTTATCGTATATGAAAAAAAACTAAGTTTGATATCTTCTCATGAAGGGAAGATTTGGAAATATCATGCCATTTTAAGTCTATTTTTAGAGTAGAGACTCTCATTTTGGGACTGGGAAAGTAGTCTGTGTTGCTTGTCCTGATCTTTATAGGTGTGTATAGAGTATAGACCTGAATGCATTTAAGCATTTTTCAGCTGGATTGCTGTAAAGCTTGTTGGGCTAGTCTAATTTAACTTCCCCTTGGTACCTGATCTTAAAACTTAATTATGTTAATTGTCTTCCTGATCTTGTTAGGAGTGTATAGACCCGAATGCATTTAAACTCTTTTCAATTGGATTGCTTGAAAGCTTGTTGGAATAGTTTTAACTTCCCTTTGGAACCTGTTTTTAAAACAGTATAGTTTATGTGTCACAGGAAATTCCAGGTGGCTCCACTACTCAGTTGGATGGCAGAACTTTGGCTCAAAAGGAGCCTGTTCATGTTGCTCCAGTGAACAAAAGTGTACAACTTGTCAAGACTGGTAGGAGTTAACTGTTAAACTTCAATATTTAAAGGTTCTACCTTAATCACTAAGATATGGACTATGGAGCACCAATTGGATCAATTTCCCACTCCGTATGTTTCAGATGGTTGCTTGTTGATTTTTTCCTCAGCCTTACTCTTAACTGAACTGGAATGATAATTTGTTTTGTATAGTCAGTGGTAGATATATATATTTCCAGTTAGCGTGGTAATGCACCATATATCTAGGTATTATATGTGTTCTTATAAAAAAAATTCAATGCATGTTTCCTTATATTTTAGACAGTCTAATGCACCTAGTGGGACACTCTGTCTTTTCTAATTTTATGAGTATCCCTGCCATATATGGTTACTTACTGTAGCTTAGAGTATTTGTCAGATTCTGCAGGAATTTATATGTCAATAAACCTGTACCTTGACGTTTCCTGCCAACTCTGCAGCGGAGTCTGTTTTGACCAGTAATCCTTCAAGGGTTGTTGGTGCAGCTTCCAGATATTCTGTACAACCAAATTATCATAAGAAGTTTGAGAAGAATCGAGTGCCATTTGTAATAAGCTTCTCCGATGATGACAGCGGTAGTGACTCTGAAGAGTGTGGGCAAGGAAATGCATATGAAACTAAAAATGTTGCGGGGGTAAATGGAAGACATCCTGCTGCTTCATTTGCAAAATTGCAAATGTTGCCAGGGAATGCCAAAAAAGGCACCATGGTGCCTAGAAATGTGTCTTTGAGTCACACATTTGTCTCATCGATGACCAAAGATAATGTAGCCTCTTCTAATAATGGCAATCCTGTATTAGGCGAGAAAAGATCTCATGTTAAACATATAAATATTCTTAACAAAAATAAAGCAGAACAGGAACAGGGCTGCAACCAAAATGTTCATTTGAATAGTAGTAAACTTCAAGACCTACGACAGCTAATTGCAATTAGGGAAAATGAATTAAAGCTTAAGGCTGCCAAGCAAAATAAGGAACCAGCCTCAGGTAAGACTGATAGTGCTACAAATTTGAGCAACAGAGCGACTAGGATACGCAGAGAAGCTCCTGCTGATTTTGTACATCTTGAACTAAAAGAGCCAGACAAAAAGCGATTAAAAGTCGGTGAATCTCATTCATGTAAGGTAAATTCAGATGGCAGGAAAGGTATTGCTGCTGTAGAGTCAAATTTATGCTTAGAGAAGTCTGTGTTGGAGCACTGTGGTAAGCCGATTGTTGATAATCATAGCTGTTGTGACAAAGAAATTGCCCTTGGAACAACACAATGGCAAAATGAAGAGGAAAATCGTGGCTCTGTTTTGGCTTCAAATTTACATAGTGTTGTGGAAGGTACTTTTTTTTGCTTCTTTATGTCAACTTTTTCTCCATGCCCTAAGATATCTAATAATGAGAGTGCATATGACTGTGCAGGTACTACTGTCATCCCTAGTAGTAACCAGTGTAACGGGATCGTCAAGTTTGCTGGTCCTTCTGCAAGAGTTGCAAATAGGCCTTTGGAAACTTGTCCAAAAAAATCAGTAAGTTGTAATCAAATCATACATGAGATTTTTAATACTCTTGAATGCATGGTACAATCACATTGGAAATTGCATGTTGGACCTAGCAGATTGGATACTCTTTACTACCTGTTGTCACTTATTTTTTTTTTTTGGGAGTGGGGGTGACAAATTCCAACTTCATTTAACTAAGAAAGATGGTTTAAAAAGGGGTGTTATTGTACATTTTTGTTAAGAAGTTAATTTAGTTATTGTGCCATTCATAGTTTTTATTACTAATTTATAACGACAATAGGACTATAGGAAAGCGTCTGTGTTTCTTTCTCTAGTGTTTTGTTTAATGGAGCGAAAAATTTAAAGTGTGGTAATCACATGCTTGTCCTACACATTAACACGATTTTTCGGCATGCTGGACCAAGCATATAGGATTCTCATTATAACCGGCTGTCCCTTTTAACAGTTTGAAAAAAGAACTTCATTAACCTAAGAAGGACATTGTGAGAAGGGGATTATTATGCAAGTATGTCAAAAAGTTAATGCAATTACTGTTGTCAGCATTGTTTTACCATTCATTTATTTAATATCTGTTGTAATGATAGAATTAAAAGCAAATAAAAATGTGTCAATTGATGTAAACATAATAATGAATGTGCTTGTGGCTGTGCTTCCATATGGAGATACATAATTATGTTTACTGCCATATGGATACATTGTTGTTAGCTTTTACAAATTTATGCTCTCCAATGACTAGTTAAGGGATATGGCATGTCTCTTTATTTAATATTGTTTAGCTTATTCCTTTTACCAGAAATCCTAGATTCCTAGTATTGTTTAATGCAGTGAAAAATTCATACTATACGTCTGTTAAGGTCGGTAAGCACTTACTCATCTTACAAATTCTCACTACTTCTTGAAAATATGAAAGTACCATATTTGAATCTAAATACTTGTCTTACAAATTCTCACTGCTTCTTGAAAATATGGAAATATCATATTGAATCTACATTATATGGTGAACAAAAATGGAGTACTCAAGACAAATACCCATTCTCTCAACACTTACGGCAACATACTATTAGCCTGGAGGCCCTTGACATGTCCAGATTAGAGGATAATCAACTAAGCGACTATATACAACAGGCCATAATCCCTAATTACAAAGATAGAATGAGATAAAAGTTGTGAAGGATACATGATATTAAGAGATTTGAGACAGATTCTAAAATTAGCATTAAAAGATCAGTAATCGGATGAGGAAAATGTAAATGTGGCTGTAGAAAAATCAAGAAGACCCCTTTTTTCCAGTTACTTTTGCGATAGGCGAATGAAGATTGATATTCATGTCTCTCCTTTTAGCAAATCGAATAATTACCACAAAATTAAAATTTTATTCAAGAATTTCGTGTGTTAGAACTTCTTTAAATGAATTTTTAAAAACAAAAAAAATTCAATAATTTAAGGAAACAAAGACTAGTTGTTTTCCATTTAACCTCATATCTCCTTTTCAAGTCTTTTTTGTTACTTTACTTCTCTTTTATAATTCTTGCATTTAACCTAAAAGAGGCTCAAATAAAATCCAAGATGAATAAAGTTTCTTACAAATACAATCAAATGTAGGACAAAGAAGAGTACTTGGGGTCTAGGTTTTATAGCTAAATATTAGGGTCTCTCAATCGCAAACAAGATTGATAGATGCCTTATCTCTGCAAAGAATGACCAATCCCCAAAATGTTTCACTCGGCAAATATTCTTTGTATTCAAATTTAAAAAATCGGTCGCAATCAAAATCTAAATTTTAAAAACTACTAATATTTCATAAGTTAATCAACTTGTGAGGATTATGACACTATTTAAATCAAAACGTTACTGTAAACCATAATGGAATAGAAAAACCAAAACATTAATGGATTAGGAAACACTAACTACTAAATATCAAAATCCCTACATTAATTGCGCTTTATCCCTCACTTCTAATAAAATACTTAACTACATCAATTACTTCCCAATTGAAAAATCTGAAAAATAAATAACTAAATCTAGGTTTTTTGTTTTCATCACCACCATTGACAACAATTAACAGTACTTGATCTGCCAGTTGAGTTTAGAGGTCCCTCCTCCTTCCACGTCTTTATCTTGTTCCTTTTGAGGGAATTACTTGATTGAGTTGGGTTAGTGTTTTTCAATTTTACCTTTTTCTGAATTCATCAAAGAAATTCCAACATAGAATTGCTTTGTTAAAATTTAATTTTGCGGCCGTTTTTCAACTCTGAAAAATAAGCAAGGAACCACAATCTTTATTCGCTATCACACACTTAAACAGTACAAAATAAATGGAAAAGGAATGATTTGCTTTTCTTGATCGATCTATAGCCATGTTGACCTTTTCTTCATCTGAATATTTATCTTTTAATTCTAATTTTAAAATTTCTTTGATTCAAGTCAATTCCCTTGTATTGTAGTGAAACTTATTTCATTCTATCTTTGATTGTGATATATAGGCTTTCGGTTGATTATCCTCTAATTTAAAAATGTTAGGCTAGGAATAACATTGTATTGAAGGAGTGGGATTTTTTTCTAAGGTATGTCATTCTTGTTCAATGTTCCCAAGATAAATGAAGATTTTAATGGATATATGTTTTTTGAAAATTTGGTATATATATCTACTATTTTGATTTCAAAGAATTATTTGTAGAAATAGATTTTCTCTTTTTCAAAATTTAGAAATTAATTCGAGTTAAATTCAAACAATCACATTGATTCACCCAAAATTCTACCCACCATTTTTAGTCCTAAAATCTACACATGAACGCCTATGCTGTTGAAGTGAAACTATTGATTTCTGTGAAGACTTTGTGAGCTAGAGTGTATAATGTATATTATTCCTTACTTATATACATGATTAATCTTCCTATCTTTGTCTCAAAGTTTAATCTCTTGTGCAAAATAGAAGTTCCAAAATTAAAAAACTTCCACCATACTGGAGTCAAATCTTACTGTCACCATCTACCATCATTGTTACAATCTCTGTCTCCATACTACCGCAAACCAATCCATCTCTCTTCTTCCTTTTTATGCCCTTTAATTAATATAAACTGAGAAAAACTTCCTCCAACAATGGCATCCCACATAGGATAGATTCACCTTCCTTTCTTGTGCCATTTCAAGTATTACTCGCCATCTCTTATTATCTTTGTGTATATATAAGTATGCATTTATAATTCAATTGGCGACGTTATTGACCTTGATGACATGAAGGGACTATGAATTTGGGTGACGCCCTGACCTCCAAATGCAGCTCTAGTTGATGGTCAGTTTGGTAATTCCAAATAAGAGATAGTAATTTAGGATTGAAATAAGGGAGGAAGAGGAGAGACCGTAGAAAACAACTGGAGAGAAGTTGTGCCATGTGTTTAATTTTTTATTTTTTTTATTTTGAATTTGAAAATTTCCTGGATATTCAATGCTGAGTAGAGAGAAAATGGAAGGGGCAAAGAAGATAAGGACAATGTAGTTGAACTGTTGGATGTTTCAGGAGTTGCATATAGAAATAGAGGTGTTGATGTTGAAAGCTTTGACATTAATAGAGTTGAAAGAGATGAGTGGGTTCTAAAAAAATACTCCCTCCATTCCACATTTTTTGCAACACCTTTTGTGGTACGGAGTTGCCAAGTACTCCCATTGACCTAACAAATTACGTTTTGATACTTAGTTTCCAAACATGGTACTCTTACTTTTCGAAACTAAAAAAAATTGAGCTGCCCAAATATATCTTTATCTTCTACTTCTAGTTGCACAAATTTCAATATTTTAATTTTGTATTGGATGTTTAAACATGACGCATTTACTCAATTATTTTTAAAGCAATCAACTTATTGATGTAATTAAAATTCTTTTTGAAAATTTAGCTTTTGTTTGTTTTTATTTTTAAAAGATTTCTTATCTATATAAAGCTACTCTTGTGGTACCATTTCTAGCATGTAGTGTAAAGCATTCTTGTTCCATCCATGAACTGAAACTATCTGTTTTCAGGTACATTGGTGAGACGCGAGTTTTAAGACGTGTTAAATATTATTAATTTTTTAAATATATTCAAGTGTTTTTTTTTTATTTATTACAAATATAAAGTAATGTTCAAATGTACTTTTGGTACATCTTAAATCTGTGCCACGTGCTAAATTTTTTTTTGCAAATATTGTGGGATGGAGGGAGTAAAGAATGAAATGCAAATATGAAGAGGATATTTAGTTATTACAAATTCTTCCTCTTTCAAAATATAAGAGCAAAATGACTTTGTAAAATAAATCTGTCTCACTTCTCAAGAGGAGAAACAATCTTCTTGTATATTACATTTTTAGTAGCTAGCTCTTATATATTAGAATGGGTGGAGTACCTCATTTCATTGTTAGAATCAAGCTATTGCTTTCTTCTGACTCTTACGTATATTTCACTCGTTGGGTTTGGCTGAAGTTGAAAATCTTTTCTTGAATATTTCACTCGTTGGGTTTGGCTGAAGTTGAAAATCTTTTCTTGAATGTGAAGGTGAACCATAATTGATCAATAGAAATGCTTAAGCTGGAGGTGGAAGCATGAGTTCAGAGTTAGCATCGAAAGATGGCATAACAGGGCTTGTGATTGTAAACCGAAGGATAAGGCAGCAAAGTGGATGGGATGGGTAGAGAGGTCCCAAAACTCCTGAATAGCGATTGGCGCTTTTGGGAGAGTGGTTCACACACCCAATTAGTTTGGATGCAAATCCTAATAGAGAAACTAAAACTTAAATCACATGCGTGTATGTGTAGGTTTTACTTTTTAGCACATGAGATTTGGGCAAACCCATAGTTACTGGATACTCTTACTCACCTAGCGAACTGCTTATTGGTATTTTCGTACCCAATCTATTCTTACGTCCCACAACTCTAAATTTAATGTACCGCACTCGTATCTCTTTCACGAATAACATTTCTATTGAAATAAAAATTAATACATAGACTCGAGAGGGCAATACCGGCAAGCTACTTGGTTTAATACAATACAAATATCTAAATTATCTATCTATCTATCTATATATATATTGATATATATATGTATATATATACATATATATATATAGAGAGAGAGAAAGAGAGGGAGAGAGAGAGAGGGAGGGAGACTTGCACAAGAAGCATACCATCAATCAATTAGATTACAAGTTATTTACAATGTATAATGTGTGAGAGCGTCTCGGATAATCATACTAAAGCGGACCGCAAACCTAAATACTGAACCGACTATACCTACCCCCACGTACTGCGTACCAGGTATGTTGTTTACTGCGTCCCCATATCTGTACCACACACAGAACGCACAACGAACCAAACAACACTGGGCAAACTACATGTGGTTATCTACATTTCAATCTTTCCATTTTTAGACAAGAAAATTTTACATGAAAAATAAAGCTGTCTTAGCTTGGAGTTTGAATATGTTACGTATTTGGATTGCGATTGTATGTTTTGGCATACTATTTATTATTGGCCTTTGAAATTAGCTCCGGGGGATGGTACTCATATTAGTTAGTATGTTCCATGTGACAAGTGATATGTCAGTTATTATCCGCTTATAAGAATGAGGTGCATTGTGAATGTTAGGAGATTGTTACAATTATATAGCAGTTAAGTAAAGCTTTTCATCTCTTACTTTTCAATTGAGATGATTCAGAATCTTATAATACCAAAAACTAGTTGGGGTAGTTGAAAATGGATTCCATATGTAAGCGTAAAATTATTATGGATTCATTTTCATGAGAGAGCTATTTTTTTTTTTTCATAAGAGAGCTAGTTTTTTTACAGCTGGCTCGCAGCGCCTGATGCAATTCTCCTTTGCTTGTGACAGGCTACTGTGCCAAAAAATTTAGGCTGATGTTTACCTTTAAATACAATTGAAGTAATTAATTTCTAAGTATTTATATTTCTGCATTCATGTTTTTACTTTCCAGCTCACTGTGGAGTTGAGACATCCTATTGAGACGAATCATCAACCCCCATCAAGGTCCATCCAAAATGATTTTGTCCCAAACAAAGCAAGGCATGTACATAATTCATCTAGAAGCATTGAGTTGCATGGAGTCAGGTCTGAGGAGAAGGCTATAGAGCCTGTGTCGAAGGATACATACCAAGCTTGCTCTAGCCACATTCCAGATAGCAACTTAGAGACATTTGATGTATGTTTCCGACAGTCTTAATTTTCAGTATTTTGTTTTATTGTCGACTTTCATGGGATTTGCTTCTTTTTGTGGCTGACTTCATTTTATCTTCTTTGTCTTAGACATCTCTGAACAATTTAAGCTTCTGGGATAGTTTGCGTAAGGAAAATTTGTCAGGGACAAGCAGCATGGATATTCTGACATTAATGGAGGTTGAGGAATTGCAAGATAAGGAACTGGAGGAAGCGCAAGAGCATCGGCGTAAGTGTGAAATAGAAGAAAGAAATGCTCTTAAAGCTTATCGTAAGGCCCAAAGAGCTATGATGGAGGCTAACAGCAGATGCTCATATCTATACCGTAAAAGGGAACTTTATTCAGCCAATTTCCGATCTCTTATGATGGATAATCCAAGTATGTTCTGGCCCTCAAGGCCACATGATCACCTTGGAACAGTGCCGAATTCTTCCAATAACATGCCTGAAGTTAATATGCATGTGGGAACATCGAACCATCAAATGGAGTCTGACTTATATGCTCATAATCAGTGCAGATATAATTCAAATGTCAGATCTGGTAATGTAGCCCTTCAGAATTTGTGTGATCAGCAAGAGGATCAGCATGAGGATGATCAAGATTTGGCATCCAATCCCTGCAGTGAGCCTGATGCTAGTACGTCAGATCCTCGAAAGGACAATGCTGAAGCAAATGTTGCTTGCTCTCAATCCAGTGATTTGAATGTGTCAGTAGATGAAGGTGATGAAACTTTCCCAGTTGATCACGAGGCTGACGAGGGTAATTTAGATCATCAGAATAAGGAAGAAAAATATAATGAAAAGCAAAAGCATGTATATGATGATTTAAGAACATTAGATAGCTCTCAAGATTCTTTACTTCTTGAAGCATCCTTACGATCTCAACTGTTTGCAAGGCTAGGAATTAAAAATCCATTAAATGATAGGAGGCCAGGCCAGAGCTCGGAGCCTGCAACAGAAAGCAGTGCGCAGGTTGACTGTGACGATAAAGTGAAGACGAGTATGGTGAACTTAACATTGTCTGAGGCAGAGAAAGATCAACCTTTTGATCTCAGAGGTATGTAATCTTTACTCTAGTTCTTTATGAGCCCACATCTTTGAATTGATATTTAAATACACTTAATGTGATTTTCTAAAATTTAGAGTTTAAGAGAATACTAGATATATGATAAATGATAGCTATAAATTCTTCATCATGGTATTACTCTCTCATTCTGTTCTTGCCTTCTTGGTATATTAGCAAAATGCTTAGTTTGTGACGTTATGCGTTTAAAATATTATATATTTGAGGGAAGCCAGTGATTATATAGAATCTGTATACATATATTATATGCATTAGTTGCATTAGGTCTTTGCACTGTTGGTGATAAGTGAACCGAAAATTTAAGATCAACTACCCATATGTTGTCGAAATGGTTATATCCCTGCTCTAAATTATACAAATATCAAACAACTATACACTTACTAAACTCTTATCAATCAAACATACTGTCAGGCAATTCCTAGGGCATGCTTAGCTCCCAACATTTCCAGCATCCTGGGAACTCCACTCCAAGTTACACTTAAATTTGCAGCAGGCCTTCAATCTCCTTAGTGATGCCAGCAGGGAGATGTAGCTGAATTGCTCTTCCTCTCTCTCTCTCTCTCTCCCCCCATAAAATTTGCTGCTTAAGTGAATTATTGTTTATGTTTTCCAAGGTTATTCGCTTTCAAGTTGTGGACTGCAGTTGCAGGTGGTCTCTCTCTCTCTCTCTCCTTCCTCCATCCCTCCTCCCATACAAAGTAAATCGATGCTGCCAAAGTTAGTTTCTTGATCTTGTTTCCAGGGTTTTGCCTCTTAGGTTATAGACTGCAGTTGCATGTGGTTTCTCTCTTTCTAACTCCTCATTCTTGGGTACAGGGGAAGACATTGATTGGGAAAGAATTGCTTTATTCACATTCCTTTCTTTCTACCTTCCGTGAGAGTGATGGTGGAGGGAAGAAGTAGCAAACATGGTTGAAAGTATATACTTTTTTGTTCTTTCAATGTATGTGGTTCTTTTTATCTTTGTTTCGCACCACATTATAATTAGTTCAATTATATTAGCCTAGAAGAAAGAAGAGAAAAAGAGAAAGATTGTGAAAGTAAATGTGGTGGTAGTATATTGACTATTAGTCTATTATTCCGTAGTAAACTGTTGGTCTGGTATCATCATCTGTTTGGATTATTAATAATATATTCTGATCCTAAGGCTACGTTTGGATCTTTGAAAACACAGAGGAAAAGAAAGGAAAAGCGGAAAAAATGTGTTAATGAATATAAATATAATTATCTATAATTTAAAAAATGTAATATTCAGAACAATGTTAAAATGTGACGTAATTAATGGTCAAAAACGTACCAACAATTTTTCAGATTTCATTTCCTTTTCCTTTTCCCTCAAGTTTTCCGAGTTCCATACATAGCCTAAGAGAAAATGTTGGTAAAGGAAAAGTGTTAGTATATTGACCATTACTATGTGGTAAAAAATTCTAGTCTAGTATCAGTCTTTTGGGTTCACTAGTAATATATCCTAATGATAATGTTGACTCAATTCAACAGTCTCAACCATGCCTTTTGTCCCAAACTAGTTGGGGTGTGCTGCAAATGAATCCCATGACATTGAAAAGGTAGAAAGATCGAAAGAACATAAAAGTAGAATAAAATAAATAAAATATATATATTTAAAAATATTAAATAATGGTAAAAAAATACAAACCTAGAAAGAAAATAAAATAAACGAAGGAAAAGAGGTAACAAAAAACAGAACTAATAGTAACACCCTACCCAGCCTCCAAAATGCGAATCGCATTCCGCCACTCATTCCAATCATAGGCATGTACTATGTTATATTTCGCTCCATCAAGTCTCTTTACAACCTTCCTCCATGTAATTTTTGTTGCCTCTCCCCCTCCTTATATCGTCCTCTTGATAGCATACTCCTTTTCTCGCCTGAGCATCTAAATGCTACCCGTATTTTCTTTCAAATATCCTTGTTTTTGATCCTATCGATCCTTGTGTGACCATACATCCACCTTAACATTCTCATTTCAACCACTCCTGTCTTATACTCATGTTGTTTCTTAGTCACCCAACATTTAAGTCCATATAACTTATTCGGCCTCGCCGCTGTAGTATAGAATTTTTAACCTTCAACTTGGCAGGAATTTTACGATCGCACAACACCTCTGATGCACTACGCCACTTCGTCCAACCTGCTCTGATCTTGTGGCTTACATCCTCATCAATATCTCCCCCTTATGCAATATTGATCCCAAGTATTTAAAATCATCTTTATTGGGCACCTCCCGTCCTTACATATTCTACTGTTAAAATGTATACTATGTTAAATGTACTTGTAACAAACAAATGTCGAAGCAAACTATTTTCTAGTAAGTTATATTTTCTTGATTATATGCAATTCAATCCTTTTTTTTTAATATAACATTAATCCATTTTATTTCAAATTCAGGCAGTGAGAGGGAAAAAAGAACCATATCTGAGCTCCCTGTGCAGATCAAGAACAAGTGCCACGTTGAGAAGTTCACTTCAAATTATGGATCTCCTACCACTGATCCTTTGAACAACTGTTTTTCCACTGAAGGTCATAATTCAGTTAGATCCATTAGCTTTCTGTATCCAATCATGAGGAGTACACTTAGTCACATGAAAGTTGTAGACATGATTAGTTTAGTTCAGTCACATACTAGATGTCAGAATATTCACCCTTTTTACGTTTATGATAAAACGAGCAACGGTGTTGGCCATTATGGAATCAAGTCAATCTCAATGGAAGATACTTCAATGGATACATGTTTCAGTGAAGTTGGTTCTTACACCTGCTATCCTGAAATAGATCCTCTTTGGCCGCTTTGCATGTTTGAACTAAGAGGAAAATGCAACGATGATGAGTGTACTCGGCAACATGTCAGAAATTACTCACCCAAAAATATGAAAAATGGCAATGCTGCTGGTATGGTTATTCTGTCTCTGATTCTCTTCATAATGAGTTTTAAGCATTTCTATATTTAGAATTCATTTTCTTGTACAGATGATCAAGTTATGGCATCATCACTTGGAGTAAAGTCTTCTGGTGCAACAAGTGTCTCTAGGTCCCTGGATCTTCTTGGTATTGCTCCACCATCATATCTGGTCTGCGCAGACATTCTGAAAGCTGATCTGCATCCATATAAATCTGTTCTAGCACAAACTGAGGGACGTTGCTGGCAGAAGAGGTTCAGTGCTGCCTTGGTTCTATCAAGTTTACTTCCAACAAGCTCCCCTTCAGACGAGCCATTTTTGCACGGCCCTGGGCCTCGCATCGAGTCTTATGGTAGTTGGAACAGGCAATCGTCATTCTTTTACAGTAGACATGGCACAATGGTTTGTCAAAATATCTTTGCTTTTCTTGATCTATTTGTCTTTCTGTTATATAATTTTGTTTCTTAAGCTACTAGTGTGTGTTTTCAGAATTATTTGATACACTTTTGAAACTGGATCTTTACAGCTAGTTCTTATCTAGAGATTTATTGCTGAAACATATGTGCATGTAGTGTACTCCTGACATGTTTAAGGAGAAACATGCTAGGAATGTTTTGGAATTTAAGTTAATTGGTATACATATCCAATTTGTACTTGGGCATTTGGGATGTTGTCCATACATTTTTCATTTAGGCTTTCAACAAATATTCTTAAAAACACCTCCATCCCATCTTATTGAGCTTGGTATGTTCGATACTCTTGCCCATTCAGCCCCATCTGGAACTATAGCTTCTATTTAATTGTTTGCAATCATGTCATTCTCCTAGCCTTGTTCTCAATTTGAGTACTTTGGCAATCAATTCCCTTATGTGACATTCTTTGGTGCTTTATACATACATACATATATATATATACTGATATATATATATATATATATATATATATATATATATTGTTAAAAGCCATATTTGGGGCTGAGAGTAAACAGAGAATTGATGAATATGAGAGGTACGTGAAAAACAAAGGATAAAGATATAGTGGAAGTAGATAGGAGAAAGTGAACTATCAACTACTAACACTTTATCTTTGCTGGAACATGGAGTATAAGTGGTAAAAAATTTGGATGAACCAGTCATATGTTCTGTAGCACCTGAATCAATAATTCAAGAGGTACATGCAGAAGCAGCATTAAGTGCATGAGTAAATATACTTGACTGGACATGATGAGCGGAGCTAGGATTGGACAAAAGTGTCCGAAAAGTTAATATTTCCTTAGGAGTGAGACCACTATGATCAGTGGATGGAGCACTAGGAAGAGTGGCTACCAATGGTGTAGATGTCATTGTAGTCATACGAGCCTGTGATCCATGGTCACGACCACTTGTGGAACTATTACGACCACCTCGACCTCTAGGAGGTATGACGTGGAGTTTGTAACAAGTATCACGAGTATGATTTGATCTCCCACAATAGTCACATTCACGAGGATCTTTCTCAGCAAGGGTTTTTATTGGAGTAGGAAAAGATCTAAAAGAGTGGGCTGCTATGCTATTAAAGCCAAACGTTCAGATGCACCCCGAGTCATAACACGTTGTCTACTCTCCTCCCGCTGAACTTGGGCATGAGCCTTTTGTAAAGAGGGAAAAGGAATCTGAGCAATCAACCTTGCTCGAACTTGATCATATTCATAGTTAAGACCGGCCAAGAAATCAACAACCTGATCTTCTCCAACAAACTTTTGATAGGTAGCCGCATCCTCCGTGCATTTGGCTGAGAAAACTCGGTAATGATCAAGTTCTTGCCAAAGAGCAGTGATCTCGGCATAATATTGAGCCACCGACTTATCTCCCTGAATTGTTTCTCGAATTGACTCTTGTATGTCATAGGCCTCTGACATATCACATGTTTGGGCAATAGCCTCCCATAGCTCATAAGTTGTCCCTAGAAACATATAATTGCTCCTCATGCTCGGTTCCATTGAATTGAATATCTATGGTTTCACCATAGAATTATCAGGCTTCCATTCTTCCTGAGCAGCACCCGCTTGTGCAAGCATCGTTGTCGTACCATTAATGAAATGCTGCATACGGTTAGCTTCAATTAATAATACGACATGCTTGAGACCAAGCGAGATAATTGTTCCCATCCAACTTAAATGGACTAAGAACCAAAGCATAGTTAAGGTGTTGATTTCTAACCAATTGCCCTTTATTCACCCCAGTAGTATCATCTCTATTGATTGAAATAGATTCTGCCATAATATGGTATAGCAAAAGCAACACGAATATCCAAAGAAATATCAACAAGGATGATTCAAAGGCTTAAAACTATATGGCAGTAAGGTAAACAATATAGTTACTGGCTGCGGGAAAAATAGAGATAATGCCACTGTTCATCGGTACTGCAGCAAGTACTGTACATCGGTATTGTAGCAAGTTACTGTTCTGGTACTATAGCAAAGCACTATTCACTGTCACTGTAGTAGAGCACTGTTCACCGGCGCGTGGGACCTCCTCTGCCGACGCGATAAGTTCCAGAGTGCTTGCCATCCTCTGTTCTTCACGTCCTCTCATATTCATCAATTCTCTGTTTACTTTCAGCCCTAAATATGACTTTTAACATGGTATCAGAGCGACGGGCTATCCTTGAGCCTAATTAAACATTCTTCTTGGCCTTCATTCTTACGCACTTGCAGTCTATTTCTTAAGGGTCAAAGTTACCCATTTCTTAACTAGTACCACTTATCAATTGGGTCAATAGTTGCCTGTGATTTACTAGATTTTTTCTGAGCTTGTCTTGTGACTAGCTTCTTTTGGGCTTGCTTATTTTGTGTGGGTCTTCATATTCATCAAGTTCACGTGCAACCCTCAATACACCGGGTTACACGTGAGGGGAAGTGTTAGAGTATATATCTTGTCTCACATTGAATACCTTGAGAAAATATGTCTAGTATATAATAACTTGGGCCAACTCTTCTCATTGCCAATTGGTTTTGAGTTAGAGAGCTTGATGTCTTTATATACTAGATTTTGGGCCCATTTTATAAATATAATTTATATATACACACACATATATCTGAAGTTATTGTGCTGCACTTGTAAATGTATGTATTTTTTGACTCTAGATTCTTCAACAATTAGTTTAGACCTGCAAATTTGAGAATCTTTCATGTCAATATGTTTAAAATTGGTGCATTCAATATATTGTTGCTTAGTTGTAACCTGTTCCCCTTACAGTCTGACTCTTTTGCAAAAAGATTTATTGACAAGTCTGATAGAAGAGATCAGCCACAACTTGATGTACCATATCTCGTTCCATTTGTAGCTTTCTTTAATTCTAATGGCTTGTTACTTGTTAGTAATTCTGCTACTTTTTATATCACTCTCTCTTATACGATCTTTCAGTCCTCTTTTTTTATCAAGAGTATAATTTCACTCTGTCCTCTTTAATTTAAATTATGTTTTCCTTCTGTTCTAATTTTTTCAATGGTGGTGTTTACTTAGAGTCAACTAAATCAACATTTGATCCATAATGATGAATCCCTTGAGGTGGCTCTTCTTAGTTTCAGTCAGGAGGTTAATAAACAAAAGGGCCGGATTGAGGTAACTATATTATGTGTATACTAAAAATATTGGCCTGTAGCAGTAGAATTATGTTCGAGACTCCTTTTTCTTGACATGTTCTACTTTTTAAAACATGCAGGCCCTTAAGGTGCTTGCTAGATCTCTTGAAGCTGATCCAAAGTCTGCAGTTTTATGGATTGTTTATTTGCATATATACTATAGCAATCAGAAGTCAATTGGAAAGGATGATATGTTCAACTATGCGGTAGGTTGCTAGTTCTTACCCTTATCTGGAACAAAACTCTGAACAAGATGGAAGTTTCTGCACCCAACCACTACGTTACTGCTCCTTTTAATTGCTGTGTGTACTTGAACAATGTCTTAAGGAACTCTAGCTTGGTTGGGACTGTAGATTTAAATGAGAAAGAAG
Source organism: Aralia elata (assembly GCA_034770075.1). Taxonomy (NCBI): domain Eukaryota; kingdom Viridiplantae; phylum Streptophyta; class Magnoliopsida; order Apiales; family Araliaceae; genus Aralia; species Aralia elata. Next base: position 19,778,768 of record CM068382.1, read on the forward strand.
GAAATTTTCCGATAGTGGCTCCATTGTTATCTTTGTAGGTGTGGGGTGGGGCCGTGGGGGTGGTGGTTGTGCTGGACCCCTAGCCAAGCCAAACTCAGCAATTAAAGTAAGGTCATTTATTGGCTATCCTTTAAGTTAAGTTTGATAGTGGTTTATACTTTATTGACTTTGCAAAGAGCTTGACCAGCAGAGGCTGAGCTGCTAGTGTAGAGCGTAGGCTGCTGTCTTCCTCATTAAGTTCCATTGAAAAGCTGCGGTCGGTGATACTTTGTTCGAGGCTAACGTGGAGTGAATTATATTGTTATGTTTTTTCTCCTCGTCCTTTTCACACACATCATCTACGCCTGTTGGAGAATCATTTAATGGCTATTTAAAATACTTTTTTGTTTTATTGCCCTAAATCAGAGGCAGGTCTTTCAATTTGTTTGACTAGGCATTGAATAAGACAGAAACTGGTGGCGGTTTTTAATTCAACCGTCCTTAGGTCCTTCTGTTTGCAAGCATGCTGAATACTTGTGACATATATTGCTTATGCATTGATAATTTTTGAGATACTTCTGGGGGCTGCTTATTGTCCTCATCTTTAGAGTTAGTGTTGTTTTGCTGAAACAAAGCATTTCAAGCTGCAGAAGTCCATTATATGGAAAGAGAATTGCTATTGGCAAGCATTAAGTAATCAAGTTTAACCTTAACACCAGATATGTAGTTGATTGCTGTTTAGTTCATGTAAATTGGTAGTGGTTCATCGAGAAACATGCTAAAATACATGGCATAATATTTGAAACATTATAACCATTCACTAAAGAAAAAGGTGCTGAAGTTTGTTGTTTTTAATTGATCATTCAATTAGCTGGTGCAAATGTGAGTATGTTAGGAGTTTTGGGTTCTCAAAGCTTAAGTGTCAATTCTTTCTACAAAAACAAGGGTCATTAGGATAAGTAAAATATGCTGAGGGGCTTATTGGTTAGGAGTTTTCTCGTAGTAGAAACCACATGGGTAGTGGTTGCCTCATGGTGCATTTTAGCATTCTGGCTCTTGTTATTAGTTCTATAAATAGCTAAGCGTGTAAAGTGTGACTTCATAAATTCAATATTATGTATGAAGAACTTAGACCATTCTCTCTCTCTCTCTCTCTCTCTCTCCATCTCCATCTCTAGTTTATCTTCTTCCCCAAGTTCTATCTATATTCTGCCTTATTCTTCCTCTATTTCTACCATTTAATCTTTGAAACTATTAATTAACTTCTATTGTTTGTGGAGCTTACTATTATGGTTCGAAATCAAGTCTGGCTTTCCTCAAAGCATATGTATTGCATCAAAACTTTCATTTCATGGTGAAAGTTTGCCGGAAACGAGTTTCAGAGTTCTGTACTATTATGTATGTAAATGCTAAAGCTTTACTCTCTTGCATTAGCTGATGAAGTTTGTCAATGCCCCGCCTAAATTAACAAGGCTTTTGTTTTTAAAAACACGAGGGTATGCTGGTACGGTATGACTAATGGACCTCTTCCATGAAGAAGATTAGAACTACTGACGGTAAATAAAACCAAACTTTCTGCTTACCAGTTGCCTGAGCCTATATTTCATAGGCTTCTGTTTTGAACTCAGTTTGGGTTCACTTTATACTCGATTTCTGTCTCTATGTACCTGGTTGCCTGAACCTATATTTTATTGGCTTTGACTGGAACTCAGCTTTGGATCACTTGAGACTCTTGACGTGTAAGCTACCAAGTAATTATGTTAATTAAGAAACAGAAAATAGGGCATGGAGAGGGCGACCACTGAAGTATGACCTTTCTGTTCAAACAGGATTGCATTTAATTGATCTAATATGAAATACTTTATTCTGGGACTTCGTGCAGGTTGTCACACTTTCCTGAGACATTATTATGGACACCTATTTATCACTTCAAAGAGTGATTATAGAAGGTTCGAATTGTCTGTAGAAGTTTGTATAGACTATAGAGCGTACTGAATGCATTCGTGAGCTTGATTGAATCAAGCTGCTGGTTTGCTTCTTTTAGCAATCCATAAGTTCAAAGGATTGGTTCTAGCCATGTGCCTCACATTTTCTTGCCTACATTTAAATTCAAGGAGGTCTATCTCATGCACAAACATAATAAATAAATGGCACAGTACTATAAATTTACACTCCTTTTATAGCTTGAAAAGAGATGGGGAAACGAAACTTTAAAGGAAAGTAGGTGAAAATAGAAGTACCCTCTAACTGGATATACGTCTAACTTCCAACAATAAACGCCTCTTAAAAATCTGATGTATTGTACAATGCTAAAATTAAGTGTTCTCTCATTTTTGTAAGCTTTCATTTTCGCTTCTTTTCCTTTGCATTTTTCCAAGCAAAGTTCTAAGGAATGCTTGTAGTTGCAGTGTGAAATCTGCTCCATTCTTATTCTTTGTTTCTTGTTCTATTATCTCTTGATCCTTCTAGTTTGCAATGGAAAAACTTTCTTCAATCACCTTCGACTCAATGCGTCTGTTCATTTTCTTAATGTCTTAATATATCAGACAATTCATCTGGTTTATGCTATTTAGTTTTATTTTAAAGTGTGAATGCTTGGTTCTGAGGAGTCATCTCTGTTCTCCAGGTTGAGCACAATGAAGAATCTTATGAACTCTGGCTTATGTACATTAATAGTAGGGAGCAGCTTGATGATAGATTGGTTGCTTATGATAATGCCTTGTCAGCACTCTCTCTCCATGCATCTTCTCCCGACAGGGATGCAATGCATGCTAGTGAATGCATCTTGGACCTTTTTCTGCAGATGATTCATACTTTGTGCATCTCTGGTAAGGTTGACAAGGCCATCGATAAAATATATGGATTTCCCTCTAGAAAGAAATCTGATAAGCCCCACGGTCTGTTTCTTACTGATGTCCTTACATGCTTAACCATTTGGGACAAATGTATCTTCTGGGTCTGTTGTGTTTACTTGGTTGTCTACAAGAAACTGCCAGATACTGTGGTGCTGCAGTTTGAATGTCAGAAACAATTTTCATCAATAGAATGGGTGTCCACTCATTTAACAGTTGATGAAAAGCAGCAGGCAGTCAATCTGATGGAAATGGCAGTAGATTCTCTGGCACTGTATATAGATGGTGAATCACTTGAAAGCGAAACTACTCTTAAAGCGGCACACCTGTTTGCTCTCAACCACGTTAGGTGTATAGCCGTGCTTGAAAGCTTGGAATGTAGTAGGAACTTGTTGGACAAATACATCAAACTGTACCCATCCTGCTTGGAACTTGTTTTGATGGCAGCACGGGCACATGAACTGGAGTTTGCGAATTGGAGTTTTGTAGGTTTCGAAGAGGCTCTTAGTAACTGGTTGGAAGAAGTCCCGGGTGTTCAGTGTATCTGGAACCAATATGCAGAATATGCTCTCCAGAATGGGAGATGCAATTTTGTGAAAGAATTAATGGATCGATGGTTTCATTCTGTTTGGAAAGTTCAGGGTTCTCAGCATAATATATTGGATAACATGGATGGTGAGAATTCCTTTGGTTCACCTGATCCTGATGCTTTGATCTGTACTTCTAGTAAGATTGATGTTGCATTTGGGCTACTTAACCTCTCTCTCTATAAGCTATTGCAGAATGATCACATTGAAGCACGCTCAGCCACTGATAGGGCATTGAAGTGTGCTTCTGCAGAGAATTATAAGCATTGTGTGAGAGAGCATGCCATGTTTTGGCTCACTGATGGTTCACGGTCGAAAGATGCTCCTGTCAGTGAAGTGTTGAAGATCCTGAATCAGTATCTAGTTGATACCTGGGCTTTCCCTGCCACAGAACTGTTGTCTAGAAAGTTCATTCAGGCTATCAAGAAACCCCGAGTGCAGCAGTTAGTTAGCAACTTGTTTAGTCCCGTCTCTGTAGATTTTTCTTTTGTAAACTTAGTTCTTGAAGTATGGTATGGGCCGTCACTTTTACCCATAGTATATGATAAAGAGACAGATCTTGTGGATTTGGTTGAAGCTATCATGGAGATACTGCCAGCCAATTATCAGCTAGCCATTTCTCTTTGCAAGCTGCTAAGCAAAACCTCCAGCTCTGCTGCTGTCACTTCCTCCATTTCATTTTGGGCGAGTTCAATTTTGGTTAATGCACTCTTTCAGACTGTTCCAGTAGCACCAGAGTACGTATGGGTAGAAGCGGCAAGTGTTTTGCATAATCTCACCGATATCGAGTCTATTTCCGTGAGTTTCCACAAGAGAGCTCTATCAGTATATCCGTTCTCCATGAAGCTGTGGGAATCCTATCTCAACATATCTAGGATTACAGGAGATGGAAATGCAGTCATAGAAGCAGCAAGGAGTAGGGGAATTGAACTTTATTGACATACTAAGCGTTGGAAGACTGCAAGGTAGGTTGCATTGGCATCAGCTGAAGCAATTTTGTAAGCAACTTTTGTTAAGTAGCATTTCTTAGAAAGCTAGTCCGAAGCTCAAATTATAGATAATACATACTGAAGGAATTTTAGACCTTTTAAGTTTAACTTTGCATTCATAGGACTATAAAATGTTGAGATCAGTTTAGGAACTTTAAAGGTATACACAGTGCAGGACTGAAATTTCAAAGCAATGTAGGATACCCTTATGTTTTATACACTTTTTTCTTTGTGATATTTGGTTGAGCGGTTTACGGATATGGTCATAAAGAGAAAATGTTATCGCCTGCTGGTTTGCCATCATTATTTTACCTCTGCATCATCTTCTTTTTCTGGGTCTTTTTGTCGTTTTAATCATTTGAGCATGTTAATGGTTTTGATTTCTTCTTCCTTTTTGTCCCTCTTTCACTTGTATATTTACATTTCGGTATATAGGTGGCAGTAATTTACAATCTGCCTTGCCCTGGACGGTTTCTACTATATAACAGAATGGCTGGTAACATTTTGTCTCCAAGAGAATTTATTTGGTAGATGTTTGTAAATTATGTTACTTGTATGATACTTGTCTGGGATCATCTACATTTTAGAATGATGCAAATATGCACCACTTGAAAATTGAATTTATTTTAGAGTAAACAATGAGAATAATATGCTTGTCAAAAGGTGAATATTTTATATATGACGGAGATATTTTTTATTGGTTATTGAATAAAAAGTAAATTTTAAAGAAAAAAAAGTGAATATTAGCTGATGAAGAGAGAATGAATGGTACTATGATTTTGGAAGTCGATGTTTCATTAAGAAGGGTGAATATAGTTTAATGGAATCAGAAACTGAGAAAAAGGAAGAAGAGTTGGATATGTGTGTTTTTGCAGAAATACAAGTTGTAATTTTTGTTATTTGTTTGATGAGCTTTATAGTTTTTAATGAAAATTTAAAAACAAGGACAATAAAAGGTCATATAAAGCCCGGGTCAGGAGTAAACCGGTCTTTAGCGACGATTTTTCCGTCGCCTATACAATAGGTTCCGTCGCCTATACAATAGGCGACGGTTTAAAAAAACGGATCAAGAACATACCCCTTATCTGACATATCAAGAATACCTCTTTTAGCGACGGACCGGGCGACGCTTTGGTCCGTCGTCATAGGTCCGGTCCGTCGCTATAGCTTTTAGCGACGGACAACATATAGCGACGGACCGGACCTATGGCGACGGACCAAAGCGTCGCCCGGTCCGTCGCTAAATGGGGTATGCTTGATATGTCAAATAAGGGGTATGATCTTGATCCTCTCTCTCCCCCTCCCCCTCTCTCTCTATATATATATACATACTTGGCCAGGGAGTTATAATCCTTTTATCATCTCAAATATCTTTCCAATTTAAGATCTTTTTAAATTTGATTTATATATTTAATCCAATCCAATCCTTCTTAGATAAGTCTTTCTTCAACTATTCTTACATTTTTCAGTCAACAAGTGCAACCCTCGTTCTCTCGATGGAAGAACCAAGGGAACAGGTTTTGCTATTGATGTTTGTTTTTGTTTAGAGAGATGGGTCATAGGACTTTTCGATCTATTGTTTTAACATGGGACTACCAATGGAAATATCAAATAACTTTTATAATAATTATTAACAACAATTTATTCATGTTTTTTTTTCAAGAATTAGTTTATATAATTTAATATTTCTTGTATATAAATAAATATTATCGATAAGAATTACTTGTAATTTAAACCACTATCCTAATTTTAATAGTTTTCATTCATACCCTATTAAATATTTGGGTCATATATATTTTTCCTATACCTCCCATACCAAAGAAACATATAAGCTATTGAAGCTAAGCTTTCCCTATTTATCATGAAACATGAACTAATTTACTTCTGTTCTTGCACATTTTGATCCTCAAAATATTTATTTTTCTTTTCCTTTCCATTTTGTGTCCTCAAAATATGTTTGAGTAAAATTTTTTTTCCCTTCCTACTTTTGTAGAGTTCTGGATGCTATTTATGATAATAAGTCATCTCATCTATGTTGGGGTGAGATGTTACCATTAGCATGATTTTTGACCTCCGAAGAGTATTTTTGGGTAGAGACAGGCTTTTAAGAAGGCTGTAAGCAATATTTTGAAACAGGGACAAATAAATCTATTCAAAGGGGAAGGGTTCAATTGACCACCCTCAATTTTATTTTATTTTTTGAATTTTTTTGTTAGCGTAGGGGAGTATGACATACTCCCTCCTTTCGGACTTATAAGATTAGTACCGATTTTTTAAAATCAATTTGAGATATTCATAATTGTATTGATATTAATTACATGAATTCATATTAATTTTGAGTTTGAAAATGTTTATTTTTTAAAAAGTTAATATTAATTTTATAATTTAGAACAGAGGTGTGTGTATATATATATGTATGTATGTATGTATGTATGTATGTATATAATCAAAAAAAGAAAGAAAAGTACAACATATAGCTTAATTTGTAAAACAAATCTCAAAAAATAACTGCTGCGCACTATTGGTATTGGAATTCAGAGTTCAATTTAACAGAATCCAAAAAGGCAAACATATGAACATCTGGAAAAACTGGACCAAAATTGAAAAAACAGAGCAGGCTAATAATAATATCTTAGGAGCTATTGGACGAGCTATTCACTTCTAACTAAAAGCAGAGCAGACAGATTCTTGAATGGAATGTCTGCTGCTATTCCACCAAGTCATACTCCCTTTATACTTACAAAGCTTACCATTTCCATTAGAAACTAATCTTTTACAACTTATGAACACAAATTAATCTTCTAATATAACAAAACTAATTTTGTTTAATATATATACAGTAAGGATCTTAGACACACCCTTAAAAAGCTCACCCAACTCACCTATATATATTCTCCTTAAATCCTTCTCTCTCCTCATTTAGGAACTCGGCCACAAAAAAAAACGCAGCAGCCCTTTTCGCTCTCTCTCTTCAGCAAACCCAACATCTTCTCTCTCTCTTCGATATACAGCCCCTTCTCTCTCTCTCTCTTTGATTCACAGTAAGGAGACTCTCTTTGATTCATCTCATCTATCTCCTCCCAAACCCACGACGTATCGACCGACTCTACCTATCTCTGCCCATCTCGTCGATTCACACCAACCCATCGTCGTCGATTCAAAATAAGGTAACAAAATTAGATGTGGGCAGATGAATTTTTTTGCCCATAGTGTTGAATTAGGCTTAATTTTTTACATTTTGTGTTTTGATTTTTAATAATTGGTTTTTTAGGGCTAATAATTTTTGAGGGGCAAACCCTATAATCTGTTAGAGTTTATTAAAATTTGGGTTATGTTGTTGTATAGTAAATTACCCAATTCGGATATTACTTATTGGTTGTTACACCCTTGAGAGGAACTATTGTTTATACTGTATTAATGCTACAGGAAACTATTGTTTATACTTTATTAATGTTTGCTACATTATTTCTATTGAGTGTGGACCTAATCATTTTTTTAAATTCATTATTGGCAGAATTTTTAAAAATGAATGCCATGAACCATGAAATAGATAGTTGTGGGGATAATGCAGAAATAGAAATAGAGATGGAGAGGGATGACTTGACTGAAGAGGATTTGGATGTGAACAATGTTAAAACTGTTATCTACTATCCTCAAGTAGCCGATGAGTTTACGCCTAAGCTAGGTCAAGAATTTGAAACATTGGACGACATTCACACTTTTTATAATACATATGCAATGCATGCTAGTTTTAGTGTGCGAAAGCATACTGATAAAAAAAAGGAGAGAAACAGTGAGATTTGTAGGAAGGCGTATGTGTGTTATAAGTAAGGAAAGGGCAAACAATTAGCCAATGTGTATGCAAAAAGAAAACATGGATCTATTAAAGAAGGTTGTAGTGCAAGAATGGTAGTGGTTAAAAGAAATGACTTGTGCGTAGTTACCATAATTGGTGAAGGCCATTGTCACCCATTGTCAACCTCACATAAGAGACATCTTTTATGATCGCACCGTAATGTGTCAGCTGTCCAAAAATGTTTGAGTCAACAACTTGGCATGGTGAATATACCACAATGCCAACAATTCAACTTTCTTGCAGTGCAGGCGGGAGGGATTGAAAATATTGGTTGCACGCAACGAGATTTGTATAACTTTGAAAGAGACAATCGTAATGAGCTAAAGGGACAAGATGGCGATATGTTGAATGAGTACCTGAAGTTAGAACAACAAAAGAATCCTTCATTCACTTTTACAATTGACACTGACGATGAAAAAAGGATTACTCGTTGTTTTTGGGCCGATGCAACTTCTAGACGATCTTATAGATTTTATGGCGATGTTGTCATTTTTGATACCACGTACAATACTAATCGTTACGGAATGATATTTGCACCACTAATGGGGGTTAATAACCACGGTCAAACTATTGTATTTGGTTGTGCTTTCTTAAGTGATAAGACCATAGATACTTTTGTTTGGCTATTCAAGTGTTTTTTGGAAGCAATGCTAGGTGATGCACCTAAGATGATTATCACTGATCAGGATCCGGCTATGACAAATGCCATTTCACAGATCATGCCTAATACATTTCATAGGTATTGTAGTTGGCACATTTTGACCAAATTTTCAGAGAAGATTGACTCAGTAAAATACAATGTTTATTATAAAGAGTTTTCCGATTGCATTTGGAATTCAGAGACGGTGGAAAAGTTTGACTCCACTTGGGTGGAGCTGGTGGAGAAAAGTGGGTTGACTACTAATAAATGGCTACAATCAATGTATGACATCCGTTGTAGATGGGTACCCGCACATGTTAATCATGTTTTCTCAGCCGACATGTCAAGTAGTCAATGAGCAGAGAGTTCTCATGCATTTTTTAAAAGATTTGTTTCTAAAGGAAATTCATTAGTGGATTTTATGATTCAATTTGGTCGGGGCCTTCAACATCAACGACATGTAGAGTTGGAATCAGATAACAAAGATTTGATTGAGAGACCGAAAATAAAAATTGCCAATCACTTCTTAAGTCAAATGGTTGACATTTATACATACTCTATGTATTATAAATTTGAAGATGAGTTGTGTGAGACCTTGAATTATAAGTTTGAACTTATGAAGGAGGATGTCAACTACCATGTATATAAGATTTGGCGAAGGAATGTCAACAAATGTAACGTAAGAGAAATTCATTATGACAAATCTTGAGATTATACAAAATGCACTTGCAAAAAGTTTGAGAGTTTGGGAATCCTATGTCGGCATGTACTATCTTACTTGAATAAGTACCATGATCTTAACAAGTTACCGACAAAATATATTTTAAATAGGTGGACAAAGACAATAAAATCAAGTAGTATAATTGATGATAATGGTGTGCCGATAAAAGATGACAAATCCTACTTACTCTTGCGGAGTCAATTGATTCAACGTTCTTTAGATTTGATTGATAGTGCTCTCACAAATGAAGAAGCCACAAATGTATTAAAAGAATGTTTAGATAATGGATAAGAAAAGATCAAGCAAATTATTGGGAAGAATGATTTTGAAAGAAACAAGAAAATTGAGTGTGGTGGAATGAGTGCATCCAAGTTAGTTAACATGACTTCTACTTGTGAACATAATTACATTAGGCTGAACCACGTGCGAGCAAAAGGGTGTGGCAAAAGGCTGAAGGGTGGCAAAGAAAGGGCTTTGGGGAAAACAAAAAATGCCAAGAGTAGACGTTGTCATGCATGTGGCCTAGTTGGTGTGACACACGATAAAAGAAACTGTCTGATGCTTAATAATCTGTACGCAAGTTTACTTATTTTGACTTTGCTATTTGTTTAAAATCCTAGTTGGTATTTGTTTAAAATTAATTTTGCTATTTGTTTAAATGTAGAACTGGAGAATCAAATGATGATGCTACAACTGTGTTACAACAAGGTCTTAGTGATTGCCAAATATAGTGTGGAAACTGAAAGGGTGGACATTGGTCTTGTTGGGCTTAATGACTTCTACTTGTGAAAATTTGACATGCTAGCACAATCGCATTTTACTTGTTCAGAGGGACCTGTGCAACCTGCTCTGAGTTTTTGCTTGGTTTGCAGCTGGAGGAAGAACTATTAATGAGGACGCTGGTTTCATGTTTTTTGATTTTCTTGTGAAATTGTATTTATGTGCTAATGTAAAAGTACAGGTTTTGAAACAAGTGGATTTATTTATGTACTAATATTTTGCTCTGTAGTTTAAACAAGCCAGAAAATTTAACAAATGTGAGGGTCCTGCTTCAAAAAATTTGGATGGTCCTGCTTCAAGAAATTATGGACAAGAAACAATAGCTCCTCTCAAGGGTGTAACAACCAATAAGTAATATTCGAATTGGGTAATTTACTATACAACAACATAACCCAAATTATAATAAACTCTAGCATATTATAGGGTTTGCCCCTCAAAAATTATTAGCACTAAAAAACTAATTATTGAAAATCAAAACACAAAATGTAAAAAATTAAGCCCAATTCAACACTATGGACAAGAAAATTCATCTACCCACATCAAATTTTGTTACCTTATTTTGAATCGACGACGGGATGGTCGATGGGTTGGTGTGAATCGACGAGATGGGCGGAGATAGGTAGAGTCGGTCGATATGTCGTGGGTTTTGGGAGGAGATGGATGAGATGAATCAAAGAGAGTCTCTTTACTGTGAATTGAAGAGAGAGAGAGAGAGAGAGAGAAGGGACTGTATATCGAAGAGAGAGGGAAAAGATGTTGGGTTTGTTGAAGAGAGAGAACAGGGCTGCTGCGGTTTTTTTTTGGCTGAGTTCCTAAATGAGGAGAGAGAAGGATTTAAGGAGGGTATATATAGATGAGTTGGGTGAGCTTTTTAAGGGTGTGTCTAGGATCCTTACTGAATATATATATAGATAGATATATAAATAAATGGTTGAAGCTCTGGTTGATATCGGTCCAGTCTCATATACTTCACCTAATCCAGTCCTTCCTCACTACACTACCCAACCCAAGCTTAGGGTTGCAATGACATGCGTCGTCAAGTTTGATCTATCTGCACATACAAGATTAACACCGCGCAAAACATTGTTAGAATCTTGTAATGTGTACTTTTAAAAGTAAGCATAGTTGGTAAGTAGAAAGCAAAGTAGAGATTACTGGTAAAAGTTTCATTTCAAATTTCAAGGCACTGGAGACTAGGAGTGTCTGTGTCACTAATGCAGTATGTAATTAAATTTTTTAAAAGGTTGAACTGAGCCACGGCTCCATAAGGTCCTTCCCTTGTGCATATAATATTAATGGTTTTTATTCACAAAAATTTAAACAGGCAAAATATATAGTCTAGATATAAGTCAAGAACCAACAAAGCAACCCAAAAAAGAAGAGGAAAGATTACATTATTTTGGGTGAACGTCATTCAAAAGTCCGCAGGCCTTGGAAGATGCACAAGTATGATTTCAAAAAAGCGTAAAGCTTATAAAAGAACGATTTCAACAGTTGTGCTTACTGTTCAGATGTCTAGTGACTAGCTCCACAGTGTTAAAAAAAATGAATGAATGAAACACTTCACTAAGTATAGAGCCCTTACAGGAAAACAACAGTGTTTCCTCAAATGATTCAGAAGTTGAATACTACAAAATCCAGATCACCTCAATCTAGATATTAAGATTAGCAGTGCCCCTAGAAAGAATTTTTATTTTGGTAACAAAGAACCAGTTCAACCAAGACAACACTCCAAGCTACACTGCAAACCCTGGGTATTCGTAACGACCCATAAGCCTTGGATAGCAGTTAAGCCCGGGTTTTTTTGCGCAACGTGAGAATTGAACCAATAACCTTCCACTCAACAAAGTAAGGATCTTAACTCAACCCTTGACCGTTGAGCCACCCATGGTTCAAAATCGCGGTAGCAACTTATGTTTCGAAAGGTCATTTTTTTTACTAAGTATCTATTTCGGGATTAGGAGCTTCAATTTTTTCTCAAAGAAATCATGAAAAAATTCTAAATAATAAGAATAATAAGATGAATTAATTAAGTTCACAAAAAACACTATCTATTACACATAACACTGTCTAAATGATAAATGCAAACATCACGCAGAAATGTTTAACGCTACATTCACAAAAATTGAGAAGTAAATTCTTAAGCTAATTTCAAGTTATATTTAACTAGGTACTATATAGCTACAATTTTTTTATTTAATAAGTATATAATATATACATATATATATATATATATATATTTATTTCCAAGTAAAATGACTATAATTTTTTTAAGCTCTAGTTAACTTAGGCATTTTTTAGTATGTATAATTGTCTTTCTGCTACGTAGTGTAGTATGATTTTATAAGTTGTAGTTAGCTTGAATACTAGTTTTATTTTATTTTATTTTTTAATACCAAGTTATGTATTAATTAAAATGTATTAAATACAATTTTTTTTGGTGGGGTGCGTATGGTGCTACTCTGAAATTTCTCCACTATTAGGTCCGAAACCTTTCCGCTACACCGATACACCGAAATTTCCCTGAATTACCCTTTACATGAATAATCACTTACTTTGTGACTCGTATCAAGGTCGCGGTTCAGAAAAGGGCCAAAACCGCTCCAATACGCTGAAATATCAGCCGATATGCTGAAACTTTGAACCGTGGAGGGGGTCTCTAGGAACATATTACTATCATGATTATCTATTCATCAGTCATATACTTATATATGAAGGGCATAGAATAACTTCTTGATTATGATATTATTTTTCTGGAAACACACAATTTAGCAAGATGCATATTCAAAAAGATAGGTGAAATATTTCTGAGATTTATTCTATGCATTTTATTTTGAAGCTTTCCATCTACACGTCAAGCTGAGTCTGCAAAATGCCACAATCCATTTACTTCAACAAATTAAGAAACAGATCTAGCCAGATTAAAACAGGTTTCTATTACTTATTTATATTTTTGGGTCCCAATGGGTTTTATTAAGTCAGGTAAGAAGAATGACAAATGTTTACCCACATTTCATTCAAAATCACTTCCTGTGGCACCGTCTTTAGTCTTCTCCACCTTGAAAAGAACATTCCCTGCAAGCATGAACATAGAGATACTGGTTAACTGGGATAAAGGAAACTAAAAAGAGCACCAAGTAAACAGGATTCTGTGAGGAAATTAAGCAGAACATAAAAACCATAATTGCAATTACAATCATTCTGCAAGTTTGATACCTCGCCAGAAATTTTGAAGCTTAATTGCAGCCAATAGCAACAATTAGGGTCACCACCAAGCCTTCAAGTGCACTGTTATGCAACAGAAGTTCTGGGCTTTAAGTGGTCATGTCCTGTATAATGAACCTGTACATTTTTGGGTATCTATCACGAAATCTTTGGAATTCAAATATTTTAGGAAGTCCCTTGCTCTTCTCCCAGTTAGTTTTAACATCTCCCTATTTAGTTATTTTTTTGTTGACCCTTTGGCTTGACAGGCATTTGATATAACAGTTCCAGCAATTTGAGAGCAAGAATGATGTTTTCATTTACACTGATAGAGATACCACTGAGATGCCAAGAAATCCATTCCATGAGCAGATGACATTATCAAATTGATATTAACGGCAGTGTGAGAATCAAAAGTCGGAACAATATGGGGTTTCTTCGGTCTGTTGATGGTGGTCTCAGGCTCAGCATTAAGAGGAGTAAAAGTTATGGGTTATCTCTGCTGCTCATCCACATTCTGTGACCCACGGATCCTATCATGAACATAAGCTTATTTCTCAATTTTCCCACGTACATTGTTCAAATGCCTCTAGCAAGCTAAGTGCACTAGGATTTTTTGAAAACAACATTGATTCTTCCACCAGAAAAGGTGGCCCGTCAACTGAACTCACAAACCATGCTCTCGAATATCTGGTGGCTTTTTTCACCCACTCGATATGCTGTGCACCCTGTTCTTCACCTCAAGCCAACTATATCCTGGAGTTTTCTGCAATCCTATGTCATTCATCTGTAATCTCGTGCTTCTTGCATCACCCCACCGACCAGACTGAGCATAAATGGTTGACAAGACAACGTAATGAGCAGGGTTCCCAGGCTCAAGTTTGACAAGGTAATTTAATGCTAGCTCTGCTAACTTCACATTAGCATGCATTTTACAAGCATCCAGTAAGGCCCCCCAAACTCCAGCATCAGGTTCCATGGGCATCAACTCAATCAGACTCAAAGTTTCATCAAACAAACCGGCATGACCTAACAGATCCACCATACAAGCATAGTGTTCCAGATCTGGTTCAATATGATGTTTTTCGTGCATGGAATAAAAAAAATTCCTGCCTTCCTCTACCAACCCCGCATGTCTACAAGCAGACAAGACACTGATAAATGACACAGAATCAACCTCAACATAACTCTCTTGCATCAATGAGAAAAATTCTGTTGCACGACCCCCATGGCCATGCACCGCATAGCTAGCAAGCATGGCGTTCCACGAAATTGTGTCTTTATTGTCCATCTCACTAAAGATTTTCTCCGAATGATCAAGACGCCCACATTTGGCATACATGTCAATGAGACTGTTGCCAACAAGCGTATTAGACTGAAAACCCAAATGGACTATGTGGGCATGAACAGCCATACCCTCTTTCAAGGCTGCTAAATATGCTGCTGCGGGAAGGATGCTCACAATTGTGACTAAATTAGGCTTAAAATCCTCAAACTTCATTTGTTGGAATGCAGACATGGCGTCCTTAGCATGTCCATTCTGCATGTACCCAGCAATCATTACATTCCAGGAGACTTCATCTTTAGTGAACTCAGTTTTTTGGAATAGGAATTCTGCAGAGGAGAGGCTTCCACATTTGGCATACATGTCAATTAGAGCATTCTTCACATGACAGTCTGATACAAACCCTAGCTTAATAATTGTCCCATGAATGCAGCTCCCATGGCCTAGATCATCTAAGAGGGCACAAGCTGGGAGTACACCCACAATTGTTCCTGAATCTGGGTGTAACCCAGACAATCGTAATTGATGAAACATCTCCATTGCATTATAAGAGTCACCAATCTGAGCGTAACCAGTAATCAAAGCATTCCATGTGACAACATCTTTATGCAGCATTCTATTGAAGATAATAAGTGCTGAAGTAAATATATCACATTTAGCATACATAGATACTAAGGCTGTTCCTGTTGAAACATCAGAATCTATATCAGCTTTGACAGCATAACAGTGTATGCTCTTTCCAAGTTTTGCAGACAACAATTCTGCACAAATGGGAAGGACACTCACGAGAGTTACCTTATTTGGCTTTAAATTCTCATTCTGCATATCTCGAAATAGAGAAAGTGCTTCTTGAAGATACCCTGATTGTGCAGTAGCAGCTATAACTGCAGACCAAGCAACCAAATCTCTTTCTTGAAGTCCTGCAAGCAATTTTTTTGCCTTGTGCAACTCTCCACACTTTGCATACATTGTTAAAAGAGGAGTAGCAACCCGAACATCAGAATCAATCCTTTGTTGGATGATGCAGTCATGAATATCTATCCCTTTCTCCAAATCTCTCATCTCTGCAGCTGCCAATAAAGCACTTGCCGCTGATACCTTGTTCATCATCATGTTTTCTACTTTCATTTGATCAAATAACCCTATAACCTCACAAAAACTTCCATTATGCACATATCCTGCCATCATTGTACCCCACGAAACATCATCCCGTACCCACATCAAATCAAAAACCTTTCGACCAATATCTGCCCATCCACATTTAGAGTACATATCAATCAACCCATTTAAAACAGCAATCCGAAAGTCCCTCCTATACATATACCCATGAATAGACTTACAAGCCTTAATATCTAATAACTTACAAACTGCCGGGAATAAATTCAATAAGCTAACCGAATTAGGCTCCAACAAACCATCCAATTGCATACTCTTGAAACATCTCAACGCCTCACGAGGATCCGAGCATTGGGAAAACCCGGCAATCACAGCATTCCAAGCCACAACATCTTTGTTAGGCATTTTATCAAACACTTCCCACGCACGAATCACATCACCCACTTTACAGTACATATCAATAAGACCAGTACCAATAAAGACATCAGATTCTAATCTTTTACCAACAATCTCCTTATGAATTAAAACACCCTCTTGCAAATCTAACAATCCAGTACAAGCTTTGAGTACAAATGTGAAAGTAAACTTATCTGGCTCCACTGAATTTCCCCCCAACATATAATGGTACATTTTCAGAGCCTCTTTGTGCTGATTTGATCTTGTGTAAGCTCTAATCATGGAGTTGCACAAGAGAGCATCTGGGTTTGGTGTAGAATCGAATACGAAGCGAGCAAAATCGGGTTTTTGGAAGGAAAAGTAAGAATTTATGAGGTGGGTGCTTGTGATGTTGTTTGGATTGGAGCCTGAAAGTATTAAGCGGGCGTGGATTTGGAGTAGAGATTTTAAGTTCTTGCAGGAGGAGAGGAGGCTAAGGGAGGAAGTAGAGAAATTGGATGATGGTAAAGAGGGAAGTTCAGAAGCTGGTCTAGCGAGTGAATGGAGGGGTCTACATGATGCGTTTCGGGTGATCATTGAGACAGAGAAGAGAGAGAAAGTAACAGAGTAACGACCCAATTTGCTTAGATTAGTTGGAGGCTGGAGAGCATTGGAGGGAAAGGAAAGGACCAAACAACTTTCAAACATACGACCTTAACCTTTAGCTGTGCGCCTAATTGTACGGAATAGAATAAATGAAAAAAAACAGATATAATTTTTAAATTTAAACTACTCTTTTGTTTTTTTTAACCTTTATTATATTAATTCTGACTATGAAATTAGGATGATATAGTAGTTTTAAGAGTTTAATTTATGCTATTTTATTTTTCCTCCAAATTCGTTCGCTTTTATATCAAAACTTTGGATAAAGAAGTCAAATTTTCTGTCACATTTTTTTCTTTTGTATATATTAAAAGAAGGAAAATGATATATATTGCGAATATTTGCGTCGATTTTTTGATTGTCCGTTACGTGGATAAGTATTAATAATAATTTTTTTTAACAGATATGTAATAAGTGGCCTTCTATAATTCTTACCAATCTCATTAATTGATAAAATTCGCAATTGTAACTCGGTATAAATTTATCGCAATTTATGATAAAACTCTCAAAAAAAAATCATAAATAAATAAAAAAATCAATTAAAAACTTAAAATTTTCGTACATACTTTTCCTTTTCGCACATTAGCATAGACTAAATTGGATGGTCCCAAACATCTCTCCTTTACTTTCACCTCCTTTTGTAGTGGGTAAATAATAAACACAGTAAAAGGCAAACGAAATATTTACTACTACTGCTACTACTATATTACTATATATATTTATACTTGGGTTATAGTAATCTTATTTAAAAAAATAATATATATATATATATATATTACGAATGTTTATATCGATTTTTTAATTGTTAATTATGTAAATAAGTATTAATGATAATCTTTTTAAAGAGATGGGTAATAACTAAGACATTTCTATAATTTTTACCAATCTCATGTATTAATAAGTTTCTTAATTATAATTTAACATAAATTTATAGTAATACATACTTATATTGCTAAAAACATAAAAGAAACTTACTTATAAAAAATAAAACATTAACCATTAGTTTCATCATGTTCCTTTTCGATCACAAAAATATTAGCAGACTTGCTGGAATTTAAAAATAACAACCCCTTCTGGACTTCATTTTATTTGTGTAACCTCAATTATTAATGTGGAGTTAAAAAAATCTATTTCATTCAAATGACCAACTTAACTTTTGATATATGTATCACAATATTAAAAACCTAAGGAAAAACGATAATTCGAAGTTCATCCCCAGAAAACATCCCACAAGGCTGATATAATTTTCTCAAGCAATCCATGCCTCCAAAAGAATAGAAAAACACTACAGTGAATAGTAAAAGAGGCGAATCATAGAAAAATCCTAAAAAACTAAGCATTGGAGGGGAAAAATTGACCAAGTTTGCAATAGCTAATAGGAGGATCTACTTGATATGTGATAAACTAAAGACAAATATAATATAATATTAATAATACCTTACCAACCATCTTACATACTAACACGTTCTTTGATACTCCTAAACAAAAAACAATTATGATACTTTAATACTAGAGTAGAGATTGCTGAAATGGTTGGCGAAGGTGTGCCGAGTAACAGGCTGATATTATATCTATAAACCTACCAAGTTCCGCAATCTATAAACATTCAACAAACGTGAATCGGATAACATGGTAAACTCTTCATTACAAGACTGGGAATTCAGGCAGCTCGGCTTCTAATAACATCCAAGTCCATTTCAGTAGGATCAGTAGCTTGCAGCTCTACCTGAATACCATCAAGCTCTCTCTTGAACCTGTCCTTGGAGCTTGCATAAATCATCTTGCTTCTCACCTTAGCTGTATCAGGAGACCTTCAACAATAAATACAAACAGGAAAAGTAAGAAATAAAAAAGATAAAATAGATAAAGTTTAGGTACAAAAATATACAATTATATTATAATGGAAAATAGAACACTAGTATACATAAATTGTGAAACAATACTTTTACCAAGCAATGAAGAAAATCCTGCTCTTTTGGCAATTTTCCTCGGTCACAAAATCATAATCATACACAGCATATCGACACTCATCAGCAGGGAGGCTTGCAGCAAAATCCTCATAACTTTCAGCTGGTTCACCGACCTTTTCTACAATGACCTGTTTCTGTATCTCTTCAATCTTGAAAACTATGGATCGGTACATTCTTTTAGCCTTCAAGTCTAAGAACTTTAACTTGCAGTCATCGTGTACAGCTATTCCAGATGCTGCATTTGCCTACATAATTGTACAGCATCACAAAATATCAAAAATCAATCATAAAAACAATTTATTGCCAAGTCCAAACAAAGCATTTTCATGCGACAATTACCTGAGAAAACCAATAGCACCTTCATACTAAGATACCTCAGTTCAACAAAATTATCAAGTAATATACCCAACTTTATAAAATTTTCAAAGATCATGGTTGAATCACCAAAAAGACTCAAGAGGGGTTGCAGCACTGAGATAATTCAAAAGCTTCAATACAGGGTTCTCGTTTTTATTAGCTTCATTTAGGGGTCATATTGTAATATAATAAAATTTTGAGATCAGATTGAATATCTGATAATAATAGAAGCATAACTTTATTAAAAACTTCGCTACATCCCCACAAATTTTATTACGTTTTGCATTTACCCCTTTGTGCTAGTCACCATTGATGTTGTTAACAAGCTACAATACGTGAATAAATTAATCGAGTTGGTGTTTACTTGACATTAGTCAAGTTTTGACTTGTGAATTACATTATTGAACAATATACCAAAAGATAAACCCATGGTTCAAAGTAACGGCTGACATGTCTTCGTATCGCCCGAGTTAACTCGGGATCGTTGGCCACTCTTATGATGCGGTAAGGCAATTCAATACTGAAACGAAATGGAACTGAATCACTGAAACATAGGCTAAATTGGCAATATATTGTCTGCATTGCTTAGAAAATACCAGATCGTATCAATATTGAAATATAGCCGTTATTCCCGAGTTGAATCCTTGCATCTTTTGATTTTCTGAAACCCAGAATGACAAAACCCAAAACGATAACCTTCTTGGAATTCTCGTGGCCATAAAATAAAAGTGAGAAGAAAGAGAGAGAAACAAATTCTAACTTAACAAAACTTACATACATGAGTCATCGTCAAACTTCTATAGTATTTTACGTCTATGATATACTTTCAAAAAAATTCACTATCACCGTTAAGAGTGCAACAAAGTATCTATCTCTTTCATCACATGATGAGGTAGAAAGTGGCCACATGATGAGAGAAATAGACACATTGTTCCACTGCAATGGTGACACTAAATATTTATTCCTCAAAGTAGTGAGAGAGAACTACCAAAAACTAGCTAATAAGCTCAGTAGCTCACCCAGCTTGTCCATTTGATATTGGATTCTGTAGAAACAATTTAAACATTACTTTAAGTCATATTAATTTAAATGACTAATTAGAATACTTAGTTACTAATTCTTTCCAATTTAGGTTAGGCTTAATCATGCTAAAGGATCCAACGACAATTTAACCTTTGTTTAGATACAAATTTAACCTACTTTATTTTTCAGTTAAAATAATTGATCAGCCTCCTCTATTTAACTTTTACATAAATTATCTATCAATTGAAAGATTGCATTATATAAATTTGGTAGACTTATGTACTGTCATTAAACTATAAAGTTCCTTGGTATAATTTAATTTTATGCACATCTAAATGATTATTCTTACCCTCAAATTTTATTTATTTTTATAATATACAAAAATTAAGCACTTTAGATAAGTTTGCTGCGGTCCAATACCAATACCAATTCAAAATTTTATTTACCAAAACACGAATTTGATCCATTGATTGTACTTGTACCAAAACTCTGGCACAAACACAGTTTCCCTTCAATAATATTTGCTTCAAAATAAATGCAGAAAAAACATAGGAAACACGAGTGATCAAAGCACTGATGAACACAGCCAAATCAGACATCCAATATCCTAATACTCGAAAACAAAACAGAATCAAATCCATCAAATGCAAAATATAGTAAATTCACAGAGCTTAACCATATCTATCAATGACAAATGGCACCGAAAAGGAAAAAAAACACAGAAAAATTCACAGCACACTAACACAAGTTGCATATATTTATATATGTAAGCATATATAAACAAATCAGATATAAATACAGAGAGGAATAAGCGGGAAAACTGACCATATCTGAGGTATTGATGAGGATAGATCGAACCAAAATAAAGGAGAAAATCTAGGGCTCCAATGGAGAATTCTGCGTAAGAAAAGGAGATGAAACTCACAACGACGGTTTGCCTTTAAAATGAAGTCGTTTCGAGTTTTGGTCACGCGCACCCTTTTCTAGATTGCACGCCGATCGATGGGTGATGATAATCAAACTAACCGACTGCAAGAGATAAAATAAAGAGCGCTAATCCAATGGCTTCCTGCCGCGTTTTTTATTTTTGGGCCTGAGATGGACTCTTGGGCTACTGGGCTGCACTCGACCTACTCCACCACCCTTCGGCTTGTTTAATGGAGTACAAGAATTAAGAAATGAGAGAAAGATAAATCGATAATCTCAATTTTTATTTGTCATCTTATTAAATCCAAATATGTAAAAATGCCGTGAGTGGCTCTCTGTATTACAAAAGTTTTGTATCGATTGTAACATATATTTGTATATTTACATATGGGATGAGATTGGATAAGATTATAAAGTTGATCTACTATATTAAATACAACTAAAAGAGTAAAGATTTATGTCGAATTACGATTGCGACGTATATCAATACATAAGATTAAATATAATTATAAAATTAGTCCATTGTATCAAATACATCGTAAAAATATTACCAATTAGATTTATCTACGTAACTCGTAATAAAAAAATCAACATGTAAAGTTGTAATATATATCATTTTTCTTTTTTAAATATTACTAACTATGATTATCTACGTAACTCAAAAATAAAATAAAAAATCGATATATAAAGTCGCAAAATATATCATTTTTTATATGTTATTATTGACATAAATCTCATTCCTTGTAAGTAAAATTTTCATTCCGAATTTACATCGCTGTTATGTTACTCATTATATCAGCAAATAAACAACATTTGTCTCATATCTGGTGCGGTGATGCATTTTAAAATTGACTAACTAGCTCTAGGTTCGAGTGATATTTCATCTAAATCATAATTCATTTGTTTTTTTTAACATCAATTAGTTTAAACCTCCGCTAAATTTTGTCCAAGCTTCATTTACGTAAAATAAATAAATGTATATCGTTCAAGTTCGATGAATTAATTAACAATTTAAATTACATATAAAGTCATGGTATGTCAATATCTTATTTTTGATGCACCGTAAGGTCAACACAGTCTTAAATTCATATAAATCTCATACATTAAAAATGTATGGCATGAAATAGGAGAGAAACTATAAGACCACTGATAAAGATAATAATGCATAGCTTACGACCTCGTAAATCAATCAAGAATAATAGAAAATTTGTTTATTTATTAAGTTGATTCAGGACAAAAAATAAAAAAAAGGATGCAGTTGGATAGGATTTAAAAGCTATTATGTAATTTTAAAGGTTAAAATTAATTTTTAAATTCTTTTTGAATGGTCAATGAGGTTGAGGATGCACATAGAAACACTTTTTGAACATTGGAGTGTTAAGCAACAAATTTTAAAAGTTGGGGCACCAAACTTATATTTGTACAAAATTGAGGTATTTAACAGTAGTTTAGTGAAGATAAAATAAAGTGTATATGAAGCGTACAAATACCGGTATTACGTACTGACACGTATCCAGCACGGAGAGGGAAAAACCTCTGCTGCGATCTCTTATTATTGGCACTATCCGATCTCTCCCGTTTCCCATGTCGCCGACGACTTGATAACTTGCACAAGGTAAATATTTCTCTTTTCTATCTCCTCGACATTTTCACTAGCCTTTGTAATTCTGTATGTATACAACTTATATATTCATATATATAATATATATATATATATATATACACACACACACATCACATCGTTGTATACTATTGATTATCCACATTTCTGCGCAGAGAAAATTTTTAGGGCTTGTACTGTAATAGACGATGGCTGCTCCACCTGCAAGGGCTCGTGCTGATTACGATTACCTCATTAAACTCCTACTTATCGGTGATAGCGGTAAATTTACTTTTTCTTTTCATTTATTCTGTCATTCAGTTCGTTTTTAGGCCTTTAATTGCAGGAATTTGATGGATCTTTAGTATAATTTTCGTTCCAATTCACAAATATTAGTGTATTGCATGTTGAGATCTATGTTTTATTATGGATTATCTCCTTTTGATGTACTTTTTTTTTCTCCCCGGAATTTTCATTTTTGTATGATTTTAGAGTGGCTCATGATATACATTTTGGGTTTCTTCAGTAGTAGGATTTTCCCTCAATCTTGTGTGATGAGCTGTATTTTAATCTATGTTAATATGAAGGATGCAGTATTGACATTTCATTTTCAGTGTCCTCCAGTCCACCATCATAAGAAGATTAAACTATATTGGATTGTGTGTGCTTGTTTCCAGTTATTTATATTAATTGGTGTCTTCATTAATAACTGATAAGCACCCTTTGAGTACAAAAAACTAAATGGGACAATATAGTTGCACACATTCTGAACTTAGATAAAATTGTCCAACAATTATTGAATTCGGGAGACAAGTTCATAATTTCTTAAATCATCTCTTCTCTCTCCTCCCCAATGCACATCGCTCCCTCATCCTCAGCAGCCTTCCTCCGACACCACTCTCACATCTCCTCTCACTATAAGTACATTCAAAGGCAGTCTCATTCAACTCATCTGGAAAATCATCAGGTGGTAATGCAAGTTGTGAGAGAATGTCATCCTATCATCTGTCTTCAAATTAGGCTCCATTTCCGTAGTCAACCCATTTCATTTCTCCCTGAATCCTTTCTTCGTACCCAACCTATTTTAACAGCATTTCAACAGATTCTGAGGATGTTACCTCAGGCTAAACAAATATTGCTAGGCCATGAAATGGAGCAAGATTCTGTTGCACTTGAACTAAATCCTATTCCACAACTCCCCCACTAGAAATCGTCAACCAACTAATTGTCTTCCTGATTTGGAATGCCAAAAAAAATAAAAGTAAAACTTTTTCAACCAAATTACATGGAGCATTGTTAGTACCACAGAGAATACTGCCAATTAGAATATATATATATATATATATATATATGTATGTATATTTGAATTTGTTGGTGTAAGAGAGTGATGACAGACAAGGTCTGAAAGGGCTTAGACACAGATTAAGGAGGGTGAAAGAAAGGGAAAAGAGGAGAAGGATGCCCAAATGCTACAGTTACACAAATCTTTAACTAGAATGTCTTAGATAAATATATCAAATTATGACTTCCAGTGATGGATTACTGAGTTTATATAGGACATAAAACCGTAATTCTAATGTAACTACAGTAACCAAATTTAATAAGGAAACAAACTCCTAATTATTATCTGTTATAAAAATAGATAATTATTATCTAATGAAATTAACCTAATTACAATTGATTCTTCTCTGGTTAATAATACAAATAAATAATAGATAATCTCTTGTGAATTCCATTATTCTTCATGACTTGTTCTACATCATTCTCCTCTTCATTATTAAAACGTGTCCTCGTGTTTTAAAGTGAGATAGAATGAGGGGACTTGAGGAAATGCAATCATCCATTGGAGCTTGAATATTCCACGTTCCAACTCCATGATCACAGTTTTTCAGGAAGAACGGTAGCATTATAGAGAACTTTAAAGTAGCTTGAGCATCAATGTGAACAATTTAAGAAGACGAAGGACTAAGGTCATCGGGTCACAGCGGTGATAAGGGTCCCCGACAATGACTTCTTCATCTTCTCTCTCTTTCTTTTTGTTTAGTTTTGGTTGGTGGCTGGCTGAAGGTGTCGGGCTCCGACGACGAAACGACAAAATTAAATTGTTGTCTTAAAATTCTGATGGCTTTGATATTGGGTCTTTTCCTTTGTTTCTCACTGAGTTGCCGATCGTTTTCTTTCTCGATTTTTATTTTATTTTTATTTTAAATTTTGGTAGCGGCGACCCGGTGTCTATAAATATTGAACATTTTACTTATTAAGGGATTTTGAATGATAACAAATGTAGGAAAGTCCTAGGCGACATTGAATTGACCTTTCTTGGTTTACAGATTACTTAGATGCATACCTTCCATAAAATATTATTCTATAAAATGTTATTTCTTGTAAAATTTTGGTGAAAGTAAATCAAATCACAAAGAAGATATGAGATATAAGCTTTGATGGTTAAAATAATCTACAAACATTCAATTACGGCATGTTGATTGTCCATATATTTTGTATGTATAAAGTTCTTAATGAACTTATTTGCACCCTTGGGCTCTCTTCAAAATTTTCCCTACATTTACCAATGTAATTAACATGTCAAATTATAGTCTGCTTAATCAAGGTATTTGTTCTTTGATCCTTTTTGAATATCTTTTCAGGTGTTGGAAAAAGTTGTCTGCTTTTGCGGTTTTCAGATGGTTCCTTCACAACAAGTTTTATTACCACTATTGGGTTTGTATTCTTAGGTCCTTTTTTTCCCCTTTATTTATCTGATATCTGCTATGTGTAGTGTTATGGGATCAATGTCAAAAGTACTATCAGAATCTACAAGTGTTTGGGTCTTCCTAAATGATTAGTACAAATAACATGAGCAATCAGATGGTTATTACCTGTTTTATTTCACTCTATTGGTGAAAAACTTTATGCAAAAAGTGATAACAGAGATGTTCTAGAAAACTGAAGACTTGGAGTTGCCTAGGCATAGACTTGGTGATATAAAAAATCTCTTAGGTTCCCCCAGTTATTTTTATCCAGAATTACTTATGAAAGATAGGGAAAAAAATAGGAAGCTGTTAAACTGGTCATTTGCTATCTTCCAGATTTGCCATTGATCCATTTTTTGGTAGCGCAGCTGCAAAATTAAGTTCCTTCCTTTCCAAATCTTCTTCCCATGTTTAATATGGTAAATTTCTCTGGCAGCATTGATTTCAAGATAAGAACTATTGAGCTTGATGGCAAGAGGATTAAGTTACAAATCTGGGATACGGCTGGTCAAGAGAGGTTTCGGACTATCACAACAGGTATGTGGTTAGTCCTCTGCGAGCTTTTTATCTCAATGTCAAAATAAGTGATGGCTTGGTAGAGGCTGCTCCAGTGTTCCCGTTTATTCCACTTAGCTTCTCTCACACAAGAGAGGGGGTGTGGGTGCATATGCATTGTCCATGTAGCCTTAAGAGTTCGGTGTGAAAGGTAAACCCAGCTAGGATGCAAGCTATGTTGTACCTGAAGCTTTAAAGTTAGTGGGGTGATAATTATTGTATTCATTATGACAATGAACCAGAAAGCTTATCTAGCCTAGGCTGGGATCTTATATCAAAGTAATAAGCAGCTATAGAGAAATCTAAATGCCATGAAATAGTTGGTTTTATTACATCTGTACCTTGGCTTGAAAATGAACAGGCGATTCATTTTGATAATTGTATTTATAACTTAATTCTAAAATGATATTTATCATCTCAATTTAGTTCAGAAAGTTTGCTATAAGTTGCTTTTTCTGTTTTGCAGCTTACTATCGAGGAGCCATGGGTATTTTGCTGGTGTACGATGTCACCGACGAATCATCTTTCAACAGTAACTTTATTTTTTTACCCTTACATATGGCTTCTTTAAATCTGGATAAAAATGTGCTTTGTGAAATTATAAAAATTTCTAAATATATCCACCTCATTCATCCATCAAGACTGTATCTTTAGAGTTCAATGTTTACATAAGCTTAGGCAGCTATCTGTGGAACTGGTTATTTGTGGTTGCAAGCTCTAGTTCCACCATGGTTGTTAGTGGATGAGCTGCCTTTCTGGGGGCAGATTATAGATGACTTTTTGTCACACATTTTGCATTTCAATCTTTTGTTCAGCAAGCTTTTCTTCTTGTTCAGACATTAGGAACTGGATCCGCAACATTGAACAACATGCCTCTGATAATGTCAACAAGATTCTAATTGGGAACAAGGCTGATATGGATGAAAGCAAAAGAGTAGGTGATTCTGATAATTTACTCAAGACATTGGGCTGCTTCTGCTTTAAATACGATAACTTTTAAAATTGTTAGATTGTGGGGCATCCAGCTCCCCTTGTTAACTAGCCCGGCATAACTTATCTTGAATTGATGCCCTATTTTACCTGCTCACAGGAAATGTTAAATGGGTATTTTCAGTCCTTTATTTCCTTCTTTTGCTTCCATATTTTAGTTTTACGAGTGTATTCAAATGCACAATTAGCTCTCATTTGCCATTTCGATCAATTTCTTTCTCTGTTCCTAGGCTGTGCCTACCTCCAAGGGTCAAGCTCTTGCTGACGAGTATGGTATCAAGTTCTTTGAAACCGTGAGTAAATTTCCTACTGATGTCGGAATCTGTTTGAAAGTATCAGTTTTCCATGTCTAATCTTTAACGTAATGTACTGCAGAGTGCAAAGACAAACATGAATGTTGAGGAAGTTTTCTTTTCAATTGCAAGGGATATAAAGAAAAGGCTTGCAGAAACTGATTCAAAGGCTGAGGTATAGGACTTCCAACTTTTTATCCTCCCTCAAATGGATAATCAGCGTGCCCACAAAACCCCTGATGCACTTTCCTTTCTCTAAATCTTGAACTTTTTTCTATGGTTGCAGCCCCAGACACTCAAGATTAATAACCAATCTGATCAGGCGGGCGGAAGTGGTCAAGCTGCTCAAAAATCAGCTTGTTGTGGTTCATAATACGAATCTAAATGTATTTAAGGGAGGGGAGGGGAGGGGAGGGTGGGGTGGGGTACTCGGCAAATGGGACCATAAGAATGTTATATACTAATTGGGATGACAAAATGGTCATCTATCTATATCCCTCGGATCATTTATTTTCCCGACCACCAGTTTATTAGTGTTCAAATCATCCTTTTTCAGAAGGTATGTCGGTTTGTTTGCCTTTTGTCTTAACCCTGTGATCTTTTCACCTTCCCGGGTGATTTGGGATTATGAAAAAGGATTGCTGGTTTTGCTGTGGAAAGTGGCAATCTTTCACTTTCAATGTATTTGGCTATGTGCTGTGATTATTTTGATGAAGATTATAGGAAATATTTATGTTATTTTTATTTGACAATATTATCCTCCTGTATGTAAAGCACATGCACAACATAACAGCTCTCTCTCTCTTGGTGGCTTTCAACTTGCGACTCTCTCTCTTTGGCGGCATTCAAATTAGAAGCTTCTTATATGTAGTATGTGATCCAGTGTAAATAAATAAAATACTTCCCACTCCCAAATCCTTAGTAAAGAGAATTGAATAATGTAAAGTCATTGAAAACAGTAATTTTCCGTTGACTTTTGTGGTCAAATTGATCATTTTTAAAATTAGTTAAGTTAACTATGCCATTTGGTTTACTAGATTTAAATTTATAAGAGAAGAATAAATGAAACATTTAATGAAAAGTTTGTCAAATGACAATAATTTACCTATGTCATTTGAACTACTAAATTTGAATTTGTTCGTGAATAATAATAAGTGAAACATGTTAAGAAAAGTTTGTCAAATACTCAACTTAGTTACTTAATTAAGTAAATAAATTTAAAATTCAAATTTAGTAGAATTATTTAATAAATTTTAATTGAATTTGAGTTGATTCGCAGACAAATTTGATTCATTTATTATCTTATAAAAAGATATCACATTTAGTTTATTTATTTTTATCAATATTCAATTCAAGTCATGGCATATATTATGAGATTATACAAATGGTATCAAATTTTGCGTTAAATAGAGTCTGTCACAATCTTGGAAATACTTACTCCTACAGCATAGACATTGACATATATTAATTTGCCTTTTTTTAACATAAAATTTAGCTTGAAATGAAATTTAATAAAACTATATTTTAAATATCTAAATGACATTTAACTTTAATAATTGTACCAAAAAGCCTCCTCGGACCGAGTCTTTGGCGGCCTAGGCTGCCTACTCCCAATTATATGGAAGTAAAAATTTAATTTCCTATTTTCAGTTCACTGAATAAAAACGAAGAAGATACGTAATATTTCCTCCGTCCCAAATTAATTGTTCAGTTTTGACTTTTTAAAATTAAATTAATTATTTTTAAAATTAATCTTTTTACTATTTTTGCTAAAATATAGGTGAAGAGATTATAACCAAAAGAAAGTATATACAATTTATTACTAACCCTAATTTTTATAATTTTAAAAATATATTTATATATGCTTAATTATTAATTCTAAAAATAGTCAATTTAATTTAAAAAAGTTAAAACTGAGCAATTAATTTGAGACGGAGGGAGTAATTAATAAGGTTAATGTCAGGAATTTCAATTTTTTTTTTTTGGTCTCAAATAACGTAGTATTGTCATAAATATTTATGGTAAAGTGTTACTGGTTAGAGAGTCTCAAATTTTGAACGTATCACCATAACATTAATCGACTAGATTTTATGTGATTAATTATGCTATTAATTATGATAATGTCATGTTATATAAAATTAAAAATAAATTTAATATTAAATTTTATGAAATAACCAATCGCATAAAATTTATCCTAATAATAATAATGTTATGGTGACATTTTAGACGCTTTTTGAGTGAGACAGTAGCATCACCCAATTAAGAAATAAACAAATAATAAGAGGAGCGGAAAAAGGAAAGTGAAGAATTATTCTACTTCACAGAAAGAACGCAAAAGCGTTGAAAAAAAAAGTAAATCGCCTCACAATTTGGATATGTCGTCGATTTAGGGTTTTTTGATCCTCTATTCTCTCCCTCATTCTTCTCAGGTATTGATGTATTGTTCTATATGCACTTCATCAGATT
Organism: Aralia elata; assembly: GCA_034770075.1. NCBI lineage: Eukaryota > Viridiplantae > Streptophyta > Magnoliopsida > Apiales > Araliaceae > Aralia > Aralia elata. Next base: position 19,808,746 of record CM068382.1, read on the forward strand.
TATTTCTGTTTCATGCAAATTTGTGCTGTTTGATTCAGTTTTTCATTCCCAATTAAGTTTTCCAACTAATTGTTTCTTATTAGATTTAGTTCTGGATCGTTTATGGTTGTTGTGAATTGTTGAGTTACACTGTTTGAAGATTTCTATTTTTTAGCATTGCAAATGTCTATTTGTTATGATGGTTTATTATTCAGAATGAGGCATTATTTATGCGATTGTTTTCACTTTTTGTTGGACAATTCTCCCTGTTCTGCTAAATTTTATGGTATTCATTGTTTTGTATTTTTGTCACTCGTTCATTTAGTCAATTAGCTTCTTATGGTTTGTTAGTGATTGGAGATAAAAGTGGTCTTTCTGATGTTGTAGGATTTCCTTCTTACTCCAGAAATATAAGAGGTTTGGAATATATTTATTAAGTGTGCGGATTCTGGCTCATATCCATGGCGTGGTTTCGAGCTGGGTCTAGTGTGGCAAAGCTTGCCATTAGGAGAACTCTGTCGCAGGGTGGAGCATATGCAGCAAGGACACGTGCCATTCAGTCGGAAAGTCGATATTTTCATACCACAGTTTTTAAATCAAAGGCGCAAGCTGCACCCGTCCCTCGACCTGTTCCGCTCTCCAGGTTAACTGATAGTTTCTTAGATGGGACAAGTAGTGTTTATCTAGAGGAGCTTCAGAGGGCTTGGGAGGCTGACCCAAACAGCGTTGATGAATCATGGGATAATTTCTTTAGGAATTTCGTTGGCCAGGCAGCCACATCCCCTGGAATTTCTGGCCAAACGATTCAAGAGAGCATGCGGTTGTTGTTGCTTGTCAGAGCTTACCAGGTTAATGGTCACATGAAAGCTAAATTGGATCCATTGGGTTTGGAAGAGAGGGTGATTCCTGATGATTTAGACCCAGCTCTCTATGGATTCAGTGAAGCTGATCTTGATCGAGAATTCTTTCTCGGTGTATGGAAGATGTCTGGGTTTTTGTCTGAGAATCGTCCAGTGCAGACCCTTAGAGCAATATTGACACGGCTTGAGCAGGCTTATTGTGGAAGCATTGGTTATGAGTACATGCACATTGCTGATCGTGAAAAATGTAATTGGTTGAGAGACAAGATTGAGACTCCCACCTCAATGCAATACAACAGGCAGCGACGTGAGGTTATCCTTGACAGGCTTATATGGAGTACTCAGTTTGAAAACTTTTTGGCTACTAAGTGGACAGCAGCCAAACGTTTTGGGCTTGAAGGCGGTGAGACCTTGATTCCTGGCATGAAGGAGATGTTTGATCGCTCTGCAGATCTTGGCGTGGAGAGCATCGTCATTGGAATGTCACACAGGGGAAGATTAAATGTTTTAGGTAATGTTGTCCGAAAGCCGCTACGCCAGATCTTCAATGAGTTCAGCAGTGGTACAAAGCCTGTGGATGAAGTTGGGCTTTACACTGGAACTGGTGATGTCAAGTACCACTTGGGAACTTCTTATGATCGGCCAACTAGGGGTGGGAAGAGAATACATTTATCATTGGTTGCAAATCCAAGTCACTTGGAAGCTGTTGACCCACTTGTGGTTGGAAAAACTAGAGCTAAACAATATTATTCCAACGATGTGGATAGGACAAAAAACATGGGAATTTTGATTCACGGGGATGGTAGCTTTGCAGGACAAGGTGTAGTCTACGAGACCCTGCATCTGAGTGCACTGCCAAATTACAGTACTGGTGGAACAATACACATTGTGGTGAATAATCAAGTTGCCTTTACTACTGATCCGAAGTCAGGAAGATCTTCACAGTATTGTACTGATGTTGCTAAAGCCTTGGAATGTCCCATTTTTCATGTCAATGGTGATGATATGGAGGCAGTTGTTCATGTATGTGAGCTTGCAGCAGAGTGGCGGCAAACATTCCATTCAGATGTCGTGGTTGATATAGTGTGTTATCGCCGATTTGGGCACAATGAGATTGATGAGCCATCTTTTACCCAGCCCAAAATGTATCAGGTTTGTTGTATCCCTTTTCTTTTAGTTATAGAGCTCAGCTCATCATTATTGTTAGATATGAGGCACAAGCTCACAAAACTCTCAGTTTCTTGTTGCTATTAGCTTCAGGTTTATATATTTGAACATTGTTCTCAGCATGGTTCAAATAGCATGAAAAATCATTTCCACTGCTTTATGTGATTTTTTGTGTGTGCAAATTACTGACTTGGAATGGTTCCTAACAGATCATCCGCAGTCATCCCTCAGCACTTGAGATTTATCAAAAAAAGCTTTTAGAATCTGGTCAAGTTACAAACGAAGACATTGACAAGATACAGAACAAGGTCAATTCAATCCTTAATGAAGAATTCTTGGCAAGTAAAGATTATGTTACAAATAGAAGGGACTGGCTATCAGCTTATTGGACTGGTTTCAAGTCTCCTGAACAGATTTCACGTATTCGAAACACTGGGTATTTTGTTTTTCTGTCTATTTACACTCTTTTACTTTATAAGGTGGATGTATTGTTAAATTATTGTGTTATTCTCCAGGGTCAAACCAGAGATTCTGAAGAATATTGGCAAAGCGATCACAACCTTTCCAGAGAATTTTAAGCCTCACAGAGCAGTGAAGAAGATTTTTGCAGACCGTGCAAAGATGATAGAAACAGGGGAGGGCATTGACTGGGCAGTTGGTGAAGCACTTGCTTTTGCAACATTGCTTGTAGAAGGAAATCATGTCAGATTGAGCGGTCAGGATGTTGAGAGAGGTACTTTTAGTCATCGGCATTCCGTAATTCATGATCAGGAAACTGGAGAGAAATATTGTCCTTTGGACCATGTCATGACGAACCAAAATGAGGAAATGTTCACTGTGAGCAACAGGTAAAGTACTGGTATTAGTTGTGTACTTGTCCATTTAAATTTTGATGCAACCTTATTTCCTTTAAGAATATTCTTATATGGTGATTTTTTTTAATTCTAGTTGGAAATGAAATGTGTACTTTGTTGATTTAACCTTCTTTTTTTTAAAATAAAAATAGAATAAGAAAAGAATCCAATGGAAGAGCCAAAAAGGTCCCCAGCCCGAGTACACACGTAGTATACAAAAGCTTAGGGGAAATGAAAGACACTCCTATGTCCCGAAAGAAAACCAATGACTACCCTATACTAACTTACTAAGTGCCTCCCCGAAAGCTACCTACACTAGGCTCCTTGTGCAAATTTACCAAAAATTCCCACAAAATGAACAACAGAGTCCAGAAATCCTCACTAGGCCAAAAAAAAGAAGATAAAGAAAAAGAAACTGAATCTGAACAATATTTGGTGGATGATTTGGAAGGAGGGGAATGGCTGAGTGGCGAGTAAAAGCGTAAAGGAATTAATTGGCACTCAACGTATCCGTAGTTTTATTTGTAATAACAACTTAAGCGCAGGAAGCTTTATTTTCTTATAAATGGGCATGAAATGATTTTTTTTAAAAAATAATTCAAGCCCTTTTTGTGTGCACATATATTCTGTAGCATATTTGTTTTAAGTTCATACAACAAATTTAGTCAACCTCACTTGTATTCAGTTATTACTTGTTAAATCTCACAATTGCAAACACCCAATTTTATGTTACTTAGCACCTCAGACTGCATATATCTTGTGAATATGGTTCTTGCGTGAAAGTTTTCGATCCCCTAAATGGCCCATCTTTTTTATCTTCTTCCATCCAGCTCTCTTTCGGAATTTGGTGTTCTGGGGTTTGAATTGGGTTATTCAATGGAAAATCCAAATTCGTTGGTATTATGGGAAGCTCAATTTGGTGATTTCTCCAATGGAGCTCAGGTGATATTCGATCAGTTTTTGAGCAGTGGGGAAGCTAAGTGGTTGCGGCAGACTGGCTTAGTTGTGGTGCTACCTCATGGTTATGATGGTCAAGGCCCTGAACATTCAAGTGCACGATTGGAGCGATTCCTTCAGGTATTTTGTTGTTATAAATTATTATTCATAATTTGCTTTAGTTATTTGTAAACATCAATCTAGTCTTTTTGTAAGTCTCTTCTATGTGTGAATGCACGTGCTTATGCATGTGTGTGTGTAATCTCTTCTGCGAGTGCGTGCATGCCTGGGGGGGGTGTCTGTTGTCAGACACACATATCCACACATCCACACTTGAACACACGAACACATGCCTGCAATCACTGATGTTTTATTCACGTGATGAGTTTTCCACTGGGGGATCTCTGCAAGCCATTATATGGTGGAATCTTAAATTCTTTACCTTAATATCAGAAGGAAACACAAGTCTAAATGAAGTGGGTCCACTTATTTGGATGCTGAATATTCTAGTCTTTTTATATTCTAGCACGTATTCATATCTCTGCTGTATTAATTTATACACCTCAATCAACACACACACACACATATATATTTCTGAATATTGGAAGAAATTCAAGTCAAAATGAAGTAGTTCAACTTGCTTGAATGCTGAAATCTTGTCTGTTATACTCGTACTCGCTTGGCAATTTTTGACTACTTTTTACTACGCCTTTACAAGACCGACTCTTTTTTCCCTTCCCCTTTTTGGGATTATTTGAAGATTGTCTAAATCACTGTGCCCATCTTTATTCTTTATGCTACCGAAGAAACTCTAGACATTTGATCTCTTTCCTTGATAGCATGGTAAATGAAACCTAAATTTCTTAACTTGTACAAAATTGACGGCAGATGAGTGATGACCACCCCTATGCTATACCGGAGATGGATCCTACACTTCGGAAGCAGATCCAGGAATGCAATTGGCAGGTTGTGAACGTCACTACGCCTGCAAATTATTTCCACGTCCTGAGACGTCAAGTGAGTGAATCTGTTGTGGTGTTTAAGTTTCTTGACATTTTAACCACATCTATCAATTTCTCATGTGTTTTGTCTTCATCTCACAGATACACAGGGAATTCCGTAAGCCTCTTATTGTAATGGCTCCAAAGAACTTGCTTCGTCACAAGGAATGCAAGTCAAATTTATCAGAGTTTGATGATGTCCAAGGTCACCCAGGTTTTGACAAACAAGGAACCCGATTCAAGCGCCTCATAAAGGACCAGAATGACCACTCAGATCTTGAGGAGAATATCAGACGTCTGGTTCTTTGCTCCGGAAAGGTGTGTAATTATTTTTGTTCCACCATGATGCAAGTTATGTGCATGTTCTTACGTGAGATTTAAGTTATTTAATTTCATGTGGTGGTTTGTGATTTCTGTAGGTTATGTCAACTCTTGAGATTTGCTGTAGATTCAACTTTTAGTGTATGCCATTTTGCAGGTCTATTATGAACTTGATGAAGAGAGGAAGAAATCCAATGGAAAGGACATTGCGATATGTCGAGTGGAACAACTTTGTCCTTTCCCATATGACCTCATCCAGCGTGAGCTGAAGCGTTATCCAAGTATGTATTTTAAACTTTGCAACTTTGGGATTGTCATGTAACATTCAGGCTAATCATTTGGTAGATAAATTGGAGAAATAACGTAGTATAATGGAATTTGTTTTGGGCATAGATAATTACCCTGCACCGTCGATATTGGTGTCAACTGTTTCTGATTACCAAGTTAAGGCCTCCCACTTCTGTATTGGATCTCAGCACCTATGTGTGTCCAACCAATCCTGATCCCTTTTACATGTCAATAGATTTTTACTTTTGAACAAGTAGATGTCACAAATACAGAAGCTATGGAAAGGTCTCTAAGGAATAGTCTTGTCAAGTGGCAGTAAATCTAACATTTTTTAAAGAAGAATTTCTTGTTATCTTTTCACTGTCTAAATAAAGAAGAAAAAACAAGAACCTACTTCTACTTCAAATAAGACCGTTTTCATTTTGTCATGTTTTATCTCCATTTCTGTATGTTCTCCCGCTTCTTTCTCAATATCTATTGATTATATAGTTATATAAATGCAAGTACGAAACATGCATATAGAAGAGCAAAATGTTTATTAGTTTCGTTTCCAAAATTAATGAGCAAAATGACACTGGAAGTGTGTGTGTGTGTATATATATATATATATATTATATATATACACACACACACTCTATCTCCTTAATTTTTATATTTTCATTAAGTTCATATATTTTAGAACGGAGGAAGTATTTATCAATATCCAGTATGTTACATAAATACCTGCAAACCTTTACCATTTGAGTGTACAATTTCATATTTTCAATTCAACAAAGAAAAATCAATTTATTTCTAAGACTTGAAGATTTAGCTATTAAAAGCATGTCTAGTACTAGACTACTAGTTCAATAGCTGTAGAGGAGATCTGCAAAGTGGATTTCATGGCTGTTGAGCTAATGTGCCTATCTGATTCACATTTCTTATGATTACTTCAGATGCAGAGATCGTCTGGTGCCAGGAAGAGCCGATGAACATGGGTGCGTACAGTTATATCGCACCCCGTCTTTCTACTGCCATGAAAGTACTGGGCAGAGGTACCGTCGATGACATCAAATATGTAGGTCGTGCTCCATCTGCTGCAACAGCAACCGGTTTCTATACCGTTCACGTGAAAGAGCAGTCTGAACTTGTTCAAAAAGCCCTGCAATCCGAACCAATTACTTTTCTGCAGTAAAAGCCTTCCCTCACTTATCAAATCCTGTTTTAACTTTTAATGGCTGATTTTCCATAGAAGATTTGGGGTGCATGCAGCTTGGGAATGCTGAAGTAAAATTTTCAGAGTGATTATTCTCAGCAAAGACATTGTGAAAGATGCTACTATTATATTCTTATTTTCATGAAATATTTGCCCAGATTTATAGGGTTCTTTTAAATTTGTGTAAGAATAATATTGTAAAGTGGAGCTCATTTCTACAATTGCATTTGAGGTATTTCCCGAGTGACTTCTGTAATAAACAGGCCCTAAACTAGAATGAAATTATCAAGCTCTCTGCTCTCTTTTCTTTTACGTAAATCTGAGATTTTCATTAAAAACAACAGTAGTTTGCATTCATCGGCATGGATAGCTCATTCATTATTTTAAACAAAAGAGGAAATTTTGAATTGTGTTATGGGAATGAACCAGCCTAGCCTTTTAAATTTTGATAGAACTCCTACTAGTTGGTTCAAATCAACTATCTGACTAAATACTACTCATTTACTTTATACTCTAATGAACATAGAAAATTGATATTTTTATAAGTAAAAGCAATAGTTCTACAAGATTTCTCTCACGTGAATAGTTATTGAGAAAATTTGTGAAAATATATATTAAATTTTACTTGTAGAAATATCAATCCCCTCAAAATATTGTCTCATTTCAAACTTAATGAAAACTAATTTGTCTAATTATATATATATATATATATATATCAGGAAGGATCTCCAACGTACCTCCTTAAATAACATACCCAACATACCCCTCTTAGCGACAGACCGGGCGACGGTTTGGTCCGTCGCGGCTTTAGCGACGGGCAATTTTTAGCGACGGACCCATCGCTAAAGGCTTTAGCGACGGACCGAACCTATGGCGACGAACCAAACCGTCGCTCGGGCCGTCGCTAAAGGGGGTATGTTGGGTATGTCATTTAAGGAGGTATGTTGGAGATCCTTTCTCATATATATATATATATAGAGAGGAAAAATGATCCATAACAAGTAGTTTTATGAACCAAAATTGGGAATACACCATCTCTACCATACAATACTAGATTGAACGGGCAGGATTAAAGAGGCAAAATTGACGTCCGCTACTAATAGTAGCGGTCGGATTAATCATAAGATTTGGACTAATTTACCCCCTAGTAAGTCATAGGCAATACAATGATTAACTAGAGTTTAGAGTTTATTAACTAGAATTTAGAGTTTATTATTTAAGGTTTAGGGTTTATTAACTAGTGTTTAGAGTTTACTATTTAGAGTTTAGAGTTTATTAACTAGGATTTAAGATTTACTATTTAGAGTTTAGGGTTTATTAGCTAGAGTTTGTGATTTATTATTTAGAGTTTAGGGCTTATTTATTACTCATAATATGTAAGATTAAACTTACTTGCTTTAATGAATCCTTGTCGCTAGAACTCCAATATGCATGTGGGCACATAGGTTTATGGAATCATCACCGTCTGCTAGTAATACTAGCGGATGACACCCGTCATCTGTTATTATTAGTAGCGGACGTAACCCGTCGTTCACTATTAATAGTAGCGGACGTAAATTTTTCAGTTTTAATTTTAGCCGTTGATTCTTATATTAGACGTTAATGATGATATTTGTCCATTTTTAATTCATAACAAATACTTCTATGAATCATTTCCTTATATATATATATATTGATATCTTAATGTATTAGGAATACATTTCATCTTACGTCTTAAGAAAAACTTGAAAAAGTGAACCTGGGGACGAGTTAGAAAAAACCTACTTTTTTGGCGTAGAGCGGCAGTTAATTTTAAAATATTTTAACTTATGCTGACAAGTTACGTAATAAAAGAAAAGTTGTTTATAACTAGATTCTATATGACCTTTGGACTAAGGTTTCATCCACCTTTTTTATGTTTCAAACATACTTTAATTAAATGTAAAGGACAAACTTGAGTAATAAACAATAAAGACGACGTACATGCGGACTTGATTTAAAATGCAAAAATGTATCATAGCATAGCATAGTAATATTATTGAAGGATATTCTCGCAACTCGAGGGTGGTCGTGCACAAGAATTTAATTTACTCAACTCATTTTACTAATTCTTTTATAAATGAATCTAGTAGCACTAGAAGAAATTTAATTTTTTTTTTATAGATTACACAATATATTCGACCCAATTTTATTAAACTAGACATTCGATAAAATAAAAAATAATTATCAAATAAAATATATATCTTTAACATTGCAAAAATTTCAAATAAACTCTTTCTATGTAACATATGTAATACTCTCTCCGTCCCAAATTAATTGCTTTTCTATGATTTTTTAAAGTCAAATTGACTATTTTTAAAACTAATCTTTTTAATATTTTTGTTAACATATAGGTGAAGATATTATAATCAAAAGAAAGTATATACAATTTATTACTAATTTCAATTTTTATAATTTTAGAAATATATTTATATATGCTTAATTATTAATTTTAAAAATAGTCAATTTGACTTAAAAAAGTCCTAGAAAAACAATTAATTTGGGACGGAGGGAGTACTAATCATAAACATATAGTACAGACATAAATGAAAGAATAATAATTTATTAAAAAAAATAAATAAATGAAAGAATAATGATGTTATACAAACTCTTAAAAGTTAAATGAAATGCTCGGAGTAAATAAGGCAATTTGTTCATTGTAATGGTCGAATTTATAGTACTTTAATTCAGGACAAAGATTTTTGGCATAGAAAACATACACACACATAAATAGACAACTGGAAAACACATTTAATGTATATAAGTATCCTAGCTAGAACTTAGTATCCATAAACTTATTTATTTCCTTTATAATATTGTTCATTTACTTGAACCAAATCCCACAGAGCCTGATAAAACTAGAAGACTTTAAAGAAATATAAATCTATGGAATATTGGATTTATGAGAAGTAGGAGCCGACCATGGCTATGGACTTTCAATGACCATCAGATCTTACACGTTTCATTGTAAGATCAGATGACTCAAATTTAAAAAAAGACAATCATCCGCAATGCTGTGTTGTGGAACCACTTAGATATCGCAACACAATGTTACAAAAGGGAAAAACTATTAATTTCGAATTAACATTAATACAACCTTTTCTCTGCAACACAGTATTGTGAAAGGGAAAATTTTTAAATTTCGAATTAATAGTAAGACAACTTTTCCTCTCTAACACAGTATTGTGAAAGGGAAAATTTTTAAATTTCGAATCAATAGTAAGACAACTTTCCTTTTGCAATATAATATTGTCCTAGTTAAGTTGTTTTGCAACACGCATCTTGTAACGTATGGTGCAAAATTTTATGACCAGTTAAGGTCCTATATATAATAGCCACCATTTGCAATTAATCTTACTCTCTGGATTGGAGAATTTATAAAGCAATATGCATGTCCACCACGTTAGCCTGATAATCACCGGCTCACAAAATTAATTAACACCATTTTGCTTAGGGCGAACACAAATATATTACACACAAAGAGGGAGAGATTAACAAAATGTCAAGGGGGGAGTATTTGTTGCAGGTGTATACCAGAGGAAAGCCATATATGGGCATCATTTCATTGCAGTTGGGTTATGCTGTTATGTCCGTAATTGCCAAGGCTGCTATGAACCAGGGAATGAACATTTTCACTTATGTTGTGTATCGAAACGTCGTTGCTGCTGTTATATTCACTCCTTTTGCTGTGGTTTTGGAGAGGTCTGTCTGTCTCTTCACTAATCTTTCTCTTTGAATAATTAATTTGTTCGATTTGATATGTTAGACGAAAACTAGTTATTTCAATTAATATTATTCAACAGGAAAGTTAGGCCAAAAATGACTACATCCATTTTCTTCAAGATGATGCTGCTTGGCATATTGGAGTATGTATCTTGGCCTCTAATTAATTAATTTAGAGTTTTGTTTGTTGTTAATTACTTTTTGGTCTAACTAATAAATTGGTCCTTTTGTACAGGCCTGTATTGGACCAGATCTTATTCTATACAGGAATGAAGTACACAACAGCAACTTTTACAGCAGCAATGGGCAACATTCTTCCTGCCATCACTTTTCTAATGGCTTGGATCCTAAGGTATTCCTATTATTTGGTTACTTTAATTAATCCTCTACTTCTCCCATTACCTGAATATTCACAGGGACGTTGAGGAATATCTACAACGATATTTCGGAAATCGGTCTGATTCTAGCCTTATTCATTCTATTTGAAGAAAAGAAGAATCAATCTTTTTTTTAGTTGTTGAATCTGAATGCCGATGCAACTGATTCGAGTCGTACCTGTTCAAAATAATAAATATATATATATATAGGACCCAACCTTAACCCTAACACTTGATCCTAAGGGTTAGTTCCAATTTGAACTAGTAGCTTTTAGGGGGTAAAATAGGCTAAATATGGTGTCATTTTATATTACTAATAGGAGACACACTTACGTGTGTTAATTATTTTTAATTGTTAATAATTAAAAGTAATAAGATAAAAAAAAAGTAATAAGTAATGGAAGAAACTTGGGATAGAAGAAAGAAATATATAAAAAAAGATTAGTGAATAAATGGGAGTAGAAATTAAGTGGGAGTAATTTAGAGAAAAATAAGAGAGTGAATAAATAATGGGCAGTTTATTTTGAAAGTTATAAGTGAGTTTTATTCAAAAGACAAAATCAGCAGTTACATTAGGGAGTCTTAAATTATGTTAATAAACATGAAATTATAATTTTTTTTAGTTAAAAAGGGAGGATATAATTAAGATTATAAAGTGAGGACACCAAGAGACCAAAGACACTGCTTTCCCTTTATAATATAATTATAGATTATTAAAAAGTGGACTCTTTTTAATAAAACGAAAAACAAAAAAATTGAAAAACAACTCTTAATTTGTGGAATAATACTATGTACACAAACCGTATACAAAAAACTGTGCACAAAGAGTAGGACCCATGTACCAATCAAAATGTGTAAAACATCCGATGATAAGTCTTATTTTGTAATTTCTCCCTTTTTTATACCATTTGTACATAATTTTTGTGTATAATTTGTGTCCCTAGTATTACTCTAATTTGTGGGCCGGAGAAAGTAATAATGGAAGTATTTTATGTAGGCTTGAGAAGGTGAATATTAAGGAATTACACAGCCAAGGGAAGATTTTGGGGACACTAGTAACACTAGGGGGGGCTACGATAATGACACTAATAAAAGGACCTACAATTGGACTACCATGGACTTCCAAGCATGGCCATCATCATCAACCTCCAGCAGCCTATGCTGCTGCTGCAAATACTCAACAAGACTTCATCAAGGGCGCTCTCATGATTACCGCTGGTTGCTTCTGCTGGGCCAGTTTTGTCATTCTCCAAGTAAGACCTCCACTCGTATGCATGTTGGATTATACTCTCTCGTTTTTTAATTATAAGATTAATTATTGACTTTTAAAAGTTAATTTTAAATATTTACAAATTCATAATTAATACGATTCATTATTCGTACAACTAATTGTTCTTTTTAGATAGTTTGTAATAGGGAATATTTTCGCATAGAAAAAACGATATTTCCACATGATTTATGAATAGTGAATGAGTCCCACATCCATGTGAAAAAGATTCATGTGAAAATATTATTTTTTCATGTGAAAATATTAGTTTCCTTTATAATATTAGAGTCATTAATTATAATTACAAGGTTGAAATTTTTACAGGCAATAACACTGAAGGCATACCCTGCAGAACTCTCCCTGACAGCCCTAATATGTACGATTGGTGCCGTGCAAGGAACCATATTGACCATTCTTGTTGAAAAGCTCAACCCAACAATCTGGTCAATACACCGGGATACTAAATTATTAGCTGCACTTTACAATGTAAGAAATCCTCCCTTGCCATCAACTGTAATATAACATTTTCATTCAAGAACCTAAAATTCCAACAAATGTATATATACATGTATGGGTAGTCATCCATAACCAAAGTTAACTGAGCACCACATTGATATGAATCTGCCCCATATGACAACCTCACATTGGTGGTATTCATAACATTTCACCACAATTCCTTACCGATGTCCACGACAGCTTTACTCTAGCGACACTGACCTGATGCCCTTTCCGCTTAATCGGTAGTTCCACGGATCATCTGCTCTGACACCAAATATTATGATATAGGTTCAAATTCCAATTTTCTTATGAAAAGCTAGTTATCCAAAGGAGGAGGTTCAAGCCTATATCAACCCCACATTGATATCCTATACTACCAATGTGAGATCTGCCCCCATATGACAAGCTCACATTGGTATTCATAACACTTGTACCGTCTATTTTTCAAATTTGACGAACGCGATTTAAAGAAATCTCTCTGTATGTGGGTAGGAAGAATTTCAAGAGTTCCCTAAGCTAAAATCAAAATTCTTCTGATTGGACCTAAATCTTAAGTAGATTCTTTTCACCGAAGCAGGAAAGTTCATTATTTGCAAAAATATACACTTCAAAAATAAAATAAAATAAAATAATAATATTATGATTTCATGCTTAATGTATAAGTGCAAATTAAAGTTGAAATTTGGATGCAGGGGATAATTTGTGCAGGGGCTGGTTACTATGTTTCAGGAGTAATAATGAGAGAAAGGGGGCCTGTTTTTGTCACTGCATTTAACCCCCTAAGCATGGTTATTGTTGCAATTCTGGGATCCTTCGTTTTAGCAGAACAACTGGATTTGGGAAGGTACTATATCAATATTGCTCTATTACATTATAAACCAAATAATACAGGCTACTACTTGCTGTACAAAATTTCAGAATTAAGTAAATTCCTGCATTCTTTATGTAGTGTTCTTGGAGCAATAATCATAGTTATCGGACTATACTTAGTATTATGGGGTAAGAGCAAGGATCAATGTTCATCTAAGTCTGACAGCGATCAGGTAGAAACGAGCAATCAAAAAATGTCTACGTCAACAGACGATACGAGAATTCTAGTGCATGATCTCGCTCATGTTCCTACGAAAATAGCTACCTAGCAGCTGTATAAAGGAATTAAACAACGCGAAATAGACAAAAGGTCCTATGAATACAAGTTCTTCACAAGGAACAAGTTCAACGCAACCTGATTGTAGTGCCTACTTGGTGTAAATGTTCATCAAAGCATTATATGAAGTGGAACCACCTGCATAATCAACGTATAACACGGGTACAATTCAACTTATATGAGAGCTAGATGCAGTCAATTTATCGACGAGCTAAATGTGACCAGCAATACATGCTAATGCTATATTCACATGAAGGACTTCCTTGTACCTTTTTATATGTAAAAAAAGTAAAAAACCATGAAATAAAATGAAATGAAGTGCAGACTGATATGCACACCAAAAGATTATGTGGCTAGCTTTTTGTTCTAATTTCAAGAGGCACTATTGGCTTCTACATTTTACAAGTGAGATTGCCTTTAAAGAAAAGATTGCACGAGACTCGAGAGCCTGAGATTTGAGAAGAACAAGTAGAAAAACGACGAGGCATTCAGATCTCATCTCATTGCTACAGTCAACTTTTGGAATTCTGGGGTCACCAGAACAAGTATTTCAGTATCTACATTTCTTTCCAATGCCAATTAACTTCTGGTTTACATAGGAGAACACATAATTAGCGTTTGAAATGTCCCCTCTTAACCCCAGTAATTCTCATATGACCCCTAATAACGTGAAAGTTCCCCATAGCTAAGTTTCCCAATATTCACGGAAGAGTAGATATTCTTATATCTATTACAGAAAGGTAACTCCGTGATTCAATAAAAAAGGAAATGAAAACTGTTACTTTCTGAAATAACAGCCAACACCTACAAAGCATTTATTCATAGACCCTAAGACAACCGGATTGAGAATGATTCATGCCTATATAGATTTGTTAGAGTTGGTTACACAACTACGATATTCACCACCTGTAAAGTCCATAGGACCATAGGCCATAGCATATTCATGCACAGCTGGGGCACATCATTATATATCAATCATAAACAAGATCAGGCCAGGTCAAGATCACTTAACTCAGGGACAGCTCCCTGAATGCATTATGCTAAAAATTCTACATTTAACAATATCATTCTTGTCCAAAAACCTACTCGAATTGAAGGTTTCAAAAATTTAAAATCCAGGATCATTTATCTCCCCAAAACTCTCTCATTTTTTATTTGTTTTCTCAGTTCATAATTTACCATAATGATGTATTCCATCTTTGCAGATATCAGGTATTAATTAGCCACACGATTCGGGCAGAGTTCTAAAATCAAGATGGCTTGACGACTTCATCCCTTCGATAAATACGGCGTAGTTCAGCGGCTGCAGCTTCATATGCAACTGAGAAGGGAAAAAGTAGAGAAGCTTGCGTGAGGGGAAAGAAACAAGCACAAAGATACAGGCACACGAAAGAAAAGTAAATAAAGGAATTCTTTTCTAATTATGCTAAGAAAAAAGTGACAAACTTAATTGTTTATCTATGAATATTGTTGTAGATAACTGAAATAGTGAATCACCTTTCCATACACGGAATTTCTTTTGATTGATCGGTGATCCAGTTACACCTTCAATAGCTTCAAACAGCTTATTTTCAGGAGTACTCCTCAACTCCTGGACTACTGCATAGACGGACTTTCCGTTCTCAAAATAAATATGATTATTTGGGTGTTTAGTTTTGCAACCAGCATGACGCTCAAACTCATAAGCATTGAGAGCCTTCAAAAACAAGTGGAGAGCCAAGTTAGCATGATTTATGAAAGTAGGACTACACATTGCTGGACTCATTTTGGAAAGTACAATCAAGTTAAATTATTAGTGCTATTGCTACCTTGTGTCCCTTGCAGTCCTTGCAGCCACACCGATAGCTAGCCCCTTTTATTACTCCTAGAAGACTCTTCTGCATGCACACAAATTTAAAAACTCACTCAGGAAATTTAACATAAACAACTCATTCCAAAAGAGGTGGGAAGTAAAAGTTGGCAGCTCACCTCCCGTGACCAGGAAACATACTTCACAGGAACATCATCAAGTATACCAGTCGATAACAAGCTTTTGACATTCGACGGAAAGTTGTGTTGAAAAGTATCCTCCGGGTTCTTCTGAACCTTAGTTTTTGCAGTGACATCAGTTGTTGAAGAGGCTGATGCTGCAACATTTACAGTCAGATCAGAAATAGGCAGAATTGAGTCTTTCTGTGGAGGTGCTTGTGGCGGTTGTTCAAAATGTTGAACTAAAGGTTGGCTCATTAACAAATCATTGTTTCTAATGAATCTGCCCCAGGGATTGTTTGCCTCAGGGTGACCCTGAAAGGCTTCAAGAGGTATGGAACTTCCCTTGCCCTTGTTGCGCTTATGACCCATTGATGCAATGCTGGAATCTCCTTTGTTGTTGGTGGCTTCCATTGAAAAAACACTAGTATTCACCTTATTGTGGCTAGGAGGGCCCACTGGAATAATATCACCGCCAATGTCAAAAGTTGGACCTGTTGAAATGAAGTTCTCAGTGGCTTTATTGCGGGTAATGTCCATTGCAATGACATTCTCAGGCCCCCTTTTACGAGCAGAACACATTGAGATGATATTGTCATCTCCCTTTTCATATGGCTGATCCATTAGATTGTAATTCTCACCTTCCTTGTCAAAGGGCTTCCCCGTTGATAAGATAAAGTTTCCTAGACTAAAGTTTTGCCCCATCAACATAAAAGTACCATCATCCTTGTTAAAGTCATCACCCGTCTGAATGAAACTTTCATTTGCCTTACAGGTGGTGCTAGAGCTCTCATTACAAGTTGATCCCAGTGATATATTATCATGAATCTTGCTGCAGGTGGTGTTCAATGAAATTCTTTGGTTCTCTCCCCTACTGTAGGAATGTCCCATTGCTATAGACATGCCATTGTTAGAACCCGTTACTTGATTAATTGGAGACTTTGTAACACCATAACTGAGCAATGAAGAGGAATTATCCACAGCACGAGACATGGATAAGCGAATCGAGGACTCACCTCCAACTTGTTCCTCCAAACTGATTCTTTCAATATTCAAGTGACTAGCATCAACAGGGAACATATTCCTAGCAGCAAAGTTGTAAGTCCCAACATGCCCTGGTCCATATATGCGGTCGGAGAACAACACAGAGGCTGATTGAAAATTGGAAGCATTTCTCCATGGAGAAATGTCCACTATTGGGGTTCCAGATATTGGTTTGCAGATAACATTTTCTAAAGCTTGCTTCTTGTTGGTGACTAGTCCTGGCTCTGAAGCATCCATTAACCATGGATGAGAACGCTTTGGTCCAGTTACACACCTGGCTTCTTCTGGCATCGATAAGTTCTTATTCTGGGGAACAAATGTGAGAGTATTTGTAAACTAATAGATCAAAGAGCAAGTATTATTGGAGCTATAACCCCATAAAACTAGAATGGGCAAAAATCTTTTTAGCATAAACAATCTTTGATGTAAAAAATTTACCAACAAATTGAGAAAGTAAAGACGAGAATATATAAAGAGAAGGGAAAGATTAATTAATATACACATAAAGAGTACAACACGCATATCAAAGAGCAGTTTAATGTTATTACTTTATTTGATAAGTAGAAGTTTAAAAAATTAAGCACGATAAATAATTGTGGAAGACTAACATTTAAGGCTCACATTTTTCTACTTTTGTAGACTCTTAGATTGCAATCCAAAGTCCAACCTTCCTATGAACCGGCTCCCATATATATACACACATATATATGGATATGTGTGTGTGTATATATATATACACACACTCTCTTGGATTCCGTTCACTCTTCTTCTGATTATAAATTTCCTTTAGATTTCATTTAAAACTAGTTCAGAGGGAGATGCGAAGATTTTACACTTCCAAGGCAAGAGGTAATGACAAATTTTGATCAAACCCTGCAAGCTCCACGAATCAGTTTCTTTTCAACCGTAGATGTTTCCTCAGTTTGGTTTCATTCCATTAAATATTCACAAGAATGGTATTTATGCATTCTCACATGCATATACATTCGGTAACCAGTGTTTCCATTTTACCAACAGAATGTACACATGACATCAAAGGGAAGTTTTTTTCTTTCAGAATTTTGTGACAAGCATGCTTGTCAGGCTGTGAATTATTAATAACTATAACCTTAATAGTTAAAATCATACCAAAAGAATATCCAAATCTTACTGATATTTGTGTACTTCAGTACTTTAAGAGCTGAATATCCAAAGCTGACTATTTAACTGGTGAGTAGAGGCATCACTTAACTATGGTTTTGCATATTTTAAATCACAACAGAGTTAACAGACACTATTCATAATGAAAAACACTGTCCAGCTTCTCACACTATTCGGATATGCGCAAGGATTTGTAGAAAAACCCGAGACATTCCCGTACAATTTTATGAGTTTAATTTCAACAGATATAATGCTGCTATTGCTTTAAGAAGTTTACGTATAAATTCATAATAATATTTAAATGGTTACTACAGCTTCAAGTGACTAGACTTCGCAAAGAAGACACAGAAGGAGAGGCAAGTTGGAAGCCAAATCTCTCGATGATCATACATTTCATGTGATGAAGCATCATTATACTGCCTTCCATATGTTTCAGGTCAGTGCCTGAAACTCGAACATGATCTTTGTGGCATTCATCTTCGTCGTGTCTACAAACATGGTGCAATGAAACTATGGAAACTGCAAGAGAATGAAATACGCACACCTCCTGATGTCTTACCTAATGGATACCTAAAACTAACCTAATCAAACAGTCCATTAATCATATCAAAGTAATATCCATCAACAACACTTAACTAAAAAAAGATAGATAAATAAATAGTTGCAACAATCAATAACCAAACATACGTACTATTAATCACCGGAGTTATCAGCTTTATTGAGTTTGCAAAACAGAATCTTCCCTTTTATGTTGGCCTAACTAATGCTCCCCAAAGTAACAAAAAGATATAGTATCAATAATCTAAGCACCACTTTCAAAGTACATATTGACATACCAGGTTTTAATGATTTGAGCAGCCTAGCTCAATCAAAGTTGACTGACCAATCAAGTTCAAGAACCCTAACCCTACTACACTAGGCTGAGCATGCAAAATTTGGCAAGAAATTTAATTCGGAAAGGCTCAGCTTACGTAATCTATGCACTTTCACCTAATATAAACATGTCTTTCCAATTTCTCATCTACATGCACCCCTTTTCTTATACATTAGTCCTTGCAATGCATGCTTTACAGGGTTATTTCCAACAATCAATAATTGATGTATACATCTTAGAATTTAGTGCTGAGGAAAAAAGCTACTAGGGTCATTTTCAATATAGAAATACTGAAGGCAGGTTACAACGTAGTGGATAGAGTTTTGGAAAGAGAGAGAAGGTCCTTGGCTACAGCTTCACCACTGTGAATAGTGACTTTGGTTCTTTTCGTGACTTTGAGTTGGTTGGTTGGATGGATTTACAACGAAGAGCGATATTAGGGAGGGTAGTGTGTTTTTTGTTGAAAAATGGCTAATAGTATCTAGTTGCAAGTGTAAAAGTACAAATGCCAAATAAAATGGGAAGAAGAAAGCTATCAACTAGGTTTAAATGAATAAAACTATTCATAAGAGCATATTGCTTCTCCGAACTTGTTATATAATCAAAACAAGGAAAGTTATATAATCAAGGGTCATTACAACCTTTGTGCAGACATTATAATATCATGTACACTCCAAACTTCCCTGGACTCACGAACTTGGAAAAATATTAACCAAACAAGAAATAGAAACATACCATCTAAATAGAAAATACCATATAACAAAAAGATTAATTGTGACTTGATTAGAACTAAAATTTGACTCTGAAAGAATTCAACTTGAAATCCGACCAATTTTCAAACTCCCCCCCCCCCCACGTCTTAAAATTGCATTTCCTTAAGCTGTTGCTGCTGTAGTTGATTCTTCCCCATACAACTCAATCTAGAGTTGCTCACAACATGATATTATTAAATTAGACCCCAAATAAAGCAACATCCAACATATATGTGCTAGTTGCATCGTCGAAGGTCTTGTGCATGCCACCATCAAGTGACCTTTTTCACTTTAATATAAATAAAAGGTACGGACAGATGAAGTGAATGAAGATCGTAATTATAGGTAAATCAGAAAAGGAAAGATATTTCTGTATCAAACTTAGCATTTATAAAAAGTCTTTTCTATACCCGTTTAGCTTTTTCTTCATGTCTGTGGTTATCACTCATATTATTTGGTTTACCCTCTTCTTCTTTCTTTTTAATGTGATAAATAATAAGGATACACCAATATGCCCTAACTTCCTTATGGACTTACCGTTTTACTTCCACCTTTGTACTTATCACAACTTGATTGAAAAGACAAGGGTAGGGGTCGACAAATATCTTTTGGCAGGTGAAAGATACTACAATGCATAAGCTCATCAACATTTACCACGTGTAAGATGCTACGACATAATAAGACAATCAATTAGGTATTCCGACAGAGCTCTATCAACAATTAAGAATGCCGTCTTCAACTTGAAATAAAATCCCAACAACTGATGACATGAGATATGGCTCCCATGACATCATTTAATGATGATTAGTTATTTAACAATAAAGAAAATATATCGTGAAAACATTGATGGAGAAAGAATGATACCCAAATAAGTCTGTATATTTTATATATTGAAATTTCGACAAATCGTTCCACATAATTAGTACTTAATTATAGCACTTGCAAATTTGAAATTTCAATACAAGAAGCAAGCACTTCCATTCTACATATAAACCGCAGCATACGGTTAAATATACCTAACACACCAGCAGCAGCACAGACAAAAGTAAAGCATCAAAATTAGACAAGTATTAAAGAGCACCAAATTTAACCTTAATAGAATAGGCATACTAGGATAGTAGGATTAATGGATAAGGAAGATACATTTAGATACTCAAAAAAGCAAACTCCCATATATATAATTCATATAATGCACTTTTTATTAGATTACCCCTAAAAATTGAAATTGCAAGTTGAACTAACATAAAAAAGATTAGTAAAAAGAAACCATGAATAAACTTGTTACATATCCAAATACAACAAGAAGTTCACAATTAATAATAACATGTAGTAGCATACTAATCAGTAACAAAAATTGCATGAAGAAAACTCAATTAGAGTTCAAATTCTACCTTTTCCAAGTTGCGATTCCCACTCATTTCTTCTGATCAATATCAACTTCCGGATTCAGCTATCTCCGCTAAACAATCAAAACCCTCCCTGCACAATCAATTCAGCTCATGCAATTCTGCAACCAATCTACACCTCCTAAACATTCATTAGCATAAACCATGCAAATTCACCACAAAAAACACAGAGCTCAAAGCTCATCAAATCAATCTACAAAAATCTAGCATTTGGAAAGCAATTAATAATACGTACATTTTAAGTCGAAAAAAAACTCAATTCTAAACTCAAAAACAGACATATTCATATCTAAGTTACATTATCTAACTGTATATAACATGCATTGGCTGATCAAGCAGGTTGATCAAAGCGACGGATAAAAAGTACGTCGCCAGCTCAAAAGAAAAAGTAAAAAACTGAGAGAAATGATAGGGTTCAACAGATTGTTATACCGTCGCCGGATTTTGATCGGAGAAATCGCCGGACAGTAGTGATGACACCGGAGAAGAAGAAAAGATAGTTTTGAGTTTGGCCGCTGTTTTGTTTTATTACTAAACAAAGGCGAAAGGGACCAGCGTGACAAGTATTTTATGAGAGAGATTGTTGTGTGTGAGAGATATGGCTTTAAATATGCTGACGATGGATATATTGATATAGTGCTACTGCAGTCTAATATTGGTTATACAGGTTAGGTGCAAATTGTGGGCACGTGGCGTTTGTAGTTTACTTTCTATATCTAAGTAATGAACAATTGATATTTTTACATCTTCTTTTTGATATGTTCACAGTGTTCCCTAACATGAGAATAAGTTGTAGACTGGCAAAAGTTAGCCCAAGTCTATGGACAGCCCAGTCCGTTCGCAGAACATTTAGGTTTTGGACTTATGCTTTTAGTGCAAAAAATAAGCATTTTTAGCCCAGCCCACTACAGTCCAATCCGCATGCGCTCAACCCTCTGGGAGTGTAGCCCGCCCACAATAGCCCAGGTCGCATGCGCTCAACCCTCTGGGAGCCTAGCCCGCCCGTTGCTTAAAAAAAATAAAGAGTTCTCGTCCGCTGAAATTAGCATTTTTCAGCCCAACCTGTTTTCAGCCTAGGTCATTTGGATTAAGCTCCTCGTTTGTCTAATTATTAAGCTGGGTTCCACTTTCACGTGAAAGAGAATTATATATCAAAAAGACATATAAAAATAATGTTCTTTTTTATTATACTCTCTCGTTTCACAAAAATAGTTTTATTAGTAAAAAAAAATAAAATTATTTCATAATAAGTTTTATTTTTATGGTAATAGTATAAAGTGTTATAATAATTTATTTAAATTTATTATTTAAAAACAAAATTTTCGTAACACTTGTACTAAAGGTATGTAGAACAAAACTGGGAAAAAAAATATAACTCAATCAATGAAACTCTTTTTATGAAATGGAGGGAGTATCCAAATTAAGTTCTTAAGTTTCTATTCAAACAAACAAAAATAAAAAATAAAAAATCTTATGTTTAACAGGACTTGGGTTAAGCTTAACTTTTTCTCCACAATTTTGATTTTTTAAATACGGGCTCTTGTTTTGAGATTGTACAAATAAGTTGGTTATATAGTTATACTTATACATGGTAAATATTACTCCCTCCGTCTCAAATTAATTGTTTTTCTAGGACTTTTTTAAGTCAAATTGACTATTTTTAGAATTAATAATTAAGCATATATAAATATATTTCTAAAATTATAAAAATTGAAATTAGTAATAAATTGTATATACTTTCTTTTGGTTATAATATCTTCACCTATATGTTAGTAAAAATAGTAAAAAGATTAGTTTTAAAAATAGTCAATTTGACTTTAAAAAGTCCTAGAAATACAATTAATTTGGGACGGAACGAATATAACTAAATTTATATACCGAACATCAAAATGAGCGCTTTCGATTCCGCCTGACCAATCGAAACCTAAGTAAAAAGAAAAAAAAGAGGATGAGGCCCCCGTTATATATGTTTCGCCGGTTCAGAATCTCATCTGGTACACTTTTCACTTAATTTCATTTAATAAATATTAATTAGTGTCACAAATATTATTTTTTATAATACAATAAAATTCATCATAAATAATTATGTCGCTAGTTTCGTGGCTAATAATAATATTTGTGTTGCTAAATGTCTGTTGAAAAAAATTAAGTGAAAGGTGTGATGGACGAAATTCTAAATAAACATGTCTTAACGACATAATAATATTTATTATCAATAATTGTATCGTTAATATTATTATTAAAAATAATATTTACGTCGTGTATTCAAATAGAGTCCTTCTACGGCGACATTGGCCTGTCGACATTTCTAGCGACATTTTTTTTTTGTTTTGACTCCCAAATAATTTTTGTGATTTATTGGAACTAATTTTTTTTTTAAAACAGTGATTTATGTGTAATTTGGATATAACACTGTTTTGTATATGTATCCAAATTACACCTAAATCACTGTTTTTTTTAAAAAAAAATTAGTTCCAACAAATCATAAAAATTATTTGGAAGTCAAAACAAAAAAAAAACCAAAAAAAAAATGTCGCCAAAAATGTCGCCCTAGACTTATTGATTCAAATATATTAAGTAATATGTGTGTCAAGAGCAACTAGTGTATTAGTAAACCCCAAGGGCTCGGTGGACTTTAGACAAATTGAGCTAGTTCATCATCATTTATTTAGTATCTAAAATTGGAAAATCTCTAATAATTAATATTTGTATTTAAAAAAAAATTAAATAGTTGAGATTGGTTATTAATTTTAAACAGTAAAAATGATTCTAGTAATTTTAATGAATTGTCAAATTGGTCATTTTATTGTGATCTTTTCATCAAGGGCGGAGTCAGGATTTTTTTCCTGGGTGGGCTACCGCGCGGTAAAAAATTTGTGATCTTATAAATAATTTGATGAGGGTTCGGGGGTTGTGTCTCCAAGCCAAATTTTTTAGATAATTTTATATTTTTTGGTCGGTTGCATATGTAAAACATATATTTAATTACAATATTTTCAATATTACAAGTAATAACATTATATATATATATATATATATATTCCTTATTGACCCCTAATATTCCTTTCTAATCACAAATTTGTTATATATTTTCTCCTACCTTATACCTATAAAAAAAAATTAGGGGGCTATAGTCCACCCCAGCCCAAGCGTGACTCCGCCACTGTTTTTCATTGATATGTTTGGATTATTATTAAAAAAAAATATTATCTAAATTCTACCATTTAAACGGATACATTTACTATTTCCTCTATAGTAGTGTTACTGTTTATAAGTATTATTGCATAATTAGTATGTATAAAAGTACTGTTTCCACAAATCAAAAGGACAGATGAGATAATTTGAATAACTTTCCAAAATTTAAATATCATTGTCCGTAATTCTCATTTGGTCTCCAAAACAGAATCCTAGAACTTTATTGACTTTTTCTTGTGGAATAATACTAATTTTAAGATAGATACTCGATTTAGCTTAGCGATTAAGATTGAGATAGTGTGACCTTTAGATCTCAAGTTCGATTTTCACTTAAGTGAGTTGAGGTTTGTTTGGTTGTGAGTTTATTTTTTACTCTTTTAATGAGGTTTGATTGATGATGTACTTGATTATGAAATTATATTACATTCTTCACAAAATGTGAATTTCAAAAAAAAAAATTATTTAGGGTAAATACATATTTGGATACAATCTTGTTTTATATTTTTTTCCTTGAAAAATGATATATATTACGAATTTTTATGTTAATTTTTTAATTATCAGTTATGTGAATAAATATTAATGATAATTTTTTTAAAAAAATATATAATAAATAAGACTCATTTAAAATTATAATTATAATTCAACGTAAATTTATCGTATTAGATATCATAACTCTTTTTCCTTTCGGTACTGTACTTAACTTACTGATTCAAACTTTTGATTAGACAAATTATTGACAATCTCATGGCTTAAAATTCACAGTACTGAAAAGTCAAATAAAATTATGACTTTTATTTTTCTTGGCGATGGTAATAAGTACGTACGTACCTCACTAATTTTGCATCACAACGCTGTCATGATGTCGTAGTATAAAACTCTTCTCAGAATCAAAATTCTTAATTAGTGGGTGATATTTTTGCTAAAAATGATATTCAAAAAATATATTCTTTCATTATAAAATTAGAGATTTATTTTTTAAATTATATTTTTATAAAAAAATTATTTTTCAAACATACTCTCAATATTTACCTACGTACCTAAAGTTTAAATAATGACAATCTTAAAAAGATTTTAAAAATAAAATAAAAATATATGTCTAATTTTGGACAGAAAGAGTGTAACACAGAGATGATATCTCATTTTCTTTTTGTTCCTGTATTTGGTTTTATTCTAATTTCGTCCTTCTTAATTTTTTTTATTATATCCAATTTTTTTTTGATAAAACTCTTATGAGTTATATTTTTATGATAATTAGACACGTAACACGTGTGATACAAGTATTGGTTCTAATTACTCCCTCCGTCCCAAATTAATTGTTCAATTTTGACCATTTTAAGTCAAATTGACTATTTTTAGAACTAATCTTTTTACTATTTTTGCGAAAATATAGGTGAAGAGATTATAACCAAAAGAAAGTATATACAATTTATTACTAACTCCAATTTTTATAATTTTAGAAATATATTTATATATGCTTAATTATTAATTCTAAAAATAGTCAATTTGACTTAAAATGGTCAAAATTAAACAATTAATTTGGGACGGAGTGATATTATATATGAACAAATAAACAAATTATCATCAAGATCCAAGTGATCTCAGAATTTAACACCAAAAAAAAGAGAGATCTAAATCACTAGATTCTCTAAAAAAAACCAATTTTACCATAAAGCGGGAGGAGCCACCTTGTGCCCTAACTGAAACTCCACATCATTTTCCAAAGGTGTCAAATTCAAATCCAAACACAGAACTCTCCTACTATTGGACTTCCTCACAACCGGAGTAGATAAATCCAGAGGCGGAGGACGGTTCTCATTCATGGTGGCGCCACCATCTCTATGCCGCCTCATATGACCTCCCAACGCTTGTCCTATAGCAAACTCGAGCCCACAAACGGAGCACTTGTGGATTTTAGGCAATTTAGGCGGCGAGCGTTGCAACTCCTCCGCGTTATCTGCTTGATCCATTAGTATCCTCGACTTCTTGTGACTTGCCCGGTGGCCACCAAGCGCTTGGAACGAAGAAAACTGCCGGTTACATGTCTTGCACTCGAAGAAACGTTGCGAATCATACGAGTAATTGTTATTGATGGATGTTATTAGCACCATATAGTTGGGATCTCCTTCTTCTATATTTCTAGATAAATAAACCATGTTTTTTTTTGAGGAAGTAAAATGGTTTAGGGTTTTGAAATATGGAAATTAAGGGAAAAGTTGTGTTTTGTTTGTTTGGAGGAAATGGAGATATATAGAGGATTAGAGGGGGGAAGTATTGACTAGTTTAGTTGACTGTTATTTAAGGTGAAATGACGAGAGTGGCCTTAGGTTTCTTAGTGATGACTTGTGAAAGAAGGAAGTCAAAGGAAGGTGGGTATGGTAATTAGAAATTAAGGAGCTGTCATGGATTACGTACCTGAGCGGCGACCGGCGAACCAGAGAGAAGCATGCTAGCACTTCCTGGAAATTTTCAATTCATCTAGAAAAATTCTTCAACCTAGTATATATGAAGTGTGAACCAAATATATGCTATCATGTGCCTCGAGACGAGAAACTTTACAATACTATATTTCTTTTTGTCAGTTTATAAAATTTAAAATTTTAATTGAATTCATTTATTTTGAACAACTAAATAAAAATAAATATACTTAACTAATTAAAAGGGTGATGTCAAATTTTTAGTTTTAAAAAGTGTCTCAAATGATGTGTTACCATAATATTATTGGTTGGATAGATCTCATATGATTGACTTATAAATTATCATTAAAATATTCAATGTGGGACAAAAAATTTGAGACTCAAAGCATTATACTTTGAATAAAAAGGTTGTTTGTAACATATAATTAATTAGTCACACATCGTAACATATGAGATACCTGAATGTGTATATAAAGTTTTAAGCTGTTATCATTGATAGATATATTCGGTCATGACTTTTTGAGTGAGCCTATAATGAACTAAGATGACCCCAGAAAATATTATTATTGAGACAATGCATTGAACGTTATTATGCTATGATTTAATTCGTACTCAAGATATGACCCGGGTCGTTACAATATTTATATGGATGTATGTGGATATATAAAATATGGGGTGGTAAGGAATGAATTCTATTAATTTTTTGTGTTCAATTTTACATTAATCGAGATATATAAATAAATTTTCTTATAAGGGTCATATATTTCGTTCAAAACCGCTTCAATCCACTTAAATAGTTTCTCATAATTAATTGTAACTCAGAAGGGAATAAAAATAATCTATATGAGATATCTAAATATAAACTTGATAGGTTTACTCTTAAGAGTTTTTGTATATTCACTCCCTCTCAATATAAATGTCTATAATTTTTCCAAACATATTAAGAGAGGGTATACATTTACTAAGTTGTCTTTATTAATAATTTAATTTTTTAATTAAATATATATTATAATTAACTTATAAATATATAATTAAAATCTAGTAAATCACTTTGTCTTTCATTTCTTCGTCTACTCCATATCTCTTGCATACCTCAATTAAGTACATATTACTCCTAATTTATCTCTTCTTTTCTTTCTTAGTTTAATTAGGTAATTTAATTATGTTGGTAAAGAAGAGAGAAATTCTTAAAATTTATTGAGTCCTGCTATGTATTGCGATAAATTTATGTCGAATTACAATTGCGAAACTTATTAATTCATTAAATTGGTAGAAATTATAGAAAGACCTCACTTATTACACATCTCTCTAAAAAATTACTATTAATACTTATTTAACTGACAATCAAATAGTCGACTTAAATATTCATAATATATATTATTTTTTAAATATATTTATGGACATTATTTATGTGAGCGAGCACATCAAAAGTCGTAGTAGGACTGTATATGATTTATTCAAAAAATAAAAAATGCATTTACCACGTAAGAAGAAGACCGTGGAACAGAAGGGGTGTGTATATGAAACATATTGGCGTCGCTGTTTGTTTGCTTATTGACTAGCTAACTAGCAAAAAGTAGTATAGGTTAGGTTAGGTTAATTAAGGTCCCCACAATATATCTACTTGGGGGTACGTACCCAAATTTTTATTTTTGTCTTTTGGTAATGAAGACTTTTATTACGATTTACAACTGAATTTCTATGATGTATTTGGTACAATTTTCAGGGATTAAAATGGTAGTTTGAAGGTTTAAAAGCATGACTCATATATATGATGTAATTTGATTTGTCTAAAAACTAAGGCTCCCTATTCTCCTAACTTCCTATGTCCACACTCTCGCTTGTAAGACCATGCAATACATGTAATACCCATTATATATATATATATATATATATATATATATGTATATTCGTTAGTAGCGTGTAAGTGACTTTTTGTACTTGGTGTTATCCAATTTGTTAACGCCAAGAATTGGTCTACGCGCCTCAATCACCAAGAGCGCGTCAATCCTGCACAGAAACGAAATCACACTCAGAGTTCCGGGCGGTTTTGCCGCCGGGGGATAGCTCCGGTGTGAGAATAAGTACAGGCTGAACAAGGTGTGTAACAATGGAGGTATATTGCTCTAGTACCATAAAAATGTTAATTGTCCCTTTAATGAAATGGGCCTCGTACCTTATAGTAAAACGCCTGCCATGCTTGTCTCTCGAGACACGGGACCCCTCCCTCGGTCCAATGTCATGGGCTTATACTGAACTTTATTAAAATGAGATAGACGCCATATTTTCTCTGGACATATGCCTCGGGAACGCCAATCTGACACCCCAATTGTTCTTTACAGACTAAAAGAGGCCCCTACGTGGGGGGCGCCGCCCCATCACCTCACCAGGGCCCACTACCCAATACCTTACTGGGCTTACTGATTTGTTGTGACACTTGGGCTTCTCCAAATTACAGTATTTGGGCTTTCCTTAAATCTTGCCAAATCTTCCCCCAACATTGCCCCCCAGTCTTCTGATGCAATGGGCCATTGTATTAGAAGAATATAACACCCAAGACCCATTATTCAACCGGAAAGCCCTGGACCCGAATGCTCAAAACGGATCTGGCACGTATTACTGTTTCCCTCTATTTGCGCCTCCATTATGCCGTGCGTGGGAAAACGTGCGAGAATGGCAAAGGGCAGGCATTAAAACTTCCCCCCTTTAAGAAGAGACCGCCATACTTTTAAAATTTTCACCTTCTCCTTCCTACTTTTTGCTCTCTCTGCAACTTCCCTCTTCCCCTCTCCGGCAAAAGCTTCTTGTTCATCATAGGGAACGTGACCGGACCGATGGCCGCCTCGAAATTTGTGTCCCAAGCCAGAAATGAGATGATGATTAAGGAGTACTCGAATGAAGAGACGTACGCCCATATCAACACTGTTTCCACCATCCGTCCCCAAGATCTCGAAGGAATCCGGTGGCTGTACTGCATCCCTACCAACTACGACATCCGTCCTCCTCTCCTTACTGAACGGATGTATCACCGACCGGACGGGTGGACTGCTGTTTCTCTCAGCGCCTTTAAGTATGGGGTACGTCTTCCCCTCCACGGCTTTATCATCACCCTGATGAGTTTTATCGGTGTTGGGTTCGCCCAGTTGGTGCCGAACTCCTACATCAATATCATCGCTTTCATCGCCTTCTGTCACGACCTCGGCATCACCCCTACCATCGATCATTTCTTTTCCGTATTCGTCATGAGCCGATCCCGGGAAGCTGGGTTTCGGCAGATAAACCGGCAGTCGAGCAGGGCCACCGAAAGGCGTCTATTGATGAAAACCCCCTCGAGCAACAAAGGCTGACATTCACTGTGGTTTTTTGTCAAAGGCCCCAGCTTTCGAGAAGTCCCTAATTGGGCCGAAGCCTCTCACGACAATGTTGGTCTCGGGGAGATCTTGCATACCCGTCTACAAGAGTTGGGGAAACTCCTCGAGAAGCTGCCGAAGAAAGAATGGAGCCTCGAGCTCCTCAGTGACCCGAACTGGTTGTACAGTCACAGATGTAAGTCCTAAATATTTTGGGTAAATGTATGTACTGCATTAAATCTCCTTTTATTGATCAAATCGTCTCCTTTTTTTTTGTGCAGTGCTTCTTGTCAAGCCATCCTCTGTTCAAGACGTCGGCCACTCAACTGCCGACCTTGCTGACGAGACGGTCCTTCCATCCGAACCTACGATCCGACCACCCCTGGTCCTGCCAATAACCGCTATCCCGATGGTACAACCTTCAACTATTCCTGCCAGTATCCTTGATATCCCTCCCTCCGAAAGGGCCTCCGTTCTCCGGACGAAGCGAAAGCGGCTGGTGAAGGCTGTCGAGAAGACTGTTCCGCCCGAAGTGGCACAGGCCTCGCGATCGGATCGGCTGACAGCCCCTCCAACCACCGAAGTTCTCCAAGCTGATCCTCCAACTGCCGAAGCCCCTTTGGCAGAGCCACCAGCCACTGAGGTCCCCTTGGCCGATCCGCCGACTGTTGAAGCTCCCCAAACAGAGTCACCGGTGACCGAGGCCCCGGTTTCTGATCATCGGCAAGAACGGGAGGGTTCCACCTCTGGACCCCCAGCTAAAAGACAGCATGTCGCCTCTACATCTGGACAACAGTCTCCCATCCACATTCAAGACAACCCAAGCCCTGTGACGTTGTGGCCGGCGAACTCGAATGATTTCCCCTTCTATCTGGTGGACGCCTTTGCCTTACCAGAGGATGAGGACAGGTACGAGGAGCACAGTCTCCAAGATCTGGCGGATGTAAATGCTATATATCTGAGCAAGGTAAATATTTGCTTTATTTATTTCTTCCTTCGGTTTTATATCGGTCATGTGTGTGATTGAGTTGGCCTTTTGTTCTTTAGGCCTGTGCCGCCACCAGCAGACTTCGTCGTCAGATTGCTCAATCCGAAGCGGTGGTGAAGGAGCTCGAAGCCGAGGCATCGCGGCAAGAGGCGAGACGCCAATCTGCCATGGCTGGTTGGAAGAAGGAGAAGGAGGAACATGCCAAGACCACTGCCCAGTTGGAGGAGCTTCAGGCCGAAGTGGCCAAGCTTAAAGAAGAAGCTACCGAGGGAGAACAACGCCGAACACTACTCGCGGAAAACTGTGGTCACCTGCAGCGAGAGTGTAATGAGGTGAAGGGGGAGTGTAATGACCTGAAGAACGAACTGCGCTCGGTGTCCAACAAGCTCGAGAGCGTTGAAGTAAAGCTCAAGTTTTCCGAAGAGGAGCGCGACACCATAACCAGGGGTTTTGCTGAGTACAAGGCATCGACACCTCTGCCAACCGAAGAGCTCAAGCGGCGGTTCATCCAGGAGTACCGCAGCTCGGCTGAGCTGACCGATGTGGTGGCAGAGCAGTTCATCCTTGGTTATCAAGACGCCCGGACCAAAGACAAGGAAAAGATGCAGCAGAACAAACTTGACCCCTCCATCCTGGATTCTTCCGATGATGAGGCCGAAGCATGAAGCCGGCTCATCTTCTTTTTTTTATCAAATTTCTATGTAAATATTTCCATTTTTGTAAACAATACTTTGGTACTTTAATGGAAATCCGATTTGTATTCAACATTTGTTTTCATCATGTTACATCAAAATTACAGAGTCGTAGAAAAAACTACTTAACATGCAGTCTATTGGTAATACTTCCTAAGCCTCCCCGCATGCCAAGTGCTTTTGACTTCTGTCCCATCCGTAGTCCAAAGCCGATAGGTTCCTGGCTTCGGCACTCCTACGACCTCATAAGGTCCCTCCCAATTCGGCATTAGTTTGCCAAGATTCTGGGGCGATGATGCCTCCACCTCTCGAAGGACCAAGTCCCCAACTTCAAACCTCCTTAGCCTTACGCCTTTATTGTAATGAATGGCCGTCTTCCTTTGGTAGACTGCTAGCCTTACCATAGCCGATTCTCGGACTTCTTCCAGTAGATCCAGATTAAGACGAATGCCTTCATCATTGTATAGTTCCTTGAACTGACTGACCCGGAGTGAGGGGGACCCGATCTCAACCGGAATAAGGGCATCGGTCCCGTAGGCCAGTTTGTATGGTGAATCTCGAGTCGTAGTTCGGGGAGTGGTCCGATATGCCCATAGAACACTGATTAATTCTTCGGGCCATCTCCCTTTGGCTTCGTCTAGCCTTCTTTTGATCCCATTGAGTAGAGTCATATTGGTGACTTCTACTTGGCCATTGGATTGAGGGTGGGCAACTGAGGTTTTCCGATGTTGTATGTCCAGGTCTTTTAAGAACTCCTCAAACTTGGAACCCACAAATTGTCGCCCGTTGTCGGACACAATCGCCATTGGGATGCCAAATCGGAACACAATGATCTCCTTGAGGAACTTCAAACACTCTTGTTCTGTGATCGTTCGAAGTGATTTCGCCTCTACCCATTTGGTCATGTAGTCTATAGCCACTATCACAAAACAAAACTGTCCCTTTGCCTTCGGCAATGGCCCCAAGATGTCAATCCCCCATATGGCAAATGGAATCGGGGATAAGACACTGTACAACTCTTCAGGAGGTCGGTGAGGGATTACGCTATTGAGCTGACATTTTCGGTACTTCTGCACATATTCTTTAGCTTCTTGGAAAATCGTCGGCCAATAATACCCTTGCCGAAGTATTTTATAGGCCAATGACTTGGCCCCCATGTGGTCCCCACAGATGCCTTCGTGCACTTTCCGAAGCGCGTAATCGGCTTCGGACGGGATCAAACACTTTAATAGAGGGGAAGTGAAGGCCCGCCGATAAAGGTCTCCATCAATGAGCACGAAATTTAAACTTCGGTACTTTATTTTCTTTGCTAGTATTCGGTCCGATGGTAAGACGCCATCTGTCAGATAGCTTATATAAGGGGTCATCCAACAATCCGATCTCTCGACCCCCATCACTTCAGCCCTTTGAACACTTGGTGAGTCCAAAGTCTCCAAATAT
This sequence comes from Aralia elata, assembly GCA_034770075.1. NCBI lineage: Eukaryota > Viridiplantae > Streptophyta > Magnoliopsida > Apiales > Araliaceae > Aralia > Aralia elata. The sequence continues at coordinate 19,841,640 of CM068382.1, forward strand.
ACTAACCCACTGAACGAACTGGTGTCTGCAGTTGCCAGTTTGGCCAGGGCGTCGGCCACCGTATTGCTTTCCCGATCCACTCCGTGAAGACTATATGATGTAAAGTGTTGAAGTCGATCTCGGGCTTCTGTTAGATACTTGATCATTATCGCCCCCCGAGCTTCATACTCTCCTCGAATCTGCTTCATCACTAACTGGGAGTCATTGAAGATGATTAGTGTCTGCACTTCTAGACTCTTGGCCAAACGCAAGCCTGCCAACATGGCTTCATACTCGGCCTCATTGTTAGTCGCTTTAAAGCCGAAGCGAATTGCCTGTTGTACGTTAAATCCCTCCGGACTTGTCAGAATTAGGCCAGCTCCACTCGCGTCCGATGTTGTCGATCCGTCGACATACAGAGTCCAAGATGTTTGGGCTGGGCCAATGTCCGAAACCGAACCCACACCCATCGGTAAATCAATCGGGTCGGGTTCAGAAAACGAACATTCTGTTATGAAATCGGCTAAGGCCTGACTTTTAATTGCGGTTCGCGGATGATATTCCAATGCAAACTGAGTCAACTCCATAGCCCAAGCCGCCAATCGCCCCAAAAGCTCTGGCTTATTCAAAATTTTCTTCAGGGGCTGATCGGTGTATACTACGATTAGCCGTCCTTGGAAATAATGTCGGAGCTTCCGACTGGCTATCACCAGGGCATAAGCAAATTTCTCCAAGTTTGGATATCTGGTCTCAGCGTCCCAAAGGGCGTGATTGGCATAATACACCGGGGACTGCTTTCCCCCCGACTCCCGAACCAACACCGCCCCCACCGCCAACGAGCTCGCCGCCAAGTACAAATACAGCGGTTCTGAAGGGATGAGTTTCATCAACAGAGGCGCCGAAGACAAGTATTTCTTTATACCTTGAAAGGCATCCTCACAATCTGAAGTCCAATGAAAGGTCTTCTCATTCTGCGGTCCTTTCAGAGTTTTGAAGAACGGCAAACACCGTTCAGCCGACTTCGACATGAACCTCCTCAACGCCGCAATCCGACCTGTTAATCTCTGCACATCTTTGAAGGTTTGGGGAGACTTCATGTCTAAAATAGCCTGAATTTTCTCGGGGTTTACCTCAATGCCCCTCTTGCTAATCAGATATCCCAGAAATTTACCTGCACCGATGCCGAAGGTACACTTCGTGGGATTAAGCCTGATGTGGTAGTGCCGAACTGTCTGAAAGCATTCTTCCAAATCGTCTAAATGGCCCTTGACGGACATGCTCTTGACAATCATGTCATCTACGTAGACTTCCATACTTCGGCCCAGTTGTTTTGAGAACACATGGTGCATCATTCTCTGATATGTGACACCGGCATTCAGCAACCCAAAGGTCATCTTCCTATAGGCGTAGGTTGCCCGATGCGTGATGAAAGCTGTCTTCGGCATATCCTTTTTGTACATGGAAATTTGATTGTAGCCTGAAAATGCATCCATAAAACTCAGCAAAGCATATCCCGATGTTGCATCGATTAATTGGTCTATATGTGGAAGCGGGTAGAAGTCCTTCGGACAGGCTTTGTTTAAATCCGTGTAATCGATGCAAACCCTCCATTTCCCGTTCTGCTTCCGCACCAACACCACGTTGGCTAACCATTCGGGATAATCGATCTCATAGATGAAGCCTGCTTCCAGCAACTTAGCCACCTCATCATCAATGACCTTTTGCCGCTCCGGGATGAAAATTCTTCTCTTCTGCCAAACTGGCTTTTTATTGGGATCCACATGCAGTTTGTGCATCGCAACTTCTTCACCGATCCCCGGCATATCACTGGGTTCCCACGCAAAGATATCGGCATACCCCCTGAGTAAATCCACCAACCCCGTTCTGAACGGTTCCTGCAATCCCGAGCCGATCTTAATTATTTTTTCCCTCTTCCCTGGGACGAGCTCAATGTCTTCCGTCTCTTCGGCTGGCAAAGCGAGGGGTTCCGTACTTCCCTCAGTGAATGGCTTAACTTTAATGGTCATAGTTTGCTTCTGTTTACTTTTGCCTACTGCCGAAGATACCAACAAATTTCTGTAGCACCTCCGAGATAAGTCGAGGTCGCCTCTGACCTGGCCGACCCCATTCGGAGTGGGAAACTTAATTTTGAAATGTGGGATGGAGGTTACCGCCTGCAACGCCGTCAACGTCGGTCTTCCCAAAATCGCATTGTAAGCCGAGTCTACATTGACGACGAAGAAACGGATGTTGATCTCGACAGCTTGAGGTGCTGTCCCGAAAACGACAGGCAACTCTATTGTGCCCACCACCCGAACTGGGTCATTGCCGAAGCCATACAACGGTGGCTCTTGCCCGATTTCCATTTTCCTTCCTCCCAAATCCAGTCTTTGGTAGGCGTGGGCATACATTATGTCGACCGAGGAGCCGTTGTCGATCATAATACGCCTCATGTCCATGGACCCGACTTGGGCAGTTATAGCCAATGCACCTTCCTGTGGCTCAATGGGTTCGGCCGGGTAATCTTCGTCGGTGAAGGAGATTATCGTGCCGGGATACAACTGTTCCCTTCGGACGGGTCTTTCCACGACCGTCATTACTGCATCCAATACCCCTCTCCTCCTTTTTCCGGTAACCTTCCCTACCGAACCACCAGTTATCACATCGACTACCCCCCGAACAGGAGGGTTTGGAGCCGGTTAGTCCTGCGGGGCTGGTTCGACGTTATTGTCGTTCGTAGCCCTTCCCGACCTATCGTACCCTGCAACAAATTGGACCAACTCCCCATTCTGCACATTCTTCTCAATCAACTCTTTCAAATTCCGGCAATCCTCCGTAGAGTGACCCGAAGACTGGTGGTAGTCACAATACTTGTTTTGACTTCCTCGGTTCGGATGGACATTATTTGGGCACGGGCGGAAGCAAGGTCGGTCCTTCATATGTTCTAATATGGCTGCCCGATCTGTGTTTAGTGGGGTGTATACCTTTTCAACCTTTCGGTTCGGGAAAGGCGGACGACCACTTCCCGGCCCCGCTGCTCCTCCGAAACTTTTCTTCGGCCATGCGTCTGACCTGTTGCCGACGTCCGACCGGGGATACGAGTTCCTATCCCGTTCTTTTGACTTTTCTGCCGATGAGGAGTTCGGACCCAGACTTCCCATGGCTTCCTCGACCGCAATAAATCCTTCGGCCTTATCGTAAGCTTCCGCCAGGCTCTTCGGGGCATTGAACATCATATCCTTTACCAGTTTTTTGGACTTCATTATGTCCAATCCTGTATTAAAGTAACCTAGTGCTTGAGGATCGTTTAGGTCGGTCACCGCCCCGACCGCTTCTCGAAACCGTTTGACGTACTGGCCCAAGGATTCACTAGAATGTTGCCTTACTTGCATTAGGGAAGCCGTAGGCTTTCCTCTCCTTTTTTTACTCCTGAATCGGCTGTGGAATTGAGTACACAGTTCCTTCCATGACGATATAGAGTTCGGGGCCAGGGACGTCATCCACTGGCGTGCTTCTTTCCTTAGGGTGGAAATGAACATCTGACATTTGGCCGTATCGGAGTAACCGTTGTACTTCATCAGACGATCATAAGCTTGGCTGTGATCATATGGGTCTCCTGATCCGTCGAAGCTTTCCATATGGGGAGCCTTCTTCTAGGGGTCGGCCCGAGTTCGATCAATCTCTGGTGAAAATGGAGAGGTCGGGTCAAATGGAACGTCTTCCTGACGGGCCGCTGCGAGCTCCTCCTCGAGCTCCACGATTCTTCGGGCCAATGCCTCAGGGTCCCTGGTCGGAACGGTTGGTTCATGTCGGGTCCGACCTAGGACTGGGGAGTTCCCCCTTCCGCCCCGTCCGATCCGGCCACCTCTATCTGACGAGCGGCTCCTCGGCCTGCTCCGACTTTGAACTGGAGAGGGCTCCCCCCTTCTCCGTTCGGATCTGCAACTTCTTCCGGGGGAGCGGCTCCTCGGCCTACTCCGACTTTGAACTGGAGAGGGTTCCCTCCTTCTCCGTTCGGATCTGCCACTTCTTTCTGGGGAGCAGCTCCTTGGCCTACTCCTTCCTTGGGATTGGTTATTAGGTCTGACACTTTCTCGTGTATTGCTCCGGACCTCGCTACTTTCCCTCCATGAACTCTCCGAGCAATGTGTCCTAGACCGACATCCCAGTATTACCTCCCGACCGCCATGGTGGCTAGGGGAAGCTTCCCCTCTTTCCAAAAGAGCCAATTGTTTCTCCAACTCTCCTTGCTGAAGGCGTATAGCCTCTACGGTTTCTTTACGCCGCTGTTCCCTTCGAGCAACGAGTGAGTCTCTTTCGTCATGGTTCCGACCCCGTCTAGAGTTCGGGTCTTCGACCCGGCCGCGACGTTGCATTTTTCTCTGGGGGATCGACAATGGTTTTTTCTTGACCATTGGTGTCCGCGGGTTGGCCGGACCCACTGAATGACTTTGGGGGCCCAACCGATCCGACAGGCTTTTGGACATCCCTACCCTGTCTCTAACCGAACCCCTGGAGCGGGGAGGGTCAGGAGGGGTTTCTCCTTGTGCCGAAGCCATTTTTGAGCCATCCATGACTGTTATGACTGGTCAAGAAATCTTTACGTGATTGAAGGGTTACTAAGCACTAGGCCCTCCTTCTAGCGCCAATGTTAACGCCAAGAATTGGTCCACGCGCCTCAATCAACAAGAGCGCGTCAATCCTGCACAGAAACGAAATCACACTCAGAGTTCCGGGCGGTTTTGCCGCCGGGGGATAGCTCCGGTGTGAGAATAAGTACAGGCTGAACAAGGTGTGTAATAATGGAGGTATATTGCTCTAGTACCATAAAAATGTTAATTGTCCCTTTAATAAAATGGGCCTCGTACCTTATAGTAAAACGCCTGCCATGCTTGTCCCTCGAGACACGGGACCCCTCCCTCGGTCCAATGTCATGGGCTTATACTGAACTTTATTAAAAGGAGATAGACGCCATATTTTCTCCGGACATATGCCTCGGGAACGCCAATCTGACACCCCAATTGTTCTTTACAGACTAAAAGAGGCCCCTACGTGGGGGGCGCCGCCCCATCACCTCACCAGGGCCCACTACCCAATACCTTACTGGGCTTACTGATTTGTTGTGACACTTGGGCTTCTCCAAATTACAGTATTTGGGCTTTCCTTAAATCTTGCCAAATCTTCCCCCAACACAATTTCTTTTGGTAATTAATACTAGTTTAATACTCCCTCTGTCCCATATATGACGTTTTAGATGATTTTATTTGTTCCAAATTATTTGACGTTTTATATAATCTAGGAGAATTAACTATAATTTTTTCAAAATTACCCCTTATGGGAAAATGTTACAAATGAGAGAGAGAGAGAGAGAGTGTATGAGATAATTATGATAAAGGGTATTATAGACAATTAATACTATATTTAATACTATATAATCATTTCTTTAATAGTTGTGCCAAACTCTAAAAACGTCGTCATATATTATGGGACGGAAGGAGTATCATAAAAGTGGGTAGTTGTGTTGGTCGTTAAATTATCATGTAACAATTGGACATTTGAGATATCTCCTAATAAACGTTGCCCTCTTAGATAATTAATATACGTTAAACTGTTTGACTGACGTGATTTGAATGATGTTGGCTAATAATTAACGTTGACTATAAAGAGAGAAAAAAATAAAAAATATGTAATAATTAAGTGAATTACTCTTATATATAATTTTATTCAATCTCATGTACTAATATGCTTACAATCGTAATTAAATATAAAATAATCGCAACACATAACAGATTCATAAAGAGAGAAGAGCAGGGGCGGATCTAGTGTACAATCAGCGTAGACAATTAATTACCTGCACTAACTTTTTGATGGAGTTTTTTTTTATACTAGGTAGCAAGAGTGCAAGACTATATGCTTTACTCCACTAATTAGCAATTAGGTAATTGACTTGTAAAATATACATCAGTTTCATTAGTATACTAGGCATTGTAAAAATATATACTCTCTGGATCCGTCCAAAATATAAAATTATTATTATTATCTTTTTAAAACTTAATTTGAGATCACATTCAATTTCAAAATGCAATAATTTATTGTAAACTATGTAAAAAGAAGTACTTATTGTAAAATTTATTGTTTCATAATTTTTAGTGAATCATCTCAATTTTAAATTAAAAATTTATTAAACTGACTTTTAAAAGTCAATAACAATATTATAATTTTAAACGAAGGAAGGGGAATAAAATCTAAGAAAAATCTCTCACAATTTAAAATTTCTCTATAAAATTATTCACAAATATTATGTGTTAGGTTTTAAACATAATGTGAATTTGTTTATGTATAGTCAAAAACAACATATAGTAAATAGGTTGTTTTAAATAAGGAGTTAAAAGAAGTTCTAGTTTATTCCGACCAAAATGTTCAGCAAGCTAATTAAATTTCTAAACTAACATTATCCAAATGCTTTTTTTTTTTTTTTTTTAGAAAAAGCTGAGGATTAGTATCCACCTCAGCCCCTACGTGACTCAAGTAATATAACTATAACACGTTGACGTGAGAAGAACTGAACATGCATGTAATTACTCTGTCACTCCTTAAGAGTTTAAGTAACCCAAAAGCAACCTATATAGTATGTCAGAATTAATCTTCTAAAAAGTATTTCTTCAAATTAATTTATTTGACCCATTGACTTTAACAATCCATAGATACTTGTAGTAATTGTCATCAATATATATATAAAATAATATAGATATATCTCCGTATCTATATTATAAAGTCTCGTAAAAAGTCTTATAAATTTTTTTAATGATTTTGTCACATTTGTCCTCTTTTTTATTTTTTTATCCTTATAATTTTAAATGTATTATTAATTTATTCTTTTTAATTTAATATTTTTTATCTTTTTATTTAGACCACCAAATTTTATAAAATTCTAATTATCTAAATTAGTGACAAGAAATACAGTTATTTATGCACAATGTCTGATCAAAATTAATTAGTACTTTTAATCATACATATTTTGCATCTAAAGTAATTGTATATGATTTATTTTATTTTATTTTTTAAGCTTTTATTTGTGTGGGAACTCAAAATTTTATACTCCGTACTGTTGATGCCGTACAATCAACATATAATCTTCTCAACACGGAACCTCCCTCCTCCCATGCATGTTTTTGTTTTCATGAATTGGGAATTCTTGGCTGCTGCATGCTGACGTGTACTCCTCTGGTCTAAAATATAAAATTATTATTGATTTTTTAAAATTAATTTAAGATATTTTTGTCAATTAACATATTTTTTTTTAAAAAAAATTAGTCAATGCAGTGATGACTATTATAAACTATATAAGGTACCGTATTACTCGTTGTAAAATTTATTGTTTCATAATTTTTAATAAATCGTCTAAATTTTAAATTCAAATTTAAATTCAAAATTAAAATGCTTTTATAATTTGAAACGGAAGTAGTACATTGTTGTGAAACTCTCCTGGTTTAGCTAAAATTTACTTGGAAATTAATATCATGATAAAATTAATGAATCAAGACTAAATGTAATTGACTTTGTGCAGCCGACTATGAACAATTTATCACTCTGTCCCAAATTAATTGCTCAATTTTGATCATTTTAAGTCAAATTGACTATTTTTAGAATTAATAATTAAGCATATATAAATATAATTCTAAAATTATAAAAATTGGAGTTAGTAATAAATTGTATATACTTTCTTTTGGTTATAATCTCTTTACCTATATTTTAGCAAAAATAATAAAAAGATTAGTTCTAAAAATAGTCAATTTAACTTAAAATGGTCAAAATTGAACAATTAATTTAAGACGGAAGGAGTATTTAATTGTGTTATTTCCTTTTCAATTGCAAATGGGAAATATATAGTAGCACTTTATTATGCTCTAGCTCCCATCATCAGCAGCACTAAGCCTGACAATTTCACCCCAACCCAACCGGATTCGCCCGATCCCAACTCTAATAGTACTCAATTGTTTAACCTAACCCTTAGATCGGGTATAGGATATACCCCTCACCCCAACCTAATTATATGTATATATATATATATATATATAATTATGTACTTATTTATGTTATTTCATTATAAATTCACAATATCTGTAATATAATATGGCAGTAGTAATACAAAAAATACATGTTTAATTTAGAATTAGAAATAATTGTACAAAATAATAATCGGATAAACGGGATGAGGGTGGAGAGGGGGATGGAATGTATATGGGGTATTGTTTTCAGAGTCGGATCAGGTCGGGGCGGAGCGGGTTTGAATGATAACTACATATTGACGGGACAGATTTTGGGAGGGGTCCCCAGACCATACCCGTCCCGTTGCCAGGCCTAATCAGCTGTCAGTAACCACAGTTATCGCCTATATAGAAGGGGCAGCCATTTGATTTATACTCCTGTCAAGAAATCAGAGTCTCATTTAATTTAATTTTAAGAGTCCTAATTATGATAAATTTATATCGATTTACAATTATGAAACTTATTAATATATGAAATTGGAAGGAATTATAAAAATGCCTCACTTATTATATATCTCTCCAAACAAATTATCATTAATACTTATCCATGTAAACTGACAATTAAATAGTCGACATAAAACATTTGTAATATATATCATTATCCTAATTTTAATTTTGTAAGCATCTATTTGACAAAATTAATTTTGCTATCAAAATTCTTACTCAAAACTCTTTTTCATTTAATATTAAAAGAAACTTTATTTAGTTGTACACATGATGAGTATTAACAAGTTGTGCAATACAATCAAGTAAATTAAACTTTATCGAGATAAACTTGACAAAAGTTGTCTAACTGCCTATCATTTTCTTTTTGTTTAAGCGCGCTCAAAATTTAACTTAGGTGCACTATATATATTTTTCAGTAATTTTTAAAATGCAAATTTAAGACGCAATTAATGTTCCTTGCATGAATGTTAACATTGGCGCAGTAATTGTTATTATTGGTCTGGATTTAGAAAATTAAAAAAAAAAAGAAAAAAAAGAAAAAGAAGAAGAAGAAAATTAAAAAAAATAAAAAAATTTATAGCAGATCTTGTACTGAGGTGTTTTCTATATGACTCTCACTTGTAAAATAGAAGGAAATTTTAATAGGTAAATGTATAATTATGTTTTAATGAAAGAAGTCAAGTATATAATTATATAATGATTTTTAAACTATTTTAATATAGTGATGAGTCACTGCTTACCAATGGGTTATCCGTAGAATATGATAAGAGTTGAAATTAAGAATTAAGATCAAGTAGAAATAAAAGTGATGACGGTTATAGTTCTCTCTACCAATTATATTTCTATAAATAAATATAACGGCATCTTCAAGTTCACACATATTAGCAACTAGACCCTTTGGTCAAAAATAAAAATAAAAATAAGAGTGAAAAAAGGAAAAAAGAAAAGAAAAAAGGAATTAGTAAAGGGAAGGGACAATACTAATTAATTGTTTTAGCTAATCATGACTTGTTGATAATGATAGACCTATTCTTGAACCCTGGCATTCATTTCAAGTAGCTCTCAAAAGTTTCACCAAACTAACTAAAGAGATGAAGAGAGAAAATCTTTGTAGTCCCAAGGTTTTTTTAAAAAAATAGCCTCTCAAAATTCAATTCAGCTTTTGATTCTTTTAGATGATATAGACAGTAAGAATACATAATTGCTTCAAGAACTCAGCACCAGCAGCAAGTAATGAAAATATCAAAACTACCCAATACCCATATGATGATTTGATGAACAAAAAGAGAGATAACATACTTGCTACTATGGTGGCAACCTTCCAGAGAGATAGAGAGAGAGCTTCTTTCTCATGGCAGAACCATTCTTGTCAATAGAATCACAAATTTGCTGGCGATATTCCGAGTCATGATCATGAGAAAAGGGGACTGCATTTTGCACCTCATCATCTAAATCAATGGCAATGTTATGTAGCAGGCAACAAACAAGAACAATCCTTGGTAACTTATTCTTATCAGGCCTCCACATCATTCCATCAATAATCTTCCATGTACCCTTCAACCGTGCTAGCGCCCTTTGTGCCACCATTCGCGTTGCAATATGCCTCTTATTGAAGCTTACCTTAAATTCAGAAAGGTTTTTTCCTCGATGAGGAGTTAGCAGCCAAGGTAATAGGGGGAATCCTACATCCCCAGCTATATATTCTCTTAGCTCGGTTTTTTCTTGAAGTTTTATTGTCTTCCCATTTAGTCTTTTTCCTTCTTCGCAAAGTTTGAAGAAACTTGAGTTTCTGAGCACGAGGGAGTCGCTCAAACTTCCCGGCCATCCGGTGACAATGTCGAGGAATCTCATCTCGGGGTCCACAATAGTTTGTAGAATCATGCTGTGGTTCTCCTCTTTATCGTACCAGACCTCGTTTGAATTGTCAACTGTGGAAAGAACCATTTTGATGTGCGTGGTGTCAATGACACCACAACAATTTGGAAGGCCTCGGATTTTCTCAAACTTAGACTTGATCTTTTTCATCTCTGTTTCTGTTGAAGGCCACTGGAGATGGTGGATTGCTCTTTCTTCCATGGCTTCCACAAACCGCCAGGTTAATTGGGCAACAGTTGATTGGTTTGTACCAAATGAGTCACCAACAGCTGACAGCGATTCGCCAGAGCTCAGCCTTCTCAAAGCAACAGCTACTCGATCTTCAAGACACAGAGGCTTCCCATTAAGATCGGTGAAGTTTGAGGGCTTAGCCATCATCTCAGCCTTCACAAGAGTACAAATGTACTTAAAGGTCTTTCTTGATATATTGAAAATTAATTCAAATTTAGCTGAATCCTTTGATTTAGACAAGGATCCTGAAAAACCATAGGAAGTGCAAATTAATATTATTCATCATCTTGGACGTTGGGACAATAGAGTTATGTATCTGGTATAAGAAAAACAAACAAACTATACAGTCTAAGAATACAACTATGGCTACAGAGCACAGGAGACACAGTTATCTAAGAAACTTACGTAAACTTACATTCATAAAGGGTTAAATTATAGAAGACATGATAAATTGCATTCAGTTAAGAAGTAGAAGGAGAACGTACACATTAACTAAGGGAACACAAAGAAAACAATTTCAACAGCATTTACAAGTATGGCCAATTGAGGCATGCGTATCCGTAGTTTACCATTTTTTGTGTAAATCAGTTATCATTTGGTAAACAACAAGGAATCAGTGCACATAATCGTATTATGGCCACTCTGGAGAAGCCTTTTTGAATCTATAATGCAAATGCGAGAAAGATGTTCATAGGTTCGAGGGCATTCACTTTACATAGATGTTCAAGTTTACAAGCCTCAACTCAAAGAAAATGGTGTTTACTTGTCAATATTTGCATCTAACAATGTACAACTATTCATCCAAATGATCAGGAACTTATAACTCAAAAACTAGAGTATGCAATATATTAAGTTTAATCACATGAAATTACAGTGCAAGGGTTTTGAAATTATTGTCCGACCATTTTGTGAAGAAGTGAGATGTAACAAACATGCTACTATCCTGAATTCAATATCCATGCATAATCTCTCGAGTTTTTCACAAGAATATCAGGCATAACTTCAGAGTTATTTAACAGTTTAACTAAAAAAAAGGTGATTACTGAAAGTGCATATATAAAAATATATATTCTCATGTTCCATTTGATTTCTCATGATAAATCCAACATATATCTGCCCTTTTCTTTCATATTGTGAATATTGATATATGAGAAAGATGGTTGGAGAATGAAAAACTAGTCACCACAAGAATTCCAGGGCTTGTTTGGATAGTGTTTTCAGCCATTGTCAGAAACGGAATAACACAATGGGTTAAAATGATCTGAAAACATAATAAAGTTTACTATCATTTAAATTATTATGTACCTAAAAAAAATTTAAAAATATAATGGGAATTATTATGTACTATAGATACAACAAACAGATTGATTTGTTTCTACCTTTCATAATTTCACAAAGAAATTTTTCAGAATATACTCAAAAATGAATACCATCAAAAATAATCATTGAGGACTCCTAGGAAAAATATGAGTGCTAAATCTACGAAACAAAAGTTAGAGAACATTAGTAAGAGGCACTAGTACATGTTGGGAGCAAGTCGCACCGGCGATTTCTATCCCTGTTCTCTTCTAAGTTACCATGTGATGATATCCTTCAAAAACTATCCACTAAACACTAACCCACCATGACTAAGAATAAGTTTGAATATGAATGTTGTAATTTTTTGAATGTACATCAGTATAACCTATTCCAGTACTATACAGTATGCATACATGGTAGTCTTTTGAAATCATGAATGCCACTACACGTACTGAAACCCATCAGCTGGACTCATCTAGTATCGTGTGTAGTGAGAAAGGAGTTTCACATAATTATTTATAGTGCAATTTCCCACATCTGTTTCAAGGAATCTAGCCACTAAGCTATCGCTTTGCATAATTATTTAGAGTGCAATTTCCCACATCTGTTTCAAGGAATCTAGCCACTATGCTATCGCTTTGCTTTCTCTTTTTCAACAGTTGTCAAATCAATCATCTGCTTCAGAAACTAAAAAGTTTTGCAAGTTGTTCAGTCATGGTCCAATATTCCTTTGCAGCAAGAAAGGAGAAAGAAACTGTTAAAACCAAATCCTTATGTGCTTTAATTTTTCCTTGTATCAATACCGTAGCCATCACTAGTGCAGTACATGTCTGCAAGGAAATATTACTTCAAAACATCGTAGACTACCTCAGTCTTCATTATTCGAAGACAAAGTTTTTCAAAAAGATTAGGAGTAAAGATGCATGTAATCACTAAGTCTACTCTATATAGCCTATAGAATCATCACATGTTAACATGCTTTGCAAAAATTATGTCTTGGAATCAGTAGATCCTCCACAAAATGTCCCCTGAATTACCACATTAATCATTTTTCCTGATAGTAACCACACTACAATCATAACGATTAGCAAAGATATAGATTAATTTCTGCTAACTTTGAGTACATCCAACTACTACTGCAATTAAGAATATAAAAAAATAAAATAAAAAATGTTAACCTGCTATATGAGATTGTTGGGAGTTAAATGTTAACACACTAAACCAACGCAATACCAAAACAATGTGCTACCAAAAGCTAACTAAGCTGTGTGGTTTACATAGATAAATACAAGCTGAGATACAGGGGATAGGACTATCATGTAGTAATGCTACTAGCTCCAACAGTTGAAAAGGCCGAGTAAGACCAGCAAATTGGGTGAATTGGTCCACTATGCATCCCTGATCAGGATAATTAATTGAAAATATGTTTACCACAACTTGGCAAAAACCATTTTCTACTAGGCACTAGGTTTTATACAGCAGGAAACCTAGCTTTTGATTTAAGATTCAATGTTTAGGAAAGCAATCACGTGCTAGGATGTAATGTCAAATTTCTCTAAAAGCTCAATTATTTAGAAAATGGTTTTGATAATGCATATTATGCTTTAAAACAACCAATAACTTGTGGCTCTAGCCGACATTGAGAAACAAACCAAGGAGCTCCTGATATTTGAATTTGTTTTTAATTTTTTTTTTTTTTTTAAAAAGGCATGCCCCTGATATGTGCAAACAGAACTGAGTGCCAAATATACCAACATAATGGAGGACCAAATGCAAAAGGGAAGACTTGAAACCAAAACCTCATAAACCAAGACTTTTAATTCCATTTCCAGTAACTAAATAGTCCAAAAACATATGCTTTTGGTGAATGGACTCTGTCAATATATATTATGCTTTAGAGTAGGGGACCTCAAGAAAACCACAGCTAGCAAAGTAAACAATGTAGCTGTCCTACGGCCATTGAAAGCATCACCTTACAACCAAAACTGTAACCATCATAATCGTCATCATCGCTGACACTACCTTCTTAACTACTACCTTCAATTTCATCACCACAATTGCATTATTTTCATCACTATCTCCCCGTAACAATAACATGCCACATTAGCATTGCCACTCAAACACCACTGTTTGTATACCAGTATTGAAGAAATTGATGCTCCACGGTGAAGGAGTCATCTCCTTTTATAATATCAAGCATTACAATCAAATCCCCATAATTATGGGATTACAATCTGATCCATTATTGCTGGAAATCCCACAGATTACTCCAACTATCGTGAAGCTAATCATGGGTCAACCACTCATCAAACATATTAAATAAGGAATACAAATATTCTAGATATATTCTAACACCCCCCTCAAGTTGGTGCATGTATGTTGCACATGCCCAACTTGGATCAGAGATGATCAAAAACTCGACGATGCACAGCATTAGTAAGTATATCAGCAGTTCGTTCTGTAGAAGTCACGAACGGAATGCAAATAAGTCCACTCTCAAGTTTCTCTTTGATAAAATGTCGATCGATCTCAACGTGTATGCTGCACAGGATTTTGTGCTATGTTGATGGCAGATTTGTTATCACAATATAGCATCATTGGCTGTGGTATTGAGAAGCCAAGATCTTTGAGTAAGCTTTGAAGCCATAGTAATTCACATATCCCGTGAGTCATGGCTCTATATTCGGCTTCAACACTAGATCTAGCAACCACATTTCTTCTTGCTTCTCCAAGTAACTAAGTTGCCACCAACAAACGGACAATACCCAGAGGTAGACCGTCTGTCATCCAGACTACTAGCCCAATCAGAATTAGTATAAGCTCGACCTTAAGGTCAGTCTCAGTAAATGCTTCGAGGTGATTATGCCTTTGAAACAAGATTCCCTTGCCCGGAGCGTGTTTCAAGTATCAAAGGATACGAGTCACAACGTCCATGTGGGAACTATATGGATCGTGCATATATATTGACTTACTAAATTCACGGCATATGCAATATCAGGACGAGTATGAGAAAAATAGATGAGTTTTCCAACTATCTTTTGATATCATTCTCGGTCTACAGGTTCCCCTTCCTTGGCTTTAATCTTTACGTTGGCATCAAAAGGAGTGTCAATCGGCTTACTCACTAACATGCCAGTCTCTGAAAGTAAGTCCAACGTGTATTTACGCTGAGACAAAAATACGCTTTTGAAAGAGTGAGTCACCTCAATACCCAAAAAATTGTGAAGTTGTCCCAAATCCTTAATCTCAAATTCCCTACCCAAAACACTTTTGAGACGAGTGATTTCAATCATATCACTGCCAGTGATCACAATGTCGTCCACATATACTATGAAAAAAGTAGAAAGAGGTCCATTCCTCTGAAAGAACAAAGTATGATCAGCATTTCTTTGTTTATAACCTTGGATTCTCATGGCTTTAGAGAACCTACCAAACCAGGCTCGTGGAGATTGCTTCAACCCATACAATGATCGGATACAATGATCGGCGTAGTCTACAGGCCTTGCCTGTTATATTTTCATTTGCAAATCCTCGAGGAATATCCATGTAAACTTTCTCGTCCAGCACGCCATGGAGGAATGCATTCTTGACATCCAACTGTTGAAGAGACCAACCATAATTTATAACACACGAGATGAGAACCCAATCATTTTTGCTCCTGGAGCGAATGTTTCTTCATAATCAATGCCATATGTTTGGGTGAAACCCTGAGCAACTAGTCGAGCTTTATATCTATCAATGGTACCATCCACATTCTATTTTACCGTGAAAATCCACTTACATCCAATAGATTTCTTACCGGAGGAAGTTTCATCAATTCCCATGTTCGATTCTTCTTCAAGGCATTCATTTCCTCTAACATAGCATTATACCATTTTTTGTGTTTCATCACCTCCTACCATGTGTTAGGTATAGACATAGAGTCTAACGAGGAAAAAAATGATTGATAAGATGATGAAAGAGCATAATATGAGACAAAATTGGATAAAGGATATAATGGAGTTCGAGTACACGTGCTTTTACCTTTTCTGAGGGCAATGAGAATATTTAAGGAGTGATCCTCCTCAATACCTTCCTCGGGACAAGTTTCCAATGGCACAGAATTGGTAGTGTCAAGTTGTGGTTGCTCATTGATAGATTCTCTAGGAACAAAAGTCTTCCGACGAGAATAGACTTGTATATGTTTCTCAACAGGAACCTCCCTAGGTTCACCATATGCTTGGTCTAGTCTTTGTTCAGTCTGATCATTAGTAGATAGATGACATGGATATACGAGGAAATAATCAATAATAGGAAGGGATTGCTTTTCTAAGGACGAATTACTACTACGTTCACCAAAAAAGGACTCCGACTCATTGAAAATTACATCTTTTGAAATATAAAACTTTCTTGAAGTTGGATGGTAACACCTATATCCCTTTTGAGTAGTAGAATATCCTATAAACACACATTTAATGCTTCTAGGATCAATTTTGCTATGAACCTGATGATCTCTAACAAAACAAGAACATCCAAAAATTTTGGGAGGTAAAATAAAAGAATGTTGTCAATTAAGAATAGAGATTGGACTCTCATTATTTAGAACTCTTGATGGCATGCGATTAATTAAATAGGCAGTTATGGAGACAACCTCACTCCAATATGATGAAGGAACATTCATTTAGAGAAGGAGAGAACGAGCAACTTCAAGAAGGTGCTTGTTCTTTCTTTCAGCCACTTCATTTTGAGGTGGGGTGTCCACACAACTAGTTTGATGAAGAATACCTTGTTCTTTTAGAAAATTTTCAAAATCTCGATCAATGTATTCTCTACCGTTATCAGACCTCAAAACCTTAATCGATGCATTAAATTGAGTTCTAACCATGTTCAAGAAATCTCTAAAGCAATTAAAAACATCACTTTTATGTTTTAATAAATAAATCTAAGTAACTCTACTATAATCATCAATAAAGGTCACAAACCACTTATAACCAAATATAGATAAAATTGGAGAAGGCCCCCAAACATCAGAGTGTAATAAATCAAAATGATTCAAACTCTTAGTATTAGAAACTGGATAACTGGTTCTAGTTTGTTTCGAAAGGACACATGTGTCACAAAAAAAATCCTCATTAGGAAGCTTATTTAAAAGTTCAGGAAAACATTAACGTAAAATACTAGGAGGAGGATGTCCTAAATGCCGGTGTAGTTCAGTAAGAACAACAACACTGGAACAAGCTTGGTTTGCCTTGAGAGGTGTTGTGGTAGAGTTATCCAACCAATAAAGTCCTCCACGCACACTGCCACTACCAATGTGCACACCTATCTCCAAGTCCTAAAAAATGCAATGAGTTGGAAAGAATGTGACCTTGCAATTTAAATCATTTGTAAGGCTACTAATAGAAAGTAGGCTATTAGGAAAATTTGGGACATGTAAGACAGATGATAAAGTGAGATTATTTGAGTGTTTGACTGAACCATTCCCATAAATAGAGGAGAAAGATCCATTAGCAAGTCGAACTTTATCTCTACCAGAAGAACGATTATATTTAATGAATTGACCTAAGGACCCTATTATATAATCTGAAGCTCTGGAATCAATGATCCACGGAGTGTGTGTGTGTAAATACCTGAGAAGAAGGCAAAAAGTGATGAATTTCAGGCACTAGATGCCACGTGAGAAGTCGGAGTGCCCATCTGAATAATCGTTTCCTTGTTGTTGAACTTCCTCCTTAGAAATCATGCCATTAGAATTAGAATTCTGAGTACCATCAACAGTTGCAGCTTCATTAGCCCGTGAATGATTATTAGTACTTTTGCCTTATCCCTTACTCTTCCTTGCAGGGTTTGGTCTAGGCGGCCTGCCATGAAGCTTCCAGCAATCATCGGGCATGATATGGCTTATCAAAATAGTCACAACTCACCACAGGTTTCTCAAAATTCTGCAGTGTTGATGATATAACTAGTGCAGAACGCTCAATAGGAGTTGCTTGTGCTAGGGTCCTTTGCCTAGTTGCTTCCTTATTCACCATCTGATATGCTTGTTGGAGTGCTGGAAATGGGTCTCTCTGTAGGACATTTTGTCTCACTATGTTGAATGCTCTTATTAGACCCATTAAGAACTGATCATAAACCCGGTTCTTATCCTCCTTAGCTTGTAAACGGGTAATCACAGCAGCATCCAAATCTTTATACTCATCCCACTCATTAACATCAAGTTCTTGCCACATACTACAAAGTTCTGAATAGTATTGAGGCACTGTCATACCTTCCTGCTTCAATTCCTGAATGTTCTTTAATTCGCAAGTCTGAGCTTCATTACCAGTTTCAGAGTATGTATCTTTGAGTGACTTCCAGATTTCTGCAGCAGTCTTCATATACATGTACCCTTTAGCAGAACTTGGTACCATGTGATTAAATAGAACGGACCTCACAAGGGAATCCTCCAAAGTCCATCTCCCAGCATCAACACCACCAGTTGTAGACTTCTTCTTGTCCCCCGTAAGATATCCGGTACAATCTCGTGAGGCAATGGACAGAAGCATAAATTGTGCCCACAACAAGTAATTTGTTCCATCGAATTTAACAAGACTCAAAGGGAAGGTTGGTGTTTCTGAATTTCGCCTTCCTGTACTAGTGTTGGTATTAAAACTAGTGTTTGTGGAACTATTCTCTCCTGTTGTAGACATCATAAATTGTGAGATCTTCAAAAAGGGTGAATGACTCACCTATATCATAGATTCAAACAAAGCCCCCTGGTGGTTTATATTTACCACCAATGGAAGGGGGGGGGGGGGAGAAAGGGTCTGATTTAAAAAAAAATAAAAAAATAAAGGCTTTTTGCTAGGTGATGGCTAAAGTGACCAATGGCCATAACTAGAGACAATAGGACATACATGTATAATTCTCCATTTGGCATTATTTATCCAAAATAGCAGACAAATTCCTCTCCTACTTCTCAAAAGTATTTATAAGAGCCCAACCATACGCTTTTTATGTCACTAAGTGAATAGCTTCAACTTCCCATGAACAGGTTGCCCGCCATTTTTGTATGCAACTGAAGTACTTAACATCATGTAAATGTTGAAGACTTAATAAACTTGAAATTCGTCATCTGTTCACACTTTTAAAGTGTAATATTACTCTGAGATTATACAGCAAGAGCAATAGCATGTCATCATCATCTAGCTCAATTTGGGTACATCTTTAGAAGAGCCAACTTGCATTTAACTTAGTAACCATTAAGTTTTTTATCCTTCAATTAGAACTTCTTTTTGGAAGTAGTTCCATGTTGAAGCCATAAACTTTAGTCCTTTACTATAGAAACCGTTATTTTATAACTAGAATAGCAACTTAAGTGCATAAATGACCAAATTCTCCCATAAATACTTCACTAGACCTAATTTTTATCCAACCATGAAATTCCTTTTAACACAATGCAAATAATAAAGAAAGTAGGCCTAAAAAGCACCCACATCGCAGAGCACGAAGCCAAAAAAGTGGAATAAAAAAAGGGCCTTTTTCATGCTTAATGCACATGTACAGACATACCCAGAACTAAAACTCAAACCACATTTCACTAAGCCAACCCTTCTTAAGAGAGACATTTATTCATCTAGCCTTCCATTACCATTTGTTTCAGAGCATTACACATTTATGTATAAAAAAAAATTACAAAAAATGAAAAACTAAAATTTAACATAGACTGGCAGATACAGAACAGCAGTAGTGTATGTGGCAAATCAACAGCAGCCAATAATAAATACCGAAAGGAACTAACAAATTTACATAAAACTGGAGTAAACCCATATCAAGAAGTTTCAATAAAAACAAAGAAAACCTATCTGATTCCCTCAGAAGAAAAATTTCAAGCATACCCAGTAAAAGCAATAACATTATACGCAATCAATCAAAGTTTAACAAACTAAATCACTAAAATAAAATACTATACAAATACATATAACACGACAGTAAGTAAGATTAAATGTACCAGTAAGCCTCTTGGAGAAATCGTCCCACCAATCCAAGGACTGAGGTTGGGAATGGAGAGATGCGGCACAGCCATTGTGATCATCCTCTTGCTCTGCCTTCTTCCTTCTCTTTAACCCTCTAATGGGTCCCATTGGCACTCAAAAACCCACTAAATTCGAAGCTTGAAAAACCACCAAACTTTTCAGGCAATTGAACGTGAACATGGAAAAAGACGAATTTTATTGTGAAGGGGGAACAAGGGTGAAGATGTTTTGTTGCACAAAGGGATTCTCTCCGGTTTGGTGTTGTTTTTTCCCCTTAATATTATTATTTAATTTATTATTTTAATTTTATTATTATATCAGACTTCAGAGCATGCAAATAGTATATAGTCTCTCTTCCCTTTATCTTTTTCCCTTTTTGGCATGAGTTGTTGACATTTTGTTGAAGTTAGAAATACCCAATTTGTTTCCATAATGATTTGGGCTAATATTTATCTTGTTAGGAAAGAGTGAGAAATATGTAAAAAACAATAATAAAAATAAAATAAAATAAAAATTAATGACATTATGGTAAGATTTCATGAATAAATAAATTAGGTAGAGTGATAATGAGCCTACCGGTAAAAAAAATTCAAAACATAAGTTGTACTATATTTAGTACTCCCCCGGTTTCAAAATATAGAATCATTATTCATTTTTTAAAGTAAATTTAAAATATTTGTAAACTTAAAATTGGCAAGAATTTCTTTAATTTTAATCAATATAAAGTTGAATATTATAAATTATCTAAAAAGTGTTGCTTCTGTCATAGGATAAAAATCTTAATTGACTTTTTGCGCATATTAAAAAAGAGGATAAAATGACAAAATTATCCATATTTAAATTCTCATTTAATTATATAGTTTTCTGCACATGACTGGTGATACTCCATAAATATAAAAATATAACAATTAATATTAAGAGTATTATAAGCAAATTATTTTAAAAAAATAAATTATTTAAGCTAAGTAAACATTTAACTTAGAATTACCTAAAATAGTAATAAAGACTTTTATCTTGGGATGAGGAGAGTATTACTCATTTTAAGTTTATTGTTTCATAATTTTTAATAATTCATCTCAATTTTGAGTTTGAAAATATACCACAATTTAGATAGTTAATAGTTTTCATAATTGTATTATTTAAAACTAAAATAATTCATATCAATTAAAAAATTTAAAATATGTTGAATTTATTTTTAAAAATTAATAATAATTTTATATTTTAAAACGAAGAGAGTAAATAATGTAATTATTAGTTCTGTGTGCATATTTATAAATTTTCATAATTGTATTATAAAAAGTGATTAATACGTTGTTTTTTTACCCTATCAAATGATATATTTACTCTTTACTATGTAACTTGATTCATCTTTTCACATAATTATCCACTCCTCTAAAAAGACTAAAGTAAATATTTTATGTCTCGACCAATCTACCCGTCAATCAGTAATGTCATTCTTCTTCTCCGCAACTCACGCCCACTATCATACCTATGCATATAAACCACTGGTGACCACCATTCACCGCCAAGCTTTAAGAAAATCAGAGCAATTAACAACAGTTTGATTTAATCTCTTTACACGGTTCTGATGCCCGAAGTTTTTTGTTTAGGTGTTAGACTTGTAAAACGACGTACAGTTCAACAGGTATTTCCACCTTCGTTATAATTGAGTCAATTCTTTTTTATAAAAAAAACATCTTTCCACCTGTTACAAGTTTGTATGATGTGAATGTATTGTGATCCTGAGTGTTAGGATATCACAAGTAATAAAAGTGTGAAGGATTAATATAATAACGAATGACTTAAATTTTTGGGTCAAGTTGGTTCCAAACTGCCTTGTGTATGCACGTGCATACGATGTATTGTTTCTCTCCCAATAACTAGTATCAGTGCTACAAAAGATTTGATTTCGGGCTGGTGCGTGGTGAGCCTCTTCAAAATGTACCGAAAGATTGGATCCTACGCCGGTGAGCCTCCCTCTTCAAAAGATACACCATATATATGGTGGTTTAGAAATTAAAATTCCTAATAGCCTCTTCAAAAGATATGTGATGGTGGCGAATTTTCGATGAAGGGTTGGATTAGTACTTTCCCATGAGTTTAGCCGAGAATCGGTTATGAGAGATCCACAGTGATTGAAGAAAAGATGTTCAAGTCTTGACGGAAAAGTTGACTCTCGATGGAGAAAAAGGACTCAAAATAGTTAGCCAAGAATTGGTGTGCGGTGATTGAAGAGAAGGTGTTCAAGTGAGGGGTAGCTTTTGATGTGATGAACTCACTTGTGACAGAAAGATTGTTAGGATATCACAAGTAAGTTGGAGTCTCACATCGGATAAATAAAAAAAGTGTAAAAGATATTAATATAATATATGAATGGACCCAAGACCTAATGACTTAAACTTTTGGGTCAAGTTGACTTCCAAACATGTATGTTAGTGCCTTGTGTACGCACATAAGACATGCGGCCTCCCTGTTTCTTTACCAACACCGGGGACAGTGGTATTCTCTAGCATTGTTTAGGCCATTTTTCTTAAGGTTTCAGGATCAATATATACTAGGAAACAAAAGAGTTTGGAGTTTTTTTTTTGGGAGGTTTCTGAGCCATGCTCTTTTTTTGGGAGGGTCGATATTTATAGAATGCTCTTTTAAGGTATCAGGGCTATCAGTTATCTGAATGTGAGTGCAAAACTTACCTCTGTATCCGATTTGGGAAACACCTATGAGCTTGCAATGTATTTGTAGTCTGCGGCAGTATTTTGTATGTGTCCTTGCAGATTATATTATGCTTTATTTGATGAAGCAGATCGAGGAATTATCTGAATCTGACACAACAATTGAAAATGTTAACTGACAATTTCTTGTATACAATGTAGAGGCTGTGGGCCTTGACTAACTGCTGAAGTTAGAGTATCCTTCACCATTTTATCAATCGTTTTTATCACTTAATTCTTCTCTCTTTTTCTTTTTCTGTCCTTTTTTTTACCACTAAAAAGAACATTCATATAGCAAGTAAGTTGAGCACTGCCTTTTGTATATCAAGAAAACTGCATTTGTAGGCTTTTGTAAAGCAAGAAAGTTGCATTTGTTGGTCGTTGTATAGCAAGTTAATTTTGTGAAGCAAGAAAGTTGCATTCTGCATTTATATAGCAAGGAATTTACTTTTGTATGGTATGGCATTTATATTTGATGGCGTTTGTATAGAAAAGAAGTAGATGTGGATTGTTTGTATGGAAAAGAAGTTGTATCGTGATCCAAAATACAAAGATTATTATGGTTGTCTAAAAGGAGTGTCATTGTATTTTACTCGATTCTTATTACATTTATTAGTGTCAGAAAGAGAAGTTATTCCTAAGTGTACTTTTTATCATAATTCTTTATTACAAGCGGTTAAAGAATTATTAACTCGCACAATAAGAATAATTTTACATTAAATATATTATGATTAAAATTATTTCAAATATATTAATACTTCGTCTTAAATTTTTAATTTTCGTTTATAATTTGGAACAAAGATATGGACGAAATTGAAAAAGACGAATTTTTATTTTGTTTTCATTTTTATTGTGGAGAAGATGAAGATGATAAAAACTTATAGCGGAACATATGAATTAAATGTTGCCATTGAGTAATGGAATGAATTATTTATAAAGAAAAACCTAATAAATTAAGATAATTATGGAATATTTAAAATCAATAAGAATAATTTTGTCCCTAAAAACTTTATCCGAAACTGAGTACTCCCTCCGTCCCAAATTAATTGCTCAGTTTTGACTTTTTAAGTCAAATTGACTATTTTTAGAATTAATAATTAAGTATATATAACTATATTTCTAAAATTATAAAAATTGGGGTTAGTAATAAATTGTATATACTTTCTTTTAGTTATAATCTCTTCACCTATATTTTAGCAAAAATAGTAAAAATATTAGTTTTAAAAATGGTCAATTTAACTTTGAAAAGTCAAAACTGAACAATTAATTTGGGACGGAGGGAGTATTATTTTTCACATGGGACTATTAGTACAGTCCCATGCTCTAATCCCTCCCACAAACATAATCTACTAGGACGTAATCTTCTTGAGGATATCCAAGTCTCACTTGTGCCTATTTTGTAGTTCCCTTTAAACCTCTTTGCACATATCAGCTTTAATAAACGAGTACTTGGAATTCCACTCTTTTTTAAAAGCTAGGTTGGATTCTTTTATTTTAAGATGTCCATTCGGTCAAAAGGCTGTAATGGCGGGAAGATGAAAAGGAAGTTCAAACACCGTTTCGACCAAGGAAGCAGCAAAATGCGGGACGTAAGAGTGAACCAACCACGACATTTCTTGGATGCTCATGGGGAATGAAGATGGACACTCATCCCAGTCCAACGAGATGTAAATAATCTCAAAGCCGTCATCTGTCTCCTTCTTTTCATAGTACATTCTCTTTAATACAGTAAAAAAATAATCCAGATCCAACGCGAGAAATGTTGCAAAAAATAAAAGGACACGCTTCCTTAAAACTTGCAGACAGTAGTTATCCTCCTACAATAGCGATTGAACATTTCAAAAATATAGATCAACATTTAAAGGTTAAGGCGGTTAGCAAGAGCTCATCACAAGTGAACATACCTCTTGAAGCAAGAAGAACCTCCTCTGCGTAAAGGAGCCGAGGCTGATAAAAGTTCCCCCAACAATAGTTTTTCTTGTGGTTTGATCTTCTCTATCATCACAACTTTATCCATTTCCAGAGTAAAAGGATATGCATCAATTCCAAACTCTTCCAAGATGTCGCACGCAAAAGTAACTTACAGGTTGATACTTATCAGGCTAAAGAATAATAAAATAACCTGCATTATTCCAAGCATCATCCCACTGAAACCCATAAATCTTGAAAACCCGAATTAACTTTCTACTACTAACGGATAGTGAATACCAAGGGATAGTACATCCAAACTTCTTTTTGAATTGGTCCTTAGCATAGGAAAGAACTGTAGAAGTATCGTTGATGAACACAATCTCAAAATTTTTGTACTGCCTATCTTTCACCTTTTTCCAAATTTTCAAAAACTCTCTGGTCCTTTCAAAGCCCGCATCTGATACCTCAAAGAAATACAAGCCTACAATCTTACCTTCAAGCACGAAGATACTTCCTTGTAGAAATGGTAGTTTGTATACAGGAATTAATTTCAAACGAGGAGCAACAGACTTAGAAATAATCCATAACCACATCGTGTAAAAGGAAATTACTATTCACCCTAGCAAATAAAAATGACTTGCCTGATTCCCTTCGCTGGAAATTACAGTTGCCCAAAAGAGCGTTCAAGGAGAGTTTTTGTTTTTTAGGAGTCCTGCCTTCTTTTCTTGCAAGTCAGCGTTAAGGTCCGAATCAGTACAGTAAGGCTTATAAAGTCCATCATCAATCAGCCACCAAAAGTAGATGTAGGAGAGTGATGGTGCACAACACCATTATTATGGTGGGACACCCATGTCTACTCTTTTTCCTCAATCACTCCATCCACTACCGAAAGCATCTTGGAGATTAGTGAATGTTTAGTGCATCACACATGTGAATACTCCACTTGTGGTACACTCTCTCTCCTTCATTATATGTATTGAACTGGGTTCTCTAAATGTAAGGATCGGATATTAGTCTGACAAGGAAGTGAGAGAGAATATTGCATACTGCACTCTGCAAAATATATAGAGCTCCCAATATTCGGTAAAATCTAGTTGAACGGATCGTGGAATCGAGCTCCGTTTTCATCCCACAAGATTGTAATTCGGAGACGCCGCTGGTTCGTGGATTGGTTCGTGGAGTTGTTCGAGATCTTCCGCACCAAAAGATTTAATACGCTTCAAGAGGTATTTTAATTTTTGGTTCTCGAATATGTAAACTTATGCGAAGCGTACATGGTAATTAAATCCCTTCATTGGTATCAGAGCTTTATTATTTCGATCACATGTATGCCATGTATGTAGTTTACATAAAACTCCATTGATGAATGTTTAAAAAGCTTGAAAAATATTATCAATCCGAACACTTTGAGTAGCCATAACTTTCTGTATATTTGTTCGTTTAGTATTTTTGTTAATATGTATGCGTAGTACGTGTTGTAAGCTTTCCAACGACATATTATACGCATTAAACGGATAAATATTGAAAGAGATATGATTTTTCAAAGTTTATTTCGCAAAATGGCATTTCTGTAATTATCCTGATGGCTTGAGGTTGAAGACGAAGCGCAATCCCACTCTCAGTAGGATTTGTGTACGTCACAACTCTTCTATGGTAGCTCCCAAAATGGGTTTTGAGCACACCAATAGAATCCCCATGGGAAGTCGATCAAGACAGAAAAAACCACGTCGCGAAAGGAGGCCCGGAGGGCGGCGCGTGAGCCACACGCGCGCCAGACGACACACGCGCGCCAGACCGCCACCATGTATCACGCGCGCGCGCATGGCGCGGCATGCTGCTTCAGCTTGGCGCGTGGGCCTCACGCGCCCGCGCGGATCAGCCCGCTGCCTTACCCACCCGATCCGAGACCCGATCCATACCCGGATTTGACCCGCGGTTTTGTTCCCGCCCGCGCGCCGACCCGCGTGTCCAACCCGGATCCGGTTATTTTTTTTTGTTTTTATTTTCAGAAAATGATTTATTTAATTATTTTATTAATGAAAATTCATTATAAAATAGTTTTAATTATCAGAAAATTCTGGAAAAATTATAGAAATTTATTTATGGGTTATTATTAATATTTCCATTAAAATTTTTGGAATATTATTAAAATTGGATGTTTTTGTTAATTCCAATTATATTATGCTATGATTTATTAATTGTAATAATTAGCATAATTATCAGAAAATTCCAGAAAAATTACAGTAATGTTTAATTGTGATAATATACTGTTAGAAATTTTTTGGAAGTTTTCTCATGTGTTTATAGCATACTTGGTATATTAATTGAGTAATATTGCCTATAATTTAATTTCCTTTTGTTAATATTTTTGGAATATTAATTGTTGGAACTTGAGATTAAATTATCAATGCTATTATAAATACACATGTACATTGTTCCTAGTGGGAGTAAATTTAGATGGTAGTAATTTAATTAATTATTCTCTAAATTACACGTCTAATGCGCTGAAAAATTAAATTTAAATAATTGGGCATTTATGTGGATTGTGATTCCAAAGCCTGGCGAAGTCTCCCTTCTATATTTATGTCATATTATTTTTTATGTTAATTTAGATCATGCGGCAAAGATGTTTTTTTAATTATACTGTGGTGAACAATAATATCTCTTATTAATTTCTCATATTTTTTTAGTTCAACAGAAATGACTTCAAAACATATTATCGCAGATCTTAATCAGGGAAACAAATTAGACGGAGATAACTACGACGTGTGTGGCACAGGAAAGTCAGAATGGTTTTGGAGAGAGCAAGAGGTTGAAGAAACCCTGCTGTCCAAAATGGTAAAACTAGAGGGTGACAATGCAGATGATCCTATCAAGGTTGCAGCCTTCGAAAGTTGGCGCAAAAAAGGATCGTATAGCTCGCATAACGTTGTTGACTGCAATGAACAATGACTTTCTGTTTTGAGTATGAACAGTACTCTACTGCACACGAGATGTGGGAAGTTCACAAAGATAAATTTGGTGGCATCTCATTGACAAGGTTGAGGGAATTAGCCATTAGATTCGATGGTTACAAAAAACGTGATAATAACACTATGAAACAACACCTTCGAATTATGGCCAATATGATCCGGGAATTAAAAATCGGTGGACTCAATTGTCAGACGAGCAACAGATTTCTGCAGTGGTTCGCTCACTTCCCGATAATTGGGAACATATGCGGAGTGAATATGACCCATAATGAGAATATCAAGAATTTTGATGATATTCGTCGTCACCTGGAACTTGAGGCTGAACGCCTTGAAAATTGTTAAAAAACTCAGGGCATATGTAGCTGAATCTAACCCTCATTGGAGGCCCAAACCCAAGAAGGGGAACAAGAAATCTGTTAATCCCACTGCGCCTAAAGGGGCTGCGAGTGGAGGTGTCACCAAACGGAAAAAGAGGCAAACGAGGTTCTGGTAAGAAGGACAAAGCCAAAATGGCATGCTACAACTGTGGCAAGGCGGGACACTTCGCTCGTGAATGCACTGAGGCCGAAGAAGTAATTCCTAGTCCTAATCTATCTATGTGCTTAGTATCAAGTACTGTTTTTGTTGCTCATTCTCTCCATATGTGGATTGTAGACTCCGGAGCAACGGACCACATAGCTAGAGATCGAAGTGGATTTGTGGAATATCGCCGCATTCCGGCTGGCAGAAAAGTATACATGGGGAACGATACCAGTGTGGACGTGCTAGGCACTGGCACTTACAAACTGGAAATGCGAGGATGCTCAGCATTGACCCTGTGTGATGTACTTTATGCGCCGGATGTCCGGCAGAATTTATTTTTTGTATTATCAGTACTACGTTTGGGATATTCTGTTATGTTTGAGAATAATTCTGTAATAATTTCATATTTGGGACGAATATTGTTGGATATGGTTTTGTATCAAATGGTTTTATGGTGTTGAATACTATTGATTCTAGTATTAATAGTGATGATTCTTATTCATTACTTGTTGAAAAATGATCATGATAGTTATCAATTCAATGGCATGCTAGATTAGGCCATATTGGACAGGATAGAATGGCTAGGTTAGCTCGAGCAGGTCTGTTAGGCCCACTCGCTAAGGTCAATCTACCCATATGTGAACATTGTTTAGCAGGTAAATCAACTAGAAAACCATTTGGTAAAGCTACTAGGGCAGAAACACCTTTGCGACTCATTCATTCAGACATATGTGGCCCTATGAATGTGAAAGAAAAGGCATGGGACGTTCCTACTTTTCTCACAATGATAGATGACTATACGCGCTTCGGGTACACTACTTTCTTGATCTCTCATAAGTCTGAGGCATTAGAATGCTTTAGACGTTATTTGATTGAGGTTGAGAAACAGTTAGACAAAAGTGTTAAGGCACTAAGAACTGACCGAGGGTGCCGCGAGTATCTGTCCTCCGATCAGTTTAAAGGACTATGTGAAGAAAGAGGGATAATCAGGCAACTGACAATCCCTAGAACTCCGCAACAAAATGGTGTGGCGGAGAGGAGGAACCGGACATATATTAGACATGGTTAGATCTATGATGGCGCAAGCAAATTTTGCCTATCTCTTTATTGGGGTGATGCATTGTTGACTGCGACGTAATACTTAATCGTGTGCCTTCAAAATCATTACAGTCCACCCCATATGAAATGTGGACCGGCAGAAAGCCCGAATTGGGCCATATGCGGCCATGGGGATCATCCAGCTTTTTGTACACAACACTTCTCATCAACATGGGAAAGTTTGGGCCCGAGGGGTAAGAAGTGGTATCTTTGTGAGATATCCTGAACACCTCCAAAGGCTATGTGTTTATTGGAGAGCAGCCTGATGGGACTATATCCGAGATAGAGTCACGAGATGCAAATTTCCTTGAGATGGATTTTCCTAACAGAGGTGATGTGAGCAAGGAGATGAACCTTTATGAGATGGAGGAAGATTTAGGCACCCCAAATCGTACAGTAGAGACCGAAGAGTCTTCCTCAAGCTCCTGTAGATAGTGGGAGTGACATACCTTCGAGTAGTTCTTTTCCATCGAATGAAGAGTCTCTTGTTCCTCAAATACGTAGAAGTCAAAGAGGTAACATTCCACGTCGTCTCTTTGAGATTGAGGGGTATGTTTTTGTGGCTGATACAACGGGAAGAGGAGGAACCTCGATCTTATCGAGATGCTCTATCATCTGTTGTCAGCGATAAATGGATGATTGCAATGGAAGATGAAATGGAGTCCATGAGGACTAATCAAGTCTGGGATTTGGTTGACCTTCATCCACCGGGCGAAAGGCTATTGGGAACAAATGGGTTCTTAAAGTCAAACGCAAGGCGGATGGTTCCATTGAAAGGTACAAAACTCGTCTTGTAGGCCAAGGGCTACACCCAACAAGAGGGAAATTGATTATGAGGAAAACTTTTCTCACCAGTTGTAAGGTTTGCTTCAATTCGCCTTATTTTAGCAATTGTCGCACATTTGGATTTAGAGTTGTATCAAATGGACGTGAAGACAGCTTTTCTCAATGGAGATTTTAGCTGAGGAAATATACATGGATCACCAGAGGGTTTCATCGTATAAGGACAAGAGCGCAAAGTATGCAAGCTCAAACGTTCTATATATGGGTTTGAAACAGGCTTCCAAGACAATGGTATCTTAGATTCCATCGAGCCGTCATTAGTGATGGGTTTACGATGATCGAGGAAGACCATTGTGTGTATATCAACGGTCCAAAGATAAATTCCTTATCCTATCGATGTATGTCGACGACATTCTATTAGTTGGGAACGATAAGGAGATAATTGTCGCAACCAAAGGGTGGTTGTCCTCTAATATTTGAGATGAAGGACATGGGAGAAGCATCTTATGTTCTTGGAGTTAAGATCTATAGAGATCGCTCAAGAAAGCTTCTTGGTTTGTCTCAAGAGACTTACCTTAAGAAGGTTCTAGAGCAATTCCAGATGAGCAACTGCAAACCCATAGACACTCCTATCGCTAAAACAAGCGACGCCATTGGACCCGAACAATGCCCTACTTCTTCCGAAGAAATTAAGAAGATGTCCCATTACCCCGTATGTTAATGCTATAGGAAAAGCTAATGTATGCAGTTTGTGTGTACTCGGCCTGATATAGCATATGCGGTTGGTTATCTCGGTCGTTATCAGTCAAACCCTGGAATTGCTCATTGGAAGGCAATCAAAAGAATCTTGCGATATTTGAAGGGTACTTTGGACTACATGTTATGGCTATGGAGGACCGGACCTACTGCGATTGATTGGTTACTCTCCGATGCCAGTTGGGGAGGTAACCAGGGAATACGCAAGTCGACCTCAGGATATGCATTCTTGCTACATGGTGGCGCCATCACTTGGTGTAGTAAGAAACAGACTTGCGTTGCTCTTTCGACTATGGAGCCAGAGTTTGTAGCATGTACGTCAACTGTTCAGGAAGCTATGTGGCTGAGGAGATTCTTCGAGGATCTTGGAGTCATCCCTAATGCTTCAGACCCCGTTACTGTTTTCTGTGATAGCACAGCGGCCCTAGATTACACTAAGGACCCTAAGTATCACGGTAGAACGAAGCACATTGACCTGAGGATGAACTTTATTAGAGAGAATATAGCAAATAATGAGGTGATATTGAAGTACATGCCCACTGACCTTATGGTAGCGGATCCCTTGACGAAGCCTATTCCGAAAGATGCCTTATGCAGGCATGTTAGTTCGTTAGGACTTCGTAGGGTTTGATGTTACTTTCTTTGTTTACTGGGATATCACTCATTGGTATGGCTTGCATTTAAGATATTCACTATTGTTTTTTGAGACATTTTATCATATATGCGAGATTCATTTGTTCCCACTTATGATTGTGATAGCGCACATGATAAATATTATTAGTTCACACAACAGTTATTATGCATATTGGATATGCACACACTAAATATATGTCAACAGGTTGAATTGGCTCACTCACATGAGCAATCACCCTTGGCGCTTTGAAGAGCGAGCAAGGTTGAGACAGTTCATTTTATTGGCGCTTTGGAGTAGCGAGCTATTGATGCTTTGGATAAGTAATCAAATTGGCGCTTAGTAGCGAGCAATATGAACATAATGTCGCCTTGGCATGTGCCAAGATGAGGTTAATTTAGTTAACCAAATATAAGATGTCCCACCATCTATATAAACCTGTACTGATAGCCGGATGCGAAGTTCAGAGTTGGCGCTTGGGAAAGCGAGCAATCTGGGAATTTTCGAGTTAGGCGCTTGTGGAGCGACTGAACTAAGATCCGTACGGCATGACTAGAAGACATATGCTCATGTAGATGAGATTGTCTGTCGTAACATGATAACCGGACACGAAATTTCAAATGTGGCGCTTTGATAAGCGAGGAATTTGAAATGTTCGGGTTAGCCACTCTGGGAGTGACTAGACTAAGGTCCGCACAACAAGGCTATAGAATAGTATGTTGTGAGAGGGTTACATGAGCTAAGCGATCAAGCAATGGAAGTGAGAGAATGAATCCCTGTTTCCTCACCATGTGAGTCCAGTAGGACAGGATTGTTAGTCCTACATCTAGTGCTCTTTGTGATCTTTGACTATACTACAAAGATATGGATTGATGTTGCTACTTTGGTTTCGATTCCTACGGTCAGGATTGATGAGACAATAAGGACCGATTCTGGGATAGCAGTTGATTCATATTTGAGTAGTATTAGGGCAAAGGGAAGACAATTTGATTTCACCTCATTCTGCACTTATTGTCGACAACTATGGCGCTTTGATAGCGATATAGTAATAAGTGAGATACGAAATGGACATGGGCCCAAAGGTGGTTAAGTATGGCTCTCTGAGGGATTAGAGATGCTTAACCTTGTGAAAATCAAATGTGTCTGGAGTACTCTGAGTTTATGGGTTGTAGCATCTACGTGAACTAATTGAGTTTGGCGTGAGAGCTCCCATACTGTTTTCTTTAAAAGGGTAGATGTCTCTATTTTGGCCTTAACAAGTTTGATATAGAGCTCCCGCATTGCAGGTGAACTCAGCGGTCGCACAGTCCGGCAACTGAAGATTTACGATTTTTGGTTTGAGCTATATTCTTGCAGATATGAGGATTACATCGTCCCCGCCATGGGTGAGTGGGAGATGTTGGAGAGTGATAGTGCACAACACCATTATTATGGTGGGACACCCATGTCTACTCTTTTTCCTCAATCACTCCATCCACTACCGAAAGCATCTTGGAGATTAGTGAATGTTTAGTGCATCACACATGTGAATACTCCACTTGTGGTACACTCTCTCTCCTTCATTATATGTATTGAACTGGGTTCTCTAAATGAAGTAATCGGATATTAGTCTGATAAGGAAGTGAGAGAGAATATTGCATACTGCACTCTGCATAAATTGAGCTTCTAATATTCGGTAAAATCTAGTTGAACGGATCGTGGAATCGAGCTCCGTTTTCATCCCACAAGATTGTAATTCGGAGACGCCGCTGGTTCGTGGATTGGTTCGTGGAGTTGTTCGAGATCTTCCGCACCAAAAGATTTAATACGCTTCAAGAGGTATTTTAATTTTTGGTTCTCGAATATGTAAACTTATGCTAGCGTACATGGTATTAAATCCCTTCAGTAGAGAAGCAAAATATGAACAATATAGGTAGCAGGACATGCATATATATATATATATAACCGCATCCATGGCAACCGGTTGCTGCCGTTGATGAATATGATGAAAGACTGAGATTTAAAAAAAAAAAAATTCATTGCCGCTACATGTTGTAGCGGCTGGATGTTTTTTCTCTCTCCTTGCCGCTACAACATGTAGCGGCTGACCCTCTTTCCCATTTTGTCTCATTTTATTTGGCCCATATCCTAATTTATATTATTAACTAATATTATTATTAATAATAATATTAACTAACTAATATTAATGTCATTAATATTAACTAACTAATATTTTTTAAGATAATTATTAAAATTATTATTAATTATCTTAAAAGTTTAAGATAACTAAAATTTTAATAATTATCTTAAAAGTTTAAGATAATTAATAATAATAATTCTAATAATTATCTTAAACTTTTAAGATAATTATTAAAATTTTAGTTATCTTAAACTTTTAAGATAATTAATAATAATTTTAATAATTATTTTAACATTTTAAATTAAATATTATTTCAAAAAATATTAGTTAGTTAATATTAATGACATTAATATTAGTTAGTTAGTTAATATTATTATTAATAATAAAATTAGTTAATAATATAAATTAGGATATGGGCCAAATAAAATGGGACAAAATGGGAGGGAGGGTCAGCCTCTACATGTTATAGTGGCAAGGAGAGAGAAAAAACATCCGGCCGCTACAACATGTAGCGGCAATGCACTTTTTTTTTTTTTTTAATCTCAGTCCTTCATCATATTCATCAACGGTGGAGATAATGGTTGTTGGAGTAGTACCGCCAGCAACCGGTTGCCATGGATGCAGACCCATATATATATATATAAAACAAAACACAATTGTTTTTGAAAAAAAAAAATTCTCGCTCAGCTTAATAAAGCATCAAGACCGTCCAAAATTTGGGATAAATCTCACTCTTCGTAGTGCCGACGGACCCTACCCTAGTGTGTGTATATATATATATATATTAATTTTATCGTAAAGGTGATGTTTAGCAAATTTTGCGGCTTGATAAAAAAAAGGGAAAGCAAGAAAGAAAAGCATGGGGCAAGTATTAATCTCAATAGAACATAGGCATCCGTAAGTATGTCTACATATACATTCATCATATTCCAAACTCCCACGGCAACAGGCAAGCATATATAAGAAACAGAGCCAGAACAGAGTATCTAAAAAATGAATTAAGCACTAGTATCTTAATTTAATTTATGTTACCAGATTATGAGCTCGCCAATAATTCATTGTACAAACAAATCAAATTTTCCCAAAATAAAATCAATTACAAGTATCTTAGTATTCATGACCACCTATGTTTACACTTTTATCATGACCACCTATGTTTAAAAATTCGACACATAAATACCTATAGTATTTAGGTTAAGTGAAATTAGGGCTGTCAACTTTTCCACTATCACCCCCAAAAAACTAAACTCTGCCTTACGTAAAGTTGCCAGAGTACGATTAACCTCTGGATTTGAAATCACTGCTTATATACTCGGTATTGGCCATAAATTGGTTAGATCAGAGCAAATCATGATCTGTTCCAATATGATCCATCAAGTATGATAATAGATCAATGATCTGATTCATTACGTAATGGATCATTGATTTGTCTCATGATGTACTTGATCCAACAATACAAATCATGATCCAAATCGATCCATTTAAAAAAAATTACACAATTATATTAATTTAAAAAATGTTATTATTTATAAATTATATTAATAGTTAACTTATAAAATAATACTCTCTTTGTCCCAAGATAAAAGTCCTCCATTTTTTGTGGTCAAATTGACTATTTTTCAAATTAATATATCTTATTATTTTTTATATATATGCAAAAACTTATAAACATTATAAACTACATACAATTTAATACATATCTCTATGTTTACTTTTTTGAAAATCTAAATATATATGCTTAATTATTAATTTTAAAAATGGTTAATTTGACCACAAAAGTCAATCCTTGGTAGAAATTTAGTGCCACTTAAATGTTTCGTGGACTCAAAAAACACTTGCAAGCAATCCTTTGTCACATATGCAATTTCCCATTCTTCTTCACTAGGATTGAGTTTATAGTTCCTATCAAGTTCGGCTAGACGATCCAATGCTTCTCTCATATATGTTGCAACTTCAAGCATCAAGAAAGTAGAATTCCACCTACTTGGGATATCAATAATGCTACGTTTGGATTGAAGGAATGGAATGAAGAGTGGAATGATTCATTCCATTCTAGTTAGAATGAGTTATTCCATATGCTCTCTCTCCCTCAAGGAACCAAACACAATTTTTTTCATTCCAATCGCAACCAAACACAATTTTTTTCATTCCATACGAATGAGTCATTCCATTCTCCCTCCTATTCCACCAATCCAAACGTAGCATAAGTGTTTTCTTCTTAGTACGCAACTTAACTTGAAGCACGACATTATCAAACTTTTGCTTTGCAAAAGCATTCCTCAAATACCTCATAGTTTCTTTAATCTTTTCCAAAAGCCCCTTGATTTCTTTCAATCCATCTTGCACAATCAAATTGAGTACATGCTAACTACAACGCACATGAAACAAAGCAATGACTTGTCTCGAAGCCAACTCCTTAAATGTCTAACCATGACATCATTGCAAACAATTTCTTGTCTAATTTCCGCTCCAAGATTATATCAGAGATGTTCAACGTATTATATTCAGTGGATATATAAATGAAAATGATAAAAGTTTGGGGAAACATTTTACTAACGGAAAACATCTTGTTTAACTAACGAAAATTGACCAAAAATAGAAAAGGAACACTTTTGCACAACTAATGCGTCATTGAGGAACAATTGTGTTAAAAAAAGTTTAGAGAACAGTTTAGTAAAAACATGACAAATAGGAGGGTCAAATATGCTATTTAGTCATAAGAGAGAGAGAGAGAGAGAGAGAGAGAGAGAGAGAGAGAGAGAGAGAGTATGTGGGTACTGGAGGTGTGGTATGTGTGCAACAAAGAAATTAGAATATTGAAGCTAACTCAAGAAGTAAGTGGGTTTTACAAGAAATAATTAAAATAAGGGTAAAGACGTAGGATTTGGCGGCAAAAATATCTTTACACATTTTAATTAAGGTAGTAGAGAAAACAATTTTCTAGTTAGCCTCAATATATATATATATATATATATATATATATATATATATATATATATAAACGTCTACACATCTATATACTGTATATCACTTGCAAAAAACGCAGTCTTATATTAGAATTATGAGATTGTTCATATTTTATTGTATTTTTAAAAAAGTATATTATTGGATTTATTATATATAACAATCCTTATATGAAAAAAGTTTACTTTTAAAATTATATTATCTAAGTAATAATAAAATTCTATTTATAACTGAAATATAGTTACACTTATATTTTAATAATAGTAATATATTCAATATATAATAATAAAATTCTACAAATATTTGAAATATAACTATACTTACATTTTAATAATAACAAATTAATATTAGGTAAGATAATCTTACTATTGTTTTATTGGAAAATTATATTACTTATCTTTGTTTCTAATGGTCTTAAATCATGGTATTGCTAAATTATAATTGTATTATTTATAACTTTATTATTAAATAGAGTAATTAATTGTTAATTTAATATTTGAATCATATAAATTTATTATATATACAAATACCTTTATTGGGAATATATTTATCTTTACATAATATTATCTTTAAATATTAAAAAAAAAGATCTATCAAATAAGCATAACACCTTATTTAGTTAAGAAAATATTTATTTAAAAAAGAACAATTATAATAAAATCACCAAAAATAAGCTCCTAACCTAATAGAACTAAAAATTTATAAATTAAGTTACATGCATGTAGAGACCCAATCCCAAGTTGTCTTAACATTTCTACGCTACCTCAAAATTTTCCCCTCTCCCGAACCCTATTTGTTTTAATAGATGTTTAAAATTTCTTTTGAAAGTTTAACATAACTTCATCAGATATATATATATATATATATATATATATATATATATATATATATATATAAGACTAATTTTGAAAATAGTTATGCATATAGTCAAGTCGAGGCAGGGGCGAGTGTGGAAATGTCCCATACCTGATCCTAAGTGTAATTCATTTAGAATAATGCTAGAGACACAAATTATTTTACAAACATTTTACAAACTCGCTGATGTGGCACTATTGTATTGGTGATAGTTAAAAAAAACATCTTCCCACTACAACACTATCACCAATACAACAGTGGCACATCAGCAAGTTTGTAAAATATTTGTAAAATAGTTTGTGTCTCTAGCATTATTCATTTAAAAATTAAGGTCTCATTAAGATCGAGATTGAAAGGATCTCGTCAGGGTCGAGAAAAATTGTCCGGCCTAAAATTTACGCGAAGCACATCTTAGAAATAATGAATACTTTTGTACCGGTAAAATTGAACTCTTGACATCAAATTTTCAGTTAAGAGAAAACTTAAACTCTACTTTTTACCATCGAACCCCTAAAGGAAAGTGCAAAATGTGATGACCAGTTACTTTTTACACCTCTTCTAACTAATCTTTTTCTTTTTACTCTTTGGCCTCAATTTTTTTTTTCTATTTGAAGACTTTTGTTATTTTCTCCTCCTATATTATTACTCCTATAAATGTTCAGCATTTTTATTTGCCAACCCAAAATTGCAATTTATAAATTTGCAGATCAGCCTAGGCTTGTAACAACTATGGCTAACAAATTAGAGTTCTTTTTTATAACTTCATTGCCAACAGAATCAATTAGTGATACCATAAAAGATGATTGAATTTTGGACCAGTTACATTTCTTTTCCTTTTTCTTTTGGTGCAAAGGAGGCCCAAGAAGGCCAAAATCTATTAATACTTACACTATAATCTATTACTATATATAAAGAGGCAAAATTAGGGTAATTTTAGGGTCATAATAAATTTCTTTTGATGGATGTTATAGGCCGCAATAAATTTCTTCTAGTGAAAATTAATATATGGAGTTATATAGCATAAATCCAAGTTTAATTTATATGGAGTTATATAGCATAAATCCAAGTTTAATTTCTCCATACGTTTTGAACTCTTCCAACTTTCTCCATACATTAGATCCACCATAAATTGGTTTATTAAAAGTTAAATCCAAAAGATAATAGAATATAAGGCCACCAAACAAACTTATATATATATATATATATAATACAATAATAACACATTTAGTGTCCTAATATTAATTCAATTATGGCATTATAATAACATACATTAATTACAATAAAAATAAAACTCTTTTATATTTGACCATACTTTAAAACATTTTTAAGTTATTTTTACAAATCATCAAAATTTAAATTATTAAAAAGATATATCATATAAACAGCATCACCAAAATAAATTTAAATATTAAAAGATTTATCACAAGTTTCAAAATTTTCTTTTAAGAAAAAAATAAAATTGAAAATTTGTGGTACCAATTTCATTTAAAATCGATGACATAGAAGCAACTGTTAGAGATGTTTAATTTGCTATGAAAGAATCTATCAATTTGGACTATGTTGAATATATTTTAAGAAAATAAGAATATTTACAATTATTTATTGAGATTTATTGTGTTTAAATATAAAGTTAACAAATTTTATTATGATAAGACGTTACAATTCATAGTATTTATGTTGGTCCATTTATGACACAATAGTATCATACATCAATTACATTAACCAAAAATAATTGGACAAATAATAGGTTAAATGCTTGTGCTTCTCAATATAAAACTGTAACATCCAAATCTTTTTCTTAAAGTTTCTCATAATTTTCAAAGTATATCACTTACAAATTTCCTACCAAACTAATCAAAGCAGAGTGCTAGATAGAAACTGGGTATTGGAGTAAGTCCAACACACAAGCGAAGCTAGTAGCTTGCCAACAAATTGTCAACATGAATCATGATGTATATAGATTATACGAGTGATTTCACGAGCAGATTATTTATTTTTAGTTTGTAAGACATCCATCACGAAGTGAGTCAAATAATTGTTTTCCACGCAACATGATAATGCACGGATAAGAAAAAACGTAAGAAAAATGGAGTGCTATAAAAATAGCTCAAAGTAGGTTGTGTTGTAAGTATATATGTGGTCATTTGAATTCCATGTCATAACGTTATCTACTTATTGTTGCGGTCTTGCATTATGTCAAAAAAATATTATTTGTGTTATTTATTGTTAAGGATTAGTATGTAAGTGGTATATTGCCCACGCCCCTATACGTCCGAGCCTCTATGACTCCAAGGGGGTGAGTTGCTCGAACTCAACTTGGTGCCATGCATGGTACGTAGGTGGTTCCCGAGCTCAACTCGCCTGTGACATGCACAAGTCCTGTATGATCTACTATCTGAATCGGGTGTGATACCGTATCTTAGTGCACGAGACAGTGTCCGCAATTATACAAAAACTTGGAGATCAGTCTTGGCGAATATGGGCTCTCTCCATAGACTTATCATATCCAAAAATGACATGAACACGTGACCTAAATAATATCACCATAAATTATGAGGGACCTCTAGTATGTACTTTTTACACACACTCTCTCTCAGAATTCTAAAACCTCCTAAGAAGTTATTATTGACTTTACCATCAGAGACAGATTCAAAGAAAACACCTCTGCGCGTTCGTTTATTTCAGGTTACCCTGAGCACTCAGACCAAGTGGTAGAGCTAGGCAGCAAAACCTAGCTTCATCATTTATATATGATTTTTGTATTATTTTTTTTTTGACTTATAGATGAAAGAGATGCGACAAATATGAGAAGGAGGGTACAATATAAGAAAAAAAGATTGGAAACACAAATTTGTATTGATATGATGGTTATGTTTTCCTCATTTCTATGTATTGCATTTTTTTTATTGGTTTTAGAATACTACTGTTATTAATAAATTCCTTCA
Source organism: Aralia elata (assembly GCA_034770075.1). NCBI lineage: Eukaryota > Viridiplantae > Streptophyta > Magnoliopsida > Apiales > Araliaceae > Aralia > Aralia elata. The sequence continues at coordinate 19,881,780 of CM068382.1, forward strand.
TGAGTAAATAGTAGTTAGGTCAGAAGCATTTAGCACATAAACTAATATGTTGTGTTGTAATAATTTGCTGAGCTTCAAATTTTTACTGACTTAGAAACGCGGCGAGGAGGGGGAGAGGGGTAGGGGAAGAATACCACCCGGTATATCTCGACTAAGTTTTATTTTCATGGTCGAGTTATTGTTTTGTAAAACTACTAAGATTTTTTATGGATCCTACAATTCATAAAGTCACCAAATTTTATTTTCATAACTGAGTTATCCTTTTGTAAAACTACTAATATTTTTGATTCATAGTCCCACAATCCATATAGTCACACTAAACATTATTAATTACTAATTACCATAAAACACAAATAAGACATTCTTTTTCTCTATGAGTAAAGGGTAGTTAGGTCAAAATCATCTAGCACGCACAAACAAACTATGTATTCGTGACACTAATTTTTTCATAAATTAAACTATATTATGTGTTCGTGTTATTTGATAAAAATATACAACAAGATTAAAATAATTAATTTATGTCCACCAAATCCGTGCATTGGGTTTAAAAGCTAGTATTTCATCATTTAACAAAGTAAGGAGATCCTTTGGTGGCTCCATAAAATAAATAACATTAAAATTAGACAAATACTTTCCATGATCCCATTTGAGTTTCTATTAGAAATTAGCCGAATGGACTGGCTTATGGAACGGGGCTATTGTTAAACATGGTACTTAGAAAAAGGGTCTCTTTCTGTTAGTTACCAGTGGGTTAAAAAAGCAGAAACTTCAGCTTGATTGTTCCATGGGAAATCAAGAATCTATAAGGCAGTTTTGTTGGCATTTGGATAAATTCCAATGTTATACCACATGATAATTTAAGCACTAACTTAAATGTTATTTAGACCTAAATTTTCTTGAAAATTCAATAACAGAACATATACCACATCTTCAAAACTGTAGAAACCGAAAACACCTAGAACATAACAAAACTACAAGACATCTAATTAGTAAAAAAATTGTATTTTTTCGCGGATTTATTCCCCAGTTAATCTAGAGAAAAAGTGACTAAACTTTCTAATAATCTGTGACCGGATAATGCTCATGGCCGTCTTCATCAATGAAGCTGTTGTCATAGACTATGGCAGCAATGGCAGCACCAATGAAGGGTCCGACCCAGTATATCCAATGGTGTGTCCATGACCAGCTAACCACAGCAGGTCCAAGGAGACTGCAGGGTTCATAGATGCACCATATCAAAGGCACCACCAGCCAAAATGTTAGCCCCAACAATTAAACCAATTGCAATAGGTGCAATGATTCCCAAATTCCCCTTTCTTGGATCCACTGCGGTTGCATACACCGTGTAGACTAGACCGAAAGTCATCACAATCTCAAATACCAATGCACTTGATACTGATACACCTGATGATAAAGCGAATGCTGATCGATGTTTCCTGCAATCACTTGATTTTACGTTAGACGCTACAATTGTCATAAATTTTTTTAAAAAAAATATTGTTTTCGCTTAAAGAAATAGAAGCACATAGTTACATTGCATTTGATGAATTTTAATAAAATCCCAAATTAGTTGTAAAATTTTTTACCATTCCACCAGTGGCGAATTTAAGGAGCCAACAGGCTACGACTGAGCCTAACAACTGACCGATCCAATACACAATGGCCCTCAACAATGTTATGTTTCCACCAGAATGCACCAAAAGTCACTGCAGGATTTACATGACCACCAGAAATATTTGCACCAACTGAAACTGCCACCATAAGCGCAAAGGCATGGGCTAATGCGGCAGCTACAAGGCCAGAAGGAGTGTTTGAACCATTTTCTGTAAGCTTACCTATAAGCCAAAAAGAAAATCACCAAATACAATTTTCTTTACGTAATGATTAGAAATAGCCTTTATGATTAAAATTACGTCAATTATATATTAAAAAAATTAGAATTCACGGGAGGTGCCCGATTGACTGCTGACCATTTTTTTGGTTCAGCACTTGGGTACCTCCCGTTTTGTGAAAAACTTTTAACTTGTGAAAGGTTAATAATAATCTAAAAGGGGGTTGAATAGATTAGTACTGATTTTAAAATGTCTTTGCATTTTTAAATTATTTAAATTAAATTAATTACTATGAGATAATTTGAATATGCGAAAGTAATTAAAGAGACAAAAGGCTATCACATAGTATGTTGTTACATCCAGTCCTAAGTTCATCTTCAGGACTTGGACAATAACTCCTTGCTGCTTGCTCAAATGTAGTTATACATGTTTCCTGAGTTCAGTTTTATCTTAAGATCTGGTCTTAAAACAAAAGTCAATCCCTCACCTCACAAGCACGTTAGAGACCCAACTACTCGTTGACCTCTCTACGACTCTGGTCTGGTTCTAGAATTACTCTTTTCTCACAGATTCATAAAATAAACTAACTCCCCAAAAATTCCTTTTTGATAAAGTTGTTTGTTTGAAATATGCTTCACATATGCAAATATATATGATTCTGTTTAATTTATAAAAGTTCAAACACTTTTATAAATAAAGAATGTACTTCTAATTTAAGCAGATAATCTTTGCAGTTCAAGTACATAAAAGTTTTATATGTGTGTAGAAATACTTCTTTTTAAGCAGATGTATATATGATATGCAGTTTATAAAAGTTTAATTACTTTTATAAATAAAGAATGTGTTTTTATGTTTAAACAAATATAGATTTTTGATTCACTTATATAAAAGTTTATTTAATTTTTATATGAAAGAGAAAAGTACTTTTTTAAAAAGCAGATAAAATCAATTATATTTTGAGTATATACAAGTTTAGTACTTTTATATATTAACACAAGTATGTATGAATGATCACTTTAGAATTATACTTGCAGTATATAAATTTAATCGAATACGAGTGAGCTAAATCTATTTAATGATACTTGAAGCAAATATATAATCACAAACAATAATATTGTATACCTGAAGTATATATGATTATATATTTTATTTATGAAGTGAAAATCAATTTCAATCACTTGACATTTGATACACTCACTTCTGTTTTGGCCAATATTTTATGGACAAAATGAGCCCTGGTATCGTATTCGGAGTATGTTGAATTCAATATTTCACAACTATATTTATATAAATATTTTATGTGGATCACCAATTAAGAATGTATGAGAAATATCCCGCTTTTAAAAGATACTCGCAAAGTAATCCAAAACCAATATCGAGTGTCCACTATCTGAATGTTTATATAACTATATTATATCTATAAAAGACAAAGTCTTTACAAGATATAAATAAATAAAATATAAATATATATAAACTTGTAAAACAATATATATATATATATATATATATAACAGTTAAGAGATTAAATAACAAGTACACAATTTAATAAATATTTATCTCAATAATCGGATCAATTTTTTTTCTTCAATAAATTAACTTAAAAACTTTAGAAGAGAACTTTTGAAAACGTGTAAGAGAATGTAGGCAAGAGAGTACAGCTTTTCTTTAATTGAATTGGTGAAAAAGAAAGGAAGGAAAGGCTTCCTATTTATAGAAAATTCAAGAGTTGGGGTAATTTTGTCCAAACATAAAAGGACCATGGCCATTTCGGGTATAAGGAGAAAAATGAGTTTTTCTCTTTCTTCCAACAAGTTCTTCCGGACTCCGGAGGCTAAGAAGAAAGAGGGAGGAGAGAGAATCCTTATTTTTCAAATTCAAATCTTTATTAGCACGTTTCAAAAATTTGCCCAACTCATTTTTGCATTGGAATTAAGTCACATGGATAGGGTGTAAATGAATCGAGTCGAGTATTGAGTTATTCATATTTAGTTCACAAAATTTATTGAGTATAAAATAAGATTTGGTTGAGACTCATTTAGCTACCGAGTTAAGCACAATCTCGAATCGAATCCGAATAGTTTAAACTTTTCAAACGAATATAATCCGAGTATGAATAGAAAATTATAATTTGAAGATGTTCGAATAATTTATCCAACTTTAAAATTTGCTCATATTTGAATAATTTATATTTCGAGTCGATCTCAAATCAAACTTTTAGTTGAGCGATTACAAATCGAGTTCGAACTATTTAGTTTATTTTACAGTCTTGCACATAGGTAGTCAACTTTAAAAGAGCCTTGACCGAAATTTGGAGCTTAAGTTGGTCCTTGGTTTCTTGTATTTTTAAAGCTTATATTTGATGGATATTTGAAATGAGCTTTTAAGTGTTATTTTTAGAATCAATATTTTGAAAATATTTTTAAATAGAAAAACGTTGTTGCCTTGAGAAATGTTATTATACGAAATTATTTTCATAACATTATTTATTTAGTTATTTTTTTATTATTATTATTATCATCACATTTAATTTTGCAGTCTTAATTGACCAAGTCAATTGAGCCAAAAAATATCTGCTGCCTCTCTATTAGTTGCTGCCAACAACTGCTTGCTATAATAAAATAAAATTAAAAAAAAAAAAAAAAAAAGCAGCCCTTTTTGGGCTTTTAATCCAAAGTATAACAGCAGCCCAGTAGCAAAAAGTGAGACCAACCATGGTGCTACATTCAATTAACTCTCCTTTGTTTTGGTCAATAATTTGGGGACCATTGGTCAATGGTCACTAATATGGGTTGGCTGCTGCCCATAAGTTCTAAAAACGTGGGCCCAAGAGGAGTATAATGATTTTAGGCTTTAACTGGGCTGAAACAAATTGAACATTGAACAATTTGTTTGTTCAAAACAAAACTTTCTCAACCAATTATGCATGTTGTCAAGTTTAAATAGTGGGAGCCCATGAGATTTATACATGATAAATATAAATACAAGTATATATACAAACATATACTACATAAAAGTAAAACAGAAATGAAAAATAATCTCTCTTTTTTGTTTAAGTAGAGATAAAAATGTATACACATAAAAGCAGTATTTTAAAGGCGAAGATAAAAATGTATAATATAACATGTAACCTATGGAGAGGATTTTGACTTAATATTTTTATGTTAAAAATATTATTTGTTATCATCAAAATAAATACTAAAAATAGAGACCCAACAACTTGGGTACGAAAACTTACTAAAAGCCATGTCGGAGCCTTCCCCGGCAAAAACAAATATAACCATAGAGAAAAATTCTGCTAGCCCAGCTTTCAGGGCCTCCGGGTGGCTCGCCTCCCCCGGCGTCCCAATGGCAATTCTGGAAATTGGCATTGATTTTTTTATTCCTTATTTTTGATCTCTCACTGCTTCTTCTTGCTGTAAAGCATGGAGTAGCCTTTTGCTCTATGTTCTATGCTCTAGTACTTCACTTACTTACTACAAATTCTTCACTTGACTGGTGGTAATCGGTTGTCGCGGATACTATTCCAGCAACTATGATCTTACCCTTGATTTCAATATTAAATGGGCCAGATTAAATGCAATTTTTAGCGACAATAACATGCCCTCTAGCGACACGAGTAATTACCAAAAAACCCTCGCTCCCACGTGCAACACTCTGCATAAATAAACCAATTGCCGCTACAAGCTGTAGTGGTAGAGAACCAAAAAAAAAACAAGATGGAAGGGAGTATTACCGCTACAAGCTGTAGCGGCAGGAAACCAAAAAAAAACAAAAAACCAAGGCATGGAATAATACAAAACATACTACTATAATAATAATACTATAATAATATTACTATAATAATAATAATACTATAATAATATTACTATAATAATAATAATACTATAATAATATTAATATTATTATTATTATTATTATAGCAGTATTATTATTAATATTAGTATTATTATTATAATATTAATATTAATATTCATTAATACTAATATTAATATTAGTTATTACTATTATTAATATAATATTAATATTCATATTCATATTAATATTAATATTACTACTTCTAATATGAATATCAATATTAATAATAGAAATATTAATATTCATATTAATATTAATAATAGTAATAATTAATATTCATATTCATATATATTAATATTAATAATAGTAATAACTAATATTATTATGCTTATTAGTATTATTAATATTTATGTATAAAATACTCCCTTCCATGCCTTGGTTTATTTATGCAGAACATACTCCTTTTCATGTCTTGCTTTTTTATTTTGGTTCCCAACCACTACAACTTGTTGCGGCAATACTCCTTTCCATGCCTTGGTTTTTTTTTTTTTGGTTCCCGCTCAGTGGCGAAGCCAGGGAATTTTGTCAGTGGGGTCAAAATTATTACTAAGCTATAAATAATTTGGCGGGGGTTCGGGGGCAGTGCCCCCGAGCCAATTATTTTTAATACTTTTATACTTTCGGGTCACACACACACATATATTTATACTATATGACAATGACAATATAATAAGTAATAATATATGGTATATATACACTATATTGACTTATAATAGATTTTTTTTAATCACAACTGTTCATAAGTAATTAATTCATTAATTATTTTTAAAAATAATATAAATTAGATTATTATTTAGTTTAAAATATTATAGAGAGATATACATATATATGAGTCATATGTGGTTAAAATTTGACTGACAAAGTTATAAATTTTTAATTTGACCCCGTATAGTAGAAAATTTATAAAATTTTAGTGGGGTCAATTTATATATAATACTTAAAAATTTTAAAATTTACCTTACATTATAAAACAATTTTTTTTTTCAGTGGGGTCAATTGACCCCACAATACTCTACCTAGCTTCGCCACTGTTCCCGCTACAGCTTGTAGCGGCAATTACTTTATTTATGCAAAGTGTTGCATGTGGGAGCGAGTGGCTTTTTGGTAATTACTTGTGCCACTAGAAGGCATGTTACTATCGCTAGAAACTCTAACGACAGGGGAAAAATTGCATTTAATCTGGCCCATTTAATATTGAGATCAAGGGCAAGGATTATGGTTGTTAGAATAGTGTCCGTGGCAATCGGTTGTCACGGATGGGAATCCTATATTATATATATATATATATATATACACACACACACACACAGAGAGAGTTAGGCTCTCCAGTGAACCGTACGGAACGAACCAAAGATAAACCGGGCATATGCGACACTTAATAGGGATATAGCGATGGTCCGACGTCTGCCATCGCTATAGCTCTGTTAAGTGTTGCATATGCTATGGCGACTAGGACTGAGCAAAAAACGGATAAAACCGAATAACCGAACCGAATTGAGTTTTTTAAACCGAAATTTCTGGATAATTCGGTTATTTTTTGCAATTCGGTTATATCCGATTTTTTATCCGGTTTTCGGGTTCGGGTTTGGGTTTCGATATTTTGTTATTCGGTTAACCGAATTAAAAAAAATTAAAGCTTAAAAGTTAAAACAGTAATCTGATCTCGCATCTCACTCACTCACTCTCTCTTTCATCTCAAATCTGGACTCTCATCTCTCAGAGAGTCAGACTCTCATTACTCATTCGATCTCCCATCTCTCATATCTCAATCTCGATAATCGATACTCTCAGCCCTCAGATATCTCACTCTCTGATCTCTTATCTCTCTCTGCCCTAGTGCCCTAACCCAAAAGCCAAAACCCCAGTCCCTAAATTGCGCTCCGCCTACGAACGGACCAAAGTCTGGACAATGAGATCAGTTTCACATGTTTCTACTTCACATTCTCTTTCTTGCTCAAAGTTAGTGGGCAACTGAGATCAGTTTTCTTGGGAAAACAGATGCATGGTAATACTTTGAAGCGTGGCCCAGTGGATCAAGTCTTTGTGAGAAACACTCTGATTTATATGTATGGTATGTTGAAGGACATCGACACTGCATACCAACTGTTTGAAGAAATACCCAGGCCAGACTTAGTAGCTTGAAATACCATCATTGATTGCCATGTTAATTATTATGATTGTTGATCGTTGTTAATTATTGATTGAAAACTCTAGTATTACCAATTTGAAATGATTTTTTTTGTTTTAAAAAATGGAACATAATTTCGGTTAGTAACCGAAATAACCGAATTGTAATTTCGGTTATTCGGTCTTTGGTAATTCGGTTATTTTTAAATTCGATTAGTAATTCGGATAGTAAAATTAGGAAGATTTCGGTTTTCGGTTATAACTGAATAGCCTATTCGGTTCGGTTATAACCGAATTGCTCACCCCTAATGGCGACGGATCGAACCGTCGCTATAGATCGATTCGTCTTTGGTTGGTTTTGTACGATTCGCTGGAGAGTCTGACTATATATATATATACCTGAAATAACGGCTAAAGTACCGGTAAAACCGGTTTTCCTAAAGTACCGGTAAAACCGGTTTCCAGTCCCAACATTATTTTAGTCCTCTCCAGCTACGCCACTTGTCGGTGTCTCTCAAAGCTGCTAAATGTAATCAGCTAGTACCACGTGTACGGTGGGATTCAGTTTAAGACTTGCGGAATTGAAGATCTAATGGTTTGATAGCCGACTAAGTGACGTGGTGGGTCCTCCTTGATTGTAGTAAAATTTTAGCATTCGAACCTCATGGTACATTGGTGCTGGTCATTCGATTTATATAACCGACCATTTGAATGGAGAATTAAATGTTTTCCACTTACCAATAAATAAAACAAAATAACTTGATTTTAACTTGATTTGTTTTGTTTATACACTTACTTGATTTTTTTTATTTTTTTCATTATATTGCTATGTAGCTTTATTTTTACTAGTATTTGTTATATATATTATGTGGGCGCAATTAAAAATATAATATTTAAATAAGAGTTATTAAATATGAATGACAAAATACGAGAAAGTTTTTAGGGATAAAAAGTAGGAGAGAAAAAGAAAATTAGAAAAGTGACAAAGATTCAAAAAAATTACTCTATTCGTTCCAAAATTAGAGATATTTTTGACTTTTTGAATCAATTTACGAAATCTTAAAACTCAAAATTGATACAATTTCATTCAAGTTTTGAAAACAACAAATATGATAATTAGTAGGCTTTATAGTTAGTTTACAATTGTTATATTTGTTTGTATTAAAATTTCATATCAATTTTAAATTTTAGGATTTCGCAAATTAACTTTAAAAAGTCAAAATGTATCTATAATTTTAGAATGAAGGCAGTATTATTTTTCTGCTCTCATTTAATAAAAAAAATTCACCATAATTTAGTCAAAAATAATCCTTTCGCGCATATATTCAAGAATTTAAGTAATTACTCGAGTTCGACTGATTGAAGATATATATATTTTTTGAATGTGTTGGTCGAAGATATTTGAACTAGTAACTCAAGATTTTATGGTAGCTACTAACCAACGTAACTAGGGGTGTAAATGAGTCGAATCTTAGCGAATACCCTCATACTCAGATTCGACTCGAAAAAATTGAGCTCGAATTCGACTCGGATTTGATAAGGTATCTCTAATTTTGCGCCAGATTCGACTCAGATCATTACTCGAACCTACTCGACTCGTATACTCGACTCGTAAGTACTCGACTCGTTTACAAAGCGAGTTACTCATGAGCCTTCAAAACGCTCGAATATGAACTATTTCATTTAAAACTGAACCACTACATACTAAATTGATTACTAAACTAATGTTTATACACGAAAAAATTTCATTTTTATTTACGTAATGAAATGACAAAGAATGTAATACAAATTGGCAATCACAACTCATTGATTTATTTAAGTACAAGCTTACACAATTACATACTACACTTTATAAATTACAAAAGTTGATATAAATATCACATATTTAGCTTCGAGTATGGATCCAACCAGTATTCGAGCATGATTCATCGAGCAGGTATCAAGTATGGTTCATCAAAAAGTGTAGTACTCGAACCCTAATCTGAGCAAATACAAGTATGCTCGAATTCGACTCATGTATCATTAAATGAAAAAAAATGAGTATAGATCGGATTCGACTCAGATCAATTTCGAATTCGAATTTTGGATCATATTTTTGAGTCGATCTCGAGTCGAGCATCGAGCAACTCGGCTCGATTTACACCCCTAAACATAACCATCTAGGTATAATAACTTTTGATAAAGTTATTATTCAAAAAACAAAAAGAAAAAAAGAAAAAAAAAACAAGAAACTTTTGATACAATTAGTTCAAAAATGAATAATTTTTAGAAGGAATAAAAAAATGAAAAACAAAACTTAAACAAATCATATTACATAAGGTTAACTTCCACCCTTTTTGAGAGCACTAAAAACATTTTAAAGTTAAAAACTACTCAATTATCTATTTGGGTTGTAAATCATGTAACACTTAAAAACATTCCAAAGCTAAACCAACTCAATTTGGTTTATTTGTTGATTTTTGTCTTCTGGTATGCTTGTTAGTAGGCTATATTCTCTCAATCGTATGAGCAGGTGAAAAAGGAAGAAATAAAAGTGATCTGGTATGCTCAGTATTGGTTATGCTCTCTCAAGTTAATTGAACCTTTTACGATAAAAGAGACAATTAGGGTAACCAGATATGATTTTCCCTCCGTCCGCACTTTAGTTCTCCGAACGAGTAAAATTCTATTTAAACAATTTGCAGTTTAATTCTGCGGATTAGGGTCCAAACCAAAAAAATTTGATCTGAAGTTATAAATCTTCCATTACGTCATTTTTGTATATTCTTGTTGCAAATTCATGGTATCTGGGCTAATGAGAAACATGCACGGCTAAACAAATAAAATCTAGCAATGGGGTGAAGTGTTTTCTCATAATATGAAGCATGAGAGACAACATACGGCGGTATATATCCTTCCAATTGTTTAGCCATGCATGTTTCTCATTAGCCCAGATCATATGAATCAGTAAGAACAATAATATGCAAAAAGAAATAGGAAATTTAATTGCTTTAAATCGAACTCTTCTAGTTCCAGATCGCTACTCCCAAAATGAGATGAGATCCAAAAGTCATACTATGAAGAACGTAATACTTAACTGTTTTATATAACACTCAGAGTCTGCAACTTAGTTCTGCGAACTGATGGTTTACTACAAAACGGCACCGTTTGGATATTATATCATGACTCAGCGTCTGTAGTTTAATACTGTGGATGGGCCGACCAAAAACGACGTCATATTAAACTACGGAAAATTGTCCAAAAACGGTGTCGTTTAAACTGCGGACGGGCTGAGCCATACCTAATGTCCGCAATTTAATTCTGCGGACGGAGGAAGGGTGTTTTGTATAATTTTTCCGTCCGCAAAACTAAACTGCGGGCTCCCCCATATTAAACTACAGATTAAAGATCCTCTTTACCGTTCGATTCGCAGATAGACGATTAAGATTTGTGGTAATGATAACCTTATCTTTATAACGTTGACTATGGATCAGTTCCCTATATAAGGTTATCCCCCATATATAGAGGACTAATCCATAATCAATGTTGTAAAGATAAGGTTATCCTTACAATAGATCTCAGTCGTCCATCCGTCCATCGAACGGTATGGAATAGTAAAGAAGATCTCCAATCCGCAGTTTAATATGGGGGATTCCGCAGTTTAATACTGCGAATTGAATGATGTTCAAAATACCCCTCGTCAATGAGCAGTTTAATTTGGTAAAATTCTATTTTTACAATCCACAGTTCAACTCTGCAGACTAGGGCTCAAACCAAAAATAATCGATTTAAAGCTATAAATCTTCCATTATGTCGTTTTTGCATATTCTTGTTGCAGATTAATGTTATCTGGACTGATGAGAAAAATGAATGGCTAAACAAATGGAATCTAGCAATGGGGTGAAGTGTTTTATCATAGTATGAAGCATGGGAGACTGCGGTATATATCTTTATAATTGTTTAGCCATGTATGTTTTTCACCAGCCCAAATCACTTGAATTGGTAAGAATAATAATATGCAAGAACAAGTGAAAAATTTAATAGCTTTAAATCGAACTCTTCTAGTTTCAGATCGCTATTGCCACAAAGTGAGATGAGATCCAAAAGTATTAAACTGCAAATTGACGAAGGGTATTTTGGACATAATTCAATCCATAGTATTAAACTGCGGAATCCCCATATTGAACTGCGGATTGGAGATTCTCCTTATCATTCCTTACCGTTCGATTCGCAGATAGACGGTTGAGATCTGTTGTAAGGATAACTTTATCCTTATAGCGTTAGCTATGGATCAATCCCTATATATATATATATATATAGTAGAATTCAAAAAAAAAATTAGCAAATTTTTTTTTCAAAATTAAGGGTGTTTGTTACTTGTAAAGTTTACAAAATGTGGTTGACCTAGATCAAGTCAATTATAAAGGTTGATCACAAATATATACCAACATGCTCATCGACAGTGTCACCGGAACATGTCTTGAGAAAGTAATGTTGTGTTGGAAACAAAAATTGAAATGAAAATTAATAGCTTAACAATTAATGTATGTATCATTTATAGCAGAAAGAGTAGTTATCTGAAGTTAAGCTTACAGCTTTATCTTCCTTTCGGATTCATCAGCTGTGAGAACACTCCAGTCGTCGTTGTTGCATCAGAATCGAGGTCGCTAACAATGTCAGCATCACCATCATCATGCTCAACATGAGGGATCCAATCTGGGATATCAGAAATAAAATGTGCACTATCCGCATCTGATACATTTTGTATAGAAGCTTCTTGCAGCTGAAGAGCATACTCCAAATTCCACAAAACATCTCCCATCGTTGGCCTCTCGTTCCCATACTCGTCCAAACACTTCTCAGCTGTTTCGCCAAATTTCCGAAGAGAATCAAGATTAATAGATCCCACTAGATAGGGATCGATGATCTGCTCTAATTGTCCCTTTTTTTTCCAGTTCATGGACCATTCTGCTATGTTCACTTGTTCTCTTGGAAGAGTAGGGTTTATGGCTGGCCGACCACATAGAACCTCCATTAGGACTACTCCAAAAGAATATACATCAGATTTCTCCGTAAGTCGCTGTCTACGAAAGTACTCGGGATCAAGGTACCCGAAACTCCCCTTCACAGCAGTGCTTACATGTGTTTGATCCAACGTAGGACCGAACTTGGATAATCCGAAATCTGCCACTTTTGATGTTAAGTTTTCATCCAGCAAGATATTGGTACTTTTAACATCGCGATGAATGATACTCTCTGCTGCTCCAGTGTGAAGGTAATGCAAGCCCTTTGCAGCTCCAATGCATATCTCAAGCCTTTGCTTCCAAGTAAGTGGGGGGTAATCCGATCCATACAAGTGTTTCCGAAGGGGGCCCCCAGCCATAAACTCGTAAACAAGGATCATCTCGTTCAGTTCATCACAATAACCTATTAAAGAAACCAAGTGCCTGTGACGAAGCTTAGATAGCATTTCAATTTCTGTCCTGAATTCAAGAAGTCCTTGTTGAGATCTTGAATTTCCCCTTTTTACAGCAATCACGGCCCCATTTTCTAGCATGCCTTTATAAACCTTTCCAAAACCACCGACACCTAAAAGTAAGCTTTCATCAAAGTTTTTTGTTGCTTTACAGATCTCCGCAAAAGATAGAATGCGGCCTAAGCCAAGAGAAGCTGCTGTTGAAGCAAAACTACTAGTTGAAACTTTGGTTTCAGAATTTCCCATATGACTTGGAATTGGTAACCAGATGGAGGAGCAACGTTTCGGCTTCTTAGTACGACGTACGCAGAGGAAAAGAGCTGCTGTAATGAGGAGTAGAACTACAAAGCTTCCTAAACACGGAAATATCACAAGCATAACATCCTTTTTACTCTTTTGGGACTTTAAACCGCTGGGGTTTGCAATGACTTTCCCATCAAGGCTATCGCTCGGATTGCTCATTTTCATTATCTCCAAACCATTTAAAATAGCATTGGACGGAAAATTTCTCAGATTAGGAGGTCCAACTTGAACTAAAATTTTGTCTGTACCCATCAAGATATCAGTAACAAAGTCTACGAAGTATGCAGCTGAAAGCTCTTTTTTCTTGCTCAAGATATCAAAAGAGTCCAAAGCAGATTGGTTATTAATGTACACATTGAACACCAGCCTATTATGTCCTATACTAACAATATCACAAAAATGCATCCTAATAAAATAAGTGAAGCCTTGTTCAACATCAAACGCCCAGGTTATATTAAACTTCTGATCAGTGACATTCGCATCTGCCATTTCTTGGGCAGTGGCATACACCCAATTTGGCGCAATTTCAATAGAAACTCCATCAGAATATTTAATCAAACTGGGCTTCGTGGAAACACTTCGTGCAGAAGCAGCATTAAAAAGAAAGCGATGATCTGATTCCCATATCCTCCACAATGTATCATTCTTCGGTGTCAAAATTGGACCTCCCATGTTAACTCTATAAACTGTCTCAAAAGCAAAATTGGTTGGAATCTTATACGCTGGCCCTAAAGGAATCGGAATCACATTGGAATTAAATTGCGAATGGGGCACCGAAACCACCTCAATCCCATTCATGAATGCAATCGAACCAATCACCGGAGATATTGTCAGTACTAACTTGTTTGAACTCAAATGACCTACTTCAATGACATATTCCTTAAGGAGAGGGTACTTTTTGCTCAATTTCGAGAAGGAAAACTCATGAAGCAAAGTAATTCCATTTGCTAGAACAGAAAACACTGCAGATTTCAAATTATATTGACTATCCTTAACAGGGTACAAATGTAACCTTAGCCAATGTCTACCAATTTTCTTTGTTCTAAAAGTATAGATTGAATTTCTAGTAAAAACCCGGGCAGAAGTGAAAAGATATGGTACACCAATTTCACGGTTTGAAACCAGAATGTGGGAATTTGTAGATAAACCCAAACCGGAATTCCCAAAATCAGGTTCAAAAACCCTACCATCCTCATGTTCTATTGCTCTATTTTCCCCACAATTAATCAAGAAACTGTCCACAGGCCTAAAAGAAGAGCATATTATTGACTGAACAAGAAATGCACATAAAACCCATATAATAACAAACCCATTTGAAATACCCATTTTTTTTTATTTCATTCAGACCAGTTTTGCCTTAAACAATAAAAGCCCAGAAAAAGCAGCAAAATTTAGCCACTTTTGGGTCAAAAAGCACTTTTCATAGCTTTTAATCTCTCTCTAAGTATGTTCATAACTGAAAATGTAAGCTGAATGAGAGAGAAAGCATACCTGGTTATGCAATGATGTGGGAGGAGAGAAACTATGGTACTGGAGAATGCAAAGAGGAGTGTTAGGATTAAAGAGGAGTTTGTGGGCAGTTGGGAATACTTGTGATAATAATGGTGATGCTGCTGTTTCATAGGTATGTTCAGTGCCAGATTGTGAGTTCTTCTTGGGAGAACCGACTGTCAGCATTAAATTTGGACTTAATTTTTTTAGTTTAAGTTGGTAAAGTGTGATAACTATATTAACTACTGTTAACAACGAATTTTTGGTAAAGTGTGATAACTATATTAACTACTGTTAACAACCAATTTTTATATTTTCTACTGAAAAAAAAAATCTCGTTTGTAAAATTTAAAACTTTTAAAGATATATTTTTACTTTATATGTAGTCATAACTATGCTGTTGAGTGTGTTTAGTTTAGTAACGATAACATAATAGTGAATTTATGATGATAAACTTAAAAATATTATGTTATTTTATATTATTATTAAAGAAATAAACATGTTAACGCTTGATTATATTCTCATGTTTAATCACTAATTTTGACGTGAACTTGCACAAAGAATACTGCTTGGCTGGGCTAAAGAAAGGTTGACAAATGGGATTCCTTTTTAGGACGGAGGAATTTTTATTCCATAATTACGTTAATAGAATTGATTTTCTTTCCAAAAATTATTATTTTTGCATGATTACATAACTAATTTATTATCATATATTTATACGATATAACAAATCATGTTTTATTTGGTTATTTTATACCATTTTCAGTCACGACTGCTATAATTCTAGTCGAATAAAAATTATAAGTTCAACAACATAAGTTGATGGTAAACGAACAATGTCATAACTTTTCAAACGCTGCTATCGCTATCGTTGCAAACACACTTTTAATTATGTTTGCAAAATACTGCAATCAATATAACCTCTATCGCTATCATATAAATAAATAAATTCTTATTGGATGCTATAAAACCTTTAACTAGTAGACAGTTTTTACAGAATTAGTTCTTTTATATTTTATTCCAAAGATTGATAGTGTTTGGCTCAAAAGTCAACATAATTAACAACATAGTTGTAAGGTTTAGCAATTGGTATAAAGATTGAGGAGCATGCAAATGCAAGAAATGGTCCGCAGTAACGGGGTATGTCATGTGTGCATTTAAGGTTCACGTCCCATAAAGACTGTCAACAACTGTCTCTTCCCTTTCTATTAGCACTATATTTATTATTTATACCACTAGTGTGATTCTATCATTCTATGTCGGTCAGTCCAAACCGTTTGCTATTCAATATTTATAGCATATACTCCCTCGTTCATAGAATTAAAAATAGAGTCATTCTAGGGAGCTCGGGGTCGGCGATTCTGTCTAGCGATCGGGCAAATTTTTTTACTTTTTTTTATGTTTTGAGTCTCAAATAATTTATATGATTTATTGGAACTAAAATTTTTACAAAAAAACAGGTGATTTAAGTGTGATTTGGATACATATACAAAACAGTATATGTATCCAAATCACACCTAAATCACCTTTTAATGTATCCAAATTACACCTAAATCACATTTTTTTAAAAAATTTAGTTCCAATAAATCATATAAATTATTTGGGACTCAAAACAAAACAAAACAAAACAAAAAAAATAAAAAAATTTGCCCGGTCGCTAGACTGGGTTGCCAACCCCGAGCTCCCTAAAATTATTGTTAAAAATATATTTTTAAAACGATTTTTTTTTCAAACTTATTCCTAACATGAATTAAAAAATACATATATATATATATATATATGTATATATATATATATATATATTAATAATAGAACCAATTGTCACAAATACTTTCACAAATTATTTTATTATTTTTACAAACAAATGAAATTATTTATACGATTGCAGGATCCATCTATTTATTCATACAATAGAAATATCATAAAACTAATATATTTTTCGATTAAATCACAAATTGTACTATACAATTTAAATTCAAATTAAATTTTCACTCTAAAACTGATTTTCTATTTTAAACGCTCAAAACTTTGAATGCTTAAAAAAATTTCACCCTCGCACCAAATAATTTGCACCAAAAACTTTAGTGTGCAAATTGTTTTGGTGCTCAAAGTTCAAGGTGCTTATAACCCCAAGTTTATGTTAAATAAAAGTTAATTAAAACCCAAATTATATGGTATGTGCAAGGCATATGGTGGAAAAAGAAACGCGAGCGTAGAATAAATAAAAATAAAAGAAGTATAAAAAAAAGAGAAAATTAAAAATGAGAAACGAAAGGAGGCAGCCACATAAGCACCAAGTCTTAACTAGTGAGAAAATGCACACAATCCATATCCATAAATAAGAAGCTTAAAATAAGTGCTTGCATATTGAGAGGCTCTCAGAGATCAAAAATGGCAATTTCATCACTCTCACTAAGCTTGGCCTCCACTACAAGTTTATCAAAAAGGGTCAATCTGGTTACCCTTTAATTTTCTTGGAATTGTATAGACGCAGATAAGTTTATTTTTCTTTAGAATGTCATAGCTGATGCTCTGCTTAATTTTCTTCATTTCATTTCAGTTGAATGTGCCCAATTCGACTAACACACCAAAGGCTACTACTGCATTCAATATTATTGCATGCTCAAGGGACTCATCTTATGAGGAAGAAAGTAAGATACCTATCTCAATTTCTCTTCTTATTTTACTTTCTTTATTCACAATTGTGTGGAACAAATTTTTTTTCAGGCACATTCATTTCAATTATGACTGCAGATTAATGTAATTTATAGTGAATTTTGATGTGGGTTTGGACAAAAATAAAGAATTAGATATCCAGTGCCTATCGAAATGAAATTTATATGAATGTCTTGGTTGTGTTTGTGTTTATGTGTGTGTTATGCTTGAATTGGTTTTTTCCACTTTTCAATGTTTTTTTTTCTAATAAAAAATAAATAAATCTGCAAGCAGTCATCTTCTTTGTCCTTTTTAGGTAATATTTATAAAATCGAATTGAATTACTGAATTATTTTTTCTTTTGGTGAAATAGAGTGCTGCTCTGAATTACTGAATGCTAGAATTGAGGTGTTTATTGGTGATTGAATAAAGCTGAATAAGTTAATGGAATACAAAACTTTATCAAATGTTTACATGTCTGTCTGTCCTAACAATTTAAGTGTATTGTTGCAGGATATTCTAAGAGAAGGCCACTATTATTAGGAGTAGGGGCACTAGCTTTGAGTTTTATCCCTGCAACTTCCTTGTTGGCTGAAGGTATCATGGTTGGTAGTTATCTCTATTGGAGCAGTTGTATACATCGAGAAAGCCCCCATGTCAAATCATTACGCATATCGCTTTATTACTCTATCATCCCAAAAGCAAAAAATCATCATCAAAGATGCCTCCTTTCAATACTTTTGAGTAAATTTGATATAGATGCATTTATGAAGAACAGCACTGTTTACATTATTTCGTTTCATCAAACATGGTTTCTGGACATGAACTGGTTATTCTGTGTCTTCTTTCGAATTGTCTTTCATTAGTCTTTTATTCTTTATTTGCAGGAACTCCAGCAAATTATGATTCTTTTGTTGATTTACAAGATGGCTATTCATATTATTACCCTTCAGACTGGAGGGTAAAATTCAGAAATTATTTTTTAAAAAGAAACTTGAAGTGTTGGCTGATAAAAGAGCATATTTACTTAAAAGAACTTTCATTTTGTTTAGGAATTTGATTTCCGAGGGCATGATTCTGCATTTAAGGATCGATATCTCCAATTGCAAAATGTTAGAGTGAGTTTTATACCAACTGATAAATCAGATATCCGTGATATGGGCCCAATCAATGAGGTATAAAGAGTCATCGAAGTTGTATCTTTATTCAAAATCATAGTAATTGTTTCTGACTAGTTTCCTTCTTCTCAAGGTTGTCTCCAATTTGCTCAGAAAAGTTTACTCTACACCTACTCAAGTAGCAGATGTATTTGACATGCAAGAGGTTTGCATCCTTTTGCTCTTCAACTGCCATAGACAATTAATATGTCTCTCCTAAATCCTAATATGATTTGCTTAAAATGGATCCTTATGCACCAGAAAAACTTTGTTTTCTACGAGATTTTACAATGCAAAATAGCTGCAAAGTTCATAGCATACCTTCAAATTGTTCGTAAGATACAATGCAGAAGTATAAAGACTTGTTTCTGTACAAATAAACAATTTTAATGTCTTTTTAATGACTATGAATTGGATGCAGAGGACTATTGATGGAAAGAACTATTACACTTTCGAGTATACACTCACTTCCCGAAATTTTTCAAGAGCAGCTTTCGCAACCATAGCAGTTGGAAATGGTATGATATCTCTAACCTCTCAAAATTTTGCATGTACCAAGTTAGTCTTGTCATATATTCCAACATAAGCATCTATTTAGTCTTGTCAAACACTCTCGGTATATCGGATCATGTTGCGGTAAATGACATTCCATGACAACCTAGATTGACTCTCCTGAATCCTGATCTATAGGTAGATGTTAGGTGATAACTACTAGCCTTTAGCAGTTACTTTCTGACGGAAAAATATAGCCATATAGGGTTGCATTACTCTAACTGATGTGCTACAAAATAGATTTGTTACACTTTACCATTGCTATTTAATAATTTAAATTTTGACCTCAACATAGTCAATCAGTATACATCAGCCTGTGGTTCTCTAGTGATCCAATTTTCCTGCTGTTTATCGCCATTTAACTTAAACTTGACCCTTTGGGTTGTCTAGGGGGATAGAAACAAGAAACAGTGGAGAAAGTACCACCTATTTATAATTCTAGAGTTTCACTAACATGAATGTGATAAGACAAAGTATGTCCCTCGAAATATACATGTACAAATCAAAGAGTTACACAGCTGTAGTTGTATAAAATCATGAAGTTTAGTTTGCAATAGAATGCTAGATCATAATTCTCAATTCCCATTATTAAGCATGATGAATTTGACCTTAAAAAATCTTTACAAAATCTGTCAATAGGTGATCTATGCTATACTTTAAACTCTATAACAGTGGATTAACTCTCATCATAGACAACAGCCAGTGATTTTAAGTGAACCTGTGTGAAATTTATCCTCATTGCACTCAATGTGCTCCTCGAGTTCTTTTAGATATTTCAACCAAACATGAGTTCAAAAAGACCACCTAATTTGTGGGTGCTGGAAATGTAGCAATTTTCTTCTGCCATAGTTACTCCAGTAAAGCACTTTTAGTGTCTGTAAGACATATAAGCAACTCCAAATAATTAATTGGGTTAAATGCAATTTATCACTTATGATTTAGTGGTAATTACAAGGATGCCGTTAAGACAGTTGATAAATCACTATACGCTATTAATTTGATTGTTCTATGTGTTTGATAGTGAAATAACTATAACTTTCACTTCTTGACAGGGAGATACTATACACTAATTGTCGGAGCAAATGAGAGGCGGTGGAGAAGAGTAAGAAACAAGCTTAAAGTGGTAGCAGATTCATTCAAGGTGTTTGACATCTAAATGGCTCTCTTGTGTTATTTAACCAAGCAACATAGTACGAGAGAGTAGTTATTAATTTATTTTTCATGTATATAATCACGGCATATATACACGTGTCCCCACTTATGCTCGTATTCTCTTGAGAAGTTGAATGAGATTCCCAACTTTATATTACACACTTATAGCTTAATTTCCACCTCCACAATGTTCATCCATTGATAATGCATGCCAGAGTAATAATTATGCTATCAGAACAATAAATGTCGTTGAAAATTCAAAGTGTAGTTAAAATAAGTGCACAAGTATCGTTAAATATATATTTACTTTGAAAGTATAAATATTGTTATGGCATTATCAATAACTTTATATTAAGGTCAAAATGTTCTCTTTAGTATAGAGAAAGAGCTTTTAGTCATAAGTGACATACTCCCCCTGTTTATGTTGAAATTGGGATGTTATCTCTTTAGTACAGAGAGAGAGAGCTTTTAGTCATAAGTGACATACTCCCTCTGTTTATGTTGAAATTGGGAGTCACATTTAGGGAAGAGCATGAACCAATTTTGCAACCAAAATTGCAGGCAAAACTGCAAACACCGCATCAAAGAAATCGCATTAATGGTTTCGATGGCATATTGTGGTTTTTCAATTAGAAACGTAGCTTTTAAGAAACCGCACCCGTTTAGATTTCTAAGTTCTTTAATATTTCTCATTTTTTGTATATGTTTTAGAGTTCTTTAAGTTCTATTAAAATATAGTTATAAATTTAATTTTGAAATATGTAATTTTGCATGGTTTAAGACTTTAAGTTAGAAACAATGGTTGTATTGGAATAATATATGCATCTTCAAAATTTGTATGGTACAAATTAAACTTTTCAATTTGAGGAATTTGAAGTTTTGAATTAAGTTATGATTAGTTTTCAAGAATTTAACTTTTTGTAGTTAGGTATTATTTACAACATTAAGCCAATAATGTTTGAGATTTATTATAGAATTTGGAAAGTATGACATGTTTATTTTTTTTCCAATTGATTTTTAAACCGAAATCGCACCATTTAAAACCGCACCGCATTCCTAAAAATCGCACCATACTAATCAAAGCAGTTCATGTTTTGGAACCAGACCATGCTCACCCCTAATCACATTAAACTTACTTTTCTTTTTATGTAATTAAAGTTTGTACACACTTTAATATTTATTTTCTAATAAAATAGGACTACGAGAGCTCAGTACAGTCCCTTATCAAAAAATTTCCGTAGTTTTATTTGCAAATTATATTTTATGTATACAAAAATATACTTGTACAACTATATAAAAAACTATTATTGCTATACTCTCTTTTTCTCTATCAAAAGTATCAATATATTTTAATTGCGTCTTAAATAAAGATTCATATTCATGACCAAAAATCAAACGAGACTTCTGTAAGAATTTGTTGGGACAGAATCTCACATAACTCAGCTATGGAACTTAGTTTCAAATAAAAATAGAAATTTAAGTCAGAGAAACAAGAGACTGGGAGGGAGAATATAAGAGAGAGTTCGAGAAGGAACTAGAGAGAGAAACAGAAATTGCAATTCATATTCTACATGTCTTAACAGTACAATCTGTTACAGTATTTATTAGAACATTCACCTTACTTTCTCTCTCTACAGAATTGTAATGGAAATGACAACTCTGTCCCTTCTAGTAACAACTGACTCTACGATTAATTCTAACAACTGACTCTACGATTAATTCTAACAACTGACTCTACGATCAATTCCACTCTACGACTGACTCAACGACTGCATTGATTCCACTCTACAATTTCATTGATCCACTCTACAATTGTGAATCAATGAAAACTAATAACAACTGACTAATGACTTATTAACTAGCTATTGAATTATTAACCTAACTCATATTCCTTACCATCATCCCCTCATCAAACCAACCTTGTCCTTAAGGTGACAAGGTTGAAAATGGAAAAATCTCTTATGGAGCTGCTTAGTGCTCTCAGTCCTCCCATATGGCTTTAGAAGGTAAAGTGTTAGACCATTAGACTAGTACCTCGACTGCTGCAATATTGTGCTTCTTAACCATTTTTCTGTCTAATACAGCCATTGGTTCCACCAAGAATTGGCCATACGCATCAAGTTGAGGTAGATTTATAGAACTAGGACAATGAAGTCCAATCTTTTTCTTAAGAAGTGACACATGAAATACAGGATAAACTTTGGCATCCACAGGAAGCTTGAGCCTATAAGCAACAGTGCCAATTTTCTCCTCTATAGGAAAAGGCCTAAAGTATTTAGGAGCTAACTTCCCAAATTTGGTTTGTGACAATGTGGTATGTTTATAAAGCTTAATCCTTAAATATACCAAGTCACCCACCAAAAAAGATCTCTCACTTCTAGCTTTGTCAACATATTGTTTCATCCTGGATTGAGCAGCTGTCAAATTTTGCTTAAGTAACTGCAATAATTGAGTTGTCTTGACAAAAAGATCTAGTAGTAGGGTCATGAACTTGGTCATATTGGTAGAAATTGAGATGTGGAAGCTTATATCCATATAATGCTTCAAATGGTGTGGCCTCCAATCCATTGTGATGGTGTGTGTTGTACCACCACTCAACCAAAGCTAACTAGCTATTAGGTCTCTGAGAAATCATGTACTTGAGATAACATTTCAATACCTGATTAAGCCTTTCGGTTTGCCCGTCAATTTGTGGGTGGTATGAAGTACTCAAATGGAGTTTTGTTCTTACCAACTTAAAAAGAGACTGCCAAAAAAGACTAATAAAAATCTTGTCTCTATCGGACACAATGGTAGAAGGAAACCCATGAAGCTTATAGATCTGATTAATGAATATTTTGGCCAATTCTATAGCAGTGAAAGGATATTTAAGAGCTATGAAATGGTCATATTTAGTCAATCTGTCCACTACTACCCAGATAACTGTAAAACCATTGGATTTGGGCAATCACTTAATAAAATCCATAGATATGTCAGCCCAAGGAACCTTAAAAATAGGCAAGGGCTGTAATAATCCTAGTATGACCACATTTTCATGTTTTTGTTGTTGACAGATATCACACTCCTTAACAAACTTGGTAACATCATTTCTCATAGAAGGCCAGAAGAAACATTTACTAAGCCTCTCATATGTACCCTTGATCCCAGAATGGCCCCCAGCCGGTGAAACATGGAATTCAGAAAGTAATTCGGTTCTTAGTGGCATGTTTGGTCTTACTACCAGTTTGTCTTGGAATTTAAGTCGACCATGATGAAAACAGTAACCTGGCAAGGACTGGGGATCTAACTGTAGCTGAGCAATAATATCCCTCATCCCTTCATCAGATTCCCACGACTGACCTAATTCCAAAATCAATTGGGGAGTGACTATAGAAATAACTGAACAACTATGATCTTTCTCAGACTTAGAGATTTTGACTTGTCTTGATAGACAGTCTGCTGCTACATTTTCCTGTCCTTTCTTTTACACAATTTCATAATCTAACCCCATTATTTTAGTAATCCATTTTTGTTGATTGGTAATAGTAACTCTTTGATCCAAAAAGTAATTCAAGTTGTGGTGATCAGTCCCGATCAACTCCTTATTACCAAGCACATAATGTCTCCATTTAGTGATGGTATATACCATAACCATCAACTCCTTTTCATATGTAGACCAACCCAGGTGTTTCGGTGCTATAACCTTGCTCAAGTAAGCTATGGGCCGACCCTGTTGCATCAAAACTGCCCCAAGACCAAAATATGAGGCATCTGTTTGTAAAATAAAAGGCATAGTAAAGTTAGGCATTGCTAATATTTGAGCCCTGATCAATGCATCTTTAAGAGCCAAAAAAGCATTTGTAACTCCCTCATGCCAATGAAATTTATCCTTCTTTAACAGCTCAGTCAAAGGTTTGCTAATGAGGCTATAATCCTTGATAAACTTCCTATAATAACCTGTCAATCTCAGAAACCCTCTTAAGATCTTAATGTTATGTGGCAAGGGCCATTTTGCCATGCAACTAATCTTGTCTGGGTCAATAAAAACACCATTGTTAGTGATAATATGCCCCAAATATTGGACTTGTTTAGTGTCAAACGCACACTTACTTCTCTTTATAAATAAGGTATTATCTTGTAAGAGTTGTAAGGTTAATCTTAGATGTTCCAAGTGTTCTTCATAGCTCTTGCTATATATTAGTATATCATCAAAAAAACTAATATGAATTATTTGAGGTAAGGCTTGAAAACTTGATTCAGTAAGGACTGAAAAGTAACTAGTGCATTTGTAAGCCCAAAAGGCATTACTAAGAATTCAAAATGGCATGTGTGAGTTCTAAAAGCAGTTTTTGGGATATCTAGTGCATGTACTCTAATTTGGTGATATCTAGACCTGAGATCAAGCTTAGAATACCATCTAGATCTATATAATTCATCCAATAATTCATCAATAACTGGGATAGGAAATTTATCCTTGACAGACATATCATTAAATGGCTTATAATCGACGCACATCCTCTAAGATCCATTATGCTTCTTAACTAAAAGAACTGAAAATGCATAGGTACTAGTGCTACGTTGAATCACCCTAAAAGCTAACATTTCGTTCACAATTTTTTCAATTTCCTCTTTCTACACATAAGGGTATCTATAAGGCCTTAAGTTAACTAGTTGGCTGCCATCTTTCAATTTTATATGATGGTTATGGGACCTATCTGGTGGTAGATTCTTAGGTTTCTAAAAGACTACAAAAAACTTTCCAACAAGTTATCTAGTTGAGAACACCGTTGTCCCAACTCCCAGTTTCCTTGGTAGTATACCCTTCCTTAGTTGTAACTTCAGCAGTGTGGGGATCTTAATACATACCAAATATGTAATCAAAATGTAGACACCCAAATTTTGCGTTCCCTATGCTAACCGTGACATGAGGGCAAAATCGTCAATTGAAATGGCCTGCGGGAGCGAAGAATGGGCACGAGTGCGAACACTCGACGCCACCACGACGATTTGCAGTCAAAACCGACGTGACAACAAGGCCATCCGAAATGAGCATTCCCGAATAATGTGTCACGTCTCACAGTAATTCCCGGACTGCAAAATATAGGCCTTTCGGCGAAAACCGACAGCACGACGCGAGAATTGAGGTGCGGTGCGGAAACCGAGGAGAATTAAATAACTAAAAATGCATGGCGGGCTGAGTGGATGGCGGGCTAAGGCCAGCCGCAGATCAATCTGTGGCTGGGCTTAGCCAGCCTACTTCAGCACATTTCCTTCATTCAGTGATACAAAGAGAGTTGGCAGCGGCGGAAGAATTGGGAGAGAGGAAGAAAATAGCAACAGCAGCAGCGAGTTAGGGAGAAAAAGAGAGAAAAAAGTGAGGATTTATATCCCTATTGTTAGATTGTAGCATATACTTTCTCTACTCTAATTAATATACGAGTTTATACGAATTGTGGTGTCATTTGCAAGGTGAAAATCCCTATTTTAGAGCATTTTTGTTATATCATTTTGTTAAACTTTTGGTCATTTGGGTTATATCAAATGTAGTTTTCCTTGTATATTATGGTGAATCCATGGATGGAGGACTATTAGTGAAGGTTCCAAATGGAACGAAATTCTTCCTAAAGGCCCGATGATATCCATTTGATGATTTTTAGCTCGTTATAGTGATGTAGTAATTTTGGATGTGAGCCTAGGAACGCGACCCCGTGGTCCAAATCCGATGATGAACATTTTTGGATGTATGTAATAGGGCCGATGTACCCTTTATTGTAAATATGTAATTGTCGGGCCTTAAAACGATATCAAGTCGAAAATCGGGTTTAAGGCCCCGTAATAGTGAAATATGTGATTGTGGGCGTTGGGGTTATTCAGATGGCTTACATGCCCATGAATAGCCCCCACGCATTTTAATGTTTGGTTGATTTGTGACACAAAAAATTGATTTCAAGTTAAACGATGAAGATTTCTATAAAATCAATCAAAGTAGGTTATTAGCATCACGAGGCGTAAAAATTGAAAGTGCAAATGAATGTTGATTCCTCTTTAACGAGAAGGCAAAGAAAAATCGTTTTCCAAAACATCACACAAAATGATTTTATAAATAAATGACGTTTTATTAAACCGTTGTGCATAGGATTAAAGAGATCCTAGAAATTGCCGTCATTCTATGAAAGCAACGTATAGATCTCGATTCCTATTTTGACGAAGGTTTAAAAACTCTTGTTTTGCCAAAACAACACCTAATGAAAACCTTGCAGTTTTGACAATTAAAATCAAACCTTCCTAATAAAGAATAAAGTTTTCTCGTAGAAGTCGAAGGACATTCCAAAGCACTCTCAAAGCACGACTTTCCCTCAAAATCCAAACGATTCTTTCATACAAATTCATCACAACATTCACATAGGCACACACACACACACGCGCACGCATACACATTTTAAGAATTAAAAGGATAGGAAAAGCATCAAGATTGCGGTAACCGTGTTTCACGGAAGTCGGGGGGTGCCTAACACCTTCTCCTCGCTTAAGCAAGCCCCCAAACTCTATGAATCTCGATTCGCAGACCAATTAATTCGGAGTCACACATGAGCCAGCGATTTAAAAAATGAAACTCGGATGAGTTGGTACATCCATTTCAAATATACCAACTGACGACTCTGGTTAATTGGCTCATCATAAAAAACGATATTTCAAAACCCCGTCGACATCAATGCCGAACTTTTCCAAACATCATCTAATAAAAAGGCTAAAATTGGAAAGGGCAACAAATCGCAGCGGAAGTGATTCCTCCCGGCGTCGACAGCTGGCGACTCTGCTGGGGACATTAGAGGGCTTAAGCCGCGTTCAAATCTTGATGCTATCCTACCCTTTAAAAATTCATAAATGTATATGTATGTGCGATATTTTGACTTGTTTTACTTATTGTTGTGTGAATGTGTGCTTTTTTTCCAATGAATGATTGATTGAATGGAATGACTTTACTTTAAAGAAATCATTTGCATGCGATGAGGATGATGAATGTGAATGTATGTTGAGAGAGTACCTCCTCCTGAGGCAAACCTGTCGGTTGCTTATTACTGGACTCGAAGGGGCTGCTCCCCGGAGATGGCTCAGGAAACGCACCACCCAAATCGAAAGGATTCAGACGAGTAGATTGCGAAGATTTGGGGACCTTCATGCCGAAAAGCCCGCGAGAGTAACCCTAGGGTAGGTCAGCCTCTGATAAACCTAACGGAAGGGAAGCTTCTTCATGCCCTTTTATCGTTCAGTCAAATAAATAAATGTCATGTAAATGACATACAACTGTCATATCGTCATCATCGTAATAAATATGTCTTGTATCATGTGATTACATCACCTGCACATATAAAGAGAATACTGACATGGTTTTGCAGGAAGGCAAGCCATACCAAGTACCAAGGTTTTCTAAAACTGCTAAATACTATCCTGTCATCAAACACTGACCTTGTTTTGCAGGATAAGATTAGAGAACCTAAAAAAAAATGAATAATAATCAGGCATCAGTGTTGACATACATCTGCCAACTTGTAACTGGCACAATACTAAACTACGGCCCTTGTTTGTTTTGTGAGATTGCCCCTAGGACCCAACTGAGAGGCCGTAAAGTCCATACTCCACCCATCCAAATGACAGAAGCCGCTAGCCATGAAATTACAGTTCTGCCACTCCAACAATACGGCCGAATACGAGGGATGCATCCTAGGACTGAGATTAGCCCTGGTAATTGCGGTACAGACTTGTCCGGCCTATGAGGATCAGATCGGAGAGATCTCCCATAGTGACGCCCCTCCTAAATGGGCTTGGTATCAAAACATTAAAGAGTTCCTCCAAGACAGCTCCTCTCTCGAAAATGCAGATCTGACCGAGGAAAGAGAATCCAAAGATGGGCAGTGAAATTCTTCCTAAGCGGAGACGATTTGCATAAATGGGACCTAGCTGCGGGACTGTTGAGATATCTGGAAGCCGAAGAAGCCCACTGATTAATGAACGAAGTACATGGCGATATGTGCGGAGCCCATATGAGCGGAACATTTTTGGCAAAGAAAATCATGTGAACGGGTCACTACTGGCTAACCATGAAAACTGACTGCGATACTCATGTCAAGAAATGCCATCAATGTCAGATCCATGCCAATACGATCCATGCACCTCCTAATGAGCTCCATTGCTTGACCTCACCGTGGCCAGTTGGACCGTGCAGCAGGTGATATCCAGGAAGGGGTAAATCCAGGAGTATGGCAGTGAATCCCGGCCAGTAGAAGATCAATGGGTTTTAAAATTCTGAGTTTTATTTCAAATCCCTGCACGCTCATGTCACTTTGTCATGTTATCCAAAAAAGAAGATCATGTGCTGAAATGTTTTATATCTATGACAAGCATTTCTGTTTTATTTCAGGTACCCCGATTTGAGGCATTCTAGCCTGACAAGCAATAGGCCAAATTTGAAGGAGGATCACGATTTTGGTATAGAGCTAGATTTCGATCTGATGGGGATTGAGCAGGGCGAGACAGATATCGACAATACGCCTTGCGAGATCAAAGGATGGGTCGAAGGTAAACCCAAACCTGACTTAGACCAAACCTTCGCCATCAAACATCAGAACCCCTGACGGTCACAAAGAACCCGGAGTAGGGGCAAAAAAAAAATCTCAAAAATCAAAAATCCCCCAAACCTTTCAACAAGTCAAAGGACCGGATCTTTTGTTAGCCCAGCGAGATACCAATGCAACCAGTACGAGGGAGATCACAAGAAAAGCAACTTAACACTGGGGCATTTGTCAACTACCCAGGAAATGATGACGTGCAAATTGGCACCCATGCAACAATCCCATCAACATGCATCATCATCATCAGATGCTACCTCCTGTCAATTCAATATTCAACGGTACGATCATCTGGCATTTGTCAAGCATAGTTTTCCCGGGATACGATGATCCGCGTGAAAGGGGATTTTATTTGGCTTGATAGGAATCGGATTAATTCTGACAAGCAACCGTGGAGCACGATCGTGAGTATGATTAGACGAAGAAGGCTATTCAACCTTTTGATCGGGTACAAAGCCTTAATTCAAAGCAACGTTTGCGACAGAATCGACCTCATGTGACAGTCTTCACTTTGCATTTGCACAAACTTTCAGTTGGGGGGTATAAAACTATGACGATGTTGATGGCAATTAACACGTAGTCAGCTAATATCAAGAAGTCAGACGATAAATGATTATCAAGCTAATGTCTCGAATCGTGGCCTGGGTTATTCGAGTAATTAAGCCCGAGGGGTGTCTCTACACCTGGTGCCCTAAAGCCATCTGGTTTGGGAGTCGCTGGCCCAACACTCGTTACATGGGTAACTCAGAGCCTAAGAAAACGAGCATTACAGTAGAGGAGGCCCGAGCAGATTCGAATCGTGGCATGGGCTACTCGAGTAATTAAGCCTAAGGGGTGTCTCTGCATCTGGTGCCCTAAAGCCGTCTGATTTGGGAGTCACCGGCCTAACACTCGCTACATGGGTAACTCAAGCCTAAGAAAACGAATCGTGCGCAAGGTTAAGCAAAGAATGAATGGGGCATACCACCAGCTTGTCTCGAACCGTGACCTTTGTTACTCGAGTAAATAAACCCAAAGGGGTGTCTGTACACCTAATGCCCCTAAACCGTCTGGTTCGGGAGTCATTGGTCTAAAACTCGTTAAATGGGTGACTTTGAATAGCCTAAGAAAACGAGACAAGTGAAGTGAGCTAATAAAAAGAAAAGATAAATACGAAAAAACTCCCGGCCTTAAACAAGAAGTCATAGAAGAGAAACCCCTACTAAGTGTTGCATCGCACAGTGCATTTGTCATATGACGTCAATCCTGCTAAAAACGTTGTCGAGAATGAAGACAGGATACCTTTGACGAGGGAAGGTAGTTCTTTTGAATTCGACCTTACTCACGTACAATGACCATGAATGCTTGAAGGTGTTCTCACGATTTCATAACTCGTTAAATAGAAAATCCTCAACTCACGAGGGATTGAAAATAACTTCCAATCTAGTACATTCCCGGTTCACAACTTGCTAGATTGTGCGATCAACAGATATTCAATTTCATGTGCTTTAACTGCATTTTTTTCGAGATTTTAATATCTTTGTGTTGAACTAACACTAACGGCCCGAGCCTTCAAGTTTTGGCATTTGTTAGTCATCTGATATGCAGGATCTTACAGAGCTGTGGATAACTCAGCACGGTCAACATCGCGAGTTTTCGATAGAAATTCTTGGTAACAACACGCGCCAAGGCTGGGGCAGTTAAGAATCGTGAAATGGAAGGAAGCTGAGGTTGCACAGAACTTCTCATTGGGCCTCTCCCCAATCCTGACTATCACTGCCTCGACATCCAAATGATCCACGTGCATGAGCATATACAAGGATGATATAATGCGGGACAACGACATATCGGCCATCAGAAATGATCAAAAGGCCAAGGAGCCAACATAGTTGTCGTTCATCACAAAGAGCGAAACAGACTGCCTTAACTCGATGAAATGAAGACGACCAAGAACAGACAGAGTACCAGACCAGGGTTGAAGTCTAGAAACTACACTTCACGACGAGGCGTGATCCAATCAAATGTTGGCAAACAACGACGACTGTCGAATCGTTTCATTTGACTGAACAGGGGTCATTTCTATCTACACATATATTGTGCACATGCATCTGTCCATAACATATCTGCCAGATCATGCATAACATCTTTTTCATGCATACAGGTACGATCAAAATGAAAATCTTCAGGAAAGTACAAGCACGTCGCTTTCAACCTCACGAATGATCAGACTGTGATGGCTTTTGCGGCATGGTACGTGGACGATGTTGGTGGGAGAGCCAGGACATGAAGCCGATCACACATCCCATTTCAAAAAAAAAATAAAAAATCACTCAAAATCAATCAATGACCCCTGGGAAGGTCTGATATCCAACCAATCAATGACCCCTGGGAAGGGCTGGTATCCAACCAACAGACGACCCCTGGGAAGGGCTGGTATCCAAACAATCAGTGACCCTTGGGAAGGGCTGGTATCCAAACAAGAAGTGAATCTGGGAAGGCATCCAAGCAAACCCCAACAAGGTGGTGAGCAAACCTGGGAAGGCATCCAAGCAAACCCCAACAAGGTGGTGAGCAAACCTGGGAAGGCATCCAAGCAAACCACAACAAGTTGGTGAGCAAAACCTGGGAAGGCATCCAAGCAAGGTGGTGAGCAAAACCTGGGAAGGCATCCAAGCAAACCACAACAAGGTGGTGAGCAAACCTAGGAAGGCATCCAAGCAAACCACAACAAGGTGGTGAGCAAACCTGTGAAGGCATCCAAGCAAACCACAACAAGTTGGTGAGCAAACCTGGGAAGGCATCCAAGCAAACCACAACAAGGTGGTGAGCAAAACCTGGGAAGGCATCCAAGCAAACCACAACAGGGTGGTGAGTGAACCTGGGAAGGCATCCAAGCAAATCACAATAAGGTGGTGTGAGAACCTGGGAAGGCATCCAAACGAACCACAACAAGGTGGTGAACAACCCCTGGGAAGGGCCGATATTCAAGAAAGTGAGCGATCCCTAGGAAGGGTTGAGCTCCAAGCAAACCCTGACAAATGATGACATCTGTAGAACAGTATCAAAAGACTGTACATGGGTCATTTTTCAAATTTACATTTTAAATGTTGTGTCACATGCATTGAATAGATGATAATTCTGTACGTGATCCATGCAGGTTAGGTGTCAAGGTCCTAGCCTATCAGAGTCAAAGGCGATGGCTGCCAAGAACGATGTACGAGGACGAACTCCAAGGATGCCTTTCAAGCTAGTCAGGAGAATAACTTCCTTTGATGAAAATGCGATGGAAAAAGGCGATTACGAGATGGGTGACCGGCGACGAAACCCGGCCCCGACGAGACGATCGACCGGCGACGATAACCGGCGATTACGAGATGGGTGACCGGCGACGAAACCCGGCCCCGAGGAGACGACCGACCGGCGACGAGACCCGGCGATTACGAGATGGGTGACCGACGACGAAACCCGGCCCCGACGAGACGACCGACCGGCGACGAGACCCGGCGATTACGAGATGGGTGACCGGATACGAGACTCGGCCCCGACGAGACGATCATCCGCATTGACACACTTTTACGAATATTTTGCATGCCTTACATCTTACGTTGCATCATAAGTTATATGTGTTGCATCATGTATGTATTGTCATTCTTGTGCACTGTCATTCATGCATCGAATGTCTATTCTTTATCCTGTTTATTTCATTTAACATTGCATAA
Source organism: Aralia elata (assembly GCA_034770075.1). Taxonomy (NCBI): domain Eukaryota; kingdom Viridiplantae; phylum Streptophyta; class Magnoliopsida; order Apiales; family Araliaceae; genus Aralia; species Aralia elata. The sequence continues at coordinate 19,914,663 of CM068382.1, forward strand.
ACATGATAAAGAGGGGCAGCTGTAGACACCCAAATTTTGTGTTCCCTATGCTAACCGTGACAGGAGGGCAAAATCGTCAATTGAACCGGCCCGCGGGAGCGAAGAATGGGCACAAGTGCGAACACTCGACGCCACCACGACGATTTGCAGTCAAAACCGACGTGACAACAAGGCCATCCGAAATGAGCATTCCCGAATAATGTGTCACGTCTCACAGTAATTCCCGGACTGCAAAATACAGGCCTTTCGGCGAAAACCGACAGTACGACGCGAGAATTGAGGTGCGGTGCAGAAACCGAGGAGAATTAAATAACTAAAGTGCATGGCGGGCTGAGTGGATGGCGGGCTAAGGCCAGCCTACTTCAGCACATTTCCTTCATTCAGTGATACAGAGAGAGTTGGCAGCGGCGGAAGAATTGGGAGAGAGGAAGAAAATAGCAACAGCAGCAGCGAGTTAGGGAGAAAAAGAGAGAAAAAAGTGAGGATTTATATCCCTATTGTTAGATTGTATCATATACTTTCTCTACTCTAATTAATATACGAGTTTATACGAATTGTGGTGTCATTTGCAAGGTGAAAATCCCTCTTTTACAGCATTTTTGTTATATCATTTTGTTAAACTTTTGGTCATTTGGGTTATATCAAATGTAGTTTTCCTTGTATATTATGGTGAATCCATGGATGGAGGACTATTAGTGAAGGTTCCAAATGGAACGAAATTCTTCCTAAAGGCCCGATGATATCCATTTGATGATTTTTAGCTCGTTATAGTGATGTAGTAACTTTGGATGTGAGCCTAGGAACGCGACCCCGTGGTCCAAATCCGATGATGGACATTTTTGGATGTATGTAATAGGGCCGATGTACCCTTTATTGTAAATATGTAATTGTCGGGCCTTAAAACGATATCAAGTCGAAAATCGGGTTTAAGGCCCCGTAATAGTGAAATATGTGATTGTGGGCGTTGGGGTTATTCGGATGGCTTACATGCCCATGAATAGCCCCCACGCATTTTAATGTTTGGTTGATTTGTGACACAAAAAATTGATTTCAAGTTAAACGATGAAGATTTCTATAAAATCAATCAAAGTAGGTTATTAGCATCACGAGGCGTAAAAATTGAAAGTGCAAATGAATGTTGATTCCTCTTTAACGAGAAGGCAAAGAAAAATCGTTTTCCAAAACATCACACAAAATGATTTTATAAATAAATGACGTTTTTATTAAACCGTTGTGCATAGGATTAAAGAGATCCTAGAAATTGCCGTCATTCTGTGAAAGCAACGTATAAATCTCGATTCCTATTTTGACGAAGGTTTAAAAACTCTTGTTTTGCCAAAACAACACCTAACGAAAACCTTGCAGTTTTGACAATTAAAATCAAACCTTCCTAATAAAGAATAAAGCTTTCTCGTAGAAGTCGAAGGACATTCCAAAGCACTCTCAAAGCACGACTTTCCCTCAAAATCCAAACGATTCTTTCATACAAACTCATCACAACATTCACATAGGCACACACACACACACGCGCACGCATACACATTTTAAGAATTAAAAGGATAGGAAAAGCATCAAGATTGCGGTAACCGTGTTTCATGGAAGTCGGGGGGTGCCTAAAACCTTCTCCTCGCTTAAGCAAGCCCCCAAACTCTATGAATCTCGATTCGCAGACCAATTAATTCGGAGTCACACATGAGCCAGCGATTTAAAAAATGAAACTCGGATGAGTTGGTACATCCATTTCAAATACACCAACTGGCGACTCTGGTTAATTGGCTCATCATAAAAAACGATATTTCAAAACCCTGTCGACATCAATGCCGACCTTTTCCAAACATCATCTAATAAAAAGGCTAAAATTGGAAAGGGCAACAAATCGCAGCGGAAGCGATTCCTCCCGGCGTCGACACAAAATAACCATGTGTTGTTGAATTGAGAACCTTTCTAAATTCCCTATAAGACATTAACTGCACAGTAGGTGTTACTAAATCAGATTCTCCTTGCAACACAACAGACTTATCTTCCTTAATAAAAGAAAGTTGTAGCTGGTCAAAATCAAATGTCACTGGATTGAAATTTTTAAGCCACTGCACACCTAAGACCTCATCAATCCCTCCCAAGGGTAGAATTTTGAAATCAGTAACAAGTTCTTCTCCTTGCATTGTCCATGTAAAATCTGAGCACTCCTGGGAACTAGTCACCTTAAAACCATCTGCAACAGAAACTTAGATTGGTTTGGTATCCTTTAAAGTGGTCTTAACTCTTTTAGCTGCATGAGGATCCAAAAAGTTATTGGTACTTCCACTGGCTATTAAAATCCTCAAAAACTTCACATTTGCCATGTCCAAAATTCTTATGTGACACTGTGCCCAGATAAGACATGCAGAGTAATATGAGCATTCTGCTTCTCGCAAGCATTCCTATTTACTCTTACTTCTTCACAATAATCATCTGTGTCACAATCATTAGTGCAATTCTCGGATGGTATCATCATGAATAATTGAGGTTTCTTGCACTGGTATCCCATGGTGTAAGGTTCATCACAAGAGAAACATAACTCTTTCTTCCTTTTTACAGAGATTTCTTCCCTAATCAATCCCCTAATTGGTAGGGGACCTAGTAACCTGGACGTTAGGTAGTCCTGTAAAAGTAGCTATAGCAAACTCACCACTTATAATCTTAATAGCTGTCATAGGGCTAGCTTTCTGAGAATTTCTTGCACCAACAGTTTTGAGACTCACCCTGCTCCTCTTTATCCATGCCTCTAGCTTGGCCTCTTCTACTCTTGTTAATCGAATCAGCTCTTTAATAGTAGTAATTTTCAGCTCTTGAATTCCCAATCGAATTTTCTCCTTCAACCCCCCTATAAAATAGTCCATGAAGAAAGCTTCATTCAATATAGGATTCCTAGCTATGGCCCATCTTTTTAACTCCTCAAACTTCTTTCTATATTTATCGACAGTACCACTTTGTTACAGAATTTTAAGTTCTCTTATAGGATTGATCTGAGCCTCAGGACTAAATCTAGCAATAATCTCTTCAATAAACCCATCCCATGTTAACTCTTGTCCCTTTTGAGCAAAACCTAAGTATCATTCCTCAGCTTCCCCTTCTAAATTCATAGTAGCTAAATATAGTTTCTAATTCTCAACGACCACATGATGAGAAAAAAGTTTATTACACCTTCGAATCCAGGATCTAGGGTCGGTGCCATCAAATTTGGAAAATTCAAACTTAATTGTTTTGAAAATACTATTATTAGATTTTTCATTCGTGGATCCAGCCTCAAAAGGCCCCAAAACTGAACCTATCTGATTGCTAGAATTACCTGCATTAGCGTGTGGAGATTGCAATCGAACAAAGAGAAGAGCCTCAAATTCTTTCATCATCTGTTCCAGCTTCTCTTCAAAGCCTTGCTTAAGGTTGTTAACTAATTCCTGTAGCTGAGTTTGTAATTGCTGAATATTATTTGTTTTTTCATTAACTTGAGTTTCCAAGTTGCCGAGTCACTAATTATTGGTCGCTATGGTTGGATCAAAAAGGCTCTGATACCAATTGTAAGGATCTGTGAGGACAGACCCTTACCAAGCTTAGCTATGAAACTTAGTTTCAGATAAAAATGAAGATTTAAGTGAGAGAAACAAGAGACAGAGAGAGAGAAGATAAGAGAGAGTTCGAGAAAGAGGTAGAGAGAGAATGGAGAGAGAAACATAAATCACAATTCATATTCCACACGCCTCAACACTACAATCTGTTACAGTATTTATCATAACATTCACCTCACTTCCTCTCTCTACAGAATTGTAATAGAAATGACAACTATGTCCCATCTAATAACAACTAACTCTACGATTAATTCTAACAACTGACTCTATGATCAATTCCACTCTACGACTACGACTTCATTGATTCCTCTTTACGATTTCATTGATTCGCTCTACGATTGTGAATCAATAAAAACTAATAACAACTGACTAATGACTTATTAACTAGCTATTAGATTATTAACCCAACTCATATTCCTTGCAATCAGAAATCAAAGATTGGGGGGAATATGTAAAATACAAAGGTGTAGTACTCAAATAATAGAATCTATTAAATTGACAAAAGGAATGAAAATAACTAGCTTTTGTTTCCTAATTTTCTTTTGAAAACTACATTTGTATAGCATATTTAGATATAATATTTTAATATATACTTCCCTCGTCCCTAAAAGGATGAGCAAAGTATAATTTGCACATATATTAAAAAAATAAAAGTAGAAAAAAAGAGAGTAAAAAAGTTTCAAATTTATCCTTAGTGACTCCACAAGATTATATAAAGTGATGAGTACTTTATTTTTATTTTTATACTAATAGACTCCACTAAATGATATATTTACCCTTCATTTTATGTATTTTATCTCATTTTTTAAAAATAAAAAAATTTATACTTTTAGTCATCGTTTTGAGGACGGAAGGAGTAATTTATTTGAAATATTGTTGAAAGAGAGATTTAAATTATATAGTAATGCCTTTTTTCCCTTTATAGTATGTTTGTCAGCTCGAAAAACAACATAAAGAAAAGGAGACAGTTCTGAAAAAAAGGAAAGTTGAGGAGAAAACTGAAAAGCAACAATCATTTTATCAGATTAAAAAATTTGATTTTTCAAAAAATTAAGAAAGACTGGAAAGGGTGGCATAAAATAATCCCAAATTTTTTCTTCAACCCTTCCCATTGTAAAATGAGAGATTTCGGTGGGATGCAATATAAATTTAACAAATATTATCTAATTTCAATATTATTTTAAAACACAATATTAAATTTTAAGTTTTGAGTTTAGACAAATTATGCAAAACCATGATCACAACCAATAAATTACTGAAGCTTCGCATTGTCTCAGTGAAGACCAGATGCTCATACTTTTACAGTTTCTGTCATCGTCTTTCAAACCTCTCAGCTTTTAGACCCTATACACATTGCACCCAAAAACCAGAATTTTATCCCCAAAAATACCCAATTCCCATTTCCAGTCGCGCTCCAAATCCTAACAATGGAGGCTCATTTGATCTTTCCCACAATACTATTTATGACTTTAATGTGAAAATAAGTAAGCTTGGTCATCTTGGGAAAGTCGACCAAGCTCAGAAACTGTTTGATGAAATGCCTCACAGAGATGTAGTTTCTTATACTTCAATGATAACAGTTTACCTTAAACACAATGACCTCCCCAGAGCGGAATTGCTGTTTTATGCAATGCCTGAGAGAGGCTTAGTGGCTGAATCTGCAATGATCAATGGGTATGCCAAGGCGGGACGAATGGATGAGGCTCAAACATTGTTTGATCAAATGAATGACAGGAATGTGTTCTCCTGGACAAGTTTGATTTCTGGGTATTTTGGGATTGGAAGAGTTGATGATGCTCGCCTGCTGTTTGATCGAATGCCAGTTAAAAATGTGGTGTCTTGGACTACAGTGGTGTTGGGTTATGCTAACAATGGGTTGATTGATCAGGCTAGGGCAGTTTTTGACCAAATGCCGGAAAGAAATGTGGTTTCTTGGACAGCTATGGTTAAGGCGTATGTTGATAATTGTCGAACTGATGAGGCTTGTAAGCTCTTTCATGAGATGCCACAGCGTAATTTGTATTCTTGGAATATAATGATTCAAGGTTGTTTAGAAGACAAGAGAGTTGATGAAGCTATTCAACTATTTAGTTCAATGCCTTCTAGGAATGCTGTTTCTTGGACTATTATGGTTACAGGTCTGGCACGAAATGGGTCAACCAAACATGCAAGAGAGTATTTTGATCAGATGCCGAAGAAGGATATAGCTGCATGGAATGCAATGATCACAGCCTACTCTGATGAGGGTCTCATGGTTGAGGCAAGTGAGCTTTTCGATTTGATGTCAGACAGGAATATTGTAACTTGGAATGCGCTGATTGATGGGTATGCAAAACATGGGCTAGAGGGGGAGGCTTTCAAGCTCCTAATCCGTATGTTTTGCTGCTTCAATATTATGCCGAACGAGACTACTCTCACTTCTGTTTTGACATCATGTGAGGAGAGCACTTTGGAGTTGTTACAAGCTCATGCACTTGTTATACGACTAGGATTTGTGAAATCGACTTCTCTTATGAATGCTCTCGTTACAATGTATTCAAGAACTGGGGATGTTAGCTCTGCTCGGCTGGCTTTTGAAGATCTTGATGCAAAGGATGTTGTGTCATGGACTGCAATGATACTAGCCTATTCTATTCATGGATTTGGTTACCATGCTTTACAAGCATTTGCAGGGATGCTACGATCAGGAACCAAGCCGGATGACATCACTTTTGTGGGAGTCTTATCAGCTTGTAGTCATGCAGGTCTTGTGAAGAAAGGTCAAAGGCTTTTCGACTCGATGGTTTATGCTTATGGATTGGAGCCAAAGGCTGCACACTATTCCTGCCTTGTTGACATCCTAGGCCGAGCTGGAGAAATTGAGCAGGCTACGAGGGTTGTTTGTGAGATGCCTCTACATGAACGAGATGGCGCAGTTTTAGGGGCATTGCTTGGTGCTTGCAAATTGCACGGGAATGTTGAATTGGCAAATTACATAGGAGAAGAGTTAATTGAGCTTGAACCAACCGAGTCAGGAGGGTATGTGGTCTTGTCTAATGTTTATGCAGCGTGTGGCAGATGGGATGAGTTTGCTCTGATAAGGAAGAAAATGAAGGAGAGGAAAGTAAAGAAATTGCCAGGTTTTAGTCAGATAGATGTAAAGGGCCAGGGTCATGTATTTTTGGTGGGGGACAAGTCTCATCCTGAGTTTAAGCAGATTTATGTAATGTTAAGAGAGAAGCTTCTGCCCCTAATGCAGGATATGGATTACTCAGGATGGGAACAATCTGCTCTGTTATCATTTTGACATGTTAAGAAACATTATCAAGCAAGTATATAACTATTATGCTGGACTTTATCTAATTTTTTCAGTATTTTCCCCTAAAAGGATAAAAATGTTACTTCAAATTATATATATATTTATTTATTTATCTTTTTTTCAAAAAAATCAACTTATGAATTTATACAAATTTGCTTCTATCATCATTTACAATGAGATCACATAACCAAAAATGAAACGATCTGTATTGCACAAGGGATATATGCACGAGAAAAATTGAACAGCCGGCCTACACAGTCTAGTCTCTTTATATACAAAAAGCACAACTAAGTCTTTCATTTGCTCCTCTTTGTCAGCTTCATTTAGTTCTCACCATTGGAAGAGAGTTGTGCGTGCGGCAGGGGAAGTTGTGAAGAGAACGCAGAGGCAAAAGAGCAAAGGGAGCTCAATGAACAGACGCAAACACACTGCGGAAATAGAACATAACCACCAACCTCGTAAGAAAACTACAACTCGTATACTGTAATTAACAAATCAATTATAAAATCTAGACAGCATGATTCTAACCTATAATGCTCATCTCCAAAAGAATATGCATCACACTCGCAAGCCCACGCCCATTCCATAGGCTCCCGAAACTCTACAAATTTTGCACAAGGTACCCGCTCCTCGGGCACCACCGTGTTAGTGTCAATTGCCATGAACATCACCAAAACCCACAATGTTAAAAACCAACAATTGGTCGTTCTCGTTTATGTTGCCAAATCTGCAAGACCCAATAAATCATTTCGGAAATTACAGGTGCCATCATTATCAGCAGTTTGGTCAATGGAGAAATATAGCGATGGCGGTCGACCACAGAATGTACTCTACAAATGTGAAGTCCACTTAAACAAGTCTATGCTTACGTAATCCCTTCCCAAAGTGAGGTTGCATTAAACGGACATACAATCCATTCTTTGCAATCAACATATCATGGCTCCCTTCCTCAACGATTTGTCCTCCATTAAGTACGACAATGTTGTCAACATGTCTCATCATAGCTGCTCTGTGGGCTATGAGAATGGTTGTTTTGTTCCCCATGACTAATGTATCAAGAGCCTCTTGAACCACTCGACTCGACTCGGACTCTATGGAAGAGCTTGCCTCGTCCAATAATAGAATGGGAGCATTCTTCAACACAACACGAGCAATAGCAATTCTTTGTTTCTGTCCTGGGGTCAGATCTACACCTCTCATTCCAACATGTGTGTCATAACCATGAGGCAAACTGCTAATGAAATGGTGAGCATTTGCAATTCTTGCTGCTTCTTTCATCTCAGCTTCACTCGCATTGTGCCTCGCATATATGATATTTTCCCTAATTGTTGTAGAGAATATTATTGGTTCTTGTTGAACAACACCCAGGTGGTTCCTCAACCATCTCACATTGTATACTTTTAAATCTCTGCCATCCAAAAAAACCTGACCAGCAACTGGATCATAAAATCTCTCAATTAAAGAAAGTATAGTGCTCTTTCCAGACCCTGAAACTCCTACTACTGCAACTGTTTGCCCGCCATTCACTTTGAGACTAAAATTGCTCAATACCAGCACTTCTTGCCGAGTTGGATAAGAAAAATCAACATTTTTTAACTCGAGGCTTCCATAAACATTTGGAGGTTTCAAAGCTGAATTATCGTCTGGGTCAATCTTAGGAACTCGGTCAATGATTTCAAACACGGAAATCAAAGACTTCCTTCTTTTGAGTATATATGGAGCCAAGCCAAATGGCTCCACAAGAGCAAATGTAGCAAAAGAAAACACCATGTACTCCTTGAGAGCTGTTGGAAGACTCATGTAGTTTTTTTTAACAGAGATTGCAGTATACCAGAGAAGAAGAGCGTTGCAGGCAAAAAGAAGAAACTGTGATAAGCCGAAAGCAAAACCAATAGCCATTCCATGAAGGAAGCTCTGTTTGAAGATTTTGCGTAATTGCATCCTGTAAAGCTCCATTACCTTGTTTCCGGCACAGAATGCCACGACAGTGTAAATATTTCTAACTGCATCTTCAAGGACCAACGACGCCTTCCTGTGCATCTCTTGTATGCCTTTCGAGAATCCAGCAAGCCACAATTTCTACAAAATTGAGATTGAGAGGTGGTCAGGATTTATGATCCAAAGATTTAGGCACATAGTAAAACTCCAAGTCAACTTTGGAAACAGTACCAGGAAATTGATTTGAGAATGAAATTTATACATAAAAACAAAATATATTAGACTTCCAGAAATTTAATAAATCAGGAGAAATCCAGGTCAGATATACCAAAACAACATGACCAAGTCTGCGACAAAGTGAAATAAAGCCCAACTCCCACTCACTGATAAATTTAACGGAGTAATAAGCATTTAATGAAATTCCTTGCATATCCCCAGTGAGGAGGTTATATTGACTTAAAGCATATATGTTAAAGGCGACGAGGCACAATTTTGGACCTCGCCTGGCCTGAGGCGCCTTTAATGAGACGCAGCCGAGGCACACTGAGGAGAGGAGCATGAGGCGCTTACCTCTTTGAAATTTAGCCCAAATTAATCTCAATTGTCCATTTTTATAACCTATGATCTTAAGACGTTCATACCCACTTTGAACTTGACCAGAAAAAAACTTGGCAACATGACCAAGTCCTTTTGTTTGTTGTTCTTGTTATTATAGCAGTCACATCATTGGGCCTGTCCATTGCCGTAGATGCTATAAGATATAATCTGCTTGGGGCATGCCCCTTGACAGTGTAGTTGTTCTTTCTTTGATACACATCTAAAGTAGCGAAAAAAGAAAACATAAAAAGTAAAGAAAGACCCCTTGGAGACTTGGCAATATGCAATGATAATAAAACTATCTCAAAGTTTATGTAGATTGAGACTGCATTTACTAATGTCAATTCAGACTGAAAAGTACAGTGGAAAGGTAGACTTTCAAATTCCTAAAATCCTATAAATCAATAAGAAATGATTCTCACATTGATGACTACACAGAAGAACATCCACGTAAAACAAGACAGAAATAGTGATACCATAGGAACAATAGTTGACCACTATATTTGCCAACTCTCAGATGCCAACAGGGAAATTCAGGTTGTCAAAACAATTGAGAAATATCATGAAACTTCGAAATTTGCAAAAATGAATAAGAACAGTTTGTCTGATCTTGGGTGAGCCTTATAAGCCTGATTGGCAGGATAGTCATCCGGATTTCATGTTTAATAGGTTTTAATATTGAATTAACAAACAATTGGGAGGAATTAAAAACTTCCTTAGTAAAAATAGAAAGTTATGGCATATCGAAAATATTGAGATTTTGAGCAAACCTGTGCAATAGCCGAAACGGTTAAAATAGGCAGTGTACCCAAAGCAACAAGTGCCAATCTCCACTGAAGTATCATCCCAATAAGAATGGCCACAACAACGGCTGTACTATCTTGTATGAATATAGAAAGCCGGTTGCTAAAAGCAGCTCTTACAAATGTAGCATCATTTGCTAGGCGCATGGACAAGGTATCAGCACTATTCTCTTCTTCATCAAACCATCCCACTTCATTGCGAAGCATTGCTGTAATAGATGAAGGAATTAGATTACAAAGCAGCCATCATATGCATCCACAGCATGGTAGAATACACATCTCATAATATGTAAGATCACAATCAAGCATATGCATTCATAATAAGGATAAACACAAATCTGCTAAGTAAGGATAGATAATTTTAGAAGGGAAACACGTACCTGAAAACATCATTCTCCTAACTCGTTCAGTCATTTTCTCACCCATTATACCAAAGTAAAAGTGCTGCAGAAAATTGGCGACCACTGTTACAATACCCATGCAGGCAATTATTAAGCACCACTTGTCTACTTCCTCCCGTAAGTTATGTTTGTCTTTCCTATAGTATGCCGTCACTATAAGTGCAATAACATACGCAAGAAGAGGATTGAAAGAACCAAAGATAGCTGCCCCAGTGCTTCCTAAAACAGCATAAAGCCATTCTGCAAAGCTAAGCTCTACAAGCCTCCAAAAAGATGGTGCTTTTCGATGTTTTGAATCCTTAGCTACTTTCATTTTCATTGGCATGTCATCGTATTCGCTAAGTGGTCGACTAAAAGTTTGTGAATGGGAGCGCTCATTTTGTGGATCGGATGTCAAGAGTGGTGAAACAGGGGATTCAGGTTCAGAAGCACTGGATGTTTGTCGATGAGCCGAATGAACATCAATCTTTGGCAAGTCTGGTAGTCTCATTTCGAAACTATCCTGTCTCCTTATCGACGGTTCCTTATCTGTCGTATCCAATGGCGCGCCATTTTCAACCATTTGCTCTGGGGGAGGGCTTTGAGTTCTTGGTGATTCATGTGAGCTGACAGTACCATCTGGCGGCTGAAATGCATGAATAGCAGAAACTCTCTGAAGAGATGGTGATTTGGCCATTTTGGGAGATGATGGTTCTTGAAAGCTCTGACTTGCTGAAGAATCCTTCTCAATTTGGAAAACTGAAGTCTCCTTGTAGTTTCTCTTAGGCATCCTGAAAGTACAAATGTAAACAACGAATATGAAAACTAAATTATTTATCCAAATTAACGCTCATGTAAACTGCGGAGATTTGATAGTACCAGAGAGCTGTGCTTAGCTGGGGGAAGGGGGAAAAAAAGGAATGCTTAACTATTATACCTCCTTGGCAGTTTCACTGCTTCTTCACATTTTAAAAGCTCCGCATACAAGCCATCCAAGGCTATTAATTCATCATGGGTTCCCATTTCAACAAGTTGACCTTCCTCCATCACAGCAATGTAATCAGCATTCTTTATCAAACTAAGCCGTCGAGCTATTATTATAGTTGATCGGCCTAACATGAGGAGATCTAAAGCCTCCTGAACAGATCTTTCAGCTTCAAAATCAAGTCCACCAGTAACCTCATCAAGAAGAAGAATAGATGGATTTGAAAGTACAGCCCTAGCGACTGAAAGTTTAATTTTCTGTTCTTCTGTCAATGCCAAACCAGCCCTACCTACCTGCAATGCACAACACCCTAGATGTGGAGAAAAGGCCAGCAAAAAAGAAAGAAAAAGAGAATAAACAAACAAATGTAGAGTTAGAAGCTTGCTGTTCAAATCTTACCTGTGTCTCATATCCTTTCTCAAGTGAGCTGATAAATGTATGTGCATGCGCTATTTTAGCGGCTTCTTCGATCTGATCAAAGGTAGCATCCCGCCCATATGCAATATTGTCTCTAATACTCAAACTAAGCAAGGCAGGTTCCTGAGTGACTAAACCAATCTGGCTTCTCAGCCATTCCAGTTTCAGGTTCTTGATGTTTTCTCCATCCAATAGTACTTCTCCTACACCACAAAATCAATAGATCATTTAAATATGCAAACAGCAATCAGTTGATACTAACTCAGTGAAACATATGACTGACTATACTCCAAGTGAAGGAAGACAGTACCTAATGTTGGATCATAAAACCGTTCCATGAGCGGTATAATACTGCTTTTACCCGAGCCATTTCTGCCAACTAACGCAACAGCTTTTTTAGCAGGAACAGTGAGGTAAAACCCACTCAAGATAGGAATCTCAGGACGAGACAAATAACTGAAATAAACATTTCGAAACTCTATGTTTCCTTGTACAGAGACAAGGATGTTTCCATCATGATTGACTGTGGAGGATGAGCGGCTGATCATTTCAAAAAGTCTATAAGCAGCAATTCTACCTTGCTCAAATGAATAGAAGTTTGTCGCCGCTTGATTCAGCCCACTATGCAAACAAGAGAACTCACGGATAAGGAAAAAAAATGTCAAAAAGGGGTAGGAAAACAAGCTAGAAGAAAATTCTTACAGGCCACTTAAAATTACAGCAAAAAGGGCTGTTATAATTTCACCACCATGAGCTTTTCCATGCGTAATCAAAAACCTTCCAACCCAAAGTTGCAAGGCACAAGAACAAATAGCAAGCCCATATGTGAATCCTAGTCCAAGCCCTTGCACAAGACTTATCAATATTCCATATCTCAGGGTAGCTTGTAGAGAAGTTGCATACGAATATTTCGCTAATGTTTCATTTGTAAATGCATACAAGGTTCTAATGTACGAGACAGCCTGCAAAATAAAAAGGGAAATTTTTTGCAATGAAGAAATTTCATGTTAACAACTATCCAGAAACTAACTGACATGAAAATCAAAATTACGATATCATATCTCACACTGGGAACGTAAAAAAACTTTCTTATTTTTTCTAAATTTTTTTAATAGAAGGATAGTTTTTGTTATTAACCATAACAAATTTAGTAATGTTGTTATCAGCCATCACAAATTTACTAATGGTCATATCATGCCATTTCGGTTCAGAAAATAATTAATCACATGGATATAATAATTGTAATTCTCTTTTCTCTACAGGAAATGATACACCAAAGAAATTAATATATACACAGAAATATATAATTGAGTGAGCGTGCAAGTGTGTCAACTTTCATATGTTGCTCTGTATGCACACGCGTATATATTGAACACAGTAAACGCACAAAGACAAGACATTTCCCATGGGTGAAAAAATAAAATAAAATAAAAGACACAATAAATAAGGGAACTTGAGCGCTGAATCACTTGAACAATGGAAATCCTCAAGCTCAAAAGGAATTCAATAGTATAACCAATTGTCTATTATAGTCAGAAGAGCAAACTTTGAAGTTACGAGACAAACTTTAGTAACTTTCAACGCGTCTGGGGAGGCTGGGGAGTTGGACAAACTCCAAACAAAACAGCCAAAAAAATTGTTATTTTTTTAGTCTGAATCAAGGATACATATTCCTACAAAAGCTTTGGGGAAGACTGTCCAGTTAAATTTGCAAACAATTAGAGCAAATATCAAGTGATCAAACAGGTTCACGGTAACCAAAGATGAAATATGTCAACAGCGTTATGAATTCCTGATATTAGTTATTTCTTCTTCTTCCTTTATTTATTTATTATTTTTTATTATTTTTTTTGTTAAATATCTTGTTAATTTAACTAATGTCCTAATAGTAGTTCCAAAAGCCCTAACGTGGAATTTATTATTCTTTATATTGAAGCAAAGATAGATCCAGAAGCTTCTGTGGAAAGACTACCCAATAACAAATGCAGCAATTAAACCAAATACCTACAACTTCGGCATTCCAAATCATTATTTTAATATAGTACAATTTGCAGATAGATTCATGTGAATGCATGCTAATACTCTCATAACATTTAAATGAAAAGAGCAAAAATTATATAACATAGTCGGTTCACCTGTTCAGCAATGCTTGCTGCTTCAGCATATGCATCTTGAATATTCTCCGCAAGTCTATGCAAAAAAATATTTGATATTCCTCCTGCGGCAACAATGAATGGGCCAGTGGCTAAAGTTATCAGGGCTATCTGCCAACAGTTGATAAACCCAATCACAAGACCACTGAAGAAGGTAGCCATGTTATGGATATAATTTCCAACCTGTTGTATCAAATACCGATTAGCAGATACAACAAACATTAAGGAGAAAATCAATCAATAAAGTCAGAAGCTATTATAAGCCAGGGGAACAACATTTTTGAGCTGTACTTACTTTTTCACTAAGAGCAGACTGGATGAGTAATACATCACTTAAAACTTGGCTCACAATATCTCCATTGTTCCCATAGGTATCGAAAAAACTCATGTCTTGATTAAGTAACACTTGAACATATCGTGACCTGATCACAGCAGTCTGACGTTCTCCAGTGAGAATCCAACATGACACCTCTACAACACAAATTAGTTAGCACTGAGTCATATCGATAGCTTGCAAAGAGCAACATTGATTAATTGAAACATAAAGTGACAATACTCTATTAAAAATGTATTTGCCTTTACCAATCCAACCAGCAGCAAAAACACCCCCAGCAATATAAACAATGGCTAAAGCAAGCTGCATAGATCAACAAACATAGTTAATCGAAAATTAATTTCTGATCCCAACTGTGTCACAAATTAGAAACTGCTTCAAGTGGAAACATTAGAATTCTAATATTATATTTATTTTATTTGCTAAATAAATGAAAGGATATATCATATAAGTGCAAAAATAAACTGGTATTTTTAGATGTCTCATATGCCAGATTTGATTCTCTTCAAATCTATAAAATTCAAAGGGAAAGGTACAAGACATTGTGCATATCTTTCCATCTAACCTCTTTGTTAATGAGAATGGAGGGGAGTAGGAGAGCAAACGAACATGCTTAGGGTAATAACAGATTAGGAAAAGAATTACGACTTCCTTGTCAACTGAAGGTACTTAAATCAGTTTTACTTCATCCCTCAAAACTAAATGCCCAGTTCCTCAATACCAATTGCATAATCGAGCTAAAGGAAGTACATAGTCAACCAAAACGTAAACCACTTCCACGTTCCACTTAAGACACGCACACAAAGGTTAACAAACAAAATTCATTTTCCTTATATAGAAGAGAATGCAAGTCTCTATCTTGAAAGGTTCCAGATATACAATACATCCAAAGGAAATTTCAAGGAAAAACTTGCTAATAATTAATAAAATGCCCTGTGGTATTTGAACTCAGTCAAAGTCTTTGCCAATGAGTACCTATTTTACCATTAGAGTGTTGATTCTTTATAAACCTATAAATCACGTAACAAAGGATAAACAATATGACTAATTCTACCGAATAGGGAGCCTTTTTTGTTCAAGGCAGACAATAAGCAGTTTGCAACCGTTTTGAGCTGCTACAAGCCTACAAGAAGTGAGGAACTCTGCTATTTAACTTTGGGAAACTCATTACAAACTACGACACCTCTATAACTACCACTTTGCTTGTTTAGTAATCAACAATTGCACTTGCTCGGACATTTTTGCTAGAAGAGACAACTTTTAAACTTTGACAACTCACCAGCACAAACTACGACTCCTTTATAATTACCAATATGATTTAGTTATTAATCGAACTTAAACCGGATTTATAATTTCTTATATTTACTGTTCTCTCAATCAACTGCGTGCTATTCATTCTTACGTGAGAAAGTATGAAATGTTTATAGACAGCTCCAACTGCTTGCCCAATTGATAAATAGGTAGCTATTTGGTTCTCTAAGCCTATTCAGCAAACATTGTGGATTGTGACCCTCACTCAGTCACCAATTACCCCTTGTTCAAACAGTTTGACTTTGCATTTACAGATGCATCAAGTAATGTGTCCACAGAAGCACAGAAAGACTCCACTCGCGAAGTCTTTAATATAGGTTAACAGTGGTACTAAAGACATGACCCAATGCAATTATCTCAGCCCCCCTCCCCCCGCGGGGGAGGGGGGTTAGTTATCACCTTAAACTCTTACATCGTGAAGATCCTGCATTAGCTGATCCCTATGATGGTTCTCAGAAGATTTATTATCTTGATTAAGGTTCTCCTTTCTTTTCTTTTACTATAAGCAATTCACAGTTGTTTTCCTATGACAACACGTGTATGTCACTTTCCTGATTGACAAAAAGGTCATGTAAGACGTGTTTGATAACATCAATAACTTCTGGAGAACATAAATATCTTGCCCTTTCCGATTAACTGTGTATGATAATATAAATAACCTTATACATCAAAATAATTCCAAGTTAAACAGAGTATTAATTTTGCCAAAGTACTTGAATTATAATTTAGGTAAAAGCTAGGTCCAAAATGGTATGTTAATATTACATTGATTTAGTGTTCTAAAAATCTCCGCCTAGGTCCACTTCATCTTCACTTAATCTCCACCTAGGCACTAGACAAGTCCTTGATTTGGCGGGGCGCTTAGGGCCCCGCCTCTATCGCATCAATTTACTAAAGGCTTTGAAGTTGTACAATACTTGAAATGAATATGTTAAGCCTTAAAGATTGTCTTTTTTTGGTAATTTTTCATGTAAGATTTTTAAAAAATTACATCTACCATATGCTTTGTATAGTATAACAAGTATATATAATAGAAAAATAAATAAATTAGGCCGCTTAATAAGCCGCCTAGAAAGCCTAGGCGCTAGGTGTTGCCTCCATTGTCTAGGTCCGCTAACTATTTTTAGAACACTGCATTGATGGTCCGCATTACCAGTTATTGGTGAAATTGGTCGAGCTACAAGTATACATTAGATTTGGGACAACAAAATTAGTAGATATTTAGTACACATTGCATTACTCTTTAAATTAACATCAGATAGCTTAAAGAAAAGTTGTTTTAAAATCATTTTGAATAGGTGAATTATTCTTCAACGTTAGTCCACCAACTCAAATCTGCAGGGCTTATTACACTAGTTCATCGATCTACTCACACACGTAAAGTTTATGTGACACACCCATGTAGACATGAGGTTGACATAAAAATAAAGCTAAACCTATATACTTGCATTTATGAAGTTGATTCCCATTGAAGAGGACAACTCTCAAACACAATGTCTACTAGACAAAAAAGTCTGCTTTCCTTTTAGTTATATATGGAAAAGTTAGCTAGCCAATAACTTCCAACTGTTCCAAGTCCTATACTTTCACATCTGCATTTTCTCAGGATCTCAGCCCAAGGTCCAAAGTTATACAGAACGGTTAGGCACCCGTCACGTAAATACATTCGCCGTCCAAAATATAGGATCGATTTTAACTTTTTGAAGTCAATATGAGATACTTTCATATTCAAAATTTGATATGAATTTAGTAAGTTTTAAACAATATAATTATGAAAATTGTAAACTATTTAAAAAGTACTACTATTTACAATATTTATTATTTTCAAACATTAAATCAATCACATTAATTTTGAATTATTCTCAAATTGACTTTGTAAACTCAAACTTGATCTTATATTTTGGAACTTATTTCGGAACAGGAGTATAAACCAAAGTCGCTTTGCCTTGCAAGAGAACCAAAACCCTCTCTATCTCCACAACCATCTATAATGTCTCAATTGAAGAGATATACGCAGACCAAAAGGTCAAAATATTGAACATTGATCACCACAAACTTCATGCTAGTAATGTACAATCATAAATTGGTGAATCCACCACTCATTGCAATCTACTTCCAGGTAAACCTTAGCAGCCTGAAAGGCCAATAAGCTCTAGAATTGCACCAATTATACACTCAGTTGTCCAGAATTTAAAAGTATCTATCTCCATATAGTTGTCCCAGAAAACTCAAAAATTTTTTAAAAAAACTCTCAGCAATCTTCTCAAAAAGACCTAAAAAGCTTCTACTGCAATCAAGTTTCTATCTTCCTAATATAAATGCAATAAAAACAGCACTCACCAAAAAGCAAACAAACAAGAGCATGTGGATTACATACACTGCAGGTTCTAAATATATAATTTAAAGCTAGAGTTTGTACACTACCTCTGTAAACCTATGAAATAACTCATCCGGTCCATCCGATTTATGCCCCAGCAAATGAATAATCTTGGCGAAGTAATGCAAGTACACAACCAGAGCAGTACCATGAGCCGCCGCAGCCACCGATCCAACAACCATTAAAACCCAATCCAACCTGTCCGCGCAAGCAAATAGCCGCGAAAACGGCACTGCAGCTGGCGGCGGCTCGATCTCCTCGGTATCCTCCATTTCCTCCTCCATTTCAACCGGCACCGCATCCGTGCTGTTGTCCAAGTACGGCGACGGAGACTCCGGCGGCTCCGACACCTCGGACACCGGCGTTAACGGCTGTATGTGGGGCGGTGACCACCCGAACAAACCCCTGGATATCATCATTTCTGGAGCGAAATCCCCAAAGCCCTCGCAAAACCGCAGTCTCCCCCAAAAACCCTAATACTGAATCATCATCAACGGCGAAAAATTGGGAGAAAAATCCGCTAAATTTGGAACAAAATTCAGACCAATCGGCAATAATAATTCAAGCTACAATAATTTTCTCTCCCCCCTTTTTCTCTCTCTTACGATTTTTTTTTTTTTTTGCATAAAGGGTGATTATTAGTTATCGTCGTGACTCGGAGAAGAGATATACTGACTCAGTCAAAGAAGGCGGAGCGAAAACTGAGTTGACTCGGAGACGAATTTTCTTCATCTTCTTTCCTGTAGTTACCGTTAGGTTAATATATACGACAACGACAGATCAGACGGTCCAGGTGTTTTTTTTTGCGGTTGTCGGCGTTAAATCACGAGAAGTTACCGTTACCGTTAATGGGGGAAAGTGGTGTACAGCTGAGAATTTTGAGGGTGATTTGGTAATTTTGGGGGAAGTATAAACAGGTGGCGAGTGAAGAGAGGGAGTTGGAGTGGTTTGACTTTAGGGAGAGAGTAGGTGAACGGAACTTTTTTTGCTTTATATTGCGTGTATTTATTTTTTATTTTGGTTGTTATTTTTGAAGACAAGGTAACAGTGGGAACAATCATTGTGTGCCAGTTCATTTGACCTGTTATGATGTTTTGCTTCTTCTTTTTTTGGGTTATTTATTAGGAAAAAGATTTAAGTTATGACAAAAATATGTTTATTTTTATTGCGAGTAAATATATTAATTAATTATTTATATTAATTTATAAATTATATTATTGTGTCTATTGGCAATAATAATTGATATATTTTTGTCACAATATACAGTACATTCTTCTTTACATTAGCGTTTAGTACTTGAACATATTAATTTGTCTACAAACAATAATTTGTATCAAACATATATTTAACTCACAAATACGATATTTGGAGGGCTCATTCATAATGTGCCAAAAGTGTTGCCGTGTATTTAAGCGTTTCAAATTTCAAACGCACCATAAGTTATAAACACTAACAACATAATAATTCCTTAACCGAATCACCTACATTTTTTATTTCTTTTCTGAAACACTAATTTGGGGGTGAAATATTCATATAATTAGATATAATTAATTTTCATAATCAAATAAACAAAGGAAGAGACAACTTTCACAAATTTCACATAGATGACAAGTGCAAGTTCTTTATTTTATACTGTTACACACTTTTGTAATTAAAAAACAGCACTGACAGAGCAAAGATATACTTTATTGTTATAGACAAGTCTTATTAAGCATATAATAATTTAGCCATTGCTCCAACCATATCAAATACAATAAGAATTATTATGAAGCATATAATAATTTAGCCATTGCTCCAACCATATCAAATACAATAAGTATTATTATGGTAATCATTCCCTTAATATCAATACTTAATCTAATGTTCATGATCTGCATGTTGAAATGTGTAGTATCATTCGGACAAAAATACCAAAATCATATAAATATAGCCAATGGGCGTGCCTGCAGGCACATGCACACCCATAAGAAAGCACATTTTTAGTGCCCACCATTAAATTATCAGGCAGAGCCCAGTAGTCATGAATACCAGATCAACTGATACTATTTTCATCACCAGAAGTGTATCCAACATCCCCTCCTGTTTCTTCAACTCTTGCTACTTGATGGAAAAGCCTAAAAAGGAGCCGAGAGAAAGTGAGAGAAGAGCAACTAAAGCAGGTATGGTTCTATTTCCTATAACTCATACAATATAGGGATACACACACACACACACAATACACACACTCTTATGAGAAAAATATACTCCAACATGGTACCATTTGTTCTCCATCAAGTGTCTAAAATAACTTTAGAGACTACAAAATCTGGCAAACATCAAACCAAGAATCAACCAAAACAATGTCCTTAATCAACCTATTGATACTAGACCAAGGACTAGAATTGGCTAACAGCAGAAGAGGGGTAGATGAATCTGCAAAACAGCTAATTTTCCTCCATCCTTGAGTTCCATCCAAGAGTGAATGTCCATTCTTCTTATGGCCTTTGCATCGGTCCAAAAATCATAAAAATATGACATCCATTTTGGGAAGTAGGTATACTACTTTTAGGAAACATGTTCTTGCAGCAAATTGCTGATTACAATTGTACAATGCCCTTCATATCATAATAAAAGCAACACCAACCAGGTTATGGTTCTAAACGTTATTCCCATAGTCCAAAATAGTATTAACCAAAGTAGATCATCTAATGTGGCCAAAATGGACAACAAATTTTATGAGGGCCAACATATATTTAAGATAAATTTTATGGATTGAAAAATGAATTCAAGACTAAACTTGTCATTTCCGCAAACTTTATCCAGTTCAATGTAGTGACAACAGTTATATACTCCAACTTTATCCAGCTCAATGTAGTGACAACAGTTACATACTCCACTCTTTCGATCAAAATCTTAATATCAATAATCATATACTCCACTTCATATCCATGTTATAATCAACCTAGCAAGTCATTCTTTCAGACTTTCACAAAGGATTTAAACTCCTTCCTCTTCTTTCCATGTCTTAACAACAGTTAACAGATTTAGCTGTTGCTATCATCACGGTAGAAACCAATAGTAAGAATAGAAGGAAAATAAAATAAAATACAAACTAAAGATCAAAGTACACTCTAGTCAAAGGTACACAGCTTGATCAAGGTGGCATTATAAATTGTATAGCAATATCTGTGCTGAATAGCAAGAAGAGCTTCAACACATTTAAAGTACTACATTAAAATTGAAACACTATTAAAGAGCAGCAACAAAACTAAAAAAATTCTCATGACAAAAGAAATGAATTTCCTCGAAGATGAAATCAAATCACTTAAATTATTCCGATCTTGTTTGCCACATCCAATGCATCATAGTCGGGAGTCAACCGAACATAAGCTTTCTTGGTTCCATCAGGCCTGAACCAGAAAAAAGAACACGCAATTTAGGTTCAACATAAAATCAAATGTTCAAAGATTATTCTATAGGAACAAACAGAAAGAAACAATTCAGCAAGTTGTCTAAACTGATTGTGTGATGATGACCATGAATGTTCTAATACAAAGAAAAGAACCAACATCATGATCAAAGGTTTTATATTAGAATCTCCACTAGATATAATTTTAAGTGTACAGTCTCAAAAAAAATATAAGCAAAGCTGATTCAAATATACACCATATAAAAATGATTGCAGTCAGTTTTTGTAATTGCCAGAGCAAAAATGTACAGCTTTAAGCATATAGTGAAATAGTTTGAATGCTTGCTCCAAATAACAGTTGTTGTTCAGGCAATACATCCAGTACAACAAAAATTATAGAAGAAATTTTTTGTCTAGAGAATTGTTGTTAAGTGAATAAAAAAGATGATCCTTCTTGATAAGTAAATAATCTATTGAAAAGACACGAAACAAGTATTCACATATGATACCTGATCAAAGTGTTCACTTTCTTGGTCTGAATGTCATACATCTTTTTAACTGCATCCTTAATCTTTTTCTTGTCAGCACGGATGTCAACAATGAAAACCAGAGTGTTATTATCTTCAATCTTCTTCATTGCAGACTCCGTTGTCAGTGGATATTTAAGTATTTGGTAATGGTCCAACTTGTTTCTTGGAGGTGCACTAATCCTAGGATACTTTGGCTTCCTTTCCTTCGTCAATGTCTTGGGCCGATGAAAGGTAACTTTTGTTCTGATCTTAGTAGCTTTCTTCTTGAATGTTGATGAACCCTTGACAGCCTTGGCAGCCTTCAAAGCCTGAGCCTTAGGATCACTCTTTTTTGCATTGTCAACTGTAAAGATAAGTTCAACAAGAGTACAAACTTTAAATTAAATATTATTATCAAAAAACATCTTCAAACCACCACCTAAGAAATTAGAAAAAATGACACTGTTTGAAAAGGAACAAAAGTAACATATAATCACTAATTACTTTGAAATTGGGTAAAGTCGCACAAATGATGCCTAAAATTCAATGCATGCCCTGTTCAAGTAATATTGTGCTTCGCCAAGATCTAATGAATTGCAGATAGTTACTCCCCCTTTCTTTACCTAATGTTGTCGACAGGTAAAAGTATCAAAATCGACATGTCAATCAACTACAAACTCAAGTTCTTAACAATAGGGCAAGTTATACATTGTTAAGTTCTTAAGCTATTAACATTAAAAGAGTGACTCCATTCCACATAGTGAATATGTAATTTAATAGGGATTTCGAATATAGTCTGCTAAAAGAATTACTCTTTCACGGTCTTACCATTTTGACAGTCTTATCATTTTGACCCATTTGGTACAGCTACAGATTATTATCACAAAGCGAGATATCACAATTTGTAGTAAAAATGTTTGGGGGTATTTTTGAAAGTTCAGAATATTTGCTAAACAGTTGCACAATCTATAATCAAATAATCACCAGCTGAGCAATGCATTTCTATCTAAAAGACCCATCTGAGAAAAGCATAAAGTATGCATGTTTTCAGCTAGTATCTGATTATAAATTATTTGTACATGCAACCTACACCAAACAGTACATTACCAGCTTATTTTATGCTATAAACAATGAACTATGTACTAGTAGCAATACCCTGTTGAAGTAAAAAAGAAACAGGAAATCCATTTGAAGCTGTTGGGTTCAGATATATGGATCCAAAGATTAAATTTATGAATTCGACCACAACAGATGGTTACAGTTATATAAAAGAATTCATAAATTTATGAATTCGACCACAACAGATGGTTACAGTTATATAAAAGAAAATCATATTAAAAACACAATTATTGCAGTGGGTACAATAATAACACAAACAAGAGAAAGAGCTTAATTGGAGATCACATAACTTACACAAATGCTATCTTCACAGATAAAAACACTATTATGAAGAAGAAAAAAACTATATTTACTATATGTTGCTCATATAAATAAAGCATTACCTTTAGCAGGAGCCATTGCTGATATCAGCTAAAAGAAACCCAACCTAAATGAGACAGTAAAAATAACAATAAGACTAATCAAAATCAGAAAAATGAAGGAAATATGTGAATTCAAAAAACAAAAGAAAAAAAAAACATAAAAATTTCATTTTCGTACTAATTAATATACTTCAAAAGATATTTAAAAATTCATCAAATAATTATTAGATCCATTTGAAACCCTCAATATAAATTGAAATGGGAGTGAAGATGAACCTGCGAAGAGAGAGACGTTCTGCGGCTGCTTGAGTAGGGTTTTCAAATTACATACAGGGACAGATATAAAACTCTGCCTCAATGTTTGTGATTACTAAAATGGCCTTATTACCTTTGTATATGGGCTTGTGGCCCAGATTTTAGCCCACAATACTTTGTTATATTAAAGTTGGGCATATTAGGCTCATTGACACCACAATACTCCTATGATCATATTAAGGCTGAAGAGTTTGAGGAATACATTTTACCTTAGGTCATGTTTGTTTTAAAAATTAGACTTAGTTACTCTCAGAATAATAAAATAATTTAAAAAGGAGAACTATTTAATATTCTATCAAATTAAGTATTATAATCTCTATTATTTGGGATTAAAAATTTATAGACAAAATTAATTTTTATCTTTGTTTAAAATGAAATGAAATGACTAATGTATTTTCTATCCATCTACACTCAAACTACTAAAAATATGATCTCTTTGTTATTAGTGGTAAAAATATAATAGTTCAAATGGTAAATTTTTATTCAATCTTTTAAATAATTCTAAACAAAACAAACATAACATGAAATTATTGGGAGAGTTAAATCAACTTTTGGCGCTTATACTGACTTGGACACGACTTACAAATAGGTTCCTCAACTCAAAAAGATTACAAACGAGTGATTGTATTAGAAAAAAAAAATTCAATTCGTTAAAATTGATAATTTTGTTAAAAAAGTTTAAAATGTACAGATTGGGTTAAGCAAAGACTCGATTTTTCCCTTCTTACTTTAAAGATCAAACATAAAAAGTTTTGATACATTTATCATCTTCTTTACCAAAACTTACCAAACAGTCTCAATTATGTCTACACATCCCCTCCATGATTACATTCTCCCTTATCACCTTTGAGCCATAATCACTCACCAACATCAATAAATACATGAATATATCAGCCCCCAATGGGCTTTAATCCAGGAGTAATTTCAACCAACATAGATAGGGTGGTATTTTTCATCAAATAAGACCAAAAACACTACTCCCTCCATTCCTAAATATGTGACGTTTAAGGATTTGGCACAGAATTAAGGAAGTTAAAACTCCTATAATTACTCCATTAAAATTACTATGTATTACAAAAAACACCCTTGCATAGATAAATGAAAAACTAAATTGTAGGTGATAAAGATGAGAGAGACATATTGTTAGAGGATAGAGAAAATATAGGAATTATAAGAGAGAGAAAAGGAGTATATGGGTAAGATATTAAAAGAGAGAGAAAAAGTAGCCTTGGAAAAATAGGAGAGAACTAGATACAAACTCGCGCGTTGCGGCGGGATTATTCATTTTGTTAATAATAAATGTGTATGTGCAATTAATAAATTAAATTATAATAAGAAGATGGTAGTTTTGTCCCATGAGTTGACAGTAAATTCATGTTTTTCATTGTTTTCTGACATGTATGGCTTATGGTTGATTTACCCAATTTTTGGAAATATGATCCTTACATATAGACAAACATGAATCAGACGTGCACTACATATTATATCTCATGTTGACATAATTACATATATCATGGTAAAATCGAAATTAAAAAACTAAGGTTTCTCGTTAATGTTAGGGTTTGAGAGATAAAATGAAAGATGTTAAAATACCTAAATGTGTGCAAAATTAATCTTCCGAGCGGGTTATGGAGTTCCTTGAGTACACAAAAATCTATCCACTTTCACTCTTTGAAATTCGATCTTTGGGAGGAGTGAGTGTATTAGAATGGAGTTCCTCCAAGTAAAAGATTATTGTGTTAGCAAAAAAAGTAATAAAATTTGTTAGTAGTACAAAAAGGAAGAATAAAAGAAGCAAAGTAATATTATTGTATAGTAGAAAAGTATAATATTATTTTTTAATTTGAATAAAAGAATACTTGTGTTGTGCTAATCACGGATAAATGAGAGTAGTAGACTAAACAAAATAAATATACCAGTAGTAGGCTAAAAGAATACATGTGTTGTGGTAATCACGGATAAATAGCAGTAGTAGGCTAAAGAAAAGAAATATAGTAGTAGTAGGCTAAAAGAATACCTATGTTATGCTAATCACGGATAAATAGTAATTGTAGGCTAAAGAAAAGAAATATAGCAGTAGTAGGCTAAAAACATACATGTCTTATGCTAATCACGGATAAATAGCAATAGTAGACTAAAGAAAAGAAATATAACAGTAGTAGGCTAAAAGAATTCTTGTGTTCTGATAAAAGAATACTTGTGTTGTGATAATGACGGATAAAAGATTATGTAAACTTTTATAGGTGGAAGTTATAACTTTTTGATATACAACAGTAGTAGGATGAAGAAAACAAATTGTGATAATAACGGATTAAATTATGTTTTATTTATTAGTTCTTCTAATTTTAATAGGATTTAAATCTCCAAATTTAAATAAGATTTAAATTACTAAAATTTTAAAATACAGTTATATAAATTAGTATATATCTGTGTATATTTTAAATTATTAAAATATTAAAATGCAGTTAAAAGTTTTAAATTTTAAAATTTTAAATTAGTGTATATCTTAAATTATTAAAATATTTAAATTAGTGTATATCCACCCCAATTATTTCTAGATAAAATTTTAAAATACAGTTACAGATAAAGATATATATTGTTTGGTACTTGAAGTGCAACCAGTGATGTATATCTGTGTTTATTTTAAAAGTTTTAAATTATTAAAAAATATAAAATGCAGTTAAAGATAAAAGATATATATTGTTTGGTTCTGGCTCAAACCAACTCCTTAATGCATCAGTTTATGCACTTTTAGGGAAAATTAAACGAATATTATTTAAAAAATATTAGGTTAAAGAAAACAAAATGTAACAAATATGTATAAAATTAGTTTAGATTTGTAGTGATTTTAGGATATTAAAAAAATTAAGAATATTATGGAATTTAAATAGTATAGAAATTATATTACCCTAATATTTTTTTAGTATAAATTGTTTAATTTATTGTGTAAGATTAAAGTAATTAAAAATATTTTTAAAATATGTAGATTAGTTTAATTATGAGGTTAAAGAAATATGTTAGTGGGATGTGTATTTGATAGTAATTGGGTTAAAGATATAGGTATAGTGTATTTGAGATTTATAAAATCAACATATTAATGTGTTTGGATTAGTATATGTTTTATTTAAAAATATTAAGTTGTTATAGTGATTTGATAATATTAGAATTATTAGATATGTAGTGATTTTATAATTATTAGATAAACGTAGTTGTAGGTATAATATTATTAAAATATTAGAAAAACAGAAAAACCGGGGATATGGTGTGTGTGTATAATATTATTAAAATTTTATAATATTATTAAAATATTAGAAAAACACAAAAATCGAAGATATTATGGTTCAGCAGAATGTGAATGGTAATTAATGTTGTATAGTAGGTGTCAAATGTTGGGAATGCCACTTGTCAAAAAACGGTGTCAGACAACTGCAATTTAGTATGTATAATAGATTAAAGAGAGTATTAAATGTTTAAGGGTAATTAAGGAAACAATGTAACCAATTCTCCTAGAAATTCTAGAACGTCATATATTTAGGAACAAAAGAATTATCCTAAAACGTCAGTTATTAAGGAATGGAGGAGGGAGTATCAAATTAGTCCTACAAATAACTGTCGCAATCAAATGTGAAATTTTCATGATTCAGCCACCCTTATATGGTATAGTCAATCATCCTAATCCATTCCTTTTGACTGATAGTTTTCAATCGTCAATTTGATGATATAAAGCAATTCTAATGGGTGGGTATGGATTGTTATAGGCGTCAATGGGTAGAAGATGATTTTTTAATATAAAAAAATAAATTGTGTCTTTTTGGATTGTGAAGAATGTTTGAAAAAATTAAATCCTTATGACTTTGATCTTAAAATTCAAAAATTTGTGATGAATCATGTTAAAGATATTTTTTGGCCAGGCCTGATGGGCTCAAGTCTTAAAAAAGCCCAAATATCTTACTAATTTTCCATAGAGGCCCATTGGCCCAATAAAATGACCAAGGTAAAGAATCATCATTATATAAAGGCAACAAAGGCACGAGACTTTTCTAAGTTCTGTAAGCTTCCTTTAAATTCTCTAGACCAAAAAAAACACTCTTACACACAGTTGATTGCCTCAAAACATGTACTCATTCTCACACCGGAGAGATTTTTCGATGACTTTGAGCGTTAATCATGGTGTTTTTCTTCTGTGCAAGTCACTAATCCGGCGACACCTCTTGGTGAAAAAAATACAGTATCAACAGGTCATGTTTAACCCAATTTATTGAATAAAATGCAATTTATCACATGTGATTTATAAGTCACCACATTTGATTTAAGAACTACCAAATTACCACTTGTGTTTACACAATATTGCACGTTACCTCATTTCCATCAGAGTTAATGGCAAGTATAATATGTTCGCCCATATGTGAGTGGTTAACTATAAAATTCGTATATTTCATTGGTCATTGTACTTTATGTCAACTTACAAGTGGATAATTGAACTTTTTTTTTACAGTCAACTCATTGAACTGTTATTTACTTACAATCCGTCAGAAAATCTGTCAAGTCCTTTGACTTTAAACGGAAATTGACACCTAGGTTGCTGAGTATTAAAAAAATGTTGACGTGGAAATAATAATGTGACGTGGTCGTGCTTATGTGGATATGGAGGGAAATATTCCCTCCCAAATTGCCCTTGGTGGACCCCACATGTACAACACATACGTATTCGTTGGAATCCAAATCGACTTTAATCTGATTCAATTCGATTGTGTAAGAAAATCTGAAAAGAAAAAAAAACCCTCATCGATCAAATCGATCCAACAATTGAAAGAATCTGATCCTCACATTTCATCAAATCGATCCTCACGAATGATCAAATCGATCCTCACACTCGATCAAATCGATCCTCACTATTGATAAATCGTGGAGTAATTTGAATTGTTGGTCCATTGAGACTAACGGTCGACATGTATGACTTTTTTGTCCTCTCTTCTGACTTTGAACAATTTTTATTGTTCCATTATTGCAATATTGTCCATTTTTCATAAACCCTAGGTTGATTTAGGTGGAAAGTTTTAATTTTTTTTCTGTCTTTGTTAAAGAATCTCTTCTTTTCAAAATTTTAAAACCCTTCTTTATGATAAGCACTACTACATATACATATATATTATACATATACTATATATATATATAAATATACATTTACCCCATGCATGCTCTGTTTGATATTTACAGATGGATACATATACATATTATATATGTTGATTATATTTAAGAGTAATATATACATTATATATATATACACACATATACCCCATGTAAGCTGCTATTAGGTTGATAATTTGTTTTTATTTTATATAGTTTATGCTCCATTTTTCATTATTTTTTATATTTGTGTGCAAATAGATACTATTGTGCAATTGAATGTACATTATGGTGGGAAGTTCATCTATGCTCCTTTATGTGACTATGTAAGAGGTAATGTTTATAACGTGCCACGTTTGGATGCTGATTATATATGTATGGGTGTTGTAGATGACTTAGCTACTGAACTCAGTTATCATCCTAAATCAAGTGTTTATTTTAAAATTGATGGTGTAGATATTAAAAATGGGGTTAGACTTGTTTATGATGATGCTAGTATAAGAGATATGGTTAATATTTGCTTGCCACATGGTGTAATTGATGTCTATGTAGACCATGTATTACCATATAATACTGATCAAACCTCCATATTGGATGAACATAATAGTATTAATGTGACTGAAACTGTGGCTAATAATGTGGATGAAAATGTGAATGAGGAAGGTGTTGGTGAAGGTGAAGGTGAGGGTGAGGGTGAGGGTGATAATGTAGACAATGTGACTGGGGAGAATGTGAGTGATAGAAGGAATATAAACTGTCAGAATGTCAAAAAGAGTGCTAAAAGGAAGTCCAAAAGGGGTAAACAAAGGGTTGTTGAGGAGGAATGTTATAAGACAAATACATCTGATAGTGATTTTGATGAAGAATATAGTGACGAAGAATTAGTAGAAAGTAGGAGGAGATGTAGGGAGTATAAGAGGGAGATGAAAAAGAACACAGAGTTGGAGGATGTAAACACAGAGTTAGTGGATGAGGGGCATGAGGCAAGAAATGAGAGAGAAGAAGGAGAAAATCAGGGAGATAAGGGAGATAAAGTGAATGATGGAGATGAAGAGGGTGAGGATGAGAGAGAAAATGAGGGAGAACAATTTGGGAATGATGGTGAGAACACTGATTTAGATGATACATCATGGCAAAGTGAATATGAGAACAGTGATGTGCTAAGGTCTCTTTCTGAGAGCAGTGAAGAAGATGAGGATGTTTGCTATGTAGGGCCTCCTCCTAATAAAGAAACAAGAAAGACAGTTGAGGTTTACAACAAGACTAAAAAGAAGTTGATAAAGTTTAAGGAGTACATGACATTTTTCAGCATTAGAGAGTTTAAGGATGCCATAAGAGAGTACTCCATTGCAAATGGGAGAAAATTATGGTATTCAGTCAATGATTCCCAAAGATGTCAAGTTAGGTGTGATAAAGGATGTCCATGGAAAGTATGGGCTAGTTACATACAAGGGACTGATACATGACAGATTAAGTCTATCTTAGACATTCACAATTGCACTAGGATCTTTAAAAATAAGCTGGCTATAGTCAGGTACTTGGATGAGTACTATGGGAATAGAATTATGAGGAATCCTAACTAGAAATTGAGGGAGATGCAAGAAGAGATAAAGTTGAAACTGAAGTTGGATGTTACAGAGGTGAAGTGCATGAGGGTTAGACAGTTAGCATTGAAGGAGATTCAACAGGTCGTGAAGGATCATTATACAAGGGTGTGGGACTTTGGGGTTGAGATAGTTAAAAGTAATAAGAATAACACAGTTGACATAAAAATAACAAGATTGAATCCTGAAGATGTGCCCAAATTTAAGAAATTTTATGTTTGCTATGATGCTTTAAAAAAGGCTTGGAAAGCTGGATGTAGGCCTGTTATTGGCTTGGATGGCTGTTTTCTTAAAATATTGTGTAGTGGGCAGCTTCTATCTACAGTGGGCAGGGATGGAAACAATCAAATGTTTCCTATAGCTGTGGGGGTGGTGGAGAGTGAGAATTATGAAAGCTGGACTTGGTTCATGCACTTGTTGGTGTCTGATCTTACTTTGGGAGATGGTTATGGGCTGACTTTAATATCTGACCAACAAAAGGTTAGCATATTTATTAATATTTGTTAATAACTACAAGACGCATCATTATTTATTTTTTGAAACTGTGGGCATGTACATTTATCTAACAATTCATATTTTCAAGGATTGAAAGGGGCTATTCAGGATCTTCTTCCTCATGCAGAGCATAGAAACTGTGCAAGGCACATCTATGCAAATTGGAGGAAGAAGTATCCTTCCCAAGCACTTAAAGTAATATTTTGGGAGGCATCCATGACAACTCATACTGTAGCACATAAAAGGGCAATGAGGGATAGCTTTTGGTATAGTTTCTGAATATTGGTGATATGTATGGGATAGCTTTTGGTATAACTTTTGGGATAACTGGTGATACTTTTTTGATATAGTTTCTGAATTGGTATGGGATAACTGATTATATATGTATGGTATACCTTCTGAGTTGGTACAATTTGATAATTGTTTTTGGGTAAATTGTACCAACTGATGCAAGGAAGCTAACTCAATTTATTGTAATGCTATAGATTGATCAATGTTATATACCTGATGGTTATCAATGTTATTGACTGATTATCAATGCATTTCAGTTTGGTTTGGTTATCAATTTATTATGGCGAGATTGTGACATTTATTGTTGTGATGTAGTTATCAATTGATCCCAAGGTTTGATGCAAATATGAAAATTATGGTGCAATCAGGGTTCAACCATCCATCCCAACTTAAAAATGCCATACCAAATACAATAATGTTCTGTTCAAAATGCTTAGTTTTTTCATTTCATTCATTAAAATCAAACACCAAACTTCCATAATTACAATAAAAAAAACAACCATAACCTTCAAACACCAAACTTCCAGTTACAATAACAAAACATCAACCATCCCAACTTAAAAATGCCATACAAAATTCAACAAAGGAGCAAAATGCTCTATTTTTTCATTTCATTCATTAAAATCATAACCAAACTTCCATAATTACAATAAAAAAACAAAATCATAACCTTCAAACACCAAACTTCCATAGTTACAATAAAAAACATCAACCATCCCAAAACATTACATTCATGTTGCCGAATGTTGTTTTACACCACTATTACTAAAAAAATTAAAAACATCAACCATGAACAAATTAGAATAATCCACATCCTTCTGAGTTTTTTTTTTATTTTTTGTGCATTTTCCTCTTCAATTCTTTGATCACACTTGATTCACTTCCATTCTCAAAGAATTTCTGTAACGACCCCAAATTTCATACAATTCAACTCTCTACATCGGTCGTTAGCAATACATCCTCATTCTGACTTTACAATATTATTCAATGTTAAACTTAATAAAATGCAGAATAATTAAAACTATTCTATTACAAATTGTTCTCGATCCCAAAATTTTCAACCTTTACATCTAAATATCTTAGAATCATATTAATATCATGATTCGCTTTGTCGAACTTATTATAAAAGTTTACACCTCAATACAAACTTTACAACTCAACATAAATACATTTATCGAAAACTTAACATAATTCAGGTAATAACTTCAACTAAAACATTTAATCTTCCTGCATCATTTTGATCCATGTCATTTGGGTAGCACATAACGTTACCTTGTATCTTTAACCTGCAAAAATGGTTATTTGCAAGAATGAGCTCGACAGCTCAGCAAAATCTAACAGTTTACATACATCACATAACACATAGATAACATGTTCATCATATACATCATAAACATTTGGCTAAACATATCATACATACTGTACATCAATTACCAAGTAATAATTGAGTTCCATAACTCAATCAACATTCTAACTCAACGAACGTAGTCATAAATTGACTTTGTCGCTTCATACATACAACACATAGATTACATCATGCTTTTACATTATAGATTTAAAACAATTAATCATTTAGTTCACATAACAAATAGGAACTGAAAGACTTGCCTGGTTCGTAGATTACCAATTACCATAATCAGCTTATACTACTTATCTGCACTTCATGTATCCTACACGATATATATAATCATGCACAACATTTATTAGTCACATAGCAACACTTAGTATTAATTCCACTTTACATTTCATAATCTTTTATTTTATTCTCTATACAATTCTCAACTTAGAAATTAAATTCTCCTTGTAAACCTTTCATTTTGTTACGTTCCACTTTAATCGACACTTAACATTTAGTTAAGCCTTAAACTTTTTCTTTACATTAGATGTATAATGTTTATAAGTAAATCTTTGGCTTGTAACATTTTTTTTTTGCATCTCCCGCCGGGGCGGGAGTTTTCTTCACAAAAAGGCTGCCGGGGGCGGTAAACGTAACACAATTATACCGCCGGGGCGAAGAGACTGCCGGGGCGACACTTCAGAGCAATTTCACCGCCAGAGTGGTGATCCTGAAACTCGACTTCTGCAGTTCGCGAACTGCAGAATATTCAAGCCTAAAAACACGAATTTTAAGCATCAATTTCAAGCATACCCAATTATCATAAATTTTATTAAAACAATTCTAGACATATATTTAACCATCCTAAGTACATACTCATATTAATCCACCAATTTAGAGCCTTAAATCTCATGTTCATACTAATTTTTACAAACTTTGACAAATTTAGCGTAATCAATCATTACAGATTCGTTATTCAACCAATTTGGCCCGTTCAACTTCCGTTGTTTTTGTTTTTTAACGTATAATAACAACAACCCATCATCAATTTACAGATTACCACATGAATTAACCATCAATTTTGACTCTAAAACAAGCCAAGACGTACATATTCAACCAAAAACCAAATTTTTTATTTTAAACATGTTTTCCATGGATTAATAACTCCAAAATCATATATAAACACTATATAACCGATTGAACATGTTTATAAACATATATAGCCAACATCTCATCAAATCATCAATAAAAAATTCATTTTAAAGAAAATTCAAGGAATAGAAAATTAAGAACTTAAAGCTAGGTTTTTACCTTTGATTCCTTCTTTAGACCAAATAGATTATAAGAATTGTTTGACTCTTCTTCTTCCTCTTGATTTCTCTCAAATCTCCTCTCAATTTGTTTCAGAGAGAACTTTCTCTCCCAATTCCCTCTTCCTCTCCTCTGTATATATATTTTTTAGTCTTATCAAAATATGCTGACAAATTTTACGTATCTTCTAGTTGGGAGTTTCAGCGGTTAAGAAAGCCAAAGGCCACAAGGCCTTGTTTGGTACTTCTTTAAAGAATTAATCCATTTTTTTGTGATTATTATTATACTATATGCTTCCAATTTAAAATAAACCATTGTCACACTTTAATTTAATTAAACTTATTAATAATTTCGATTAAAACCTTAATGACCAAATTATAATTCAATTTAGCCAAACTATAATTTTATTAAATAAGTCATTTTATTCAATAAAACATTAATTCTCTAATTTAATTATTTAATCAAATATAATATTCTCATCACTTTAGCGTACTAAAATACGTACCAACACTTCACACACAAACATATTCACATCAATTCACTATTTTAATTAAGTGAATCACTCACATTATTAATAAAATTTAATTCACAATAATTTTCATTGTCCACAAGACATACCAATCAAATTATATTATTTCCCAATATAATTTTAACTTAATTAAATTAACTAATATTACTCAACTAATTTCCTTCTCATGACAAGTTCATTTAATCTTTTCAATAGTTTAATTAATTATTAAACCATTTCTTCCCTATTACATGAATATATAATTTCTTTCACACCGAACTATATATTTCACAATATGAAACATATATATACACATATTCAAATCCAAAACGTCTCGTAATAAGAATTTTATTTATTAAATTCTTATTTAATAATTTTTGAAAATTCGGGTTGTCACAATTTATTCAGCCTTTATATTTTTTCGTTCATAGAGCATAGTTCATCCTTCAATTGTTTTATCACTTTCCTTGATCTTTCAGTGAATGGAGGATCACACCACTTGAAAAATTCACAATACTTATTTTTATCCTTGTCAACAGAACAATAAAAAAAGATTTATGAGGGAAAATTAGCTAAAACCAACGAATCTTGTGAGGGAAAATATATTACAAATTAAAATACCTTGTATCTGCTACAACCAACGAATCTTCTACCTGGATCTAGGGTTCCTTCTTTCCAAGCTTCCTATATGGGTGCAATGATTCCACAGCGGCAAAGGATTGGAGAAGAAAACGAGGACTCGTGCTCAGAATCTGAAGATTTAGTCACCGATTTCCTTTTGTAAGAAATGTCTACTCCACTTGAGGTACTCATCTCAAGAAACACAGCAACGGATTGTTAGTAGCAATTGAAGAAATAGTTGATCGAACCTAACGACCACCATGAACCCTTAATTTTCCCCCCTTCTGAGTTTTGTACGTTATTTATCATGAATAATTTGTTGGGTGGATCGGATCTTTGTTGGGTAGCTTTGTTTTCCATGGGTGGGTTATATCTGAAGTGTTAAAATCAGTTACAGCTCGGCTCCAACTTGGATTAAGTGGGACATGGCACGGAACACGTCACTCTCCCGTTAAGTCAATTAACGCCTGTTACGAAAATTCAAATTTTTGTAAGTAAATAACAGTTCAGTGAGTTGACTGTAAGAAAAAAAAAGTTTAGTTATCCACTTGTAAGTTGACATAAAGTACAGTGACCAAAAAAGTATTTAACCCACTCTTACATACAGTTGATTGCCTCAAAACATGTACTCATTCTCACATCGGAGAGATTTTTCGACGGCTTTGGGCGTTGATCATGATGTTTTTCTTCTATGCAAGTCACTAATCCGGCGACACCTCTTGGTAAAAAAATACGGTATCAATAGGTCATGTTTAACCCAATTTATTGAATAAAATATAATTTATCACATGTGGTTTATAAGTCACCACATTTGATTTAAAAACTACAAAATTACCACTTGTGTTTACACAATATTGCACGTTACCTCATTTCCATCAAAGTTAACGACAAGTATAATATACTCGCCCATATGTGAGTGGTTAGCTATAAAATTAGTATATTTCATCTACAATTGTCCTAAATGTCCTCCTTAGCTCAATAATTTACAATAAATTTTTTTCCTTATTTTATAATTAATTGACAATTACTACGTACATAAAATAACTATTATTATTATTAAATTTAATCTTAATACAAGCACATTAAAATAAATTTTATTTTATTTAGTTATTACAAATATTAATATTAAAAAAATCCTTAACATTAAATTTATTACAATCAATTTCAATTTCTTAATACATTTTTTATTTTTAATTTATAACAATCTTTTATTTTCTTAACACATTTTGTAGTTTTTATACATATTTTTGTATCTTAATGTAGATTTAATGACAAAATATTATCTAAATACATATTAAAAGTCAATTAGGGTAAAATGCATATATATGAAGGGTAATAAGGTAAGTTAACTGTGCTATTAACAGAGTTAGCAAACATTTGGGGTCTAATGTACGTTGCAACTTTATGTAAACCATAAGTGGTAATTTGGTGGTTTTTAGATCACAGGTGGTAAGTTGCAATTATCGCTAAATCATAGGTAGATTGCATTTTACCCCAATTTATTTATAATATAGTATTTTCTCTATCCTAATATGCATAGCCTCACATTTCTATGTCAGCATCCACATCAGCTCCATGTTGGAGCCACGTAGGCACAAAATCCACACATGATTTTTCCCTCGTTAGTTTTCTTTGAGGGAATGAAATATTGTTGTTAGTACAAGTATTATTTTGAGACAAAATTCAAGTACAGTCACGTGTTTGTAACTTTTTCAGATTAGGAATCAATACATAAGTCGTGACTCAGTACAAATACCAAAAATTAATTTAATTATTTTAAGTTATCACATTCAAAACAAATATGCATGTGACTAGAATTATTTATTTAACTTTAAAATTAATAGTTTTGAAATTATAGTCTATAAAAATATAATTTCGAGATTATAATTCTTATAAATAAACATGACCTTAAGGACTAAAAATAAGGGCCTTAGTTTTCGTTTGTTATTGTTGTGAGCAGAAAGTACTGAATTTTTGCCTAGGGTAGACTCTAATCTATAAATTTACACAATAAATACAACAGAGAGTATTCTTTACCAATAGGCTATCATCATCTTTGGTGTTGTTTAATTTCTAGTCTATTAAATAGCATTGTCCCTTGTATAAAATTAGAAATAATTTTTAATTTTTTCTTTGTTAATTTGTAAATTTAAAAAATTCTAATCCAGTATGAAGATTTAAATTTTGGTAAAAACAAATATAATTGATATAAACTAACTAAAAAATTACTACTAATTGTTTTTGTTTTTAAAACATAAAATAGAGTCAAATCTATATTGCATTTAAATATTTTACCAACTGACTTTAAAAAATCAAAATGTATTTACGGAAACAAAGACTTGCTAGCCAAATTTGTATATATTAACTATACTCTTTGATTAGGATGTTGTTTTATATTTTCAATCTCATTGTTCAGTACTGCCATTCTAAAATGTATGTTGTGAAAAAACAAAGATTTTCTAAAATTGAGATTGTTTTAGGGTCACTTATGCCAGCAAATTAATATAAAAAGAGAATAAACATTATATTATGAGACTAATTAAATTTCCAGAAGAAAAGGCATCAAATTAAGAAAACAGCAAGAAGGCCATAAGATGATAGTTGTGATAAACATGTCTTCAACAAAAATCACAGTTTGCCGATCATTTTAAGCTCCAAAAACATAATAATAATAAGCCAGACAAAAGATATAGCAGATTGATTGATTCAACTTTAAGCCATCTTATTGCTGAGGAAGACATTGGTCAGGACCGATTTGGACTGCAATGATTCTTTCAGCAGCTTCACACCCTAATCATAATGCAGTAGACACATAAGTAATTAAACAACATTAATTAATTAATTTGTAAATATTATATTAATTATAAAAATAAAAATGTCTAGAAAAAATGTTGGAACTAGCATTGCTCTACATGATAGGTATGTACATATTTTAAATAGAAAAAAAGATAATGAAAAATATATCCAAGTATAAGGTTACTAATTAGAGTAAATACTAGTTTAACTAAAAATAAATATTCCTTATGTTCCAAAATTAAAGATACAATTTGACTTATCAAACGACGACATATTAAATTTTGAATTAATGTGAATTTATTTAATTTTAGTTAATCAAGTCAGTAAATAATTTGTAAAAAAGTTCAAGACAGATCGGTTCCAATCCCATGTAGTTGAAAACTAATAAAGTTTTTGTTTTTTGTCAATTTTGGAATAAGTTGCACCCACACAGTAAAGAATTACACTAAAAAAGTTGCATTATATACATTATTACAATATAGATGAAACTCTTTAAAATACAGATGCAACTATTTTTCCTAAATTGAAAAAAAACTCGAACAATTACCATAAGTCAATTACAAAAACTGTAAGCCATAGAATATATAATTATTAATTATAAGCAAAAAATGAATGAATTAATGCACGATTATTAAACTTATATATATACCTTAGCCATGTCCAAATTGACCACCTCTTCCTCAAGAGAACCAACTTCTTTCACATTGAACTTATTAAGCAAAGTAATAGTACTGGAAATAGTAGACATAGGCTGCACCACCAAATCATCCATCACCATATAAGTCACCACCCCCTTCACAAATCCACCCTCTCCACCAGCCGACCCCTCCATCTGCACCGAGGCGCCACCCAGAAAAGTCATCTCACTAGTCATACGTCCCCGACAACTAGGACAAACAGTTCCAGAACAATCAGTCACATAAGTATGTGAATAATTATTTTGACACCTATAATACTTTTTTACATTTGGCACATCATTTAGGGACAAAAGGGGAACTTGTGTAGGTGCCTTGAGATTCAAAAGAGAGTCTTTGTTTTGGTTCGGCTGAATGTAGTCATTGCTTAGTGTTTCAATGCTCTCATAAAGATTTGGAAGGCAGCCCAGTACCATACCTTGTTTTGTTAGAAGCCTAACAATAGTACCAACAGGCAAAGAGAGGATGTTGAACAGAAAATCAACCACTTCTTTGGTTGCTTCTGCGAATAGTACTTTGTTGTTTTTCTTGTCAATTAGAAGCTTCATGCTCATCACTTGGGGTAGTGCAGCCATTTTTTTGTGTATGGTTGCTTCTGCGAATAGTACTTTGTGGTTTTTCTTGTCAATTAGAAGCTTCATGCTCATCACTTGGGGTAGTGCTGGTGCAGCCATTTTTTTGTGTATTTGTTTTGCTTGTGCAATTTGTTTGCGACTTTGTGTGCTTAATATATATATATATAGGAATGATATATATACACATTTATTTTGAATTTTATTATCCCATATTTATATATCTCTTTACTTATTTTATTTAATTAAT
Organism: Aralia elata; assembly: GCA_034770075.1. Taxonomy (NCBI): domain Eukaryota; kingdom Viridiplantae; phylum Streptophyta; class Magnoliopsida; order Apiales; family Araliaceae; genus Aralia; species Aralia elata. The sequence goes on from CM068382.1 coordinate 19,954,160, forward strand.
AATGTTTATTTTATTTTGTAAGATATTAAGATTTATTATTTACTAATCTTGGTTTGCAAGTAAAATGTAATTATCCAGTTTTTAAGGAAGAAAAAAAGACTTTACAAGATTACCGTGAAGAAATTGAAGGCAACAAGGAGATCAAGGGATAAGAGAATTAAAAGCGATCAAGTTCAATGTATTTGTAGGCAACAAGGAGATCAAGGGATAAGAGAATTAAAAGCGATCAAGTTCAATGTATTTGTATTAGATCAAAAAAAATTTCTCTGTAAATAAAACTTTTATTTTAGAGAGGAGGGAGTTTTTTTTGGTCTTTGTATTTAACTTTATTTTGCCGAGAGGATAGGATAGGTAGAGAGAGTTTGTATTTCACTTTATTCATCTTCGGATTGTCTAGTACATGGGTTAAAGGAATTTTCTTTATACCAATGTTATATTTATTCATTATACTCTTTAATTACTTGATCCATGTTCCTTTTCGGTATTACATTAATTATTGCATGTTGAAATTTAATTAGCTCTCACATATTTATTTAGGAATTCAATATTTACTTATTAGATTACACTATTACAGTAGCTTTATTCTAATAAATAGGTTAATTGTATTTTTTTTTAGTGATCATGCTTTAGTGTTTATGTAATATAAGAGTAGTTAAATTTTATTTTATACAATTAATAATATTTTTGTTTTTATTTTAAATTGCATGGATAACAAAATTTTAATACCTAGGATGATGATGAAACAATGTATTTCATAATAAATAATTCTTTTCGTTCCGATATTAATGTCTAATTATTTTTTTTTGTTTTTTTTTTGTTTTTTTGGGGTAAAAAATCGTACCTCATTATTCAGTATTGCCTTTTTCTAACATTTGATGTTGTAAAAACACTAAGAATTTCTAAAATTGATATTATTTTAGGGTCATTTATACTAGCAAATATAAAAAGAGAACAAACATTATATTATGAGCCAAACCTTTTTCTTTTTTTCTTCTTTCTTTTTAATAGAAAAACCTCACTCCTTTAGTCAAGAGTTTAAATATATATATATATATATATATAGAGAGAGAGAGAGAGAGGCGGAACCAGGGGGACCAGCCAACCTAAGGGGGCATATGCCCCCTAGGTTGGAATCTCCGACAACCTTGGATTATTTCTGCGATGTTGGTGACTGTTTTCTGCAGTTTTTGTCGCCGGTCTTCTTGTGGTTGCCGATGGTTGCTGCTAGTCTTCTTCTATTTTGTTTGTTCTGCTGTGCTTTTTGGTTGTGGTACCCATGGTATACGGCTTCCCGGTGGTTGTGGTTACGGCTTCTCTTTTTGTAGGCCCATGCTTCCTTTGATAATCGAGGCCCACTTGCAGCACAATTTGGTTGAGTAGCAGCCTTTTTAGGCTGTCTATTTCCACTTGAATTATATGCTTGTGTTTCTTTTTGTTGTAGCTATTTGTCTCGTTATCTATTTTAATTGTTTCCATTTGCTTAGTCTCGGGTTGTGAGGAATAATTTTGCCCTCTCTATACAAACCGCCGGGTACTAGATCGATCCCAATAAGAACAAATCTAAGACTTTATTTTAGTTCCACAATATTTTTCAATTACTATCTAAAATGAATTGAAAGAGAAATGATCAGAACAATTACTAATATAGTAATGGACTAATTAAGGGATAATATAAGAAAACCATGCAAGACTTGTCACGTTATGAGACTAATTAAATTTTAGAATTACAAAAGGCATAGAATTAAGAAAACAAAAGGCCATAAGATGGTAGTAATTGATGCATATATGTCTTCAACAAAGATACACTTAGCTTGATGATCATTTTAAACTTCAAAACATAACAATACAACCCAGACAAAAGATGGTGCAGATATATTGATTGAACTTTAAGCCATCCTACTGCCGCCGAGGAAAACATTGGTCAGGACCGACTCGGACTGCAGGGATTCTTTCAGCAGCTTCACACCCTAATCATAATGCAGGCAGACAGAAATTAAGACCACATCAACTAATTTGCAAAAAATTATACTAATTAATATAAAAGCAATTGTCTAGGAAAAATGTTGGAACTAGCATTGCTCTACATGTAAGTACGTACATTTTTTAAATAGATAAACGATAATGAACAAAATGTATTTTTAGTATTATTATCTAAATCAAATCTTTATCTTGAAAACAAATTCAAGTAGAAGGTTACTAATTAGTGTAAATACTACTAATATATAGATCAAAGTCGGTAAATAATTTGTAAAAAAGTTCAAGCTTTTGTCAATTCTGAAATAAATTATACGGGCATAGTAAAAAGTTGCACCGTAAAAGCTGCATTATATATTATTACTAACATAGACGAAACTAGATCTTTAATATACAAATGCAACCGTAAACCATAGAATAAATATTGATTATAAGCAAAAATAATGAATGCACAATATATCATCAATCATATATACCTTAGCCATGTCCAAATTGACCATCTTTTCCTCAAGAGAACTAATTTCTTTCACATTGAACTTATTAAGAAAAGTAATGCCCGAAATAGTAGACATAGGCTGCACCACCAAATCATCCATCACCATATAAGTCACCACCCCCTTCACAAATCCACCGTCTCCACCAGCCGACCCCTCCATCTGCACCGAGGCGCCACCCACAAAAGTTACCTCACTCGTCATACGTCCCTGGCAACTAGGACAAACAGTTCCAGAACAAACAGTAACATAAGTATGACATGAATTATAATGAGAATTTATGCACCTATAATACTTCTTGACAGTAGTTGGGGCTTCATTTAGGGACAGAAGAGGAACTTGTGTGGGTGCCTTTGGCTTCAAAAGAGAGTCTTTGTTTTGGTTTGGTTGAATGTAGTCATTGCTTAATGTTTCGATGCTCTCGTAAAGATTTGAGAGGCACCCCACCATTCCTTGTTTGGTTAGAAGCCTAACAATAGTACCAATAGGCAAAGAGAGGATGTTGAAGAGAAAATCAACCACTTCTTTGCTTGCTTCTGCAAATAGGACTTTGTTGTTTTTCTTGTCAATAAGAAGTTTCATGCTCACTTGGGATTGTGCAGCCATTTTTTTTTCCTGTCGTGTATTTCTTTTGCTTGTGAAGTTTTGTGTTCTTGTTAGATAATCATATGCATATGCATATATATATAATTACTGAAGAGTAGTTAAGTTTTCTTAATGGCTAAGTCTACTTAATCATTAGATTTCTTAATTGTTAAGTCTTACTTTTATTGGACCATGTATTGGTCATTCCCCTTTTGTGTTGTTCGTCTGAAAAGTTTGCACAAAGACTTTGTAATTGAAAGCTTTCTTGAGGAATAAAAGGTATCACGTCGGCTTAAGAACTTTTTTATACGGTTAAGTAATTCAAACCGACTTTAATTTGATACTGGCATTGGCCTACAAGCTAAACTCTTGCGAAGCACGCGCCACATTGATAATAATTTGTTATGTTAATTATTAAGACAATTAATTAAATATAAAATAAATATTTAATTAGAATTTTAAAAAAATAGTTGTAATTATTAAATTATTAAATATTTATTTAAATAATAAATTGTCGAATTATATATTGTAGGTTTCTTTGATCAATCAATTATTAAGATAAATATTTAAAAATGAGTGTAAATTTATTTAGTTATGATTACGAGAACATAATTATTTTAATATTATTTTAAGTTTGTACTGAAATTCTATATTAATGTTTACATTAACAAAATTTGCTTAAAATTTTAATCCGAATAGAACTATGATACACAAGTTTTAATAAATTTTAATTTAGTTATGATAATTAGCTAGTAATGAATCCAATATAATTTTTCAACTAATTTTATAATTATTATGTTTAGAAAAATTCACATATATTGTTGATACAATTATTTGATAAACTTTCAAATTTTAATGAATTTAATTTAGTCATGACATTAATTTAATAACGAAATTTATGACTAATATTAATATAATTAGATTGCCTGATATGTTAAAACTGTAATATAAGCACCATGTTCAACACCATGTCTTTGCATCGGAATAGGGTCGAATAACGTCTTAAACACCATGTTCAAGTTCAACAAACATATAAAAGTTTTGTATTTTGCTGTTACTAATTCAGTGAGAACTTTCTTTGTTGATTTAATTTGCAGTTATTTTTTAGTTATTTTTGTCCGATTGCTCTAACAATATATACACACACACATACACTATATACACTATATAAGTATATATCTCTGTAATATAAGCATTGATTATATATTAAAACATTCAACTCAAAACTAATTGAATAATGAGTACTGGACTAGTCTCTCAAGTTATATAATATATTAGGTCTCTATGTAGGACTTTGACTCTCAGTGTGATAAGTTGGAGGGACATAAGTGTTATTCGACCTTTTAACTTTTAAAATTAGTTTATGAAATTTTATAATACAAAATAAATGAAAAATATTTTAAGTTTGAAAATAACATGTTTTGTTATTTATTGTACTTTTAGATTGTTTATCATATTCACATTTTTATTGATTCAAATATTAAATTTAGAATCTAATAAATGCATATCAATTTTAAATTTTAAGATTTTATGAATTTATTTAAAACTCTTATAATGGAATTATTTATATTTTGGAATAGAAGTAGTATACCTTATGTGAAACAAAAATTTGTTCCAATTCAAGCCAAATTTAAATGAGATTTTTTCAAGTGAAATTAAATTTAAATAATTAGTATTATATTAAATTATATATAAGTATACATTTTTATTAATTATGTTAGTTACTATATATACTAATTTACTAAACCGACCAATGTTGACATCTTAATGATTGTAGACTTTGATGTTTGCCATTATGAGATTCCATATACTTGTGTTTTAACATATGATTTTGATGTGTGGAACTATGTGAATCCTTTCATCCTGGGATTCTGGGACAGTGCGTAAAATGTTTACCCTAAATAAATATTATTTCTTCCGTTAAAATTTATTTATTCAATTTTTTTTTGATTTGTCTAAATTAATTTTTGTCCCTTTTTATTTTAATGTTATTTTTGACATTATTTTTTTTAATATTACCCTTATTTAATTTTATAAAAAAAAATTCATCGAAAACTTTATGACATAAATTGAAAAAAGTAACAATATTAACTTTGACATTGAAAGTATAACCACACTCCTTTTTTTCTCTCTCCTCTATTTTAATATTTAAAAAAAAGGACATTAATTAAAACAAAAAAAATGATAATAGAGAAGTTAAGATGGATAAATTGGAGATAAATTTTTTCTTGATAAACATATATTTTCAAACTAGGACTAGTAAAATTGAACGGAATGAGTAGTTGTTATGAGTAGGGGGCAACACTCATGTCCTTGTGTAAATATTTAAAGGGAGCAAAAAATACTCTTTCCATTTCTTTTTAATTGACGTTTTATGAGAAAATACAAAAATTAAGAAATGTAATTAATATTTTGTCTGATTGATCAAAATGGTTATAAAATTTAAATATTATATTTTCTAAAATTTATCGAAAAAGATGAAATTAAGAGAAACAACTTAGTATTAATGTAAAGGTAATATGAGATAGATAAGAGGATCAATGTCCACAACCAAGCAGACTCTCGGAAGATTAGCCTTGACAAAAATGAGACTCTTATCAAAAGACGTTCTGTTATATTTGGACATAATATCTGAAATAACAAAACACATAACCTAAAATATTAATTATAAATAACTGGGGACTTTTGGTATGTGAATTTTTTACGTACTCAGATTTTCATAACTTTCTATTGTTGTTACTGATTTAACCATCGGAGACGGATCCAGATGTTAACTCTCTGCGTATTCGATCACTTTTAGATCTTTCGGAGTATCCAAATCTGATGTCGAGTCTGTCGAAACACAGTATAATCATAAGTCATTAATACTTCATTAAAATTTATAAATGACAAACAAAAAAAAACAAATTTCATATCTGAAATGACAAATAGTAAAATGAAACTGAGCGAGTAACAAAATGTCTTTATGTATCAAGCTAAACTTTGTCTATTCTCACTGTATTAGCTCTACTGGTATTACCTTTAGCAGGAGCCATTGTTGATAGGGCTGATCATTCGGTTATAATCGAAATTTGCATAATTTAGCTATCTGAACAATTATCCAAATTACGAGATAACCAAATTATCGAATAACCGATTTAACTATTCAATTCGTTTATTCGATTAATAACTGAAATTAAGTTTCCTTAATTTGAAGTCCAGGCTGTATCATTTTCAAGGAATTACGCTTCCTAGGCCAGCAAAAAAGTCAATCATGATAGGAAACGTCAAGAAAAAAGAGCTTCCACCGGAAATGATTGTTAGAGCTAATTAATTGCATGTACCATTATTACTCCTTTCAAAGTAATACTCCATGCAATAGCTTTTCATGAGATACTTTAACTCGGACTTCACCTTGTATAAGTTCTTTGAGATCCCCAAACAAACTACATTCTTTTCCTACAAGCACACAAAGCATGAAATTCTACTCTCGTTGGAAGATATGGAGGGCAATCAGCTAAATAGTGAGTCAGTACTCTTATGTCTTAACTCGTATTAATTATTTTTTTTAATATGTAATTCGGTTATTCGGTTCGAATAACAGAATTTCAAGAATCAAAACTGAACCCGAATATCGGATACTTTAACGGTTATAACCGAAATGTACAAAATAACCGAATAATCGAAATATTTTAGTTAAAAATTTTCGATTCAGTTTGACTATTCAATTTTATCCGTTTTTTGCTCAACTCTAATTGCAGATATCAGCTAAAACAAACTCAACCTAAATGAGACAGTAAAAATAACAATCTGACGAATCAAAACCAAAAAAATGAAGGAACGATGTGAACTCAAAAAACAAAAGCAAAAAACCATAAAAATTTAGAAAAAGAACTGCAGAAATCTCATTTTCGTACTAATTAATATACTTCAAAAGATATTTAAACATTCATCAAATAATATAAAACTCTCAATGTTTGTGATTACCAAAATAGCCTTATTACCTTTGTATTAAAGTTGATATATTAAATGTTTGTGGGCTTACGACCCAGATTTTAGCCCACAATTGATATATTAAAGTTGGGCATATTAGGCTCATTGATACCATGATACTCCTCTAATTATAATAAGAGGCTTAAGAGTTTAGTTAGTTAATATTTCATATATTCTCTTATAATTCAATTTTCGGAATACATCTTACCTTAGGAACTAGAAATAAGGGCCTTTAGAGTTTCATTTGTTATTGTTGTGAGGAGGAGTGAATTTTTGTCCAGGGGTAGACTTTAACCGGCGAACTTGCACAATAAACACGATAAAGGGAGAAATTTTTACCACTACTGTCTTTGTTTGTTAATCTTGGTTTCAAATAAGGGTGTTACTTCTATTCTACTAAATAGCATTATCCCTTTTATAAAATTAGAAAGAAATTTTGATTTTTTCTTTGTTAATTTGTAAATTTTAAAAATTCTAATCCAATACCAAAGTTTTAAATTTCAGTACAAACAATTATAATTGATATAAACTAACTAAAAATTACTGCTAATTGTCATATTTTTTGTTTTCAAAACTTAAAAATGGATTCATATCTATTTTGAAATTTGAAATTTTACTAATTGACTTCAAAAAATTAAAATGTATATCTAAAAACCTTGCACTACTCCCTCATCATTTCCAAGTTAGTTTACTTCCAAATTTGTAAATATTAACTCTTTGATTAGGATGTTGTATTAAATTTTCAATATTGTTTTAGGGTCACTTTTAACCGCAAATAAAAATAAAAAATATTAAAAAAAAGAACTAGAGAATAAACACTGTATTATGAGCCAAACTTTATTCTTTTTTATTAATTGCAAAACCTGATTCTTTTAGTCAAGAAGTTTAAATATGTAGACAGGTGATAAGAACAAATCTAAGTCTTTATATTAGTTCCACATTTTTCAGTAACTATCTAAAATGAATTGAAAGTGAATTGAGGACAATTACTAGTAAAATTTCCCTTATCTTTGAAACCTTGGTACAAATCTACGTCTAAGTTGCGGTCCTTTTATAGAGATTTAAAGAAAGAGTAAAAAAAAGAAGAAGCTAATTTTTGTTTTTTAACGGCCGATGGAATGAAAACTGACATTTCTTTTGGTTCTCTCCGAAAAAGACCTTCCTTTTTTGAGCCCATTTTAAAGAATTTTCTAGCTCAAATAGTTTTAAAAAGAAGAACAAAAAATTTTCTACAAGGCTCAAAAGAAACAACATTCTTGTAATGATTTTGGGTTAAGCCACCTCTTCAAATCATATGAAGAAGAATAAAAATCAGAAGGTGAGGAAGCCATTGATAGAAAAATGATAATTTAGAAAAAAATAAAAAGAAGAAGGAAAGTAGAGAAATTAAAACTAATTGGTCTATTGGTTGGACAAATTAAGAATAGATGAGGGTGATGTGGGATATATTGTTGGTTGAATCGTTCCGCAACAAACAAAGATACCTGAAGGCATGCAATCGAAGATGAACAAAAAGAGGGGGGGGGGGGGGAATGGATCACAAACCGTTAGACATTTTATCTCTTGATACCATATTGAAGCATCCAACTCAAAACTAATTAACAATAAGTGAAGTAGTCTCTTAAGTTATATATATATATATATATATATATATATATATATATATCAAGTTATGTATTGAGTCTCCATGTCTTAGTTACCTGATGTGAGACTTTATATCTCAGCACGCTCCTTCAATTTTAATTGGATGATGTGGAGCATGTAGGCTGTTGGATCTGTACATGAATATTGTTTGCTCTCTGATACCATATTAAATCACATATAAAGTTTATAATTGAATATTAGTTGACTAGAATTCAAGCAATGTTATATTACTTCAACCATCATATTCGATACATATATAGAAGGAATTCTATAACTAATGATAAACACTAACACTAGATAAATCTTATCACAATACAAAGAGATACACTACAAGAAAATTGGCCAACAACGACTAAGACTTTCAGCGACCGCACCATCCGGTCGCTAATGTCATTAATAGCGACCGATATTAGCGACCGCACTTAAATCTGGTTACTAGTTAATATCATCGACCGTGTGCGGTCGCTGATATAATTTTGCCGCCAAAATAATTGGCGCAATTGTTGGCGGGCAGACTTGTTGCGACCAATATGGTAACAACGATCGCACTTGGTCGCTAATAAAGCCACGACAAAAAAATTCAGCGACCGTATGCGGTCGCTGATTGTTTTTAATCTCAGGCAATCAAACAGGTCCAGACATATTAGCAGACGAAAGAAAAAGAAGAGAGAGATAAGAGGGAGAAGAGAGAGGGAGAAGCCCACGTCGCCGCCGCCCCCCCAACGCCGGGGGCCCCACGCCGCCGCCTCGTCGCCGGACCTGCCCAGTTCTAGGTATTCCTCTCTCTCTCTCTGTATATATAGTAGATGTTGATTGAATTGGTCCTGCTGAAAGTCAAATAGAATTTGGAAATGAACATTTTATTTTGTTATTGAGATTATATTTTGCAGAAATTGGGATTAATATTTGTGTATTGGCACTTCACATCATTTAATTTGGGACTTCATATTATTTAAAACTTTGGAACTTTCTGTCAGTGTACATTAAATCAGATATTTGCTTCAATTTTTGTTCCTTTTTGCTTCAATGTTTGTGTATATTGAATCTGTTGTTGTTGTTGTTATTAGATACCTGATTAGTAAAAAATTTCCCGGGTAAGACCACCTGAACAGGTGATAGATACCTGATTGTTGTTATTAACCTTTTTGGTTTTGGAAGACTTACATTTCATAGATAAACTCCATTACGTTGACTTGAGCAAATGATTTATTCCACCTGTATGTATACATGCATATATATGGGTTTGTGTATATATCTTCTTCTGATTGTGGTGACATGAGATTCATACTTTGAAATATTGTTGTCTTGATAACATACACTTTACATATGATGTATTTGTGATGTATTCAAACAATATGTTGAGATTTTGCAAAGCAGCATATGTAAAAAAAAATTGTGGACTTCTAAGGTTATTTGATAGCATTACATGCTGTTTGTTTTACAAAAATATATCATGTTGAGATTTTGGCTAAGGCAATTATGCATAGTGTCATATGATATATATATAGAGACTTTGGTATAAAGATTAAGGAGTAATACGTGTTAGACTATTAACGAACTAATTTGTATGTACTTAGTTTCTCAATACTAAATAAAATAATAAAAATAAAATAAAATAAAACAAACAAAATAAAATAAATAATACAAAATAAAATAAAATAAAATAATATAATATAAAATAAATATTGTTATGAACTAAGTAGTATTTACTTAGTTTTTTAATACTAAATAAAATAATACAAATTTAAATTAAATAAAATGAAATAAAACAAATAAAATAAAATAAATGATACAAAATAAAATTAAATAAGTTGAACTAAGGAAGTAACTGTCCAATACATAGAGAGGAAGAGAGGGCCACGACTGGGAACTAGAAGGGAGTGGAACATCAAGGGGTCACCATTCTGAAAGTCATTCGAGATTAGAATTTGACATCCTATCCTTTATATTAAGTTGTTCATTCTTTTCATTATGATTTTAACATGTACGACTGGGGTTGTGTTGTTGTTTGAACACCCTCAAACAACAACAACTTACAAGTATGACTTGACATATAAAATGTTAATCATATGTTTACAAGTATGTTTACATGTTAATTATATGCTTATAAGTTAAAAAGACGCAAGACTGCCGCCACTAATAGAGCCTCAGGTGCACCTGAAGGCGTCAAGGCAAAAGGCATGCATATATAGGGGCAACAGTATATCACAGTTGCATCATATTGCTACACGGGTACGTATTTTGCAAATGACAATAATTAGTATAGTATATCACATGTTTACATATTAATATACGAGCATGTTTTACAGGAGACTCAGTCTCAGGGTCAGCCTATTAATTGGCGGGATGTATACGTAGCCACCCGCGATGGTTTGCCTGAGGCTGTCCAGATAGCGGTAATTTGTTTTTATAACTTTGATATGTTTATAAATTTTTACGTCATTCGTAATCATTTTATATTTATTTTTAACTATTTTATTTTTAAAATGCTGACATGACACTTATAAGAGCCTACTGAACGAGCGCTATCCTGAAGGCACCCCGCGACCGCCGATTGATCAAGAATTATGGGAGAGGGCGTCAGTTGTGAAAAAGAACAACGTCAAAAGTCAAGGACAACGACGACGACGACCGTCTATTAGTGGCACGACCAGCTCTGCTAGTCAGTTTACTCAGTCCTCATGCCATCCGATGTCGCACACTCCTGCTGACTGTGTGAGAGCAATATGTCAAGATCGAAATCTTCTTCTTACACTTGGCGGACATCTGAAGTCTCTGAGTTCTGAGGAGCTAGCAAATGTAGTGGCTAGAGCAGCACAACATCGGGATGGGGTAATCCTGTCATTGTTTAGCTTTATGTTTATATTTGTATGTTTAGTTTAGCTTTACATTCAATAATACATTATTTTAGCTTTATGTTTATATTTAGCTTTCTGTTATTGTAATACATTAGAAATGATCGTTTTTTATTTTTCATAAATCATACCAGTATCAACATATATACTATATATTTAACATGTTTTATTCTTTTATTACAACCCCATTCGAACGATATTTGATGCGACCCAAACATTTCTTTTCATTATGATTCTATCAGCTTGTTCTACATTTGTATTATTTATTTTTTTAGAGAATGAATGTACGGATGTTTTATATTCATTTGTATATAAATTTCAGTCGAGACGATACTTCCTTATGTTTATACATGTATGAATGTTTATATTTATTGTGTTAGTCTTATTGTATGGATGGACCTATGGATTTGGATTGTATATAAATTATTGTGTGTTGGGATATAAAGCAGGTACAAAACAGGTCAATTTTTTTGAAAAATCCACGAAACAAACAATTTTTTTTAAAATTTAGTATCAGCGACCGCACGCGGTTGCTATTACGTTTCGACGACCGAAAGCGAATTTTTTTTACTATTAGCGACCGCACACGGTCGCTAATACTGGTCGCCACGTGGTTCCACGTCACGCTAAAGGTTGACTCAGCCTGACACAAACAGGCGACCGATTCGGTCGCGCGCTATTGTCGGTCACAGATAAGTCGATGTCGCTAATGGTAGTCGCCAATGTACATCCAGCGACCAGAATATATGCGACTGGTATCAGCGACCGCCAGCGGTCGCTGATAGGCGATCGCAGCTGGCCTGTGTTTGTTGTAGTGATAATAACTAATTTATTATCTTAGATATTCTTATCCTTAATAATCGTAAACTTAACAAATACAGATCGAATCACTATATACACTATATGAGTATATATCTCTGTAATATAAGCATTGATTATATATTAAAACATTTAACTCAAAACTAATTGGATAATGAGTACTGGACTAGTCTCTCAAGTTATATAATATATTAGGTCTCTATGTAGGACTTTGACTATCGGTGTGACAACTTGGAGGGACAGAAGTGTTATTCAACCTTTTAACTTTTAAAATTAGTTTATGAAATTTTATAATACAAAATAAATGAAAAATATTTTAAGTTTGAAAATAACATGTTTTGTTATTTATTGTACTTTTAGATTGTTTATCATATTCACAATTTTATTGATTCAAATATTAAATTTAGAATCTAATAAATGCATATCAATTTTAAATTTTAAGATTTTATGAATTTATTTGAAACACTTAAAATGGAATTATTTATATTTTGGAATAGAAGTAGTATACCTTATGTGAAACAAAAATTTGTTCCAATTCAAGCCAAATTTAAATGAGATTTTTTCAAGTGAAATTAAATTTAAATAATTAGTATTATATTAAATTATATATAAGTATATATTTTTATTAATTATGTTAGTTACTATATATACTAATTTATCTACTAAACCGACCAATGTTGACATCTTAATGATTGTAGACTTTGGTGCTGTTTGTTTACATCTGATTGCCTCTTAATGGACTCTCTCTTATTCGCTAAGAGACATAATGATGTTTATTTTTTTTGTTATCTCTGAATGCCTCTTAATCGGTAATACAAAAAATGAAATCTTAATAATTAAGAGGTACCTCTTAATAAAAAATTTTTGATAAATTTTTTTTTATATAAATATATTTAACAATATTATTCACTCATTTTTATTAAATTGAATATTTAAAATTATTAAATAAAATTTTACCCTTTAAAATGGTAAAATAGTGTCATTGAGAGATAACTTACTTTTTAGTTATCAAACAGTTTTTTAGATTCAGACATCATAACCATTCAGATAATCTAATTTATTAAGACATCATAATCATTGAGATCTTAATTATCATTTTTATCAAGCACAAGCTTTGATGTTTGCCATTATGATATGGATAAGTCTACATACACTACTCCAAACACTACATTTTACACTACATTGCATATCCAACCATTAAAAGTGGGACCTGACGTGGATTTCCGTGTCATGTCCCACTTTTTAATGGTTGGATGTGTAATGTAGTGTTTGGAGTAGTGTACATAAACTTATCCTTATGAGATTCCATATACTTGTGTTTTAACATATGATTTTGATGTGTGGAACTATGTGAATCCTTTCATCCTGGGATTCTGGGACAATGCGTAAAATGTTTACCCTAAATAAATATTATTTCTTCCGTTAAAATTTATTTATTCAATTTTTTTGATTTGTCTAAATTAATTTTTGTCCTTTTTTATTTAATGTTATTTTTGACATTATTTTTTTAATATTACCCTTATTTAACTTTATAAAAAAATATTCATCGAAAACTTTATGACATAAATTGAAAAAAGTAACAATATTAACTTTGATATTGAAAGTATAACCACACTCCTTTTTTTTTCTCTCTCACTCTCCTCTATTTTATTATTCAAAAAAAAATAGGACATTAATTAAAACAAAAAAAATGATAATAGAGAAGTTAAGATGGATAAATTGGAGATAAATTTTTTCTTGATAAACATATATTTTCAAACTTGGACAAGTAAAATTGAACGGAATGAGTAGTTGTTATGAGTAGGGGGCAACACTCATGTCCTTGTGTAAATATTTTTTCTTTGTTAATTTGTAAATTTTAAAAATTCTAATCCAATACCAAAGTTTTAAATTTTAGTACAAACAATTATAATTGATATAAAATAACTAAAAATTACTGCTAATTGTCATTAATATCATATTGAAGCATCCAATTCAAAATTAATTAATAATAAGTGAAGTAGCCTCTCAAGTTATATATATATACATGGGAATGGATAACAAACCGTTAGACATTTTAGTTATTAATATCATATTGAAGCATCCAATTCAAAATTAATTAATAATAAGTGAAGTAGCCCCTCAAGTTATATATATATATATATATATATATATATATATATCTAGTTATATTTTGAGTCTCCAGGTCTTAGTTACCTGATGTGAGATGATGTGATAAAATTATGTAACTGCAAGTGCACAGTGTCAAATTGAAGAACTGGCAAGTACAGGTCGAACCCACAGAGACTAGATTAATTTTAATGTATCCTTAATATCTATTTTAGGCGAATTAGAAATAAATATGATGGAGATGATTAATTAACTAAATAATGCAAATTAAAAATTAATGAAAACTAGTAACGAGAAAAGCTACCTAGGAATCCGAATCCACTAAGTACTAACATAAATAATAATTTCTTACTTTCCAAATTAATTCCCAAATTATTTTCCCTTCCCTTTAAAAATAATGATTCATATAATTAATATGGGCAAGCATAAGTTATGAAAAATTCACAGATTAACTATAACTTATCAAAACCTCGCAGTCAATATAAGAATCATATGCAATTAATGCGAAGGAAAATATGAAGGTGAAAATAATTAGGCACTAATTCCGCAACGGAAAGAGATTAATTATTATGAAATACCTAGTTTCATCATCATCCTAGATATTAGAAGTTTAGCTAGCCATGAAAATTAAAACCAACAAATTCAAAATTAAAACTACTAATAATAATTGCATGAAATAAGAACAATAATTAAAAAGAGAATTTCTATTAAAATAAAAGAAAGTTACAAATACTCCCTGACACTAGTACCACGCATGAACAAAATAAGAGGAAAAACAAAGCTCTCAATTGCTAAATAACTCTCTCACTTCTATACCAGAGAAAAACTAAGGAAAAGAAAATAACAAGTGATGCCCTTCTCTCTAAAACAAGAGACCTATTTATAGGAAAAATAAATTTGTGCCCTAATTTAGATTCATTGAACTTGGTCACTTTTGTTTCCTTTTTATTCTCCTCTTTCCTTCTGAACTTCAATCTCTACATAGTAATCTCCCAAGAGTCCTTTTCCATCCTTAAAAGCTGCAACAATTATCTTTTACTTGTTCACCAAGATAAATAAGATAAATCCTACAAAATAAAATAAAATGCATTAATTAAATAAAATAAACATATAAAATAATAAATATGGGAATAATAAAATGTATAAAAAAATGTGTCTATCAAATACCCCCATACCTATCTTTTGCTCGTCCTCGAGGAAAATAAAATAAAAATAAAACAAAAACTATACTACCCCATTTTCGTAGGAAACACGATTGCACTTAGCATGTGCAACAAGCCTTTAAACCCCAAGGTTACCCCAAGTGGACGAGTTGTGTCTCGTGAGGGTTTGCAGTGAATATACCCACAAAATTCAAAATTCAAAATCTTTTTGAGTTTAACTAATTATGAAATCGAATGAAAACTTCTAAGTATGCATGGGCATTATACATAAGCAAAATCAAATTCAAAATCACACTTTCACCTTATCAAAAATACTCAATCTTCATTATAGACACCATCCTTCATAAAATTAATTCCATGTGATGCATGCATTGTGTATGTGATGTAACTCCTAGTATGGATTTTTACCATGAAAATCAAGCAAATTCATTTTTTCCTTTTTTCCTTTTTTTCATCATTTTTTCTCATTGTTTCCATTCTTTTTTCATTCTTTTCTACTTTTTTTTTTGAATTTTTCCCCTTGACTTATGCAATGTCTCATTTTCTTAGGCTTTTTAGAATTACTCATGTAGCGAGTGTTGGACCAATGACTCCCAAACCAATTGGCTTTAGGGCACTAGGTGTAGAGACACCCCTAAGGGCTTACTAACTCGAGTAACAAAGGCCACAAAACTAGACTAGTCAAGCTGCTTTTATCCATCATACTTTTCAGCGTGAATATCGATGCTTCCTGAGGCTTGGATACCCAGTTATTTCGTTCAATGGACATTGAAGCAGTTATTTTTTTTCAACTTTTTCAACTTTCCTTTTTTTAATTTTTTTCTTTTTTTTCTTTCTGAAATTGCTCAAATCATAGTTTATACCCCACAACTAAGAGTTACTGTGAACGTGAAGTGCAAAAATGTTTAGGAACTCAATTTTATTCCAGATGGTGCATCGAACTAAGATTTTGTATTTCATCAAAGGTTCAAGAGTTCTAAATCTTTTAATCTTACTCATGAGTTTTGCTCCACAGAAACTTATTAGAATTAATTCAATCCATAAAAAGTCAAACAATTTTTTTTTCAATTTTTCCATTTTTTTGTTTTTTTTACAAAAAGAATTAATTTCCTAAAAAGAAGAAAAAAAAAATACCGAAAAAAAAATCTAATAATAAAAATGCAAAACTCCCCCATACCTAAATCATGCATTGTCCTCAATGTATGCAAATGAAGAAAGAGAACAAAGAAATGAAAGAATTGTACCTTGTACGGTGGAGCAGACATCGGATGACAATACTGTACAAAAATAAAAAATATACAAGCAACTTACAAATACAAGTACAATGCCAGTCATTTGGACTAATGTGGGTCAACAAGATACACCACCTCCTCTGGTTCGTTTGACATTTCTAAAAAGGGTTTAAGTCGTTGACCATTCACTTTGAAAATTTCACCACTCTGTGGATTTTCAACATCGACTGCCCCATGAGAGTAAACTACCTTTACTACAAAAGGTCCATCCCATCTAGAACGCAATTTGCCAGGAAATAGATGTAGCCTAGAATTATACAAGAGAACTTTTTGACCAGGTGAAAATGATTTTCTCAAAATTGATTTATCATGAAACACTTTTGTTCTTTCCTTGTAAATTTTAGCATTTTCATAAGCATCATTCCTAATCTCATCTAACTCAGCTAATTGTAATTGTCTATGACTCCCACTAGTGGACATATCAAAATTCAACTGTTTTATTGCCCATAAAGCGCGATGTTCAAGTTCAACAGGTAAGTGACAAGCTTTTCCAAACACAAGCCTATACGGTGACATTCCTAAATTAGTCTTAAAGGCAGTACGGTAAGCCCACAATGCATCGGACAATTTAAGAGACCAGTCTTTTCTATTGGAACTCACCGTTTTTTCCATGATTTGTTTTATTTGCCTATTTGAGACTTCTACTTGACCACTTGTTTGAGGGTGATATGGTGTTGCAAGCTTGTGGGTGATGGAATACTTTTTCAGCAAGGATTCAAAAGGCTGATTGCGAAAATGTTTTTCTTGATCACTGATTATGGCCCTAGGAGTACCAAAGCGAGAGAAAATGTTCTCTTTCAGAAATTTGACAACAACCTTGTTGTCATTGGTCTTGCTTGGAATAGCTTCTACCCACTTAGACACGTAATCCACCGCAAGTAAAATGTACAAATTTCCAAAAGAATTTGGAAACGGACCCATGAAATCTATTCCCCACACATCAAACAATTCAATGACTAGAATAGGTTGCATTGGCATCATATTTCTCCTAGTGATCCTTCCTAATAATTGACACCTATTGCAACTGGCACAAAATTCGTTGGCATCCTTGAATAGACTAGGCCAATAGAAACCACACTGGAGGACCTTGGCGGCCGTCTTTTTGCCTCCAAAATGTCCTCCACAAGCTTGGTCATGACAAAATGACAGAACACTCCTAAACTCATGGTCGGGTAATGATTTGATCAGGGCAATATTTAAACAAATAGGGGTCGTCCCAATAAAAGTGTTTGACTTGTGAAAGAAATTTGGACCGGTCTTGTTTGGACCAATGGGAAGGAATCTCACTAGTAACTAGGTAGTTCACAATATCAGCAAACCAAGGTGTAGCAGATGTGGAGAAAAGCTGCTCATCTGGAAAAGATTCATTTAAGGGCAGGTCAGAGTTGGACTCCATAACTAAACGGGACAAATGATCAGCTACCACATTTTCGGACCCTTTTTTGTCCCTTATCTCTAGGTCGAATTCTTGGAGCAATAAGACCCAACGAATTAAACGGGCTTTTGAATCTTTCTTGGAGAGAAGATGTCGGAGGGCAGCGTGGTCAGTGTAAACAATGATTTTAGACCCAATAAGGTAAGATCGAAACTTTTCTAGAGCAAAAACTACAGCTAGGAGTTCTTTTTCAGTAGTTGAATAATTCAATTGTGCATCATTCAAAGTCCTACTAGCATAGTATATGACATGGGGAATCTTGTTAATTCTTTGCCCTAGAACAGCACCAACTGCATAGTCAGATGCATCACACATTAACTCAAATGGTTGACTCCAATCAGGTGATTTGATGATAGGAGCTGAAGTCAACTCCTTTTTGAGTTGTTCAAAGGATTGGAGACATTTTTCATTAAATTCAAAATTTTCATCTTTACCTAGAAGATTGGTCATATGTCTTGCTTTTTTACTGAAATCTTTAATGAATCGCCTATAAAAGCCTGCATGTCCTAGGAACGAACGAATTTCTTTGATTGTCCTAGGTGGTGGAAGATTGGCAATTAGATCGATTTTGGCTTTGTCTACTTCAATTCCCTTTTCAGATATGATATGACCAAGAACAATTCCTTGTTTTACCATGAAATGACATTTTTCCCAATTTAGAATTAAGTTTGTTTCCTTACATCTCCTTAGAACTAAGTCAAGGTGGTGAAGGCACTCATGGAATGTAGACCCAAATATGGAAAAATCATCTATGATAATTTCTAGGAATTTTTCCACCATGTCAGAAAAATTGCTCATCATACATCTTTGAAAGGTGGCAGGGCCACTACAAAGCCCAAAGGGTAGGCGACGATATGCAAAGGTTCCATAAGGACAAGTGAATGTGGTCTTTTCTTGGTCTTCTAGGGCTATGGGAATTTGAAAATAGCCCGAGTATCCATCAAGGAAACAATAATAAGCATGACCAGCTAACCTTTCCAGAATTTGGTCTATGAATGGTAAAGGAAAATGATCCTTTCTTGTGGCAGCATTGAGTTTTCTGTAGTCTATGCAAACCCTCCAACCAGATGGGACACGAGTGGGAACTAACTCATTGGCTTCATTTTGAACCACAATTAAGCCAGACTTTTTAGGCACCACCTGAACAGGACTTACCCAAGAGCTATCAGAAATGGGATAGATGATCCCATTATCTAGACACTTAAGAATTTCTTTCTTAACAACGTCTTTTAGAACTGGATTCAACCGCCTCTGTGGGTCTCTCACTGGTTTAGCATCATCTATTAGGTGGATCCTATGTTGGACAATGGTTGGACTGATCCCCTTAATATCAGTTATGCTCCATCCTATAGCTTCCTTGTTTTTTCTAAGGATGGTCAATAACTCTTCCTCATGTGTGTTTGTTAAATCAGAAGCAATGATCACAGGAAGAGTTTTGGAGGGACCTAGATAGGCATATTTAAGATTATCAGGAAGAGGTTTAAGTTCTAACTCTGGTGGACTCTTTTCAAGAGGTTCTGAAAAGTGCAAGATTGGCTCAGACACGGGTTCCCATTCAAAGTGAGACATTGACGTGGATGACTCTAACATTTCATTCACCTCATTTACATATACTGTTTCATCCCAATTTTGACCAAAATGATTTAGACAAAAATTTAGAATTTCATCTTCTTCCATAAGTTCATTTTCAGACATTTCATTAATCATGTTCACTTCAACGGGCTGGTCAGAAAAATCACTAGGTTGCTTTCCCACATTAAACACATTTAAATCAATTGTCATATTCCCAAATGTCAATTTCATTAGTCCATTTCTACAATTGATTAACGCATTAGAGGTTGCTAGAAATGGTCTACCTAAAATGACAGGAATTTGACCCTTGGGATTGACAACAGGCTGAGTTTCAAGGACAACAAAGTCAACAGGGAAGACAAAATCACCAACCTTAATGAGTACATCCTCAACTATTCCCTTTGGTACTTTAACAGAGCGGTCAGCTAGTTGGAGTGTGACACTTGTCTTTTTCAAGTCCCCTAAACCCAAGGTTTGGTACACAGAAAATGGTAAAAGGTTCACACTAGCTCCTAAATCAAGCAAAGCTTTTTCAATTAAGGTGTCACCTATGATGCATGAAATAGTAGGACACCCGGGGTCCTTATATTTCACAGGGACTTGGCATGACAAGATAGAACTAACATGAGCTGTTAGAAAAGCTTTCTTAGGAACATGAGTGGTTCTTTTGTGTGTGCACAAATCTTTTAGACATTTAGCATATGAGGGAACTTGTTGAATGGCATCTAGAAGGGGAATATTAATTTTCACTTGTTTGAACACTTTTAGAATTTTGTCTAACTGGGCTGACTGCTTCTTTGAAATAAGTCTTTGAGGGAATGGGGCTTTTGGTTTAAAGACTTTCTCAGCTGACTCAGAAGATGTGGTTTGATCATTTTTGGACACATGCTTAGTGGATGGGTCTACTGACTCGGAGTTTGTGGAGTTTGTGGAGTTTGTGGGCTTTTCAGGCTGGGCTGACGTTGAAGATGGATTGTTAGATTCAACAGTTAAATTTTTCTCTTTTTCATTATCAATGCCAGCATGATTGTTAAAATAATTTCCAGACCTTAAAGAGATTACAGAATTCACATGATTGACTTGGTTGCTTTCAAGTGAATTAGCATGATAAGGTTTTTGATTAGGGGCTGAAAATTTTGGATTGGTCTCGGGTTGACTAGGAAGTTTACCCTTCTCTCTTTCACTAACTGTAGTGGCCAATTGACTCATTTGGATCTCTAGACGAGATAAAGCTTGGTTAGTGTTTTTCATTAACGTCTCTAAAGTGCTAAGTCTCTTCTCACTCTCATTTGAAAAATTTGAAAAACCTGGTGGATATGGAGTTGCTGGATTTGAATTTTGGTACGGACCAAGATTCGACTTTTGGTAAAGTTGAAAAGATTGATTTAGAGACTGATTGACCTGATTTGAAGAGTTATTTGGGTAGGGTCCTTGGTTCCATGCAAAATTAGGATGATTTCTCCAACCTGAATTATAAGTGGGTGCAAATGGGTCATTCCTAGGTCTTTGAAACATTGCATTGACTTGTTCATATTCTTCAGGTTGGGCCATGATTCTAGGACATTCCTCTATCACATGACTTGGTGAATTACACTTTAGACACAAAGGTGTTGATGTTGAGACGTGATTCACAGGTGATGGTCCCCTAATTTCTAAAGCTTCGAGTCTTTTAAGTACACCAGCCAACTTAGCTTCGGTGGCAATTGAATTGTCAATTGTATGAATACCCCTAGATGAGCTAAGTTTATCGGTCTCTCGGGTGGTTTCCCATTGCATGGTTTTTTCTGCTAAGTCCTCTAAAAACCCCCAAGCTTTTTCCTCATCATTATTCAGAAAATCCCCTTGACACATTGACTCTAACATTGTTTTAGTGGGATAGTCTAAACCTTCGTAAGCAATTTGACACAATCTCCATTTTTCAATTCCATGGTGTGGGCACTGGGATAACAAATTTTTAAATCTATCAAAATATTTCCAAAATGACTCTTTTTCAAGTTGACAAAATTGATGAATTGCAGTCCTAATTTTTGCAGTTTTATGATTTGGAAAATATTTTTTTAGAAATGTAACAACAAATCCCTCCCAGGTTGATATGGAATTATTTGGCAGGCTATATAACCACTTTTTAGCATTATCTTTTAAAGCGAAAGTGATAAATCTTAGCCTAATTGAGTCATAAGACAATTGTTGAATTTTCATTAAAGCACAAACTTCCTCAAATTCTTGAATGAATAAGTATGGATCTTCTATACCAGTGAACTTTGGTAACATATTTATAAAATGCGGTTTAAGTTCAAAATTATTACCCGTTACTGGTGGTAGACTGATGCATGAAGGTTGGGCAGAACGGGACGGATAACATCGATCCCTTAAGGAAACGGTTTGTGCGACCTCCATTTTTTTTAAAATGAGATCTTTTAAAGTAGACTCCAAAAAATCAGGTGTTCTCACTAATCGGGATGTTTTGTCCCTAATCCACACTTTTTGCATACACTACTTAGCAAATAAGCAAATAAACAGATAAGCACACAAAAACAAATAAGAGAAAATAATAATAAATAAGAAAAAAAAAATTACTTCTAAGGTCAACCTAAATAAAATCTAGACAGCTCCTAACTGTTCCAAGTTACACCTCAAGGTCCACCAAATTCGAAATTAATCACGCTACTAGCCAGGTAAGTGTAAGAACGGTGAGAGTCTCTCCGTGGGTACGGTGACTAATTAAATAACCACACGTTCTTTAGGCGTTTGCCTTTTGAACCACTTGCCTAGACACCAGTGGTTTGATTAATTAAAAATTCAGCTTCCTCTTGGAGTTTCTTGTCCTAATTGAGCTCGACAGTCCTATGGGCTAACGTCTACTTGATTTTATTAGGTCAAGGTTATGCAAAATGCAAGTTGGGTTGTTTGTGGGCCAAGGAAGGGTGATGAAATCCCCACCTTATCTTGTTACAAGTTTTTGCCCTTAATGTTAGATTAAAGATGAAAATGAACAAATAAAAAAAAACAGTAAACAAATAAAATGTCCTAAAACTATGTGGATTACGAAGTAAAGAGAAATTTGACGTACTTCAATCCTCCAGCAATCACCACAGTTTATATTTGACAAAATAAAAAAAAAAAAAACTAAAACCTAAACAGGATGTGCTCTACGTGAGTGAATGCATGAATGCGGCACTTAGTTTTCTAACTAACAATAAAAACTAAAAATAAAATAAAACTAAGCTAAATTTTTGTTTTTTTTTTGTTTTTTTAAAAAAATAAAAAAATAAAATAAAATATGGAGATACGAAGTACCCGAAAAAGCGCAGCGACAAAATTTTTATCTTTTCGCTCCTTCGATCTGCTTCGATAATCCTGAAAAAAAATTGAATTAAAAACTAATTCGAATAAATAAAAATTAAGGAATAAAAAAAATTAATTCTAGTCCCCGGCAACGGCGCCAAAAACTTGATGTGATAAAATTATGTAACTGCAAGTGCACAGTGTCAAATTGAAGAACTGACAAGTACAGGTCGAACCCACAGAGACTAGATTAATTTTAATGTATCCTTAATATCTATTTTAGGCGGATTAGAAATAAATATGATGGAGATGATTAATTAACTAAATAATGCAAATTAAAAATTAATGAAAACTAGTAACGAGAAAAGCTACCTAGGAATCCGAATCCACTAAGTACTAACATAAATAATAATTTCTTACTTTCCAAATTAATTCCCAAATTATTTTCCCTTCCCTTTAAAAATAATGATTCATATAATTAATATGGGCAAGCATAAGTTATGAAAAATTCACAAATTAACTATAACTTATCAAAACCTCGCAGTCAATATAAGAATCATATGCAATTAATGCGAAGGAAAATATGAAGGTGAAAATAATTAGGCACTAATTCCGGAACGGAAAGAGATTAATTATTATGAAATACCTAGTTTCATCATCATCCTAGATATTAGAAGTTTAGCTAGCCATGAAAATTAAAACCAACAAATTCAAAATTAAAACTACTAATAATAATTGCATGAAATAAGAACAATAATTAAAAAGAGAATTTCTATTAAAATAAAAGAAAGTTACAAATACTCCCTGACACTAGTACCACGCATGAACAGAATAAGAGGAAAAACAAAGCTCTCAATTGCTAAATAACTCTCTCACTTCTATACCAGCGAAAAACTAAGGAAAAGAAAATAACAAGTGATGCCATTCTCTCTAAAACAAGAGACCTATTTATAGGGAAAATAAATTTGTGCCCTAAAATTAGATTCATTGAACTTGGTCACTTTTGTTTTCTTTTTATTCTCCTCTTTCCTTCTGAACTTCAATCTCTACATAGTAATCTCCCAAGAGTCCTTTTCCATCCTTAAAAGCTGCAACAATTATCTTTTACTTGTTCACCAAGATAAATAAGATAAATCCTACAAAATAAAATAAAATGCATTAATTAAATAAAATAAACATATAAAATAATAAATATGGGAATAATAAAATGTATAAAAAAATGTGTCTATCATGAGACTTTAACTTTATATCTCAGCACGCTCTCTCAATTTTAATTGGATGACGTGGAGCATGTGGATTGTTGGATCTGCACATGAATAGTACCTGCTCTCTGATACCATATTAAATCACATATAATGTTTATAACTGAATATTATTTGACTAGAATTCAAGCAATGTTATATTTTACTTCAACCATCATATTCGATACATATATATAGAAGGAATCCTATAACTAATGATAAACACTAACACTGGATAAATCTTAGCACAATACAAAGAGATAATAACTAATTTATTATCTTAGGTATTCTTATTCTTAATAATTGTAAACTTGACAAATACAGATCGAATCACAAAGATTATATTAATTTTAAATATCCTTAATTTATATTTCAGGTAAATTAAAAATAAAAATAGTGGAGATGATTAATAACTAAATAATACAAACTAATTATTAATAATGAAAAATATTAATAAAAAAAACTACCTAGGAATTCGAATCTATTAAATACTAATATAATAAATAATTTCTTATTTTTCGAACTAATTCCTAATTTTGTTTTCCCTCCTTTTAAAAATAATGGTTCATATAATTAATACGGGCAAACCATAAATTATAAAAAATTCATAAATTAACTACTCCCCCGTCCCAAATTAATTGTTCAGTTTTGACTTTTTAAAGTCAAATTGACCATTTTTAAAACTAATCTTTTTATTATTTCTGCTAAAATATAGGTGAAGAGATTATAACCAAAAGAAAGTATATACAATTTATTACTAACTCCAATTTTTATAATTTTAGAAATATATTTATGTATGCTTAATTATTAATTCTAAAAATAGTCAATTTGACTTAAAAAAGTCAAAACTGAGCAATTAATTTGGGACGGAGGGAGTATTATTTATCAAACCTCTTAATTAATATAAGAATCATACACACACACACACACACATACACACACATATATATATATATATGAATTTTGCACGAAGATAAATATGAAGGCGAAAACAATTAAGTATTAATATCGGAATGTAAAAAAAATATTATTTATGAAATATATATCTAGTTTCATCATCATCCTAGGTATAATAATTTAGCTAGCCATGCGATTCAAAATACAAAATAATAAATTATTATTACTATTAATTGCATGAATAAAAATTAAACTACAATTATTAGTATTATATAATACACTAACACATGAGTTCTAATAAAAGGAAACACTTATGTACTATATATAAGCATGTTACTGTAATTGTGTAAAGAATGAATATTACTAACGCATTAGAGAGAGGAAACTAAATGAAAATATAAGAAACTTCATAATCAATTTAACATTAAAGTAAATTAAAGATATCACCCAATCTTGTTCCTGCCACTTGCAATAACGGATGTGAAGGGATGAAAAGTAAAAAAAATACCAACTCCCTCTTTCTTAAAACAAAAGACCTGTTTATACATAAAAATTATTTGTGACCTAATACAAATACAAATAGGGAGCTAATATTTTCGCAGGATTTTTTGATAGTTCCACATGTGGGGTCCACAGTCCAACTCAAGTAGACACACTTGTAGTAGCTTAACCATGATAAAAAGCAGCTATTCCAAATTTACCCTCAATTAATATATCCAAGAATTTAAAACACCCAAGGTCACCTGGTAACTCAGATCAGGTCAACTAATACATTCATTAGTTTATTCTATTTGCTTTGTCGTGCTTTCTTATCCGCACGGACTCAGATCAACACTTTGAGAAAAATCATCTTTGCCATTGGTACTATAAGAAAGAATAAATATGGATCATAAGTATAACAAATTTAATAACAGTTTATTACAAATTTTATGATTTTTGTTCAAAAAAATTTAATTTTTAAAGTCAGAAAACAAACCAATAAAACTAGAAAAAAGTTAGAAAACAAACCAGTACAATTAAATTTTTATGGTTTGTTTTCTGACTTTTTTCTAGTTTTATTGGTTTGTTTTCTGACTTTAAAAATTAAATGTTTTAAAAGTAATTAAAAAATTAAACAAACCAGTACAACTAGAAAAATTAAATTTTTATGGTTTGTTTTCTGACTTTTTTCTAGTTTTATTGTTTTGTTTTCTGACTTTAAAAATTAAATGTTTAAAAAGTAATTAAAAATTAAACAAACCAGTACAACTAGAAAAATTAAATTTTTATGGTTTGTTTTCTGACTTTTTTCTAGTTTTATTGATTTGTTTTCTGACTTTAAAAATTAAATGTTTTAAAAGTAATTAAAAAATTAAACAAACTAGTACAACTAGAAAAATTAAATTTTTATGGTTTGTTTTCTGACTTTTTCTAGTTTTATTGGTTTGTTTTCTGACTTTAAAAATTAAATATTTTTGAACAAAAACCATAAAATTTGTAATAAACTGTTATTAAATTTGTTATACTTATGATCCATATTTATTCTTTCTTATAGTACCAATGGCAAAGATAATTTTTATCAAAGTGTTGATCTGAGTCCATGCGGATAAGAAAGCACAACAAAGCAAATAGAATAAACTAATGAATGTATTAGTTGAGCTGATCTGAGTTACTGCAGGTGACCTTGGGTGCTTTAAATTCTTGGATGTATTAATTGAGGGTAAATTTGGAATAGCTGCTTTTTATCATGGTTAAGCTACTGCAGGTGTGTCTACTTGAATTGGACTGTGGACCCCACATGTGGAACTATCAAAAAACCCTGCGGAAATATCAGCTCCCTACAAATATATTAAACTTGATCTCTTTTATTCTCTTATTCTTTGAGCTCCTTCTTCACTACAACTTTTTCATGATAACATCCAAGAGTCCTACTGCCGAGGAAGACATTGGTCAGGACCGACTTCGACTGCAGTGATGCTTTCAACAGCTTTACACCCTAATCATAAAGTTCACATATAAATTAAAACCAAATTTGAAATAATTAGTAATTATTCATACAAGTCTAAAGAAATTTTTTTTTTGAAAGCTCCACTTTTTGGAAATAGAGTATAATTTCATAACCAAGTACATCATCACCTATTACAATATCAAGAATTAATCAAACCTCACTAAAGGAAGAAAAAATAAATTCACAACCAAACAAACAATCAATTAAACCATACTCAAGCAAACCTCACTAAAGGAAGAAGAAATAAACTCACAACCTGAGACCTAAAAGTTGTTAGCATGATATATATTGTTGGGCCCTTCATCTAATAGCTTAAACTTTTAGATGAGTTGGTTACTTAACATGGTATCAGAACTCTGGGTGTGCAAGGTCACAATTATCTTTATATTAATTTAATAGTGCAAATCCACTTTAATTTTTTTCTTCTCTATAAAAAATTGCATTTGAGGGAGAGTGTTAGCATTATATATATTGTTGGGTCCTCCATCTAATAGCTTAAGCTTTTAGATTAAAATTTATATATATAGTATGTACACAACAAATGCAACTAGTTGCTAGACTAATACAACTATTTTTCGTGTCTTGACAATGTAGAAATTATAGAGAAAATTATACTAAATGGAATTGAGTTACTTACATAATTTAATTGTTTATATATAGACATGCATAGCTTAACTTGTACACCATACAACTTGTATACGTAATATCGATATACCTAACATAAATTTATCCAAGTCAAAAAAAATAACATAAATTTATCGAATATAAATATTCCAACTATATACAATAATTAATAACTGATATAATATATTCTAATAGACTAAAAATTAGACCAATTTGCAACTACATGGAGTCATGTGGATCAGCATGATCAATTAATGAAAGAAAAATTGAATCAATGCAAGATAGTACGTATCAAACTTGTGCATATGTACCTTAGCCATGTCCAAATTGACAACCTTTTCCTCAAGAGAACCAACTTCTTTCACATTGAACTTAGCAAGCAAAGTAATACTGGAAATAGTAGACATAGGCTGCACCACCAAATCATCCATCACCATATAAGTCACCACCCCCTTCACAAATCCACCATCTCCACCAGTCGACCCTCCATCTGCACCGAGGCGCCACCCAGAAAAGTCACCTCACTCGTCATACGTCCCCGGCAACTAGGACAAACATTTCCAGAACAATCAGTCACATAAAAATGTGAATAACCAGAATTGCAACTATAATACTTTTTCACATCTGGCACATGTATCATTTAGGGACAGAAGAGGAACTTGTGTGGGTGCCTTTGGCTTCAAAAGAGAGTCTTTGTTTTGGTTTGGTTGAATTTAGTCATTGCTTAATGTTTCGATGCTCTCGTAAAGATTTGAGAGGCACCCCACCATTCCTTGTTTGGTTAGAAGCCTAACAATAGTACCAACAGGCAAAGAGAGGATGTTGAAGAGAAAATCAACCACTTCTTTGCTTGCTTCTGCAAATAGGACTTTGTTGTTTTTCTTGTCAATAAGAAGCTTCATGCTCATCACTTGGGATTCTGCTGCCATTTTTTTCTCTCTCGTGTATTTCTTTAGCTTGTGAAGTTTTGTGTTTTTGTTACTAGGATAAACATCTATATATATATAGATGTTGGATAATTTCAAATTGATCTTAAGATTCTATCACTTGAAATTCTGGTCTTATAATATATAATATATAAAGGGAGACGATATTTCCACACGCTTTTTTTATATTTCCACACTATGGTTCCCACAAATTTGTTAAGTTTATTTTTTATGTCCAATTTACCGTTCTTGAACCCATACCTCTCTCTCTCTCGTCCTCTCATTTCTCTCTTCCTCTCTTCCTCTCTCTTCCCCTTCACAACCCAGTTCAATCAATCCAAATCCAAAACTAACAAATCAAAACCATATCTACATTCAAATCCGGTTGTTCAATCAATCCAAATTCCTTCCATCAAACAAATCAATCCAAATCCAAAACAAACAAATCAAAACCATATCTAAATCCAAATCTGGTTCAAGAAAAAATTCCCAGTTGCCCTCACCTCATTTTCGCAATCATAGTCATTCAGGTGCAGAATCGAAGAAGGGAGAGGAAGAAAGGTGAAAAGGAGGGTGAAATTAACTAGGGAAAAAGATAGAGAGAAGGGAGAGTGAAAAACCTAGAGAGAGAGAGTCATGGTGGGTCTCCGCCTCTCCTCTTTTGGTTCCTCCTATTTCCTTAAACCCAACTGTGCATAGCAAGCAAACAAATCAATTCAGAGTATTTTTTCTCTCTCTCTTCTTTCCCTCTCTACAAGCTTAAGCTTTGGGCTTGCAAATTTGGGTCCTTTTCTTATTTCTCTATCTACAAGTATGAATTTTGACGTGAGAAAATTGTTAGGGAGAATATGATTTTGATTTCCATTTATCTGTAGATCGGATTTTTTTTGAACAACCAGATTTGGGTTTAGATATGGTTTTGGTTTGTTTATTTTGGATTTGGATTGATTTGTTTGATTGAAGAAATTTTTAGATCGAGTTGTGCAGGGAAGGGAGAGGGAGAGAGAGAAACAGAGAATTGTTTCGAGGGGTAAATTGAATATAAAAAATAATGTTAACAAATATGTGAGGACCACAGTATAAAAATATAAAAATATCGTGTAGATTTATCAGCTCCCTCCCTGTATAAATACTTATGAGTTAAGTTCTCTTAAATGTTAAGTCTTAATTCTAGTGGACGATGTATTGGTCAGCCCCTTTTTGTATTGTTCATGTCAAAAGTCTGCATATAAAGACTCTATAATTGAAAGCTTTCTTAAGGAATAAGAGCTATCACGTTGGCCTAAGAACTTTTACACGGTTAAGTAATTCAAATCAACCTTAATTTGTTATCGGCATTGGCCTTGCATGTTGCTCTATAAATACAAGCTCACTAACCGGTGTGAAGTACAGGCACCATGAATAAGAAGGATTTATTACGTTAATTATTAAGATAATTAATTAAATATAGGATAATTAATTAAGAGTTTTGTTTGTTAATGTTTTATATATTCTGTTATAATTCAATTTTAGGTTGTCAATTTTAGGAATTAGAAATAAGGGCCTTTAGAGTTCCATTTGTTTCTAAGGGCCTTTAGAGTTCCATTTGTTATTGTTGTGATGATTGAATTTTTGTCCAATGGTAGACTTTAACCGGTGAACTTGCCCAGTAAACACTCTTTACCACGCGATGGTCTTTGTTTGTTAATCTTGGTTTCAAGAAAGGGTGGTATTTCTATTCTACTAAATAGCATTATCCCTTTTATAAAATTAGAAAGAAATTTTGATTTTTTCTTTGTTGATTTTATTTTGTTTTAATCCATCATGAAAGTTCTAAATTTTAGTATAAAAAATTATAATTGATATAAACTAACTAAAAATTACTGCTAATTGTCATATTTTTTGAATTTTGAGATTTTATTAATTGTAATTAAACCTGATTCTAATTGCAAAACCGGATTCTTTTAGTCAAGAAGTTTAAATATGCAGCCAGGTGATAAGAACAAATCTGAGACTATATTAGTTCTACATTTTTCAGTAACTATATATCTAAAATGAATTGAAAGTGAATTGAGTATTATTAATGGACAATTAAGGGGTCATATAAGAAAACCAAGACTTGTCACATTTATTATGAGACGAGCAAAACAATTTAAAACAGAAGGCATAAAATTAAGAAATGAAGGCCATAATTAATTTAGTAGTTGATAAACATGTCTTCAACAAAAACCACAGTTGATCATGTTATACTTCAATTCAAAACATAACAATAACCCAAAAAGATACAGCAGAGTGAATAGTCTTTAAGCCACCCTAGCTACTGCCGAGGAAGACATTGGTCAGGACCGACTTCGACTGCAGTGATGCTTTCAACAGCTTCACACCCTAATCACAAAGTTCATAGATAAATTAAACCCAAATTTGAAATAATTAGTCATTATTCATACAAGTCTAAAAAAAATTGAAATATATATATATATATATACACACACACACACACATGTATATAGTACATACACAACAAACAACAAATGCAACTGGTTGCTATACTAATACAACTATTTTTCGTGTCTTGGTAATGTAGAAAAATTATAGAGAAAATTATACTAAATGGTATTGAGTTACTTACATAATATAATTGTTTTTATATATAGACATGCATCGCTTAACTTGTACAACATACACTTTGTATACGTAATATCGATATACCTAACATAAATTTATCGAATATAAATATTCCAACTATATACAATAATAACTGATATAATATATTCCAATAGACTAAAAATTATACCAATTTGCAACATCATGGAGTCATGTGGATCAGCATGATCAACTAATTCTAAGAAAAATTGAATCAATGCAAGATAGTACGTATCAAACATATGCATATGTACCTTATCCATGTCCAAATTGATAATCTTTTCCTCAAGAGAACCAACTTCTTTCACATTGAACTTATTAAGCAAAGTAATACTGGAAATAGTAGACATAGGCTGCACCACCAAATCATCCATCACCATATAAGTCACCACCCCCTTCACAAATCCACCATCTCTACCAGCCGACCCCCCCATCTGCACCGAGGCGCCACCCAGAAAAGTCATCTCACTCCTCATACGTCCCTGGCAACTAGGACAAACAGTTCCAGAACAATCAGTCACATTTGAACAATTATTTTGACACCTAAAATACTTTTTCACATTTGGCACATCATTTAAGGACAAAAGGGGAACTTGTGTAGGTGCCTTGAGATTCAAAAGAGAGTCTTTGTTTTGGTTTGGTTGAATGTAGTCATTGCTTAATGTTTCGATGCTCTCGTAAAGATTTGAGAGGCACCCCACCATTCCTTGTTTGGTTAGAAGCCTAACAATAGTACCGACAGGCAAAGAGAGGATGTTGAAGAGAAAATCAACCACTTCTTTGCTTGCTTCTGCAAATAGGACTTTGTTGTTTTTCTTGTCAATAAGAAGTTTCACGCTCACTTGGGATTGTGCAGCCATTTTGTCGTTTTTGTTTTGTGTATTGGTTTTGCTTGTGCAATTTGTACGTGTTTGAGTAGGAATGATATATATTGCATGTATTTATAGGGCACGCAAATATTGATTAAGGAGTATTTTGCATGCTTATACTCCCTCCGTTCCGGAATAAATTTTTTTTTAATTATTTTAAGTAGTCTCAAGTTAAATGTCTATTTATCTTAAATAATCTATTTTTACAATAATTTACCCATAATACACTTAGTATTAATTATCATATTTCAATTTTCTATCTATATTTATGGAACATCACTAGTTATGTACAGGAAATTATAATTCGAATTTAAATTAAACAATTTTGTCATATTATTATCTTTCTTAATATGCGCAAAAAATCAGTCATAATTTTTATCCTTGGACGGATGGAATATTAATTATTTTGTGTCTTTTGGCTTCACGATGATAGCTTATTAAACTTCGTTTACCGCTGGCCATTTAAGAGTTCGTGTAGTGTGTTGGGAATGAGCAATACTAAGGATTACTCGGCTGATAACCATAGAGAATTTAGAAGGACAAAGGAAACAAATGTTGCCTTCATTCATTTCTATACACGTTTATATATATATATATATATATATATATATATATATATATGGAATTTCTTAACATGTGCCCTAAGGGCACATGCTAAACACACAGTTCAAGGGTATATTTTCTTGAATTGCGTGTATATTTCCTTGATTTCTGCATTAGCACCAAGTACAAAGGAATATGCACACAGTTCAAGAGAATAAACTCTTGAATTGTGTGCTTAGCATGTGCCCTTAGAGCACATGTTAAGAGGACCCTATATATATATATAGGGTCGGTCCAAATTTTTTAGGGGCCTCAAGGCAAATCTTAAATTGAGGTCTTTTTTTTTTAACTATTCAATACTAAATTAAATTAATATCTATGATTTTTTAAAATTAGAATTTCATTTTTCTTGCTCTTTTAGATGCAAAATTATTGATCAAACTTTTATAATCAATTTTCTTTAACATATTTTTTTCAATTGATAAAATCGCTAATCCACTTAATCTTTCTTGGGACATAGTCGATCTTAAGTAAGATTTTATCAATTTTAATTTTGAAAAAATTCTTTCTGCAGAAGCAACTGTTACAAGAATTGTTAATAAAATTCTATATGCGATGCATGCATTTGGAAAAGATTCTAGCTTTTTTATATAATTCAGAATGTCAACTGGAGTGTTCTTCTTTTCTTCTGTTTGTATAACTTCTCTTAAAAATTTTAATTCCAAAAATAAATCTAAACCATCAATATCAATGAAATTTTTATATGTGAGAGCATTTTCGAGATAAAGACATTTATCATGCAAGCTATCATCATCAAATGATTTTAATTTTTCAAAACTAAATAGAAAACCAAAAAGTTCTTCATACAAATGAAACTGTTCAAACCTTTGCTCAATTGAGGAAATAGCTCGATCAACTATAAATAAGAAATAATCAATTCTAAAAGATTCTTCAACAGATTGTGTTATCTCATGATCAACATTTTTATCAAAGTATTTTTTCCTACGAATTACACGTTTTTCTTGAAAAATCGGTTCAATTTCCAATTCTTTAGCATTCTCTATTGCCGAATTCAACTCATAGCAGTTGTAAATCCAATTTCTCTATAATTTTTTAAAAAATCTATAAGAGTTTGTAATTGATTTATAGCCACATCAATATGCATATCTTTTGATTGTAAAATTTTACCAACTGAATTGACCGCAAATAGCACATCATACCAAATAGTCAAGCTCAATAAGAACTCAAAATCCCCAAACTCATATTTTGCTAAAGAGTTAGCTTCACTTCTTGTTTTAGAATCTTGATCACTACTTTTTGCCAACTCTAATCAATCACTCATATTTTGCCAACTTCTTGTTCATTTGTGGAACTTTCACCTAATTTTTCTGTGATATTTTTTTTATTATTAGTAACAAATTTTTCAAGAGCTCCCTTTTGGGATTCAATTAATTTTTCTACTCTTTTTTTTTGAAGTTTTTGATACCCAGATTCATATTTTCGAGGACCTATATAGTGCTTAAAAAAACAAGATACAAGCCAAAAAATAAATAACAAACAGATACTTTCCAACCAATGAACCAAAAAATAAATAACAACAGTCAACAGATAATTCTCAGCCAAAAAATAAATAACAGAACTTTTCCAACCAAAACAAGTAACAATAGTACCTAATTAACAAGTAAAATTTAATAAAATTCAAATAGAAAAGTATAAAACAATAGAACCTGATTATGCTGATTTAGTGATCTATTCTTTTCTTTTTCACTTCCGCACCCAAGAGCAACAAGACAGATATTTATTTATAGAAAAGGATTCGATGAAGCCGTTAGACACATATGATATTTCCGACCTGATCAAGGCATGGTCTGCTAAGGAACCACAAGGGAGTCACCCAACGAAGAAATGATGTGCAACTTCAGATTCTTCAGTTCCCAATGAAAGCAGATATCACAAGTTATGGGCAACAATATTCTAGTAAGGATTTTAGAGAACCAAGAATGGTCAACATGCATGTTGCTTTTAGCTGAGTGTGTCACCTTAATATATGAAAGTAAGCAAATATGGACATCAACATATTTTAGACAATGGAATCATTGAATGGGAATTATACTATTTAATATAAATGTTCAGCATACACTTTAATGCATAACATATTCAATAATTAACGGTAATGGAAACATAATTATATGCCCAAGATATAGAAAGAAGTATGGAGGGAATATTTTAACTTAGTGGGGTGCATTAGTCCAAGAAAGTATAACATTATATAATGGAATGAATGTATTGCCTGGTCAAAAAAAATTGGACCTTTTTAGTTGGACTCTATTATTAAAATTTTGGGGCTTTTTAATTTTGGGGGCCTCTTAATTTTGGGGGCCTTAAGCCATTGCTTAATTGGCTTAACACCAGAGCCGGCCCTGTATATATATACATATACATATATCAAAAATGGGTACCAATCCACAGCAAACGGTTGTCGGGGAACTAATTTTGTCCTTGCCGCTACAGGCTGTAGCGGCAGCAGTGTTTGACTTTTGTTGGCTTATCTGCCGCTACAGGCTGTAGCGGCAGGGAGATTTTTTTTTTTTTACGGCAAAGGTAAATTGGCTTACAATAGGTATCAGTTTTTTGGTCTCCTAATCTTTATGTACTTCCATACTCAACTCAACAACTCAACAACTCAACTGTTATTTATTATCATAAAGTATTTTATAAAAATATACAAAATTTTAATTTCCTCCAATATATTAAAAACTTATAGATATATTTTTTTTGAGTTAATTTATGAAATACTAAAATATAAAATAGTATAATATTAATATATACTATTTATTATTATATTTGTTACTTTTAATATTTTATATTTTAGTATTTCATAAATTAACTTAAAAATAAAATATATCTATAAGTTTTTAATATATTGGAGGAAATTAAAATTTTATATATTTTTATAATATACTTTATGATAATAAATGACAGTTGGGTATAGAAGTACATAAAGATTAGGAGACCAAAAAACTGATACCTATTGTAAGCCAATTTACCTTTGCCGTAAAAAAAAAAAAAAAAAATCCTTCCCTGCCGCTACAGCCTGTAGCGGCAGATAAGCCAACAAAGCAAACACTATTGCCGCTACAGCCTGTAGCGGCAAGGACAAAATTGGTTGCCACAGCAACCATTTGCTGTGGATTGGTACCCATCAAAAATAATTATAGAGTTAGTGATAAGGGTAAATATTGATGTTAAAAACTAACAAACTTTTACTTCACCTTAAACTTTAAACTGAAGAGAAAAAAATTGTCCATTAATATATATATTTGGTCTTATAATATATAAATACTTAAAAGAGTTAAGTTCTCTTAAATGTTAAGGCTTAATTCTATTGGACCATGTATTGGTCATCCCTTTTTTGTATTGTTCATGTCAAAAGTCTGCATATATAAAGACTATAATTGAAAGCTTTCTTAAGGAATCACGTGGGCCTAAGAACTTTTACACGGTTAAGTAATTCAAATCAACTTTACTTTGTTATCGGCATTGGCCTGCATGTTGCTCTATAAATCCAAGCACACTAACCCGTGTGAAGCACGGAAACCATGAATAAGAAGGATTTATTACGTTAATTATTAAGATAATTAATTAAATATAGGATAAATATTTAATTAAGATTTTAAGAAAATAGTTGTAGTTATTAAATATTTATTTAAATAATAAATTGTTGAATTATATATTGTAGATTTTTTCGATCGATCAATTATTAAGATAAACATTTGTATAGAGTGTAGATTTATTTAATTATGATTATGAGAAAATAAAATTTGTAATGAAATTTTATATTAGTGTTTAATTACATTGACAAAATTTGCTTGAAATGCTAGTCCGAATAGAAGTGTGATACTTAAGTTATAATAAATTTTAATTTAGTTATGACAAATAATTAGTAATGAAACCACTATAATTTTATTGACTATTGAAAAAGAGCAACACTTATTTTAATTAAATTATTTTTTCTTATTTCTATATGGGCTTGTGGCCTAGATTTTAGCCTACAATATTTTGTTAAATTAAAGTTGGGCTAAACCCTAGAGAGATGAACTCTAAGGAGGCCGAACCTTAGGGAGGCCGAATCCTAGGTTCGTGCTTCCTTTGATTTTCTTTCGCTTGTCGTCTTTGCCTTTCTTGCTCGATTTTCATTATTTTCTCGTGATTTTTGGCACTGTAATCAGCTCATCTTGTTAAGGAGGTTTCAAGAAAAATCATTCATAAATTCTCATGGATTTCTTGTCTCTTTCCTTGGTTTCAATATCGTTGCTCTGTCATTGCACTGCTCAAGGCTCGTTCGACATGACATTCGGCAATATAAAGAGGTGTGCCCCCTATATCCCTAGGGTGGCCGAATCCTAGGGTGAGTAGGGAGTCACCCCGGTTTTCTTGTTCTTCTTCCGTTCGTTTCCTTTGTTTTGTCCTTGTTTCGTTCCGATAGCTCAAATTAAGTTGAATCGAAAAAGTTGTTGTCAAAGTTTGTCAGAAGGTGGGACCGTCTAGGGGTGGCCGAACCGGGCCAAAACCCATACGTGCTCCCTCTTTTGTTCATTTATTGTCCGTCTTGTTCATTTATTTTTGACCTTTTCATTTTGATTTAATTTTTTAAATTACATATGAACCCTAATTTATACTTTTACCCACATCAAACATAAGGACTTTGGCCCACAATTTCAAACATAAGGTAATTAAGTAAGTTACAGTGATTGCTTACCTTACCTTACCTTGAAAGAAAACCAACATTTTATCTCATTATGCCTGAAGGCATGCATGCGTATAATTATGTTAAAAGTAGTAGTTATCATTTCTAGAATAAAGAAACTTACACCATATCAGTACCAACCATATCAGTACCAAAACAATTCGAAACAAAAAAGTTACAATAAAAGATAAACCCAAACTATGGCCGATAATTAACATATCTTCAACAAAATAACACTCCATTTTCAACTTCTCACAAAACAAATTACCCAAAACACATATCAACATTGATATTTATGCCACCATGCTGTCGATCGAGGAAGACATTGGTAAGGACCATATTTGTCTGCAGTGATGCTTTCAACAACTTCAAAGGTTGATTATCAACAAAAACAAATTAATAAAAGAGTTAAATTTACTTTGTATTTCCAAGTTTATCCCACTTTACACATTGTATCCTATACTTCAAAACGTGATACTTTACATCCCGTACTTTTAGCGAATCGGCACATAACACTCTTTGACCCAAAATTCGTCACTAAAAAGTGACGGAAAAGTGTCGGATTTTGGACTTTTAACGATGAATTTTAGGTCAGAGGATGTTATGTGCCGGTTCGCTAAAAGTGTGGGATACAAAGTATCACGTTTTGAAGTATAAGATGCAATGTGCAAAATGGGGTATACTTGGGAGATACAAAACTGCATTTAACTCTTAATAAAATCATAATCATGATGGGGAATGATTAGTAATTATGTTGATTCTATATACTTTGGAGCTAGGAGTGTTTTACTAGGGGGAGTACGTAGGTTATTGAAATAAAAATGATAATGAACAAAAGATTATATTTTATTTTTATCATCTATATCAAATCTTTTACTTGAATAAGAAAGGTATATATGTAGCTAATAGACTAAAAACTACTACTAGATTGAACTACAAAGTAAAGAATTTCTTAAGAAATTTAAACGTGAGGAGTGATGAAGTAACCCAAAAAATAAAACAAGGATAAACTATTCAACACAAAAATAATTCCATTCAAAATAATTTATACTTCATATGCACCTTAGCCATGTCCAAACTGACAACTTAATTTAGTGTAGGTATAACGACCCCGAATCCGGGTCACCTTGACCCCGGGTTCGGTTCGTCACGATACTACATAAACAATACAATTCTTACAACATAAATGTAATCTCTATAATATTACAATACATCTTAATCTACTCTCAGGTTTTCTAACCTTTAATCGTACACATCATTCTAAATTAGAGTATACAATACATCAGCTTGTAAATAATACTACAATATTAAAATAATATAATATCGCATGTAACAATTCGAATTCCCAGATTAATATTTAAAATAAAGATTTTACTCAAATAATTTTTTTTATTTTAATAGGTTATTTTATTATACTGCATATGTGATACGTGCGGTGTAATGTTAATATGTTTGTGATGTAATGAATATATTTGGATATATATATATATATATATATATATATATTAAATACGTATGAGTTGTTAGAAACAAATTGTGAGATAAAGAAAAAGGAAATAATTGATTTAAGTATACCAAATTAGTGTATACTTTGAATGAATTAAAATTTATGTCATTAAATTATTTTAATATGATAAAATGATTCCATTAAATAAATTAATTTTATTTATTAAGTAGCATTTATTTTATGGAAAGAAAATAAGAGATATAATATATATGTATAATATATTATATATATTATGTAATGTGTAATATATACAATATGTTATTTATGTTATGTAATAAATAATATGTAATATGTATTATTTATATTATATAATATAGTACATTAGTGAGTAACCCGCAAGGAAGAACAAATCAGCTAAGTTAGAAGCTTAAGTCGGAGAGATAAATTGTATATTAATAAATATATGACTTCCATTTTTGGAACGAAGGAGATGATTAAATTTAATTATACAAAATTAGTTGTATGTATTGAATAAATGAATTTAAATAATTAATTGAATATTAATTATTTTAATATATTTGAATATAGTGGGTTCGTCACACTAAATATGTTATCTTATTAAATGGATTTATTCCGTTTAATTAAGGAAATAATTTTTGTAATTATTGTGTGACATTACGCGATAGGTACGGAAGGTATACTAAAACAAAAATAAGCATGAGTTGTATGTAAATAAATTATAAAGGAATAATTAAATTTAAGTATACACAATTGTATACGTTAAATAAAATGAATTAAAATAATTTATGATTTTAATATATTACATTAAATATTTTATCTAATGTATTAATTTTGGATTGATTATGTAACATTATGTTAATACATAATGGAATAAATGTTATATGTGTAATATATATTACGTATGTACCATATGTATGTATATATATAATAAGTGCAATGTATTATGTGTATTATATATGATATACTATTGTATGCAACATTAAAGAGATAAGTAGCTGAGAAGTTTAAAAGAGAAAAGCTAAGTCAGTTTAATTAAAAAGCATGAGCTGGGTTGTCTTTTTAATTTGGGTAACCTTCAAGTAAGAGAGAGAAGCAGGGGCGGTCTGAAAACTCATTCGTAAGGAGCAAGCAAAAGTTTTGGGGAGCAAGGAAAAATGTTTAAAAAAAAAAAAAAAAACCCAGCTGCTCGGTAGATGAGACAAGGGAAGTAGGAGGTGGCGACTTGGGAGAAGGAATCGTGTGATCCAAGTGTTGTGGAGAGCAAGAAAATTGTGTAGCCTTCAAGGAATAAGGACTATAAAAGCTTCGGCACCCTTCCTTTCTTCCTCACTGTCTAGGTGAACCAACCCCTGCACCTTTCAATTCGGCTGAAGCAACCCATCTCAAACCAAACCTATTTCAATTCAATAAGCATACAAAGATCAAATATTGGAAACCAAAGGTAATCATCTAAATTTTTTTTAAATATAGCCCAGACATATATTTTTGCAAAAACAGTTACCAAATGTTAATAAAGTCAAGTAATTTTATGGATTGACTTGATCTGATATGGGAATTGAATATGCAAAGATTGAAAGTTAGTTTTCAAAAATAATTGATTATGCGAAATTGGGTTTGTTGCAAAAACAGTTAGGTTATGTAAGTTTTATATAAAAATCAGATGGTATGTTATATTGTTCTAATATGGGTATAATATATGACTGGAAATTAGTTATAGCA
Source organism: Aralia elata (assembly GCA_034770075.1). Lineage (NCBI taxonomy): Eukaryota > Viridiplantae > Streptophyta > Magnoliopsida > Apiales > Araliaceae > Aralia > Aralia elata. Next base: position 19,995,002 of record CM068382.1, read on the forward strand.
TGTGATGAAATTAGTTTTGCTAGATTAAAAAGTTATATTGCAATCAAGTTTGGAAATGTAAAGTTAGTAAGTTAAATTGTTAAGATATATATGTTCATGTATGTTTTTTTTCTTTGAATTAGATTCTTGTGAATTGAATTAGAGCCATGGAGATTAGCGTGATTGTGCGGAGTAAAAAGGTTGGCAAAAATGGAATAAAAACATAAACCAATTATGTCAAGCCAAGGTTTTTAAAAGAGAAGTAATGACTCTGGAAAGTCTGACTAAATGTGTGTCTAATGTGATTACTTGAAATGTATATGCGTATATAAGCTTGTTATTCATGGTTAATGAATATTTATACATAAATAACTGTGTAGGATATTTGAAGTAAAGTTAAGCGATAAACGTAATCTACGCAAGAGGCAAGAATCGCAATCCTATGCATTACTTTTATAAATATACGTGAGGAGCTTTGATATTGCAAGTGTCTTAAACTCGTTTCCATTTGAGCAAGCATTTGGATCTTATTTATTTTTGAGCAAGTTTCATTCATTAAATCCAAGTTTTCTATATTACCTTCGAGGTTTATATTGATAAGTTATGTTAAGAGGCATGTTTTTCGTTCTTATATGAACTGTTTAAACAACCAGTCTAAGCCTTTGTTACGGCTAGACTAATGTCCTTTCTCATTTGCAAGTCTTTACACATTATTGATGTTAGGTAGAGCTGTCCAACTGAATCGTTTTAGTTTGGACTCAAGTCTGAGTATGAACTACCCTTATTTGGGAAATGTTTTATGCGCCAAAGGCGGATGATGAACGCAAATGTCGTTCCAGTAGCTAGTGTTGATCAACGCAGGGCATAACGGGCTGATCACCCACCGTGCCCGTAAGTCAGTCGGTTTACAGATGAATTTCTGTTTAAACCTTATCATAAATTTGAAAATAGACGTTCTTGGTCTTTTGACCACTCAGCATTTGTTGTCAGTATGTTGTTTCGAAAATATAAACGATTTGAGAAGTTATTCAGAATTATTACAGTTGCTTCACAACTATTGATTCGTTGTAGAAGTATATCTCAAAGAAAACATTTACTCCCTGTACACGATGTTTATTAATTATTGTTACTTGCTGAGCAATCGAATGCTCATTCTTGCTTTGAAATTAAATGTTTTCAGCTAAGCAGGAACGTGTCGAAGGGCCCGACAAGGACAAGGGCAAAGGAAAACTATATGAGTAGTTGAAGGACGTTATTTGTAATAATTATAGTTTTGTTGAGATAATACATTATATATTATGTAATGAAGTACTTAAAGGTCTTCGTACCTGGGATAGACAACTCTGATGTAATCTTTTTAATTATTTATTATTATAAGCAGTTTGAATGAGTGGATCGTGTAGCACCAAGTACGGGTTTCAAGTACCCGGATTTGGGGGCGTCACAAGGTGGTATCAGAGCTGTAGGTTAGAAACCTTAGGTAGGGACACCTTAGGCTATAACCTAGGCTAGGTAGACGCGCTAGAAAATAAATAACTCAAATAGAGTTTAAAGGAGATGAATTGCGGAAATTCATCGTAAAACGAATTAAAAAGTAACTTAAATAAAACTATTATTTGTTGTGTGTATATAATATGTATTATGTACTAATCAGAGATAAATTGCATGTAGATGGTAGACAAAAAGGAATTAGGAGATTCTCAGATCGTGAGCGAGGAGTCGACCACTTCCCTAGAGACAATATTCAGGCCAATAGCTAAAGTAGAAGCTCACATTGAAAGTGACTTTGAAGAGGTGATCATTTTGGAGAAGATAGTATCGGAACCAGTATTAGTAGTATTAATAAATAGTTATTCGGACACGGAAGTTGGGGCTGATCAGGCATCAATGGAAGTGCAGAATCAAAAAAAAAAAAAACAAGGTGTTTTCTCTGGAGAAATTATGAAAAATAGAAAGACTGTTAAACAGTCAATTATTATAGGCATTCATTGAAATAATAGAAGGGCAAGATAAGCTAAAAGTCCAAATCGATAAAATGGGAGTCGAATGCGGCGTACCGTATGAAACTTCAAGTAGGAAAGGGAAAATAAAGTTAAACGACAGCGATCCAGGAACTTCTGGAAATAACCAAGGAAACTTTAGAAAGAAAGGAAAATATACAAACTGTGGGAATTATCATCAAGGTATATGCAGGAAAGGGAAACCGATATGTGGACAAGAGGGACATGTTTCTCCTTATTGTCCTAACCCAGAGAAAAAGCATGTTTCGTTTGTGGATCGTTAAAACATCTAACGAAAGATTGTCCTAATGAGAAGGATTATATTCTATGAAGAGAACGTATTAACAATGTGTATATGAATATGAATATGTGTGTAATGTTTTAATCTCAAACTTTTGTATAAGTTTGTGGGCTAAGTATGAATCCCATCGTTTTGCATGTAATCGAGGAATAAGAAATGTAAGTTTTAAGAAATCATATTAATATAAATCTTTGTTGAGTATGCTTTAAGTACGTGTTTAATAAGTATGCCTTGTGATGATCCGTATATGTTAATAAGTGTAATTCAAAATGATTTGAGATAATTACCAGTAATCTTTGTAAATATTTTTTTTAAAAATAGAAAAATGCCGCCAAGATGGAGGGGAAGAGGAATATCGAGAACACGCCATAATATAAATGATGAATCAGAAAATGAAAATGAGGGTGAGGATCGGCAAGACCCAATGCAAAGATTCGTTGATCTGTTAATGAGAGCCTTTCAAAATAGAAATCCTCCTAACCCTAACACACATATAAACCCGCCAACGGTACATGTAGCTAATTTTAAGGACTTCAAAAGTGTCGGACCACCTGAGTTTAGGGGGACCACTGAGCCTATAGAGGCTCAGTCATGGATCAAGGAGATAGAAAAAGCGTTTGAGGTGGTCAGAGTAGGAGATGAGCAAAAGACTGCTTTTGCTGCATATATGTTAAAGGGTGAGGCCAATTTCTGGTGGGAAGCCAACAGGAATAGGGCCGGAGCAGGAGTAATTTTGTGGGAAAGATTCAAGGAGTTATACTTTGAGAATTATTTCCCTCCAAGTGCACTAAGTCGAATGGATGTACAATTTTTAGAATTGAAACAGGAAGATATGACAGTGTCTCAATACGCTGCCAAGTTTAATGAACTGGCTAGGTTTGCTCCACACCAAGTGGACACTGAAGAAAGGAAGGCGAGAAGGTTTGAGCAGGGCTTGAAACCCTGGCTCTACAACAAAATTGTGGTGTTGTAGATTGGTTCTTTCGGATCAATCTTGGAGAAGGCTATTATAGCCGAAGGAGGAAGTGAGGCCATGAGTCTCTACAATAAGGAGAAGAAGAAGAAAGCTAAAATCAAGGGAGCTGTCAAGACTGAGGGAGTCAGTGGAAGTGGAAGTGGAAAAAGAAAGTGGAACAATTCCGGAAATACTGGAAATAGGCAAGAAGACATGAAGAAGAAGATTGATCAATGCAGTAATTGCGGGAAAAATCATTCAGGAGTATGTCTGAAAGGAAGGTCGGTGTGCTTTAATTGTGAACAAGAGGGACACATCTCTCCTAACTGCCCCAATCCAAAGAAAAATAACGGATGTTTCATCTGTGGATCAACAGACCATATGGTCAGAAATTGCCTAAAGAGAAGAATCGACGGGGGAAACATCAATACAGGGAATAACATGAGAAGGCTAGCTATAACTGGTCCAACTCCAACAAATCGACCAACCGCAAGGACCTTCAATATGACGGTCCAAGACACAATAGCAGCCAGAGATGGAGTTGCAGGTACCATTCTGATCAATTATATAAATGTATATATTTTATTCGGACGCAACCTATTTTCTTTGAATATTATAATTTTGCTAAAAGATTTTGACGTTACCTTTGGAGACATTAGAATCCCTTGATAATAGAAATAAGGAAGCGAATTCCGGGACAGGAAATAGGTTAGATATAACTCGTTAGAAAAAAAGGATATTTGAAGAAGGAATCTAAGTTCCGGTTAATAACCGAGTTAACATACACCGGTTAAATATATAGAATATTAAATATCGATTGTATCAAATCGGGATCCGTTTCGCGATGAGATTCTAAAAGAGCATGCAGAAGCAAACGAAAGCGCATCGAAAATGGATCGACCACCTGTTTCAAGTAGATAGCAAGGATCGCTAAAGAAATCAAATCTACGCAACACGGGAGATAGCGGAAAGAATGAAGAAAATTACTCGCATAGCATGGATAGTTTTGTTTTGCGATTTCGGGGACGAAATCTTTATAAGGGGGGGGAAGAATGTAACAATTCGAATTCCCAGATTAATATTTAAAATAAAGATTTTACTCAAATAATTTTTTTTATTTTAATAGGTTATTTTATTATACTGCATATGTGATACGTGTGGTGTAATGTTAATATGTTTGTGATGTAATGAATATATGTGGATATATATATATATATATATATATATATATATATATATATATATTAAAAAATTATGAGTTGTTAGAAACAAATTGTGAGATAAAGAAAAAGGAAATAATTGATTTAAGTATACCAAATTAGTGTATACTTTGAATGAATTAAAATTTATGTCATTAAATTATTTTAATATGATAAAATGATTCCATTAAATAAATTAATTTTATTTATTAAGTAGCATTTATTTTATGGAAAGAAAATAAGAGATATAATATATATGTATAATATATTATATATATTATGTAATGTGTAATATATACAATATGTTATTTATGTTATGTAATAAATAATATGTAATATGTATTATTTATATTATATAATATAGTACATTAGTGAGTAACCCGCAAGGAAGAACAAATCAGCTAAGTTAGAAGCTTAAGTCGGAGAGATAAATTGTATATTAATAAATATATGACTTCCATTTTTGGAACGAATGAGATGATTAAATTTAATTATACAAAATTAGTTGTATGTATTGAATAAATGAATTTAAATAATTAATTGAATATTAATTATTTTAATATATTTGAATATAGTGGGTTCGTCACACTAAATATGTTATCTTATTAAATGGATTTATTCCGTTTAATTAAGGAAATAATTTTTGTAATTATTGTGTGACATTACGCGATAGGTACGGAAGGTATACTAAAACAAAAATAAGCATGAGTTGTATGTAAATAAATTATAAGGAATAATTAAATTTAAGTATACACAATTGTATACGTTAAATAAAATGAATTAAAATAATTTATGATTTTAATATATTACATTAAATATTTTATCTAATGTATTAATTTTGGATTGATTATGTAACATTATGTTAATACATAATGGAATAAATGTTATATGTGTAATATATATTACGTATGTACCATATGTATGTATATATATAATAAGTGCAATGTATTATGTGTATTATATATGATATACTATTGTATGCAACATTAAAGAGATAAGTAGCTGAGAAGTTTAAAAGAGAAAAGTTGAGCCAGTTTAATTAAAAAGCATGAGCTGGGTTGTCTTTTTAATTTGGGTAACCTTCAAGTAAGAGAGAGAAGCAGGGGCGGTCTGAAAACTCATTCGTAAGGAGCAAGCAAAAGTTTTGGGGAGCAAGGAAAAATGTTAAAAAAAAAAAAAAAAACCCAGCTGCTCGGTAGATGAGACAGGGGAAGTAGGAGGTGGCGACTTGGGAGAAGGAATCGTGTGATCCAAGTGTTGTGGAGAGTAAGAAAATTGTGTAGCCTTCAAGGAATAAGGACTATAAAAGCTTCGGCACCCTTCCTTTCTTCCTCACTGTCTAGGTGAACCAACCCCTGCACCTTTCAATTCGGCTGAAGCAACCCATCTCAAACCAAACCTATTTCAATTCAATAAGCATACAAAGATCAAATATTGGAAACCAAAGGTAATCATCTAAATTTTTTTTAAATATAGCCCAGACATATATTTTTGCAAAAACAGTTACCAAATGTTAATAAAGTCAAGTAATTTTATGGATTGACTTGATCTGATATGGGAATTGAATATGCAAAGATTGAAAGTTAGTTTTCAAAAATAATTGATTATGCGAAATTGGGTTTGTTGCAAAAACAGTTAGGTTATGTAAGTTTTATATAAAAATCAGATGGTATGTTATATTGTTCTAATATGGGTATAATATATGATTGAAAATTAGTTATAGCATGTGATGAAATTAGTTTTGCTAGATTAAAAAGTTATATTGCAATCAAGTTTGGAAATGTAAAGTTAGTAAGTTAAAGACTAAAAGACATTTTGCACCCCAAACTTTACACCCATGTTGACTTTTGCACTCCAAACTAAAAAACGTGTCCAAGTACACCCCAAACTTCAATTAAACATAACAGAAAGCACACTTTCATCAGTTAACCGGTCAAAAGTGACCGGCTAAGACCGTAATATTTATTACAGAGGGGTAAGTTTGGTAGTTTACATCTTTGTCCAAGATATTTTTCCATCAATTAAGAAATCATCCATTGTCCACAAACAAACACTAGCCTTATCACCAGAATACCCTATTATAGCAGCAGAATCCCTAAATTCCACAAATCTACAAGTCTTAATATCCACATTTTTGCAGCTCAGTATTGGAATTCGCACAAACACCTCCTTATGCAAATCAAATGATACAACCTTTAGCTCATCATCTGTTTTCCAATACAAAACCCCTTTTTACACAAGCATAACAGGTATCAGATAGTCTTGGGATTTTCCCAATGTTCATCTCCTTAGCCAAAAACTCTCTGCTAGTCTCAGCATTTGCCGAATACACTAGCCACCTGAACACACATCTGGATCGGGGTAAAGCCCTCACAACCTTGTAATCACTGGAAAGAGGATCAAAACCAAACCCTAACGAATGTCCAGAAATTATCTCTGAATAATGGGTGGGCCTTGCAAGTGGGAAGTGCTTGGCCAGTTTGGTTGCGAGGTTCCAAAAGTGAATGGATTCATGTAGGGAAAAACAAACAATGCCATCACAACAGCCAACAACCTTCATTACAACTAAATCGACTAAATTGTTAGTTACTGGTGGCTCTAGACGGATGATATTAGTGTTATTTTTAACAGAATTAGAATCGAGATGGATGAGCGAGATGGAGTTTTCGCTCGAGACGGTGTGGTTCTCGCTGAAGAGCATAAGTGATGATGAGGATGAGGGGTTTAACTTTTTGCCATTGAGAAGGTGGGCTTTGACGAATTTAGGGCTTGAAATTAGGGAAAACCAGGGTTTGAAAACAGACTTGAATCGAAGCAGAGATTTCACCGGCAACCGTGAGAGTATTTCGAATATAACTTCTTCCGGCAAACTGCGAGGCGGTGGCGGCAACGGCAGCAGCGGCACAACAAAAGAGATTTCACCGGAGGAAATTTTTTTAGTTCCTCTTCGTCCTTGATTTTTCATTTTCTATAGTGAAGGAGAAAATCTATGGATAATACTACTGAATACTGTATATATCGGAAAGGAAATAGAGAGTTTTTGGTAACAAAAGAAATGCAAGAAATTGAAAATACTAAAAAAACGAGCAAGAAGCTAAGAGAAGCAAATAGAGTAAGGATTCTTCATTTGGGGTATTGTGTGATTGAAGCTACTGAATCACTTTAAGCTTTAGTAGCTTGTTCCAGCTCAATGTTGGAGAAGATAAGAAGGAAAAGACCTTAAAACACCCCTCCAGATCCACCAGAACGTGTGCCTTAGCCGGTCACTTTTGACCGATTAACTGACGAAAGTGTGCTTTCTGTTACGTTTAATTGAAGTTTGGGGTGTACTTGGACACGTTTTTCAGTTTGGAGTGCAAAAGTCAACATGGGTGTAAAGTTTGGGGTGCAAAATGTCTTTTAGTCTAAGTTAAATTGTTAAGATATATATGTTCATGTATGTTTTTTTTCTTTGAATTAGATTCTTGTGAATTGAATTAGAGCCATGGAGATTAGCGTGATTGTGCGGAGTAAAAAGGTTGGCAAAAATGGAATAAAAACATAAACCAATTATGTCAAGCCAAGGTTTTTAAAAGAGAAGTAATGACTCTGGAAAGTCTGACTAAATGTGTGTCTAATGTGATTACTTGAAATGTATATGCGTATATAAGCTTGTTATTCATGGTTAATGAATATTTATACATAAATAACTGTGTAGGATATTTGAAGTAAAGTTAAGCGATAAACGTAATCTACGCAAGAGGCAAGAATCGCAATCCTATGCATTACTTTTATAAATATACGTGAGGAGCTTTGATATTGCAAGTGTCTTAAACTCGTTTCCATTTGAGCAAGCATTTGGATCTTTATTTATTTTTGAGCAAGTTTCATTCATTAAATCCAAGTTTTCTATATTACCTTCGAGGTTTATATTGATAAGTTATGTTTAAGAGGCATGTTTTTCGTTCTTATATGAACTGTTTAAACAACCAGTCTAAGCCTTTGTTACGGCTAGACTAATGTCCTTTCTCATTTGCAAGTCTTTACACATTATTGATGTTAGGTAGAGCTGTCCAAACTGAATCGTTTTAGTTTGGACTCAAGTCTGAGTATGAACTAACCCTTATTTGGGAAATGTTTTATGCGCCAAAGGCGGATGATGAACGCAAATGTCGTTCCAGTAGCTAGTGTTGATCAACGCAGGGCATAACGGGCTGATCACCCACCGTGCCCGTAAAGTCAGTCGGTTTTACAGATGAATTTCTGTTTAAACCTTATCATAAATTTGAAAATACACGTTCTTGGTCTTTTGACCACTCAGCATTTGTTTGTCAGTATGTTTGTTTCGAAAATATAAACGATTTGAGAAAGTTAATTCAGAATTATTACAGTTGCTTCACAACTATTGATTCGTTGTAGAAGTATATCTCAAAGAAAACATTTACTCCCTGTACACGATGTTTATTAATTATTGTTACTTGCTGAGCAATCGAATGCTCATTCTTGCTTTGAAATTAAATGTTTTCAGCTAAGCAGGAACGTGTCGAAGGGCCCGACAAGGACAAGGGCAAAGGAAAACTATATGAGTAGTTGAAGGACGTTATTTGTAATAATTATAGTTTTGTTGAGATAATACATTATATATTATGTAATGAAGTACTTAAAGGTCTTCGTACCTGGGATGGACAACTCTGATGTAATCTTTTTAATTATTTATTATTATAAGCAGTTTGAATGAGTGGATCGTGTAGCACCAAGTACGGGTTTCAAGTACCCGGATTTGGGGGCGTCACATCGCAACATAGACTTCACTTTCTTGTTTAAATGCCTTTCCTGCAGTCATCTTCTTCTGACCATCCATGTCCTTTTTCGCTAGCTGCAAAAATCTGTTTGTGGCGTGGGTGAGCAACAATGTTGCCCGCAAGTTTAACAGTTATACATAACACATAAATCATGTATCATGCATGTTTCACAATATTTCATGTATGACAATTATACATGTAAGCATATTAACACGTAAATCACATATTATCGTGTTTTTCATTGCAAAGTATAAAGTTCAAATTGAACCATTCATAGCACATTATGTTATAATATAACATCGCAGTAACATATAATAACATTTTACACATAAGAGCAAGTTCTGAAAAAACTTGCCTCGGTCCATAGTTCATCTCTTATATCATTCACGTCCAGTGTTTCTTTTTCTTCCAGAACGAACGGATCGCGGTTTGACATTTTTCAAATACCTCATCCATATTTATATGTGAATCTTTTATCAGTACCTAATTCACGTATAATAATTATTTCTTCAAATGATGATCATAACAATAATCGTCATTTTCGTATATTAACAATAATTTATATATTAATATTATTATTAAATAATATTAATATATTATTAATACTCCTCATTAATATTATAATTAAATAATACTAATATACTGCAAATAATCATCACTTATATATTAATCTTATAGTTAATTAATATTAATATACTTAAAATAATTATTATTTATATATTAATATTGTAATTAAATATTAATATACTTACAATACTCATACTCTATATATTAATATTATAATTAAATATTATTAATATATTTAATACTTATCATTTAAACATATTAACAATAATTTATACATATTAATACTATTGTTAATTAATAATAATATAATTAACAATTTATTAATATTTCTTCAGGATCATATCTGCTAATTTATCTACTATAAAATTAATAGTAGATAATCAGGTATTATATAATTATATTAGTTAATCCCGTAAACATTCCATGCATCCCCCTCCCGTTCTAAAGCCAAGGTCCGTATTTTTAAAAATCCTTTAAGGTCATCCAGAAGTAAAAGACCATTAACAGACTTCCCCTTCATATCTCTCGAAAAATTACGCTTTTAAACAGAATCGTCAAATTTTATATCATTGTCCCCAAATATACATATATATATATATATATATAGTGCAACTCGGTTAAAGAAATAAGAGAGAGAAAGTGAAGGTTACCATGCAAGGAACAACAAGAGACCTTCCTTGGTAGCTAACATCTTCATTGTAACGCCACTTCTTGCTCCAACTTTAATAGCCACGCCGTATACAGTCTTCATTCTCACTTACGGTTATTATATACATAGAACCATCAAGCTAGCTGGAACACCCTAGCGGCACCAATCAAGCTAGCTGGAACACCCTAGCGGCACCAAAAATTCTACCGTGATTACTCCATGAATCTACTTTCTATAATATCTTATTCTCTCTCTCAAAAGGTGGTGTAAGAAAATTTGGAAGTATAATATATATATATATATATATATATATATATTAAATCCGCCTATAGAGAAATGACTTGACGGTAGAGATTCAAAAATTGTGTGCCTTACTTTTTTCCAAGTGCTTTTAGTAAACTTTGCTCTCATCTGTTCAAAAGATGGGTTGAAATAGGATTACTAGAGTGGGCAACATGCTTTAAGCCAATCAAAGATGAGGAGAAATAGTAGTAATTCACTCCCTCTTGCCGACACAACTCTGCTCCTATGTGATAATATATATATATATATATATTTATATATATATGTCTTATTTTTTCTTCCTTTCTCACGAGAGAGGTAGAAAAATTATCCTCTCTCTTCTGTCCTTGGAATTGCCGAACATGAGTATGGGGTGGGGGTAGGGTTGCTTTATTTTATTTTATTTTTTTTCATGCGGTAATGGGGAGGAATGGTATATATTTGCATGAATGCATGGCTCACAGGTTTGATTTCAATTAGTGGGGAACACATTAGCTACTTTTCCCCATTTTCAGCTGCAATTACTAGGTTAGGTTTACTCATGTGTTTTGTCCGCATAAGAAAACAACAATTAGCATAATTCATTTTTTTTCCTCCTTAATTTCTGCATTCTTTGTCTTCTCTCTAATCAGCCCATGTACAATAATTCAAAACTACAAGGTTGGGTCCAAAGCACTAAACTAGCAATTTCCGTGGCTGGCAAATTCTAAGCTTTAGCAAGATGCATAATATATATATATACATATATATATATATATCACATTCAATACATACATACTTTAATTCTTGTATTCTCTTAAATTATGAATCACCAACTTGGATAATTATACATTTATAATATGTATAACAAAATTGCTTCACTAATTTTGAAATTAAATTCATAATTAAAATAGACACTTGTAGTGTAATAATTAATGTTTATTCCATTAATTTAATTAACTCAGGTAAATTAAGTTTCTTGCTTCTTTCCATAAATTGTTTTCAAACAATTTATTTGTACCTTAAATATATTTATTTAATATATTTATTCATCATTCAATATGAATTTAATTTACTAACTTAGTTCCAACAGATATATATATATATATATATATTGAGCCCCATTTGATATTCAATCAAATCAATTTGGTATAATATTATATATTAAGTCATCACAATATTACATTTATATGTAATATATTATTATAATGAGTTTAAATTAACTCCTTCATCGTAATAAAACAGCATGCATATATTGATTAACTAATTTAAGTAAGTGAATTAACTAATTCGTATATGAAATTTAATTCATCGATTAATTTTATCTTATCCTTAGTTAATTAATATTAATTAATTAACCTTCTCAAATTCCTTATTTCATTAATTTAAATCATTTATTTAATATTTAAATTACTATTAAATATTAAATTTATCCCATAAATCACACAATAAGAATTTTATTTATTAAATTCTTATTTTACATTTATAAAATTTATAAAATAATTTCTGAAAACTCGGGATATCACATTCACCCCTTCTTCTAAGAATTTCGTCCTCGAAATTACAGCATACTCATCTCTACTCTGGGATATTACATTCACCCATTTCTGCTAAAAATTTCATCCTCGAAATTATAGCGTGCTTATTTCTCTGCTCATTCTATTGACCAAAACTAGGTTTCCAACTTAACCGTTACATTTTTCTCCTCTGAGGATTTCTTTTCTATCATCACATTCTACAATAGCAACTCACTAGGAGTTTACATCTTTTAAACTTTCAACTTTCAGAATAATAGAATATCTTTCAGGAGTCTTCACAATCGTACAATAACTGCGAAGCAGCATCAATAATGTGAAAAGTTAATTCAAGAAAACTTTTCATATCGGTCTGAGGGGTCATAAAGACCATGAACTTGTCCTGAGTTCTCAAGTATTTCTACCGATTTTCGCGGACAAAATTTGTACGCCAGGTGATCAGCTTGTCATACTATTGCGTTGTGCACAATGACTTTCCGGGGTTGAACCACGTTAACCAACCCTTACTGCTTTTCCTGGATTGAACCACGTTAACCAATCCGAGAAATCCCCTTTATAGGGTTGTTCACCTCAGACTTAACATAAGATTCCGCACCAACATAATTTGGTTTGGCATAAATTCTCAAAGAATATTTGAATTTTATAAACATTTGTCTAGCTGAATCAAATAGCTTAGACGTATACCAATAATTCGAACATCAATCGAAACATTTGTCTAGCCACTTTAGTTGGCATTGACTTATCTTTAACTGGTTTAAAAAAAAAATTCTGAAAATTATTTTATGACGTCATAATACTGCACTGTTGCAATCAGTGTGTTAGAATTCCGTCATTTCGTGATTGTCATACTACATCATACCATAGTGGGTTGACGATACTATGATCACATCCAACACTAAGTTACTCTGCATTGATGACTCCATTTGTCATTCTACACCAGGTTTATTGATGCATTGATGACTGTTAAAAATACATTTTGATATTTTTCAAATCATCTTTGTCTTAGCCGAAACAAATAGCACAGACATATGAATCATAGGACCTTTTTAAAACTTATTGGTTCAAATATTGATCCAACATATATTTTTCGAAAACACAAAAGTATAAATATCAGCACGATATCAATAAATTCGAAATCTAGCATAGCTAGAAGATTTGGAATACCTACGCTTCCACCATCAACGCCGATTTCTCCCATGATCATCCATTGCCTAATAATTCTATCTATTTCTATCATCCTTAAAGTTTACTACACTGAAAATCCTCAGATCTCAATACACAACTTTTCTATACCCAGTACAGTTCATCAAACTTATCACACATTATGAGTTCAGGAACTTTCCACAATAATATGAGTTTAGGAACTGTTCCTAGCAATACGTAGTCCAAGAACCAATCAGGGACTGTCCATACGCTTAGGGGTTCAAAAACATACCATACGATTATGCGTCACGAACTTACCATAAGCATGAGTTTTAAGAACTCGCACCTAATCTTATATCCTCTAACTATCAAATATAGATATGAGAAAAGAATCACCTTCTCACCATAGGTATATCGATAGCGCGATACCAACATTTCAATGATTATTGATGTGATAAAATGAGTAGTCGTTAGACCAAGCACAAAACCCCTGCCCATACAAAGGTTTGTACAACTCAACTATCACATGATTCCTCAATTGAAATCCCACATAATTCTAATTTTAGCTTACTCTTTGCTCAATACGAACTTTTTCTTTAATTCGTATCTCATCTTCTATAACTCTTTAAGATTCTTCTTTAAATCTTCTTGTTTATAACTTAATCCATTTCTTTATGGATTCGTCTTAAACATCTGCTATAGATCTGTTCACGATCTGCTACTATTCTTTTCTGCTTTTTCAAGAATCTTGTCATAAGATATCACTTATCATTTATTTTTATTTAAGACCGGGTAGTCTTTCTCTATTCATTTCAAAGCACATTTATTAAACATACATCTCGTAGTACATAATACTTTGCATCTTATAGCACTTACATAATATATCCCTTTAATACTATACACGTGGAGATTTATAACAAAAACATATATCTTAACTTACACAAAATTGGTATTACATATTAATATCATTATAAGTAGGCGTATCTATATACGTCATTCACATCTCAACCTCCTAGACCACGCTCAATGGCCTCTTCTTGTTCTTCCTTGGTAATGATCATGACCTGGTCCCTACTAATGACGGGTCCAGTATGATCTTCCTCCTCGGGGTAATTGGATACCCTATCCTGAATACGCCTGACCAACTTGTTAAATGCGTACCTCATTCTATCCATGTTCCTGTTCTTGCATCTTACTTCCTCTTCCAATTCATACGTCTGATCCTGCGCTCTCAACTTTTCTAAAATCTCATCTTCCAAATGGGCTTCTATAGCCTGCTTGTCTGTTTGGAGTTCTTCCACTTTTGCCTCTAGTTCTTGATTGTCTGATCGGAGTTCTTCCACTTCTGCCTTTAGTTCTTGCACCATATTTTTCAACTCAATGTTCCTATCTACCACTGCTGTTAATAGATTCTCCACCGACTCCTCCCTATCCTCGGGTTCAGGAGCTACCGTAGATAAAGGCTCTACAGTTATCGGCTCCTCCGAAACTACCAGGATATCTCTAAGTGCTTCATCTCCTGACATCTTGCTTTTTTTCTTACTTCTAACTTGGAGAAATACGCAATTCTATGAAGGCTTATTTATAGGCCACTTCACAGACTCATAATTAATATTCTCTGTTCTTTTACCTTCCATTGGCGATCCCACCAAGGTTCTCAAACTTATCTTCTCTAACCCCAATTATTCATTTAATAAGGTTAAAGCAAGGATTTATTAGTTAAAGCAAGGGGACAAGATCCTTGGTTTCAATATCGTTGCTCTGTCATTGCACTGCTCAAGGCTCGTTCGACATGACATTCGGCAATATAAAGAGGTGTGTCCCCTATATCCCTAGGGTGGCCGAATCCTAGGGTGACTAGGGAGTCACCCCGGTTTTCTTGTTCTTCTTCCGTTCGTTTCCTTTGTTTTGTCCTTGTTTCGTTCCGATAGCTCAAATTAAGTTGAATCGAAAAAGTTGTTGTCAAAGTTTGTCAGAAGGTGGGACCGTCTAGGGGTGGCCGAACCGGGCAAAAACCCATACGTGCTCCCTCTTTTGTTCATTTATTGTCCGTCTTGTTCATTTATTTTCGACCTTTTCATTTTGATTTAATTTTTTAAATTACATATGAACCCTAATTTATACTTTTACCCACATCAAACATAAGGACTTTGGCCCACAATTTCAAACATAAGGTAATTAAGTAAGTTACAGTGATTGCTTACCTTACCTTACCTTGAAAGAAAACCAACATTTTATCTCATTATGCCTGAAGGCATGCATGCGTATAATTATGTTAAAAGTAGTAGTTATCATTTCTAGAATAAAGAAACTTACACCATATCAGTACCAACCATATCAGTACCAAAACAATTCGAAACAAAAAAGTTACAATAAAAGATAAACCCAAACTATGGTCGATAATTAACATATCTTCAACAAAATAACACTCCATTTTCAACTTCTCACAAAACAAATTACCCAAAACACATATCAACATTGATATTTATGCCACCATGCTGTCGATCGAGGAAGACATTGGTAAGGACCATATTTGTCTGCAGTGATGCTTTCAACAACTTCAAAGCCTGATTATCAACAAAAACAAATTAATAAAAGAGTTAAATTTACTTTGTATTTCCAAGTTTATCCCACTTTACACATTGTATCCTATACTTCAAAACGTGATACTTTACATCCCGTACTTTTAGCGAATCGGCACATAACACTCTTTGGCCCAAAATCCGTCACTAAAAAGTGACGGAAAAGTGTCGGATTTTGGACTTTTAACGATGAATTTTAGGTCAGAGGATGTTATGTGCCGGTTCGCTAAAAGTGTGGGATACAAAGTATCACGTTTTGAAGTATAAGATGCAATGTGCAAAATGGGATATACTTGGGAGATACAAAACTGCATTTAACTCTTAATAAAATCATAATCATGATGGGGAATGATTAGTAATTATGTTGATTCTATATACTTTGGAGCTAGGAGTGTTTTACTAGGGGGAGTACGTAGGTTATTGAAATAAAAATGATAATGAACAAAAGATTATATTTTATTTTTATCATCTATATCAAATCTTTTACTTGAATAAGAAAGGTATATATGTAGCTAATAGACTAAAAACTACTACTAGATTGAACTACAAAGTAAAGAATTTCTTAAGAAATTTAAACGTGAGGAGTGATGAAGTAACCCAAAAAATAAAACAAGGATAAACTATTCAACACAAAAATAATTCCATTCAAAATAATTTATACTTCATATGCACCTTAGCCATGTCCAAACTGACAACTTAATTTAGTGTAGGTATAACGACCCCGAATCCGGGTCACCTTGACCCCGGGTTCGGTTCGTCACGATACTACATAAACAATACAATTCTTACAACATAAATGTAATCTCTATAATATTACAATACATCTTAATCTACTCTCAGGTTTTCTAACCTTTAATCGTACACATCATTCTAAATTAGAGTATACAATACATCAGCTTGTAAATAATACTACGATATTAAAATAATATAATATCGCAACATAGACTTCACTTTCTTGTTTAAATGCCTTTCCTGCAGTCATCTTCTTCTGACCATCCATGTCCTTTTTCGCTAGCTGCAAAAATCTGTTTGTGGCGTGGGTGAGCAACAATGTTGCCCGCAAGTTTAACAGTTACACATAACACATAAATCATGTATCATGTGCATGTTTCACAATATTTCATGTATGACAATTATACATGTAAGCATATTAACACGTAAATCACATATTATCGTGTTTTTCATTGCAAAGTATAAAGTTCAAATTGAACCATTCATAGCACATTATGTTATAATATAACATCGCAGTAACATATAATAACATTTTACACATAAGAGCAAGTTCTGAAAAAACTTGCCTCGGTCCATAGTTCATCTCTTATATCATTCACGTCCAGTGTTTCTTTTTCTTCCAGAACGAACGGATCGCGGCTTGACATTTTTCAAATACCTCATCCATACTTATATGTGAATCTTTTATCAGTACCTAATTCACGTATAATAATTATTTCTTCAAATGATGATCATAACAATAATCGTCATTTTCATATATTAACAATAATTTATATATTAATATTATTATTAAATAATATTAATATATTATTAATACTCCTCATTAATATTATAATTAAATAATACTAATATACTGCAAATAATCATCACTTATATATTAATCTTATAGTTAAATAATATTAATATACTTAAAATAATCATTATTTATATATTAATATTGTAATTAAATATTAATATACTTACAATACTCATACTCTATATATTAATATTATAATTAAATATTATTAATATATTTAATACTTATCATTTAAACATATTAACAATAATTTATACATATTAATACTATTGTTAATTAATAATAATATAATTAACAATTTATTAATATTTCTTCAGGATCATATCTGCTAATTTATCTACTATAAAATTAATAGTAGATAATCAGGTATTATATAATTATATTAGTTAATCCCGTAAACATTCCATGCATCCCCCTCCCGTTCTAAAGCCAAGGTCCGTATTTTTAAGAATCCTTTAAGGTCATCCAGAAGTAAAAGACCATTAACAGACTTCCCCTTCATATCTCTCGAAAAATTACGCTTTTAAACAGAATCGTCAAATTTTATATCATTGTCCCCAAATATACATATATATATATATATATAGTGCAACTCGGTTAAAGAAATAAGAGAGAGAAAGTGAAGGTTACCATGCAAGGAACAACAAGAGACCTTCCTTGGTAGCTAACATCTTCATTGTAACGCCACTTCTTGCTCCAACTTTAATAGCCACGCCGTATACAGTCTTCATTCTCACTTACGGTTATTATATACATAGAACCATCAAGCTAGCTGGAACACCCTAGCGGCACCAAAAATTCTACCGTGATTACTCCATGAATCTACTTTCTATAATATCTTATTCTCTCTCTCAAAAGGTGGTGTAAGAAAATTTGGAAGTATAATATATATATATATATATATATATATATATATATATATATATATATTAAATTCGCCTATAGAGAAATGACTTGACGGTAGAGATTCAAAAATTGTGTGCCTTACTTTTTCCCAAGTGCTTTTAGTAAACTTTGCTCTCATCTGTTCAAAAGATGGGTTGAAATAGGATTACTAGAGTGGGCAACATGCTTTAAGCCAATCAAAGATGAGGAGAAATAGTAGTAATTCACTCCCTCTTGCCGACACAACTCTGCTCCTATGTGATAATATATATATATATATATATATATTTATATATATATATATATGTCTTATTTTTTCTTCCTTTCTCACGATAGAGGTAGAAAAATTATCCTTTCTCTTCTGTCCTTGGAATTGCCGAACATGAGTATGGGGTGGGGGTAGGTTTGCTTTATTTTATTTTATTTTATTTTTTTCCATGCGGTAATGGGGAGGAATGGTATATATTTACATTAGGGGTGCACAACAGGCTGGTCTGGTCTAGGTTCGGCCTGGGCCTGCCAGGCCTTGGTCGTTGACCAGGCCAGGCCAGACTTTGACTTTTGACGTCAGGCCAGGCCGGGTTTGGCAATGAAAGATATGATCTGTTGAGGCCTGCGGACAAGGCCAGGCCAAACCTTGGCCAAGATGAAGGTGGTCTGGTGTAGCCGAGTAACCTTTATTTATTAATTTTTTTAAAAACGTAATATTAAAAAAAAGAAAGAGAAAAGACTGTTACTTCACACTTGTTAGTTGTTACTGTTTTGTGTGTGTGTGTGTGTGTGTGTGTATATATATATATATATATATATATATATATATAAACCTCTTTGTTTTTCAAACAAACTAACAAATTATCTTCAATTGGTAAATCAATCAATATATTTCAAAACAAATTCATAATTAACACTAATTGCATGTGTAAATCTATATATTTCTCAGCATAATTAAGCAACATAATAAATTGGGTTAATTCTAATCAAGAAAAATACAAATTCTAATTTTTCAGGAATGAATTTTCAAAATCTCACCGTCAATTCGTGGCGCATCTTCATGAATTCACGCCCAATCTCTATAACAAATGCATATCTCCAACAAATCCGGACTTAGTCTACTTCTTTTTTCATCCAATACCCTGCCTGATAAAGAAAAACAAGATTCCGAAGCTACGGTACTAGCTTGAACAGTTAGTAAATCACGGGCCATGACAGCCAAAGTAGGAAATTGTCGATTATGCTTTTTCCAAAATGCAAGTATATCAAAATTTTCAAATTCTTGATCGGTCATAAAACTTCTAAAATCAGTACTACAATATAAACCAAGTTCGTTTAAACTGCTTGTATGTGTTGAAGTTTTTGGTTTTTTTGATAATGATTTTAATAATGATGCAAACTTAGAAGATGAATGGGCAGGAGTAGGTGCACGTGTAGATGTACAATATACAGACTCATATTGTTCATAAAATTTAGTAAATGTATTATTAAAATTTAGTTTAATGTAATCAATATTTTCAGTACCTATATTTTCTACTATATCTTCTAAAACACTTTCCACACCTTCTAATTTTATTATTGGGTTTAATGCCGCTGCACAAGTAATAACAGTAGGCATATCTTCAAAATATTTTTTAAATTTTTCTTCCATACTAAAAATAAGATTTAGTCCAGAAAGAATCATATTTATATTGTTGAAACATATTTGTTATTTCCAAACATGCAAACAAAACATGATGAATTGTAGGATAATAAACACCACTTAATATTTTTGTATGTTTTTTAAAAACTTTAAGAATATTTAAAAGTTGACATGATAAATTCCAGTCTTGATTTGTTATTTCATGATCAGTTTGTGTGTTATAAAACTCCATAAGTATATTTTGACGTTTATATACATCTTTAAATAGATCATATGTACTATTCCATCTAGTGTTATTATCAAATTTTACTCTTTTAAATTTTTCACCTCTTGCATGACAAAAAGTTTTAAAATCTTGTATTCTTCTATTTGAACCATATATAAAAGTGACCATACCACAAATTTTATATATTGTATCTTGCAAGTAAGTGAATCCAGGTTGTACAATCAAATTTATTATATGACATACACATCTAACATGAAAAAATACACCATGTACTACAGGCTTTAAATCATTTTTTAACATATTAATAGAACTAGTATTATTTGTTGCATTATCTAAACTAATACTCATTATTTTATCTTTAATTTTGAAAGTACGAATTATGGACATAATTTGAGCATATATTGATTTACCAGTATGTGGTAATTCAAAATATTCAAATCCTATAATTCTTTTTTGCATAAACATTTCAGAATCTATCCAATGAGCTGTAATACAAATATAGCTAATTCCAGGTTAATGATTAGCAGACCAAGTATCACTAGTTAAACAAATTTTACCATCAAAATTATCAAAATATTCAATTAATTCATTTTTAGCTTTATTATATAATTTAATTGCATCACGTTTAGTTGTCATTCTACTTACTTGTTTATATTTCGGTTGCAATGCGCCTTGAATGTAGTCGGTACAACGCTCATCGTCAAAAAAATTGAATGGAAGCTCCTTCTCGATCACTAACTTAGCTTGCCACTCCTTTTGTAATATTTGATCGTAACTCCAATTGTGACAAGAACGATCAATTTGTGATTGAGAGCTTTCATCAGTTATTTTATACTTCTTCAAACATGACTCGTAGTGACGGAGTAATGTGTTATTTCCTTTAACCCCGAAAAAGTTGTTATATATTTTGCATTGGGCTTTTTTAACACCTTCCGCAATCCACACTTCGATAAAATGATTCCAAACAGTCGATGTACGTTTGTTTTGCTCGCCGGTAGGACGTGAAAATATTGTACTCGAACCCGGAACGAAACTTAACTCCATAATGATATTTGGATCATTTTGCATAAATGATGACACTTGTGAAATGTCGGAAGAATCCATTGTAATAATTAGTGTACTAATAAAATAAATATTATGATTTATGTGTATAATAAATTATAAATATATATTATATAAAATTATAACAATGATACAAATTAAGAATTTGAGCTTAGAAGAATACAAGTAGGTGTTATTGTTATACCAGAGAAAAGAGAGGAAAGTATACGAGGAGTTGTAATTTTTATGGAGTAAATTATAGGATTTTTATAGTAATAAAAATATCCGTTAGTAAAATTATAGCCGTTACGATCAGTACACGAAATGATGAAAGATTATTTAATTTTTGAAATATAAATTCTGATGAAAATTTCCTAGATGCGATGAATTGATAAATGGATGAGTACTTGAGTAGTGTGTCAGCCTAATGTGTGTGTTAATATATATATGTGAGACATTTTTGTTGGTGAATGAGAAAGTTAAGGTCTCAAGGTGTCAGCCTTCATTTTTCTTTATTTTACTTGGCTTTGACATTTGTGCCAACATGCCCGCCCGCCTTCCTTTTTCTTTATTTTACTTGGCTTTGCCATTTGTGCCAACAGACCTAAAATGCTTGTTTATTGCGTATGACTTGGGAGTTGGGTTATTTGCACATTTTTAACCGTTGAGTGTCTTCTGCTTCTTTTTTTAACCGTTAGGCGTTGGGTGGGCAGCCTGACTAATTTTTTTTTTGTTTTCAAATGCAAGCAGGCCGGGTCCGTTGCGCCAGACCAGGCCAAGTCCAGGCCAAACTCATGTCACAGGCCAGTTCAGGTCGGGCTTTCAGTCAGGCCGGTCCAGGCCAGATTTTTGTATAAAAATGACGGCCTTTTTAAGCCTTTCAGACCGGGCCAGGCCGGTCCAGGCTTTGACCAGACCGGACTTTGACCGGACCGGACTCAGGCCAGACCAAGACCAGGTCGCGGGCCTCAGGCCTTTTGTGCATCACTAATTTACATGAATGCATGGCTCACAGGTTTGATTTCAATTAGTGGGGAACACATTAGCTACTTTTCCCCATTTTCAGCTGCAATTACTAGGTTAGGTTTACTCATGTGTTTTGTCCGCATAAGAAAACAACAATTAGCATAATTCATTTTTTTTCCTCCTTAATTTCTGCATTCTTTGTCTTCTCTCTAATCAGCCCATGTACAATAATTCAAAACTACAAGCTTGGGTCCAAAGCACTAAACTAGCAATTTCCGTGGCTGGCAAATTCTAAGCTTTAGCAAGATGCATAATATATATATATATATATATATATATATATATATATATATATATATATCACATTCAATACATACATACTTTAATTCTTGTATTCTCTTAAATTATGAATCACCAACTTGGATAATTATACATTTATAATATGTATAACAAAATTGCTTCACTAATTTTGAAATTAAATTCATAATTAAAATAGACACTTGTAGTGTAATAATTAATGTTTATTCCATTAATTTAATTAACTCAGGTAAATTAAGTTTCTTGCTTCTTTCCATAAATTGTTTTCAAACAATTTATTTGTACCTTAAATATATTTATTTAATATATTTATTCATCATTCAATATGAATTTAATTTACTAACTTAGTTCCAACATATATATATATATATATATATATATATATATATATATATTGAGCCCCATTTGATATTCAATCAAATCAATTTGGTATAATATTATATATTAAGTCATCACAATATTACATTTATATGTAATATATTATTATAATGAGTTTAAATTAACTCCTTCATCGTAATAAAACAGCATGCACATATTGATTAACTAATTTAAGTAAGTGAATTAACTAATTCGTATATGAAATTTAATTCATAGATTAATTTTATCTTATCCTTAGTTAATTAATATTAATTAATTAACCTTCTCAAATTCCTTATTTCATTAATTTAAATCATTTATTTAATAGTTAAATTACTATTAAATATTAAATTTATCCCATAAATCACATAATAAGAATTTTATTTATTAAATTCTTATTTTACATTTATAAAATTTATAAAATAATTTCTGAAAACTCGGGATATCACAGTAGGGCAGACAAATATATATATATATATATATATATATATATATATATATATATATATATATATATGTACATATAATTTAAATTGATGTTTGTTCTATGGACCCACACTTACTCCTAAACTTGAGATTGTTTAGTTTAGTGATGTCATGATAATATGTGATAAACTTGAAAGCATAATATTACATCATTTATACTTCCCTGAATAATATAAAGGTCGATGATCACTCTTCTTTTAAAACAAATTTTGACAAATGAAACCCTTTTTACAACAGATGAAGTGAGTATCTTACATACCTTATCCATGTCCAAATTGACAACCCTTTCCTCAAGAGAAGCTACTTCTTTGATATTGAACTTGTTAAGCAAAGTAATGCTAGATATGGTAGACATAGGCTGCACCACCAAATCATCCATCACCATAAATGTCACCACCCCTTTCACAAAGCCGCCTTCTCCGGCTGTAGACCCCGCATTCGGCACACCACCCACATAAGTGACCTCTGTTCCCATTTGATGCCCGCATTGAGGACAAGGTGTCCCAAAACTATCAGTCACGTATAGATGTGAAGAACTACTACTGCGATCGTTTCGCCGATGTAAACTTCTGGAATTATTAGTACTACAGCACTTGTAATACTTCCTGACAGTAGTTGGGACATCATTTAGGGACAAAAGGGGAACTTGTGTAGGTGCCTTGAGATTCAAAAGAGAGTCTTTGTTTTGGTTTGGATGAATGTAGTCATTACTTAGTATTTCAATGCTCTCATAAAGATTTGAAAGGCAGCCCACCATACCTTGTTTTGTTAGAAGCCTAACAATAGTACCAACAGGCAAAGAGAGAATGTTGAACAGAAAATCAACCACTTCTTTGCTTGCTTCGGCAAATAGGACTTTGTTGTTTTTCTTGTCAATAAAAAGCTTCATGCTCATCACTTGGGATTCTGCTGCCATTTTTTTTTTCTCTCGTGTACTTCTTTAGCTTGTGATGTTTTGTGTTTTTGTTACTAGGACAAACATATATATATATATATATATATATATATATATATATATATATATATGTTTGGTCTTCTAATATATAAATACTTGAGAGTTAAGTTCTCTTAAATGTTAAGTCTTAATTCTATTGGACCATGTATTGGTCCTCCCATTTTTGTATTGTTCATGTCAAAAGTCTGCATATAAAGACTCTATAATTGAAAGCTTTCTTAAGGAATAAGAGCTATCACGTTGGCCTAAGAACTTTTACACGGTTAAGTAATTCAAATCAACCTTAATTTGTTATCGAAATTGGCCTTGCATGTTGCTCTATAAATACAAGCTCACTAACCGGTGTGAAGTACAGGCACCATGAATAAGAAGGATTTATTACGTTAATTATTAAGATAATTAATTAAATATAGGATAATTAATTAAGAGTTTTGTTTGTTAATGTTTTATATATTCTGTTATAATTCAATTTTAGGTTGTCAATTTTAGGAATTAGAAATAAGGGCCTTTAGAGTTCCATTTGTTTCTAAGGGCCTTTAGAGTTCCATTTGTTATTGTTGTGATGATTGAATTTTTGTCCAATGGTAGACTTTAACCGGTGAACTTGCCCAGTAAACACTCTTTACCACGCGATGGTCTTTGTTTGTTAATCTTGGTTTCAAGAAAGGGTGGTATTTCTATTCTACTAAATAGCATTATCCCTTTTATAAAATTAGAAATAAATTTTGATTTTTTCTTTGTTGATTTTATTTTGTTTTAATCCATCATGAAAGTTCTAAATTTTAGTATAAAAAATTATAATTGATATAAACTAACTAAAAATTACTGCTAATTGTCATATTTTTTGAATTTTGAGATTTTATTAATTGTAATTAAACCTGATTCTAATTGCAAAACCGGATTCTTTTAGTCAAGAAGTTTAAATATGCAGCCAGGTGATAAGAACAAATCTGAGACTATATTAGTTCTACATTTTTCAGTAACTATATATCTAAAATGAATTGAAAGTGAATTGAGTACAATTACTGGTATAATTAATGGACAATTAAGGGGTCATATAAGAAAACCAAGACTTGTCACATTTATTATGAGACGAGCAAAACAATTTAAAACAGAAGGCATAAAATTAAGAAATGAAGGCCATAATTAATTTAGTAGTTGATAAACATGTCTTCAACAAAAACCACAGTTGATCATGTTATACTTCAATTCAAAACATAACAATAACCCAAAAAAGATACAGCAGAGTGAATAGTCTTTAAGCCACCCTAGCTACTGCCGAGGAAGACATTGGTCAGGACCGACTTCGACTGCAGTGATGCTTTCAACAGCTTCACACCCTAATCACAAAGTTCATAGATAAATTAAACCCAAATTTGAAATAATTAGTCATTATTCATACAAGTCTAAAGAAAATTGAAATATATATATATATATATATATATATATATATATACACACACACATGTATATAGTACATACACAACAAACAACAAATGCAACTGGTTGCTATACTAATACAACTATTTTTCGTGTCTTGGCAATGTAGAAAAATTATAGAGAAAATTATACTAAATGGTATTGAGTTACTTACATAATATAATTGTTTTTATATATAGACATGCGTGACTTAACTTGTACGACATACACTTTGTATACTTAATATCGATATACCTAACATGAATTTATCAAATTTAAATATTCCAACTATATACAATAACTGATATAATATATTCCAATAGACTAAAAATTATACCAATTTGCAACATCATGGAGTCCTGTGGATCAGCATGATCAATTAATTCTAAGAAAAATTGAATCAATGCAAGATAGCAAGTATCAAACATATGCACACGTACCTTAGCCACGTCCAAATTGACCATCTTTTCCTCAAGAGAACTAATTTCTTTCACATTGAACTTATTAAGCAAAGTAATGCCCGAAATAGTAGACATAGGCTGCACCACCAAATCATCCATCACCATATAAGTCACCACCCCCTTAACAAATCCACCATCTCCACCAGCCGACCCCTCCATCTGCACCGAGGCGCCACCCAGAAAAGTCATCTCACTCGTCATACGTCCCCGGCAATTACTAGGACAAGCAGTTCCAGAACAATCAGTCACATAAGTGTGTGAACAGTTATTTGAACACCTAAAATACTTTTTCACATTTGGCACATCATTTAGGGACAGAAGGGGAACTTGTGTAGGTGCCTTGAGATTCAAAAGAGAGTCTTTGTTTTGGTTTGGTTGAATGTAGTCATTGCTTAATGTTTCGATGCTCTCGTAAAGATTTGAGAGGCACCCCACCATTCCTTGTTTGGTTAGAAGCCTAACAATGGTACCAACAGGCAAAGAGAGGATGTTGAAGAGAAAATCGACCACTTCTTTGCTTGCTTCTGCAAATAGGACTTTGTTGTTTTTCTTGTCAATAAGAAGCTTCATGCTCACTTGGGATTGTGTAGCCATTTTGTTGTTTTTGTGTATTGGTTTTGCTTGTGCAATTTGTACGTGTTTGAGTAGGAATGGTATATATTGCATGTATTTATAGGGCATGTAAATATTGTTGATGGAGTATTTTGCATGCTTATACTCCCTCTGTTCCAGAAAAAAAATTCTTATTATTATTTTAGATAGTCTCAAGTTAAATGTCTACTTACCTTAAATAATTTATTTTTTTACGATAGTTTGTTTATAATACACTTAGTATTAATTGTCATATTTCAATTTTCTATATATATTTATGAAATATCACCAGTTATGTGCAAAAAACTAAGATGAGAATTTAAATATGGATAATTTCGTTATTGTATCATCTTTCTTAAGATGCGCAAAAAGTCAATCACGATTTTTATCTTGGGACAGATATGTAGAATTAATTATTTTGTGTCTTTTGGCACGCTGATAGCTAATTAAATTTTGTTTACCGCTGGCCATTTAAGAGTTCATGTAGTGTGTTGGGAATGAGCAAAATTAAGGATTATTCGGCTGATAACCATAGAGAATTTGGAAGGACAAAGGAAATAAATGTTGCCTTCATCCATTTCTATACAAGTTATATATGATTATATATATATATATATATATATATGTATCAAAAATAATTTAAGGGTTAGCGGTAAGGGTAAATATTTATGCTAAAAATTAACGAACTTTTAATTGCCTTTTGTTTTAACCAATCAAGTATAAAATTTTTACATTAAACTTTAAACTCAAGAGAGAATCATTTTTTACACAAAATTTTAATATATGTTGACTGATAATAATATATGACGTGACATTTCAAATAAAAAAAATAAATGACATGGACGTGATATGTGAAAATTAAAAAAAAAATTAAGATAAAAGACAATTACATGGCATAAATAATAATATATGAAAACCAATTCGCAAATTTGTTCTAGTGAAAGAAAATGAAACCTAAAAAAGTAAAAAAAAAAAAAAAAAAAGTCCACTGTCAATTGCAAATTCTTTCCTCTTCTAACAAATTACCGCTCCAGTCATCAATGGAGGACAAAGATAAAGAAGGACAAAGATAAATTTGTTTGTTGTTTTTTTGCCATTATTTCCTCCTCCAGTTATCAATGACAAATTACTGCTACTATCAAAACACCACTGGCTTCAAATCTCGTAACCAAAGTCTCTATCAAAAACCCCAATTCTTATTGATGCCATTAAATAAATAAATAATAAATAAAAAAAGGTAAGGGAATGATCATCTCGCCTAAAACCACCATGATTGGCGATTCAAATCAATAAAAAGAGTTCATCCCATTGGGAAGAGTCTTGTTAGCTATTTTGGTCCAAACCCATAAGGCTTATGGGCAAAAGTCAAATAGGAAAAGGATTTATATCTTTTTAATTGGACAGCACGTGAGCATTGGTTTTGGCTTACTCTAACAAGGAGTGTGAATAAGGAATCCAATTTGGAACAGGAATCAGGGAAGTTATCATCAGTATATATGTATATGGCTTATTCTGTGGCGTATAAAAAGGATAAGTAATAAGGAATCCTTATTAGAAATGTAGTGGCAAATTCAAGTCTATTCGGATTGGGTCATTGAGTTGTATATATATACATGCGTTAGTGCTGCTTTGTGGTATATACTGAATAAGAAGAAAACAGTGAGTGCAGAGAAACAGTGAGAGGTTTTTTGTGAAGGTTAATTCACGGCTTTTCATAATCTTTTCAGATTAATTAATAGTCGGAAGACTTTAATTAATTTGAAGGTTTTGGGTGGTGAGATAATTTGAGTTCTCACTCAAATTGAAGTATTATTGTATTCTCTCAATTTCATAATATTTCAAGTTTTTAGTTATAAAATTTGGAAGGACTATTTGTACTCGCAGTTGATTATAGTGGAATTTTTCGGAGCTCAGTCCGTGGTTTTTACCTCTTAGTTTTAGAGGGTTTTCCACGTAAAATTTGGTGTTTCGTGTTTGGTTTAATTTCGTATTATTATCTTTGAGATTGTTATTTATTTGGTGGAAATACATAACTTGTTTGGCGTGGTTTATTTAATTTATCAAAGATAGTTATAATTGGAGGAGTTTTTCCAACAAAGTGGTATCAGAGCAAGGTTCTTTGCGCAATTATTTTTTGATAAATTAAATGGAGGAATCAAGCGGCGCCATGATTAAATTGACCTCATCTAATTTTTCGATCTGGAAGCCTAGAATGGAAGACATCATTTACTGTAAGGATTTGTATGGCCCATTGGAGCTTAAAGGGAAAAAGCCCGCGGACAAGCCTGATGCTGATTGGAAAAAGATGAACAGGAAAACAATTGGTCACATCCGACAGTGGATCGATTAGAGTGTGTTCCACTATGTTTCGCAGGAAACAAATGCTTATACACTTTGGACTACATTAGAGTCCATGTACAAGAAGAAGAATGCACATAATAAGACCTTTGTGATTAGAAAGATAGTGAACCTGAAGTACAAAGATGGTAGCAGTGTATCCGAGCATATGAGTGAGTTCCAGGGTTTAGTGAACCAGTTGTCTACTATGAAATTGAATCTTGAGGATGAGATTTAGGCGTTGTTGCTTCTCAGTTGGGAAACTTTGGTTGCGTCACTAAGAAATTCAGCTCCAGAAGGAAAGATAACCATGCAGATGGTCAAGGACAGCATACACAACGAGGAAACAAGGCGAAAGGAGCAGGGTTTGAATTTTGAGACACAAGCACTTGTGGCAGAGAACAGGGGTAGAAGTAACTTCAGGGGATCTCACAAGGGAAACATGAATCACAGCAAAAGCAAAAATTTCAGAAATCATAGGAGAGAGTCAAAGACCAGAGAAGGCGTTACATACATATGTTACCATTGCAACAAGGAGGGTCACTTCAAAAGAAATTGCAAGATCTGGTTAGACAAACAGAAAACTGGTGAGCAAGGGAAAGTTGAGGAGAAAAATACTGCAGCTACAGTTACCGAGGATGTTGTGCTTCTTTCATTCGGGGAAGAAGAATGCTTAAATGTTGTTGATCAGAAGATTGATTGGGTTATTGATACAGGTGCTTCGTATCATGCTACTCCCAAGAGAGAATTTTTCACGACGTACAAAGCTGGAGCACTACAAGAAAAAGGTCTATCAGCGACCGTGTATCAGCGATCGCCGTCGGTCGCAGATACCTATCAGCAACCGACTGCAGTCGCTGATAGTCGTCGCATAAAATCTGGTCGCTGGTGTGCACATCGGCGACCACTATTAGCGACGGATATATCTGTGACCGCCAATAGCGACCGAATTCGTCATCTCGGTCGCTAAGCTGAGTCAGCATGGCTCAGTGCCAAAGGCTGACGTGGCCCACATGTCATCGACTGCAAACAGCGACCGCGTGCGGTCGCTAATACCCTCAAATGTTAGCAGTCGCTAATGAATATCAACGACCGCATGCGGTCGCTGATTTGAAAAACTGAAAACCAGCCTTTTGCTATTTTAGCAGAATTCCCAAAAAACCTGTACCTGTTTTGTACCTGCTTTATCCCAACAGACATACACAACAATATAAACATCTTGCACAACAATGTAAACATCAATCGTCCACCAAACTAGTATATAAACTATATAAACCTTTAAACCAATATGAATTGAATAAATATAAACAAATCTAATGTTTAAGTAACATGAATGAATATAAAAGTACAAAATTCTCAAAGAAGTACAAAACAGAGCTGTATCAATCGTCAAGCATCAGCGTCTTGATTAGCTTCTCCTTGATTACCCTGTAATTAACAAAATAATAAAACAAATTACAAATATATACTAATTATGTTAATATTGGTATATTACGACAATATATACAACAAATTGATTTTATACCTCGTCGCCATCCCCATGTTGTGATGCTGCTGCTGCCGCTAATGCTTCAGCTAACTCCTCAGGACTCAGAGCCCCCAGATGCCCGCCCAGTATCTTTAGAAGATCTCGATCTCGATATATAGCTCTCACACAGTCAGCCGGAGTATGAACAGCTGGATGACTCGATGACTGTGAAGACTGGGTAGCAGAGCTGCCTGAGCCACTGAAAAATGGGCGTCGTTGTTGTCCTTGACCTTTAATGTAGTTCTTCTTCACAACAGACGCCCTCTCCCACAACTCTTGATCAATAGGCGGACGTGGAGTGCCTTCAGGATAACGCTAATTCAATAAACGCTTATAAGTATCCTGTCATCATGTTAACAATTAAATAGTTAAAAATAAATTATGTAAGAATTGATAAACAAGATCAAATTGTTAAAACTTATTACCGCTATCTGGATAGCCTCAGGCAGACCATCACGGGTGGCCATGCACACATCCAGCCAATGAATAGGCTGACCTTGAGACTGAGACTCCTATACAAAAAATAGCACAATATTACTAAGTACAAATGTGATATATTTTCTACAATTCATGATTGTAAACATATTAAAACTTGTAAATACGTACCCTGACAGTGATATGCTGCAACTGTGAAATACTGTCGCCCTATGTTCCTTTAGCCTTTTCGCCATCGGGTACACCCTAGGATCTGTTGGTGGCGGCAGTCTTTCATCTTTTCACCCAGCTCTCGGCTCTCCATTGGGCACACATCTCATCCCATATGGAGTATGCAGATCTATGGAGGTCAATATCGACGATTCCATGTCTGTCATGACGTATCCCTTTTTCTGAATCAAACCAACGACACTTGAACAAGGTACGACCAAGCTCATTGTAACAATCTCCTTGGACACACACTCTAGAGTTCGTTGTTATTTTATCGCGCCCATATGCCTTTGTATGAAATTCACAACCATTTATTTTGTAACCATTGCGGCTGACTTGGTCCCTGTCTGGTCCCATAGCTAGGACTTGTACATTAGCCGGAATCGTTGATCCCTCAGTCATAGCCTACAAAAACTCCATCTTATTAAATGAAGTCATAGTTAATATGGAGTATATATATATATACTACGTGCTTAAGAAATTGAACTTACTTTGTCCTTTAGCCAAAGTACAAATTTTTTATCACGATTGATTTGAATATCTTTATCAGTTATGCCGGGATGCTTCACTTTTAACTCGTCATCGTACAATCTATACCATGTTATAAACATTAACATATTGTAATAAATTTTCAACTTAAAAGATAAATTATCAAGTTTACATGTGTACCTCACAAATTCGTCAATCTCCTCGCAATTGAGAAGAATGTAAGTATATGCAGCATGTAATTCCTGCTCTGAGAGGAATATACGCTTCCCTTTTCCATAAGCGCGACCCGATAGACCAAATACAGAGAGCCGACCATTTAGTTCAACATTTCCCCCATCATCATGTCTCGATACTCGATTGGCCTTTGTCAAGACTTCGTCCGAAAAATAGTCTGAGACAAACGTAGATATCTCATCGAAACTGTATGCCTCACATATCGACCCCTCGACATAAGCTCTATTTTTCACCTTCCTCTTAAGGTTTCCCATCACCCTCTCGAAAGGGTACATCCATCTATATTGAACTGGACCCCCAACACGAGCTTCATAGGGAAGCTGGATTTGTAAATGCTCCATGGAATCAAAAAAACCAGGTGGGAATATTTTTTCCAGTTTACACGTGATCTCTATGATGTTCTTCTCAAGTACAGACATGTCCTTCTCATTTAATGATTTTGAACATAAGTCTTTGAAGAAACGACTAAGATCCGTCAAAGCATCCCATATTGGTTTATCAAGCAGATCCCGAAATGCTATAGGCATGAGTCTCTCCATGAATACATGACAGTCATGACTCTTCATCCCTTGCAATTTCCCACCCGTAACACACCTTGCAATATTTGACGCATATCCATCTGGTAGTTTTAGAGACTTAACCCATGTGCACACATCTTTAACTTGCTTTTTGGACAATGCGTACCTTGCATGCGGTTTGACAATCTTACCATTAGGAGATTCATAAAGTTCTAATCCAGGACGCTTACAAATATCTTTCATGTCCAAACGTGCCTTATCATTATCTTTTGTCTTCCCCGTAACATTCATCACGGTGTTAAACACATTGTCAAACACATTCTTCTTAATATGCATCATATCTAGATTATGACGAATTAAATTTGTAGACCAATAAGGCAGTTCCCAAAAGATGCTTCTCCGAACCCAGTTATGAGATTCGCCAAACCCATTTATTATGTTTGAGGCATCAATCTTACCAAATGGGATAACCGGCAATCTCATCACACGATCTCGCATCTCCGTTCCCGACAATCGCGGTGCAGGCATATCATTGTCTACTTTCCCTTTCCTGAAGTATTCTCTATTTCTTCGAAACATGTGATCTACCGGCAAGAACCGACGATGACAGTCAAACCAGCAAGGCTTTCGACCTTTTGATAGATTGAAAGACTTTGTATGCTCCATACAATACGGACAAGCTAACTTCCTGTGTGTACTCCATCCAACTAACATACCATAAGCTGGGAAGTCACTTATAGTCCACATAACCGCTGCCCTAAGGTTGAAGTTTGTTTTCGTTACAACATCCCAAGTCTGTACTCCATCCTCCCACAATACCTTTAACTCGTCTATAAGAGGTCTCAAGTAAACATCTAAGTTCTTTCCAAGACTCTTAGGACCAGGAACCACAAGTGAAAGAAACAAGTATGGCTGTTTCATACACATCCAAAGAGGCAAGTTGTACGGAGTAACAATCACATGCCAACATGAGTACGGAACAGCTGAGTGGCCAAACGGATTGAAACCATCGGTGGACAATCCAAGCCTCACATTTCTAGGTTTCAATGCAAACCCAGGATATGTTAAGTTAAAATCTTTCCAAGCCTGCCCATCTGCGGGATGATTTAGTTCTCCATCTTTAGCTGGAGATTTCGCATGCCAACTCATATGTTCAGCTGTTCTTAAAGACATGTACAATCTTTTTAGACGATGTGTTATTGGAAAATACCTTAGAATCTTAAACTGTATACTTGATTTTTTTGTAGTCACACCCTCTTTATTAGGCCTAAACCGATCATGACTGCAAAACGTGCACCTTGTCATCTGTTCATTTTCCTTATAAAACAACATGCAATCGTTGGGACAGACATCGATCTTTTGGTATCCAAGACCCAACTTCTTCACCATTTTCTTACAAAAGTAATAGTTACCAGGTAATTTTTCACCGTTAGGCAACATACTCTTAATGGCCTTCAAGAGCGACTCAAAACACTCATGGCTCATGTTGTGATCACCCTTGATGTTAAGTAATGTCGCCACTGCAGACAATGTAGTGTGTTTGATACAACCATGCCACAATGGCTCGCTACCCTCGTCTAACAACTTAAAGAAGTCTTTGGCATCAGAATTCATAGGTTGCTCTCTGCCTTGTTCCCAATCAAAATTTGGCCCGGCAATATCATGAACCATTTCATTCATACGATGAGTACTACTGCCCGAATTGTGTACTTCTGTGATGCCACCATCTCTTCTCTGCCCATGTGCCCACCAGCATTCTTCGTAATTTTTCATGAACCCAGAAACAAGTAAATGATAGTTTACCACGTCTCTGTCCATATAATTTACATTCTTACACTTCAAACATGGACATCGTATCTGCGACTGACCATTCATACATTCCGGGTGACTATACGCATACTCCAAAAACACTTGGCAACTAGCTTTAAATTCAGTTGTAACACCTATCTGGGCACTTGACTTTCGTCGTGCCATCCAACTACGGTCTAAATAGAGGTCCATGATTCCACGGTACCTACTACAGACAACATTATAAATGTTAACATATGACTTGAGCATACTTGTAACCATATGACTTGAGCATACTTGTAAGCATGCATATGATTAACATTTAAGCATACTTGATGTTAACGAATGAATACAAATTAAAGCAGTATGAGAAATTTTAAATGTTATTAAATTTAGTATGAGAAACTAAGTAAATGCTACTTAGTTTAATAGTTATATTATATCATGTTATTTTATTTTAATTTGTTTTAAATTTATTTTTATTGTTTATCGTAAGTGAATATGTAAGGTATTTCATTCATGCTAGCTTTATATCAGAGTTTGCTAACTCATTTATACAAGTTTTGAGTATCTTGGAGATTCATTCATATCAACTGGTATGCTAAGGCGCCTAACATGTTTTAAGATTATACCCCTCACGGTCCCTTTCTATAATCTTTTATGCTTTGGGATAGTCACAACTTGGTTGAGCAATTTATAGCTTTTATAACATTTTGTAGCTTTATTCTTGTCATAAGTGTTAAATACCCTTGTTTTTCTGTTATAGCTAAAACAGTCTCTTTACATTCTCTGTTGCACTAACAGTTCCCTAGCACTGCCTATTTTGGCTTAACAGCCCCCTAATAGCTTACCATGCTAACAACCAAGCTTGGCTTGGCCCCGTGAGGCTTGGCTAAGCTTGACGTGGCCTCGTGTGGCCTCATGGCCCCGAGCCCAACCCATCAGCTCCAACAGCCCCTTAAGAGGCTCTAGTGGATCACCAATAGGCTCGTTAATAGTATAAATGTTCGTAACTACCCGACCAATAAATTTTTTTTGCCAGAGTCTCCCCTATAATATGGACTAGCCACATGCACGACGACATGTATATAAGGTCATTTCTAGGCACCCAAGACACAAACCAAGAGAAATATATAAATATGGAATGTATTACAATAAGAGACTTTTTTTCCGCTATGCATAAGTAATGTGAAGAAAAGCCTAACTATTACCCATAGACGATCTTGCATAAGTATAGTTCTCATATAGGCATAAATTTGACTATAATTTCATAAACAGTCCACATGTAGGCAAAAGAAACCTTTAGGCATTCAAACAACTTTAAAATCATGATAATAAAATTACCCTATATCCATTATCATGCTTGTATCAGTTAGCTAACTTCTTCATATCCAAAACAGTTCATATAAGGTACTTTATGCATGATTAAGTACTAAATTGACTGAAAATAAAAGAAGAACTAGAGCAAACAAACTTACTGGTGTAGAGTCTCAGTGATAAATTACTGTGTCGAGGATACACTTTTTTGAAAGCCCCCTTTCCTAGAACCTTTTTATACTGCAAATTACATCACATAAATTAGATTGAGGAAAAAGTTATATATAATGCAGTAGACTCAACTCAACATCAATGAACACATAATGATAATATCATAAATGAATTATATAAAGTTGAGAATTTTTATAAATTACTATGAAATCTATGTGATGGGTGGATGAGCCTAATTTATCAACACAAATGAAAACCTATGTATTTGTCTGGTTATATTCTGTGTCTGGTTATATTCTGTGTCATATGTCAATAATATAAAGACCAATATTGACTTTTTACTTTTAGTTAATATAATTATGAAAATCGTAAGAGTAATCATCTAACTAATATGAATTAATTGCAAATTCAAAACTAATATGAATTAATACAATTATAAAAATTGTACTTATTTAATTAGAATTATTAATTATAAATTTATTAGTTTTAAAAATTAAATAAATCACATCAATTTTGGATATGATTTTTTTTTGGCAAAACTAATGATTTAGCCACTGTAGTTGGTACCTTTTATCGAATACCTGATTGAACTTTTAATTTTTCAGATTATCCCATTAAAGTAATTAGTATTTTAAAATTGGGTCATTCTGTTAGATCTGGCTCACGACTGTTAAATATTTTCAGACGTGGACGCGAAAAAGAAAAAGAGAAAAAGAATAAAATGACATGGCCAATGATACGTTGCTTACGCGGCTAAATGAAATAGCTGTTAAACAAACAATACGAACCAAACCCCACAAAATCAGAATCGAACTTCAGAGAGAGAGAGAGAGCACGAGCGACGAAGGCGAATCGATCTAGGGTTTTTCTTCTTTGAATCTCTGGCTTAGATCTTCGTTGGTACAAGGTATGTATGATTTTGTGTTTAAAATCTCTTAATTCCCAACCTCGTTCATGGCTCACCGATGCTTCTTTCTGCAAACTAGGGTTCCAGCACGATCTTCGTTTAGATAAGGGGATTGATTCGGCCAAAATCATAGGTGAAAATTAGGGGCTTTCATCTTCTCAAACCATTTGAACACCTAAAAGATTGTTAATGGCATCTTCAGATAGCAGATCCTCGTCGGTTGCTCCAAATAGGGTAGAATGTTTCTGCGGTCTATCTGCATCTATTTGTGTCTCCACAAAGAACAAATCAAACGGAAGAAGGTTCTATGGATGTCGTTTTTACCCAGTAAGTTTTAGGTATAAAATTGTTTATTATTGTAATGTATTTTGGATTCAATTTGGTTGGGTATTTTTTTTTTTACAGGACGTTAATAAATATTGTGGATTTTTTCGATGGTTGGACATAATTTCTCAAAATGAAGTTCATGGTAGTGGTTGCAGTGAAATGGGTTCTGTTTCAAGGAATGAAGATGAAGTCGATTTTCTGAGAAACAAAACAAGAAAACTGAAAGAGAAGTTAAAGAAATTGAAAAGGGAGGCCTTAAAATTGGAGTTAGAATCTGTTAGACTAATTGAGGCAAATAAGAAATTACAATTGTATTTGATATTGTCATTGATGGTGACTTGTGTTGTATTAAGTTATGTTTTTATGAATTTTGTAGCATTCTAAGCTATGTCTGTAATGAAGTTATGTTTTCATGAAATTGTAAGCATTTTAAGCCATGTAATGTACTATTATTTATTTTAATGTATTTCTATTCATTATATCTCAAGTTCATTATATCTCAAGTTTTGTGATAGATTTTGAGCAAATGAAAATGAAGTTGATGTATTTTAAGTATTTGAGTATTTGAAGTTGATGTATTTTAGAGCAAAGGAAAATGTTTGGTCTCTGCCTTGCTCTAAACACATGCAGTTCCTTCAATTAAACAAAGAAAATGCCAAGTTTTGCCTTGTTTCATTACATAATAATGACATAAATCAACATCAAAGCAAATAAAAAAGTTTTTCCCTGTTCCTAGGCCAAGACATGTAGTTCCTTCAATTTTAAAAAAATTGTCAAGTTATGTAGTGTATCACTGTATATCAGTCAAACATGTTCTAAACTTCATCCAAAACAATTTATTACAACCAATTCAAACTAATAAAACAAAATATTGACAAGGTAATCAATTGCAACCATTGTACATTTCCAGAAACAAGGGATTTGCAAACATGTGTCATCCAACCATTCTACATTACCATAAATATATTAGAAAACATCTAACCATCCAAAGTACCACATAACTATGTAATTACAAGTTTTAAATATCCATAGTATTAATCAAAGGGTTACAACCATGTCAAAAGTACTATAAATCAGCCCTAAAAAATATACTAGAGCTGCCCCAAAAGATTTGAATCCACTGTGTCTGCCTTCACTGTCCCCCATCTGTAGTACTACTTGCAGTTTGGGTTCCACCACCAGTTGTACCGCCTTTTTTTCTTTGCACTTATTATGGCCCAAATGTCAGTATGTACATTCGAAAATTGAAGGAAACATATAAATGATACAAAATGAAATAACTCACAATGAGTTTTGGCCTTATTTCAGGTTGTTGTGCCTCTAGATTATCTGATAGTTCTTGGGCAGGTGTGTTCCTACAACCAGCTTTATTATGTCCATATTGCTTACATTTGGAACATATCATTGGAGTCCCTTTCCTTGAAACTTTACCCGTGCTCTTTCGTTCTTCATTTGGATCTTTCCTTCTACATCTCTTTGGCCTTCCAGCCATTCTTTTAGTCAATGGAGGCAACAAGATTGGTAAGTCAGTAGTAGGCCAACCATTGCTACCACTCATGGGCTTTAACAAGTGGTTATACGACTTGAGATAGGTTTCAATGTAGTAACAAGGGTCCACAAAATCCTCAACATGCCTCGCTTGATGAAGTATCCCAATAACAGCATGATGACAAGGTACTCCAGATAATTGCCACACCCCACAAGAGCAAGTATGATTCACTATGTCTACCACATATTTACCATACTTGTCACTCACCTCATACATATGACCCCCATCCCATGTGTAATCACAGTATTTTGTCAATTCAATAGACCTACTCACTTTAGTTAGAATCCTAGGGCATAATTTACCATCTCTTTTTAACATCTGATCTCTTTTGGTGTGGATTCTCTCCATTACCTGAGTTTTTATGTCTTCAAACATTGTTAAGAGGGGTTTATACCTAGCCTCTAGGATCCAACTGTTAAAACACTCTGACATATTGTTTGTCACTACATCACATTTGGTGGTGGTATCAAAGTAAGCCTTACTCCAAAGTTTAGGAGATATACCTATCAAGGCAGTTTGTGCGTCCTTTAACTCCTTCCTGATATCCTTCATTGCCTTTCGAAAATCAGCAAGATTGTTAGCCTTGGATGCCTTCCAGAACATCACCTTTAAAGCTGCCCCAGAGAACTTTTTTCTCCAATTTGCATAAATGTGTCTTGCACAACATCTATGCTCTGCTAGGGGTAGTAATTCCTGAATAGCAAGCACCAAACCCTATACAAATATGCAGGAAATTTATGTTAGTATAATGCCATAAATGTGTAATACAAATAAAACGTAAGAAGTAATAAAAATAAAACTACACCTTTTGTTGATCAGTAATTAATGTCCATCCTCTGCCTTGTTGTAATCCAACATCTTCCACTAACAAATTTAAGAACCAGCTCCAACTGTCCTTATTTTCACTTTTCACCACAGCCCAAGCTATTGGGAACATCTGGTTGTTAGCATCTTTTCCTATTGCAGATAATAGTTCCCCTCTACAATGTCTTCAAGAAACAACCATCAAGTCCAATAATAGGTCTGCATCCCTCCAACCAGTTCTTCTTCATAGCATCAAAACAAATATACATCATTTGAAACCTTTTTGGAGTGCCCTGATCAGTCCTAATTTGTACAGTGCTACCTGGATTTGTATTAAGGATCTCTTGTCCATAGTCCCAAACACCTTCATAATGCTCTGCCAGAGTCTTTTCTATCTCAGATAAGGCCATTTTTTTAACTTGTAAACACTGTCCAATAGAGCATTGCACTCCAAACCTTTACTTTATTGCTGCTTGCAATTCCCTCAACTTGATCCTTGGCTTTGATCTAATTGTCCCTCCAAACTTATCTACCAACCACCTACATCTAATAATCTTTATCTTTGTGGCCCTAATACAACTGTGGATCTCAGTTGGATAAGCTTTGATTTGAAACCATTTCTCTCTAGGAACATAACTTGCCCAAAGCTTCCATGGACATCCTGCTGCACACTTAGCTTGAACCCTTGTAGGTTCATTAACTGGAAACCAAATTCCTTTCCCTTTTCCAACTGCATAATTTTGTATTGCTTCCCTTAGTTGGTCAACCCCAGTGAAAGTCATGTATAGCTCAAACTCAGTGTCCTTAATTGCAGTGTTTGGATTATACACAGGAACAACTCTCTTCACTTTGATCCTTGGCTCTTCACCTTCCCACTAACTATCACTAGTTGAAGGAGGACTTGCAGGAACTTCAATGTCAGAATCTTCATACATTTCCTCCCATGGCTTCATGCCCTTTGTACCAAATTTAGTCACAACATCATCATCAGATGAAAATGTAGGTTCACTCTCCATTTGCTCTCTAGGAACATTTTTCTGCTTCTTGCTTGCTTTGTTCAGGCATGCCCTTTGCTTCTTCCTGCCCTTGTTTTCAGTTGTCTCCTGATTATCTGATGCCTTTTTAGCATGTACTGAGCTAGAAGCTTGAGTCCCTATATCTTCAACATGTACTTCACCACACTGCACTTCAACTTCATTATCCAATTCAACTTCACAAACAACTTCTAAATTTTTAATCTTTGCTTTCTTAATCTCTTCCTTATGCATTCTAACATTGATCAATTCTTCATTACCATCGTCATCACTAACATCAGTGCACTCATCATCTGTTTCTTCATCTGTAGAATCATCATCAGTTGGATATTCCATTGGTGCATCAAGTTGCACATCAACGACATCAAACACTGTCCTCTCAGCTACCTGCTCAAAATCCCTCTCCAGTGGTAAGACTTCATCAATG
Organism: Aralia elata; assembly: GCA_034770075.1. Taxonomy (NCBI): domain Eukaryota; kingdom Viridiplantae; phylum Streptophyta; class Magnoliopsida; order Apiales; family Araliaceae; genus Aralia; species Aralia elata. The sequence continues at coordinate 20,035,895 of CM068382.1, forward strand.
GAGTGGTCACAATATAGATCAACTATACCAGATTTCTCACCCTCCTCAACTAGTAACCTAATACTATAGTCATCACATATTAACTTTAAACCATTACGAATATCCAAACCACCCATTCTGAAATACACTGCAGTATTCTTTTTGTATCCAAACGTCTTAGGTAAGTTATTTATTTTGTCAACATTCAGCCAGTCACCATCAACATCATGATACAATCTTACTAAACCTCCTCCATAGTGGTATATTGGTTCTTCAGTGAACCTACCGTCATGATTTAACTCCACAGAAAATAGAACCATGCTGCAACTGGTACAAGGCACACCATTTAAGACATAAACATTATAATACTGAACAAATATATCATGTAAATTTTAAATCATAGTAAAACCCAATATAATAAAGGTTCCCATTAAATAATAGTATTGAAATCCAGAAAAATCCAATATAACAAAGGTTCCCATTAAATAATAGTATTGAAATCCAGAAAAACCCAATATAACAAAGGTTCCCATTAAATAATAGTATTGAAATTCCTAATTTTGAAAATCCCCAAATCGACTTTTTAAAAATCGGAACGAAGAACAATCAATCACTAAAAACCCTAGAATTTTGTCACAATGTCACTAAAGGGAATATGGAAGAGGTTTTAAACACAAAATTATACATACCTTGTACCAACGAAGATCTAAGCCAGAGATTCGAAGAAGAAAAACCCTAGATCGATTCGCCTTCGTCGCTCGTGCTCTCTCTCTTTCTCTAAAGTTCGATTTCTGATTTTGTGGGGTTTGGTTCGTATTGTTTGTTTAACAGCTATTTCATTTAGCCGCGTAAGCCACGTATCATTGGCCATGTCATTTTATTCTTTTTCTCTTTTTCTTTTTCGCGTCCACGTCTGAAAATATTTAACAGTCGTGAGCCAGATCTAACAGAATGGCCCAATTTCAAAATACTAATTACTTTAATGGGGTAATCTGAAAAATTAAAAGTTCAATCGGGTATTCGGTAAAAGGTGCCAACTATAGTGGATAAATCATTAGTTTTGCCGAATTTTTTTTAAATTAATTTTGAAAAATTAAATGTAATCATATATTTTGAATGAAACGAAGGAAGTATTATTGTAGTGAGACAGAGTTAGCAAACGTGTAATGAGAAATATATACTAGAAGAGGAAAGAGATGAGATTCGAGAGAACACAAAGACTTCACAGCAAATGTATAAAATACTAGAAGGAAGTATGTATGTATGTATGTATGTATGTATGTATAAATTGAGTACCTCTCGTGGCGGTGGACCGGTGGCGGCGAGCGGCCGGCGTCTCTTCCCCTTCTTCTCTTCTCCCCCCTTTCTCCCTCTTCTCTCTATCTGAGCTTCCTCTTCTTTTTTTCCCGCGTCTGCTGTGTCGAGCGAGTGACTGAATCTGTTAACATAAAGTTTGATCAGCGACCGCCATCAGCGACCGCCATCAGCGACCACCTGCGGTCGCTGATTTTTAATGACATGGACTTATCAGCGATCGCTTGCGGTCGCAGATATTAAGTGGTCGCACAAAACCTTGGCGCCAACATTTTAAGCCAAATTTTGGGAGGCAAATTTATACTAGTGACTGCTCAGCGACCGCATGCGGTCGCTGTTAAAAATATAGCGACTACATTGTATAAAAGTCGCAGATGATGGTCGTTGTGGCTAATATCAGCGACCGATAGTGCAGTTGCTCATAGTGTTGGTCGTTGTTAGGCCTTTTTCTTGTAGTGGAGACTTTGGGTTTGTGAGGATGGGTAACACTGATCAGTCCAAGATTATTGGAATTGGTGATGTTTGCATACAGACAGATGTAGGCTGCACTATAACTTTGAGGGATGTTAGACACGTCCCAGATTTGCGTCTCAACTTGATTTCTGGTATGGCCTTGGGCAGGGAAGGCTATGAGAATCACTTCGGCAGCGGAAAATGGAAGCTTACCAAGGGTTCGATGGTAGTTGCTAGAGGTACTGCTTGTTGCTCGTTATACAAAACTCATGTGAATGTATGTTCTAGCGAGTTGAATGCAATTGAAGATGAAACTTCACCGAATCTGTGGCATAAAAGGCTTGGGCACATGAGTGAGAAAGGGTTGCAGATGTTGGCAAAGAGGTCCCTTATTCCTTTTGCTAAAGGTACTGTACTAAACCCTTGTGATTACTGTTTGTTTGGTAAGCAAAATAGAGTTTCTTTTAGTATCTCCTCTAAAAGAAAATCTAAGTTACTTGAAAGAGTATATTCTGATATATGTGGTCCCATTGAGGTTAAGTCTTTGGGTGGCAATAGATATTTTATTACTTTTATTGATGATGTTTCACGTAAGGTGTGGGTGTTTTTGTTGAAAACAAAAGACCAGGTATTCCAGTATTTGCAGAGTTTCCATGCTATGGTTGAAAGGGAGACTGGAAAATTATTGAAGTGCCTTCGCAGTGACAACGGAGGAGAGTACACATCAAAGGAGTTTGCGGCATATTGTGATAAACATGGTATTCGACATGAGCAGACAGTTCCTGGCACCCCACAACATAATGGTGTGGCTAAAAGAATGAACCGCACTATTATTGAACGAGTCTGATGCTTGTTAAGAATGGCTAAGCTGCCTAAGTCATTCTGGAGTGAAGCTGTACGTACCGCTTATTACCTGATTAACAGATCTCCATTAGCACCATTGGATTTTCAGATTCCAGAGAAGATTTGGAGTGGTAAAGATGTGTCCTATTCTTATTTGAGGGTATTTGGGTGCAAGGCTTTTGCACATATCCCCAAGGAACACAGATTGAAGCTTGATGACAAATCTACTCCATGTGTGTTTGTTGGCTATGGAGATGCAGAGTTTGGGTACAGGTTATGGGATCCAGTTCAGAGAAAATTATTCAAAAGCAGAGATGTGGTATTTTATGAGCACCAGAATTATAAGGATTTTGATAATGCTACACAGCCTAGAGATAATAGAGTTCCAAACCTTAGCGAAGTTCCTTCTCCATTACAGAATGCCATAGTTGGAGAAGGAGGTCAGAATGAAGATGTAACTGATACAGATTTGCACGATGGTGATGGGTCAGATGTAGAGAGTATTGAGCAGGGAGAGCAACCTTCTCATCTTGATATTGAAGAACCTCAGCTAAGAAGATCCACGAGAGAACGTGTGCCATCAGTCAGGTATTCTTCATCTGAATATCTTTTAGTTGCTGAGGAGGGGGAGCAAAAGAATTTTCAGGAAGTCAAGACTCATAAGGAGAAGAGCAATTGGCTGAGAGCTATGCAGGATGAGATAGATTCTTTGCACAAGAAACACACTTATGAGTTGACTACACTTCCTAAGAGCAGAAAAGCATTGAAGAATAAATGGGTGTTCAAACTGAAAAAGGATGGTGAAAAACTAGTGAAGTACAAGGCTCGGTTGGTCGTCAAGGGTTTTGCTCAAAAGCAAGGTATTGACTTCGATGAGATTTTTTCTCCGGTTGTGAAGATGACTTCTATTCGAGCAGTGTTGGAGTTAGTAGCTAGTATGGATCTTGAGCTTGAGCAGCTAGATGTGAAAACTGCATTCCTTCATGGTGATTTGAAGGAGAAAATCTACATGGAGCAGTCGGAAGGATTTGAAGTTAAAGGGAAAGAGCACTTGGTTTGCAGGTTGAAGAAAAGTTTGTACGGTCTGAAACAAGCCCCAAGGCAATGGTACATGAAATTTGATTCATTCATGATGGATCAAGGATATAGCAGAACAATTGCAGATCATTGTGTGTATGTCAAAAAGTTCTTAGATAGTAATTTCGTTATTTTGTTGCTATATGTAGATGATATGTTGATAGTTGAGCAAGATGTTAACATGATTTGCAGGCTTAAGGGTGAGTTGTTCAAGTCCTTTGATATGAATGACTTAGGTCCGGCTAAGCAGATTTTGGGCATGAAGATTGTTCATGACAGAAAAGCCAAGCGGTTGTGGTTGTCACAAAAAAAATATGTTAAACGGGTGCTTGCAAGGTTCAACATGGGTGATGTTAAGCCAGTTAGCACACCATTGGTCAATCATATGAAGTTAACAAAGCGCATGTGTCCTTCTACTAAGGAAGGGAGAGATGATATGGCAGCAGTTCCCTACTCCTCTGCAGTAGGGAGTCTTATGTATGCGATGGTTTGTACACGGCCAGATATTGCTCATGCAGTTGGTGTTGTGAGCAGGTATTTGTCAAATCCTGGTAGAGAACATTGGGAAGCAGTTAAGTGGATTCTCAAATACTTGAAAGCTACTTCCAGTTTGTGTTTGGGTTTTGGTGGTTCGAGTCCAGTCTTGGAGGGTTTTACAGATGCAGACATGACAGGTTCTGAAGAGAAGAAGTCTACTTCGGGGTATTTGTTTACTTTTGCAGGGGGGCTGTATCATGGCAGTCCAAGTTGCAGAAGTATGTTGCTTTGTCTACAACTGAGTCAGAATACATCGCTGCTACGGAAGCAGGCAAAGAGATGTTATGGTTGAAACGGTTTCTCCAAGAGTTGGGTTTGACACATGATGAGTATGTGGTTTATTGTGATAGTCAAAGTGCAATTGACTTGACCAAAAACGTCACGTATCATAATCGTATCAAGCACATTGATGTTCGTTATCACTGGCTTCGAGAAGTGATGGAAAAAGAGTTGATGAAAGTGAAGAAAGTTCATACCGATGAGAACCCCTCAGACATGTTGACAAAGGTTGTAACTCGTGACAAGCTAGCGTTTTGCAAGGAGTTGATCGAGATGGACTCCAAGTGACGGGGTCACGTTGAAAGATTCCTCTCATGGGTTCGGAGGGGGAGATTGTTAGTTATTTTGGTCCAAACCCATAAGGCTTATGGGCAAAAGTCAAATAGAAAAAGGATTTATATCTTTTTAATTGGGCAGCACGTGAGCATCGGTTTTGGCCGAATCTAACAAGGAGTGTGAATAAGGAATCCAATTTGGAACAGGAATCAGGGAAGTTATCATCAGTATATATGTATATGGCTTATTCTGTGGCGTATAAAAAGGATAAGTAATAAGGAATCCTTATTAGAATTGTAGTGGCAAATTTAAGTCTGTTCGGATTGGGTCATTGAGTTGTATATATATACATGCAATAGTGCAGCTTTGTGGTATATACTGAATAAGAAGAAAACAGTGAGTGCAGAGAAAAAGTGAGAGGATTTTTGTGAAGGTTAATTCACGGCTTGTCATCATCTTTTCGGATCAATTAATAGCCGGAAGATTTTAATTAATTAAGAGGTTTTGGGTGGTGAGGCAATTTGAGTTCTCACTCAAATTGAGGTATTATTGTATTCTCTCAATTTCATAATATTTCAAGTTTTTAGTTATAAAATTTGGAAGGACTATTTGTACTCGCAGTTGATTATAGTGGAATTTTTCGGAGCTCGGCCCATGATTTTTACCTCTTAGTTTTAGAGAGTTTTCCACGTAAAATTTGGTTTCTCGTGTTTGGTTTAATTTCGTATTATTATCTTTGAGATTGTTATTTATTTGGTGGAAATACATAACTTGTTTGGCGTGGTTTATTTAATTTATCAAAAATAGTTATAATTGGAGGAGTTTTTTTAACAAGTCTATCGAATCGTCCGAATCAGAGAGCTAATTTGGACATCTCGGGGATCGAGTTGTCGAGAAAAGATTAAATTTTCGGGGGCCAGGCTTTGGAATCGGAGGCAGTGCAGGAAATTTGAAGGGGGTATTGACCCAAGGTTTGGAATCTCGGAGGCTGGTGTAGGTTTGGAATCGTTGTCAAAGATGGAAACGCCGATGCCGGTGTCGCAGGCAAGGAGGCCGCGGGTTTTAGTGGAGGAAGCGTACTTCAGAATGGGAAAATATCCACATCATTTTTTATTGAAAAATTAATATTTTTAATAGCCATGTCTATTAAAAATAGACGGTGTCAACGAACATCTATCAAAAAATAATAAAAAAATAGATTTTCTCTTTCTTAACTTTAAATTTTAATGTGAAAATTTTGAATTTATTTGATTAAAACAAAAAATAAATAAAAATTTATTAATTTTTAGCATCATTTATCCTTAGCAGTTTAATTAGAAATTGGAACTCCTATGATCTTTAGTTTTATTAAGAAATTATTTTACATTTTTGTTATTGCAGATGGAAAAATCAATACCTTATGACATTAATTCATGCATTCTTAAGTGTATTTCCATAATACTCTCTCCGTCCCAAATTAACTGCTTAGATTTGACTTTTTTTAGTCAGATTGACTATTTTTAAAATTAATAATTAAGCATATATAAATATATTTTTTAACATTATAAAAATTGGTATTAGTAGTAAATTGTATATACTTTCTTTTGGTTATAATCTTTTCACTTATATTTTGGCAAAAATGGTACAAAAATTAGTTTTAAAAATAGTCAATATGACTTTAAAAAGTCAAAACTAAGCAGTTAATTTGAGACGGAAGGAGTAGTATATTCTCCATATGTGTTCATATTTAACCATTAAAATTAATAGTATTACGTTAAACTAGTAGGTGAATCAATACGAGGCACTGACCTGTTTAAATATTAATATATAAAATTTATCTAAATATTATATATTATTGTCAATTAATCCATTCATGCACCCATGAAATTTATGAATCATTTGAAGAGTCTAGCTCAATATTAAATATATGTAGATTATGTATAAATAGTGTAGATAGACAGATTCAATTACATAAATTTAAAAATGTGAATGATTATATTTTTTTTATTCGATATATACTATTAAAACTATATGTATTGATGAAGTTGAAAGGCTTTAGATTTTTAAAATTTTCTATCTAATAAGAAAAAGAAAAAGAAGGAAAGAATTTGGCATTGAAAGATGAAGTGAATGAAATAGAAAATGAAAGATCAAATCATTTGAGTCAACTTGACTAACTAGCCAAATTAACTCACGCAATAACGTCGTATTTGTAAATATAGGGACTGTTACCCTTTGCAATGAAGTGTTATATATATTTTCTATTAAAAAACGAAAGCTTAATTAAATAATTAATTACTACTATCAATCTTTTTTTTTATAAAAGATTAATTACAAAGCCAAATTCACACATTCTCCAACCCCTCAAAATTCAACAAAGTCGGTCATTTTTTAGTTCTCAAAAATTAAAGAAGCTTAGTCATTCTTCAACCCTCAAAAAGATAAAATACAAATGTGACCACTGAATTTTAATTATTTTTTGGGTATTGAGGATCTTTCTTTTGATCAACGCGACCCTCCGGTGCTACATATACGTTGACTTGCTCCAAACATGATTCTCCCCAAATTTGAACTCATAACCTCAAATTTAAAATTTTGGCCATAAGATCACCCGAGCACTACGGGTCTAGCTATTAAATTATCTCAAGGAATAAATTTTATACTAAATCAATTTATGAAATACTAGCAAAATATTAAAAGACAAACATGTACCCATTATTATTATTATTATTATTATTATTATTATTATTAATATTATTATTATTATTATTATTAGTTGTCCCTAATCTTAAATCGATCTATTCCTCACCAATTTCATCTGATTCTCTTCTCAGGCAGACCAATTCAGCCCATCTCCTTACAAAAGCTCAATCCACAATCTCTATTTGTGCTCTCCTTATATTTTTCTTTCTTCACCTCTTTACTCTCTCCATAATCTCCATTCGAACCCAAATCAAACCGCATGACTAATACCCCGCAAAGACAACTCTCTTCGATAGATTGAACACAGTACCCAATTCAATTTATTCACCAAAAAAATTCCAAATTTCACATGCACTACAGGGGATGAGTACTCAGTTCAAGGAATTCAATGGCACTGCGGGTGTGAACTCGGAGGTGAGTTTTGATGTGACCCAATTCGTGAAATCGAGCAAGAAGGAGAGAGGTACAAGAACTTACACCATAATTAGAACAACCATAAAACTTCCTTCCTACATTTTTCCCATTGAAGAAGTACAAATTTTTACTCATATCCCACACCCACAATACTTTGGGAATGAAATTCTACCGACTCCAGTAGATATTGAACCGTCCCGAACCTTTAGGTTGCTATTTTCTTTAGGTAGCTTCCCTATTTTCATTCCTCACGGATTTCTAAGATGATGGCCACTAATGTGATAAAATTATGTAACTGCAAGTGCACAGTGTCAAATTGAAGAACTGACAAGTACATGTCGAACCCACAAAGACTAGATCAATTCTTTAATATATCCTTAATTAATATTTTAGGCAAAGTAGGAATAAATATAGTGGAGATGATTAGCAACTAAATTATGCAAACTAAAAATTAATAATGAAAATTATTAATGAAATAAACTACCTAGGAATCCGAATCCACTAAATATTAACATAATAAATAATTACTTATTTTTCCAAATTAATTCTCAAATTATTTTCCCTTCCCTTTAAAAATAATGATTCATATAATTAATATGGGTAAGCATAAGTTATGAAAAATTCACAGATTAAGTATAACTTATCAAAATCTCGCAATCAATCTAAGAATCATATGTAATTTGTGCGAAGGTAAATATGAAGGTAAAAATAATTAGGCACTAATTCCGGAACGGAAAGAAACTATTAATATGTAATACCTAACTTCATCATCCTAGGTATTAGTAATTTAGCTAGCCATACAATTTGAAAAAAAACAAAATTAAATTCAGACTACTAATTAAGTAACAATAATAATAATCATAACTTAATCAACTAAACTAATAGGAAAGCATGTTATCTAACAAAATACTAAATGAAAAATAATTGAAGGCAACCAATTATAACTATAATAACATTAAATTAATCTAATTGCTACAAGCCAAAACCAATTTTACTCAGCCGCATAAGGAATAGAAAAAGTAACCAAGGAACAAGTTGCTCTCGGGTATAACATGAAAAGGTAAAAAAAAAAAAGAAGCTAATTCGCATGAAAGAGAAAGAAAATAAAAAAAATATCAAAAGTGGTACTTCGTATCTCTAAAATAAGAGACCTATTTATAGGAAAAATAAATTTGTGTCATAGTTTAGATTTATTGAACTTGATCTCTTTTGTTTCCTTGTTAACTTCTTCTTTTCTTTTTGACTTTAATCTCTACATGGTAATCTCCCAAGAGTCCTTTTCCATCTTTAAAAGCTGAAAAATTATCCATTACTTGATCACCAAGATAAATATGATAAATCCTACAAAATAAAATAAAATAAAATGTATTAGTTAAATAAAATAAATATATAAAATAATAAATATGAGAATATTAAAGTATATATAAAAAATGTGTATCATCCACTAAACGTGAAAGATGTAATTTTTGGTCTGAATTTAGCAAACCCTAACTTTTGAGAGTTCTGAAATTGCCGAACTTTCAATGAGAGAAACGACAATAAAGATGATGATGTTTTAAATTAATGGGTATATTTGTCTTTTAATAATCTGGTGGGGCTGGGGGGAATGAATTGATTTGATATAAGATTTAATCCTTGAGATAATTTAGTATCTAGGTTTGTAGTGCTTGGATGATCTCATGACCAAGATTTTATCGTTGAGGTTTTGAGTTCGAATCCCATATGTTCTTCAACCCTAAAAATTCATCAAACACATTAATTTAACTAACCCCACCAAAAGCATTCTTTTTAAAATATTTTTTGATGTTTTTATTAATTTTTTTTGGTATAACTGAATAGATTGAATCTCTTATTACAAAGCCTCTGGCTTTTTTTGCTGTTATCTTGGTGTAATTGGATTATACTTTAGGGTAAAAAAAAAAATTAGTTACTCTACGTAAAAAGAAAAGATATGATAAACATAATAACTGATACCGGTAAATAGCACACGATCATAGTAACTGTGTTTATCGATTCATCCTCTTTCCTTCTCTCATAACTACCCCTTTTTTCTTCTCAAGTGATCACATCTTTTACAACTGCTTCTTCACTTCATCAGAACAATTTTATTTGTTTTCTTAAAAAAAATACATATATTTATGTTAAGATTTATGCTTCAAATTATGTTTAGCTTGAACTGGGGAGACGACAAAATCATCAGGTAACCCATCAACAAAATCAGATTTTTTGTGATATACTACCTCCATTCCATAATAAGTGACTTTTTAGAAGAAAAAATTTGTTCCAATTTATTTGTCGTTTACAACTTTCTAGGAGAATAAATTATTTACTTTCCAATATCACCCCTAACTTCTCTCATTGTCCTAAGAAATTTTCTCTCTTGTATTAATAGTTTTCAACTACCCATAAAAGGGTAGTGATGGAATTTCATACAAATTTTAATTATTAAATGATAGTATTAAATGATTTTCTTAATTCATGTGCATGAAGCTAAAACGGCACTTAATATGGAACCGAGGGAGTAATTCTTCTTCTTCCTCACTCCTATACTTTATGGTGAATTTTCTATATATTTTCTCACAGTTTAATTGCGTACATAAATCCTTTGGGATTATTCACGCCAGGTATGCTACAATTCATTGATTTCAAACTCTTCTTTTTAGGCTTTTATTTATCATAATACTATAAAACAATTTTTAAAAGTCGTGAAAAAAGAAAAGAAGGAAAAAGGCCACACAATCTTGAGGACCTGTTTTGGTTTTCAGTTTTTGTTTGTTGTTTTCAGTTTAAAATTCAATTTGTTTGTTATTAGTGTTTCTTTATTTATAACTTCAAATTTTTGTGGATAATTTTTTCTACACACATGTGACACGTGTACTAGTTCTATATGAAGTATGAGTGTTTTGAGCAGATATATCAAGGGTCAATTTGCGATAGGATTTTATTTTAATATATATATATATATATATATATATATATATATATATATATATACTAGTCGTTTTATCCGTGCCTCCGGCACTACGTACGAAGGGAAAGGGGGAGGAGAGATTGCCGGCGCTAGAGAACGGAAGAGGCAGAAGGCGAGCTCGGAAGGAGGGAAAACGGAGAAGGATCTGAGAGTGAGAACAATTTTTTTTCCTTTGAAGTTAAAGAGTATATAATGACGGTGAGATTTATCCCTAACTTTGGACGGTCCTGGTGATTTATTAGGGTGAGCGAGAAATTCAAAATTAGTTGTGTTTTGTTATATATATATATATATATATATTGATTATATATTGCACGCGTATAAGAGAAATATTTGCTTCCCGATGAAAGATTAAAGCTTGTCAGTGGCATGCATGGATTCACTGGTTTTGGTTCGCATGGTTTGAGAGTGCCGCGTCGTGGCTTGAGCCCTAATTAATAACCCTTATATATATATATATACACACACACATATACACAACGTTTACCCAATGTTTTCTAACTTACGCGCTTTAATTCCTTGAACCGGTTGGACTAAAGTCGTGTTTGATTGCATCTTAATCTATCTTAACAGTCTACTTTTAATGCATCTTAAGAGTTCATAAGAATTCATGTCTTTGTATTAAGCGGTCCTCTGAATAGTTTAGACTCATATTTGTATCTTAACTATTCAAAGGACCTCTTAATACAAAGATGTGGGCTGTTAAAATACATTAAGCGGTGAACTGTTAAGATATATTAATATGCAATCAAACACCATCAATCGGTTATATGTCAAGTTCAATTTGGCACAATATATTAAATTAGTTTGGTAAAAATTCTTATTAAACTAGTTCATTACATTGTAGTTGAATCATCAACAGGTGTTCCAATAAGTAATCAAGTCACATTGACGTTTTTAAAGGATTTGATTAGGGTGAAGTTGACACCAACTTCACCGTAGTAAATTTATATATTTAATTTTTTATTGTATGAGTTATAGAAAATGTTACATTAACCAATGTAATAAAAAGTTATAAAATTTATCAATACCATATTTTCTATAACTCAATGCAATAAAAATTTAATTACTATGATAAAATTTGTGACAATTTCACCTTAACTGAATCTGTTTTTAAAATATACATTATGCTTTCATATATCATAGTAACTATTACATAGACACATATACTCGGCTTATTTAATGGGAATCAATATTTCTATAAATAAAGTGATAATTTCACAATCTCTTTCTTACATAATTAAAAGGTGAATGGATGAAAAGGAAATTAGTAATTAAAAATATCAAATTTTATTTTAAAAAATATCGATTCCCTATTTAATTTGTAGAGATAAATAATTTAATTGCATTTCTAGAATTTCTACTACGACTATCATGAAGATAATACTCCATCTAGTTAATATAATACTCCACATAGAAGCAGCTCCATCAACATTACAGCTTATTCCTTTACCATTTTCTAATGATCTTTAATGAAATTATTTACTTATATAAATTCTAGCACATCCAAACAAGAAAATGATAAAACTACTGAAGGAAATAATTAAAATTAATTTCCACCTTTTGGTTGATAAAGAAAACCATAGTCAGCACAATTGCATTTCAATTATATAATGTGTCTTCTGAGAAAGTTCTCACATAATAAGGACAAAAATATAAACACAATGCTAGTTTACAATGGTAATATTAATGACAAATGTTAATTTATTTAAATAATATGTTAGATCAAGTGAGGAAAACCAAAAGCATACAATCCAATTAATATCAAAGAGAATAATTTAAACTGTTTTCTCAATTTTTCTTCCCTTTTTTGGTAGACAAAAGTTTAGACATTCTTCCTAGAACCAAAAGCACCTCAAATTACCTTCTTCTAGAACGAAAGCGCGCACCTAATGAAAACAGAAACCATGACTCTGAAACCTAGAATTCCAAATTAAGCATAAAGTAAATTAATAAGCCTTCTAAGCCCCAAGAAACACAGTAGTCAAAACTTTATTCGTCAACAGAGAAGTCTTCAATAGCTTCACAGCTAGGCCAATTTCCCCCCGATTCCGATCTTAATTGAACCCAATTTTTTAAATTATAACATTAGTAATATAATATGTTGCTAGTAACAGAATGTTATATGTTGTTTGATTTTGAATTAAAAATAATTGTACGAAGTAATATAAAAAAAATTAGAGAAATTTAATTAGGAAAAAATTAGAGTAATCAAATAAACGGGCCGAGGGGTGTAACGAAGCGGGTATAAAATATTGTTTTTGGGGTCAAGTTCAGGGGATAACTCCATATTGGTGGGGAGGGGTCCCCGTGACCATACCCGCGTTGTTGCCAGACCTATTCACAGCCTAAAAAAAGAAGTGCTAAATGCATTTATGTTACATCAAGTATCACCAAATTCATAATTTGACCCTCAACGTAATTAGACTTACAAATAATTGGATTTACAAATTACTACATAAACTATCTAATTACATACAATTTTGACTGGAATACTAAATTGACAGTACAGTTTGCCCGTATTAAAATACGGTTTGACTTCATTAAATATTAAAATATTAATTTAAAGAATTATTTCTATAAAAACTAATTTAAAGACTTAATAATGTTAAAAGAAACAAATTGAACTTCATTTTAATTAACACTATAAACTCAAGATATCTAGGGGAAAAAATCACTCCAACATTATTCAAACTTTCATCAATATCCATAACCTAAGAAGAACTACTACAATCTCCATGCAACAAAAAAAATTACCAAATGAGAATAAAAATCAAACTACAGATCCATCAGATTCCAGATCCATTACCATGGCCCCCTATCAAACTCCATCGATCGCCGGAGAAAACCCATACAAAACACCAATCGCGGTTGAAGATGTTATAGTCCATCGATCATCAGATCTAAAACTTGTCGCCTCTTCTCTCTTCTCTCTCCTTCTCTTTTTGTATTTCTTCTAGTCATGTGATGGCTTGTTGGTGATTGGGGGTTGTAGTGATGCCGATGATTTTGAGTTGTAGTGAACGATGGTTGTGAGGCAGTGATTGTGGGGTCGATGGTGAGACGGCTTTAAGTCAGATCTAGGTTTTTCTTTCTTTCTTCAAATCTATCTTCTTATTTTTTGAATTTTGAATTGGCAAAACGGAGGTGGTTCTTTAACAGATATAGGGGTGAAGTTTAAGGTTTGGGTTGAAGTTGGGGGTTTGGGTCTAAGTTGATGAATATGGGTTTGTTATTCCCAACTAGGAAGAGATTTGATTCATTAATACAAATAGATTTTCAAATCGTTGGAAGTATGAAGGAGAGCAACTATTTTGATTTCATATAAGAAAATTGATGATGAACGTAAGAAAACGATGAGTAAGAGAGATAATATCTAGGTTCTAATTGAAAAAGAAGATAGCCAGTGCACAACTGTAATTTTACTTGTTAATAAGTTTATTTAGGTTAATTTATTTAATTGTTATTCCTTCCACAAAAGAATCCTATTTAATCAATTTAACCAATTTTTTTAAACATATTTTACTTGTTTAATTTGCTTAATTTTGTTTAACACTTAATTTGTTTTAACTTTGTATTTAGAAGTATTTTAATTTGGAGTAATTGTATTTACAAGTATTTTAATTTGGGGTTATTTGTTTTTAGAAGTATTTAAAATTTTTAATTAAGTTAAACCGCATCTAAATTCGGTCAAACCGTATAAAATCAATCGGGTTGCCGATCGAGTCGGGTATTTCAGTCAATTTTACCTGGAAAATGAATTTGAGAGGGACATTGTATGCAATTAGGTAGTTTATGTAGTGATTTGTAAGCCCAATTATTTTGATGACCGAATTATAAATTTGATGATACTTGATATAACAGATGTATATTTAGCCCGAAAAATAACCAAATTCACATTATTATATTTGAAAACACACACCAAGTTTCTATGTAAACCTCCCTCTCCACTAAATCCTCCAAGTTTCTAACATTAGAGTTGTTGATCAAAGTGATGCTAGAAATGGATGACATTGGCTTGGCCTCCAAGTTATCCATTACCATATATGTCACCAACCCTTTGACATAACCTCCCTCTCTGCCCTTAGCCGCCACTTCCTTTCTTCCAGGAGCTGGGACATAAGTCATGCTTACATCCATTATTCTCCAGCAACTAGGGCAACTAGCTTCCGGATCATCAAAAACATATACATGGCAATTTAGACCACTTCTAAAACCATTATAATTATTTTGACATTTATAGAAAACTTTGGACCACTACCAAAAAACAGGTCATTGGCGACGGCACCATTCTCGACGGCACTATTCCCGTCGATAATGACATCAATCTCGACGGTTACGCCATCGCCACTATGTGTCGTCGAGAATAACCTGTTGCCGAGGTAAAAAATGGTGCGAAATTTTTGCGGGGGTGGGAAAGTCATAAGCGACGGCGAAAATTGTTATGGGCGACGACACTGCCGTCGAGAATGAGTCAATGTCGACGGGGTTAATATCGACGGCGTTGCCGTCGAGAATGAGTCCTGTTTTAAATCCTACTGTCGACGATAACAACTCATTTTTCTTAATTTTTCTCTCCCTCTCTTTTCCCTCTCACTCTCTGCTACCTTGTTTTTCTTCGCCCCATTACACCAAATCGTTAAATTAATCATCCCAGACGCCATTAATCGCCCCATTGAGCATCAAGGTGGGCCTATTCTCCCTGATAGCTTTGTCGAACCACCGACTCCGCCATACCTCCGGCCACGCACCACCGACTCCCTCTACACCGGCTCTACTTCCTTCTTCTTCTTTATTCCTGATTTCCCCTAACTTGCAAAAGGTATGATTTAATTTGTTATATTTCTATCTTTATTTCCTACATATTATTTCAATGTGCCCATTTGTTTTAGGTTTTCTTTTTCTTTTCTTACTGCTTATTTTTGTAACTTTGTTATTCTGCTGCTTGGGAGGTTGGTTTGTTAAAATGCCTTGTTGTGATTTCAATATTCATTTTTCAGGGGAGTTTATTTAATTTTTGATATTAATATTTAGGAAAAACCCAGGTAGCAGTAATATTTGATCATTCTTAGCAAATATCATTTGTTGCTTTTTGAAGACTTAAATATTTTTCAACACATCAGATATAATTAATTTTGGGATGAAGAGAATATTTAATTTGTGACAAATTTTTACATTCAATTTAAAAGATGTATAGGTTCCAGTCACTCCAAATTGATCACACCATAACTGGTTAATGATATAATATAATTTGTACAAATTAGGGTAGGACTCAAGTCCTGAACTATTCAAAAGCATCAGTTAAGTCGTTATAAATTCACACATAATAGTCATGGGCAAGTTTTTAGTATTTGAAGTGACAGTTGAGGCCTTATATTCATTTCAATCCATGTTCCCATGTAAAATTGAAATATTAGTGTCGATTAGTAGTAATAATTGTGTATGATTTATGATTTAGATCTTGCATTTGAGTAAATGGGTATGGCATTTCGACAAACTAGGTTGTACGATCGTGGAAATTATCAAGGCCACAATCATCATCAAAAGTCCTGTTATATATTGCAAAAAATTCCAATTAACGTAAATGAGTACATAAAGTCCAAATATATATCATTTTTCAATTAATAATATCTGGTGACTTTTACATTTCCAACAATAAGTGAGGAGCATTGTTAAAAAATTGAGAAGATAAGGATATCCAATTTGACATTCATTAAATTGGATTCAACAATAGTGAAGAAAATATACACAAAATTACTTATTATACAACAATAACTTTTTCAATTTTCTAATCCGAGTATAGCCTACACCCTTTCTTTTGTCTTCCCCTAACTGGACTAAAATTTTGATAAAACTGTCGTATTGGATATTGTGGTCCTAGTTTTTTTTTTTGGACAATTAATGCTGCTATTTAATTGTTTATATACTGAATTGGCTTAGTCTGTTTGTGACTATTACATTTGCATATTTTCCATATAGTTTAGGAAGCTTAGAAACCCGTTCGAGATTCACTTAATAGAAGTGAATCTCGAATAGTCCCCATTTTAGGACTGTTTCTGAATATTTCGATCTCACTTAGGTCGGTGTTAACGGCTTGAGGACGTCTTTATATTTTGAGAATTTTCGGCAAATGTCTCTTCATGTTCTTTGAGTGCATATTTTGGCTACGACGAGGTAGTCTATTTCATGTACTTGAAGACCATGGGGCGGTGTTGCCGAAATTTCCTAAAATATAAAGATGTGTCAATGTTGTTAGCATCAAGTGGGGCGACGCATTCGGGAATGGGATAGAAGCCTGACCCGTTTGAGTGGAGATAAAGATTGGAACTTCATATGTATGTATAGACATTAACCATCCTGTTTGTGTTTTGTTTTTCCTCATATATAGCACCTTGTAGTGTATAGACCAAGATGTCTGTTGATCGAAGTTGGATGGAACGTAGGGTCGCCATTGATAAGAGTGGGCTTAGCTCTGAGTACCGTACTGGGGTTGAAGAGTTTCTCAATTTTGCATTTGAGCAAGTTAGCGGCGATGAGATTAGATGTCCTTGTAAGAGGTGTGTGAATGAAGTGTGGAAGAAAATGAGTGATGTCATGTGCGACCTATTTGCGTATGGGTTCAAGCAGGTTATAGTACATGGATCTATCATGGGGAAACTTGGTTAAATGAACATGAATCTGTGCCGGAATCCATAGGTGACGAAACCTTTGATTGTAGTAACATGATAGTCGAAGCTGCTGGTTCATTCTTCCAGTGGAATACTCATAGGGATGACAGAAGCATTGAGCAAGAGCCGAATGACGGGGCTAAGGGTTTCAATCAGTTATTGCACGAATCAGCGACGCCACTGTATGACGGACACGAAAAGCACACCGTCTTATCCGCAATGACTAAGCTTTTACATTTCAAGAACGAGCATGACTGCAGTGAGAGGGGTTTTAATGAACTGCTCAACATTGTGCAGGAGTTCTTACCAGCTGGCAATACGTTACCGGAATCGTACTACGAAGTGAAGAAACTGGTCAAAAGACTCAATCTAGGGTATGAGAAGATTGATGCTTGTGAGAATGACTGTATGTTATATTACGGTGATGACAATAAATATAAGAGGACATGTGATATATGCGGTACAAGTAGATACTATGAATAACGCAAGAAAAAGGGAAAAGACGTGCCCAGAAAGATCTTACGTTACTTTCCTATTGCACCGAGGCTTCAGCGGTTGTTTATGTCAACACATACCGCTGAGTATATGAGGTGGCACTCAACACGGGAAATAGTCGAGGGTCAACTGACGCACCCGGCAGATGGGCTTGAGTGGAAAAATTTTGACAAAAAACACCTCTCATTTGCCAAAGAGGTTCGGAATGTTAGGCTTTGACTTGCTACGGATGGCTTTAATCCATTTAATGGGTCTTACACCAAGCCTTACTCAACTTGGCCAGTGATTATTGTTGTGTATAACCTCCCACCTTCGATGTGTATGAAAGATCCTTATATGTTCATGCCTTTACTGATTCCGGGTGATAAGAGTCCAAGTAAAGACATCAAATTCTACCTCAGGCCATTAGTTGATGAGTTGAAGATGTTGTGGGATACAGGGGTTTAAACTTATGGCGTATCTCTTAAAGAGAACTTTGACATGAGGGAAGCTTTACTGTGGACCATAAATGACTTTCCGGCGTTGGGAATAATCAGTGGATGGTCGACCCACGGGAGCTTGTAATGTCCCGTGTGCATGGGGTCAGTTAAAGCTATGCGACTCAAACATGGGGGGAAATTTAGTTTCTTTGCAACTTCCAGACAGTTTTTGCCGATTAAACATCGTTATCGAAGAATGACTAGACAATTCAATCGGAAATCAGAGAAACGTCAAGTACCTGACCGTCTTTCTAGTACATCAGTGTTGAGCTGGATTAATAGCTTGAATTTTCCACCTCCAGGGAAGAATCATAGATTAGAGCGAGCTCATGGGTATGGTAAGCTTCACAACTGGACACATCGGTGTATGTTCTTTGAATTGCCGTATTGGGCTACACTTTGCATCCGTCATTGTCTAGATCCGATGCATACCGAAAAGAATGTATTTGATAATATTTTTTATACAGTGCTAAATGCCAGTGGTAGAACAAAGGACAACAACAAGTCGAGGCTTGATTTGGCAGAAATGAACATGAGGGAACATTTGTGGTTGTATGAGGAGGGTGGTAAGACAATTATGCTTAAAGCTGATTATACTTTGACCAGAGAACAATTGATATTGATATGTAATTGGATTAGTGGTCTGAAGCTTCCAAATGGATATTCTTCAAATATAGCAAGGTGTTGTAAAGTCGAAGAGCTGAAGTTTTGGGGTCTAAAAAGTCATGATTGTCATGTATTCATGCAGAAGTTGATCCCCGTGGCATTTATCGACTTGTTGCCGAAACGTGTGGTAGAAGCACTGACAGAGTTTTCTAACTTCTTTAGAGATCTATGCTTGACGGAGCTCCAGTTCAAAGACAGATAAAATGGAGAGGCAGATAGTGGAAATACTATGCAAGTTAGAAATGATCTTCCCTCCATCATTTTTTGATTCAATAGAGCATTTGCCTATTCACCTTCCATACGAAGCCAAGTTTGGTGGTCCCGTGCAATATAGATGGATGTATCCATTTGAGAGGTAGTGACATTAATGTTTTTTTACATATTGCTAAAACATTACAAACCTGTTTTCTAATATATATGTGCATTGATAACATATAGGTATATGTGTCATCTAAAGCAAAAGGTGAAAAATAGAGCCCGTGTAGAGGGCTCAATTGCTGAAAGTTATGTCATAGAGGAGCTTGTTAATTTCTGCTCGTTGTACTTTGAGCCGAATGTTCAGACGAGACACAATCGCTTACGTCAGAACGAGGCTGTTGTACCTGAGCTGAACACGGAAGATTTAACGGCCTTTAGTCATCCGGTACAACCATTCGGCGGGAAAAAAGGCGATTCTTGACTGATAGTGAGTATGCAGCTGCCACATTGTATGCACTTGTAAACATGAATGAAGTTGCGCCATACATTAAGTAAGTAGCGACTACTATATCGTTTATAATGTTAAAAGTTCTTTGCACACCCATTAAGTTCGTAGTCATAATAATGTCGTATATAATTGTACTACAGTCAATATGATGCTGAGATATGTGAAGCGAATCCGAGTATATCGGACAGGGAATTAGAAAATTTGAGGAATAGAGAATTTGTGCAATGGTTTAAAGATGTAGTAAGTATCATAAATTGATTTCTAAATGCATTTACCCTCATGAATGAATCTTATGGCCTAATTAATTTTATAATATGTTGTGTTCCGATACTTTAGGTCCTCACAAATGATAAAGCTGACATCCGGCTTAAGCTTATAGCCGACGACCCTGAAAGATCTGTAGATACTTATACATGCTGCATTGTCAACGGTTACAGATTTAAGTGTTGCAATATTGGGGAATTCACTTCATCTGATTCTGGAGTTGTGGTTAAAGGTAGCTGCTACGATAATCTTTGGGATGACTGGTATGGACGACTGCTAGAAGTAGTCTTCTCAAATATTGGGGTCAAAAAGAGTTAGTTTGCTTCAATTGTCATTGGTTTGATGTTGAAAATGGAGTTAGAGTTGATAAAAATTCAGGACTGGTGACAGTAAATGTTAAGTCAAAACTAAACTCAAACGAGCCCTTTATTTTAGCAAGTCAAGCAATGCATGTATACTACGCACGGGGTGTTAAGAATCCTACAAGCTCATGGTATACTGTTATAACCACCAAAGCTCGTGGTTTTCAAGGCACATCTCCTCGTCCAAACGATGAACCTTTACAAGTTGAGTCTACTAGTGTCACACTTACTAATGTGACTGTTATTAGTGAGTTTAGTTAAGATGAAGATGATGTCGTCGCTATGGAAAGTGGAGACGATGTTGTTGATGATGAAGATATACATGAAGAGATTGTTGAGGATGACGAAGATGGTGATGACAGCGAGAATGAAGAGCTACTGCGCAAAGATGACGATTCTGATATTGATGGATTTGATGATATAAATGATTAGGAGTATGTACTACTTATGTCTATTTAGTTGTACCTATATGTAATAGTTTGTAGTATTGCAATCATGATGGTGTAACATATTCGATTCTATTAATTAAGTTGCAAATTTATTATGATTACAAATGTCCTATAATATTTTGTTTTCCTATTTACAGTTACATACATATGGCTCGTACACCACACGGTGATCGTGGTGGGCGAGCTGGTAGTACAGGTCGTGGGGGGCGTGGAGGTAGATGGAGTGATGATCAACCTAGATCTTCAGGTACAATTACATGTTAAGTTCTTTTACGTCTTACTTTTTTCTTATATAATATTTTCATGATATTCATTTATATAAAAATGAACACATATTGCACTACATATAGGTGCACGTCCTAGGCCTCCGCGGGGACTAGCACGTGGCTTGCTAGGGAATCCCCCCAGGCACCTTATATATGTCGTGTCAGGACTAATAGGTAATTTCATTATATGTGTATATCATTTTACATTTATTTTACATAAAATCCTACATGTATATATACTTTAGAATTTACAAATGTATTAATTTCAATTGTAGTATCCTTGACGTGATGCCAAGGAACACGTTGCTTGGGATCGTGCGCAATCGATTCTCAAGCGCGTGGATGAGGTGGGCAGATGTGGATGACCGCACACGTCAGCTGATTATCGATGAGTTTCGGGTAAATGTCATTCTATTACATTTGTATTTTTTTTATATATTTCTCGGTTTATGTTATATACTAAGCTTAATAATATATCATGTGCAGAGATATTACCGATTTGAGGATGGTCAAGAAGCTCATGGCTTGACTGTGCTTCAGAAATATTTAGAAATGAACTGGCACAAGTGGGTCCACGAGTGGAAGAAGAAAGCCCAGAGCAGGATGATAGATGAACAGATGCTTAGAGATGTCCGACCAGATTTTCTTGGTGCCGCGGTTTGGGAGCAGATGTGCAGTATCTGGGAGGGAGCTGATTTTCAGAAGAAGTCGGCACATCGTACAACAACCCGACAGTAGAGTCGCCTGCCCCATTGCACAGGCTCTCAGTCGTACGACCTTTTTCGGGAGAGACTCAAGGATACTCTGAAGCGCCCACCTTCCCGCTTAGAGTTTTGGTGGCACACCCATCAAAAGAAAGAGGATGGTGGTTATATCTCATCTGAGGCAGAGGGCATTGTTGTAAGTAATGTTATCCTTTTAATTTAAGTGATATTTTTATTCATGAAATTCGTATTAAAATTCTTTAAACAATTATGCTTTTCATATTGTTATATATATTTTTTCAGCGACGGTTCGAGACACTCGCAGCGGAGCGGAGCAACCAAAGGACGGATGACGACATAGATCCCGAGACTCGCGCGGCTGAGGAGCTAGAAGACTGGCTGCAGGCTATAGGGGGACCGAAGAAGGGTAGAGTTGTGGGCATTCCACGAGTCCCGGCCTACACATTAGTTCCTGCTGCGCGAGCTAGGCGTTGCCCACCCACCGGAGCAGGTGGTGCAAATGGATCGGGTGCCGGCCCTTCATTATCCGACGACTTCTTCCGACGGATCATAGAGGGTGCATGGAGAGCAATGCTATACAATCAGGTGCACCATCCCGCCAGCGTATCTACCAGCTTGCTCAGGAGGTCGTCCACGACTCCATCGATCCGTAGGCATCTACCGACGAGATGATGGGTCTGGTCCGAGAGGAAGCCATTCATGTATGTGCGGTTGTCCTGGCCAACCTCTTTCCTCCACATATTCGAGAGGTAAATATAAATATTGATGTTTGTCTTTATTTAATTCACGGGTTTTCAAATTATATTGCTTATATAAACTGTCAAACATTGAAAAGTAAATTTATATAGAGATAATTTTCATTAATTATGCACGTTATTTTTCTTCACATAGAGTTGAAGAGTAAGAGACAAAATATTAAACCAGCAATTTGTAGTAATTAAAATCATTATCAATTTGCAAAAGATATTTGACTATTTAATTATATATTTAAAAAATATAATAAAAGTCCCCTTATACTTACGTTTGCCGAACTTGTATAAAATAAAGAAAAACTTAGAAGAATAGTCAAAAAAGAGGCCAAAACCCGCCTCGGGCGTAAAACCAACACGAAACCGTAGACATAACACCTCATAGATAGTTGGAACACGTCAGAACTTACGGAACTCGATTCTGAGATCCGGAGGCCGAGTTATCAGCTCGTTTGCCGAACTTGTAAAAAAATAAAGAAAAACTTAGAAGAATAGTCAAAAAAGAGGCCAAAACCCGCCTCGGGCGTCAAACCAACACGAAACCGTAGACATAGCATCTCATAGATAGTTGGAACACATCAGAACTTACGGAACTCGATTCCGAGATCCGGAGGCCGAGTTATCAGCTCGTTTGCCGAACTTGTATAAAATAAAGAAAAACTTATAAGAATAGTCAAAAAAGAGGCCAAAACTCGCCTCGGGCGTCAAACTAATACGAAAACGTAGACATAGCACCTCATAGATATTTGGAACACGTCACAACTTACGGAACTCGATTCCGAGATCCGGAGGCCGAGTTATCAGCTCGTTTGCCGAACTTGTATAAAATAAAGAACACTTAGAAGAATAGTCGAAAAAGAGGCCAAAACCCTCCTCGGGCGTCAAACCAACACGAAACCGTAGACGTAGCACCTCATAGATATTTAGAACACGTCACAACTTACGGAACTCGATTTTGAGATCCGGAGGCCGAGTTATCAGCTCGTTTGCCGAACTTGTAAAAAAATAAAGAAAAACTTAGAAGAATAGTCGAAAAAGAGGCCAAAACCCGCCTCGGACGTCAAACCAACACGAAACCGTAGACATAGCATCTCATAGATAGTTGGAACACGTCAGAACTTACGGAACTCGATTTCGATATCCGGAGGTCGAGTTATCAGCTCGTTTGCCGAACTTGTATAAAATAAAGAAAAACTTATAAGAATAGTCAAAAAAGAGGCCAAAACTCGCCTCGGGCGTCAAACTAATACGAAACCGTAGACATAGCACCTCATAGATATTTAGAACACGTCACAACTTACGGAACTCGATTCCGAGATCCGGAGGCCGAGTTATCAGCTCGTTTGCCGAACTTGTATAAAATAAAGAACACTTAGAAGAATAGTCGAAAAAGAGGCCAAAACTCGCCTCGGGCGTCAAACCAACACGAAACCGTAGACGTAGCACCTCATAGATATTTGGAACACGTCACAACTTACGGAACTCGATTTCGAGATCCGGAGGCCGAGTTATCAGCTCGTTTGCCGAACATGTATAAAATAAAGAACACTTAGAAGAATAGTCGAAAAAGAGGCCAAAACCCGCCTCGGGCATCAAACCAATACGAAACCGTAGACGTATCACCTCATAGATATTTGGAATACGTCACAACTTACGGAACTCGATTCCGAGATTCGGAGGCCGAGTTATTAGCTCGTTTGCCGAACTTGTATAAAATAAAGAAAAACTTAGAAGAATAGCGAAAAAGAGGTCAAAACCCGTCTCGGGCGTCAAACCATCATGAAACCGTAGACATAGCACCTCATAGATATTTGAAACACGTCACAACTTACGAAACTCGATTCCGAGATCCGGAGGCCGAGTTATTAGCTTGTTTGCCGAACTTGTATAAATGAAAGAACACTTAGAAGAATTATTTAAATATGCTCTCGTTTGGACTTCGTAATTAATATTTTAATTTTGTAGGGACTTGTTGATGAGCCTCGTGGGGGTGGAGGTAGCGACGAAGGCGATGACCGTCGGGCTGATGCTGATGATGCTACAGATGGTGGGACCGGCGGTGGTACGGGAGATGACGATGATGATAGTGGTACTCCTGATCTGGGGATATAGTTAGTGTTTATATTTTTATTTTCATGTATGTACAGATACAGTTTTTGCGTTATATAAACTAGGGTTTTGTATGTAATTAGGTTGATGGTTTTTGTATCTACTAATATTTTATACCTTATCATACCTAGATATTTGATGGTTGATAATGAAAGATTTGATGGTTATTGATTTGCGTTTTTGAGGATTTTATTTATTTTTTTAGTTGATAATAGTTACAATTATAACATGTATTTGCAATTTTTTAATTTTTTTTTATTTAAACAGATTTATTAGCGACGGGTAATTGGCGAAGGAATCCGTAATGTACTTACTCATTACCGATGGCTGTCATTGCCGACGGTCTCTGTCGTAACCAATGACTATTGTAAATATAATTTAATATGCTCTTTAGCGACGGCTTCGCCGACGGACTTCCCCGTCGCTAACTACTCATTGTCGACGGTATCCCGTCGCCAATGCCCTCGTCGCCAATGAGTACTTCATCGACGGCCATCGACTGGTACCACGGGCGACGACCTATGAGGCGACGGCGGGGGCGATGGGAATTGTCGTCGCTAATGAGTCATTATCGACGACATATGAGTCATTGGCGACGGGAAAGCCCGTCGGCAATGACCCTTTTTTGTAGTGGACTTTATTGATTCATCATCATATTCTTTGGGCAACAAATTAAAGCGGAGTATTTGCAACAAAATTTGATGATGATGATGATACTTTAGGATTTAGCACGTAGTGTTTGTTGAGTTCAGGCTGCATGTAATTTTCATGCATTTTTTCGACGCTATCGTAAATATTTCCCAAGCTACCCACCATGTTATCCTTTGAGAGAAGCTTCACCACAGTTGTTACAGGCAAAGAAAGAAGGTGGAAAAGGAAATCTACAAAGTCTTTTCCAGCTTCTCCAAAGAGGACCTTTTTGGTATTGTTGTGTATAAGAAGCTTTAGACTCAATTTGTTGCTGGTTTCATCAATTTAAGAGGGAGAATTATGAGTCTGCCTTTTTCTTTTTGGTTTTCTGGTGACCATAAGGTAATGTATAAGAAACATTTTCTGGAGACCATGACAAAATGCACCTTTTTCCTGAGTGAGATGAGAGAGAAAGAGAGGGATTTGAATTGGTTTGTGATGGAATTGTTGATGCTTCGTTGAGAAGGTAAGTTAATATTTGGGCTTTTAAATAACCAAAAATAAAATTATGACTTCTTATCTTCTCAAAATTTGAAAACAAAATAAAATAATATATATATATATATATAGCCCCGGATCAGGAGCAGACCGGTCTTTAGCGACGGTTTTTTCGTCGCCTATACAATAGGCGACGGTTTATGTTATAAAAAATCGTCGCCTATTGTATAGGCGACGGAAAAACCATCGTTAAAGACCAGTCTGCTCCTGATCCGGCCTGTATATATATATATATATATATATATATATATATATATGAGTAAAATGCAAAAAGGACCCCTGCACTATAGAGGCATTTGGATATGACACGTTGCCATGTGGCATTGACTTGTACACATGACATATTGACATGTCAAGTTAACACATTTGGGCTAAAAATATCTATTTTTCTAAGATTTGAATTTAACACCTCATACTTTCAACACTAACAAAACATTGATTATCAACTAAGTTAAGAATGAATGTTATTTTTTAGAAAATTATTACTAACACTAATAGAATTAGAACAACTTTATTAGTTATTAGTAATATTATTAATAAGTTGTTAGTAATTACTTATTAGTTATTAATAATTCTCTTTAACATGATGTTGCTTACTTGGATAAATACTTATAATATATTATCTTAATAACATTACTTATTAGATATTAGTATATATTAATGGTATTAGTAACATTAATATTCTAATAGCGTTACTGTTATAGACTACATTAATGTTAAAAAAATGAACCTTATTTTATTTTATTATTTTTTTAACAAAAATAATAATTGGAGTAATGTATGTTAATAAGAATAATTTATGATAATAACAATAATACAAATAGTTATAATAAATAAATAATTTAATCTTGTGACCGCGTATTTTGTAAAAATAATAAGTACTTTATTTATTCAATATATTAAAATGATTTTTTAGATTTCATCTTTTGCAATAAGTAACGAAATTGGAGAGGTAAAATTAATAGAATAACAAATAAATAAACAAATAATAAAAACCCTAAGATGACTCTTATTCACAGTCTTGACTCTTCTTACCCGGCCAATCCTACAGGAGAAACTAGACAGAGAGAAAGAAAAATTGAATTTATCTCTTTCTTTTGTCAAAATTATCTTATTTTTTTCATTAACATTAATGTATGTTAATAACAATAATATTGTAAGTATATTGATATTATTAATAACATTAATACATCCTAATATCTAATAAGTAATATTATTAAGATAATATATTTTATATTTAGCTAAGAAGCAAAATCATGTTAAAGAGAATTACTAATAGCTAATAAGTAATTACCAACAACTTATTAATAATATTACTAATAACTAATAAGTTGTATTAATTGTAACGATCGCGAATTGTGTGTACCCTTATAATTTGGGTTTATTAATATTATGGAATATATTAAATTTTTATTTTTATATGATGTGTTTAAAGGTTATATTGTAACCTGGATTATGTGAATGCATGGATTTTATATGTAGTAAATTTCACGTAAGCGAATAAATTGATTTCGCGTTATGTCGCAAAATCACTATTCACGGGGCACTATTCACGCCCTAATATTTTTACGTCTTTTTCGATTTGGATAATTTTGTTAGACCGTATAGGCGAAGGAATAATTTTTCCATGCGTTGAAATATTTATTTGAGCTCATTGGTGATTTAATTAATACCCGAAATGTTTAATATGGGTGTTCCGAATTAATGGACAAACCTCGTATTTATTATTTGTACCCAACCCATGACCCATGTGAGATTTATTAGAGGAAGAATATTAGCATTTTGGTGATAACAGGAGGAAGTATTCAGGTATATAGAGAGAAGAAGGAGCAAAATAGGCGTATTAATTGGGTGTGTTACTTCAGAATGAGACACCATTTCAATTTTAACCAATCAGAGATGGGGATATGGGAGTGCCCCATAGCATGTTGTCCATTAGCAACAACCTATGCATGGAAGTTCTAAATGTGCCAACATTCCTTCTCAATAGTATTTTCAAGAGAGCTCGGGCAGTGTAACTCCCTCTCCCGATTAATTCCATCAGTTTTCCATTCCATTTCCATTCCTTCAAGCTTAGTTTAGTTCAGTTCGCTTGCAAAGAATAGAGAGAAGAGAGCAGTGCAGAGGTAGAAGAGAAGAAGGGCTCGGGTATACAACTTTCTCCCTCCCATACCATTCCATCCAATCCTTTCCTTCCTCATTTTCAAGGTCAGCTGCAGAGAGAATGAGAGTGAGAAGAAGAAGTTGCAGTTGAAAAAGAAGAAGCAAGAGAGAGAAAGACTAAGTTCTAGAGAGAGAAAGAGAAGTGGGTGTATGAGAGGAGTAAAGAAAGAAGAAGAAAAGAGCTTTAAGCCCTAGCCAAGCTTTATAGCATTCAAGAACAAGAATCAAAGAGGTAAACAACAAACTCTAAGCCCATTCCTTCATCCGTTTAAGCTTGCTCTGTTTTTAAAACTTTTCTATGCTTAGGTTGATTTTGTTGAGTATTGTTGTTGGTTGTGTTTAATCGGTTAAGAATGGTTGTTAAGACCTTAAGAACCCTCATAATAACTTCTGAAAGTGGAACAAAGTGATAGAAATCTGTACCTATGCTTAAAAGATGAAGAACATGGACGAACTTGGACAGTGGACTATAAATGGACTGATTTAGAGGACTTAAACAGTTAGAAATCGTGTCTGATAATTTTATTAATTGTTATAATATTATAGTTCCATGGGTTATGAGAATATCTCAGTTGGAGTGGAGCAAAAAGGAGTTAAAACGAATTTGTAGTAAAAGTTTTAGTAAAACTTGTTAAGAGAATGAAGAACGGATAAATAGTGACCATTGTATCAATTTTTGGTATTAATGTGTTGATTGAAAAATTCTAAGCTTTTGAGTCACACTAAGTTACGAAGCCATAGGCTTTGGAATCACCTCATTCCGACCCCGGATGAGGAAATTATAGTGATTTGAAACAAAACAAGTCAAGAACACAAAAAACTGAGCATGAAATTGAGTTTGTGCGTATAGATGCTGCTTTTACGCCGAAACTACTGTCTTGGGCGTATATACGCTGGTCACAGGCAAATTTTGGGCGTATATACGTCGGGCCAATGTTAGGCCAGAGTCAGCTTTGACGTCCTTAAATAAAATAGGCATAACTTTCTCATACGAACTCGGATTGAGATGATTCAAGATGATCCAGAATAAGAAAGAGTATACCTACAACTTTTATTTGATAAGTTTTGACATTTGAGGTCGGGAACAATTCCTAAATTGGCCATCTTTAGGACTGTAGTGCATTTAGAGACAATCAGAGGGCATCGGGTATCCACGTATGCAACATGTAATGCTTCCAACGCTAAAGGATGTTGTTCTAAGTTCTAATACATGAACATTATGATTTATAATGACGCTTATCATTAATCAATGATGAATTAGAAATTATGTAAGCGATTAGTACGCGTCGATTGTGTGACTAATTGTTATATCTATGTGCACTTAAATGTGTAGGATATTTGAAGAGCGTGTATTATAATTCTGTACCAGACGCTCGAGGAAAGTACCCTAACCTTACTCAATTTATTTATTGAGCAATTTTCCTTAACTTTATTCAAGTTATTTATCGAGCAAGTTCCTTAATCGTACAACTCTTATTTAATTGTACGATTATCCGATGTTATATAAGATGATGACTTTCACAACTTATTATTGTGTAAGTATCTTTACTTTTATTCAAGATATCTAGTTGTGCTATAATGCATGTTATTGAAGCTTTAAAGTTCTATATTCCATGAATTGTTGAGAAGGTTATCTAAGCCAATAGTTTCGGCTAGACTTGTATTGAATTGCTTTGTTGATTTAAGAATGATTCATCAAGATATTGTTGATGTTTATTGTAGCTATCCAATCAAATTGTTTTGACTTGGATTCCCGAATGTAAAGCTAAGAAGAACAACCCTATTATTGGGGAATTATTTTTGGTCGGTAATACCGATTGACCCTATATAGGTGATAACTTGACGCTTAGACGTTAAATAGATGTTGTACAACATAGGGTATGATAGGCTGATCTCCTAAAGTGCCCAGAGAAAAAATGTTCGGTTTATAGTTATAAAACTATTAAACTCTTTGATGAAAGAAGAAAGGTCAAGGTCAAGGTCATTTGACCACTCAGTGTGTTGTTTAGAAATGTTAGTTATATAAAGGAATACCTTATCATTGGTCTTATTTATTCGAAATGTGTTCTCAACTATTGTTCAGTTGTAGAACTGGAAGCATGATTCCTGATGTTGTTGTTATTTAAATGTTATACTTGCTGAACAATTGAATGCTCATTCTTGCTTTAAATTACATTCTTTCAGCTAAGGCAGAGCAGATAAAGAGTTCCCGTAAGGATAAAGGCAAGGGGAAAGTTACCGAGTAAAGGATATTATATCATATCCGCTTTTGTAATAGTTTATGCCAGGAATATGTGATCATTCTGGATTGTATTAATTGTCTTAAGATGTTATGTACTTATGTCAAGATCTTAGAACCTGGGAATTATAGAGTAAGACGTTGTATGATATTTAATAATTACATTTTTGTCCTTATGTTGATGAAGAATGGGTAGAATAGATGTTGATGTGTAGTACCGTGAGTACCGAGTTCGTAGGTAAAGAGACCCCAGATTTGGGGGCGTCATAGGTTGGTATCAGAGCTGATAGGTTATAAACCTTAGGTGGGAAAATCTTAGGATATAGCCTCGTAAGAAGACAGAGAATTTAGCAGTAGATGAAACTCACATCGAGTTCTAAGGAATGAATTGAGGAAAATTCATTACAGATTATAAAACTACTTATGTGCTTATTTGTTGTTAATAGACTTATATTTGCGCGGGTAGTAATTAAAACTCGATTTGTTATGGTAGGACGCCAAAGATAGGGGAACCCAGTCATATTAGGGATGAAGAGCCACGAGATATTCACGTGATATCGGAGCAGTTGGCACCGATAGAGCCAGTTCTAGCAGTTACCAAAATAGGCCAGGAATATGGGCCTGACTCGGATCCAGAAGAAGATCTTGAGGAGATAGAAGGAGATCCAGATGAGGTACCACATACTTCATTCAGAGTTGATTTATTTAGCTTAGTGTATGATAGTAACATGGAGTTACAAGATAGAGTTCAAGAGTTAAAAGGGCAAGGTGACCAACGCCAAGCCACAATTGACCAGTAGGAGGTAACAATTCAAGACCTCACTGCCCGAACAACAGAGCTTGAGAATAGACTGGCTTAGGCGGAACAACGAGCGATCAAGATGCAGGTTGAGAAAGAAATCATTAAGGATCGGTTACGGGAAGAGTCAGTGGGATGAGCGAGAATGACAGACGTGTGGGTTAGTGCGACTCGACGCGTGGATATTGTAGAAGGAAAAGTTCGGTTGAAGAAAACGAGGATGGATGAGATGGAGTATGCTTTCCGTACTACATTCGGAAGAGCACAAGGTCGAATGTATTACTATCCGACACTGCCCGATTATCCTTGGTTTGTCATGGATAAAAGGAGAATGATTCACATCATGAATCAAGAGTATGATGATGTCGTTGAGTGTGGGATGGTTCCTTAGATGGCGAGTAGACGTATGTTAGGATATATATATATATGTTTATATATCTATGTGTATGTGTTTGTAATGTAAATCCCAGATTTTGATGTAAATAGTGGGATATGATGATGATCATGATGTAATCCCGAAATTTTGCTTTACTAAACGGGATGGAAGATGTAATTGGCAGATATGCTATATGTACGATGTACTAAGTGAAGCTTATGTATATAAACCTATGTTTGTTAACATGTCATGTATTATATATAAGTGCTTAAGATAGTTCTTGAATATTCCGATAAGTGGATAATGAACTGTCAATGTGAATGTTAACTAGTAAGATGCCGCCGAGAAGGAGACAATAGACTCAGGCGACTCCTGATCTACCAAAGGAACTGGGGAAGCAGACGTTAACCTCATGCAATAATTTGTGAATCTGCTAGTAAGAGCGCTTATGAATTAGCCAACAACGCATGCCACGACTTTTAGAGATTTTAACACCTCCAGAGTTTCGAGGGACTGCCAATCCTATTGAAGCCCAAACGTGGGTTATGGAGATGGAAAAGGTATTCGAAGTGGCGCGAGTAGTGGAGGAGCAGAAGACCGCTTTTGCTACATTTATGCTGAAGGCAGAAGCAAGTTATTGGTGGCAGGCTAATAAATGTCGAGGAGGTCAAGGAGTTATTACGTGGGAGAAGTTTAAAGAAATATTTTTCGAGACATACTTTTCACCCAGTACACAAAACCAGATGGAGGTACAGTTCTTGGAGCTTAAACAAGGAACGATGTCAGTGCTGGAATATACTTCAAAATTCAATGAGTTGACACGATTTGCACCATACCAAGTGAATACCGACGAAAGGAAAGCACGCAGATTTGAACAAGGACTAAAGCATTGACTTTATAGTCGAGTTTCGATGTTTCAATTGAACTCCTTTGTAGCAGTGCTAGAAAAGGCGATCACAACTGAAGGCGGGAGTGAAGCGTTAACTCGATTCAACCAAGAAAAGAAGAATAAGAAGATAGAAGGAGGAAACAAGGTTGAGGGAAAAAGTGGAAATGATGGAGGACATAAGAGAAAGTGGAATGCCCTTGGAATTCTGGAAATTCTGGGAATAAACAAGGAGACCCAAAGAAGCAGGTAGAGCAGTGTAAGAAGTGTGAGAAGAATCACACAGGAATATGCTTAAAAGGAAAAGCAGTATGCTACAGCTGTGGGCAGGAAGGGCACATCTCTTCCAACTGCCCCAACCCGAAGAAAGGTGCATGCTTTAATTGCGGAGCGCTGGATCATATGGCAAATAATTTCCCTAAGAAAGGTGTAGGTGAAGGGAGCGGAAACAGAGGACCTAATAATAGTGGCAAGTTATCCATTACGGCACCAATTCAATCGACTCGACCGACAGCCAGAACATTCAACATGACAGTGCAGGATGCTGTGGAATCAAAAGACGTGGTGTCAGGTATCATTCCGATCAACGATATAAATGCCTATGTATTGTTCGATTCGGGTGCTACTTGTTCGTTTATATCTGATGATTTTGCTCAGAAGTTAAATTTATTTCGTGAAACGTTAGAATATCCCCTAAATATAAAGGTTGCGAATAAGGAGGTTATTCCTATCGAGTTCGTATGCAAGAATTGTCGTGTAAATATCGGGGGACATGAAATGTATGTGGACTTAATTCCAATTCGCCTTGGAGAGTTTGATGTCATTTTAGGAATGGATTGATTATTTAACCATGGGACAATAATTGATTGCCAGAGGAAATGTATAAACCTTATGACTCCAAAGAAGTCGAATGTAGTATTTTATGGTAACAAGTCGCCAAGACAATCGAGTTGTCTGACGATATTGCAGGCCAAGAGATTGTTAAAAAACGGATGCATGGGATATTTAGCGTATATAATAGATACTCGGAAGGAGGGAGTTATGTTAGATGATACACCTGTAGTTAATGAGTTTGCGGACGTGTTCCTGGACGAGCTGCCAGGACTTCCGCCAGATAGAGAAATCGAGTTTGTTATCGATCTAGTACCAGGGACGACTCCAATATCGAAAGCCCCATACAGAATGGCTCCAGTTGAAATGAAAGAGTTGATGGTTCAATTACAAGAATTATTGGAAAAGAAGTACATTCAACCTAGTGTCTCGTCATGGGGAGCACCAGTATTATTTGTCAAGAAGAAGGATGGGTCGTTACGACTTTGCATCGACTACAGAGAGTTGAATAAAGTCACTATCAAGAATAGGTATCCGTTACCAAGGATTGACGATCGGTTTGATCAATTGAAAGGAGCGAAGTATTTCTCAAAGATAGATTTAAGAAGTGGATATCATCAATTGAAGGTTAGAAAGGAGGATGTACCGAAGACAGCGTTTAGAACTCGTTATGGGCACTACGAATTTTTGGTGATGTTGTTTGGATTAACAAATGCACCAGCAGCGTTCATAAATTTAATGAATAGAGTGTTTAAACCGTAACTTAATAAATTTGTGGTGGTGTTTATTGACGATATTTTGGTTTATTCCAAAACCCAAGAAGAGCACGCAGAACATTTGAGAATAGTATTGGAATCATTGAGGAGAGAAAAGTTGTACGCGAAATTGTCAAAATGTGAATTTTAGTTAGAGCGTGTGCACTTTCTAAGTCATGTAATTGATAAAGATGGAATTTCGGTTGACCCTACAAAAGTGGAAGCTGTGATAAATTGGAAACAACCAAGGACGCCGACGGAAGTAAGGAGTTTCTTAGGACTAACAGGTTATTATCGACGATTTATTCAGGATTTCTCTAGGATAGCAACTCCGTTGACCTATCTGTCGAGAAAAGTAGTGAAATTTATATGGACGGAGAAGTGTGAAGGAAGTTTTCGAGAATTAAAGAAAAGGTTAAGTGAAGCACCTATATTATCTCTACCGGAGGATACGAGAAAATTTGTGGTGTATAGCGACGCATCTCTCAAGGGACTAGGATGTGTGCTTATGCAACACGGCAATGTCATTGCGTATGCGCCGAGGCAGTTGAAGGATTATGAGAAAGGATACCCAACTCACGATTTGGAGTTGGTAGCAGTAGTGTTTGCTCTGAAAATTTGGAGACATTATCTTTACAGAGAGAAATGTGAGATATATACGGACCATAAAAGTCTAAAGTATATCTTCACGCAGAATGAGTTGAATATGCGACAAAGGCGATGGTTGAAGTTGATCAAGGACTATGATTGCGAGATTCTATATCATCCAAGAAAGGCGAATGTGGTGGCCGATGCCTTAAGCAGAAAGGGTCGGGAAAAGTTATCGATGTTGACGACTCAAGAAAAGCTAATAGCAGAAATGGCGAAGATGGAGTTAGAGGTGAAGTATCCGAAGGAGTCCGAGGAAAAGTTATTTACGATGGAGACTCTGTGACACCTCCAAATCCGGGTACTTCATTCTCATAGAATTTGGTGTTCACTATCCAAATCAATCACATCTAACTACCCATAAATAAGAAAATAACTGCAATTCATAACTGAAGTACAAATCCTCCCGTTAAAGGGTTACAACATCTTAAACAAATCAATCCCAGGTCATCTAACCTTAAACAAAATATCGATGCGGAAATATAACATAAATAACATAGGTCTATTACATAAACATCTTTCAAATAAATTAAACAAGTCTTCATCACTTGTTCGCCTTGCCTTTTCCCTTACTAGTAGATAGTTCGTCAACTCTTTCAACCTTAGTTGCAATGTTATTATGCAAGAATGAGCCATGATTGCCCAACAAGTATAACAACAATAACAATAATAATAATACGCGAATAATCAATGGATACCGGATAATCGAAAGCTCAGCTTTTGAATCAAGATTAGAAAACAAGAATCAAAAGAACATCTGAGGGTCACAAGACCACGAACTATGTCCTAGGTTAACAAGTATTTCTAATTTAAATCTTTAACAGTCGTAAGACTATATGGACCTTACTTCTCGTACTTAAGGGGATCATCCCTTTTGTATCATGTATGTGCACAACATCTTAACGCTAATGCGTAAATACAATCCCCTATAAAAGGGTTGTTCATCTTAGTTTGACATTAGAGTCCGCACCAAAGGAAGTTTGGTTTGGATTTACTTCAATAACATTTCTAAAATTTAAAACGCTCATCAACTATGGACTAGTCGAATCAATGAGGGTTCGCTAGTCAATCAAGGTTTCAATAATATAATGTAAATGATTTTTGAAATTAAAGACTGAATCTCAAATGTATACAATTGAATAAACATTGTATAACCGAAGTATCACTTTTAAAGAGTTAGAATGTCTCATTTGGAATCATGAACTTGAATAAATGAGGGTAAGGAACTTGCTCAACATAATAATAGGATTTATAAATTGCGTAATTGAAATCAATTTAGGGATAAGATACTTGTTCAATGAAAAAATAGAGTTAAGAAACTTGCCTCGTGCGTAGATTATACGTTTACTATTCACGTTCCTCAATTAATCCTACATACCATTCTAAGTCACGATACTAGTTAATTATAATCACATTCACAACATTAACTCTTAACCACATTATTAGACTACACATAACAAGTTTATACACACATTTGACTTATCAATTAATCACGTAAAATCGTCATTGACATGTTAGAAACATGTTTTAACACCTCATTACATGATTATTACATTTTCATGTTCATTAGATTAGGTTACAATTACATTCTCTGGGCTTGAACACTTAAATAAAATTTTCTGGGTCAGTCTGCTAACCGGCGCGGCCGCGTCGCTTTTATTCCTGGCACCAGCACGACCACTTTTGTTATTGGCACCAGCGCGGTATCAAGAGCCAAACTTTATGCGAATTATTAATTATTTTGATTTTGTATATACATTGATATGTGTTTAAAATAATTTAATTGGGCATAACTATCTGTGTAAAATTATTTTATTTTTTATTTTTTGTATCAAAAAAAACGTTGTTCAAAGTCAACAGTCAAACGTTGACTGGTCAACTGTTGACTGGTCGACTGATGATGTAGCACTGACTGCTGATGTGGCGTTGACTGGTTAACTGTTGATTACTGACGTGACGCTGACTGGTCAACCTTTAAAAATGAAATAATTAATTTGGGGCTAGTAGGTTTTGAACCCTTGACCTATTGGTCATATGTTGGAAGCCTTATCAGTACACCAGAATCACTTTTGATTATGAATCAGAATGTTTAATATTTAAACTATATAATTCTGGGTTTGAAGTTTGACTTAAAGGCTTGTTTGATTATTTCTTTTAAAGGTTTATGATCAAGGGTTGACCTCATTTTTTATTTTTTTTTATTTTTTGTAAATTAAAATAAAGAAGTTTATTTTGATTTAGAATTTGATTAAAAAATAAAGGAGTTTATTTTTATTCAAAATTGGATAAATTAAAATAAAAGAGTTTATCTTGATTTGGAATAGGATTAAAATAAAGAAGTTTATTTTAATTGGAATTGGATTTCATGATAACTAATTAGAGTTGGAATTAGATTCCATGATAACTAATTGGAGTTGAAATTGGATTTTATACTAACTAATATTGTCCATTAAATGATATCAATGCATATATAGAATGGTTTTATTATTCATGAGATGAATGTTATTTATTGATGCATATGAATATATGTATGATAATAAATAGGGATTAATTATGGACTATTGACGAATGTGTGATTGGAATTATTTTAGAGGATGCTTGAATGAATGAGTTTTTATAAATGGGGTCTGCATATCCCGTCTTCTCTAGTTTTTCTTGATGTAAATTTTATCTCTCTCCTATGTACTTCCCCTTGACTGCTGATCAAGGTTTCTATTTATTGTAAATAGTTTATGTAATAGGATTAGTTAGAATTATTTTGAAGAATTGGAGACAAAAGAGCAAGGAGCTCTTGAAGACTTGTTTGTAATGGAGCCCGGGATTTAAATGTAATAGTTATATTTAAATTTAATTCTTGTACCCTAGGTTTGACCTTTTGGTTCACTTGGTGGTTCTAGTAAACCAAACTAGAATAAAAGTCCATAATCAATCCGGGTAGAATATAATATTTTATATGTGCATGCTTACTATATATATATATATATATATATATATATATATATATTATATTATCCAACATGCTTCGCATGTTAAATAATATGACATGTATTTTATATATATATATGTGCATGCGCGCTAAACAAGATGAGACAAATAATAACAAACCCCTCAAAGAAATCATATTAAGTCCTAAGCGTTCAAAGATATTCGGAATATCGAACGTCGACTTCTAGCATGGTAAATCAATAGAGTATTAAATATTTAATATGAGTTTGTTGTGCACACACAAGGCGAGTATTAAATATTTAAGATGTTGTTTTATCACATTTGATGCTTATTAAGGAATTGAACATTACTGGTTTGTTGTGCACACACAAGGGCGGTCATTTTCTCTTCACATATATGGAAGTGCTAGGTTGAACTTAACTTGGATTATTTTAGTTCGCATGTGCTCACACTTGACCATTATAATCTAAGAGGCAAAATACAAGGAGTTATATAGTGATGTAATTGACAATAGTTGTCTACCTATTTATTTATATATAGTTGTTGTGCACATACAAGGCTATATACATTTGAAATGAGATCCTTATTCTCACTAGCAAATCTTTAATTAGATTTGCCGAACTATATATTGAGGGTAATATAGTTTAATGAAAATAGTGGGAGATACCAATTTAAATAAAAACCTAATTTATTTTGGTAATTAATTAAGAAATGAATGTATGCTAAAATTTTGTTAAATTACAAGTTCATTTACAGAATTTTACAATGTATAATTTACTATCACTGCGGAGCATATTAAATGCTAATTAACCGGACCAAATTAAAAGGACTGGTTAAAGAATCTGAGAATAGTTCTCAAGGCTGAAAAGCTATCTTATGTCCTTAATACGCCTATCCCTGCAATGGTTACAAACAATGTCTCTGAGGAAGAGATTGCTACTTTTAGAAAGTGACAAGATGATGCAACTATGGCTCAATGCATCATGCTCGATCCATGAGTAACGAGCTTCAGCGTCAGCATGAAACTATGGATGCTCCTACTATATTCTAGCACCTCAAGGAGTTGAATGGTGAGGAAAGTAGGACTATTAGATATCAGATATCTAAGGAGCTATTCCAATCTAGAATGACCGATGGCGCTACAGACAAATGTCCTAAAATGATCAATCTGATTGAACAATTGGGACAACTGGGTTTTGTAATGGATGGAGAGTTGATCCAAGATTTGATCTTATAATCACTTCTGGACTATTTCTCACAATTTGTGGTGAATTCCCACATGAATAAGCTATATGTCAGCCTGCCTGAGTTGCTTAAACATGTTGAAAACTGTAAAGAGTCACTTTATAACCAAGAAAGACCAAGTCTTACTGGTAGATGATTCTTCCAGGAAGCGGAAGAGGGCCAAATGATCTTCTGAAAGAAGAATAATTCAAAGAAGGTATAAGGAAAGGCAAAAACAAAGGACAATGAGAAACAAAACTGATGCGGATAACAAAGGAGTTTGCTTCCACTGCAATAAGCCTGGACACTAGAAAGGAAACTGTAAAGAACATCTTGCAGAGGCTAACCAGAAGAAGCTTAGTGATGCTTCGGTTACAGATATAGGTTTGTTCATGATTGAAATAAATTTTTTCTGTAAGTCAAGGTTCTACTTAGGTATGGATACCGGTTATAGTTCTCACGTATGCAATCCAATGTAGAGACTAAGCAAAAGTAGAAAGCTAAACAAAGAGTAAGTAATCTTACGTGTGGAGAATGAAGCAATGGTTGTTACATTAGCCGTAGAAACTTATAGTTTAACGTTGCCTACGGGCAAGTCTATTAAGTTAATAAGTTGTTATTATGTTCCAGTTCTCTTTAGAAACATTATTACTTTCGTTGTTGGACAAGAAAGGTTCTAGTATTATATTTAAGAACAATTGTTGTTTTATTTATAATGATAATGTTTTGCTTGAAACTGGAAGATTACTTGATGGACTTTGTAAACTTGACTTATATGAAAAATAATTTTGCAAATTGAATAAACTAGTAAAAGAAAAGGAGATGATCATTCAAGTAGTTGAATATGTGTATTTGATGAAATACAAGTCTGAATCATTTGAAATGTTCAAAGAATTCAGAAGTGAAACAAATTGACAAAGTATTAAGATTCTTTGATCAGATCGAGGAAGGAATACTTGTACAATGAGTTTCTAGATCATCTTAAAATGGTATTTTCTCACAATGGACGCTTCCTGATATATAATAATTGATTGGTGTATCTAAAAGGAAAATCGTAACATGTAGGACATGGTGCAGTCCATAATGATTTTACCGACATTCCAGTATCCATTTGGGGTTATGCCCTAGAAACGGTTGCATATGTACAAAATAAGGTAACCTCAAAATCCAGCCCC
This sequence comes from Aralia elata, assembly GCA_034770075.1. Taxonomy (NCBI): domain Eukaryota; kingdom Viridiplantae; phylum Streptophyta; class Magnoliopsida; order Apiales; family Araliaceae; genus Aralia; species Aralia elata. The sequence goes on from CM068382.1 coordinate 20,075,888, forward strand.
AAGACTCCATAAAAGTTATGGATAGGGAGGATTCCTAATCTTAAATATTTAAGATAAGGGGTTGTCCAACTTATGTGAAAATGTTTCAAAAGATAAGTTTGGGACAAAATCTGACAAGTGCAGATTTGTGGGATATCCTAAAAAATGTTTAGGGTATTATTACTATAATCCTACACACTGCCTTTTTGAATAAAGATGTTTATCATTGAAGGAGCTAGTGAGAGGGTAATAGATCTTGAAGGAGTTCAAGAAGCACAAAGCACTTTAAGTCAAACTAAGGGACCTATAGATAAACCTATTGTACCACAACCGAATTATAAATCTGGAAGAGTACCGAAGATACCTAGAAGGTATGGATTCATCATAGAAGATGATGATAAGGTGCGCATCATAGAGGATGATGATCCAGTTATATACGATAAGGCTATGAGTAGTAGACACTCAGAGAAATGGCAGATGGCCATGAAATCCGAAAATGGACTCTATGTTGAGAATCAAGTATAGACTCTGGTTACTCCACCGAAAGTCATAGTGCCTAGAGGGTGTATATGAGTCTTTAAGAGAAAGACTGGGGCAAATGGCAAGGTGGAGACCTATAAGACCAGACTTGTTTAAAAGGTTTCAAATAAAGTCAAGGAGTTGACTGTGATAAAAACTTATTACCGGGTAATGCTCAAGTCCATTTGGATTTTACTTGTGATTGCAGCTTATTACGAAATCTGGCAAATGGATGTGGAGACGTCTTTCCTCAATGAAGACTTGAGGAGAATGTATGTATGATACAGCCAGAGAAATTTGTTTCAAAGGTTGAAGCAAATCGTGTATGTAAGCTACAATGATCCATTTATGGATTGAAGCAAGCTTCTCAGAGATGGAACATTCATTTTTGATGAGACAATCAAAAGAGTTTGATTTTATCAAAAACGAGAATGAACCTAGTGTGTACAAAAGGGTCAGTGGGAGTGCTGTGACATTCCTAGTATTATATGTTGATATACTACTGATAAGGAATGATACACCAATGCTACAATCAGTAAAATTAATTGTCTAAACATTCTTGCATGAATAACTTGGGAGGAGCATTCTATAAATTGAGGATATAAATCTATATAGATAGATTTAGAAGGATGCTCGGCTTAACCCAATGAATGTATATTCATTCGATGCTAAAGGCGTTTAGCATGGCAAACTCCAAGAGAGGTCTCATGATGATGAGCTATAGAATGTATCTCTCTAAAATTGTCCCCAATTGAAAGAGAGATCGCGTGAGTTATTATCATGTATGCAATGAATATACAAGGCCTGATGTTGATCAGTCATGTTCTAGAGAAGATCACTGTAAGACAGTGATAAACATCTTTAAGTACTTAACCAGTATTGAAGATGTGATCATGATTCATGGTAGGTTTGAATTAAAACTAGAGGGGTAAACAGACTCAAGTTTTTCAGACTGGCCAAGACGATAACAAATCCACTTTAGGGTAAATCGTTACCTTGAATGGTGGTGCAGTGAATTGGAAAGGTTCCAAACAACAAAGAGTTATTTGTTTAGTGACAAAGACAAAGTATATAGCTGTAAATAAAGGTGCAAGTTGATTGTTTGGATGAAAAGTTCATTACAGAACTAGGAATAGTTCCTAAGTCTCATCTTGAATTTAAACATGTGTTGCAACACTTTCATTTGATTAGTAGAATTATTGAAAGAGGAGAAGTCACTATAGAGATAGTGGACTCTCAAGAACAACATTGCATATCCATTTACTGAAGCTTTATCCAAACAGCAGGATGATCGTCACTTAGAGAAGAAGGGTATTAGATACCATGACGATTGACTTTAGTGCAAGTGGGAGATTGAAAGTAGTATGCACGCAAGCCAATCATATTTGATATGATATAGCATATACTTTGTAATCTTATTCGGTTATTAAAGGCATTTTACTTTATCTACATTGTGTCGTTATATTAAATGTGATAAACCCATAGTTTTGAGCAATACTTTTATAATCATGATGGTGATCATGCTAATGAGATCTAAATTCTAGATAGCTCGCAAACTAAAATCATTTCTAATCGTTAGATTACTAAAAGGGGATTAGTGAATCCGGATAGATTAGTACATACGTTGCGTGCTCTTAGGAAAAGAATGATTGATCTCATAATCATTTGTGTGGAGACACTAAAGCAAGTATGTAGGTGCTTATTAGAGAATAAGTTCACTGAACGTTGCTCGCTAAGGAATACCTAATGGAGTTTTACTCGCCTGTCAATAGGAATTCCTCCAGTGATAGTAGTACAAGTGATCCTTGGACTTGAGATCATCATAGTTTTTTGTGTATGATGAGTTATATTTTGATATGTCCCTTAAGACCTTTAGGGTATATCAAAGGGTATGATTGGGTATAATGAGTTGCACATAGAGATAGGTGAATGATCAACAAAAAATCTACCACGTCTAGTAAAAGATGTGAATGTCCTATGTGATTCGATAAATGACAACTCAGTAGTTCTTGGCCAAGGCAGAATAAATTTAGAAAGGAATTTCTAATTTGCATTAATTAGAGTTGTGCATTTGAGAATCGAAATGCATATAGTAAAATAAAATAAGACTTGACAGTAATTCCATATCTTATATTTAATTGGGACATTGTATGGTAGAAGGATTGAATTGTACGGTAACTATTCACTAAAAGGTTCTTTTGTGATTAATGTTGAAATCTATATTATCTAGAAAGACGTTGATCGCTAAGGGGGCTTACCCTTATTGTAGAATAAATATTATTTAATTAAATGAATTAAATAGTTTAATTTATTTATTTAAATAAGAGTAGAATTGTTCTAATTGATTTATTCACAACCGGTTTAATATGGAGAACCTAAAGGGTCACACCGCAAAACGAAAATATTTGTTTAAGAAGTAAATAATATAATTGTAATAATAAGTTAAGTGTATTTAATTTAGTCTATGGAGATAGAATAAATTAAATAGCTTAATATTTATTATTTAATATTTTGGAAATATTAAATATAAATTAATAAGAGGAGTCTTATTATTATTATTATTATTATTATTACTATTATTATTATTATTATTATTATTATTACTATTATTTAATTCCTAATAGGGATTGGGAATTAATTAATAGGAGTACTCTCTCATGAATTCCTAATTAGATTAGGAATTTAATTTAATTAAAGGAGTTTAATTAGAATAGAAGCTCTAATCCTATATAGTTTAGGGGGAGGGTTTTCCTACATCTATAAATAAGAGAAGTCTTATCATAGATTAGGGTTACACACTCTTGCATAAGAATCGTGGAGAGTACTTACAATTTCTATAGAGATAGAAACTAGGGTTTTGCCAACACCCATCTTCTTGAACAAGTATTATTCCTTGGTGGATCACCTCTAGAGGCCAAACACTTGGGTGGCTAACGTTGATCGGTGGAATTCAAGGAGAACGCAAAGGAATTGGAGTTGAACTTGTACTTGAGGAAGTTAGAATTCTACAAGGGTATAATTTTATTCTCCATCTCTTTCGTTTAATTAATAAGGGTTAATTTCACTTGACCACCTGGGGTTTAACGTCTTTCCCACTTGACCACCTGCAGTCCAGAAACCTACATTTAAACACCCGAGTTTTTGAGTTGAAGTGAAAAAGTGCTTTCCGTGTTAACACCGTGATTTTAAATGGCTAAAGACATATTTGCCCTCTATATATAATTAGAAAAGCTCAGCTATGGAGTATTATAATTAGAGTGTAACAAACAAAACAAAACAAACAAACTCCCATTTTCGATTTTCGAGCCGAGCCTACTGCATCTTCTCTCTCCTCAACAAAAATATGGGCCTCCATTCGTTTAACTAATTTTATTAAGCTAATCTGTTTATTATTTTAACTTGTTTTAATTATTTGATTTGAATATGTTTTAATTGTTTTACTGTTTAGTTAAGTTAATTTATTTAGTTAGTTTGATTTTTTTATTTACTGTTAATTAGATAATGTGTGAATATGTTCTTAATTGTTTAATTTGTTTTAAATTTATAATATATTAAGAATATAAAAAATTATAATTTATTACTTTTTACACATATTTAATTATTTTTCCTCCTTGGTATCCAAATGGACAAATTTTGTGGTGTTTGTTATTATTTGATATGTCTATGTGGTTAATTGAATAAATATATGTATTTTTTATTTTCAATCGTTAAAATTAACTGATTTTAACGAAATTTATGACGTTTTGAAAAAAAAAATAGCACTATAATGACTTGAATGAAAAAAATAATTAATTTAGTATTGCAAATATAAATTAGAGTTCAGTTTAGTAGACAAAAAGTGATTTAATCCGTTCAAAGATATACTTGGAATCTCCCACTTTAGACCATTTTCTGTTCATTTATTTTGCTTGTGCATTTCTTAAGCAAGAGAAAAGAAAAGAAAAATACAGTAAACTTTATTCATCCAAATTTTTTTATGTCAAAAGATAAACAAATTTGGATAAAAAAGAAAATAATTTAATTTAGACTTTTATAATCATATACTATCCTTTTATTTACAGACATAATTAGATTTAATAAAAAAATAAAAATAATAAATAAATTTGAAAGTTATTATAATTAGTTTAAAAAAACTAAAAAAATACAAGCAAAATGGGACTTTTAAAGCCAAGGTACATGAAAGAGGGCATTTTTGACTTTTTTCAGCCACTTTTGACTGTTATAGCCCGACCTCACGCTCTATTGGCGAGTGTTATGCACACACCGTTAATCTGGATGGAAAAGGTGACGTTTTCACTTCAACTCAAAAACTCGGGTGTTTAAATGTAGGTTTTTGGACTGCAGGTGGTTAAGTGAGAAAGATGTTAAACCCCAGGTGGTCATATGAAATTAACCCAATTAATAATTGTGCATAAAGAAAGATCATGGTGATGGCTTGTATGAAAAATTTTAAAATTTGATTTTGTTCTCCTTGAATTCCACCGATTAAATTCCTTCCTTTGATCAACGTTAGCCACCCAAGTGTTTGGCCTCTAGAGGTGATCCACCAAGGAATAATATCTATTCAAGAAGATGGGAGTTGGCAAAACCCTAGTTTCTATCTCTATAGAAATTGCAAGTACTCTCCACAATTCTTATGCAAGAGTGTGTAACCTTAATCTATGATAAGACTCCTTTTATTTATAGATGTAGGAATAACCCTTCCCTAAACTATTTAGGATTAGGGTTTCTTTTATAATTAAACTCCTTTAATTATACTTCTAATCTAATTAGGAATTCATGAGCGAGTACTTCTATTAATTAATTCTCAATCCCTATTAGGAATTAAATAATAGTAATAATAATAATAAGACTCCTCTTATTAATTTATATTTAATATTTCTAAAATATTAAATAATAAATATTAAGCTATTTAATTTATTCTATCTCCATAGACTAAATTAAATACACTTAACTTATTATTACAATTATGTCATTTACTTCTTAAATAAATATTTTTCTTTTCCGGTGTGACCCTTTAGGTTCTCCATATTAAACCGGTTGTGAATAAATCAATTAGAACAATTGTAATCTTATTTAAATAAATAAATTAAACTATTTAATTCATTTAATTAAATAATATTTATTCTACAATAAGGGTAAGCCCCCTTAGCGATCAACGACTTTCCAGATAATATAGATTTCAACATTAATCGATATCACAAAAGAACATTTTAGTGTATAGTTACCGTACAATTCAATCCTTCTACCATACAATGTCCCAATTAAATATAAGACATGGAATTACCGTCAAGTCTTACTTTATTTAATTATATGTATTTCGATTCACAAATGCACAACTCTAAATAATACAAATTAGAAACTCCTTTCTAATTTCATTCTGCCTTGGCCAAGGACTACTGAGTTGTCATTTATCGAATCACATAGGACATTCACATCTTTTACTAGATGGGGTAGATTCTTTGTTGATCATTCACCTATCTCCATGTACAACTTATTATACCCTTTGATATACCCTAAAGGTCTTAAGGGACATGTCAAAGTATAACTCATCATACAAAATATACTATGATGATCTCAAGTCTAAGAATCACTTGTACTACTATCACTAGAGGAATTCCTATTGACAGTCGAGTAAAACTCTATTAGGTATTCCTTAACGAGTCACGTTCAGTGTACTTATTCTCCAATAAGCACCTACGTACTTGCTTTAGTGTCTCCATACAAATGATTATGAGATCAATCATTCTCTTCCTTAGAGCAAGCAACGTATGTACTAATCTATCCGGATTCACTAATCCCCTTTTTAGTAATCCAACGATTAGGAACGATTTTAGTTTTAAGCTTTCTAAGAATTTAGATCTCATTAGCATTATCATCATCATGATTCTAAAAGCATTGCTTAAAACTATGGGTTTATCACATATTAAATAACAGCACCATGTAGATAAAGTAAAATGTCTTTAATAAACGAATAAGATTACAAAGTATATGCTATATCATATCAAATATGATTGGCTTATGTGCATACTACTTTCAATCTCCCACTTGCACTAAAGTCAATCGTCATGGTATCTAATACCTTTCTTTTCTAAGTGACGATCATCCTGCTGTTGGATAAAGCTTCAGTAAATGGATATGCAATGTTGTTCTTGAGAGTCCACTATCTCTATAGTGACATTTCCCATTTCAATGATTCCTCTAATCAAATAAAAGTACCGCAACATATGTTCGAATCCAAGATGAGACTTAGGAACTATTCCTAGTTCTGTAATGAACTTTTTATCCAAACAATTAACTTGCAGCTTCATTTACAGCTATATACTTTATCTTTGTCACTAAACCAACAACTCTTTGCTGTTTGGAACTTTTTCAATTTCACTGCACCACCATTTAAGGTAACGATTTACCCTAAAGGGAATTTGTTATCGTCTTGGTCAGTCTGAAAAACTTGAGTCTGTTTACCCCTCTAGTTTTAATTCAGACCTACCATGAATCATGATCACATCTTCAATACTGGTTAAGTACTTAAAGATGTTTATCACTGTCTTACAGTGATCTTCTCTAGAACATGACTGGTCAACATCAGGCCTTGTATATTCATTGCATACATGATAATAACTCATGCGATCTCTCTTTCAATTGGGGACAATTTTTGAGAGATACATTCTATGGCTCATCATCATGAGACCTCTCTTGAAGTTTGCCATGCTAAACGCCTTTAGCATCGAATGAATATACATTCCTTGGGTTAAGCCGAACATCCTTTTAAATTTATCTATATAGATTTATATACCCAATTTATAAGATATTTCTCCCAAGTTATTCATGGAAGAATGTTTAGACAATTTTATCCTTACTGATTATAGCACTGGTATGTTATTCATTATCAGTAGTATATCTACATATAATACTAAGAATGTCACAGCGCTCCCACTAACCCTTTTGTACACACTAGGTTCATTCTCGTTTTTGATAAAATCAAACTCTTTTGATTGTCTCATCAAAACGAATGTTCCATCTTTGAGAAGCTTGCTTCAATCCATCAATGGGTCGTTGTAGCTTGCATACACGATTTGCTTCAATCTTTGAAACAAATTTCTCTAGCTGTATTATACATACATTCTCCTCAAGTCTTCATTGAAGAAGGACGTCTCCACATCCATTTGCCAGATTTCGTAATAATAAGCTGCAATCGCAAGTAAAATCCAAATGGACTTGAGCATTACCTGGTAATAAGGTTTTATCACAGTCAACTCCTTGACTTTATTTGAAACTTTTTAAACAAGTCTGGTCTTATAGGTCTCCACCTTGCTATTTACCCCAGTCTTTCTCTTAAAAACCCATATACACCCTCTAGGCATTATGCGTTTCGGTGGAGTAATCAGAGTCTATACTTGGTTCACATATATGGAGTCCATTTTGGATTTCATGGCCATCTGCCATTACTCTAAGTGTCTACTACTCATAGCCTCATCATATATAACTGGATCATCATCCTCTATGATGCGTACCTCATCATTATCCTCTATGATGAATCCATACCGTCTAGATATCTTCGGTACTCTTCCAGATTTACGATTCGGTTGTGGTACAATAGGTCTATCTACAGGTCCCTCAGTTTGACTTAAAGTGTTTTGTGGTTATTGAACTCCTTCAAGATCTATTACCCTCCCACTAGTTCCTTCAATGATAAACACCTTTATCCAAGAAGGCAGCGTGTAGGATTAAAGTAATAATACCCTAAACCTTTTTTAGGATATCTCACAAATCTGCACTTGTCAGATTTTGTCTCAAGCTTATCCTTTTGAAAACTTTTATGGAGTCTTGGGGCCGGATTTTGAGGTTACCTTATTTTGTACATATGCAGCCGTTTCTAGTGCATAACCCAGATGGATACTGGAATGTCGGTAAAATCATTATGGACCATACCATGTCCTACATGTTACGATTTTCCTTTTAGATACACCAATCAATTATTGTATATTAGGAAGCGTCCATTGTGAGAAAATACCATTTTGAGATAATCTAGAAACTCATTGTACAAGTATTCCTTCCTCGATCTGATCAAAGAATCTTAATACTTTGTCAATTTGTTTCACTTCTGAATTCTTTGAACCTTTCAAATGATTCAGACTTGTATTTCATCAAATACACATATTCAACTCTTTGAATAATCATCTCCTTTTCTTTTACTAGTTTGTTCAATTTGTAAAATTATTTTTTATGTAAGTCAAGTTTACAAAGTCCATCAAGTAATCTTCCAGTTTCAAGCAAAACATTATCATTATAAATAGAACAACAATTATTCTTAAATATAATACCAGAACCTTCCTTGTCCAACAACGAAAGTAATAATGTTTCTAAAGAGAACTGGAACATAATAACAACTTATTAACTTAATAGACTTGCCCGTAGGCAACGCTAAACTATAAGTTCCTATGGCTAATGTAGCAACCATTGCTCCATTCTCCACACGTAAGATTACTTACTCTTTGTTTAGCTTTCTACTTTTGCTTAGTCTCTACATTGGATTGCATACATGAGAATTATAGCCGGTATCCAATACCAAAGTAGAACCTTGACTTACAGAAAAAATTTATTTCAATCATGAACAAACCTATATCTGTAACCGAAGCTTCACTAAGCTTCTTCTGGTTAGCCTCTGCAAGATGTTCCTTACAGTTTTCTTTTTAGTGTCCAGGCTTATTGCAGTGGAAGCAAACTCCTTTACTATCCGCATCAGTTTTGTTTCTCATTGTCCTTTGTTTTTGCCTTTCATTATACCTTCTTTGAATTATTCTTCTTTCAGAAGATCATTTGGCCCTCTTCCGCTTCCTGGAAGAATCATCTACCAGTAAGACTGTGACGCCCCCAAATCCGGGTACTTGAAACCCGTACTTGGTGCTACACGATACCATACTTTCAAACTACTTAATATATTACAAACTTAAAAATTATATCAGAGTTGTCTAATTCCCAGGTACGACGACCTTTAAAGTACATTATTACATGATAGATATTATATTATCATAATACTAAAGTCTAGATATTACAAATAACACCTTATACTTAATCCTTCAGCTTTCCCTTTCCCTTGTCCTTGCCAGAGCCTTCTGGTCGATCACACTTAGCTGAAAACATTTAATTTAAAGCAAGAATGAGCATTTAATTGCTCAGCAAGTAATAACAATTAATAAACATTAGCTGAAAGAAGTAAATGTTTTCTTTGAGGACTACTTCTACAACGAATCAATAGTTGTGAAGTCATTTGAAACAGTTCTTAATAACATATCAAATTGTTTACAATTTTTGAAACAACGTAGTGACTTTGAATGCTGAGCGGTCAATAGACCATGAACTTTTATTTTCAAGTTTGAAAAGGTTTGTACAGAAATTCATCTGTAAACCGTCTGGCTTACGGACACGGAGGGTGATCAGCCCCGTTGTGCCCTGTATTGATCAACACTACATGCTAGAACGACATTTTCGTCCATCATCACCGCCTTTGGCGCATAAAAGATTCCCATTTCGGGTTGTTCATACTCAGTCTGGAGTCCTAACTAAAGCAATTTAGTTAGACGACTTTATCATAAACAATCATATTCAATAATACATTCCAAACTATATCTAGCCGAATCAAATAGCTTAGACAACCTTTAAATTATGTATACATACCGAAATTTAATAGTACGTATCAAAACTTATCATGTCAAAGAATTTCAAATTTACGATAATTATAACAATTTGTACAAGTGAGGACATTTGCACAAAGAACAGAATAATTTTGATTATAAATGCATCACATGAGACCATATCGAGATATTTGAAATCAGTAGATAGATCGAATAAAGTTCAAGAATATTTGCATAACATATAGATCCATTGCATAAAGTATATGCAAGGGTTAAGATAAATATAAATTTGAGTAAGGTTAGAGAACTTGCCTTGTCCGTCGATTACTGCTACGCAATCTAATTTTATTCTCTTATGAAAGACCTATCATTTATAAGATTGATCTTTCAATCAGCATAACATATTATAACTCATTTAGTCACATAATTCAAATACTAGATACTACAATAAATCATTAGTAATATTATCATCTTTTGATAATAGTCTATCAGATAACCATCATCTTTAAACTCCCTTTAATATCAAATAATATTTCATCACTTCTTAACATTATTAATCACATTATAATATATTATTCTTTTTTTCAATATTATTAGCTACTTAATAATATTTTATTCATTCACAAGTATTATTAATCATTTAATAATATCTTACTCACTTACTAATATTATTAATCACTTAATAATATTTCAATAACTCTTTAATAATATCTTAATCATTTTCAAATATTATTAATCCTTTAATAATATTTTAATCACTTAATAATATTATTAATTATTTAATAATATCTTAATCACTTATTAATATTATTAATAATTTAATAATATTTTAATCATTTATTAATATCATTATTTATTTATTAATCATTTAATGATATTTTAATCATTTACTAATATTATTAATCATTTAATAATATTTTATTTAATGACTAATAGTATTAATCATTTAATAATACTTTAATCATTTATAAATAATTTAATATAATTGTTTATCTCTTACTATTAATTCATTTAACACACATATCATGTCATTCATATAACATTTATTAAAAATGATCAAAATACCCTTATAAAGTTTTTTATACATCATATATTGATCATTAATCAATAAAATCACATTAACAGGTTTTACAACTTAATATAACTTATTTTACTCATTTATTCTTAACTTAATCATAGGCATTAAAAATACCAAATCAAGTTATTATTTTTTTATCTTCTGGGCAAACTTAATATATAATATTTTAGTGACAAAATAATTTTTCTACAAGTTTCTAAATTCGTTTCGTATTTTTTAAGTGTCCAAAATAGTCCGAAATGGTTACAATTATAATAAATTATTACTTTGTTTAAAAATTATGAAACTTACACAGTAGTCTTCTGTTGTCTAAACCTAGCTCCCGTAAAAATTTTACATTTTTTTGGGCTTTATAAGTGGAGTTATAACAGTTTGTTTTTTAAAACGTACTTTCTTATAAAAGCCATAACTCTCATTATATACATCAAAAAATTACCATCTTTGGACAGAAACTAGTTAACTTGATATACTAACATACCACAAAATATCAGAATTTTTAGAGCCCTAAAAAGTGACCGAAATACCCTTTACAAAAATTAGACAGTAGGCTCACTGGATTTTCCAGTTTTTTTCGCAGGCAGGGAGTGTTTTACGAAAAATCATGCTACGGTTTGCTCGTTTAATCTTTTTGAATTATTCCACTTGAATTCATCAGATAACTCATGTATCTAACTCATGCCTTTGACGGATCATAAATATAATTTACAGATTTAAAATGGTAAAGGTCCAAAGTGGACTGAAATTCCAGGGTTTTCTAGGGTAAAAACTGTTTTGAACATTCTTTGATTTCCAAGCTTTTCATCACTCAAAATGGTATGATCTAAATATAAAACACCATAAAACATCATATAACACATTGATCTACTATCATAAAGTTTAAGAACATAAGTTCATCATTTATTCTAAAACAACCACAAAGATTACATAACTAGATTAGGGTTTTATACCTTTGTTTGGATGTTCTTCTTTCTCCTACTTCCAAGGTTTGTTATGGAGTTTGAAACTACAAGGCTCTCCTCTCTTCTTCTTCTTCTATGGTGGTTGTCCCCCTCTTGATCATCTCTCTCTCTATTTATTTTCTCTCTAAGCTCTCTTGAAACTTTAGAAGATGAAATGAAGTGGATGCTTTGCTAATGCTTGGGATGAGTTATATTTATAGGCCAAAAATATATACATACAACTTATATATATATACACAAATCTCTCAATATCTAAGCTATAAATTTATTTATTTTAGTAGCCTAGGTGAGTTGGTGAGTTAGATGTGCAAGGTGTAAAAACATAAAATAAAAAATTAATAAGACCATGTGGTGCATGAATCCACCCTTACTCATCCGGATACTTCCCCCCTTATTTAACACCATTTTTGATTTTTCTTTAACTACTTTATTTGCTAATTTAGCTTCTAGAATATCCAATTAATTTTGGGCCAAAGTTTGGGCTATTCTTTAATTCATTTGGGCTCCCTAATTAATTTATTTGGGCCATGCAAAATAGCATATGTCCAATACATCAATTTTATCTTACCCTAATTATTTAATAAGGGTTACTAGTCCACTTACTTTGGACTTTTTTAAATAATTACTTATATTGGTTTAATTACATAACCCAATTAGACTTGCTTTAATTAGGTTTAAAATAAATAATAAATTGAGATACTAAAATTAATCTCTTAGGGTAATATATATATATATATATATATATATATATATATATATATATATATATATATATTACATAATACAAACATACATACTTTTAAATACAATTATAACAATAAATGTATTTAACATTCAAATCCATATTCATAGATCAAATTAGGGTTTTGATCAATTGTTTCACTTTGTCTCATTTACCTTTCTTAGTCAATTTAAAATAAATAAACTGACTAATATGCTAAATTCATATCATAAGGAAATAATCATATCAATAATAATAATACTAAAGATCTATTTGTAAAATATACATATGTTATTTAAATAATACATTAATCATATCTTCATGAAAAATAAATAATAAAATATTTTTACTACAAAATTAATTTATTATAAGAATATAATTTATAATAATCAACAATTCCTTTTTCGAAAAATTTATTTGAAATCATTCATACGATAAACAAATATAAATTTATCACATATATACATATACTTTACCTTTCACGTATTACCATATTCACTTTTGATACTTAATAAAAAAAATAAAAAAAATGTATTCATAAAATTTCTTATTTAAATATATTGAAAATCTTGGGTTATTACAAAGACTTGGTCTTTCTTGGTTAGAAAGTGACTCTTTACAGTTTTCAACATGTTTAAGCAACTCAAGCAGGCTGACATATAGCTTATTCATGTGAGAATTCATAACAAATTGTGAGAAAGAGTCCAGAAGTGATTACAAGATCAAATCTTGGATCAACTCTTCATCCATTACAAAACCCAGTTGTCCCAATTGTTCAATCAGATTGATCATTTTAGGACATTTGTCTGTAGTGCCATCGGTCATTCTAGATCGGAAGAGCTCCTTAGATATCTAATATCTAATAGTCCTACTTTCCTCACCATTCAACTCCTTGAGGTGCTAGAATATAGTAGGAGCATTCATAGTTTCATGCTGACACTGAAGCTCGTTACTCATGGATGCGAGCATGATGCATTGAGCTACAGTTGCATCATCTTGTCACTTTCTAAAAGTAGCAATCTCTTCCTCAGAGACATTGTTTGTAACCATTGCAGGGATAGGCGTTTAAGGACATAAGATAACTTTTCAGCCTTGAGAACTATTCTAAAATTCCTTAACTAGTCCGTGTTATTTGGTTCAGTTAATTAGCATTTAATATGTTCTGCAGTGATAGTAAATTAGACATTGTAAAATTCTGTAAATGAATTAACAATATTTTAGCATACATTCATTTTATTAATTACCAAAATAAATTAGGTTTTTATTTAAATTGGTATCTCCCACTATTTTCATCAAATTATATTACCTTCAATATATAGTTCCGCAAATCTAATTAAAGATTTGCTAGTGAGAATAAGGATCGCATTTCAAATGTATATAGCCTTGTGTGTGCACAACAAACTATATATAAATAAATAGGTAGACAACTATTGTCAATTACATCACCATGTAACTCCTTGTATTTTGCCTCTTAGATTATAATGGTCAAGTGTGTGCACATCTGAACTAAAATAATCTAAGTTAAGTCCAGCCTAGCACTTCCATATATGTGAAGAGAAAAAGACCGCCCTTGTGTGTGCACAACAAAGCAGTAATGTTCAATTCCTTAATAAGCATCAAATGTGATAAAATAACATCTTAAATATTTAATACTCGTCTTGTGTGTGCACAACAAACTCATATTAAATATTTAATACTCTATTGTTTTACCATGCTAGAAGGCAACATTCGATATTCTAAATATCTTTGAACGCTTAGGACTTAATATGATTTTTTTGAGAGGTTTGTTATTATTAGTCTCATCTTGTTTAGCGTGCATGCACATATATATATAAAATACGCGTCATATTATTTAACATGTGAAACATGTTGTATAATATATATATATATATATATATATAGCAATCATGCACATATAGAATACTATATTCTACCTGGATTGATTATGGACTTTTATTCTAGTTTGGTTCACTAGAACCACCAATTAAGTGAACCAAAGGTCAAACCTAGGGTACAAGAATTAAATTTAAATATAACTATTACATTTAAATCCCGGGCTCCACTACAAACGGGTCTTCAAACGCACCTTGCTCCTTTGTCTCCAATTCTTCAAAATAATTCTAACTAGTCCTATTACATAAACTATTTATAATAAATAGAAACCTTGATCAGTAGTCAAGGGGAAGTAAATAGGAGGAAGATATAATTTACATCAAGAAAAACTAAAGAAGACGAGATATGCAGACCCCATTTATAAAAACTCATACAAGCATCCTCTAAAATAAATCCAATCACATATTGGTCAATAGTCCATAATCAATCCCTATTTATTATCATACATATCTTCATATGCATCAATAAATAACATTTATCTCATGAATAATAAAACCATTCCATATATGCATTGATATCATTTAATGGACAATATTAGTTAGTATAAAATCCAATTTCAACTCCAATTAGTTATCATGGAATCTAATTTCAACTCTAATTAGTTATCATGAAATCCAATTCCAATTAAAATAAATTTCTTTATTTTAATCCTATTCCAAATCAAAATAAACTCTTTTATTTTAATTTATCCAATTTTAAATAAAAATAAACTCCTTTATTTTTTAATCAAATTCCAAATCAAAATAAACTTCTTTATTTTAATTTACAAAAAAAAAATAAAAAAATGAGGTCAAACCTTGATCATAAACCTTTAAAAGAAATAATCAAACAAACTTTTAAGTCAAACTTCAAATTCAGAATTATATAGTTTAAATATTAATCATTCTAATTCATATATATTATGCATTGCATGCATGCATGAGTGTATAGAAGTACTATATACGGGCTTCCCGATGAAGATTAAACTTTTTCTTGAGAACGATGAAAATTAAGCTTTGGTAGCGGCATGGATTCAAATTTGAATTAGGGTTTGCATGGTTTGTAGTTCCAATGAGATAATTGATACTCCCTCGGTTCTATATTAAGTGTCGTTTTAGCTTCATGCACATGAATTAAGAAAATCATTTAATACTATCATTTAATAATTAAAATTTGTAAGAAATTTCATCACTACCCTTTTATGAGAAGTTGAAAACTATTAATACAAGGGAGAAAATTTCTTAGGACAATGAGAGAAGTTAGGGGTGATATGGGAGAGTAAATAATTTATTCTCCTAAAAAGTTATAAACGACAAATAAATTGAAACAAATTTTTTCTTCTAAAAAGTCACTTATTATGAAATGTAAGTAGTATAGTATATTGAGTAGTATTAAGATTATGACAAATTACTGAAATAAAGGCAATTTTGTCAAATCATATATGATGTGTTTTACAAACAAGGATCAACAACTGATCAATGCTAATTCTATAGCATCACCTTTCGTTCAAATATTAAAATTAATAATATATAACTAAATCATCTTTTTATATATTTTTTATTATCATTATTAAATAAGATTTTATTTCTTGTCTCGGAATAAAAGTTTTTCTTCGAATTTTATGGTCAAATTGGTCATTCATGCATTATATCTAAAACGAGGAACAGGAACAGGATCAGAAGGAAGAAGAACTCAATAGACCAATTGAGCTAGAGCAAGCTGAGTTGGACGACATCATTGTGCTAAATGGTTTGAGAAAATCAAGGACAATTCGTGAGCCTTGGTAGCTGGAAGCAAGGGTTTGTGAAGGGTAAGTCCAAATCTGGGTGGTAATTATGACAGATAGAGTCAGTTGGTTGTTTTACTCTTTTTATTCAAGGGTCAGTATAATTAGTAGGCAAAGAAAACAGCTGTGTGGCTTTTTTTTTCTGTGCAATGATGAGGGATTAAATGTCAGTGATTGTAGGTAACAGATTTTGGTATTGAATGAAATTGATATCTTTCTCCCAAATCTTCTTCTTTCTCTCCCTATTTTTTCCTACTGTCTAGTTAGGACTTCAAATCTAGCTTTAATGTGTTATACTCTCTTCGTCCTTTAATATAAGTCGTTTTAGAGTTGTACACAAGTATCAAGGAAATAATTGTATAACATTAGATATAATATCAATTGTCTTTATTATTCTTGTATTGAAAAAAGATAGTGTTATTTATTGGGAAAAATTAGTGAAAGAACCAAAATTATATTTAATACTTGAGTTAATATTGGAAACTAAACAATTAATGCTTACTTGAAATTCTTAAATGACATATATTAAGAGATAAAAATACTTCTCTAAAACGACTTTATATTAAGGGACGAAGAGAGTAATTAAAACATCACTCATTTAAACACGGCTTGAAACAGATACAGCTACTTATCACCCATTCTAGAATAAATTTAATTGGAAGGAGGGTGACCCCAGGGGCGAAGCCAAGATTTAGATCCAGTGGGGTCAAAATTTGGTGGGGGTTCGGGGGCCGCGCCCTCGAGCCAATTTTTTAAAATAATTTTGTACTTTCCGGCCAGTTGCATATGTAAAACATATATTTAGTTACAATATTGTTAATATAACAAGTAATAACATTATATATATAACACACACACACCCACCCACCCATATATCATTGTTGTAGCATTCTCTTGGTAGTCCTTTTATAAAGAAATCTTCCTTAGATTTTTATCATTTAACCAAGGTGAGACTTAGAGACAAGTAGACAACCAAGGCCTTCACTTGATAGTCCTTTTACAAGAAAAATTTCACTTTTATCATCTAACCAATGTGGAACATTGTACTGAGTCTTTGACAATCACCTCAAAATGCTAGTAGCTCAAGCTTATTCTCTTTTAAAGATAACTGTCTGCAATGATTCAAGACTAAGTTTCATGTAGTTGGATAAGTTTTTGTTTTGGACTTTATTTGAGCATATATACCATGGTGATACATGTGCTAATTGCTAGTATTGATGCTAGTTGCAAAGTTGAGGAATATTTGTATATTAGTTTCTCATGTTTAATTAGTACTCCACTTGATTGGTGTATTGTATGAATCCTTTACAATTTTTGTAAGTGGATGTCCATCCCACATCGGATATGAAGTGCTATAATTTCAAGTTCACTAAGTATTTATATGATAGTCATTTGTTTCTTTATTTATTACTTGGACTTATGAATTCCCACATTGTTTAATAATATAATCTTGTTCTACGTTTGTTTTATAAATGAAGGAGAATTGAACTATAAATTTTTTAATTGTCAAGGAAGGGAAGGCTTCTTCAATACTTGCTAAATTACACCCACAAAAAATCTATTATATCATGTGTGTGTGTGTGTGTGTGTGTGTGTGTGTGTATATATATATATATATATATATAAATAGTGGGGTCAATTGATCTCATAGTCCAACATGTAGCTTCTCTCCGGCTCATTACTCATTTCACTGGAGTCAAAATAGCAAATTACACCATGAAAAAAATTATTGCATCATATATATTAAAAAAAAAATTCAGTGGGTCAATTGACCCCACAGTGCTCCACTTAGCTTCGCTACTAGGGTGAGGAACGAACACACAGTGATGTAACTGCTGGATCTCAATCGGCCTGCATTTACGAAAAATAGAACTATCAAATCATGCTTGACTCGGTTTATTGGGATAGGAGTCGGCATACATGTAACCATAATATCCTTTCATATTTAGGAGTCATTCATAGTTAGTTTTAAGGGGTGTTTGTTTAGAACTGAATGGAGCTGAATGGTTAAATGACTGAATGATTGAATCAGTCAGTGCGTTTGTTTTGGTCTGAATAGTTGAATCGGTCAGATGATTGAGCTGAATGGCTAAGTTAGATTTTTTTTAGCTGAATGGCTGAATGAGCAGGTGAATGAGTAAAAAAAAATTAAAAAATTAAAAAAAAATATTAACTATTATATTAAGTAATATTAAATAAATTTACAACAATTTTAAATTTTTTCAGAGTGGTAAAATAATAAAATTACGTCATTCAGATGTTTCAGACATGTCAATTATCAAACAACTTTTTTCATTCAGATTCAGATTCAGATTCAGCTCATTTAAATTTAAATTCAGATTCATTCAATTTTTATCATCCCTTAGTCTTTTGGATATGGGTACTTGACATAAGAAGATTTTGCGGTTTAAATTTGACAAATAAAATACTTTTCAGGCCGAAAGTCCAACTATTAGTTCCAAAAGGCAGGAAGGGAATATCATGCAGAAAGACATAATTTTCTCTAAAAATTAAATTGATTCTGTCCATTCCAAATTATCCGTACTTTCAAAAAAAAATTATTATATCAAAATAATTGTATTTTACTCTTTTCAAGACTATTAAACTGGTTGTGTTATAAGTTTACTCTTTTCAATTATTTTTTCTCCTCCCCAAGTATGGAGAAAATAAAAGTTTTTTACTTCATAAAAATGTTGAGTTTCTTTCTACTAATAAAAAAAGAGATGTATATATGGGGATAATTTATTGTGCAACAATTTCAAAAGACTATTGTTCCAAAAACACAATTATGATTTATGTGGTGCTAGGTTTTTGATGAGTAATTTTAAGTATAGGTATAATTGTACTTTTAATAATAAAATTAACATAATAATTGTATTTCTTAATAAATATACAGAGGGTTAAAAGTGCATATAATTTAGGATGGAGAGAGTAATAAATTAAAATAAATAAAACCGCTTTTGAAGACCATTGGTTGATTAAAATTACTTACCACCTTTTGGTTTTTAAAGCAAATCATAACGGGAAACTATTACAAAAGAATTTTTTTTGATATCACAATTGCATTGCACTTATGTGTCTTGCTGAGAAAGTTGTCACATAATTATGGAGAAGATATAAACTTATCTTTCTCCATTAATACGATAGTAATAAATAATAATATATACTTCTTCCTTAATTATATGATCATTATAGTCAAATTCATATATATATACAAATCAATAAATTTATTAATTAATAGTACTCTTTAGATAATTTAAAATATTTATTATTGTACTGACTAAATTTTAGTAAATCTATATCAATTTTGAGTTTGAGAGTATCTTAATTTAACTTTTAAAAAATTAATAATGATCTTGTAAATTGAAATGGAAAGAGTATTAATTTTACTCGGTAATATGATAGATCAAGTGAGGAAAACCAAAAGCATACAATCCAATATCCAATATAAAGATTTAAATTCTTTTCTCAATCTGTCTTACAAGATCAAAAAGCACCTCCAATAAATTTCTCCCTACAACAAAAGACCTTAAACGAACTTCTAACGAAAACAGAAAAAGGTTTCAAAACGTAGAAATTCCAAATTAAAGAAAAAGTGAAATTATTAATCCTTCTAAGCCCCAAGAAACACAGCAGTCAAAACTTTATCCGTGAGCAGAGATGACTTCAGCAACTTCACAGCCTATAAAACAACCAAATTCACATGATTATATTTGGGGGGTGTTGGGGGGGAGGGGAAATAAACAATAAATAATTAAGCACACAATATATAATAAATAAATAAAAGTATGTAGTTAAAATAAATTCTTCATACCTCATCCTTTCCTATGTAAACCTCCCTCTCCTCTAGATCCCCCAAATCCTTAACCTTAAAGGCGTTAATCAAAGTAATGCTAGAAATGTTGCACATTGGCTTGACCTCCAAGTTATCCATTACCATATATGTAACCAACCCTTTAACATAACCTCCCTCTCCGCCCTTGGCCGCCACCTCCTTTCTTGCCGGACCGGCGACATACATCATGCTTACGTTCATTATTCTCTGGCAACTAGGGCAACTAGCTGCTGGATCATCAGCCACATATGCATGACAATTACCACCATTAGAAGTTCTAACATCATTTTTATATTTTTTTTTATAAGTTATAACAATTTTATTATTTGGACATTTGTAGAAAACTTTAGACTTTATTGATTCATCGTATTCATTGTGCAACAAAAGCTGAGTATTTGCAACAAATTTTGATAATGAAGATACTTTGGGATTTAGGACGTTGAGTTTTTCAACTTCTGGCTGCATGTAATTTTCATGCATTTTTTCGACGCTATCGTAAATTTTTCCCAAACTACCCACCATGTTTTCCTTTGAGAGAAGCTTGACCACAGTTCCTAGAGGAAAAGAAAGAAGGTAGAAAAGGAAATCTACAAAGTCTTTTCCAGCTTCTCCAAAGAGGACGCATTGGGCTTTTTTGTCTATAAGAAGCTTAATACTCAATTTGGTGCTGGTTGCATCCATTGATGATTGATGTTATTTGAGAGCGAGTATTGTCTTTCTGTTTTTTTTTTTTTTTCTTTTTGAGTTCTTGGTGGCCTTAGAATATGTAAAAGGTTTTTGAGATTTATATAGGATTTAGGGTTTAGGGAATATGAAAATTTTAGCCAACAAAAAAAAATAAATGAAAAGGAATGGGTGATGTTGGGTTCTGGGTTCGGGACTCCCGACCCGATGTGCTAGATCCGACCCGGGGTGTGGGTTCGGGATGCAGTGAAGTAATTTGGTTAAGGAAGTTATCTCTTAACTAAGTTGACTTATATTCTGACTAAAGCATTTATTATGATTTGGTTGATGGGACGTATGCTTTATACTGTCAAGTGGGACCTGGCGTGATGATGGCAAGTGGGAATGTATATATAAGGCTTTCCTCTACATTTCAAAGGTAATGCAAAAATAAAACACTAAACTGCAAACCTCCATTGTTAACAAACCTTGAGAGAGCCTACACTAATTCTCACGCCTGAGCTATCCCCCGGCGGCAAAACCGCCCGGAACTCTCAGTGTGATTCCGTTATTGTGCAGGATTAACGTGTTCTTGGTGATTGAAGCGTGTGACCAAATCTTGGCGTTAACATTGGCGCTAGAAGGAGGGCCGTTAGTGTTAGTTCTCAATCACAGTTAAAGTTAGAAAACAGATATGGTGAATACGGATCGTAATGGAGGAGAAAGATCAGCTGATTCCCATACACCGACTCGTAGGTCGGTTCTAGATCGACTCAGGTCGTCGGCTAGGGAGAGATTGGGACCAAGGGGCCGAACTAGGGCGCCTTTACAAGTCCAATCCGCCCCCGTTCGTCGTCGTCTGTTTCACACTAACCAACAGACGCCAGAGCCTTCGACTCATATGGCTGCCAACCCAGCTCAAACCCTTGTTCATTCCGGCAGCAACGCCGATCATGGCGACAAAAGGCAATGGATCTTGTCCCAGCGGAGGACAAAGGACCAGGAAGTGATGGAGGCCTTACGCCAGCAACAGCGGGAGATAGCGGAGCAATTGGCTAGGTTGGAAGGACAGGAGGAGGTTTCATCAAGCCGACCTTCTGGCCGACAGCAAACTGATCGGAATCAGTCCAGGACTAACCGTTCGGATGATTCCGAACCAGTAGGGAGCAGGCGTCAGAGCCGCTCCCCCGTACGGAGCAGGCGTCAGAGCCGCTCCCCCGTACGGAGCAGGCGTCAGAGCCGCTCCCCAGTTCGAAGCAGGCGTCAGAGCCGCTCCCCAGTTCGGAGCAGGCGTCAGAGCCGTTCCCCAGTTCGGAGCAGGCGTCAGAGCCGCTCCCCCGTACGGAGCAGGCGTCAGAGCCGCTCCCCAGTTCGGAGCAGGCGTCAGAGCCGCTCCCCAGTTCGAAGCAGGCATCAAAGCCCCTCGCGCCTGGTGAGCAGGCGTCTAAGCCGTTCCCCAGATCGTAAAAGGCACAGAAGCCGCTCGCACGACCGAAGCAGGCCTAGGAGCCGCACTCCGGACCGGAACAGGCGGGTAGGCCGTTCTCAGAACGGAAATGATGCTGGTAGGAGGGGATCCGGATTGGGTGGCAGGCCTCGGTCGCCACCCCGAAGGAGCGAAACCGATCCCGTTGTTATTCGGATGGCTGAGTTAGAAGAAAAACTAGCCGCGGTGGTTCAGGCCCAAGAGTTGCCGAACACGTCAAATTCACCTTTCACCTGGGAGATTGAGCAGGTCAAAGCAGACAAGACCAAGAAAATGCCTCCCCTAGATTCTTACGATGGTACTGGTGATCCCTATGATCATACTCACGGGTATAATCAAGTGATGAATTATTATGATCATCCGGATGCTGCTAAGTGCCACATGTTCGTCACAACTCTGAAGCTGTCAGCTCGAGAATGGATGGTGTCTCTCCCCCCGAACTCTATCGGGTCGTGGCAAGATCTAAGTAATAAGTTTCATGCGCGATTTGGGAGCAATAAGAAGAGAGGAAAGCTGACCACTGCTCTAACCCAAGTAAAACAGAGATCGGGTGAGAGTTTGGGTGAGTATGTGAAAAGATTTCGAGACTTGGCTGGTACCGTGACCAGTTTGAATGTACAACAAGCAGTTGGGTTTTTCACAACGGGTCTGGATGCTACGAAGTCGAAAGATTTGTGGAAAGACCTCATTCTCAACCCCCCAATGGATTTAGCTGAAACCTATGGTCGAGCTGAAGGACTCATTACCATAGAAGAAGCCTATAAAAGCTTAAATCCTCAAGATCGGAATGAAGAAAGTACGAAACAGAAAGATAGGAATCATATTCCTCGGCCTAGCAACCAGCCAAGAGGCAATTTCTATGGTGGACCTAGCTCGGGAGGCGGTCAAGGTGGGGTTAATACAGGAGGTAAACCACCTTACCCGAGGAAGAATGTGAATAAGGTGTATACCCCCCTCACTACAGATCGGACGAGGATTCTGGAAGAGATCAGAAATCAGCCTTCGTTTGAACCCTGTCCAACCACTACCCGACCCCACCGGGGCAACCCTAATCGTTATTGTGAATATCATCAGACATCTGGTCATAGTACGGAGGATTGTTACAATCTGAAGGATTTAATTGAGAAGAAAATCCAAAATGGTGAATTGGTTCAGTATGTAGTAGGTCGGCAGAATTCCAGTTCAGAAGGCCAAAGAGGATCAAACCGAGAAAGACGCCTCGAGGCACCACCTCCACCGAACCCTCCACGAAATTGTGTTGATGTCATCACTGGAGGAACGTTCGGGAAGAAAGTTGGGAGAAAGAGGAGTGGCCTGATGGATGCCGTGTTATCGGTTTCGGAACGACCTTCGGCTAGAGATCGACCGTTTCTCAACACGGTAATATCATTTACCGAGGAGGATTACCCCTCGGAACCAATTGATCCCCATGAAGGGGCGCTGGCCATCACAGCCCAGGTCGGATCCATGGATATGAAGCGAATAATGATCGATAATGGATCTTCGGTCGACATATTGTTTACTCATGCATACAATAGGCTAGACCTGGGGGGAGCAAGGATGGAGGTGGGTCAGGAATCTCCGTTGTATGGCTTCAGCAATGATCCTGTTCGCGTGTCCGGAACCGTGGAACTGCCGGTTATCTTTGGTACGGCACCGAGGCAGGTAGAAGTCATAGTCAGATTTTTTGTGGTCCAGGTAGATTCGGCCTATAATGCCATTCTGGGTAGACCCACTTTGGCTGCACTTCAGGCTGTTACCTCCATAGGTCACTTCAAAATTAAGTTCCCGACTTCGGAGGGGGTCGGTGAGGTAAAGGGTGATCTAGACATGGCACGCAGGTGTTATCGGAATTCGTTGATATCCTCGGCGGTTGGGGTCAGCAAGCAGAAACAAACAATGGCTATAGAAGTCGAGCCGTTCACCGAGGGAAATTCCGAACCCCTTGCGTTGCCTGCTGAAGAGACAGAGGAGGTAGAATTGATTGTTGGAAAGGGCGATAAGCTGATCAAGATAGGCGCAGGGTTGATAGAGCCATTTCGAACAAGCCTAATCGAGCTACTTCGGGTATATGCGGACATTTTTGCATGGGAGCCTTCTGACATGCCTGGGGTCGATAAGTCGGTGGCGGTTCATAAGCTGTGTATCGACTCTTCTAGGAAGCCTATCCGTCAGAAGAGGAGGATCTTCGCTCCTGATAGGCAAAAGATCATTGACGATGAGATCGCCAAACTGCTAAAGGCGGATTTCATTTATGAAATTGATTACCCCGAGTGGCTAGCAAATGTGGTGCTAGTGCGGAAACAGAATGGCAAATGGAGAGTCTGCATAGATTATACCGATCTGAATAAGGCTTGTCCGAAGGATTTTTACCCTCTTCCGCACATCGACCAGTTGATTGATGCGACATCAGGTTTCGACATGCTTAGCTTCATGGACGCTTTCTCTGGATATCATCAGATCTCCATGGACAAGAAGGACATGCCGAAGACGGCGTTCATCACGCATCGAGCAATATACGCATACAAGAAAATGACGTTCGGATTGCTAAATGCGGGAGCCACATATCAGAGAATGATGAACTATGTGTTCGCCAAGTTACTGGGTCGAAGCATGGAGGTATACGTGGACGACATGATCGTCAAAAGCGTGGGAGTTCGGAACCATTTGGATGATCTGGAAAACTGCTTTGAGACGATCAGAAAGTACAAGCTTCGGCTGAACCCTACCAAGTGTACTTTTGGACTTGGTTCGGGTAAATTTCTTTCTGGGGTATTTGCTCAGCAAGAGGGGGATCGAAGCTAATCCGGAAAAGATCAGTGCCATTTTAGACATGAAGTCTCCCCAATCTTTCAAAGACGTACAGCGATTGACTGGTAGGATTGCTGCGCTTCGGAGGTTCATGTCAAAATCGGCGGAACGGTGTCTACCCTTCTTTAACACTTTGAAAGGGCCGAAGAATGAAAAGACCTTCCAATGGACATCAGAGTGTGAAGACGCGTTCCAAGGAATCAAGAGGTATCTTTCCTCAGCTCCACTTCTGGTGAAGCCCATTCCTTCGGAACCCCTATACCTGTATCTGGCGGCGAGTTCATTGGCGGTGGGAGCTGTATTACTTCGCGAAGTAGGGGGCAGGCAGTGCCCCGTCTACTATGTTAGCCATGTGCTTCGGGATGCCGAAACCAGATACCCCAACTTGGAAAAATTCGCTTATGCACTTGTCATAGCAAGCAGGAAGCTAAGGCATTATTTCCAAGGGAGGTTGGTGGTAGTATACACTGATCAGCCGCTGAAAAAGATCATGAATAAGCCAGATTTGTCGGGACGCCTCTCTGCTTGGGCAATGGAGTTGACTCAGTTTATCATAGACTATCATCCTCGGACTGCCATTAAGGGTCAGGCGTTAGCTGACTTCATAGTAGAGTGCTCGTTTACCGAACCCGATACCGATGATGGTGCAATGGTAGTGAGTTCGGTGTCGGGCGATCAAGCAGCTCATGCGTCGTGGACTTTGTATGTAGATGGCTCTTCGACTTCGGATGTTAGTGGAGCAGGGGTCATATTGATTAGCCCGGAGGGATTTAAGGTTCAGCAGGCCATTCGCTTCGAGTTCAAAGCGACCAATAATGAGGCAGAGTATGAAGCCATTTTGGCCGGATTGCGGTTAGCAAGAAGTTTGGAAGTAAAACGCTTAGTCATCTTCAGCGATTCCCAGTTAGTGGTTAAGCAGATAGTAGGAGATTATGAAGCTCGTGGGGATCGGATGACGAAATACTTATCTGCTGTTAAAGACCGACTACATTATTTTGAATCATATAGTGTGCAAGGAGTTGGTCGGGAAGACAACACCGTAGCCGATGCCTTGGCAAAATTGGCTACAACGGAAACTGCTTCTTTTAGTGGGTCAGTCTACCTGGAGGTCCTGGGGGACTCGAGCATTCGAAGGACAGAGGTGCTCCCGATAGAAAGGATGGACTGTTGGCTCACGCCGTATATTTCCTATCTGGCGGATGGCGTCCTTCCTTCGGATCGGTTAGAAGCCAAGAAAATCAAGCATCGAAGTTCGTTTTTCATCTTGATCGATGGGGACCTATACCGAAGGGCGTTTTCTTCTCCGCTACAGAAGTGTCTGACCCCTTCCGAAGCTGATTATACACTTCGGGAAGTCCATGAAGGTATATGTGGAGACCATATGGGCGCTAAGGCGTTAGCATACAAGATTCTACGGCAGGGCTACTACTGGCCAACCATCTTCCAAGAATCTAGAGAATATGTTAAGAAGTGCCCTAAATGTCAGTTGAATGGGACGATCCCTCACCAACCTCCCGAAGAGTTGTATTCGGTATTATCACCCATTCCGTTTGCTGTATGGGGGATTGATATACTAGGACCGTTGCCAAAGGCTAAGGGGCAGGTCAGTTTTGTTATTGTGGCCATCGACTATATGACGAAGTGGGTAGAAGCTAAACCTCTCAAAGCAATTACGGAGCAAGAGTGTCTTAAATTCCTTAAGGAATTCGTTGTGTATCGCTTCGGTATCCCAATGGTAATAGTATCGGATAATGGGAGGCAGTTTGTAGGTGCAAAGTTCGAAGAATTTCTCACAGATCTGGGAGTTCAGCACAGGAAGACTTCGGTGGCGCATCCTCAGTCAAACGGCCAGGTAGAAGTCACTAATAGAACTCTTCTCAATGGAATTAAAAGGAGGTTGGATGAAGCCAAAGGAAGATGGCCCGAAGAGTTGCTTAGTGTGTTATGGGCATATCGGACAACAACTCGAACAACGACAGGGGATTCGCCTTTTCGTCTCGCTTACGGGACCGATGCCCTTATTCCTGTTGAGATCGGATCTCCTTCACTTCGAGTCAGCCAATACAGGGAGTTATATAATGACGAGGGACTTCGCCTCAATCTGGATTTGTTAGATGAGGTTAGGGAGTCAGCTGTCATAAAGTTGACGGCCTATCAGAAGAGGACGGCCAAACACTACAACAAAGGGGTAAAGGTTAGGAGATTTGAGGTTGGAGATCTGGTGCTTCGGGAAGCCGCGGCCTCGACTCCCCAGAATTCAGGCAAACTTATGCCGAACTGGGAAGGGCCTTATGAAGTGGTTGAGGTGCCCAAGCCAGGAACTTACCGGCTTCGGGGTATGGACGGTTCGGATATTAAGAATACTTGGCATGCTGGAAGACTTAGAAGATATTACCAGTAAGTCATAGTCATTTCTTATTGCCGATTATGTAAATCTTTATGTTCATTGAAATAAAATGCTATCAGGTTGTATAAACGGAAATGTTGGGATATTTCATTAATAGTTGTTGAAATTACAAATTGTGTTATTTACATCCGAAAAGAAAAAGCAGTTGAACCACCCTATGGGGTCGGGGAAGTAGGCGGTTCATTTAACCCCTCTTCGTCGTCCGAAGAATCGAGGATAGAGGTGTCCAGTCCCGCAGCCATCATCTTCTCTTTGATCTTCTCTTTGTGGCTTTGATACCCTTCAGAGAATTGCATGATAATCTTGTCGGTTAGTTCGGGGGATGCCTTATACTCCTCTATTATTTGGAACTTGGTTTCTTCGGTCATCGGAGGTCCTTGGTTTTTCAACTGGGTGTGCTCTTCCTCCAATGAGTTGTAGGCCTGGATCAGATCCTTCAATTTGAAGTGGGTCTTCTCCATCTGTTCTTCGAGGGCGGCTATTGCTTTCTTTTGATCGGAATCGTTTTCCTTCAATAAGACTCGCTCCTCCATAAGCCTTTCATTCTGTTTCTCCCGATCGGCAATTTCCGATTGAAGGATGTCGACCCGATTCCGAAGCTGATAGTTCTCCCTATTGGCTTCGGTGAGCTTATCTTTCATATCGATATGAAGATCCTTCTCCTTCTCTAAGTCGGATTCCAGGGATCGAATGTCACCCTTCAGGAATTCGTTTTCTGCCGCGATCTCCTTGTTCTTCTTCGCCAATTTAAGCAGAGATGGTAGAGATCGGGCAAACACGGCATTAGCCTGTATAAAATATGGATCAGAATCAAGTTCAAATGAAAAAGCGTCTCGGTATGAAATGATGTCTTACCTGGAGTTGAAGCCTTGTGAAGTCTTCCAGGTATTGATCCGGAGAATGATTCTTAAACCGATCGTTATCGGCGGGCATGACGAAGCGCTCGAGGAGATCATAGGGAAACGGGTCCGATGGGTTTTGGGGCCAGAAAGTCCGTGGCTTGGCCCGATTGCTAGATGAAGGGGCCGAAGGGGCCGAAGCTAATTGGTCGGAAGAGTGAGATCCTCCTGATTGAGATTTGACTTGTTGGGTAAGGCCGGATGGAAGTACTGGAGAAGAAGCTTCTTTGCGAGATCTCTTTGCAAGAGGTTCCAGTACTTCCTCATCGGTCTCTTCGTCGATGATGCCTAGGGAGATCGGTTCGGGAATTGTTGCTGGAGTCTTCAGTGGTTTGGGCGGCGGTGGCACCTTCTTCTTTAGCTGCTGCTTCTTCATCAAGGCCATCTTTTCCGATCTGCTCATCTCCAAGGTGCTTTTCTTAAGGACTTGAGCCATTGGGATAGCCGTGATTGGACGGGCGGCTATCGGCATTCGATTCTGAGGCTCGTCCTCCAAAGGCTCGTTGGGATCGGCCAGATTCGGGTCGGTAGCTCGGGGAATTGTTTGGCTGATGTTGGTCGGGGCGACTGGCTTGATGAGCGTTACTGAAAGATGTTAAGCGTTAGAAATCTATACTAGTAAGAAGGAATTACAAGCAATAAAAACTTAGTTTGAGGTTCGAGGATAGGTACTTACATCCATGATTGTATAGCCAAGTATGGTTGCCGAGGAGTTCGAAGTCCCATTCCTCATCGGGCATCTTGCTGACGAATTGTTTGAACTCTCCCAAGCGGTCGGACGGGAAGGCTTCAATATTGTTGGTATTTTTGCTGAAGCCAACCCAATCCGATATTAGGCTGGTATCGGGTCCTTTGATGTAGAACCATTGGGAGTGCCATCCCTTGTTGCTGGTCGGGGTCCTCATCAGGGATTTCTTTTGAGCCCCCTTGACTGGTACCTTGCTGATTTGCCGAAATCCTGCTTCGCGCGATCGAATTACGGTGAATAGGGCAAAGAAAAAGTCCATGGTCGGTTCGACTTGGCACTCGTGGCAGAAAGCTATATAACAGATCAAATGAATGAAGGAATTAGGAACCAATTGGGCGAGCCCGACCCCGACCACGCTGAGGAAAGTGAGGATGAAGTGGTTGAGGGGGAATCTGAGCCCATACTTCAGGGCTTGGACAGTTACAGCAGTCCAGCCGTTGGGGCGTTGGTACATTCTTTCGTTGAGGTTGGGTGTGCGGATCTGGTAAGATATGGGAATCTGGTACAGTTCGCGGATAGACGCTAGATCTTTGGTTTGAAGCGAGGATATGGTGTTTATATGGTAAAAAGTCTTGTCTGAGGAGTATTCTTCTAGCATCTTTATGTTTTGAAGCTCGGCTTCGGTTCGGGGTGATGGAGTAGAGAAGGGGTTGCTAGGAAAATCGGAGCTTGTGATAGGATCTTGGGAAGAAACGCTGAGTCCTCCGGAAGCGGAACTAGTTTTAATGGCGGAGGAAGGAATTGGTGGTGCGGCGGCGGTAGAAATTGATGCGATTGCAGTGGTGGTGACTGTGGTGGCTTCCGTTGTTATCGCTGTTGTGGGAGGGAGGATCTCATTAGCAGCTGCCGCGGATGCACTGGTTTTCGATGGGTTAGAAGAGCTTGAGGCGTCATTGGTTGCCATTGAAGGATAGAAGAACGAGATTCGAGATTCAAATGATTGGAAAGGTGGGGAAGCGGTGGTGAAGGTTGCAGAAAGGAGATTTGAGAGATTTGAAAATTAGGGCTGAAAGTGGCGGTTAATTTTGGAAGGGTGTTGCCTTTATTGGGCGCGGCCCTTAAGATTCGGCCCATTTTCCCACTAACGGTACTGTTTCAATAAATGTGGTGGAACCGTTATTGCCACGTGGCAACTGGGGATATTAATGGATGTGATGATGTGGGGCGGTTATGTTCTAAAGGATTGTTTGGTTCATTATTTGGAGATTAAGATTCATTCTTTATACTCTTTTATTATAATTCATTTTTATAATTAAAGAGTAGGGGGCAATGTTGGGTTCTGGGTTCGGGACTCCCGACCCGATGTGCTAGATCCGACCCGGGGTGTGGGTTCGGGATGCAGTGAAGTAATTTGGTTAAGGAAGTTATCTCTTAACTAAGTTGACTTATATTCTGACTAAAGCATTTATTATGATTTGGTTGATGGGACGTATGCTTTATACTGTCAAGTGGGACCTGGCGTGATGATGGCAAGTGGGAATGTATATATAAGGCTTTCCTCTACATTTCAAAGGTAATGCAAAAATAAAACACTAAACTGCAAACCTCCATTGTTAACAAACCTTGAGAGAGCCTACACTAATTCTCACGCCTGAGCTATCCCCCGGCGGCAAAACCGCCCGGAACTCTCAGTGTGATTCCGTTATTGTGCAGGATTAACGTGTTCTTGGTGATTGAAGCGTGTGACCAAATCTTGGCGTTAACAGGTGAATATGCACCGTTTTTCTGAGTGAGATGAGAGGGAGTTGATGCTTCGTTGGAAGGGAAATTTTTATTCTGGCGGTTAAAGAACAAATACTGATAAATTACGACTCCTTATCTTCTACGACTAATTTTTGACTTTTGAAATTAATTTATGAAATTTTAAAATACAAAATTGTTAAATATTTTAAATCTGAAAATAACATAGTTTATTATTTGTTGTACTTTTAGATTGTTTATCATATTCAAAATTCTATTAACTAAAATTTCAAATTTAATAAATGTATATCAATTTTAAATTAAACCTTGCAAAAAAAATGATTACTCGAGTCGAGTTTGAATTCAAGCAAAATTTGAACGAGATTTAATCGATTTAAATTAAATTTAAATAATTATTAAGTTAATTATTATATGAAACTTATATATAAAATTAACTATAGTATTTTGATTAGTTATAATAATATTATATATATATATATATATATATTGTATATTATATGTATATATAGTTATTTATCATAACTAATTAAATATTAAACAAACCTTGGTTGATGGGACCTTTGTCCGTGAACATGCTCGATGCTTTTACTGCTAGCGTTGTACATTTTACAAGCATTAAAAAAACAAATGAGTTCTATTGTTCTACTGTAAATTTTTCAAGCATTTAAGAAGAAAAACAAATGAAAGTTGTTGGATTTTTAGAAGAAAAAAAACAAATGATACCGTGCATGGTCATTATCCTACATACCATCAATTAATATTGATTATCAACAATATTGATCATCAACAATTATTAAGTACCGTTAAACAGTTTTTGGCCGCCTCAATAATACTTATTGCGTTTCACAAAAATAAGTTGCATTTTCTAAATTTGTAAATATTAAGCTTTTGTTTTTTATTTTATGTTTACCCTTAATTAAAAACACCCAAATTATTAGTTAATAATAATGACATAATAATAAAAAAAAATTATGATACACTTGAGGATTTGATATCATTTCAAATTACTATTAATAAAAAGAGAACTAAGAAAAAAAAACGATTGCTATATGTACCCTTCAAACTAATAATTGCACACCTAAATATATATACACATTATATGGTTATATTATTGTACAATTCTATGGCACACTCACAATGTGTGTAACTATAACATATACATATATATATATATATATAACAAAATACAAATGATTTTGAATTTCCCGCTCATCTAATAAATCATCTGAGCCATCCAAAGTTTGATATAAATCTGACGGTTCATTATTTCCCCCTTCTTTATTTTCTCTTCTTCTTCTACCTTTTTCTTCCTCTCCAAACCCTATCCCCAATACTTTCTTCTTCTACCTTTTTCTTCCTATCCAAAAAAATCTTCGTGTCGGAGGCACAGGTTACCGCTAGTATATATATATAGAGTGAGAAAGAGAGAATTAATTTAAAGCATACCTTAGTCTAGCTTAATTAAAGCTACTTAATAAAACGACGTAGTTTTATCCGGATTAAGTTTTTTATTTTTAGATTTTATATTAAAAAACTTTAATTATAATTTTTATACAAAACTATGTCATTTTGTTAAATAACCTTAGCTAAGTTTGGCTAAGACATGTCTTATATTACATTTTCGCGCGCGCGCGCGCGCACACACACACACACATATATATATGGCAGTGATCCATAACAAACGGTTGCTATGGACACTATTCCAGCAAACAAATTTTACATCGTTAATTCAGAGATCCAACAATTCAAAGATAATTTTTTTTTTTTACTGACCGCTACTCTTAGTAGTGGTTAGAGAAATTTTTTTTTTGCTTTTTGCTGCCGCTACTTTTAATAGCGGCTAGAGAAATTTTTTTTTTTTAGTAGAGGTCAGGAGAAATGTTTAAAACACTCCCACCTTAGTTAGATTAATAGTTTCAATGTATAGAATATATATATTGCGAGAGGCATGCTATGTGTGTTGCGGGAGTTTTCTACCGAATTACGATTGCGACGTATATCAATACATGTGATTGGGTAGAATTATAAAATTGGTCCATTATATCAAATACATTATTAAAATATTACCAATATAATTATCCACCTAATTTGCAACTAAAAAACTAATATATAAAGTCGAAAAATATATTATTATCCAATGAGTAAAAAGTATCTTAGATGGACCTATTTTTTAGCAAAAGGCAAAAATTTTATTAACTGAATCAAAAACAAAATCCAAAAGCCTTGGATCTTGTTTAAGTACATCTGCATCATGTATTATGATACAAACAAAACTGACATCAAACATGAGACTTTCACAAACAAATGCAAACTAATGTTTCTTAAAACTAAACTGAAACTTCTTTCATCCGCTGATCTCTGACTTCTGCAATATGCTCTATTATATTCCATATTTCATAAAAACCAACCTTCTGCTTCTCCCATATCTCTTTATATTCTACAATTTGTAAAACTTTCATAAAACTCTACTTACTACTGCTGCTCCTTGGATACCTTTTCCACATAGCAAAAACTATCACTAATGCCAACATGAAGTTCATCAAGATTGATGCATAGAATAGAGAAATCTAATAGCAAAGAAAATTCACCAGTGATAAAAACCTTCCTCCTCACGGAATTGATTGTGCCACCTAAAATAAGTTATCTTATGTCACTTCCGATACAATATCATTTGATTGTCAATTTAATAATTTGACCGTACGGATATAATGAGCATGCAAAAATATGAGATTATATAAAATTTCGTTTAATTTAAGACATTTGAATTGTTAATTTCTCCATATTGGTGATTTTGATGATGACAATATATTTGTCTAGATTGTGATGTTATTTTGCAGGAAGAATAATTTTTGGATAAAAAGTTTCAAGGTGTTAGAATTTCAAAGAATGAAGATTTGAAGAATTTTAGGAATTAATGTAAGATCTTTCCTAAGCAATATTTGTTCAAGGCTCTAGGAATTAAAAGAGAGATTATAAAATAAAATACTTGGGCTGATACTTTTAAATATAATTAATTCTATTTGGACTATAACTGATTCCAGAGATAAACAATTACATTTATTAGTACAATTTTATAAAAAATTGCAACAAAAGTGCATAAATAAAATATATACAAATTAGTGCATATGCAATATTTTATTTACAAACTTAGTGCATTGTTATCCCTTTAATTTAGGTTAGTGTTTTAATAGGTTGCAATTAATTACTTTTTGTCTCCTCCCTTCTATCCATTTAATTCGTCACTCTCTCTCACCCCTCCCTCCCACCGTCCCAGCCCCTACTCCCGCCCCCTCCCTCCGCCTCCCTCCCTCTCGCCGCCCGCCCTCCCTCCCACTACCCTCCTCCCACCTTCTTCTTCCCCCTGCCCCCGCCCTCCTTCCTCCCGCAACCCTCCCCCCTCCCATCTTCTTCTTCCCCCACCCTCCTTCCGCCCATCCCCTCCCTCTCGCCGCCCTCTTTTCTCCCATCCCCTCCTACCTCCCACCTTCTTTTTCCCCTGTCCTCGCCCTTCATCCTCCCTCCCCCCTCCTATCTTCTTCTTCCCCCGCCCCCTCTCCCCTGCCCCACCTCATCCCTCCTGCCTTCTTCGGCTTCATATCAAGGTAACCAAACCTTCATACCAAGGTAACCAAATCGCCATACCAAAGTAACCAATCCACCTCTACACTTGCAGTTTTTTTATAGTGCAGTTGGTAACCAAACCTCATACTAAGGTAACCAATTAAGTTTTATTAGGTTACCAATTTATTTTGAATGTGATGCAGTTGGTAGCCAAACTTTCATACCAATGTAACCAATTCAGTTTTATTAAGTTACCTTTATAGTGTAGTTGGTAACTAAATCTTCATATCAAGGTAACCAAATATTCATACCAAGGTAATCAAACCTTTATACCAAGGTAACCAAATTCACCTCAACACCTGTAGTTTTTTCATAGTGTAGTTGGTAACCAAACATTCATACCAATGTAACCAAACTTTCATACCAAGGTAACCAAACCTGCATCCTCTTAGAGCGACATTAGAGAGAGAGCGAGTTTGTAGATGCGACCATTGTTGCCTGTGACACCTTGTAGGTAGTAGGTGAAGCCCAGACAAGGGGTGGCGAAGGTTGATTTAGTCCATAAATCAAAAAGAGAAGAAGAAAAATTTCAGTGCAGTTGGTAGCCAAACCTTCATATAAAGTTAACCATTTTAGTTTTTGTGGGTAACCAAATCTCGTCGGACAGCAGAATCCAACCTGTAATGTTTGTTGCCCAAACATGTTATATTTGTTGTTGTTGTTTGTTGGATCTATTGTGAAACATAGAAGCCTTGTGTTGTTGATTTTGGCCGAAAAATATGGAGTTTTCGGTCGGTGATGCTTGACCGGAAAATATGATGATGGTAGGTGATGGTTGGTGACGGTCGGTGATGGTTGGCCGAAAAATATGGAGTCACGTCGGAAAATATGGAGTCACGGTCGGTGATGGTTAGCCTTTTGAAATTTGAATTTTGAAAAATATTTGAATTTGAATTATTAATTATGACAGTTATTTTCTCCTTGATTTTAAGGTTCTTTATTAATGTGAAATTGAATAGTTTGAATTTATTGTCTTATTTTTGTAATTATTTTGTGGATGCACTAATGTTGTAATTACTTTCTAATTGTTGTATATTAATGTAAAGGACCCAAAGATCTATCCTATATTAGCAAGTTGATTTAACAAATACAGTTTGAATTATTTAAAACAGTTTTGGCTTATAAGTTCCTATCCGTTTGAAAACAAGTTTTTAAAACAAACTCTATCATCTATTTTTATGGGATCAGATTTTGCTAAACAACTTCTATCAAAGTTGGTTTCCTAAAACTTAGGTCATGTTTGTTTGCAAGGATTATAATCCCAGGATTATAATCCATGGGATTATAATCCCAAGACTATTAATCCTAGGATTAAATAGTCCTAGTCACATGTTTGTTTTTCATGGGATTATTCATGGGATAACTTAAAATAATCCCATGTTATGTTTGTTTTTTTCAGGATTAATTAAAGGACTGGATAAAAAAATATCGTTTTGACTTTTTTATTCCTTACCAATAATAACATATTTTAAACTATAATTTAAATTTGTTTATACATCAAAAATCAAAAATTATTATTATTTTTATCAAAAATTAAAAAAAACTATTATTTTTTTTACTTCTATTAAAAAAAATATGATCAATGTAAATGTACATACTAATTTAACAAAAAAAAAGTGTTATATGTATTATTACGTATGTATGTAACGTACTGTATGAAAAAAGGTGTTGTATGTATTATTATGTATGTAACATATTGTATGGGAAAAAAAGGTGTTGTATGTATTATTATGTATGTATGTAACGTACTATATGCAAAAAAAAAAAGAAGAAAAAAGTTGATGTATGTATTATTATGTATATAATGTACTGTATGCAAAAAAAAAAGTGTTGTATGCATTATTATGTATGTATGTAACGTACTATATGCAAAAAAAAAGTGTTGTATGTATTATTATGTATGTATGTAACGTAAATGAAAAAAAAGGTGTTGTATGTATTATTATTATTTAATAAGTTTATTTAATTAGTACTAAAAAAAAGTATTAAAAAAAGTTACGTACATACAATACGTAGTGCATGATTAATGTTTTATCATGTATTACAAGTTTTATGTGATGTAAACAAAGTTAAAGGCTAATTTAGTCCACAAATTTTTAGTCCCAAATGGTAGGGATTATAATACCTAGTTAGACATGGTATTAAATAATCCCTCCTTTAAAGTCATTTTGTTATCCCGGGATTAATAGTCCGGAGTCTAATTTAAAAAACAAATAAGAGATTAAGGATTATTAGTCCAATCCCAAGTGTTATCCTAGTAAACAAACATGGCCTTAGAGATATTGGGCTGATTCGGTTTAAACTAGTTTGACTAGTTTTTATCCTAACAAATCTCCTTCAAATATATTCCTACGATTTTGGGATTAGTCCTATAAAAGATTTGTTACCTAAAGATTTGCTTAGTGGGCTGATTTGTATAAAAGAGTTTTAAAATTCTGGATTATCTTGTTATCTATCCTTAGAAGATTTTATAAAACTCTACCTATGTTTTTAGTTATATCTAAAATTAAGGAATTGATTGGGCTATCCAACGAATTTGAAGAGTTGTAAAAATCTGGAAGTTTCAACTTTCTTTATCCTAACAATATTTTTATATCAATTAATTCCTAAGATGGTGGATTAAATTTTGAAGATTCTCAAAATCTGGTTGAACTATTTATATATATACATTTATCCTTCATAACAGATTTTGTAATATTTGAAAATCTAGTGCTTACTAATTCTTTATTCTCAAAACAGATTTTCAAATAAAAAGATGTGTTTGGTTCAACAAACAAGAAAACAAAGTTTTAAATGTTCTATCTCTATAACAGTTTTTCCAAGTTTAAAAATACATAGTCGTTTTATTTCTATAAAAACCTATACCATTCAAGGAAAAAAACTGAAACATTCAAAGCTCTCAATTGCTAAAAATATATTCATCTCTTAACTATTCCAAAAGCCTTGATTTATATTGTTTAGCTAAAGATTATTAGTTTTAGTTGTAACTCTTTTTCATCTCAAGGTTTCCTTTAATATTGTACAAGGAGATTTTAAGGAGTAGGTTTACTCAAGGGAGCAGAGGTGCTCAAAGGAAGAGATTTTCTCAAAGAGAACTGTGTACTCAAGATTGTTGTGAAGTCTATTGATATCAATTGATATCTGGCATTGGACGTAGGCTATTAGTTAGAGGATTAAGGGTCGAACCAAGTATAAACCTGTATGTTTTGCATTGTTTACTTTTTTTATTTTTCTATCTTGCATGCATTTAGTACTTTGATACTTGCACTTAATTTAATATCATTTAATATCAAAAATACAAAAAGAAAGTAAATTCAAGTTAGAACATGTTTATAGCAGATCGAAAGCAGTCGACTGTATTCAACATCTATCCAGTCGACTGGATTCACTTAACCATGAAATTTTAAATTGTCACTATTTCTCACTCACACTTATTCAACCCCCTTCTAGGTGTGCACTACATAAAATTCAGGAATATCATTTTTATAATTGTTTAAATAATCTGTACATAAGTGTATATATTTTGACTACTCAAATTTTAGTAATATCTATTGTTAGCAAGTTATTGATACATAACCTCAAATCAAACAAAATGTTACATAATCTCATATTTTCCATGCTCATTACATCCGTACGGTCAGATTATTAAATTGACGATTAAATTATGTTGTATTAAAAATATATTGGAAGTGATTTAAGATAACTTATCTTAGATCAATCTAAGATGCCTTTTATATTATAACAAATAAGGTCTTTTGGGGAATTAAGTGAATACATAGTTAATTAAGGTGTATATATATCAGCACTTGAAAAGAAAATAAGAAATAAGATTTTTTTTGTGGAACTAATCAATGGCGTATCCTGTTGGGACGTACTGGAGGGGGCCATGCCCCTCTCCCTATTTATTTTTGGGTTAATTTCACTTGACCACCTGGGGTTTAACGCTTTTCCCACTTGACCACCTGCAGTTCAGAAACTTACATTTAAACACCCGAGTTTTTGAGTTGAAGTGAAAACGTCACCTTTTCCATCCAGATTAACGGTGTGTGCATAACACTCGCCAATAGAGCGTGAGGTTGGGCTATAACAGTCAAAAGTGGCTGAAAAAAGTCAAAAATGCCCTCTTTCATGTACCTTGGCTTTAAAAGTCCCATTTTGCTTGTATTTTTTTAGGTTTTTTTAAATAATTATAATAACTTTCAAATTTATTTATTATTTTTATTTTTTTATTAAATCTAATTATGTTTGTAAATAAAAGGATAATATATGATTATAAAAGTCTAAATTAAATTATTTTCTTTTTTATCCAAATTTGTTTATCTTTTGACATAAAAAAATTTGGATGAATAAAGTGTACTGTATTTTTCTTTTCTTTTCTCTTGCTTAAGAAATGCACAAGCAAAATAAATGAACATAAAATGGACTAAAGTGGGAGATTCCAAGTATATCTTTAATTTTTTTTCAAGACGTCATAAATTTCATTAAAATCAGTTAATTTTAACGATTGAAAATAAAAAATACATATATTTATTCAATTAACCACATAGACATGTCAAAAAATAACAAACACCACAAAATTTGTCTATTTGAATACCAAGGAGGAAAAATAATTAAATATGTGTAAAAAGTAATAAATTATAATTTTTTATATTCTTAATATATTATAAATTTAAAACAAATTAAACATAAAAAAATCAAACTAACTAATAAATTAAAAATTTTCAAATTAAAGATGATTCGGTTATTCTAGTGAACTGCAACCAAGCTCTGGAGTCTGGTAATTGTTAAGGATTAAGTGAGAATCTTCCAACTTCCAAGTATGTTTAGAGTTTACTTTTATCTTGCTCCATTTTACGTATTGTATATCTTTTCATTACAGATGTATAGGCACTGTGGTGTGCATCAGTTTAGATAAACATTCTTAATTTATTAGTTAGTTTGATTTTTTTATGTTTAATTTGTTTTAAATTTATAATATATTAAGAATATAAAAAATTATAATTTATTACTTTTTACACATATTTAATTATTTTTCCTCCTTGGTATTCAAATAGACAAATTTTGTGGTGTTTGTTATTTTTTGACATGTCTATGTGGTTATTAAACAGATTAGCTTAATAAAATTAGTTAAACAAATGGAGGCCCATATTTTGCTGAGGAGAGAGAAGATGCAATAGGCTAGGCTCGAAAATCGAGAATGGAGGTTTGTTTGTTTTGTTTTGTTTGTTACACTCTAATTATAATACTCCATAGCTGAGCTCTTCTAATTATATATGGAGGGCAAATATGTCTTTAGCCATTTAAAATAACGGTGTTAACACGGAAAGCACTTTTTCACTTAAACTCAAAAACTTGAATGTTTAAATGTAGGTTTCTGAACTGCAGGTGGTCAAGTGGGAAAAGCGTTAAACCCCAGGTGGTCATATGAAATTAACCCTTTATTTTTTTTACCTAGTACTTATATATTTTGATAGTAATTTATATTAACTCCTTCTCAAGTGTGTAAATTCTCATTTATAATAGTGACTCATATTTTTATAATATAAACTTATATTATATTAGACCTCAAATAACACATAAAATTAATTTTCATGTTTCAATCATATCAAACCCATTTGTAATTTTTAAAATTAAGCTAATAAATTTAAAATTAAAAAGTTCGCTTAAAGCCTTTTTCAATCATTCATTTTTATTTTTTTTTTACAATACAAGCAAATAGTAAAAATTTCTATATTTAGGATCTTAAAATTTTATATATGTTTGGAACTCAGAGTCTTGACAAATCTGAAGAAACGATTAAATATAAAAAAAATTACTTTAAATTGCAACGTTATTGATACAATCCTGACCAGGCTCGCATCAAGCTTTAATAACTTAATTCAAGACTGAAACGTTCGTCAAGAGATTTCAAGTAATTGGGCTAAAATTTGTTCGAGGATACTTAAAGAGCTCAATTCAAGTGAACCGCAAAGGGGGGGTGGATTATATGATTTGGGATTTCCAAATGCAACATATTTAGGTATACCAAATCAATGTAAGTCAAGTCATCAAACCAAACCAAGCCGTCAAACCCGTGTCTATTTGTGTCATCTAATCCACGACAAAGCTATATTTCATTTTATGGAGGGACTAGCGTTCACACGAAAACAATATGAATCATTAAGCAGAGTAAGGAGTTTGCAAGCTAATATTTGCCAAAAAAAGTTTGATACAAGTTCGTGGATATTCGAGAAGGTTCGTGGGCATTCGAGAATATTTTTAAGATTGTTAACTTGGTTCATTCGGCTCAAATCAGCAAAACAATTGGCGCGGACAGAAAGTCCAGCGCCGCGGCACTCTATTCAAGAGTTGTGACGCTCACTTTAGAGCTGCGACGCTCTAGTGCCGAGTCGCGGCTCTCTAGCTCCTGTTTTCAGCTTCCAGACGCGTTTTTGACAATTTTGATTGCGGATTTTACACGGATTTTAAGGAACTAGCTATATTTTTCAATTCTAATGTATTTAGGATGCTTATTAATTAGGGATTTGATTCCATATTGATTTCTTATTTTCTTATGTCATTAGGGTTACTTTTTATTAGTATAAATAAGGGACATGAATGATGTAATTATTGAACAATTCTGATTTTATCAATAAAATTTACTTTTGTGAGAATTTTCTCATCTTTTGGTTTTTTAAAAATTCCTAAGTAGTTCTTAGTTTTCTTTGAGATTCAATTTTGACTTATCATACAACAATTCATAGTTGTATATAGTATCTTCTACGTACCGCATCAATCATCGATTGTACCTTTGGTTCTTTTCTCTATATAGACATTGGGTCAACGTGTCGTTGGTGTCCATTCAACGCAGACTTCCTTGCGCAAACAATTGTATCAAGGTTCTCGTCTCAATATAGACGAAGGGTTAAGGTGTTGTGAACGTTCCACCTTATGACTTGCTAAAAACAATCCGAGCGACGACCACCTCACGCAAGCGTGTCGTGGAGTCTATCATTTGGTATCAGAACTAAGTTTCTAACAGGTTACTTATCCTTTATTTTCTTGTCGAATAGCATAAAAAAAGTTTTAAAAAAAGAGTAAAAAAAAATTCTTGAGTATAAAAAAAAGAAAAAAAAGGAGAAAATATTGTTTGTTTCAATTGTTTGGTTTCTGTGAGGTTCAAGGTGTCGTTGGTGTCCATTCAACGCAGATCTCCTAGCACAAGCGATTGTACCAAGGTTCTCGCTTTAATATAAGCGAAGGGTTGCAGTGTCGTGAATGTTCCACCATCATAACTTGCTAAAAACGATCCGGACGACGATCATCTCATGCAAGCGACGGCGGGATTAGAACCAGCGACGGACTGTCCGTCGCAGATTGTTCCACATCATTTAGTAAATCCAAAGTTGGCGACCGGTCAACGATCATTGTTTCGCCATGGCTGATGGATTTTTACAAATAGCTAAAAGATCGGGCCATTTACAGAGGGCTTGAAAGGGAGAAAGAAAGGGAGAAAGGTTTCGCCGCCGCCTTTTGCCGCCCACCGCCGTTGTCATCACTGTCAAGCCATTCTCCGCCCACCTCCGCACGCCATCGTAAGTTTTTCATTTTATCTCTATAAAATTTCACAAATAATAGACAAAAATGTATAAATGTATGAATGTATAAATTAATTTGTGAATGTGTGAATGTATAATGTGTTATTTGGGAGTATATACATTCAATTAAATGTATAGATGTGAGATTAAAATGCTAGGGTTTGTTTATTAAAGCAATCGGAGAAATTGGGGAAATTGTCTTTCTAACCTTAATTCTGGCAACTGGGTTCATTTCAGCCTTAATTCTAGTAAGTGGGTTCAATTCCAAACCCTTTGATGTGTGATGGAACAATATATTTGGTGTCTGATCAAGAGGGTCATTAACTGACTCGGCCCAATATGGTAAAAAAACTAGTCCAGACCTAGCCTTCATACTCCCTCTTTTACTGTAGTGACATAGATTGAAGGACAGATATCAAAGATTACAGAGCATAGTTGATAACAAGGACTAACACCACATAATTTCAGTGTTTTTGTTGAATTATCCAAATTATACATTCAATTAAAGGATTGTTTGGCTTGTTATTTGTTTCAATGGTTGTCGTACTTGGAAAAAACTGTTGATCATGGAAAATTTTGTAGGACAATTCCATTTACTAATTTTAGCAAGGGCTATGAATTTTAACAAACGTATATCAAAAAAAGTAAATTACAAAACCAACACCAAAAAAGTTGTCACCTATTTTTTGCAAATAACCTTTTATATAATATTCATTTTGTGCCTAAAGAAGACATAATCACATGAATGCAAACATATATTTATCATGAAAACGATATAGCAAAGGATAAGATATAATTCTTTTATTCGAAAATAAAGGGAAATTTGAGTTTTTGTCAATTTTAAATTTATGAATATTTTAAATGGACCTTGAAAAATTAAAATTAATATAAATGGAATAATTAAAACGATTATCATACCTCATCCATCCCAATATCAACCTCTTTTTCCTCGAGAGAACCAACATCCTTATCATTAAACTTGTTAAGCATACAAAGCTAGAAATGGTGGACATTGGCTTCACCACCAAATCATCCATCACCATGTAAGTCACCACTCCCTTCACAAAACCTCCTTCCTCAGCCGCCACCGCTACCTTATTAGCCGGAGCAACATAAGTCATTTGTGTGTTCAGTTACTTGCAAGTAGCACGCGTATCATCCGATATACAACTCGTATGCATGCGCACAACTTCCACTGTAACGACCGGGAATTCTGAAATTTCCTTGTAATTCGAATTTTTGAATATTAATGAATATTTTATATTTTATTAATATTATATTGTGTTACGTGTTTAAAGGTTGCGTGACAACCTGGATTATGTGGATGCATGAAATTTTACGTGTTATAGTTTTGTTTAAGTGAATAATTGATTTCGCGTAGCGTCGCTAAATCACTATTCACGGGGCACGTTTCCCGAGGCACTATTCATGCCAGATATTTTTGTGTCTTTTTCGACTTTCATAAATTTCATAAATACGTGTATGCGTACGAATAATTTTTCCAAGTGTCGGAAATTTTATTTGAGCTGATACGTGATTTTATCTGTATCCGAAATGTGTTATATGGGTGTTCCGAATAAATGGACAAATCCCATAATAATTATTTTTATACATCCCAATAATTATGGGAGTACCCATTTTAATTTTGGGTAGAGTTATTTACCAGTTTTGGTACAAAAGGGGGAGTTTTCGGATATATTTTTGGTATTTTCGGGTATTTATTTTGGCTTTGTTATTCCAAGTGGGAACCACCAAACCATTTTCAACCAATCAAATGAGAGCTTGGGGGAGAGCATTGCCGGCGCCACCTTGAGCCATGAACCCATTTTCCCTTAATTTCCTCCACTTCTCCAATAATCATTCATCCAACTCTCAACCCATTCCATTCCATTCCAAGTTGCTCAGCTGATAGAGAGAGAGAGAGAGAGAGTGTGAGGGAGAACTCGCCGGAAGAAGGAGAAGGAGAAAGAAGTCGCCGGAGCTCGCCGGAAAAAGGAAGAACTCGCCGGAAAAGAAAGGAGGAAGAAGAAGAAGGCACGGGTGGAGGATTCAAGCAAGGAGAACCCTCAAAATCAAGCCTAGCCGAGCTTCTTAACACCTAGGAGGGATTTACAGAGGTAAACAATCAACCAAATCCTTTCCATTAGATTTCTTGTTAAACTTTTCAAGTTTTTCTTAGTTTTAAGCTCTTAAGCTTGTGGGTCGAATTTTTAGCGATTCTTGGTGTTTTTGTTGTTGTTAGTGTTTGTAAATGTTGTTAAGAGGTTATGTAAGCTATTAATACCTTTAAAGTGGAACAAAAACACAAGAAATCCTTACCTTGGCTTAATGGAGCAAGAACAATGGACTTTGGACATGAACTTGGACATTCGGACTTTTTAGAGGGCTGTAAAGCTATGATTTTGTGTTTGTTAATTTTATTTGTTGCTATGGTATTGTAGTTCAATGGGTTACGAAGCTAACCCAGTTGGGAATGGACCAAAAAAGGAGTTAAAACGAGTTCGTAGTAATGATTCTTGTAAAACATGTCAAGAACTCGAAGAACAGAGTATGAACCTTACACTTTGGCTTAGGATTTGAC
Source organism: Aralia elata (assembly GCA_034770075.1). NCBI lineage: Eukaryota > Viridiplantae > Streptophyta > Magnoliopsida > Apiales > Araliaceae > Aralia > Aralia elata. The sequence goes on from CM068382.1 coordinate 20,120,766, forward strand.
CATGTTAATGTTAATGGGTAGCTCTGCATTTTTGATATGTTGTAGCCCCATGAGTTAGGAGTCCATAGAGTCCGGAATGGACCTATTTGCTTGTGTATTGAAGGAGATATGGAGGTTGGAGTGGCCGGAGGTCGGAGTCGCGTTCTGGAAACAAACCCAGAATCCGGCTACTGGAGAGTCGCGCCGCAGCGCCACCCATAAGCCTTGCAGCTCGCGCTGCAGCGAGGGGCACGTGGGAAAAGACCGGGGCTCACGCCGCAGCATGAGGCCCAAGCCTTAAGGCTCACGCCGCAGCGTGAGGCCCTGTCATTGAGAAAACACGGGACTTACGCCGCAGCGTGAGGTCCAGTGTTTGGGCTCGGCGCTGCAGCGCCAGCTCCGTGTTTGGGCCAGGTTGGGTTAGTCAGACCGGGTCGGATCGGGTCGGGCCTAATGAATCCTTTTCAAACGGGTCCAACACTTATATATTTCCTTGTATTAAATGATTAGACATGTTAACTAAGCATATTTTGTTAAGCCCTAAATGCTTAATTATTTATTAAATGTCAATCAAATTAGTATTGTCTTAAGGCGGAAAATTGTAATAATCTAATTGCAATTTAGGCTTGGTTTCTAGGGGGGCACTGCCCCCCGACCCCGCCAGCTCACTGGCGAGCTGGGCAGCTCCGCTCTCGCTCACCGGGGGAGCGAGACCCTCCGACCTGGGTAGTCGTAGTGGCAAATCAGTGTGTTTTAATGATGCAAACGTCCGTTTTTGAACCATTATTTGGTATGTGACTAATTGTTATGTAAATATGTACTTAATTGTGTGTAGGATATTATAGGAGCGTGTGTGTTATAATATTGTAGCAGCGCATCAGGCAAGTTCCCTAACTTCATTCTTTCTATATATTGAATGCAAGTTTTCTTAACGCTTGTCAAACCCTTGTGTTGGGCAAGTTTCCTTAACCTTACTCGAATTATATTTTTGAGCAGGTTTCATATTTTATACAGGTTGTATATTGTTGCAAGTTTCATGACTCAAATTGAGTTATTACTTTTGAATCATATTAGTGGATTAATTATTGTCAATTACTCCACCTCCAAGATAATTATTGATATTCGCAGCTTATGCATTTGAATTCATTATTTGTTGTTGGATTGTGAAACGTTTTAAGTTCTTCATTCATGAACTGTTTTAGGGAAAATAGTCTATGGCCATTCGTTTCGGCTAGACATGTACAGGTTATTATTTTTAAAAGCTATCCAAACCGATTGTCGGTGCGGATTCTTGGACTGAGAGAGCAACCCTTATTAGGGGATTATAATGTGTCGGTTATTCGATGCAGTCAGAGTTAAATGTTGTGCAATATATATACATGGGTGTACAAGAGGCTGATCCCCTCGAGTACAACTGACAGGGGCCAGGTTTTTAAAGAGTTAGTCGAATGATTGACTCTTTGGCCAAAAGTTCATGGTCGGTTGGACCACTCAGCAGTAAATAATCATTTTTCATTGTTTCATTTGGACCTTGATTATATCATTTCAGCTATTTCATCAATGTTCATAAATTGTTGATCTATGCAGCTATTATTCTTATTCATTCATGATATATCTCCTTTATTCATTTTAAACTTGCTGAGCAAAGTAGTTGCTCACCCTTGCTATATCATGAACCTATTGCAGTTAAGCCGGGGAGTTCCAAAGCGGACAAAGGCAAAGGAAAGCTTAAGGAATAGTTATATATACTATCCCGTTGTGTAATTCGTGGAATCATTTTGTATTATTATGGTATTCTGCGATGTATTTTATTTAAGGTTATAGACCTTGGGACCATAGTAAACCTTTTGTAATGAACAACATATGTTTATTTTATTCCGCATTAGTGATTTATGTTGTTTAGAGGTGTATGGATGTAGTCTATCGTGAGCACCAAATTCGAGGTATTGGTACCTGAATTTGGGGGCGTCACATCCACACTTATAAAAAGTTCTCCCCATTTTGGGTGTATCATTGAGCAAAAAAATTGAAGTATTATTCGCTGCAGAATTTGGAGATATTGGTTTAAGGAAGATGTCCTTAATTATTCTGATTAGGTTGAATGTAATTTTCATTGAGATTTTCAATGCTTTCATATAGATTTGCCAAACACCCCAGGCCACCATTCCTTGCTCTTTGAGGAGCCTAATAACAGTGCCAAAGGGCACGGAGAGAATGTTGAAGAGGAAATTTATGAAGCCTTTTCCGGCCTCGAAGAAGGGGACTTTTTGCCCTTTTGAGTTTATGAGAAGCTTGACAGTGACTTTGTTAATTGGTTATTGGTTCTACCTTATTTGATGCCATGGATGATTTTTTTGGAGATGTAGATGGTTGATTTAGGGCTACTTTAGTGGAATGGTTATATATAATGTAGCGATTAAATTGCTTGATGGTCAAGATTACATAACCATAAAAGGAATTTAAGCTAAAGCATATAAATGGTGCCTGCAACTCTAGAGTTTCCTACCTATATGTTATGAGTTCATCATCATGAACCCTTGAAGTTTTAGCTCGAATACAATAATTAATTGTGGAATATAAATTATTAGTATCACTACAAGAAAAAGGGTTAATCTCGACGGAATTATCCTCGACGGAATTCAATCCGTCGAAGATAGAGTATTTCCGACGGAATAATTCGTCAGAACTATTTCCTAGCTCGAAAATAAACTAATTCCGATGGAATTCCGTCGGAAGTAGAAGGCCCTCTTTGGCGCCAAGTTTTCCGCCAGCGCGAAATATAAATTCGATAGAATGCTATTTATTTCCGAGAGAATTTTCGTCGGAATTAGTTTATTTCCAAGGGAAATAGTTTCGATGGAATTTTCGTCGGAATTAATTTATAAAACCTAATTTCGCTTCAGCCGCCTCAGCAGTATACATTTTGTTTCCTCTCTATCTCTCTATCCCTATCCCTCACCTCCCGTCGTACCACCCTCTCACCACCACCGTCGCCACCTCCCACCCCCTTCCGGGTCTCACCCCCTTCTGCCAGTACCACCACCGTTCTCCCACCAGTTCCGGCGCGCGGCGGCCCCTCCTCCAGCGGCTCTCTCTCTTCTCCTCCTTTCTCCTCCTATAATCCAAGGTATGTACTGAAATTCCATAATTTATTTAGGGTTAATATATAATATGAGTTTTAATGTGATAAAACTCACTAAAATTTGGATATATCATGTATATGTTGTTGCTGAAATTAGAACTCGTTTGATAATTTTAGATTATAAAATTGTTGATATTTGATGAATGTTTTGAGTTGTTGATATTGCTGCTCAGAGTTGAATATTTTTTTAATTCTGTCAGTCGGCTGAAATTGGGCGAAATTGGGCATAATTTGTTGTTGTTTTTTTGAAGCTATGTACTGAAATTGGGTCTTATTGTTGTTGTTGTTGTTGTTGTTGTTGTTGAAATTGGGAAGTACAAATTACTGGAATTAGGTGAAATTGGGCATAATTGCTGAAATTATTGAAATTGTATATTCAGTTAATTGGTTCAATTTGTTAGTTAATTTGTTTATTGTCGTTATATTCGGATTACAAATGTGATATTTGTTATTTCTGACGGAATTTCTGACGAAAATTATGTCAGAAGTATTCAATTGCAATCTGTGGGACCTGCTAATTATATATTAATGTATATATTTTACTTAATTAATTCTCCAATATTAAAATAAACTAAGTAGCATTTACTTAGTTTTGCACTACTAAATAAAATAAAATAATATAATAACATAAACTAAATTTAATTTAATTTAAGTAAATTAAATTTAATTTAATTAAATAATATGATATGATATAATATAATATAATATAATACAAAATAAAATAAATATAATAAAATAACTTATTTAAAATAAATAAATTAATTAAATTATATTATATAATTCAAAATAAAATGAAATAAAATAAAATAAAATAACTTAATTAAAATTTATTAAATTAAATTAAATAATATAATATAGTATAATATAATACAAAATAAAATGAAAAAGAATAAATAAAATGAAATAACTTATTTAAAATAAGTTAATTAATAAAATTAAATTATATAATACAAAAATAAAAGGAAATAAAATAAAATAACTTATTTAAATAAATTAAATTAAATTAAATAATATAATATAATAAATAAAATAAAATAAAATAAAGTAAATATACTAATATAAATTAAAGTAATTGGATAAATTATATTAAATTAATAAAAATTATATTATTTTAAATTAATTTAAATAAATTAAATAAAGAAATAAAATAAAGTATTATAATTCAATACAATATAATATAATAAACTAAATAGCATTTACTTAGTTCCACTGCTACATATAATAAAGTACAAATAGTATAAGCTATTCAAATGATATCAGTCTTATTAAACTGAGTAGCATTTACTTAGTTTATTATTGGAAACATAAACTAAGTAGCATTTGCTTAGTTTTCCACAATTACAATAAATTGCATATATACATGTGCGTGTAGTATAGTTTGGAGCTTAGAAACTCGTTTGGCATTCACTCATTAGGAGTGAATGTCGAATAGTCTCTAGTTTGGGACTGTGACTAGATGTTATATCTCTCACTTAGGCCGGTGCCAATGGGTTGAATACGTTTTTTTTTAGAATTTTTCGACTGTTATCTCCACATGTTCTTCGAGTGCATACTTAGATTAAGTTATCTTAGTCTATTTCGTGTACATGGAGACCATGGGGAGGTGCTGCCGAAATTTTCTTGAAACAGAAAGAAACGTACTCAACGTGTTGGCACTAGTGAGGAGACGCATCCAGGAACGAGATAGAAGTCTAACCCCTGTAGAGTGGAGATACTAGGAAAATATAATTCATGCATGGACCACATACATGAATATCCCTCTGAATGTGTCTTTTTTTCAGTTAAAGATGTCAGCCGACCGGAGTTGGATGTACCGTAGGATACCCATTGATGGAAGGGATTAGTGGAAGCTTACTGTGAAGGGGTGTACAATTTTCTGGACAAAGCCATAGAACATGCTGATGATCCGAACGGAAAGATAAAATGTCTGTGTGTCAAGTGTAAAAACCTGATTTGGAAGAAAGCCGATGAGATTAAATTCGACTTATTTTCCCGTGGCTTTGTGGATGGGTATTCCGTATGGATTCATCACGAGGAATCAGCTGAGTTGAAGGAACTGACCGACAATGTAGACCAACCAGTTCACGGGGATTCAGACGTCGATAACTATGATGTCGTGGAGATGTTGGTCGATGCGTATGGCCCTACCAATATTGACTGGGCTGAAAATATGTATACGTCAAGTAGTGCTCATGAATTCCCAAATGATACAGCTGTCGCCTTTTACAAGTTATTATCTGAATCGAGCGTCAAGTTGTATCCTGAAAATGATAAGCACACCAGACTATCTACAGTGACGAAGCTCTTACACTTCAAAAATGAGCATGACTGCAGTGAGAGAGGCTTCAATGATTTGCTTGCTCTTATCAACGACTTTTTACCCAAGGATCATACTTTGCCCGCGAATTATTATGACGTGAAGAAGATGGTCAAGGGGTTAAATATGGGGTATCAGAAGATCGATACTTGTGAGCAGGATTGCATGTTATACTATGGGGCAGACAGAGATAAGGGACAGTGTGATATATGCAGCTTGCCTCGGTACAAGGTGACAAAACGTGGGGGGAAGGAGAAACATATGCCCAAGAAGATCTTACAGTACTTTCCTCTTGCGATGAGGCTTCAACGGCTATTCATGTCGTCCCACACGGCTCAGCATATGACTTGGCATAGAACAAGGGACTTCATGCCTGGTCAGCTGACTCACCCTGCAGATGGAGATGAATGGAAGAAGTTTGATGAAAAAAAATTTCAGAATTTGCTGAGGAAGTTAGGAATGTCAGGCTTGGCATGGCTACGAGTGGCTTTTGCCCATTTAATAATTTTAGTCAGCTCTACTCTGTTTGGCCAATTATCATGGTAGCTTAAAATCTTCCACCGTCAATGTGGTTGTCAATGACTAAATCGTCGTACACGAAGAAGACGACGACGAAACTGATATGGATTTAGAAGAGGCAGAATCCGATGATGAAGTTGATTTTGATTCTGACGGGTTTGATGACGTGCTTAGTCTAAACTTATTGTTGTTTCTTAAATAATTGACTAACAATAACGGTTATAAAGTTTCGTTAAATTAACTACAAATTAATTACTTAATGTTGGTTATTTCAGTAGTACACTTATATATGGCTAGACATAGCGGGGGAGGTCGCCGTGGTGATGGCCGTTAAGGATCTGGCGACGGAGGTCGTCATCAGCTAGTAAGTTTCTGAAATATATTATTTTTCTTTTTGTTTAATTAATTTTTTATAGCATATATTAAAAAAGTATATTTATATAATATCATCACTTTCACTTATAACAGATAGTGTTCGTCGACGTGAGCGAGGGACTAACCCCGATTTATTTGGTAGTCCGCTGGCACAGCCACACATCGTTCGGTTAGATGTTGACAGTGATCAGTAAGTGTCAACTTTAATAATACGTCAATTGTAATTAAATACCTTTATATCATTGCATGATTAACATACAACATTATTCTATTTATCTCGTATTGCAGTATTTTGGACTTCGTCGCTAAGGCGACGCTTCACGCCATATGCCTGACACACCTGCCTACTGGTTGTATACGATTTAGCTAGTACGCGCAGTATGATGCCTCCTATATGGACATTGTGCTGTACGAGTTTCACCTAAGTCGAATTGCATAACTTAAAGTTAACAGTATCATAGGTATTTACACTGTTCAAATGATTTCTGATATGTCATTACATTTTTTTATAGCGTTATTTTATATATGAGGAGGGCATCACCCTAGCAGTCGGCGACAGTGTTATTATAGCACATGTACGTAAGAACTACGCCGGCTGGCTTTATGAGATGAGGCAGCGGGCTGCCCGATTAGTTTTTCAACAGCCTGGGACTACGATTAGAGATCATCCGCCTCACATAGTCTCCGATCTAGCTTGGGAGGCCATGTGTCGGCACTGGGATGATGAGGAGTTCAAGAAGAATTCAGAGCAGGCAAAGCAAAATCGTAGCCAGCTCCAAGTCGTACACACGACTAGCTCACAATCCTTTGAGGAGGTGAAGTCGGTAAGTATTGTGTATTTTGTTGTTTAGTTAGTCATTTGTCATTAGCATACTTAATAACGGTTTAAATGTCTTTATCATCAGGCCATGCAGGAGAGCTTGGGCCGACGTCCTACCATGACCGAGTTTGGGATAGAGCCCACACTCCTAAGGACTCTCCTATGTCTCCCGCAGCAGTAGCTATACGGTTAAGCGTAATATTAATTTTAAGTTATTTTTAATATTAGGTAGCTAATAAAATGAAACAATTAACTCACGTATACAAAATAAATTACAGGACCGATTTCAGACGCTTCAGGATGCTCGTTTAGCTGAGTTGCGGGTTGTTGGGAGGGATCTTGAGCCGCTAAATTCCACCACTCCTCTGCCCAAGATTGAGTTATCTCGGGATGAGGAGATAAGACTATGGGTCGCGTCTTAAGATCCCCCTACTAGCAGTACCAGCAGGTATCGTGTATTGGGTCTGCCAAGGATACCCGCGTATACCTTACCTAGAGGTAATAAGATATATTTCTTATGTTTCTAGTTATATATTAATTTATAAAACTAATATAACTTAATATAAACTACGTTACGTGTGTAATTATTTTCTTAGGCATTAGCCAGCGCCAGCATCCGAGAGCGCCTGTTTGACCATCTCATACAAGCGCTGGCTTGGACGACGAGATATTCTAGAGGGTCATAACGACGGTGGGTGATAGGTTTCGTACAGATTCAGTTTGTCGTCGTCAGCAATTGTCTAGCCGTGCTCGCCTTCATCAACTAGCTCAGGATATTATAGCAGGGGCCACCATCGAGAGTACGAAATTACCGCATGAGCAGTTCACCACGTTAAGCGGCGAGGATCTTTGGATGGTGGTTACCCTACTAGTGGAGGCTTTGGGCGAGTCCCCAGCGACTCAAGTATTCTGCATGTTATTTCATTTTTGTTTAGCTGTCTCTTTAATTCTCACATATGTACGGACTAATGATTTATATTTTTAATCTTATCAACAGGGTGGCGATGGCGACCGGGTTGGTGATGATACAGAGCATGGTGGCGATGACCATGGCGAGCAGGAGGACGACAACGTTGATGATCCTCCTCCTACTAGTTTATAGTTCACTTGTATATATTTTATGGATTTATATATTTGTATACATATTTATTTATTAAAAATTGTAGATCATTTGTACATATTTACTTTAGTCGAGTCTGTACGAGTTTTGAAAATTATATTGTATAATTTATAGAACATTAACGTATTTCTGTTATTGTTGAAGAGTTAGTTCATATTGACAGTTGTTGGCTTATGTATGTACGTGTTTGATGAAATAAAACAAGTTTTTAAAGTTATCTTGTATGAAATCTTATTACTGTATGTGTTGTTGGGATAAAGCAGGTTACATGTGAAAGTAGTATGCACACAAGTCAATCATATTTGATATGATGTAGCATATACTTTGTAATCTTATTCAGTTATTAAAGGCATTTTGTTGGGAATCAGCATGCTAGTGTTATATTCATTATCATAGGGGGAGAACAATATAATGATCTACATGTGATTACCACTATTCGTTATGCATGATTTGATTGATGACAAAATGTAAGGAAAACATTCATACTGTAAAAGCCCTGTAAAGTCCTTAATGAACTATATGTACAAGGACTTAGAAGATCAAATATGTTAGGTTGATCTAAGCAGAATGAATATCTATCTGATCAAAGCATGTTTGTAATACTAGGCTTTGTAAAGTCCTTAACGAAATATATGTACAAGGACTTAGAATAAAATAGAAGATCAAACTTGTTAGGTTGATCTTATGTACTGAAATGTTATATGTAAACAAGGGGCCAAACTGATCGTAAAGCTTTGCACTGACTAAGTGAAAGATCGTAGAGAAGTCAGTCAATATCTCAGAGCCAAGTATGTCATCACAGGGCTTGTCAGGAAAACGTAGAGTAAAAATCTCGGCAGGACGTAGAGACGTCCTTGGCATGACGTAAAGATCTCTCGGCAGAATGAAAGGCACTCTCGGCAGAACATAGAAGTTGCCTCGGCATTGAAATGCTAAACTCCAAGATCGTAGAGTCTGCCAAGCAAGCATAGCAACAGGCTCGGCAGATCGTAGAGCTTACCCGGCAGGACATAGAGTTGCTCCGGCAGGACGTAGAGCTGCCTCGGCAAATATAGTGCTAAAGTTCCAAGAACACAGAGTCTGCCAGGAAAGCACAGTAACAGGCTCGGCAGATCGTAGAGCTGCGCATGTCAACGCAGAGCTTGCAAAGCAATCGTAGAGAGTGACTCGACAGAATAAGGAGCTCATTCAGGATCGTAGAGTATGCAATTCAAAAGAAGAAAACAGTGAGCCAACATGGGAGCGTAGAGTTAGTTCAAGAGAGCCACTCTATGACTCCAATGGATAGTCTGAAATCAAGCAACAACGTAGAGCAGTAGCTACTGAAGCACTCAAGGATAAGGTGGCAATCTTCAAGACTTCCAAGCAAGCTGAGCATGAGTCATCAGACATGTCAAGATCTCTGAGCACAACCAAAGCATCAAGCCATAACAGAGATCAAAGGACAAGGTCAAATGATCACTCTACGATCCATCAAGACTCTAGACCTACATTAATGACAAAGGTCGTAGAGAAAGAAAAGTTAATCAAGATCAAATGATCATAGAGCTGAGTCTAAAGCAACAGAAGCACTCAAGCAGTCTCAGTGAAACAAAAGCGAAAAACTCATAGAGCAGCACTCTATGACATAAGGAACAATATCTGAAGATTAAGAAGAGCAGTCCTCTAAAGTCAAAGGTGCCACAACAAACAAATCATAGAGCAGTCCTCTATGACTCAGCAGCAGAGCCAACACCTGAAGAACATAGAGCAGTCCTCTATGATAAGCACACTATAGCAATGGCCCTACGAAGATCCTAAATGCTATGCTCTGGAACGAAAAGCTAGATGGAGATCACAGAGCATAAGGAAGGACAGACTGCAGTCTAATAAGAAGCACATCAAAAAGGCAATACAAGAACAGTCAGCACAAGGTCTACGAACTGCAAGACAACACAAGGCCACACTGAAGTTAGCAGTTAACTCTACGAACAGATGCAACAGGCTGTACCCAGATGATCGTAGAGTAAAGAAGTCAGTGTCAGCTGGATTAAAAATATTAAGCACTCAGGGTTGATATTCCAAGATGAGCGGCTGAGTAAGAATATAATATTTAAACAAGTTAAGTGGAGCACAAACAGTCATGCCTGCAGTAGTCAACAGACAGCGCATGTGACTCCACTACATTGGTATCAGCTAATGGATGCTGACTCAGCCATCACTAGCAGACTTAGGGAAGCAAAATGCTCAGTGGTGAAATAAACAAGTCTGCAGAAAGGTAGTCTCCAACGGAAAGAAGTTCAACGGGAAGAAATCAACAGCAAGCTTCCAACGGGAAGAAATCGGGGAACTACAAAAAGAAAGAAACACACTTAGATGAAGAAGTGTGTCAATATGCAGTAAGCAAGAGAGCAAGAACTCAAAAGATACTATCAGCTAGAAGCTTCACTGTGACATGAGAAGTATGCCAAAGGGTTGGCATATGAGCTAAGAGTCGAACGACCAAGAAGCCAAGATCTAGAGTAACCAAATCCAGAATGGACAACTCTATGATCTAGCAAGGAACACAATGGGCTGAATGAATAAAGAAATGACTTGGATAAGTCAATCAGTGTTCAAGGGAAGTGATCGTCTGCATCTGCTATGTACCAGAAGAAGGAAGGGCTTCAAAGATCATCATCAGCAGCATCCAGAAGGAGATCACTAACAAGCTACTAAGTATCTGAAGATGAAGGAGATCAAAGTTCATCTTGGCAGCACAACCCAACAAGAAATCAACACACCAGAGAGGGCGGGGCGTCCTTGTCTTAAGTGACTAAACAAAGTCAAGTCTGCTGGACTTGCTGAGTACCAAAGGGTAAAAGAGATTCTAAGTCTGCTGGGCTTAGTCTACAGGTTCCAAGGCTGCTGGCCTTGAAGAGTTCTTTGTGAACTAGGTTCCAAGTCTGCTAGACTTGAAGAGGGTCTTAGGATCCTTGTCCAAGGGACTAAAAACAACTCAAGTCTGCAAGACACAAGATGGGTCAGAGGATCCGTATTTGTAGGGGTTGAGGAGGGTCATAGGATCCTTGCCTTTGTGGCTAAAAACAACTCTTGTCTGCTGGACTTGAGGAGGGCGTAGAGTCTTTGTCTTTGTGACTAAAACATTTAGTGGATTGCTACTTGTTGAAGTAGAAGAGTGGAGTAGGAGTTATTACGTCTTCGAACCACATAAAAACTCCTGTGTCATTTACTTTATGTCATTTACATTATGCTCAATAAACTGCTGTATATGTTATCAACCATACTATAGACTTGTAAATTGAACTGAGATTATGCTTGAATCTATGAAGGGGATATTAATGATTATTCCGCTGTGCATGAATTGATTTTTTATCCTATAACTATTATACTATTTCATTAATAAAAGAAAAAGTTTTAAAGGATCTATTCAACCCCCCCCTTCTAGATCCACATTGTGTCCCAAGGGAACCAACACATTTTATATTATCTACATAGTGCTGTTATATTAAATGTGATAAACCCATAGTTTTGAGCAATGCTTTTAGAATCATGATGGTGATCATGCTAATGAGATCTAAATTCTAGATAGCTCACAAACTAAAATCGTTCCTAATTGTTGGATTACTAAAAAGGGGATTAGTGAATCCGGATAGATTAGTACATACGTTGCTTGCTCTTAAGAAGAGGATGATTGATCTCATAATCATTTGTGTGGAGACACTAAAGCAAGTATGTAGGTGCTTATTGGAGAATAAGTTCACTGAACGTGACTCGCTAAGGAATACCTAATGGAGTTTTACTCGTCTGTCAATAGGAATTCCTCTAGTGATAGTAGTACAAGTGATCCTTGGACTTGAGATCATCATAGTATCTTGTGTATGATGAGTTATACTTTGACATGTCCCTTAAAACCTTTAGGGTATAACAAAGGGTATGATTGGGTATAATAAGTTGTACATGGAGATAGGTGAATGATCAACAAAGAATCTACCACGTCTAGTAAAAGATGTGAATGTCCTATGTGATTCGATAAATGACAACTCAGTAGTCCTTGGCCAAGGCAGAATAAAATTAGAAAAGAGTTTCTAATTTGCATTATTTAGAGTTGTGCATTTGAGAATCGAAATACATATAATTAAATAAAATAAGACTTGACAGTAATTCCGTGTCTTATATTTAATTGGGACATTGTATGGTAGAAGGATTGAATTATACGGTAACTATGCACTAAAAGGTTCTTTTATGATTAATGTTGAAATCTATATTATCTGGAAAGCCGTTGATCGCTAAGGGGGCTTACCCTTATTATAGAATAAATATTATTTAAATGACTTAAATAGTTTAATTTATTTATTTAAATAAGATTAGAATTGTTCTAATTGATTTATTCACAACCGGTTTAATATGGAGAACCTAAAGGGTCACACCGCAAAAAAAAAAATTATTAAAGAAGTAAATGGCATAATTGTAATAATAAGTTAAGTGTATTTAATTTAGTCTATGGAGATAGAATAAATTAAATAGCTTAATATTTATTATTTAATATTTTAAAAATATTAAATATAAATTAATAAGAAGAGTCTTATTATTATTATTATTACTATTATTTAATTCCTAATAGGGATTGAGAATTAATTAATAGAAGTACTCTCACATGAATTCCTAATTAGATTAGGAGTTTAATTTAATTAAAGGAGTTTAATTATAATAGAAACCCTAATCCTAAATAGTTTAGAGAAGGGTTTTCCTACATCTATAAATAAGAGAAGTCTTATCATAGATTAGGGTTACACACTCTTGCATAAGAATTGTGGAGAGTATTTACAATTTCTATAGAGATAGAAACTAGGGTTTTGCCAACACCCATCTTCTTGAACAAGTATTATTCCTTGGTGGATCACCTCTAGAGGCCAAACACTTGGGTGGCTAACGTTGATCAAAGGAAGGAATTTAATCTGTGGAATTCAAGGAGAACGCGAAAGAATTGGAGGTGAACTTGTACCTGAGGAAGCTAGAATTCTACAAGGGTATAATTCTTATTCTCCATCTCTTTCGTTTAATTAATAATTGTGCATAAAGAAAGATCATGGTGATGGTTTGTATAAAATTTTAAAATCTGATTTTATCGCGCTTCCGCTTTATTAATGTAATTTGATTGCATGTTCGCGTTATACAAATCTAACAACATGTACAAAAAATGGGTTTAAAAACCTAGAAATTGTAAAAACAAAAAAAAATATTAAAAAAAATATGCTAATCTCGACGAAATAAGGCAAAACCGACAGAATTTTCTGTCAAAAATAAGGTTTATGATTATTTTAATTATTCATTAATACCGAAGGAAATATGTAACAACCCGGGTCAAATCCCGAGTCCGGAATAAATTTTGGGTCAAATCCCAAGTCCGAATCGAATCAAATCCATCCAAACAAAAACCTTAAATTACTGGCCCAATAGTATCTTCTTGGGTCATCTTAGCCCATCACAGGCTCACCCAAAAGGTCATGACTGAAGGTACTATTGATAGTAACTCAATTCCTTATCTTTCGATGTGGGACAGGGGTGTTACAATCTCCCCCACTTAAATTTCTGACGTCCTCGTCAGAACCGATCACACACACGGTCCATAGATCTTTGTCTCTCTAGCCATTGTGGGATAATACCAGCTGGCTTTGTGTCCCCACCTCCGTACCTCCTTCTCTCCATTATGGGATAATACCACCAGCCTTCGTGTCCCCACCTCTGACAACCCGATCGGATGACTCGACCCTAGCTTTCGAGAGTCGGCTCTGATACCATATGTAACAACCCGGGTCAAATCTCGAGTCCGGAATAAATCTTGGGTCAAATCTCAAGTCCGAATCGAATTAAATCCATCCAAACAAAGGCCTTAAATTACTAGCCCAATAGTATTTTCTTGGGTCATCTTAGCCCACCACATGCTCACCCAAAAAGTCATGACTGAAGGTACTATTGATAGTAACTCAATTCCTTATATACAGACAATTTTTTTCCTTATCTTTTGATGTGGGACAGGGGTGTTACAATATATGTAACAACCCGGGTCAAATCCCGAGTCCGGAATAAATCTTGGGTTAAATCCCAAGTCCGAATCGAATCAATCCCATCCAAATAAAGGCCTTAAATTACTGGCCCAATAGTATTTTCTTGGGCCATCTTAGCCCACCACAGGCTCACCCAAAAAGTCATGACTGAAGGTACTATTGATAGTAACTCAATTCCTTATATACAGATAAACTTTTTCCTTATCTTTTGATGTGGGACAGGAGTGTTACAAAATACCTTATCTCCGATGGAATTTCCGTCGACCTTAAGCAAGGACCCAAGGGGCAAGAGGCGGACTCGTGTCCTCATTAAAATCAACGCACTTATTACCGACGAAATGTGCTCCGTCGAAAATACCTTATTGTCGACGGACTTTCCGTCGGCAATAAGTTCGTCGGACATATTTAATTTTCGACAGGATTACCGACGGACTTAAGGGCGAGGACCGTTATTACGACCGAATTTTCGACGGAATATTCCGTCGAAATTATGTTATCCCCGACGGAATATGCTTAATTCCGACGGAATTGTCCGTCGGAATTAGGCTTTTTTCTTGTAGTGTATGTTACTATTTCAATTATTATTGTTTTCATTACATCCACAACTTACTTTAAGGCGATATATATGGGTTACGTACGAGGGACTAAAGTGTCGGACTGGACTATTAGTCACATGTTAAAAATAGTACTGAGTTTATCTTGTTATATCTGAATTGGATTGGACTATTAGTCTTGTTTAAAAAATAGTACCTCATATGAGGAACTAATTAGAGGGAAGGGAGGGGTGAGTTTCATAGTTCAGAGTTTGGAACTAAGTTTTGCTATACCAAATTATCCCGATTAATTTTTAATATTTCATAATTATCTTTGTTGCGTTTTTATTTATTTATAAATAACACATTTCATTACCCAATAACATTTAATAAATCGGTGTCGCCTCTAAGGTTTCATCATTTTCATCTTCTCCAAGTAAGATCTTAATCTTTATCTCTCTCATAAGTAAATAAAAATAAAATAAACTATTATATCCTTCAATTGATTGAATATGGGGTTGCTATTTAAAGTTCAAGACGAAATAATTATTTATTCAAAATAATTTTCAACATAATCTAGTGTAAAATTATTCTTCTCTCGCAAATTTATAATTCTTTAACTATGTGTAATAAAGAGCTATGTTGGAAAATGTAATTAGGAAGAGTTTTTTATATATATACTAATAAAATTAAAAAAGATTCCAGTAAGAGACGAACAGTTGAGAGTAGAAAATAGTTTGACATTAAAAATATACATTTAGTTATCCATTCTTCTTTTTTTTTTGTTTATACTCTCTTTGTTCCATATTTATTGATCATTGTAAATATTTTAAGTCAACTTAAGAAATTTTTAAACTCAAAACTGACAGAGATTCTTTTAATTTTAATCAAATATAATGATGAATATTGTAAAATATCTAAAAAATATTACCCATTGTAAATTTTATTATTTCATAATTTTTAATAAGTAATCTTAATTTTGAGTTTGAAAATGTCTCAAACTAACTTTCAAAAATTAATAATGATCATATAATTTAGAACTAAGGGAGTACAAATTATTATTACTATTATAATTTAGTTGTTATGTGACATTTGAAATAGTAATTCCATTTAAGGGCAAAGGTGCATAATTGTCCCTGAGGTTTGGGCATTCGGCCTATTTAGTTCTAAAAAAAAAATTTGTCCCTAGAAGCCGTTGACGTTATAAAACGTAGCTCAACTAGGCCCCTCTTGTTAAAAAAACTTCCAGCTAGACAAACGGGTGTTAGAACCTCTCTGATCAACTGACACGTGGAGTAACTTAGCATGACATGGCATGAAGAGAAGAAATTTAGCCCGTTATTTCTTGTCCATCTACCAAAAGGGGGAAACCCTAATAGTGGCCATTGTGCTCTGTAATTGAAGAGAAGAAATCAATCTGAGTTCCTCGTCATCTCTACCGAAACTACCTGATAGATCGAAGCTCTTTACTAGAAAAAGGAGGGCAGAAAGTCAAAGGAAGCTACCAAGAAGAAAAAGGAATCTCTGTTCTTTTCATAGGTACTTAAAATCTCTGCTTTTGATTATGAAAATGTATAGACTACTGACATTTTATATGGGTTAATGGATAAAAGATTTTGTGTGGTTTGATTTTAACAGAAATAATTGGCATTTGGTCATTGCATGTGGTCCATGTTTAAGTTGTGTGTTGACTATTAGGGGACATATGGTCCCGTATATTATTGTTTGTTAGATTCTTAATAGTTTAGAGTTGGCATTTGTCTTGTAATTAATTGTTATGTTGAAAAATATTGTGTTGAGTGAATTTTTTATTTAACTGGCAGAATGGATGGGCATGTAGATATATATTTACATCATGGGAGTACATGGGTGATGGATCATGTGTTGAATTATGTGGAAGGAGATGTTTATATATCTGAGAATTTTGACGCAGATTACCTGTTTACTATAACCATTAAGAATGCATATAAAAAGACATTGAAATATGTCAATGTAGAGCATGTCTATGTTCTAGAACCTGGAATAAGTATTAATGAAGGACTTTTTTTAGTTGAGGATGACTATGGGATTAGGAAAATTCTCAGTAAAATAAATTCAGACACATATGTCCTAGAATTCTTTACAACCCATGAGATAGATACTCCTATATTTACTCATAACATTTTGGCCATTATTGATGCACCTAATATAGAAGTGAATCCCCCTCAACCTTCTGTTAATGATGAATCTGAACCATCTCTTATTCCACCTGAGCCCATAATCAATTCACCTGAAGTTACTAAATTTCCAGAGGATGTGGCAGATGACACTTTCAGGAAAAATATTGAAGTACTTAATGCTTTTATTGCATTAATAGAGCTTATGAAACAAGTGATGACCCTAATATGGTGTTAAACACACAGGCTAGTAGGGTTAGTGTGGAAGATATTAATAGAGATAGTTATAGGATTAATGAGGACATAAATTCACCTGAAGTTACTGAATTGCCAGAGGATGTGGCATATGATACTTTCATGGAAAATGTTGAAGTACTTAATGTTTTTGATTGCATTAATAGATCTTATGAAACAAGTGATGATCCTAATGTGGTGTTAAACACACAAGCTAGCAAGGTTGGTATGGAAGATATTAATAGAGGTGGTTATAGGATTAATGAAGACATAAATTCTGATAATAGTTAGAGTGATGATAGTCAAGATACTATATATGAAGAGGAGAGTGAGGATAGTGATGATAGCGAGAGAAGGTCTGATGAGGATGAGGTGTCATGTGAGAGAAGATATCCTGCCCGTTTCAATGTAGATGATCAGAGACCATATTTCAGCTTGGGAATGACATTTTCTAGTGCAACTGAAGTTGGGGAATCCATAGCAAAGTATGTTATTTCTAGGGGAGTGGCATTGAAATTTATGAAAAGTGAACCATATAGAATAAGGGTCCAGAGTGAGGTGGGGTGTCCTTTTGTCTTATATGTGTCAAAGGACGGTTGTAACCCTGGGTTGGCAGTCAAGACTTTAGTCCTAGACCACAATTATTATAGGATTTTTAGCAACCCTAGGGTTTCAACAAAGTTCTTAGTCAAGTTTTACAAATAAAAAATTCTTGACAAACATGACTACAAGATCAAAGACCTCAAAAAAGATGCTGAGACATAATGGAAAGTGAATGTTGGATTTTTCAAGTGCAAGAGAGCCAAGAGGATGGTTCTGGATGAATTCTCAGGGAGCTTCACTACTGAATATTCTAAGTTAGAGGCTTATGCAGCAGAATTCTTGAGAAGTAATTCAGGCTCTAAAGTGCAAATGGAGTTGTGTAGAGATTATTTAAGGGAAGAAAGAAGAGTATTTGAAAGAATGTTTGTTTGTTTAGATACGTGCAACAGAAGTTGGAAGGAATGATGGATGCCTATTATTGGCCTTGATGGGTGTTTTTTGAAGATACAGTATAAGGGGGGAATTGCTTGTAGCTCTAGGAAGAGATGGAGATGAGCAGAATTTTCCCATAGCTTGGGCATGTGTGAAGAGTGAAACTAAGGTCAACTGGACTTGGTTTCTGATTTTATTGCAAAAACAGCTTGATTTGGGAGATGGAAGTCAGTACACTATAATCTCTAGTATGAAAAAGGTATGATGTTAACTTTAATATTTTTTATGTCAATTTATTACTTATGAATGTCAATTTGTAGCAATCTGTAACTTTTAATGTTTTACTTGTAGGGTTTAGTACAATTTGTTATTGATGTACTTCCTGAGGCTGAGCACAGATGGTGTGCTCGCTATATATATATATATATATATATATATATATATATATATATATATATATATATATATATATATATATATATATATATGGAAAATAGTCTAAGAAACACAAAGGTGGAGAGTTGAAGAGAAAATTTTTTGGAATGTAGCCTGGTCCACCTTTAAGGAAGAGTTTAATGACAACATCAAGTTATTTGGTGAGATGAGTTCACAGGGAGCAATGGATCTCATGAACTATCCACCTCATACATGGTACAGAGCCTACTTTAATAGTAGAAGCAAATCATGGGTAGTAGATAACAACATGTTGGAAAGTTTTAACTCCTGGATTCTTGATGCTAGGCACAAGGCCAATTAGGTCTATGATGGAATTCATTAGGAAAAAAACTATGAACAGGTTGGGAATTCTGGGTCCAGCATGTGAGAAGTGGATCAACTGTTTCAGTCCTCGCTGTAATGAAATTTTTCTGACAAACAAAGGCCTAACAGTTGGTTGTGCTATGCTCTTTAATGGAGACACATGTTATGAGATCAGTGAGGGTGAGGACACCCACACTGTGTTCCTAGACAAGAATTTGCATATGTAGGCCATGGGATCTCTCTGGAAACCCATGCCAACATGCTATATGTGCTCTGGTTCGCAACAAGCAGGACCTAATGGACCATATTTCAAGCTGGTATCACAAAGATTTTATACAAAGTTGCTTACAAATATAAGATTATGCCAATGAGAGGGAAAAGATTCTACCAACTGGATAACTATCTCCAGTAGAACCACCAAAGGTTGAAAAGAAAAGGGGAAGGCCCAAGACTAAGAGAAGAAGAGAAGAAACTGAGCCCATACCACAAAATACAGATACAAAGCTATCCAAGAAAGGCAAACCAGTCACATGCAATCTGTGTAAGCAGCAAGAACACAATAAAGCTAGTTGCCAAAAGGTAATAACTAAGTAATCAATTGCTTTTATTGATGTAGTGCATTTGGTGTAATTACATGAGTTAATTATGTATATATCAGAATCAAATCCAATTAGAAGGAGGAAGATCAACCTAGAAATGCAAGCCAATCACAAACAGGAAGTTCAGTCCTAGTTCAGCCTCAAACTGGACCTGCAGTGTAAACTCAAGCACAAGTTGGCCCATCAATCCCACCTCCAAGTAAAGTAAGACCTTCAGTCTAAGCTCCCAGTCAAGTTGGACCATCAGTCCCTACAAGATCTGCTAGGAGTGCACCTGCAAGTTCAAGGCCAAGACCTTCAAAATTACAAGTTCGAGCTACTACAAGAGCTCACTCTAGGAACCAATCCACTCATGGTGAAGGTGTTGGGTTAGTCTATGATGACAACACTGGTTCAGTACACATACAAGGTAATTTGAGTGATATGTGCTTCATTATGATTGATATAATATGATGTGCAAGCTTGTGATTGCTATGATGTGTTATGTACATGTAGAGTGGCACATCATCAACTATTGTCCATGAAAAAAGTCAGACACAGCCAACTATAGTTGGCCATAACACCAGATTTGCAATCCCTAATTAAGCTCAAATTAGAACAGAAAAGGCTACAAACAAAGCATCAACTTCACTTGGCAGTAGAAGAATTAACCACAGAGGTGATAGTGGCCCTATTAACATGTCCAACATGCCTTTCAGACCTCCAGGACTGCAATGAAAGGGTAGAAACTGCATCACTACCACGCAACTTATGGTAGATAGGGATGAAAGGATGGGTAGGAGCAACAAGAAAAGAAGTCACAAGGAATGCCACCTAGTGGCAGTGGAGATAAATGAAGTTCTTAATGTTGTGGCTGTTAAGAAATTGAACATTAGACTTACCTTGTAATTATTGTCAATGATGTTTGAACAAATGACTACTTATTGTGTTTTTGGTACTGAGCAATATATTTTGGATAATTTTGATGTG
The DNA here is from genome assembly GCA_034770075.1 of Aralia elata. Taxonomy (NCBI): domain Eukaryota; kingdom Viridiplantae; phylum Streptophyta; class Magnoliopsida; order Apiales; family Araliaceae; genus Aralia; species Aralia elata. Next base: position 20,141,310 of record CM068382.1, read on the forward strand.
TTTATGCTCAGTTAAGGTGTGTAATGAACATGTTTTTGCTTCTAGAATAATTAAAGCAAACTTTATTGCATTTGTTCAGCCTCAATTTGTTCAATTGTTGTCTTTACTTTCATTTAACATTAATTATATTGAACTTGCACAACTCATTCACAATGATACACAAAAAAAAGATTTCCATTAACCAAGTTCAACAATTCTTTGACATTGAGTTAACTGCAAATAAAAGTGCAGTACATTACAAGTCACAAAGCAGCCTCAATTTGTTTAATTGTTGTCTTTGCTTTCATTTAACATTTGTTGTATTGAACTTGCACAGCTCATTCACAATGATACACAAAAAGAAAGGACTTCCATTAACCAAGTTCAACAATTCCTTGACATTGAGTTAACTGCAAACAAAACTGCAGTACATTACAAGTCACAAAGTAGCCTCAATTTGTTCAATTGTTGTCTTTGCTTTCATTTAACATTTGTTGTATTGAACTTGCACAACTCATTCACAATGATACACAAAAAAAAGGACTTTCATTAACCAAGTTCAACAATTCTTTGACATTGAGTTAACTGCAAACAAAACCGCAGTACATTACAAGTCACAAAGCTACCGATTCATCTAACCATTTAAACATACCTAAGTGGCATAAAAGAAATGTAAATTAATGTAACTAATAACACGACAATGCACTTCCTATTCTAATAATCTACTTCTTTAGTTTGTTTCACATAAACTTCATCTCCATTTGACTTCAACTTCTTTAACTCATCAACCAATTCTTTCAATTCAGATGCCCCTTCAACCTGAGGAAATTTCTTCAACTCCTTATTCTCCATCTTCAACTTCTCACACATCTGTGGATCATGCCATACAAAGAACCCACACCCCCTTTCCTGAATCCAAAACATACCCATTACAAACATGCAGGTACAACCCTTTTCCAAACACTAAATCAAAAGAAATTACAAGCACTTACTCTGAATTTTGAGCATTAGAAAAACCTCCTGCCAGGATTTGTTTCGCTCCATGAGGTCCATAAAGGAGCTCTTAACCCACAATAACACAATGGTTGAGCTTCATAATCAACATCAATGGCGCGTTTTCGAGCAGAGGATGAAGATGACGAGGAACTGTAAGCCATGGAGAGTCTTTGAGCAGTATCAGAAAGGATAAAGATGATGAGGAACTCAGATTGATTTCTTCTCTTCAATTACAGAGCACAATGGCCACTGTTAGGGGTTTTCCCCACTTTTGGCAAATGGACAAGAAATATTGGGTTAAATTTCTTCTCTTCATGTCACACTAAGTTACTCCACGTGTCAATTGATCAAAGAGGTTCTAACACTCATTTGTCTAGCTAGAAGTTTTTTTAACGAGAGGGGCATAATTGAGTTATGTTTTACAACATCAAGGACATCTAGGGACCAAAAAAAGTTCCAAAGCTAAATGAGCCGAATGCCCAAACCTCTGGGGCAATTATATATGCACCTTTGCCCTTCCATTTAATGTTAATTAAGTTATTCAATAATTGATTTTACGTTAATAAGATTATCCAATATTTTTATTTTGTATGGTTAGTTGAATGTCATTTAAAGTTATCAATGTGTTGGTATTAATAGTAATTATTTTGTTTAGAGTAGAGGAGAAGATTTTTTTATTTTTTTTTTGAGTATACTTGAAATTATTTTATCAAGGTATTTGAGTCTTTTTAATAAATAGTCTGATATTTAAATATGATTATTTGATTAAAACAAACGTTAGATTAGACTATCTAGTCCAGTCCGGAGCAATAATCCAGATCAAAATAAACAGTTACATTTAATCTAATCCGAAGAAATAGTTCTGTCTGAAAAAAATAATATAAGGGACTAATATTCCCTTATAATTTAGTCCTGCAAACAAACATGCTCATGGTAAATGTACCCAGGGACGGATGCAAGAAGGTACCAGTGGGGTCTAAAGCCCCTATTGGAATTTTGATGAGTTTCCTTTTATATAAAGTATTTACTATAACGGTTAGGACGTTCTTTGAAAGAAGAAATGGTACATCCGAAGAGGAGAATCTCTAATAAGCTTTCTTCGATGCCCAAGTGAATTTGCTAAATTCCTCTAATAAGCTTTCTTCGATGCCCAAGTGAATTTGCTAAATTTTAGGGATAATGTGTAGTTAATTAAGGGGCTAAAATTAATTTAGTACATGGATTAATTTGAAGAATTGATATCGTATATTACTCCATCCGTTCTAAAATTAGAAATATATTTTTTCTTTTTGTTTGTTCCAAAATTATAAATATCTTTTCAATTATAGACTATAAAGTAATATGAAATTCATGTTTTGTTAGTACTTATTCTAAGTAGATTGAGTAATATTGTATTACCACTATTACATGTAAGCTAATGTTAGAAATCTATTTAGAAAGTCGTTGTTCTATAAATGTAATCTGATTTTAAAAATAACTGTGTAAGAATATATAATTAATAATAAACCCCACATCAAAAATTAAATAATTATTACTCTCTTCGTTTTATAAAAATAGTCGCATTTTAAATTTTTAAAGTTAAACTATGGTACTTAAAACTTTAAAATTGATGTGAATTCCATTGATTTTAGTTGATAAAAATATTATAATTGTATTGTTTGTTAAAAGTACTACTAATCACAAAATATGTTATTTTCTAAAATTTCATGCATGACACATCAATATTAAAGATTAATATGCTGTCAATTGACTTTCAAAAGTTAAAATAGGATCCTTTTGTAGAATAGAGGGAATATTATTTAATCCCACCGGAGAAAAATCAAACATCCGCCACTGAATGTACCAACCCTATCAAATGATGATACAAACATGTATAGCACTAATAGCAGTGACGGTGTGTCTCTGTTATGTAGAGAAAAATGAGAATTGTGAGTTTAGCAAGCCAGACAAAGTCCCATTTTCAGTTTCTTTTCTTATTACTTTCAAATTCTTACTGTTAAATAAAGACGAGGAAAAAAGAGAATGAAAAGAAACTACAAATTCTACAATTTAATTAAATCTTCACTCCAGGTGTGAAGAACTTATAACGTACCAGACCTATTATATAGGATTATTTTTCTTAGATTAGGCTATAAAAAAAAAAAATTCAATCCATGTTGGTCAACTCCAAGAAAAATACCCTACTATTAAAAACTACATATAGAATAATACACTAATTTGATAGTTTGGGGACTTTGTGTGTTGCCTAGCTATATATGCAGTGCCTGCAGGACTACTCTTTCAACACATTTGCACATCCCAAACAAAATTAATTCCCAACAATCTCTTTTCCGCAGTGATGATAGAAAATAAGCATATCCAAGACACCCATATCCAGCAGACTGTATTTAGGGGAGTTCTATGTAATTAGCAGTGAATAATTGATTTCTACCCATTAATCATATACAATTAAGCGTGTTGACATGTTGGGGTGAATCTGAATAGCCTGTGAAATCTGTTTCTAGTCATAGAAGAAGATGTACAATTACGTTCTGTTAGTAAGATAAATGCATCGAGGTTAAAAGAGCGTCACGATGTACACCAGGTTATTCAGTAATCACCACTGAGAACTTACAAAGCTTCCTCCTGCAACAAAGCATATGCAAAACGAAATATAAGAAAATTGATTTTTTTTTTCATTTCATTTTTTTTAAGGGGAAGGATCAACCTAAATTGACAGCCAATAACAAGTTAACGACAGAATAACCATCTCTGCATGCTTAACAAAGTGGAAAGAATCAAAAAAGGTAATGCATGCAAGCAACCAGAGGCCAAATTATATTGTTAATATTCGAAAATGTTTTTTTTTTGTGTGTTAATACTCGGAAATGTTAATAAAAACCAATTTCAATCGGCAAATCCATTATTTTTCTCAATATTACAGGTGACTGGCAGATGTAGCTTCCTATTTCAAGATCTAATATGGAAGTGGGATAAACTGTAACTTGCGAAAAAATTAGCCACCTAGGGGAGTTTGTCAAATCTCATATATGTTGTGTCAAATTTTCTTTATTTTTTATGCAAACTTGGAAGCAAACTGAACAAAGAGATGAATGTAAAGAAGACGGCCAATAGAAGACATTTCAGTTTCTGAAAAGTCATAATTCTAAGAAATACTGGTCTTGAGAAACCAACATGTCATATTCTTCTCTACCAGTAGGGGGTGCAGCAATGCACATGGACAGTATATAGAGTAATTTCTTAATAGGAGGAGGTAGTAACTGACTAACTTCTTTAAGTGGGCGGTCATTTTCCTTTATTTGTTACATTTGATTATTTTCTCAATTGCCAAAGTATATGCGGGTTGTTATACCAAAACTAGCAGGCATACTAAACTCGAGAATGGGCTTAATAAGTAGTATAGATAAGTTCAGCTATTTCCTTGGATAAACAGGAACACATGTCCAAGGTGGGGAGCATTTATAATTCACTCGTGACAAAAAATATTCTATGTTCTAAAGATTTTGGATTAATATTTTGCAGAAAGAACACCAAAAAATCATAAATTATCATATGATCCATCAACCAGTAAAATGGCTAATCGCGGGGGGGATAATATGACAAAATTCCATACACGGGAATTCCATAATTGAGTAACTAATAGATAATTCAATACCTTCATACATTTTGTCAGGTGAAGCTCCTTGAAGTGCCGGGCAAAGTTGCAATAGCAGAATATGTAAAGACGAAGAATGGGCAGATGAATGTTATTGAGACTGCAGAGGATCGTTAACTGCGCTTTTGGTTACAATTTACAAAGGACCCAATAAAGCAAGGAACTCCTCAGGTTCTTCACCTTCCTTCACAATCTGGTCACATCCATCATTGAACATGAACAGTCAGTACGCCCCCAATAGAAAAGAGAAGCACAAATCAAGTGAATACATAGTACTTCCCAGGATACCCAACAAAGAACCAGTGACTCATGCACAAGATGAATCAAATGCAAACGAGAAATAAACCCAGTACGAATTCTCATAAATCAACATAGCACCGAAATATAAGTAACGCTAAAACGAGCTTATTATGTGTTTAAAATAAAAGATTTATCATCAAACTAATAACAAGTACCCGATTCCTTTTTAAAGTAAAGTCAAAGTATTAAATACAAAAATTTCAAAGCACATATGTAACACACTTCATAGATTCACTCATGCCACACATTATCATTTGCTTCTCCTCAGACTCTCAATCGCTTCTACTATATCTAGGGAAGAATTCGTCAAATATATTGCCCGCAAAACAAAATTAATCGAGAAAACAGTTATTTTGGAGTTTGGACACAAACAGAGAGACTGCAGATGAAGGAATAATGGAAACTGAAAGTGCTTCAATGCTTCTGTACTCTGAAGATCAGGAAGACCCCCTTAATTTGACAGTAGAAATTTAATTAAAGGAATAGAGACGATACAAAGAGGGGGGACAAAAAGTCAACCCTACAGAACAATAAGTGGAAGAAAGAAAGAATTAACAAAGTAGAATACAAAAACAGTGGCCCAATATTCCCTATGAAGATCTGAAACTGTGAGACCACAAAAGCTCCAGCTGTGGAGGACGAAAGTGAAGCTAAAAGAATGACTCTGTCACTCAGAAGATGATAACTAATGATCTATCACAGCACTTATCTACCAAAGATGCCATAGTGCTGTCATTCCAGGTTCTGTTGTAACCTGATATATAGAGGACAAGCAGAGAAATTCTTCTAACCAGGAAAGCAAGTAAATTTTATCTAAATATATGGTAAAATTATTGACCTAACTATCATCTTTTATTCATTCCACGAACTTGGTTCTATATAGATCATTTTCTGAAAATAACTTTTCACCAAACTTTTTCTGCAAATAACTATTAAGTTCATAAATTAGTCAAACTGCCTGCTATAACAGTCCAAGCAAAAAAAATTAAGTTGTACTGATAACATGGTGAGGCTTCAGGCAGACGACCAATAAATCGTAAAAATTACTGTTTAAACTTGCTAGACATTTTAGTTAGATTACAAGGAGTGAGGATTAATAACACTCTCTGCATACAAGGGATGGGGAGCGGAGCATGATAATAACTTCACATATTTATAGAGGAACCACAATGACAATATAGAGCAAATATTTTGTTCCAATAATAGCTAGCTACTACCTTCACTTTCATGTTTTATATAACTTCATCTTAATTACTGTACTCTGTATATGTACAGATACACACACAATGCTGACTTAGTTTAAATTTTTTTAACCCAGAATCATGTATCAAAAGAATAGTTAACCATAAGTGATATAGTGAAATTTGTAGATTCCAGCTCAGTGAAAAATCAGCACATCAGTTAGAAGATTTCAAACCATAATATAGAGGAACCTGTAATACCACAGAACAATTCTTTTTAAACGCATAATTACAAAGATGTTGGAGCATTTTATGTACCTTAATGCCAGTGTCCTCGGGCAGGCCCATTTGAGTGAGAACATCAGAACTAACTTGATTCCAGTTAATCTCTTCTAGTTCACTAATCTCCTGTGTTCCCCCTGATAGCATCTTGCTTTTACCATGACTGATATATTTTCCTACCCAAAAATATAGAACCCTGTCCTCTATATTGCCTAAAGGTGACGATGGAGCAATAAAAATGAAAATATCTTTGGAGTCCAAATCACCTGCACCAAATGTCACAATCTTCTCCAAACTTGGCCACCTACGTATTACCAGTGGATTTATCTTGGGACAAGATGAATCGCTCTCCACCATTCCAGTGAAGTCAGTTGAGCTCTTCCCTTCCAAAAATTCAGTTCCCAATGGTTTATCAGGTATCTTGTCAAATGCAGCTCCCTTGCATGAATTGAAAATATTTACTCTCTCTGAAGTTCCTTGAGGCATAGGCTCTAAAATTGAACCTCCTCCTCCCTTGGGCTCTAAAAAACTTTCTACGTTATGTTCATATGATGAACAATTATTGTTTTTCATCCTGACACCAGCAACATCACTTAGAGGGGCATCTTTTTCCCTAGAATCATCAATCAGCATTGGCAGCTTGAGACACTTCGCCATGCTACCTCTGCGCTCTGCAATAGAAAGTGGAGATTTTTTGGATGGCAAGGAGACTACCTGAGAACAATGTCGTGCATTAAAATTGACATCAATAAAGTCAGCACTTTTAGATATTGATTGTGGAGAAAGTTTGCAGGACTGAAGGGATAAATTGGAGAAAGAGGGTACATTTGAAGATACTGAATGACTACATGATGCCGTTGAAGGAGACACTACGGGGGAATCTGAAAAGTACTTAAAGCTGATGCTTGAATCAGAAGTTAAGGAATCTGGCGAGAGATAAGGAGGTGAAGAAGACGAAGAAGATGAGGATGAGGATGGCAAGGAGGATATTGATGATGGAGATGGCGCCGACAATGGAGATGACAATGAATTCAAATTGGAAGCTATTGGCTTGATCACAGAATCTGGGTAGACTCTGGAGAGAGCCAACTTAGGAGCTGAGGCAAACTCCTTCATGCTGCCAGATGCAAACTTACGTCTTAGCACACTCCAATTGCTTTCTCTTGCAGGAAGGTGTGTTTCATGTTCAGTGTCAGATGAAGCAAATGGAGGCACAAACCCCCCAACAGTTGCTTTTTGGAAAATTTCAAAGTCAACATTGTATGACTTCACTTCTCTCTCACCTGGGAAAATCTTCATTGACGACTCAACAACATTTACTCCATTGCTAGATTTATCCATCAAAGGTAAAAGATTGGAAAAAGCATCCCAAAAATATGAAGGTTCTTCCCCTTCCTTTATTGCTACAATAGGACCCTGCAATCTCTCATACCGAACAATCTGGCAAACAGCTCCTCTTGCATCTCTTTCCATGATAGTATCACATTTCTTACCAATCCAAAGATATATGGCAGAAGGTATATGGATGATAAATGCACCTCTAGAATCCAGAGCAGCTGGAGAGGGAGAATTTAACATTTTCGGCACAAGATGCAGTGGATCGTATGGGGAGTGAGAAGCAATTCTGTACATCCTCAATAATGAACTGGGGCTAAGAGGAAAAGCGTGCACTCTTTTCTGGCACTGTAACAACTGACATGCAAAACCCATATTTGGATCAGCAATACCTCTAGCTGCCTTCACGTACTGAAATGCATCATCAAAACTTTGTCCTTCTCTCCACATACGATAAGCAATCACCAAAGAAGTTGACCGAGACACCCCTTGACAACAATGAACAAAAACTCTTCCCTGCTGTTCCCTCACGTCTTCAAAGTAATCAAAAACATCATACAATATGCTAGTAATATCTTCTGAGGGGCTGTCCTGTAACCACAAGGTTCGATATACAAAATCTGCCTTGAAATATTCAGGGCACACAAAACCCACACAATTAAGAATGTGCGTAATCCCATGCTGTTTGAGTATGCCCCTGTCTCTGGCTACTACGTCACCACCAAGATAAATGTGATCCGCAACCTTTGAACACTCCTTATCAAAGAATGCAATCTTTTCTCTTTTCACAAGCCCACAATTCTTATCCGGATTGCTTTGAATCGACGACAAATCAAGTTTCAATCTCTCCCCACCATTGTTCAAATCTCTCCCACCAGGAGTGCAAGGAAGTGGCCACTCCCCAACATCATCAGACCCAGCTTTCGGCCACTCATCCAAGCTTCTCCGAGAAATCGCCAGAGGCGGCAATGGCGCCAAAAGCGACCGAGCCTTAGAATTCGCTTGGGATCTAGGGGTTAATGGGGCGTGAAACCTCCTCCTATTGCCACCATTATTACCATTCGGATCTAGACAATCTTTGTCACTGTCAGGGTTAAGGGGAGGCAGCATGGTGCGCGAGGTGGACCATGAAGCTGACCGCCAAAAGGTTTTCCTGGGGGCAGGAACCGGGCAAGGCCCTTTAGAAGCACCACTGCCATCACCATCAGCAGCGTCATCCTCCTTCCCCAACATTCGAAATTGAGAACCCCAATGGATGAAATAACCACAATCACGCTTAAAAATCTATAATTCCTCTACTGAACTGAATATTTCACCATATAATTGCTAAGAATCAGAAACCACATCTTACTTGAAGAATACAGTGAAGAGATATCCTGGTCTTCAGTATCTGTGAAAGGAATAATTAATCAGCCGTAATCATTAGAATAATTAGAGCAAAAACATTAAAGCATCGTTGTGAATCGAGACTGGGTATATAACATAAAAGACTAGGCATAAACGCACAGGGAGCAAAGCTAGGATCTCGCAATAAAATACAGACCAACCCAACAACAACAATTGAGAAAAAGAAAACCATATAATTTTAATTATATTTTCCTAGGGTTATTTGTATATATATCCAAATTGAACCAGAAAAAAAAAAACCCTGTAAAAATGGAGGAGAGAGATGCCAGATTCACACTTACATAAAAACTGGGAGAAAACGCAGGACACAGATTGGGGGCAATAAACACACCTATTTCTTCTGTATTTTGCTGTCTGTACAAGTAGAAGGAGCCGAGAGTCTGGAGATTTGTATACGGGGCAAATCCTCTCTCTCTCTTTCTCTCTCTTCAATTTGTGAAGTCATGTGAAAGTTCCCCTGCTAATAAATATAATCTCTTTGCATCTCATTTTTTAGAGTGTTTTGCATTGAATATATAGTCCTGGATTAAATTATAAAACTAATTAATTATATTAAATATATTATTAACTATAATTATTTACTTATCTCGCAATATAAAATCGTAAGATATATTATTATTTTATTTTTTATTTTTAATTTCTTTAATTTTTGTGTTTCCAAGTTATTTGCATCTCTGTTTTATTAGATTTTTTTGTTTTGTTCTCATATCAGTTTGATTTATATTTTTTTGTAAAGTCGTATCAATTTGATTGAAGTGGTTAAACATAAAATTACTAGATGCAATTGTTGCTAGAGTCATGTATAACTTTTCAAATAATCAAACACAACTATACAAAAAATGGAAAAGGTCAAAATAGTAAAATTATATGATGAGAAAAGTGTGGTTATTGAATTTGTGGCTACCGCAACCAATAATTAATTGTGAGGTGTGACAATCAGTTCAACATGATGTAATTTTATTTTATGAAATAATAAATTAATAAAAATATTGTTGATAAAATAAATAAATTAATAAAATTACTGTTGATTAGTATTTTATTACAATTATAATTATGTTAGTTGTAATTGTCACAGTTAATTATTACTCAGAACTTATTTGATTTTATAGTATGACTTAATCACCAGGGAGGATTAAATTATTTGAATAAATTTCTATATTTTGATAATTGATTTTAGACTATAGCTTTATATTTTCGCACAAGTTCTAACTAAAAATTTAATGTAAATAATATCGTATTACCTATATTATCATAATTAAAATTTAAAAATATTATTTCTGAACAAGAGCCATTTCTTTTCCAATGTAGAGGATTTCAAACTATAAATCTTTTGAAAAATCAACTTGTGCAAATTAATTAGACAAAATAGATGCCCTCTTACAAACTTCTTAATTCAAAATTACTAATCGTCGCGGAAAATATTGAATTTTTTGGAGTGAAATTTCTTTGGTAAATTTATTCAAACTTCTTGTTTGAATAAAGACCTTTCATCAATTTTTGCCAAATTATGAAAACCATGATTTCCTATTGTTTCTAGAAACACAAGTAAGCAAAATAAGGATGGTCAAATAGTCAATGAGTTTCCAGCCTCAATGCAATGATTGATATTATTATTAACTATTTCAAGTTGTTTTCATCAAGAAAAAAATAAAATTATAATTAATTTAACTTCTTGCTTGGTCTCAGTTTCTAATATCAGTGGGAGACAGTCTAAAGATTGCTTACTTCATAAATTAGTTCAGTCAAGTCAATGTCAATATCTTGAATTCTAGCTACAAAAACTTAATAATTGAATTAGAATATAATGACTTTGATTTCTTATTGGCAGGTATTTTCTGTGGAATATTTGACCAATTAGGCCAATAAATTGAACAAAAGTGCTCAGGTTATTATTGTCATTCTTCAAGGTTTCTTTTTCACCCTTATTTGGTCATCAGAAGTTTTCTAGAGGTGTCAAATGCAGGATTCACTAAAAGAACCATACAGATGTCAGTGAAAAATTTCATAATTACCGAATTGGGTGAAGTTACCAAAAAAAACCATAAAATGTAATGCAACTTGTTCTTAAATAGAACTGCTCAGAAACATTTAAATTGGCACGAATGATGAAAAAAAAAAGTCTTCATTCTTACAAACAACAACAACAACAACAGAATCACAAGGATGATGGAAAAGGCAACATTTTGAGGTTGTAGTTTCCAGCAGGGTGCCCAATTTAGTCCCCTTTCCGGATGGATGCTAGGAGGGATCAACTGAGTACAGATTTTACCATGCGTAATTATTTGCAGAAAGACACGGCAGGGCTGGGCTTTCAACCTATACACCAAGCATAAGCTGGAAATCTTGAACATCCCGTAATTTACATTGAGAAACTTCAGATGTACTTAAACAGCGCAACAGATGATGGATTATTGCTCGTAGCAAGACCCCGGACCAGTAGGAGCACGTCGGGCATAGTAATTTGTAGCTGGAGCAGCTTGAACACCTCGCCTAGTTAATAGGCACCTGAAGTATTGATACCTGGATAATACAGTTAATGTCGTATTTCCCGAATATGTGACCTTAGCTGCGTTGCTCCACAAACGCTCTGGAGTGAAATGAAGAGTAAACAAGCATGAGTGAAAGCACATAGAAGAAAAGGATTCTAATGCAAAAATAGACGAGAGAACTTCAAAACACAACCAAAAATATGAATGCATATTCTATATCTAGAACAAAAGTAAAATAGAAAAGAGCAGCAGCAACGTTATAAATAAGCTATAATGGACCGACCTATAAGAGATGGAAAACACTAAAGGAAAGTGATGAATACCAAGTAACATGCAGTCATGTCTCTACTGTTGTGAAGGAAATATAAAACCATTAATGAACTCAACTCAATAAGCTTTCAAACATCTTGCTACAAATGTCAGATAAAAAGTTCAACTTGGCTTCCAATATCCCCTATAAGGGTCTATTTCAGTTTGCTTATGCAAAGAGAAAAACAAAATATTTCTAATTTATGTATACTATACAGAGAATTTTAACATAAAAGTTGCTATGTGAAAACTCTGGAGCTGGGAGCCAGCCTATACTTTCCTGGGACTTGCCTTGCTTTGCCTAAACATCTAAATAAATAAAGGGTGTGTAACACCAATATTTATGATGTAAGTATATAATTATTCTAATTTATATATCAAATTATACAAAGAACATTACATTTTTTTAATTTATGTACTCCCTCCGTCTCATTTAGACCCTTTCTTTTTTTAGATGTCCCAGATTCTAGTCACTTTAATTTTTTACTTAACATTACCATTTTACCATCTTAATGAGACGTAGGGAGTATCATGCAATATAGAGAACATCAACATAAGAGGGACCTATGGGATAGGTATGAAGACACCCTGCCCTGAAGTGAAACTGTCAATTAAAAAGCATTCTATATGCAGGAAACTAGGAATGCAGGAAGAAAAAAAGAAAAGAAGACAATCACTCGCAAGAATTTACTGGCAGTTCGCAAAAAAAGGAATGAAGTTTAGTAAGTTGTCACATGGATTGGTACCGGCTAATGGAAGAGTTAATGTTCGAGATAAATGGCCATCTAAATCTTTTATTTGTCACCGTAAGATTGATTTGCATCAACAACTTTCCTGAGGGTGGACCAGAAAGATCCCATTCAATTCCGCCCACATACTATTTGGAAGAAGATAATAACACCATATCCTATCCAGTATCTGTTAGGTCTTATAACACAAGCACAAGCAGGGGTTTTGTGTACCAACACAAGTACAATTTCTCTCTTTCTCTCTTCTCCGTGTTTTGGTATATTATTACACCTCATAGTTAATAGTAACAAATTCATATCCTCCAAAAAAAAAAAAAAACTAAGATTTTAGGGAGGATACTAATTCACTAATTACATTCCTGACAATTCAAGTACTATAAAAGAGATCCATATCTTGCCGTGGTAACATATTCTAAAGAAAATGAAACCCTAAGAAAAAAGGGACATTTTTGAACCCTCGACAATTATTCTGTAAGCTCAATTTTTGACAAAGATATAACTATTTCAATTTCACAAGTGATCCACCCCCTCAACCCCCAGCCCACGCCCACCAATATTTATGATGTACAAAAAACTGTGAGAGAGACTAGTTTTCCTTAAAATATTGAAATACAACTATACTAGGAACTATAATCTCCAAATATAAGCTTGCTCCACCAGTTCTTTTACCATAGGCATACCTGCAGCGGCTGCAGCTCTAGGCCATATTGTTTGCTGAACATTGGAGGCATCTACTGTCTCACTCCACATGCAGACTTCTCCACCAAGAACAAGTGCTTGCTCAGAAACATCACTTATTCCTTCCAGTGGATCAGCATTATAAAACCCATCCCAAGGAATATCCAAGTGGTCAAGATACCAAACACCTTGATTGCTATATATGCATCTAAAGCCTTTTGCAACAGCCTTTGGACAAACACCAGAGCCCAACCTGAGGTAACAATAGAATTATTCATGCTTGACCCATAACATCTGATTCAATACCATACCAAAACTGCAGGCAGACATCCTATTAAAACTCACCAGTTATGTACAACAGTCCGAGGATTCAGTTTATCTGCGAATGTGTTGAAGGTTTCTTCCCTAAGATGAGAAAAACCCTTGTGTCACATTGTCATATGTACATAATAAAATATTGAGAAAGTTCAAATGTACATAACAACATGTTCAGAAGTACATGCCCACAAGATATCCTTTGTTTACCATTAACTTTGAAAAGAGTAAATTGTTATCAAATGATAACTGCATTTATTATAATATAACCTCAATTTTAAATTCCACTATGCGCAATCTGATATTAATTTTTTTCTAGAATCTTTACAAGTCAGAATCCCGGATAAGAGAAAACGGAATTTCCTGGGAAGTCTGTTTTACAGGTCATATAAAGCACGCCAATCTGATCCCAAGAATGAATATTATTTTGGTATAAATTAACGCATACCAGTTGACAGGGGTCCAATCTTTTGATATTGCTATTTCTTGAGCTCGGAGTACAAAATATTGATATGCTTCTTTAGCAGTCATGTTGTGCTCCTGAAGCCTGCATATAGAATGTCTAAATATAAATAACAATTTTGATCTCAGTCAAAGCCTCAAAGGTCATGATAGGGTACAGACTGTAGTCAACTGGAAGTAGTAAAAAGTTTTTCAGTTCAAGAGTTAAAGATACTATGCTCACAAAGACATTGAATAACAGATGGAATTTCCCCAGATACAGACCATGATAAGAGAATTTACTACAGTGTTTAAAAAGTAATCTGTTCTTCAGTTTTAATTATAAAATTGATTGATATTTGTAGAAGCAGAGAGTGAGCTAATAATTTCATTTTGTATTTCAAATTACAAAGAGCCACTCCTCTACAAAAGAAAAAAAGAATGAAGACTTACTTTCCTCCATATTATCATCAATTAAACTTTAAGAGAGAAAATTCCAACATAACTAGTAGCGTACAGACTTTAAGTCTGTCTTCCTGAAGGTGAATGGAGCTCATTATGAAACTCAAGTTGAAAGAAAATGTATAGAAGAACCTCACATCTGTTTAAGTTTTTAATGTAGGTAATCCATAAAACCCTGGCAACAGCGGCTAAAAAGAAATATTGTTGTCATATTCTTCAAAACCTTTGGGAATCCATCCCTATATGGTTACAATTTATTACTTTAAAAAAGTTTGAGAAAAAATACCTAAACTGAAACATATCACATATCAGGAAAGCAATTTTTTTGCTTTTTTTATTCTTTCATGGGATAATATTATTGGTTGAAGCAAAAGTACAAATCAAACTGTAGGGCGTGTGTTAGATAAGTACCTAACACAAGGCTGAGACCCAGTAGGACTATTAATTATAGGGGGGAACTATAAAAAAGGAAGAAAGAAAAGATGGATGTTTCGGTTAATGCTAGAGATCAGCAGTCACGCAGAACAAAACAGTTCTGAGTGCTTGATCAGAAAGTACTGATGGAGAGCTCTTCGCACCAACATTGTAGTTACATGCTGAATGGCATTTCTCAAAATGTTTGTACAAAATGGTAGTAACTATCTAATTATAGATATAGATGCTGAGGGCAACATTAACTCCTCACGTGAATATAATACTTTAGCTGAAGTGGCTACCATCTTGTTCTGCAGGCATGCACATACATATCTTAATGTTGGAACCCCCGAATGGTGACTGTCTAAGTCTGTTGTGGGCACCTAGCATTAGTCCTGCAAGACCACACAGCTCTCTTAGGCATAGGAAGACCAAAGACCGTGCCACTTCTAGAGATCACACTGCAGCAAAACCCTCAACTTCAACCACCAAACGAAATACTCATTCCCACTAACAATTTCTAACTGCCCGTGGCTGTGGCACGAAGCTAGGACAGATTCCAAGGGTCTACCCAAACATACCCTATGCAATGCTTGGGTAGCGGAAGCTGGACGTACTGGAATGATGAATCCTCGTGGTATGCCCGCCTTGCTTGGTTGGGTTCAGTTTGAATGGCCTTCTGAGTCATGACACCTTTCATGCCCAATTTGTGTGATTTTGGGCTACAGCCGTATGGTATGCTGACAAACTCCCAAAGAAACATACCAACGAAATATAGTAAACACCCTGATCCCCAAACGGACATCAAAAAATGAAGAGAAGAGATGAGGCACCCAATTTCTTCCTTATTTTGTAAGTAAGTTTCTGTTATGATCCCATAACTAGCTTATGGGGCTAGTCCCACATCGGTTATATGGGAAACTTGTTGTGAGTTGATATGGTCTTGAACCCTCCCTCCTTGAAAGCTAACTTTTGGGATCTCCTAAGATCATAAGTTCATAACAAGTGGTATCAGAGCAATGCAAATCGTGGACTACCTTCTAAATGGAAAGGGCTATCTAAAGGCTAGATTAAATTACTGGTAGGTGTATGGCAGGCCTGTATTGCTCAAGTGGAGCCCTTGTAATGGAAAAGGCTACCTAGATGCTAGATTAACATACTAGTAGGTATACGACGGGCAAGTGTTGCTAGAGTAGAGTAGTTGTGGGGGCGTCGGTAAGGAAGCGTGGTGGCCTATTATGATCCCATTACTAGCTTATAGGGGCTAGTCCCACATCAGTTGTATGGGAAACTTTGGGTTGATATGGTCTTGAGCTCTCTTCTTAACAGCTAGCTTATGGGGATGGGCTCTCCTAATATCATTACAGTTTCTTATACATCAGAGGTCAATCCCATATAATTTCATATATGAACAAGAGTGCTCAAGTCACAATGTTTGCCTAGCCATTCCAGAAACAGATGTCCTGCCTTCCTCGGGATCCTTTCATCCTAACCAAAAGGAAGGGCAAGAAAAAACAAAAGGTTTTATAGGAAAATTTTACCATGTCCTAAACCTAATAGAAGTAGCCCTCTTATGATTACTAAGTTCAACAATCACCTGTATATACAAAATAAAATCATTGACTTTTATGCACGTATGGAGTGTGATTCACTGCAAAAGGTAAAAAGGGTGTACCATTGCTTCACATGTGGTGTAGAGATCCAACAATCTGCAAATTAGTAGACCAATTTGAAACAATATAAATCATAAGTAGGATACAAAGTTAACTGAGAGTTGTAAGCTTGTAGTATTATCCCATGAAAAAGAGGGACTCTCAAGTATTTAAATTAAAATAACAACATTCAGAAACTAAGTGTGAATATATTATTAACATGTAACAAGCTGTTTGTTTTACAAATGCTTTGTCATGATCGATTCAGTTGTATATCTGATGATATAGCTGTTGTTTATGTGAAACATTTAGAATGATAGAGATGTCAGAGATGACCATTTCTTGTGAAACAAGTGAAAGCTATGATCTGAAAATATGATGAAAAAATGCTTCAGCTCAAGCAGATAATAGTATTAAGTGGTGTTCAAGATCATTATACATTCAATACATTAATATATTTTGTCAAAGAAAAACATTCAAGTCAAACAACCTTGTCTATTTTCTCTTTGAATGATAAACTTCAATCAGGAATACCTCTTTGCAGTTTCATATACTTTGGTCTTAAAAGAAAGAAATAAGGTAATTAATATTGATTTGAATTCGTAAACGAGTTGCAGGGAATAGCAGAAATGAATGACCCTGCCATATCTTGAAAGACATATCAGTGGTAATGTAATCTACTGCAATAAAGCTCTTTCCTTTAACATGATTCTTTTAGCTAATGCAGAGAAAAAACATTTATAAGCTTCTAATAAATCATGCTAGGAAAGAACTGGTTAAAGTTGTAGCAAGAGAAGCATGACAGTAAGAAATGCAAAAAGATATAAAATATTGAAATAGCAGCACTAATATGCTATGAAGTATTTAATTTTTTGAATGATTCATATAATTTTCCAAGGCAAATGTAAGTTTATGTCTTAGTATTAGTTATAGTCCATTCTAGGATTACAGTCCATGATAGCTTGAAGATAAGATCACTATTATATTGTCTTTCGTAAATTAGAATGGAAAAGAAAGACTTCGAATTGAAGAAGTTATTCCTCCATGTGAAAGAACTGCTGCTAACCTGTATGAACTTCATCCCCACCTAAGTGAAAGAGCTCGAACGGGAAAATTTTTCTCATATCTGCAAATAAACATAATTGTCAAATCGTGAATCGTATCGTGTATCGAAGACCCCCATATGGTGTTTCATGTATCGTACCGTGAATTGGATCGTACGATACGGAAATGAAATGAAAAATATGGTAATATATATTTAAACATATAAAACACACAATTTATTGGACAATCAAGCATATTAGCTTGACTAGATATAAAAGTAGTCAAGTAAATATTATTATAGACTAAAAATAAATTTTATAGTTAGATAGTAGCCAAAATACTCTAAATTGATTTATTAGATATTATTTTAGTAATCTTTATAGAGTAACAAAAGAAAACAAAAATTCATATTCACCTTTTATCTATAAAACAAAAGAGAATAATTCAAATTAACAAGTGGAGATTTATGTATCTGCTTATAGCAAGTGACGTGAGAAAAATAGAGTGACATTCTAAAGAAGATATAAAACTCTCTAAAGGCTCATCAAGTGATGTAGAATATGTTTATACTAAAAAACATCGCCATTTGAAATGATAG
Organism: Aralia elata; assembly: GCA_034770075.1. NCBI lineage: Eukaryota > Viridiplantae > Streptophyta > Magnoliopsida > Apiales > Araliaceae > Aralia > Aralia elata. The sequence continues at coordinate 20,159,596 of CM068382.1, forward strand.
AATGCTTAAAAGTTTTGTTTTTATTCTTTTGGTTCCACATAAAAAAAATTTCAAGTCAGTTGCTAACTTTAAAAAGTATCGTGCATTGTATCGTTTCATAAGAATCTTATCGAATAGTAACTGAATCGTAGAATACGGTGTCATTTTAGATTCACCTTGCGATCATATCGAATTGTCTATACATCGTCTCGTATGATATGTATCGGTATTGACAACTATGCAAATAAAAAATTAACATAAGAAAATTTAGAGGAGAAGAATAAAGAGCATTCCAGTACCACTTAAAAATATAGGAAGCTTTTGTAAACAATGGCTCTTTCAGTCTAACGTTTATGGATTAAATCATTAATATGCTTCACAAGTAATAATTAGAGTTACTCTAAACTATAGCTTCAAACAAATGATTGAAAATTTGAGGGCTTGAGCCTTGAAGCTGTTGTAACCATCTGACATCTCTGTACTTGGAAAGTAATTTTTTGGAAAAAGATCATGTTTTGTAAGCATGTTGGCATGCTAAAATGAGTTGTAGACCTAAACAAGGATAACACAGTTAACCAATAGCATGTTCTCACCACGAAATATGAGTAATCGAGCAGCATGGCCTTTAGGATGTGCATCTATACTTTGCCTCAATGTCAGCAAGCAATTACTGTTAAATACTCTAGGTATTAATATACAGCAGAACACTGCCTTCCAAATATTACTGTTATGGCATGCCCAGTACTGATCTCTTTTAAGATTTCAACTCTGGCTTTAAAGTTTAAACACATTCCCTTGTTTTCTTAATATTTTGTAATTATTTCAAAAAACCACCAGCATTTATGCATATGATATTCGTACATTAGTCCATTGTTTTATCTATGGACCATGAAAGTGAGCTGGATAAGCAGCTGGTAACATGAACACAAAATTGAAGCCCTTAGCAACATGGTGGATTTACTTGACGGGAATGTCACATGAAAAACTTTATAAAGGCATAAATAATTCAAAGAAGCTATGACAACACATGGAGGTAAAAGTTAATATCTGGAAAAAGCAAATGCAACCAAAAATCCAACCACAGACACTGAACCATATTAATGAACTTTAACCTGTCAAAATGCCAGAAACAACATCAAAAGTAGAGTTTTTGGAAACGTCCAGGGGTTCTCTACAAGTAGGAGAAGGCCAAAGATTGGGATATCCAGCGCCCCTGCACAGAAAGCATATCAAAGATTGAAATTTGTTACTTGAATAATGACCTTCAATCCCATTGCACCAAACAATGAACCTAACTATAGGATTCAGTCGACCTGTCAAAATGCACTAGATTTAATTCGTGTATGCACCTGAACAATCTTGTTGACAATTTTAGTAGAGGCATTCATATGCAGCTCAATTTGCTTAATATTTGGCGTTATAAATAATTGGGATAATTATATCTTCAAAAACTTCTCAAAATTTATATTTGCAGCAGGAAAATGAAGACCAGGGGGCTCCAATTTCAGAAAACTAAGGACAATATTTAATGTGAGGTATATGCAACAAATACACAGCCATAGAGGTTATCTGCACAAATATTTTTCAATGATACCAAAACATCATTTATGCATGGTTAAGTTTCTGGAAAGCACAACATGAGTTTCCTGAGTACTCAATGGGAAGTGAGCATGTCTATGTATATGGTTATCAACTTTTGAGCAAAGAAAAATAAACTAATGTCATCCCCCTCACCCCAAAGGTATATACACAGACATAGTATGCATATTATACATGGGTTTTTGGAGTAAGGATACATGATTACAAATGATTATTTGAAATTCGGTTCTTCAGTAAAACTTTTTTTATTTTCAATGGTAAGTAAAGAAATTCATAGATTGGAAAAGGTTTATCAGAGAGTTAGTTCTGAAACGTACTTCTCAATAAAAAAAATATATTAAGCATTCAAATACAAGGGAGGATGGGGATAAGCCTGAATAACAAATAACCTTGTAATATAGAAAGTTTAAACTTGCAGTCTAAGAGTGTTTTACCATGATTCTGCATGACCAGGAACATCTACTTCTGCCATTACATTTATACCTGTGGTAAATGATGATATTGTCAAAACAAAAAGTTGCAAATTGCAACCTGAAACTCGAAGGATAGCAAAACTTGTACAGATCTTCAGAAAAGCACAACCTTATTACCATTGAGAAAAAAACAGAAAGCTTTTTCTACAAGCCACAACATGTAACATTCTTTCAATACTGATTTTGTTAAAAGGGCATGAACATTGTGAGGCTTAGAATTTCAGTGCCCTATTAGGTCCTATAACAAATCTTTTGACAATTGGTTATAAAAAACTTGGACCAAATTCCGAAGTTATAACGTACCTCTTGCTTTGGCAAAGCTTCACGTAATAACATATCAAGAGGACATGAAACAGGAAATACACGATTAGCATATTTGTTTGATCAGTAGTACACTATTAGTATATTGCATATGGAAGAAGGGGGGGGGGGAGAACCATTGAAGTGCAAAACTAACACCAAAACTCTATAAGCATGGACTAAACCTAATTTTCAGGGCAAAAGATGCCTCAATTTGTCTTCTGGTTATACTACATATTTATGTCAGTTAAAAGTATTCCTTTAGTAGCAGGGACATTAATTTAACATATAAAAACTGCAACCGTTATGGAAACTGCACAAGTTATTGGATTTGATGAGTTTAACACTAAAATCGTTTTAGCTTTTTAAAATAATGATAATAAAAAAAATAAAAAAAAATAAAAAATAAGAACTGGATTTACTTACAAACGAAAATGTAGTCATCTTATAAATAATATAAGGTGACTATATTCGAAAAAAAGAGTTTAACCTGAAAAGCTTTTCAACCTCATAAGTAATGTAAGGCTTGAGTAATAAACAGAGATCTTACTTCACTATTTCATAAGCATCCTCAACAGTGTAGCGCTCCCACTTTGAATATGCCCCTTTCCACAAATTTGGATATGTAGGTACTTCAAGAGGAAATGACTCCTCATCTATGATGTGCCAATGAAGGACATTCTACTGAAAGCAATGCTTAACATTACATTGCATGCGGATTCATAAGTGAAATGGAGGATTTGAATAATCACACGGGCACTTTCACAGTTTTAACTGAAAATAATAACCCAGAAAACACAGAAAAAGTAACATATCTTACCAGTTTAGCGTATGACATGGATTCGATAACCTGCTTAATTACATCAATTGGTAAATAATGCCTTGAAGTATCTGCAAAATATGACACAGCTGTCAATAACATTTCAATCCAAAGTTATAACAAAATTATCAAATTTAATTTTCCAATCAATGGAAGAATTATTGCCTACCAAGCATAAGCCCACGATACACAAACTTTGGTTTGTCTAAGATGTACCACGGCGCCTTGTATACTTGAACAGTTTTAGTTCCATAATCAAAAGCACACAATTGACTGAATGTCTGCAAAATAGAATCAAAAGAAAAGAAAATGATACGAGGAAACAAACTCAAATTTATCAGCTTAGCCATTTAGGAACTCTCTAGTGTGTCAAACACTTGTACACTAATCAATAATTCCATGATGTAAGAATAAAGATACGTCTATTAGACTGACATATCTTATGTGTAAGACTCAGATGCAGAACAGTAGTCAATTACTATCACAAGCAGATTTAAAGTTATACATGACTCATCAAAGAACAGTCCCCATGTTGAAATAATTATGTTGGTGCTAACTTCTATGGCAAATGGATACTTAGAAACCAGCTGCAGATCTCCACCACATCCTCTTGATTCTTGACTTCTACATCTAAGTTAGGGTTAACTCAAAGCAAAAATTTTAAAAAGACAATACTTCAATAAGAAAAATGCTTTCTTTCGGTTCATGGTAAGCTCAACTATGAATATAAATCAAGTGCAAAGACAGAATTCTTCAAAAAATAAAACCAAATTTCCAACCTCTTTAATATTCCAGATAACAAGAAGGGCAAGTTTGCATCCATATAACAGAACAAACTGAAAGAAAGTTTACATATCAAGGTGAAAGATGGATGATGTCCTCAGCTACCAGAATTTTCTTGTTGTACATGTCTTAAAGAGGAAGCACATGTATCATGGACCATGGTGTCAGGGAACACAAATAGGTTCACCCTCCCCCAGGCCTATGCTGGACTCCCTTTTTACATATATATTACTTGTTCATGTACTTGACCTACTAGTGCACGTCAACATGTGCACACAAATTCACATGCAACAAAGCTGGCTTACTCAAATGTTGATTTATGGTTATCCCACATATGCACTTATTTAGACAAAAAAGAAAGATCAACATAGCACAGATATACATGTATATTTAGATTGCCATAAATGCATCATAACTCATACAAACCTCCAATCCACGCAATGCACCATAAACAGAATTTGCCTGCAGTAAACAAGTACAACAACATTAGCAAAAGTATTTAAACAATAATTAAATATCAAACAGATAGTTCATATGAGGTATACTGCATCCTGCAACAGAACATCCAAGAAACTGTTGCACGGAAACACTAAAGCATTATAAACTGAGCTTGAAATAATTGGTTCAAATATCCACGTAATATAAGACAAATTTAAGAATATTAACTGTTAGAATTTAAGAACGACTAATAGCACACTCACACATATATTATATGAAGAATAAAAAAATAAAAACACACGATATACCCAAGTTCACCAATTTGGCTAGGCCTGCTTGTTTTATGTATTCATAAGATGTCTCACACCCTCTACAATGATCCACACACCAAACAATGTTTTATAGTAACTAGAAAACCCTAACCACTATATCATGGGCTTAAACCCATGAGGCTCAATACAACCCAAGAACGGACTACTAATAAATCCCCAAGCCCAACACTAACTAAATGGCAGAAGTATGAGAGCCCCGACCACCCTGTCGTAATGGCCATTAGTCGAGCCCGGCACAAGTATGAATCAATCCCAACATTAACTAATTGGTAAAGCATACAGAGAATATCATGACAAAATAAATGGTTGTACATGATCAGATAACTACAAGGTCAAACCAGTTACTGCATATCATAAAAATCAGAAGCAATACTATTAGAAATATTCATTTTCTTAAACAGCGAATTTGCATTCAGTTAAATGTACTATATTTTTAAAATAAAAAAAGATAAATTAGTCTGAATCTACCTCAATTGTGACCTGGCCAACAATGGAAAGTCCATTACTTTTCCCCACTAACAAAGAATAGGTCTCATCTACACCAAGTCGAAGCTGAAAATATATAAAAACAATCAAATAAATCACTCAAATACCCTCAAATTAACCATCAAAATCATCAAACCGAAAAGAAAAAGAAAAAAAAAATTCGCACCTCCTGATCATCAGAATGAACAATAATAGTAAGCTTGCTAATATCATACAGAATTCTACTTCTTCCCCCAAATACAGATAAGTTAGAGGAGGTATGCTTAAATACAATTCCTCTGTATCTCTCGAACGCCTCTTTAACAATGACAGAGTCACCGCCGTTGCCGCCGACGGCGAGCGAGAGATCGGGATCGATCAAGAGGGTTTCGTTGCCGAAAGTGAATTCTGACGGCAACGGCCATAGATACACCGGAGACTCGTCACTGTGGAGTTGAGATGTTGAGTTGAAACGTAAGGTTCGAGAACTAACAAAGACAAGAAAAGAGAGGAGGAAGGAGATGAGAATGAGGATCGAATTGGGGTTTGAATTTGAGAAACTGATCGACATTTTTGTTTCAGTAGAAGTGTTGAGGATGCTGGATAGAGAAAGAGTTGATAGAGTGGACTTTTAAGGTTGCAGGGGTGAGTGATTGATTTAGTGAGGAGGACACGTCAGAGCTTTACTACCGTACAAGTTATGGTTTGATATTTTGTCTTTTTCTTTTAAAACTGAAAACCTCATCTTTTTTTTTATAAAATTTATAAATATTAAAAATATATTTTATTTTATGTGCATCTTTCATAAAAAGTTTTTTTTTGTATAATTTATAAATATTAAAAATATATTTCATTTTATGTGTACCAAAAAAAGAGTGATAATATATGCATACCCTAATTACTTGTTGCACACCTAAATATAAGTAATTAATCCTTCTTTTTTATCATGTTTTAATTTTACCTTATTACACATAATAACTATAAAATAAAAATAATTTAAAAAAATACATCTATAAAAAAAATAAAACAAACGTAAACTCATAATTTTTTTTAAAAAAAATATAAGATATTAATGCATGGCTTAGAACTAATTAGTCTAAAAAAAAGTCATCCTATTTTTTTGTATATAATAATATAAAATAAACTATTATTCATCTAACACTCATTATTTAGTTCGGTTATTTAATATTAAATAATTAGTTTATATAGTATTGTTATTGTAAAATAGGATGATTTTTTTTTCTTGGGTCTAATTTTTTTAGGACTGAATTTATATTTCTAGGGAAGTAATTATGAGATTTTATTTGTCTTTTTTTAAAGCGATGTATAGTGCTTCATTCCATTTTATATAATTGTTGTATTTGTTTAAATTGTATTTTGTTTTATAATTATTTAGTGTAATAGGACAAAGGGTAAAAGTGAAATATGATAAATAAATAAGTTGAGATCTCATTTATTAAGGACAAATTAGTCACTTAGTTAAATTTGAGTGTGCAACTAGTAAACTTGGATGTGCGTATATCACCACCAATTTTTAAAACTTATAAATTATTAATTTAATAGTATTATAAAATAATAAAATTATGTTAAAAAATTAAAATACATTGTATTATTTTATATTATTATTATTAAAAAATATTTTTTTATAAAATAAAGAAAATTACAAGGAAGAATAATAAAGTTTATAAAATTTATTGACCAAAGACAAATCTTTGCAAATGTTTACTATGGACTAAAAGGAAGGAAATATCACAATTATAATTTCTTAAATTAGCAATAGTGCAGATGATAGATAATTAAAAGGGGATAAGATATTTATGATAAAGTATTAAACTAAAAATAATTTTGTCAATTCTCATTATTTTAATAATATTTTTGTTATTTCATCATTTTGTACTCGAGCAAAATTTAGGCCATTATAGAGTAAATTGACATAACTAATTGACGGTAACAACTACAGGTAAACTTTATCCTAATTAAAGTCACTTTATTCTAATTAATTAAAATTAAAATTATTACTAAGAAGGTATTCAGGATCGTCTATGATCGGTTAAACTTGCTTATAATCAGTTTGAAAAGATAAATCGTGTTTGGTAACTTAATTTTAAAACTACTTCTAATCATTTTTTATAGAAATAATTAAAAACTTCAAAACTTCTTATTATTTGTCAAATCTAGTAATAAGGTTTGACCCAAATATATCATTAATTTATCCTAATTTATTTTAATAATTTCGCGTATTACATATCTTTACTTATTAATATCTTTCTTTTTTAGTAATTTCACTTGAAATAAGTAATAATCACTTTTTATATACTAAACATTTTTAACTTGTACTATTTAAGCATTTTTTTTGTATGATGCAAACTATTTTTTTTAAAAAATAATTATAATCAAAAACAATAATCAAAATTAATAATAATATTTTTAAAGCGATCTCAAATATACTCTTTTGTTTTTGAGTAAATCTATACACATCTCAACTCTACATATTCCTTTCCGATGCGCAACTTTATGTGTCGTTTTACAACACTTTTTTTTTAATTCCTTGAAAAAACAAAACAAATCAGCAGCAAGACTAAAGAGCAAAACCTCCCTGCTCTAAAACCCTTTGACGCCATTGACTCCAACAACTTGAGAGAGAAGAGGGGTTTTAGCGGTCGTCAGCCAATCGAAAATTGTAGAGCATATCATGTGGCGGCACTAGAAGCTCATTTATGTTATGTCGGAATCGCTAGAAAGTACGCCACTTTCCGCCTCATGAAACAAATGGTTATCTTTCTTTATCTTTATTATCAATCACTAGTTTGACTCAAAAATTTCAATTGAAATATAATTTATTAGCCGTACTACCCGTGCCTCCGGCACTACGCACGAAGGGGAAGGGGAAGGAGAGATTACCGGCGCTAGAGAATGGAGGAGGCAAAGAGCGAGCTCGGGAGGAGGAAGAACGGAGGAGAATCGGAGGGTGAGAGCAATTTTTTTTTCTTTGAAGTTAAAGAGGATATAATGGACGGTGAGATTTATCCCAAACTTTTGACGGTTCTGATGGTTTATTAGGGTGAGCGAGAAATTCAAAATCAGTTGTGTTTTATTAGATAGATTTACCGGGGTGGGAAGAAGGCGAAGGTCTTGGGAAAGACAAGCAAGGTACCAAAGGTCATGTCAAGGTGAAGAACAAACAGAATAGTACTTCTGGTAATTTCTAATAATTTCTTTTTCGTTTGTTTTTTAATTACTAAAAATTTGAAATAATCTATGCTCGGATCAATTGATAATAATATAGAAATGGAAATAAAAGTACACAACCTCTAGTGTTTGGGATGAATTATTCATTTTGCAACAATATTAAGCAGTGTTGAAGGTTAGTCACCATTTTTGATGATGCTTAGTCACCATTTTTGATCATTATTTTGTGGATAATTTGACAGCAAGCAACAGATATCAAGAATGATGAAGGTACACTTAATGGTAGTGAGTAACATTGTTTACTTTATGTAATTACTACGGTTTTGTGCTTCATTTTCATTTACTTTAACAGCTGTTAATGTAATTACTATACTTTTGTGCCATCATTTTCATTTACTTTAACAGCTGTTGAATAACTTTATGCATTTGTTGTTCATGCCACTGTATTAGGTTACTACTTTCCAAAAGCTTGCTAGTGTTGCAGATCCGTTTAGTGACTATGGAGGTTACATTGTTATGTGTTCATGCTAGTCTTTGTCTGCAGAATAAGACCACAACTGGAAAACAGGGGCTGGGCTCCGGCCGAGGAAAATAGCTGGTTGCTACTTTCAGGGGAAGAAGACATCTTTCAGGGAAACCCAGTACTTGAAGCATTCGGCAATGCAAATACTGTCAGGAACAGGGGAGGTTACTCCTTAGTCCTTACAAAGTCATACGGTGCACTGAAGCTACACAGAAATCTATATATACATTGTATCATCGTTTTTTTTTAATTACCTCAGATATGCCCATTGTAAACATGTAAATCGTGATTAGTGTTTATGAAACGAATTCCAATTATTGTGTTCATCAAAAGTCTCTATAGCCAACATTGGAAGTGCCTTCACCTATAGACCCAAAATTCCACACCGCCCCAAGATATGGAAGTTCATCTCCCCATATGGATTCTTACAAGTTACAAGAAGAATTATCAATATTAAGTGAGTTCATACATCTAAAGTAAAAATAATAACCATGAAAAAAGAATCATTACTCACATTTAAGTTAATATTTTCATAGGTGTCTCATAGATTATTTCAAATTTTTAGTAATTAAAAAACAAACGAAAAAAAATTATTAGAAATTACCAGAAGTATCATGTTTGTTCTTCACCTTGACATGACCTTTGGTACCTTGCTTGTCTTTCCCAAGACCTTCGCCTTCTTCCCACCCCTGTAAATAAATTATATTTCAATTGAAATCTTTGAGCTGAAATGACTCCGATCAAATTAGTGATTGACAATAAAAATAAAAAAAGATAACCATTTGTTTCATGAGGCGAAAAGCGACGGACTTTCTAGCGATTCCGACGTAACATAGAGGAGCTTCCGTTGCCGCCACATGATATGCTCTACAATTCTCGATTGGCTGACGACCGCTAAAACCCCTCTTCTCTCTCAAGTTGTTGGAGTCGATGGCGTCAAAGGGTTTTAGAGCAGGGAGGTTTTGCTCTTTAGTCTTCCTGCTGATTTGTTTTGTTTTAGCAAGGAATTAAAAAAAAAAGTACTGTAAAACGACACATTAAGTTGCGCATCGGGAAGGAGTATGTAGAATTGAGGTGTGTATAGATTTATTCTTTTTTTTCCCGCATGATCGAGGTGATTGTAGTTTTAGTGGTGGAGGGCTCGAATCCGATCCTAATCACAAATAATGTTGCGAGGCGTAACTATAGATGAGTATTTTAATTGGTCTAGACATTATATCAAACAATTAATCACAAAATTAGATGTCAAGTTGCCACGGTCTAATGATTGTTTGATAAAATTGAATGTAAAATTCTGAATATATAAGAAAATTTGAATCAATTGAATAAAGTAGAAGATTCGAATACGTAATGAAATGATGTGTTTAATTGATAATTGTTTGAATACGTGTATTATCTTATTATAACCTTTTGGGTTGTTGTGAATAATTTTATTATGTAATTATAAATAAATAATGTTATCTATGAAAAATTAAATATAATTTTTTGAACAATCTTTGATGGTGTATACTATTAGTATAATATAATTTTAAGAATAAAACACTAAAAAATATTAATAACATTCTATAGTACATAAAAAAAAAAAAAAAAACAAATACTACAACAGCATCATTAAATTGGTTATTGACCAATTTGTTAAAAAAAGAATCAAAAATAATTTGTACGTAACAAAATGTATTTACAGTAATAAAAAATATGGATATTAAATGTAAATTTTAATTATTTGTGAGAGTATGTAAGTAAAAATATCATTCAACATTACTTTTTACTCATTTATTCACATATTTTCAGATGAATCGTTCAGATAATTCAGAGTTTAAAAATTGTTAACAAATAGTCTGAGTGACTTATTCAGATTTATTCAAACCCATTAAGAAGTAAACAAACAGCTCCCTAATTTTACTAGCTAAGGCATGAATTTAATTCCCCCTACAAATGCAAGTTTATTCTTACATTATGTAGTATTTCTTTCTCCACATGTGGATTTAAAATTCAGAGTCGTATTATATATAATAACAAATTTACGTGGATAATATATAGTGATCTGTATGTATATATGAGATAGATAAAAATTAATAATAATTATACCTTAATTTATTCCATCTTTTGCTTAGAGTTCACATCAGTCGCAATTTAATTTCGTTATAAATTTGTCAACATATAAATCATGTTTCAAAATTCTACTATGTGGAAAAGGCTAATTTCTTAGCTTGTAATGTTAGGAAATCTAGGTGTAATACTTATATTTCTTAATGCATGTTTCCTTTCCACAAAAATAATAATAATAATAATAATAATAATAATAATAATAATAATAATAATAATAATAATAATAATAAAAGCATGTTCCACGTACGTAACTACGCAAATCACTTTTTTTATTGTATCATTTAAAATCCCAATTTGAATGGATTATTATACAAACCCATTACGTCCGATGGTATTATCGGCTAGGGGAGTCCTTGAATGTAATGGTGGTTTATATTATCTGGAGAAATGTACAGTTTTAGAGTGACTTGATATAAAACTAAATAAGTATAAACACTTTTGGAGTTCTTAGATGATAATTAACCGTTCTAGTTACATAAAATTAATTTTAGATGATAATTAAAATTACACATGCTCACGTGTGTCCCAAAGACTAGTTAAAAATAACTTTTAGGATAAAATGTTACACAATTTCACCAAAATTAATCATTATCCATCCCTATTCATAAATAATATAGATGTATACTAGCATTTACATACGACGTAGCATGAGATTTTGTTGTATAATTAAAATATAGCTGGTGTCTTTTTATTGTATTTTTTACTAATATTTTATTAGATAGAGTACTAATAATTATTTTAAAATTTATAATTAGAACCGTAGGATTGGTGATTATACTATATTTATACTTAGTAGTAAAGTAATATTAGTAAAAAAATATTTTGATAAGGAAATTGATTTCTTTCAAAACTATATTAACAGCATTTTATATATAATCATAATAATAAAATGTAAATAGGTTTAAAATTTTCTTATATTTGGTTGATTTGATGATTTTCCTTTCTTTGACTTGTTTTTTAAAATCAATATCATATTGTCCCTATCACACTTTCAATGCGTATAGAACTTCATACTGTTACATGCTAATTGAATGTTAGGCGAATCACATACATTCTGTTTGTCTAAGCTATAAAAGACCTCTACTATTCCGATATTTTTTGTTGTTACATGTTGTGGACATTCATTTCGGAGCTAGAGCTAATTAAGATATTGGAGTAAACTAACCACATGTTTATTATTTTATTTTTGATAAAATAATAAACATGTTTTAGTGTTTATAGCTATTAAGAATAACAAGAGGAGAAATTTATGGGCGTTTCAACAAAACTCAAACTAGTTGCATGATTATCCATGGTGTAGATTTGATCATTAAGTGTTCGCGTATGATCAGTGTTAGCATTAGTATGATGTTCTTGAAGTGTTAAGGGTGTATATTCATGTATTGATTCACTGAGATTCTTTGTGTTTGATTGCCTCTAATAGGAATTAGTAATTCTTTTGGTTTGATAATTACCTCTAAGAATTATCGAATTGTGTAATTTGTAGAACATGAACTTGATCTGGGATTCTGAGATTCATTTCATGCAATACATTTTCTTGTAATTCAAATAAAACCTTCATGTATTTAAAATTTATGTTATTAAATAATGAAAACATGGACATTAAGATTCATATACAAATATAGTATAGTGATTTATGTAATATGTTATGGAAAATGATATACATATGGACAAATTTATGGTCAAGTTAGATTGCGACCAATGTGAAAGTTTATGTGATAAGATAGGATAAATTACCTATCACATATATGCACATAGGATAAATTACCTATCACATGTATGCACATAGGTCGCAATTATAATTCGACTAAAAATATTCACAACGTATACCAAGACTCATATGTGACTAAGGTTTCATATTTTATTTAGTTTTATGTTAGTCTTAAATTAGATTCACACAACCTAATTTTGTAATTGAAAATAAGAAGAGACCAAAAGTGTAACTACTTTGCTCTCCCTTAACAATATAGCTTTCTTTTACTAGGTGGATTTAAAATCTATAATCTTACTATATATATATATATATGACAACAAATTTATGTTGACAATAAATGTCAACAAGTAATCACTAGTAAAATATAATTAATGGCGTACGTGGTGCATCAGAAATTAGTAAAATCACCCACAAATTAAAATAATAAAAATAGCAAATATCAAGTAACATTATGGCAGAAACTTGACTCAAAACATTCAGTTACATGGAAGCGTATTTTCCCAAAACTCAAAACAAAACATTCAGTTACATGGCAGGGGAGAAGAATGAAACTGAATGATTCGTACGTTAATTACAAGCAACCAATACAAATACGAGGTAACATATGAATAATTAATGATAATGACAGTTTTCAGTATTCACCAGCTACCATAGGAGGAGGGTAAGCAGATTGCTCAACGTATTGTATTTTTAAGCATATCAAGACTTTGACAAATGTTGCACATTTGCTTGGGTCAGATCTCTTCAGGTTGGACCTAACGCAACTTAAAAGAGGTATATTGGAAAATACATCAAATAATAAGCTGAAAATGAATGGGCCAGCAGCAATAGAAGCACAGAGAAAATATTGAGGATATATAGTACGCAGGGACGGATCCAGGAATTTTTTCCTGTCGGGGCAAAGCTTTAACGAGACTAGTATTATTAGGTGCTGTCTGCAGCTCTCCCATTCCCAGCTCCTAACTTGGAAATTTTATAACTTTTGATCCACCATTTCGTTTGTACCAAATTTTCAATATGATTTAGATATTATAGCAACCTATTTAAGAAAAATATTAGGCCTTTTCTTTGGGTTCTTCAAGCTGCCCAAAATAGTGTGCAAAAATAGCTTGACATACTAAATTTCAACCTTTTGTTTTAGCTTGAAATTGCTTTTCATTTCCATTTGACATGTCAAAATTCTTTGTTTAGCATCATATATGATATATATGTCCAACCCAAGCTTTAGTTTTGTCTAATATTTGGTTTTTAATCAAAACAGTTCATAGAAGACTTTTATCAAGCACTTGATGTGCACTATTTTGAGACTCTCAAGCCATAGCCATTTGGTTGTGTTAACCTCTCATTAGTCATTTCAGTCTCCTTATAACACCACGCAACCAACCTATCTCCTCTACTTTATTTCCAGCCATAACAGTCCATACCACAACAGATTTCAATCACAAAGCATATATATAAACCTTATTAGTTCATACCTTCGGCCCATAACAAGAAATCACATAGTTTTAACCTAATTATATAATTTCCAACATAATTCACAACAAATTCGCATAGCATATTAATTCTCTTGCTATTCACACATAACACAGTAATTATATCAATTACCCAAGTACCCAACCAATTACATGCTAATTTGATCAATTACCAATTATAACATGAAACCCATCTTTAGCCCAAATTTTCACTCAAAAATGAACATATCCGAAAAACAAATTGAAACACTTTCAGTTACCTGAGATTGATACTCACTGCAATACTATGGTAATCTTCCCTTATCTCTAGCTCTCAATACCCGCACTACATCAACGTCATTTTGGTCAAGGGTTTTAAAAAAATTTGAAACCCTCGGCCCTCTTCTTCTCCCCTTCTTCCTCCCCGCAGCTGCCCTGCCCCTCTGCATTTTTCGGCTGCTGCCGGGGCATAACTGGGGCTCTCTTTGGGATTTTTCCGGCAGCTGCCTGGGCAGTTGCCCATGTATGCTAAAGGCTGGATCCGTCCCTGATAGTACGTACACCATTTGTTCCAAATTATAAGATCATTCTGATTGACTTTTAAAAGTTAATTTGAGACATTTTCAAACTTAAAATTGAGATGATTTATTAACAATTATGAAATTATAAATCTTAAAATCAGTAGCATATTTAGATAGTTTACAATAATTATCATTTTATTGACTAAAATTAATGAAAATTATATCAATTTTGAATTTAAAATATCTTAAATTAACTTTAAAAAGTCAATAATAAACTTGTATTTTGAAACGGAGGGAGTATCATATTAGAACCACTGAAAAAGTTCCCAGTTCATTAAGCAACGTCCTTAAAACCCCAACCTTAATATAAAAAGGCCTTGTATTTGCGATGAGCCAGAGCCTCACTCAATACCACCAAACAAAATTAAGCACAAATTAAACAACAAAGTTTCTTGACAATTTTGTAATTTGGACAAATTGCCATCCCTTGACCCCAACTTCCCATCTTTGGTCACAAAGCATTTCAACATTGCATAATTTGCATCAAGTAATGTTCCCAAGACATACAAATCACTCAAAAAATTTCTGTGTTTCTTATCTAACCTTCCACAAACCATGCTACTTATAGGAACCTTGTGGACTGGGTACGACCTTTTCCACTTGTTGCTTCGTTATTCCATCACAAGGAGAGCTACTCTACGGCCCAAAGCAAGATCGTTTGAAAATTGAAAGACCTCATATATGTAACACGAGCAAGGGACTAAAGGGTTGATACAATCTCTATGACTTCCTGCATGAAAAGTAATCTCATAATAATTGACCAGAACACGTACTAAAGATGCTCATGTCTCGCTGTTTCACTGCCTATCATTATCAATTTCAAGCTCAATGAATTTAAGAAATGGTATTTTCCACCTTCCTAGTCATAAAATGCAAAGTACTCCTGTTTTATTTTATTTATTTTTTTTCCAATCCTGGTTTTATTATTTTTTAAAATGTCGTTAAGTACATATATTACATTTGAGGGGAGGGGCCGGCCGGGATGGTGAGGCTTGAACCCAAGCCAATGCTAGGGAGGGCTGGTAACTTCACCATTGCCTCAAACCTTAGCCTGAAGGAGCAAGCCTCTTAATCAGGCCAAAGTCATTAATTGAACTAGAAGCTGGGTACACGACACATGATTCACCTTCCATGGTCAAGGTATGTTTTTTAAATTTTAATTAAAACTTGAGGTGAAACGAAAATAAATATGTTGTTGACTTCTAAAAATATTGTGTTGCTAACGTATAAATTTATTGGTATCAGTGGCGAAGTCAGGATTTGCATTCAGTGAGGTTAAAATATTGTGGTCCTATAAATAATTTGGTGGGGGTTCGGGAGCTGCCCCCGAACCAATTTTTTAAGATAATTTTGTGTTTTTCGACCGATTGCATATGTAAAACATATATTTGGTTAAAATATTGTTAATATAACAAGTAATATATAACATTATACTTATTGACCACTAATACTCCTTTCTAATCACAAATTTGTTAATAAATATTTAAATTCCTTATGTTATGAAAATAATCTAAATTAGATTATTATTTATTTTAAAAATATTAGAGAAAGATGCATACATAAAGAGTAGAAGTAATATGGAATTGAGAAAGTTATAAAATTTTTAATTTAACCCTGCATATTAAAAAATTTCTAAAATTTTAGTGGGGTCAATTTATTTATTACACTTAAATTTCTTCTAAATTTATCATATATCCTAAAATATATTTTTTTCAATGGAGTCAATTGACCCCACGCCTTACTACGTGTGGCTTCATCCCTGATTGGTACAATCCCAATCGTGAAAAGGTTTGTTGAAGGGGTAGTGGCATTGGAAAGCATTATTGCGGATAGCACATATATACAAGTTGTTCGCGCTTGCAAGAAACTTAGGAAGCATCGGAGATGGACTGTAGATTCCTCTCAAAATGTTTAATTGTTAATAGAGACATGATTAATGATATGCAAATCTTCTATTGCCTCCATTGCTACTGTAAACAAGGTGAGTTTCGTGAGGTCTTTAGATGATTTTCAACTTACTTTAGTTTTCTAAACAAATGAAGTGTAACTCTTATAAAGATGAGGTTCATAGTTTTGATCAGGCTTCTGAAATTTCCGGAGTGGTTTAAGGAATGGTGAATGCCATTCATTACAATATAGAAACAGATAATAGAGGGATAGATAGAAGAAATTTCGGAAGGAAGGAGATAGATCAAACTAATAGAATCAAGGGGAGATAGCAGAGGGAGATAGAAGGATTAGGTGTGAGAGCAACACTGCATGCTTATCAGATTTTCATATCCTTTCTTACTTATCCTTCGCCCATTACTAACTAACTCATTTAGAAAATAGTGACTACTAGAATATTCTATATTTACTAACTACCATTTGTACCTCTTCTTAAAATTTTCCCACGATAAAAATAAAGATAACATTTTGTTTTCGGGAGGGGAAGAAATAGCGCACCTCCAGATGAAGAGAATTCTCTACGCAAAATCCCAGTGAGAATCTCTCCCCTATACCATGCATGATTCCAAGTTGAGAAACTAGCACAGCAATGAAATGTCCTATAACCTCATTGAAAATAAGCTAGATGGAGCACCTGTATAAAGATTTCAGAGGTGTTACTAATAGAAAGGAAGCACTGATACTTGGCTCTTTTTTTTTTTTTTTTTTTTTTTTTTTTTTTTTTTAAAACAATATTATAAATATGTTTGGAATAAATACAAAAAAAAAAAGAAAAAGCAAGCTAACTGCAAAATGTCCAATATTCCGATCAAAAAGCCGGTCCATGTAGACTTATTGTTTTTAATATTGTCCATCAATCCATCATCTCAAAATTAATGAACATAACAGTTACAAGTCCTATATTTAGGAATTAGGAATGCTAAATTAGCATGATAAACAAGTATACACATCTATCACATGCTTTAGTGGAAAGTGGAGTGGAATATGGGAAGTGGGATTGGTCCTTTAGGATTTTTAATGTGGGAAGTGGAGTGGAATGTGGGAAGTGGGATTGATCATTTAAGATTTTTAAGTCTAAAACATAAAATTTCATTTAATACCCTTCTAAAGTTTTTTTTATAGGAGCCCCTCAAAGTTTAGGGGGGTCAGGTGACCCCCTGTCCCAAGTAGATCCGCCCCTGGGCCCAAGTATGACTATATTCAAATACACTTAACGCATTCTCAAGAAGAAGGATATATTCATTTTGCATAGACAAACTCTCTTTACTCTCTCCTCTTCCCTTTACTCTAACTCATAGCAGCTTTTTCTGGTAGTCCGGTGGAGATTTCTAACCTCACTCATATAACCTAATTTTAAACATCACCAACAATATGAAGCAAAAAGAAAAGTTTGTTCTATCCACAAAATTAATGGTTCTCCATCCCTATATATTCATAAATAATATAGATCATTTACATACGCGTAGCATGAGATTTTGTTGTACAATTAAAATATAGTTGGTGTCTTTTTATAGTATTTTTTACAGGTATTTTATTAGATAGAGTACTCATAATTATTTTAAAATTTATAATAGAACCGTTGGATTGGTGATTATACTATATTTATACTTAGTAGTAGAGTAATATTAGTAAAAAATATTTTGATAAGGAAATTGATTTCTTTCAAAACTATATTAACAGCATTTTATATATAATCATAATAATAAATGTAAATAGGTTTAAAATTTTCTTATATTTGGTTGATTTGATGATTTTCCTTTCTTTGACTTGTTCTTTTAAATCAATATCATATTGTCCCTATCACACTTTCAATGCGTATAAAACTTCATACTGTTACATGCTAATTGAATGTTAGCCGGATCGCATATATTCGGTTTGTCTAAGCTATAAAAGACATCTACTGTTCCTATACTTTTTGTTGTTACATGTTGCAGTCATTCATTTTCGAACTAATTAAGATACTGGAGTAAACTAACTGCATGTTTATTATTTTATTTTTGACAAAATTTTAATTTATTTATTTAATTTTGTTAATTTGTAATTACTATTCTTCAACCACCTCTTTGGTGACAAATTCTTGCAAGAATACATATTACAAGGTGGGGAAGGTAAGTTAATGAAAACTTAATTATAGGACGTGCTGGTGGTTTTGGTTTGATTACCTTTGTCATTGGTTTTGGTTTGATTACCTTTGTCATTGGTTTTGATTTGATTACCTCTAATACAAATTATGGAATTGTGTAATTTGTAAAACATTATTTTGAACTGAGATTCACTGAGATTCTTTGTGTTTGATTGCCTCTAATAGAAAGTAGAAATTCTTTTGGTTTGATTACGAATTATCGAATTGTGTAATTTGTAAAATATGAACATTAACTTGAACTGAGATTCTGAGATTCATTTCATACTGATTCACCTGTCATATAACATACTAGTCTAACCAGTACAAACAATGCGTGTGCAATACATTATTTTCTTGTAATTCAAATAAAACCTTCATATATTCAAAATTTATGTCATTAAATAATGAAACATGGAAATTAAGATTCATATACAAATATAGTGATTTATGTAATGTTTACACTATGTAATATGTTATGAAAAATGATATACATGTCGATAAATTTATGACGAGTTAGATTGCGATCAACGTGAAAGTCAATAAGATAGGATAAAAATAAGTTAAAATTTATGACGAGTTGGATTGCGATCAACGCGAAAGTCAATAAGATAGGATAAAAATAAGTTAAGGTGGAACTCATTCTTAATTCCTATTTATCTCATGTATATACATTGGTCGTAATTATAATTCGACAAAAAATATTGGCAACTTATATCAGGACTCATATGTTATTAAGTTTTCATGATTATCTTCTAAACAATTTCAAGTAAATAATAAAACCAAAAGTAGTGATCAACTCAAAAGGCTAAAAGAAAATCCTCTTAACGTGTTTTGGTATATATTATGCGTTGGGCAGTTTTAAAACCGTCTCTTGCAACTACCAATTTACTACTATTATATTCATATTTTATTTAATTTTATGTTAATCTTAAATTAGAGTCACACAACCTAATTAATTTTGTAATCGAAAATAAGAAGAGATCAAAAGTTTAACTACTTTACTCTCCCTTAATAATATAACTTTCTTTCGCTAGGTGTAGATTTAAAATTTATAATCTTACTATGTATGAAAACAAATTTATATTGACAATAAATGTCAACCAGTAATCACTAATAAAATGTCACTTGAAATTTGAAACCTCATTTTGATAACAAGGAAGAAAGATTACGAAAAACTAGTCACAAGTAAAATGTCATTTGAAACCTGAAATTAACATGAAGATGGATATGAAAATTAGTATTTGTTTCTAAATATAAGAAATGGAGCTTATGATTGAAATAGGGCGCCCATAATTGACTGTAATTTACATGTATCTCCTGCATTAGTAGTAAGCATAAGTTACTTTAATTACAGCAATCCCAAGTGTAATTTCATTAACAAAAACTAGCTAGCTCAGGACCTGCAATTAATTAGCATGAATGATGTTAGATTTTTGTAACTGAAATATAATTAATGGCGTACGTGGTGCATCAGAAATTAGTAAAATCACCCACAAAATAATAAAAATAGCAAATATCAAGTAACATTATGGCAGAAAATTAACTCAAAACATTCAGTTACATGGAAGCGTATTTTCCCAAAACTCAAAACAAAACACTCAGGTTATGTTTGTTTGCAAGGATTACACTTGGGATAAGACTATTAATTCCAAGTTATTTTATTTGTTTTCAAATTTAGACTTGAAATATGAGGGATTATTTAATACCATATTGAACCAAGTATTATAATTCCGAGAGATTATAATCTCATAAATTATAATCCCGATATTATAATCTTTTACGAACAAACATGACGTCAGTTACATGGAAGGGAAGAAGAATGAAACTGAATGATTCATTAATTACTAGCAACCAATACAAATACGAGATAACATATAAAGAATTAATGATAATGACAGCTTTCAGTATTCACCAGCTACCATAGGAGGAGGGTGAGCAGATTGCTCAACATATTGGATTTTTAAGCATATCAAGGCTTTGACAAATGTTGCACATTTGCTTGGGTCAGATCTCTTCAGGTTGGACCTAACGCAACTTAGAAGAGGTATATTGGAAAATACATCAAATAATAAGCTGAAAATGAATGGGCCAGCTCCCAAAATCTATTTTGATACCAACATTCCAAATAAAAAAAAAAAACTAATAAAGCACTTAACTTAGGTTCTTAGCCTAATAGTTATCTCTATCCTTTGTATACTAATAGGCTGAGAGTTCAAACTTTTACGATAAGAGAGTACCGTGTGAGAGTTAAAGCACACATTTTATTATAATACATACCACACTTATATATACTTGACAAAAACATCATTACTCACTAGTCAGTACTTGTCCAGTTATTAGTATTATAGTATATATCTGTGGCCCAGGTATGACTATATACAAATAAACTTAACGCATTCTCAAAAATAAGGATATATTCATTTTACATAGACGAACTTAATTCTGCCGCCGTCTTAGTCCATATTTTCAGACTCTCTCCTCTTCCCTTTACTCTAGAATAAAGCTTAGAGAGAGAGACTAATGTTTTTATATTATATATTTTCTACAAACAGAGCTGTCCTTTATATATATACAAGTATGATAACCACCTAAGCTAGAAACAAGGAATTTACAAAATCAAATATTCTCAAGAGATAACTGTGATAATTAATTCAAAAACAATATCCTAACTAATTTCTGATTATTAGTTGGTGTTAATACTCCCCCGCAAGCCAAAGGATGACCTTGGAAATACTTTGAGCTTGGACCGGTTGTACGAAAAGTGGCTGGTTGGTAAGGGTTTGGTGAGAGCGTCGACAACATTGTCATTGGAGGAAACAAACTGAATGGAGACCTGTTTGTTCGCAACCATTTCACGGACAAAGTGACAGTCTATCTCAATGTGTTTTGTACGAGCATGAAACACAGGATTGGAAGCAAGATAGGAGGCTCCTAAATTATCACACCACAACACAGGCGTGTGCTGAAGAGGCAACCGTAACTCCTTGAGCAGCGAACAAAACCATTTTAAGTCAGCAGCAGCATCGGCAACGGCCTTATACTCAGATTCTGTAGAAGAGCGTGCAACAGTGCGTTGCTTACACGAAACCCAGGAAATTAAGTTGCAGCCTAGGTAGATTGCATTTCCGGTAGTGGATTTACGATCATCAATGTCACCTGCCCAATCCGCATCTGTGAAAGCATGAAGAGTGTGAGAGGCTCTGGCTGAGAAAAATAAACCATGAGACAAAGTTCCTTGCAAGTAGCGCAAAATCCGTTTTACAGCAGCCCAATGAATGGTTGTGGGCATGTGCATAAACAGACAGACTTTAGTTACGGCAAATGCGATGTCAGGCCGGGTGAGACATAGATATTGAAGGGAACCAACAATTTGCCGATAGAGAGTAGGATTGTCAAATAAGGTGCCTGAAGATGTGGATAATTTGTCTAATGAAGAAATCAGAGTAGATTGTGGCTTCCAGGTGGACATAGCGGCACGATACAAAATATTTTTGGTATATTTTTGCTGAGAAAGGAGAAGGCTAGCCGCAGTTCGTACAACCTCGACCCCTAAAAAATAGTGTAAGGGTCCTAAGTCTTTGAGAGAGAACTCAGCACCAAGATTAATAATCAGATTAGAAAGGGATTTTCTTGAATTACCTGTAATTAAAATATCGTTAACATATACAAGAACAAATAAGTAAATGTTAGAATCATTATAGATAAACAAGGAGGTGTCATTTCGGGACTGTATAAAATTATGAGCTAGGAGAAAAGTTGAGAGACGTGAAAACCAGGCCTTGGGTGCCTGTTTTAACCCATATAGTGACCGCTGCAATTTGCATACATAATTCGGATGTTTGGTATCAATAAATCCTTGTGGTTACTGTATATAGACGGGCTCTGTTAAAAAACCATTGAGGAAAGCATTATTAACATCAAGTTGTCGAATGGGCCAATTTTTGGTGATTGCCAAGGAGAGAATTAATCGAATGGTCGTCGGTTTAATAATCGGACTGAAGGTTTCAGAATAGTCTAATCCAGGTTGCTGGTGATATCCTTTGGCAACGAGGCGTGCCTTGTATCGGGCAAGAGAACCATTAGCATGAGTCTTGATGCGAAAGACCCACTTGTTTCCTACAATGTTCATATGAGGAGATTTGGGAACCAACGTCCATGTGAGATTTTTGTATAAAGCAGTTAGTTCATCTAGCATTGCTTGACGCCAAACAGGACTCTTGTTTGCTGCTTGGAATGATGTTGGCTCGGTGGTGAAAATGGAGATATTATTGGCTTGTGTATGATTGCGTAGAACCATGGGATGTAGTCGGTGTGAAGGTTATGATTGGACAGGCGGTAGAGTGGTAGAAGTAGGAGGAAGTGAGGGAGGATGGGTGGAGGAAGACGAGATAGGGAGTGGAGAATCATCACTTGGAGGGACCGACAGTGGAGTATTGGCTGAGGAAGATAATGGTGTTGAAGACGGTAGAGATGAGGTTTGACTCACATCAGATGTGTGCAGAGTTGGAATAACCAGACTGGGAAGAGGGGTCAGCCAAGAGAGGGATAATACGATCATAGATGTCACTTAAGCGTGCGGTCCAAACATGAGATACAACTGGATGCTGCTGTGTGTGCGAGGAAGAAGAAACATTACTCATGGAAAGGTCATGAAATGCAAACAGGGGATCAGCAGGCTGGCTGGATTGGGGTTGGGATTGGTTGGATTGTGAGTTAGACTGGCGAGATTGTATAGAAGTAGAATCTGATATAGGTGGGATGAGTACCCAAGGATTACTAGGAACCACTGGTGGCATGGTAGTAGGAGGAGACTGAGTTAACAAAGATGATGGAGTCAAATTATATGGGTGAGAAAATGGAAATTGACTCTCCTCAAATTTGACATACCGAACTTGATAAAGTTTTTGTGATTTTGGTTCAAAGCAGTAGTATCCTAAGTGAGTAGTACTGTAACCCAAAAAGATGCATGGAAGAGAACGGTATTCTAATTTGTTTAGATTATATGGCCATAGGAGAGGGAAATATAAGCACCCAAAAGTGTTTAAAAAATTATAGTTTGGGGGTTTGGAAAATAATTTGTGGAATGGAGAAAGATTATTATTAACTGGAGACGGCATTCGATTTATAAGATAAGTTGCACATTCAAATGCATAGTCCCAAAAAATCCCTGGAACTGAAGCCTGAGTTTGTGTTCATCTTGCATCTTATGAAAGCAATTATGAAAATCACTAATATGCTTTCTCAAGCTTTGCAGCGAAAGTCTCAAGATATTTTAAATGTTATGCACCTTGTGAAAACCACAAAAAACTTATTCAGAAGTTGAGAGATGATGAATGTGATACTTTCATAGCGAATGTGAAGTCTTTTTGTGAACGACACACAATAGATGTTCCAGATTTAGATGTTTTATATGTTAAGAGAAGAGGCCGATCTCGACATCAACAAGATAAATTTACAGTGATTGAGCATTATCATATTGATATAGTTGCAGTTATAATAGACTCTCAGTTGTAAGAGCTAAACAATAGGTTTAGTGAGCATGCAGTGAAGTTACTTGTTCTCGGCTCTACATTGGATCCTCAAAATGGGCATACGTCTTTCAATATTGATGACATTTGTAAGCTTGTGGATGAATTTTACCCCAAAGACTTCACAAACCATGAGAAAGAGGACTTAAGGATACAATTGCAACATTACGAGTTTGATGTACTCCAACACCAAGAATTTCAAAAGTTGTCCACTATTTCTGATCTCTGTCAATGGTTGGTGAAAACTAGAAAGTCAACAATCTATCCACTAATCGATAGACTGATCAGGCTTGTTCTAACTCTTCCAGTTTCTACTGCAATTACAGAACGTGCATTTTCAGCTATGAGTCATGTCAAATCTGAACTTCAAAACAAGATGGAGGATGAATATCTTACAAATTCTCTTATTGTCTACATTAAAAAAAGACATTGCGAAACAGTTCAGTACAGAATCAATCATAGATGGATTTCGTGATTTGAAAGAACGTCGAGTGCATTTCTGACGAAGCTTTAATACGTTCTAAAAGACTTTTTTTTGCTATGTTTTGTTGTCTTTGTCAAAGCAAATTCTATTATTATATTATTTTTGTTTTAGTAAAAATATATTTTGTAATGGTGGAACTTTATTTTTTAGTGATGAATATATATTATGTTGTTAAAAAAAATTGGCCCCTTCGTCTTTGGTGAAGTTGGTACCAACTTCATTCCAATCAGATCCGATTTTAATAGGAAAACTGAGAAACTTTTGGAGCAACTTTTTTTGGGTGAAATTTTATCTACTATTAGTCTGATTGCATATGCCATTCCCTCACATTTGTTTGCTTAGTTAGCTGGATTTATTCATGCTCCCAGAGCCAGGGTAGATTGAAGACTTCTTATATATTAGAGAATTAATATTTACTTGACACAATAAATATCTTATATATAGGTTCAGTCAAACTATGTAGTTTTCACTTGCTTGGTGGAATGTTTGTTAATATATATTTTATTATTATAAAGTTGGACGCATATACCTAATCGCTACAATTTTTCAGCTAATGCAGTATCCAACTTTTGATTAACAATATAATATTAATTAAATAGAACCACAAGAGTAAACCGCTTTGGCCTATTAGCTCAGTTGGTTAGAGCGTTGTGCTAATAACGCGAAGGTCGCAGGTTCGAGACCTGCATGGGCCATTTTTTGTTTATTGTTTTTTATTGTTTTTATCACTACTAAATATCCTTAGTTGTAACAGTTTCTGTATTTCAAGGTTATGATTTTATAGTTTAATGTTACCAAAAAAAAAGGTTATGATTTCAAAATTAAGTACATTCTTTCTTTCAATTATTTTGGTATCTAACAAGTTCACCTTTTCAACCTTGACAACTAGATTCATGAGATGATCTTCTGCTCAAGTCCATTTTCTTAAGTTAAGACTCGGGAATCATTAGATCTTATATTCAATTCTTATTATTTTATTTCTTTTTATTGTGGAATATTTTTTCTTTTTATTGTGAGACTTTATTTATTTCTTATTTGTAAGACTTGTATTCTTATCTATAACGTGAGTTTACTTAATATTATTATTGAGAGATTGTTGAGATTGATTATGTATGATTCATTGTAGGGGTGTCAATCGTGTCGTGTTAAACGAATTCGTGTCGTGTTAAAACACTCGTGTATACACACATTTATAATACGAACCCGTTTATAAATCGTGTTAGTGGCGAAAATTGATGTGTTTAAGATGGTGTTTATGACACATGTTATTATACCAACCCGTTTATGAATCGTGTTTGTGTCGTGTTATCGTGTCATATCGAAAATTGTCACCCCTAAATTTCATTGTACTTGTACTAATATTTTTTCGTAGTTGGGGCATTTTAAAAAAAAAATACATTCTTTACTTCAATTATTTTGTAAAAAGTTTGACTATGCTTATATGGCATTCCAATTTCAATTGATTGAGCTCGAGCATAGATTCAGAATCCGTTTTTTCAGGAATTTTTAATCGAACAAAGGTGATGGTATGCTCATGAAAAGATCTTCTCCACAACCGGTATTGTTTTGGTTCACCACGGATCTATTCCAAAATATGCCTGCAAACAATTACATAAAAAGAGTATTGCTTTACAAAAGGACACTTGTCAAAATTCGAACGAATTTTCATGAATTTTTCACAAACTGTAAGCTTATTGTGTTTTTATAAAAATAATAATAATAATAATAATCTAGTGGTTAAGGAGTCGTTATTTTTGTATGTTTTTTACCCCCTCTAAAATACCTCTTGATTGATGAAGTTGAGGAAATTCAAATACTTTTGCGAAAAATGGAGGTTCTGATTTAAATGTCACTAATCCTAATCAAAATGATTTGCCAAAGAATTTACCAAAAGATTTTCATTCTATAAATAAAAGATTATTCTTTACAACATCGAATTAGTGATCTTGATCAAGGTATTCTGATGTGAACCAAGGCAAACAATTTAGCCTACTCAAGAATTGATATTTTCAACTAAAAAAAAATTAATAGTTTCACAAGACTGCTCTCACGTGAATAATAAATGGAACCATAATTATGTGAGTATTATGAAAATATCAATTCTTTTATGAAAATAAGTAAGAAATTTATGACTCCCAAAAATTTAACTTGGGCTTGAGTAGGCCTAATTGATAATTATGAATATAAAATCTTATTAAATCACGAACGATTGAATTCTTTGACAACTTTTAATATAAAAATTTGTAATTACATGACAGCTTTTATATATATTATCAGGGAAAAAAACAATCATAGCAATGCCACATGGCCAAATGAGCCACATGCACCCTCTCCCAAGCTGGCTAGGGGCTTGACAATGCCTCTCGCTAAAGGACTGCCTTGTGGTGATTGGCAATGGTAAGTAGTTGCCATGAGACAAATTAAGCCCTTCTAAGGTTTGGGGGCAACCCCCAGGCCCTTACAAGTTACAAGAGGGTCTATACCCTGATACTTGCAATTAATGTTGGGAAAAATCACCTTCTAAATACTATTGTTTTTGATAAATTAAATGGCCAAAAATATCAGTACATGCTAAATAGATTAAATTTGTAGTTCCACCAAAATAATAAACCTGTCCACAGAAAATGGTTGAAACCAGAAAGACTAAAAAAATGTGAATTGTATTCTAGAAAGACGTGTAATATTAATATTTGTTCTATTAATATTTACAAGCTTGGAACCCGTGCGAGACACAAACTATCTTTCTTATATATTTTTTATTTATCAAAATAATTCAATTGTAAGTTGCTCTTTTAGATTATTATATATACATATATATATATATATGTATATATATACATATATATATATCATGTATATATATGACATTAATGCTTTTTATAACGTTTCGTTTACTTTATTGTGACATTCATGCATTTATATATATCAAATTATAATTATATTACCAGTCAGACCTGCAAGCACCGGATAGTATGCTGCGACAGTTTTGAATCATACAATGTGTACTCGTAGTCTTACTTTTTTTCATTGAATTTGAACATGTATTATTATAATTATGTAATTTATATTTGAGAATTATAAGTTGATGTCCAATTTACCCTTGAAATAACCAACCAAGTTAATTTGAATAAAATTAATCTTCTCTTGACTTGTTATATACTTGTATTGATTTATCTAATTTTTGATTATACAATTGTAATTATTACAACTATTTAAAAGATATTACTAATTACTCATTAGAATGAGAATGAGATTAGTAATAAATTATATGATCTTAAGTGAGGAATATGTTTTTATTTATTATTAAAAAAGTGTTACATATTATATTATATAAATTATAAATGATATGTGTAAAAACAAAGATAAAATCAATAAATAGATATAAGAACAAAACAGTGACCAATTTTATAATTCGTCATTAAATTTTTAATAAAATTATAATGACAAAAGATTGAGTTTGACACTAAATTTGTCACCAATTATGTGGCAACAATTTATTATTTGTTCTGCCAAATGTTTTTAATAACAAAAATGTATCAAGATGGTAGTAGTTGTACCAAGCGGATAAGAGTTCAAATATTGACATGAAAAAAAAATGTACTTCCGAATACTTAAAACAATTTGTTGGTGAATTGCCTCCCACAATTTCATTCCCGCTCGCTCTGTCCGCCCAATTTTTATCTGAGAGCGGTAGCCTAATTATGCACCCCAAATTTCACTCAAGCCGCCTTACTAGTGGTTTCTCCCTCTTCTATAATCACGGTCATCTTGCAGCAACAACAACAACAACAAAGAACCTGAGAAATCATTGGAGTACGCGAAAGAGTTGATGGCGAGAGGATCCAGAGCCGACAAAGAAAACGAATTTTTGAATTTTTGCACTTGGATGTTTTAGTTATCTGCAAAGATTCTCTCTGAGCTATTGTTTGCCTGGCGATGGCCCTCCCTCTCGGGAAGCTCACCATTCTTGTTGGTGTAGGTTTGTACATCGCCATCTCCATTCGCCGATCTGCACTTTTTTTTTCCACCTCCTTTCTTACGTGAGTCCCTCCAAACCCTTATTTTATTTTTATAAGAAATTTCACTGAATTAGTTCTGAAATTGATGTGGGTATTTTGAAACCCTAACTATTTAAGGGATTTAATCAGTTAACATTTAGGATTAATTGCTTTTATAATTTTTTTTAATTGTTTGAATTCTTAGTTTGAACACATTGCAAAGGATATGAAATCCTTGTTGATTGATTTGGATGATGAGTATAACTTTAATCTGAATTGGGTACTATATTGGGGGAAATCTATATGGTTTAAGATCCTAACTAGTTTGAAAGCTTTACTTATCAAACAAACATTAAATTTGAAAGCTTAGTATTGTCAATTAAGAAATTGGGGCAGCAGTGCAGTGCTGTGTTGGGAGAGCTATATCTCCCTTGTTAGCTAGTCTATAATTCTCGGATGTGTCAGTTTTTGGTTATCACTTTTCTTTTTTTAATACCCTTCTAAATCCCTTTAGTCTTTGCCATATAGATGCCTCCATTCTTGTAGTTGTTGTAGAAATTTCCGCTACAACATATAACAAGGACTATGTGTCAAGAGTTCCAAGATTTTTTATGTAATATTTTACAATTATTCTGTCAATGGTAATATGCAACTGACTATTTCAAAAATCAACATTATAGACTATTCTTTATAGGTGTTTTTATTACTTTCCTTAATGCACTAAAACGACAATGTGTAACAACTCACATCTATTGACATAAAACTACCACATGTGTTTGCTATATTCATAGCAAATATTTAAATGTGCAGGATTAGCTTTTGCTTATCAGCTGTTATACCTATTGGATGCTACTGGGTTTTATTCCCCAGTATTACATGCACTTGGGGTTCATGTTTGTCGAGCTACAGTGCAAGAACTAGTATTGATCTAGAAACTCACCCCATCTATTATGAATTTTCTGAATTCAGCTTAGTTTTCACTTCTTAATTTTTTGTTTGTTGACAAACAATCAGTGTGGTATCGATTTTTCATGTATTAGCCCTAGACTGCCAAAAAAATCCCACCTAACATAATTGAAGTATAGAATAAATTTGTGTTTGACATACTAGGCCAGTTTGTGGTTAATTCATTAGATAAATAAGAGATTTTTCTTAATTGGTTCAATCAATATCAACTCGTCATTGAGCTTCATCACTTTTTATTGTCAAGGTAGATGGATACTTCTTCTAGAATTTCTCAGATAAGAAGCCGTGAACGAGAAAGACTTCGTGGCCCTCCTTGGTTAAAGGTATGTAAGTACGGGTCATTTGGTTTTTTTATCTACTTATTTGTACTGCTTTATAAGCTTGAATACTTCATTTACTTCTCCAATTAGGATCATTTTACATTATTACTATTCAAGTATTACCATTGCTATGTTGACAAGTTATTTAAGTATTACCAGTATATTCCAAACAAAATAGAAGATATACTTTTAGTGTGTTTCCTTGTATAATTCTCAGCAGAGGATTCAAGTGTAAGCTCGATGATGTTTCACTGGATCTTGTGCCTCTGAAGCTTCTGAAAAGCTTCATATTTTCTTGTTGTTTATTAGTAATTCCTTGCCCATTACAGTTCACCTTAAATGTTCAAGTTGCAGAAATTGATACATTATAGTGAAAGTGCAAGTTGTTATCGTTTCTGCTCTCTTGCTTTTCTTTCAATGGCTTAAAAGAGTTTAATTCATCTTTTACTATACTATAGGTTATGCTATCTTCTCTGTAATTGTTGTCCTTACAGGTGTGAAAGTTCATATTTGGTTGTTTAATTCTTGTGTTATTTCAGTAGCGAAAAGTATTAAGCAGTATCTAATGAAAATTTTCCAGTAGAAAAAAGAAAAAAATGAAAGTGAAATGATTTTTAGCTTTTGAAGATGTTTGAACAGATGTTTGAGTGTCACTTTATCATAAAAAAAGTGTTCCGGCTCTATGATATTTTTTGATTGTGCCCCACTAACAGAATGCAAGTATGAGGGTTTATTTTATATTTTTGGATATTACCATATTTGTTTTATTTTTTAAAAAAACTGCCTCAAGTGGTGGAACCCTTACAAACTTTGCCTTGCTTTGTGTTCACTTGGCTTGCATGCCCTGGTTAAGACCTTAGAATATTCCATCAATCTAAAGAGGTGGCTTGATAAACCCTACCTTAGGTGACAGAACTCTACCCTTGTTATTTCAAATTATTTTCGTAATGTGGTTGAATGGCATCAAATTAATCACTTCCTTTTAAAGATGAATATTGTGCTTATGTTATTATTATTTTTGGATAGAAGAATAATAATTTGTTATGATAAGAAAGAGAGAGTATGCTTACGTTATTATTTAGGGAATATTAAGGAATCATGAGAATACATATGAGAAATGATGATTGGTCTAATTGTTCTAACAGAAAGATTCGGGCAAGAAATCATCTATTTTTGGGGATATCTTTGGCCATATTAAACGTCTAAGTGGTTGAACCAATTAAAGTTGATACACTAGGGTTTGTTGTAAATCTGGAATAAAGATGAAAGATTTGCCAGTCATCAAGTTCTTCGGTTTCTATGAAAAAATAAAACAAATATGTGGACTAGATCTTGAAAATGAGAATTCATTGACTTTTTTAGTGTTGAAGCCTTTTCCTTTTTATGGAAGATAAGGTATTGACAATTGACTCTGTTACAACAACTAAGTTTTATTTTTTGGTTTGTGTTAAATCCTAATGTACTGGCATATCAAGTGTGCATAAATGATCTAGATGTCATCGTCTCGTGTTTTTCTCATGCTATACTTACAACAATGAGTGTTATACTGGAGGTTCTTAATCTTTTTTCTTTTAATATTTGGTTGCATTTCAGGCGTTACAAGGAGCATTGCTCAGTTGTTCATATGCAATTCTTGATTATGTGCAAACTGGTTTAATTGTTGTTGTATTCTTCTTTAAAGTGAGTATGCTGCACTCTTCATGAGATTCTTTAGACTCGTTAAGATTTCAACTTTGTGTTATTGTGCTTATCTTATGTTTTTTCGCTTAGAAATAGTGGCTTGGATAGCGTCAAAGAGTTGAAGGTCTTCATCCAGTTTCTTCAGTAGCACAGACTGTTCTTTTATATGCTTTCGAGAACATATTGAAAATACTACATCCTTTCATGCCTTACGTGATTGAAGAATTGTGGTCTATTTAGAGAGTTAATTGTAAAGATGATGAATGATCATGTACTGGATGATTTTATTTAATTAATAATATTTGAGTTTTTTTGTATTTCTGCCGTAATTTATTATGGGTTCATTCAAACAGGATTTATTTTGTTTATAAAATAATTTTGACATTCGTTACATAACAAGATTGTCAATAATGAATTTGGCAACGATACAGTGTCGTTGCTAATCGACAACAACTTTCGTTACCCTTTAAAAACAATCAGCATTGAACAGTATCGTTGCTAATTGATCATAATTATCCATAATAAAACCAACGACAACGAATAATCTCGTTGTAAATTTATACATAATTGATTTATTTTGCACATTTAGCAACGAACATCGTTACTAAAAAGTATACAATTAGCAACGAAAACCAGTTAAACCAACAATTTTCATACTATTTAGCAACGACAAATATCGTTGGCAAATGTGTATCAAACGCAACGAAATTTCATCTTCGTTGACAAAAAAAGATTCTTGTCGTTGCCAATTAGGTAGATTTTACAACGAAAGTTGCCTTTCAGTAACAATTTCTTAATAAATTTGCAACAATACATTTCGTTGCTAAATGATCTATGCTTTTACACGAAAATCAACTTTCATTGCAAAATATCTCACTTTTTGCAACGAACAAAATAATTTCGTTGCTAGACAATTAGCAACGCTCATTGCGCAACGAATGATCCAACGATCGAAAAATCGTTGCAAATAGTCTTTAGCAACGAAATTCCGCACCTTTAGCAACGAAAACCTTTTGTTGCAGAATCGCCATTTTTTTGTAGTGAGACTTGCACAATATGTAAACTTGTGTAAGTTATAACATTATCATTGTAAGAACTTGTACGGAATAATAATTGCACAAGTTAAGAAACTTACATTCAATACAGAAATCGAATGAAGTTAGGATACTTGTCTGTTATGTCATTTAAATATAACGTTATTAACTTATCCTTCAAGTGACCTACACATTTAAGTCACGTTGAATAACCAATTAATCATAATCCGGCTTTAATAAATCACTTCCTTTACTAAACACTTTAATATATTTCTTTTTATTTGAAATATAACCTTTCACCCACATTGTTTTTTTTAAAATTTTATTTCGGTCATTATAACCGCTTACAAATAAGACTCATTCTACTATACATGAAATAATTTCAGCATTATCACTGCTTATAATATGAATTTTTTAATAAATACTTAAAGAAAATCGAACATAGTAACTGCTTATAAAAGTATATTTTCTATTTTATAATTGAAATAAATCGGACATTATAACTGCTTGTAAATAGGACCTTTATACTATTTACTTAAAATAATTTGGGCATTTTAACTGCTTGTAAATAGGACTTTTGTATTATTTACTTAAAATAATTTGGGCATTATAATTGCTTGTAAATAGGACTTTTGTACTATTTACTTAAAATAATTTAGGCATTATAACTACTTGTATATAGGACTTTTATAC
Organism: Aralia elata; assembly: GCA_034770075.1. NCBI lineage: Eukaryota > Viridiplantae > Streptophyta > Magnoliopsida > Apiales > Araliaceae > Aralia > Aralia elata. The sequence goes on from CM068382.1 coordinate 20,193,124, forward strand.
TATTTACTTAAAATAATTTGGGCATTATAACTGCTTGTAAATAGGACTTTTATACTATTTACTTAAAATAATTTGGGCATTATAACTGCTTATAAATATATAGAAGAATGAAAATAATAACCACTAGAGTAATACCTCTTGTAGTTGCTAGCTTTACTTCCAATCGCGTAACACTTTTATGCTTCGAAGTAATATATATCTATATATTATTATTATTCTCTCACTATAGCTCTCAAATTATTTGTGTAGAGTAACTTTAACTCTTGAAATGTATAAAAATAATGAATGGAGAGCTCTCTATTTATAGAAAAACCAAGTTTCATTAATTGCGCATTAAGGGCTTGACTTATTACACTTTGGTACCTCATTAATTACACCTTAATACCTGTGACATCATTATGATGACATCACCTTTGTGTTTCTTTAGGCCTTATGTCATGTCACATCATTCTTACATTATCTTTTGTGCTTCTTTGAGCCTTATGTCATGCTACATCATGCTTACATCATTCTTTGCTACGATTGGTCGATTATATATCACGAAGATTGCCCCCCTTAAACTAATCTAACTTAACCCGTAATTGGGGTTTAATTAGTTTAATTTAGTTTTTCTTTACTTATTTGCTAAATAATTTAGTTAGTTAACTTTTTTTAACTTTTTCTCCAAGTTCAACTTTTCGTATAAATGACTAGTATTTTTGTATGAATAATACTTTCGTATGAATAGTAATCTCATATTTATACCGTATAATTTTCGTGTCCAACTCGTATTATTCTTGCATTCTACTCGTATAATATTTCATATTATACTTGTATTTTACTCGTATAATATTTCGTATTATACTCAATTAGCTTCCGGATTTTGATCGATTAGCCGAAAAAAAACTAATTCTTTTCTTTTGTGAATTTCTATTAGATATTACATCTCATGACCTCATATAAATGTTATGACATAATACGAAAATTGAAGAAAATGTAAAAGCGTTTTTATCGCGAATAGTCCCCACGTGAATAGTGATCGCGTGAATAGTACTTACGTGAATAGTGATCACACGAATAGTAGCTACGTGAATAGTGATTTAGCCTTATTACTAGGCTTCTCAATTGTCACATGCCTAATTCAATTTTCATTGAATTAACCATAACATATATGCATATATGTGTCCACACAACCAATTTTTAAAACATTCTCATTTTTTATTACAAAATTTATTTACAAAATTCTCGAGTATTACAAAAATCCTCTATAACTAAGAGGTAAAAACCACGGGATGATCTCCGAAAAATCCATTAGAATAAACTGAGAGAATACAAAGATATCCTAATTTGAGTACACAGTCAAATTAACTCACCACAATAACTATGTGATAAAAAACCCAAACAAAATACCTATTAGTTTGATCTTTCTTTCTCTCTGTTTTTCTAAATCTTTTGCAGAAGCTTTCTTCTCTCTTTTCTTTTTCTCTCGGATGTTCTCTCTTGGGTTGGTGTGTTAATTCTTCAGCAGAATAGATGATTTATATAGGAGAGGAGTTCTCTCTCTCTCCCAGATTTTCTGCCCGAAAATCAGATTCCATGTTCCCCCTTTTTTCATGCCAAAAACATGACCCCTGTTTTATGCTTTTTTTTCTTTCAATGTTGTCTACCACCTTTGTCTGTCATTTCCTATTATGGGTGAGGACCACTATAAGATCCCGACTTTATGAAATAAAAATTTATTATTTTCTTTATGATTATTTTTCTAAATAGTGAAGTGCTTAATTGTTATAAATGATAGTTAAGGGTGTTATATGCAAATTATCTGTTAAATGGTATGTCGAAAAATATTCTTTCTGTCGGGAAATATTATATTTGGTACCGTACGACGATGCCGAAATGACAATATTGTCAACGATAGTGGGCCCCATTGTCGAATACTGAAAACGACAGTATTTGTCAACAGTATTATCACCTGCAACTGTTAAAATACCCGGTAATAAAAATAACAGTAAAACGCGTTATTCCATAGTAGTACGCGGTATTTCACAAGCACACGGTGTTGCACGGTATTTTATATTATTGATTCAATAATTGATAAAGTAGCTATTGCACAGTATTTTGATTCAATAATTGTTACAGCAGCATCTGCATAATACTTGTCATGACACTGTAACTCATATTATTTGATATGATAGTTTAGCATTATTGACAATGTCTAGAAATTCTATCAAGGAAAAAGGTTATTTAATTGCGCGTCGTTGATACGGAAGACCCCCTTTTTCCTGGGAATGATCTAGTTGTCAATATTATAAGTCTATAATATTAATGGTTAATAATTATTATAATTTATCTTATATTTTTGTGGGACTCACACTTTATTTCGTGGGACCCACAACTATTTGATTGGTGGGACCCACAATTTATTTTCTTGAACTAATTTCTTCAGGTTTTGTTTCTTTCGTGGGACCCACCTGTCATTCAATAGTGACTTACCATCAGTAAATAGTTAATTCAGTTTTTATTTTACCTTAGGGTTAAAAACCTAAGTGAAAGCATATTATAAGAATATACTATGGTATAAAGTATATTAAAAGAATATGGCAAGGGTATAAGTGTAATAAACCAAGAAAAATTAGGAAAAAGATTAAAATGCCCTCACCTTGATTTTTCTATAAATAGGGAGGGTTCGCTTAAGAAATTTTCACACATTCCTTACTTATACTTCCTCTCTCTCTCTAAATTTTTTGAATTCTCTAAGTGTGCTAGGCTATTATAAGTATTTGTGAGAATACTAGTATTATCCGAAGTTAGTAAACTTCATAGAAAGTAACATTCAGTCACTTGTTAACTAAGGTAGGGAATATCATTTCTTTCATACTCATATATAATATCATTTGCTTCCATGTTCGTAAGTGATATTATACTCATAAAGGTTGTTATTCATTCCGTATTAATTTATGGGGATAACATGTCCGTGCGGAATGACGCATGCCTGGGGAATATCCTTTTGCATTTATTTCTTATTACTCTGTGAGAATAACCTGTATGTACGGAGTGTCGTACCTGGTGAATATCCCTTTGCATTTATTCTTTATTAATCTGTGGGTATAACCTGTCCGTGCGGATTGACGCATGCCTGGTGAATAACCCTTTTGTATTCATTACTTATTAATCTTTTGTGAAAATAATCTGTATACGCGAATTATCGCATGACGGGTGAAAATCCATTTGCAGTTCGTATATTCTTTTATACTCGTATAAAATATCATTTCTTTTGTACTCTTTAAGGAATATCTTTTTCTTTCATATTTCTCCATTTATGATAAGAAATTTTTGTTTGTTTTCAAAATCTTATTTTTAAATGGTAAAAATCCCTGACAATTAGTAGAATATCCTTAATAGTTTGTGCTTCATCTAGTATCTTTTTACTTGAATCTTTCTATTTCGTTTTATACGTTATAGTTGAATCATGAAATAATTTCTTGAATATCATTCTTGAATTTGACTCCACAATTTGGTCATCGTGTTGGCAATTTAGTCAATCTTCGATACTGATTAAATTATAAATCTTTTCTTGTCCTTAATCTCCTGTATCATTGTCATCATCCTCATCCTCATACTTAAATTGTGGTGATAGTTCTCTTTGGCCCGTAGTGCAAAGATGAACTGGCGTGACATGATTTTAACCAAACTGTGTATTGGTATAATCATGACTTTTGGTGTTACAAACAAAGGAGTATGGTGAAAGTTCTCTTTGGCCCGTAGTGCAAAGATGAACTGGCGTTTGACATGATCATGACCGGTGATGTTACATTTGGCACATAGTACAAAGAGAGGCTGTTGAATATAAACTGTTGATTTGGATGTTCATAAACATGAACTATTGATTAGTGTTACATGGATAAAATATTGGTGGTGATCCTTTAACTTATAGAAGATGGTAGATATTATAATCTACTTGACTCTTCTAATGGATTGTTCGTTCCGCTGCAGTTGTTGTTGTTGAACAATTATAATATCTTTAAATCTTTGATTTATTATTATTGAAGACTAAAGATAATTTTTATTCTTCATTATCTTAGTTATGATATTTCTTACTGGGTTATTTGTGCTCACCCTTTTCCTTTTTGTTCCATTGTTCTCCTCAGAAAAAGAGAGTGTAGCGGGGACTAGCCAGGGAATGGAGTGATGGTCCGAGACAATAGAAATATCTCAATACAATATTATTAGTGTGGCAATAAGTGTATTGAGATCTTAAGTTGTATTTGTATTAAAAGTCACAGTATGTGTGTTGTCGTATTTTGCACGACAATTATTAGTTGTAAATGGGAAGATTCGTATTTGTATTTGTATTTTGTAAGATGTTATTGGCGACTCAAAAGGGGTTGTGTGGACCTATTTTGGGGGCGTCACAGTTGGTATCAGAGCTTAGGGATATGATATCTAATAGAGATCTGAGATTAGAACTAGAAGGGGAGAGATGAGTAAAATCATTTGCTAGTGTGTCCTACCTAAGGTATTTTATTTTTTTAAGTAATTGGTTTGGTTATAGTGATAAGATGTTGCATGTCTATTTGTTTAGCTAATCTTTGTTTTGTGATCATATTTCAGAATGGCATCTGAAAACCAAGAGATTCACTATGAGACAATTGTGGCTAAGAATCAGGAAGTTACAAATAATACGGGTACAAACTCAGAACATCACGATACTAATCATGATGCTAACAACAGGTTAAATGATGAATTTTTTAGAAATTTCATGCAATACATGCAGAACCAGGTGAGAAGAGCTCATGTCCACAATACTGGCAGAAACACTGATAATGTACGAATGGTCACTGCCAAGCAGTTCAAAGAGTTGGGACCACCTGAATTTTTCGACAAGCCAGACCCACTCAAGGCAGAGGCGTGGCTCAAATAATAAACAAAGATATTTGATGTACTGCGTTGCACAGATAACCAAAAGGTTCCTTTTGCCACCTTTATGCTGCGAGGAGAAGCGGATCATTGATGGGAATCCGTGAAACGTACCCGTCAATCGGCACTCGAGATGTCTTGGGTCGAGTTCCAGGAATTATTTAACGGGAAGCATTTTCCGGAAAGTATTCACCATATGAAGGAGGTGGAATTCATAAAGTGGAACAGAACAACATGACGGTGTCACAGTACGAAGCCAAGTTTGCCGAGCTGTCGCGTTTTGCATCTCATTTGGTGGACACTGAGGAACGGATGACACGAATGTTTCTACGAGGTTTGAAACCAGAAATTCGTAAATATCTCGTTTCTCATAAAATTTGTCTATATTCAGATGTTGTGAATAGGGCTCAAGTAGTGGAGCAAGAGAGAGGAATACTACAACCAGGAAGCAACACCCAACAACGAGAGAAAAATTACGATAATAATCGTAATGGTGGCAACAATTATCGAAATAATGATAACCAGCGAGGAGGGAATCACAACACCGGAAATGGTAACCACTTCAGTGGTAATTCTGGCCCAGATAACAGAAAGAGTGAGTCAAGTGGCAACAATTCCAAGAAGAGGAGCTTCAACAACAACCATGGAAAGGCACCAACATCAGCACCAGCACAAGTACCAGTTTCAAAAGGAGGAGAACAACCACCAGTTAGATATTTCAGGTGTGGGAAAGAAGGACACATCAGTCCAAATTGTACACAATCGCCATCCCAAGTGTGTTACAATTGTGGAAAAGAAGGTCATATAGCTCGTTTTTGTCATGCAGCGAAGTCAAGTCCAGCTGCAATGATGACACCGAAGGCGGTCATGGACAAGTCAAAGTATGTGGTTCAAGGGAGAGCTTTTGTCGTGACGTCACAAAAAGCGCAAAATCCGAACGAGGTTATTACGGGTAAACTACTTATTAACTCTTGTGAAGTCTATGCCTTATTAGATACTGGTTCTACCCACTCTTTTATTTCACCAACATGTGCTCAACGCCTGAATTTGACTTCTAAAAAATTAGATTTTGACTTATCTGTCGAAACACCATTAGCACAAACATTCGTTACATCTACAGTCTATAAATTTTGCTTTGTTCAAATCGGCACCCTCACATTACCTATTGATCTTATCTCCTTGAACATGCATGAATTTGAGGTGATTTTAGGAATTGATTGGTTAACTACTCATCATGCTAAAATTGATTGCTTTCGTAAGATTATTAGTTTTCATATTCCTAATCAACCTATTATGCGAATTCAAGCAACCAAACCATTGAAATCAATAACCGTCATTTCTAATCACAAAGTTATTCGTTTATTGAAAAACGGATGCCAAGCTTTCTTAGCCCATGTAACGGATTTAAACAACAGTACGTCAGATTTGAATAATATTTCTGTTGTTAATGAGTTCCCTGACGTATTTCCCGAAGAACTTCCTGGCCTACCCCCAAACCGTGAAATCGAATTTTGTATCGACCTTGAACCCGGTACGAAACTCATTTCCAAAACCCCATATCGAATGGCTCCTATTGAACTTCAAGAGTTAAAAGTCTAACTACAGGAGTTGTTAGACAACAATTTCATACGTCCGGGTACATCGCCTTGGGGTGCTCCTGTTTTATTCGTAAAGAAGAAATACGGGAGTATGAGACTTTGCATTGACTATCGGGAGTTAAACCATATCACCATCAAAAATAGGTACCTGTTACCTCGCATTGATGACCTATTCGACCAGTTACAAGGTGCTCAATTCTTTTCAAAGATCGATCTTCATTCTGGGTATCATCAGTTGAAAGTTAAAGCTGATGACATTCCAAAGACTGCCTTCAAAACTCGGTACAGGAATTATGAATTCCTAGTCATGTCTTTTGGATTAACTAATGCTCCTGATGCTTTCATGGATATGATGAACCAGATATTCAAGGAATATTTGGATCATTTCGTGGTTGTCTTCATTGATGACATTTTCATATATTCTAAAAGTCGTGAAGATTATGAGCAACACTTGAGGCTGATACTCCAAAAGCTTCGTGAAAACAAGCTATATGCTAAGTTGAAGAAATGTGAATTCTGGCTTGAGGAAGTTTCATTCCTTGGTAACTTGGTTTCTAAACAAGGAATCTCGGTTGACCCGGCGAAGATTGAAGTAGTATCAAATTGGGAACAACCTAAGTCAGTAACCGAAGTACGAAGCTTTATGGGTCTAGCTGGTTATTATCGGAGATTCGTAGAAGGATTTTCTCGAATAGCTATTCCATTAACTCAACTGACTCGGAAAAGCACAACATTCAAATGGAGCGAAGAATGCGAGAAGGGTTTTCAAGAACTCAAAAGAAGACTCATTTCAGCACCTGTATTGGCAATACCATCAGGATCGAAAGGATTTGCCATCTACAGCGACGCTTCAAGCAAAGGACTAGGTTGTGTTCTCATGCAACATGGAAAGGTTATGGCCTATGCGTCTCAGCAACTCAAGGAATATGAGAGGAATTATCCTACTCATGATCTAGAGTTGGCAGTAGTCGTTTTCGCGTTGAAGATTTGGAGACAATACTTGTATAGAGAGAAAGTGGAGATCTATACAGACCACAAAAGTCTCAAATATTTCTTCACCCAGAAGGAACTCAATATGCGACAGCGGCGTTGGCTTGAGCTGTTGAAAGATTATGACCATACCATCTAATACCATCTTGGAAAGGTGAACGTAGTAGCTGACGCATTGAGTAGAAGATCATATGCAAGTACGAGTGCGTTACTGACATCGCAAAGGCTCATTTTGGATAATTTACAAAGGATGGAGATAGAGTTAAAGACTCCAGGAACCCATGTGAAGATCGCACATATACAGGTAGAATCGGCTTTAATCGACAAAATTACAGCTGCTCAAGTTACAGACCCGGAGTTGGTGAATATGAAGAAAAAGGTACAAGAAGGTGTTATTCCAGAAGCAAGAGTCGACGAAGACGGAATACTTCGAGTCAACTCTAGACTGTGTGTTCCTAACGACCCTGACTTGAAATACAAAATCATGATGGAGGCACACAACACACCATTTGCAATCCACCTTGAAAGTACCAAAATGTATCGTGATCTTCGACATACATTTTGGTGGAACAATATGAAGAGAGAGATTGAAGAGTTTATCGCAAGATGTTTAACTTACCAACGTGTCAAGGCGGAGCATCAAGTACCAAGGGGTCCATTGCAACTACTTGAGATTCCAGAATGGAAGTGGGAACACATTAACATGGATTCCATGACAGGTCTTCCCAAAGTTTCTCAAGGCTTAGACGCAATTTGGGTCATTATAGATAGATTGACCAAGTCTGCTCATTTCTTTCCTATACGAGAAAACTATTCACTTGAGCGTCTTACTAGTATGTATATAAGTGAGATTATCAGATTGCATAACATGTCAGTATCCATCGTTTCTGATCGAAATCCTAGGTTCACTTCACGATTTTGGGTCAGCTTGCAAAAAGCAATTTGCACTGAATTATGATTCAGTTCTGTATATCATCCCCAAACAGACGGGCAATCGGAAAGGACTATTCAAACCCTCGAAGATCTATTAAGACTCTGCGTACTAGACTTCAAAGGAAGTTGGGACAAATATTTGCCATTGGTGGAATTCTCTTACAATAACAGTTATCAAGCAAGTATAGGCATGGCTCCCTTCGAGGCGTTGTATGGACGAAGGTGTCGATCTCCATAATGTTGGGATGAAGTAGGTGAATTGTTGGGACCCGAGTTGATATATATGACTACGGAAAGATCCAAATGATCCGGCAACGTATACAAACAGCTCAAGATCGACAAAAGAGTTATGTCGATCTTCATCGAAGAGACGAGGAATTCAATGTCGGGGATCATGTATTTTTACGTGTTGCTCTGTGGAAAGGAGTTACGAGATTCGGAAAGAGAGGAAAGCTTAACCCTCGATTTATCGGTCCATTTGAAATCCTCGACCGAGTAGGAACTGTGGCCTACAGACTCGCCTTACTGCCAAGCATGTCTTGTGTTCATAATGTTTTCACATATCCATGCTACGTAAATATGTGAAAGATCCAAACCACGTTATTGAATTAGAACCAGTCGAGATAGCAGAGGATTTAACGTACGGAGATACCTGTCAAGGTCTTAGACAAGAAGGAATAGATTCTACGCTCAAATGTTATACCTCAAGTCAAAGTTTTATGGAGAAATCATGATACTGAGGAAATGACCTGGGAGTTAGAATCTAAAATGAGAGCAAGGTATCCTCACCTCTTCAATATGTCAGGTACGTACGTCAATTTCGAGGACGAAATTTCATAAAGAGGGAGATTGTAAGATCCCGACTTTATGAAATAAAAGTTTATTATTTTCTTTATGATTATTGTTCTAAATAGTGAAGTGCTTAATTGTTATAAATGATAGTTAAGGGTGTTATATGCAAATTATCTAATAAACAGTATGTCGGAAAATATTCTTTTTGTCGGGAAATATTCTTTCTGTCGGGGAATAATATATTTAGTACCGTACGACGACGCCGAAATGACAATATTGTTAACGATAGTGGGCCCCATTGTCAGATACTGAAAACGACAGTATTTGTCAACAGTATTATCACCTGCAACTGTTGAAATACCCGGTAATAAAAATAACAGTAAAACGCGTTATTCCACAGTAGTACGCGGTATTTCACAAGCACACGGTGTTGCATAGTATTTTATATTATTGATTCAATAATATATAAAGTAGCTATTGCACAGTATTTTGATTCAATAATTGTTACAGCAGCATCTGCATAATACTTGTCATGACACTGTAACTCATATTATTTGATATGATATTTTAACATTATTGACAATGTCTAGAAATTTTGTCAAGGAAAAAGGTTATTTAATTGCGCGCCGTTGATACGGAAGGCCCCCTTTTTCCTGGGAATGATCTGGTTATCAATATTCTAAGTCTATAATATTAATGGTGAATAATTATTGTAATTTATCTTATATTTTTGTGGGACCCACACTTTATTCCGTGAGACCCACAACTATTTGATTGGTGGGACCCACAATTTATTTTCTTGAACTAATTTCTTCAGGTTTTATTTCTTTCGTGGGACCCACATGTCATTCAATAGTGACTTACCGTCAGTAAATAGTTAATTCAGTTTTTATTTTACCTTAGGGTTAAAAACCTAAGTGAAAGCATATTCTAAGAATATACTATGGTATAAAGTATATTAAAAGAATATGGCAAGGGTATAAGTGTAATAAACCAAGAAAAATTAGGAAAAAGACTAAAATGCCCTCACCTTGATTTTTCTAAAAATAGGGAGGGTTCGCTTAAGAAATTTTTACACCTTCCTTGCTTATACTTCCTCTCTCTCTCTAAATTTCTTGAGTTCTCTAAGTGTGCTAGGCTATTATAACTATTTGTGAGAATACTAGTATTATCCGAAGTTAGTAAACTTCATAGAAAGTAACATCCAGTCACTTGTTAACTAAGGTAGGGAATATCATTTTTTTCATACTCATATATAATATCATTTGTTTTCATGTTCGTAACTGATATTATACTCATAAAGGTTGTTATTCATTCCGTATTAATTTATGGGGATAACATGTCCGTGCGGAATAACGCATGTCTTGTGAATATCCTTTTACATTTATTCCTTATTACTCTGTGAAAATAACCTGTATGTACGGAGTGTCGTACCTGGTGAATATCCCTTTGCATTTATTCTTTATTAATCTGTGGGTATAACCTGTCTGTGCGGATTGACGCATGCCTGGTGAATAACCCTTTGTATTCATTACTTATTAATCTTTTGTGAAAATAATCTGTATACGCAAATTATCGCATGACGGGTGAAAATCCATTTGCAGTTCGTATATTCTTTTATACTCGTATAAAATATTATTTCTTTTGTACTCTTTAAGGGATATCTTTTTCTTTCATATTTCTCCATTTATAATAAGAAATCTTTGTTTGTTTTCAAAACCTTATTTTTAAATGGTGAAAATCCTTGACAATTAGTAGAATATCCTTAATAGCTTGTGCTTCATCTAGTATCTTTTTACTTGAATATTTCTATTTCGTTTTATACGTTATAGTTGAATCATGAAATAATTTCTTGAATATCATTCTTGAATTTGACTCCACAATTTGGTCATCGTGTTGGCAATTTAGTCAATCTTCGATACTGATTAAATTATAAATCTTTTCTTGTCCTTAATCTCCTGTATCATTGTCATCATCCTCATCCTCATACTTAAATTGTGGTGATAGTTCTCTTTGGCCCGTAGTGCAAAGATGAACTGGCGTGACATGATTTTAACCAAACTGTGTATTGGTATAATCATGACTTTTGGTGTTACAAACAAAGGCGTATGGTGAAAGTTCTCTTTGGCCCGTAGTGCAAAGATGAACTGGCGTTTGACATGATCATGACCGGTGATGTTACATTTGGCACATAGTACAAAGAGAGGCTGTTGAATATAAACTGTTGATTTGGATGTTCATAAACATGAACTATTGATTAGTGTTACAGGGATAAAATATTGGCGGTGATCCTTTAACTTATAGAAGATGGTAGATATTATAATCTACTTGACTCTTCTAATGGATTGTTCGTTCCGCTGCAGTTGTTGTTGTTGAACAATTATAATATCTTTAAATCTCTGATTTATTATTATTGAAGACTAAAGATAATTTTTATTCTTCATTATCTTAGTTATGATATTTCTTACTGGGTTATTTGTGCTCACCCTTTTCCTTTTTGTTCCATTGTTCTCCTCAGAAAAAGAGAGTGTAGCGGGGACTAGCCGGGGAATGGAGTGATGGTCCGAGACAATAGAAATATCTCAATACATTATTATTAGTATGACAATAAGTGTATTGACAGCTTAAGTTGTATGTGTATTGAAAGTCACAGTATGTGTGTTGTCGTATTTTGCACGACAATTATTATTGTAAATGGGAAGATTCGTATTTGTATTTGTATTTTGTAAGATGTTATTGGTGACTCAAAATGGGTTGTGTGGACCTATTTTGGGGGCGTCACAACCACCACCCACTATGGAATACAACAATTAAGCCACCCTCCACAGTAGGGCTTAATGCCCACTTTTTCGCTCTCCACTCACCCAGCTTAGTTCTGGGGGATTATTGCCATCATTCTAGCTGCCCCGTAGAGAAGGGATCCTATATGAGGGGAACTACTACGACTAATTCCCCAAAGAGAAGGAAGCTAGTCTCCGTGAGGCTTTGCACTGTGATTGCAAACCCAAGCACTTATAGCTTGTTTGGTTTGGGGGGAATGGAATGAGCATTCCTTTTGGAATGTCCATTCTTATGTTTGGTTAGTTAAATGGAGAGGGAATGAGCATTCCAATGAAATGTCTATTCATATGTTTAAAGGAATGCTTATTCCATCAAAATGGGTAACGATTGACCATTCCATTCCAATCGATAAACTTAAAAAAAGGAGCCTTAAAATCGTATAGCTAGCTTCTTGTTCTAACCAAACATAGGAATAAGAATGCCCATTCCATTCCATTCCATTATATTCCCATTCCAATGTTATATAACCAAATAGACCATTATATAGTGGACAATTTTGTGGGGATGGAAGGAGTACATTAATTTTTTGCCCTTTCAATTTGTAAGGAACCATGCATTTACTTTTGTATGGTATTATCATATGTAAACTTCTCCTTTGAATGCACTCACTAAGAATTGTAACAGATTAATTAAGCCATTTTGTTTCTAGGTGGTCATCTTTAGATTTTCATGGAATGGCATCATTCATTGTTTTAGATATCATTTTCTACTAAACGTGTCTATGCAAAATTGGAGTTTACATATCAAAATAAGCTACTAATTAAATATAGATGGTTCCATTCGGATTTAGGGGACAACCAAATTAACTCATGCATTCTTCTCAACAAGTACATGTACGTTATAAATTTCATTTTTATTAATATCCTCTACCAGTATATACTCTTCGGTTAAGAAGTCCGGCGGGCGCATCGTGTCGCAACGGTGCAACCACGTCTATAGGGATTGGCTCTTCCGGATTTTCTGCAGTTGTAGTAGGAGGCTCCACGGCGGTTGCATGGTACTTTGTTCTTGCTAAGAAAGTTGTAGCTTAGGGAACGAACTCTATAAATCAGTTCTCTTCGGCTGGCCTCCGAGTCCATCATCATCTCTTCCGTATCGTCGATGCAATCGCCGATTAGACCGTTGCACGTAGCAACGCCATGCGAATTGCCGGTCGAGTTATTTTTGGTTCCGAATAAGGAATCCTCGTCGTGGGGCGTAACAGATGAGGACGAGGACGACCCGACCACTGTGACTGCAAATGCCACTATGAAGAGGATGAGAGTCAAGCGAAAGCCCATTTTTGAAAGTTTACGTAAACACGAGCTTTTGTTTAAGTATGAAAAGGACAAGAGAAATTATATAGATAAATAACAAATGTTGAAGGTTCTTGTTTTTTGCTTTTGGTTTTGTGGTTGCCCGAGTCTATAGTCCTTCCAATTAGAGGTGAGAGGGGGGAGGGGAGATGAATATATGGAGTAAAATTATGGGTGGTGATGAGGTTTAAACGGGTGAGAACTATTTAAAGTATAATTTAAAAGATGATATTAATATTTGAGTCTTCCTACAGGGACCCGAAAATTAGACCCAAAAATTAGACATTTTCTATTTCTCTTGCTTTTTTTTTTTTTTTTTTTTTTGGGATTGAGTTCAAACATATTTCTACTATGGATTTAAAAAAAAAATTAGGAAAAAACATAAAAAATTCGGTCCAATTTGGATATATATCAAAAAAATGATAGTATGGGCCCCAAACTATCATTTTTTTGATATATATCCAAATTGGACCTAATTTTTTATGTTTTTTCCTAATTTTTTTTTTAAATTCATAGTAGAAATATGTTTGAACTCAATCCCAAAAAAAAAAAAAAAAAAAAAAGCAAGAGAACATGTAAAAATAAGGGGACCGGTCCAATTTTCCGGGCCAATTGGCCGGTCCGCCTATCTTTACTGTTAATATTTTGGTTGGTTTAAATTTCACCTATGGTATTGTTAACCCATTTATTTCTCCTTGTTTTTCTACTAGCTTTTATTAGGTAATGAATATGTTGATGTGGTCAATGAGTTGCACTAGTAATAATCTAATAGCTTGAAATGAGATTTACTATCTCATTTTTTTACTCGTGGGAGTTCCATTCCATGTTTACAGGTCATTTTTATTTATGTACAAAATTAACTATAAGAAAAATAATAAATAACATTTCACAATAATATATAAAGCAAAATAGTAAGTAGTTAAAGACATAAAATTTAAAGTTGCAGTCGTCCTTCTCATCTCCTTAATTGGATGGTAGATTATGTATTGTACAATGATGTCGATGCTGTACTAAGAAACTAATGGGTAGGTTAACGTAGTTCTAATACATATTTGCGACTAAGAACCCTTGATTCATAAATAAGAATGGAGAAAATATTTTAAAAATCTAGTAATCAGAAGTCCAATAAAATAATCATAAGACAGTAGTATTGTACTACCTAAATCATAAAAGCCTTGAAGAAACAAAATAGGAAATCTAAACTTGGTGACTGAATATTGCTATAAAAATTGTAGAGACGACTCAACAGTGTGTTGAGGATATGTCCATGAGTAAGCTCCTCATTTTCAGTCCTCTTTCTTCTCTATTCTTTCAATGCTTCAATTGTATCAGTGCCTGACTGTTGACCTTCTGCTGTTGGGATCTTCTGGAATAGGCTGAAGGTTGGGGTTCAACACATGCAATTTTGAGAATTATCAGTAGAAATTTTAACTTGTCTTGCCAACAACTGAAGTTATTTCCGTCAAAGTGATCGAACTTGACAAAATCCTGGTTCATGATTTGAACGATTCTGTGTCCATATCTTATAAACATCTTAAGATTGAAAAATTATAACACGCAAAAAATGGAACAGAACGGATTGACACGGGTAGTCTCAGTCCTTAAAGTGTTTATTGCCCCTTACAACTAAGGTTTGCCAAAAGCTACTGGCAATATACTTCTAAGATACATGTCAAGCCTATAAAATTCACTGTGATAGCAACTCACAAATGAAAACTCTATAGAATCTTCTTTGTAAAGGTTGAAAAGTTTTTCAGAGTGTAAGAAGTGTAGACAGAATTGCTTAGTTGCTAAAATATCAAAACTGAACTCTATAGTATATCCAAAGTATCAGCTATAAAATATTAATTATGTAATCATAACTTGAATTAACACAAAACAGTTTTATTTAGCTGAAGTGCAAAGTGCGTCAAAAGCGCCAATGCGACCTACACCCGGGTCGCAGGTTGCACGTCATTGTGACTATATTCAAGCTTTTCTTTAGTATCACAAATAAATTAAACTATTCCACTTATGTTTATATAAGTATTAAATAGTTTTACTCTTTACCAATGTAAGACTTAAAAGGAAAATAGTTTTTGAAAATAACAATGCACATTTACATATACTCCACTTTGGATATAATTAAAATACAATATATAATTTTTACTTGAATCATATATTATTCTCTCTTAATCTCCTTGTAGTAGACTATCAAATGTACTTGTAATTTTATTTAAATTCAACCAATTAATGGGTCTAAATTAAACCCAAAATTGATCAAAACTCATAAAAAAATGCAATTTAACATATTTTAAATTTGTCGGGCTGCTACTATTCTCGCTATATATACAACTCAAAAAATCATCTACTCAATTTGATAATTTTCTTGGATTGGAGGCTTCATTAAATGAGAAACGCAAGAATCTTAGTAATGCGTTGATCAGTAATGTGCTCAGTCTAACTGATAGTAAGCGTAACAAGGTCATGTACAAACTTGTTCGTGAGGAGGAGTTGATGGTGGTTTTCTTTAGTCTTCCCGATGAGCAAAAAGAGAGTTTTGTCGAGAATTTATTGAGTGGGGTGTTATACTAATTAGTTACATTTTACTATGTTGTTGGTTGTTGAATGATGATATTGGGTTTTTGTCAAGAATTTATTGATGGGATACACTAGTTGATTAGACATTTTATTATGTTGTTGGTTATTGAATGATGAAGTTGTCAGTTATGTTATTGGATTTATCATTACTTTATATTATTGAGTGGGGTACGGTGCTATATTAGTTGATTTAGCTTTGTTATTTGTATTTTATTTTACACTACATATCTTTAGTTTTCATAAATTAAAATAAAGTTAATAGGCTGGTTTAAGGACTTGAATTAATTATGAATTAAATAAAAAAAGTTTTAAAATTTTTTGTCATGTTAAATTGCGACTATATCTAGTAAATGTATGTGGTTATGAGCTTAACTAGTTTTTCTAAAATCTTATTAATATTAATTAATAGTTGTTTATAAGTTATGAAAATAAAAAGATAGAGGGAAAAAATAAAGAAAAAATAGGGATAGAAAAATTATAAATAGAAAAAAAAGGAAGAAAGATAGAATTATAAAAAAAAATTCTAGAGAAATATGAGTCAAATTTTAAATATAAATTGAATTTAAGTTAAAATTGAACATTTGGGGGGGTATTTAGGTCATTAATTGTCAAATAATTTATTCCATTCTTGAATATATTTCTAACACCAACCAAACATGTACAGAGAATCCTAAAAAATTATTACATTCTTTTTCCTATTTCATTCATTCCTCCATTTTATTTTACCAATTCAACTGTAACATTAAGGTAATAAAGTAAAAACATAGAAGTCAAATGAAACTAGATATAGATATAGACTATGAATTAACTCATAATAATTGAGGCCTTGTTTTCAACAATTTTATTTTAGAAAGATTAATTTAAATTTTATTAATCTGAAACTATGACAGATTTGAATTTCAGGATGTTCGTATTGAACCAATTTGATGCTTGTAATAGACATAGTTATAACAGGGCTAAAGGCAATGTAATACTTGCACAAGTTTAGGAAAATCAGAACTGATAATGGTAATTTTATCTGTGTACGGATTAAGGGACGTATATAATGGACCTAGTATTTAACCCTCTAAAAACAACTCGCTTGTTAAGCATCTTCTTGTCAATTAACCATTTCACTAGAGTGTTTTGATGGACTTGATACCTACTAGCACTCAGTGTGACATTTATTATGTGTGTAAATTATGTGAAATAAAATAAAAATTTTATAAAAGTTAGAGGACTAAATAAAAAACGTAAAATATTTAAATTAAAAAAAATAAAAAATATGTGACACAAAATCACTATTAAAAAATACATATACTTTAGTTTTTGTGGTATGATAATGATATTAAGGTGAGAAATTTCAAAATATTATATTATTTTATATTATTCTAAGTTAAAAATATTTTTCTTTGTTGTTACAAAAAAAAAATTGCCAAATAATAGTAGTAATCGAATTTGTGACGGTAATTGGAGAACCAATGGTGGAGTGAGTAGCCGCATAATCTTTAGCTAGAAGGTATAACTTGCTTGGTAATTAAATTATATCAGAATCTTCTATAATATCGTATTTTAATTTAATTAAATAATTCCATTTTATAGTGAAGTAGGTTAGGGAGGATTAATCTGTAAGAAAAATGAGAAAAATTGTTTGGATCAACTTCGGATTTTTTTAACAAGTCCCATTTTAAACGTGTAGCGAATATTTAAAAATGTGCATGTTTTGACCGTTAACTTCCCTCCCTAGTCCCCTATATCATGGACGGACAAGAAAAGAGTATTTAAATAAATTTCTACTCCCTCCGTTTCAAATTAATTGCTCCGTTTTGACTTTTTAAAATCAAATTGACCATTTTTAAAACTAATCTTTTTACTATTTTTGCTAAAATATAGGTGGAGAGATTATAACCAAAAGAAAGTATATACAATTTATTACTAACCCCAATTTTTATAATTTTAGAAATATATTTATATATGCTTAATTATTAATTCTAAAAATAGTCAATTTGACTTTAAAAAGTCAAAACTGAGCAATTAATTTGGGACGGAAGGAGTAATATATTTCATGGTCACACACTTATTATTTGATACTTGCATTCGATGACACACGTAGTGCTGTATACGTAAATTATGATAGATAAAATAATTTTTTTATAAAATTTAAAGGACTAAATAAAAAGATAAAAAAATATTAAATTAAAAAGAACAAAATAATAATATATTTAAAGTTGTAAGGATAAAGTAGAAAAAAAAGAAAAAAAATATAAATGTGACACAAAATTATTAAGATGACGTCAGCGTCCCATAGACGCTTTATAATAAAGATAGATGATTATTTAAAACAATAAATTTTATAAGTAACGAAACTATTAAAATACCCCTTCTGTCTTCGAAAGATGATCTAAGGTACAATTTTTTTCACAAAAGAATGACAAATTGGCAATAAGTACATAATGTAAAGGGCAAATATTTCATTTAGTGGAGTTCATTAGTATAAAAAGAATAATAACTTGCCATTTTGTGTAATTTTGTGGAGCCACTAATGATAAATTTAGAACTTTTTCTTCTTATTTTTTTTAATTTGTATAAAAAATGTATTTAATACATTTTTTTTAAGAACGGAGGAAATAGTTTACAATAATGCAACTAGCAAAGAAAGGGATTATGTTGCATGTTTTACTGAAATTTGACTTTAGGTCACTCTAAAAATGATACTCCATTCTTTTTATTACGTATGTCGTTTAAGACATAATCTCATGTATTAAGAAATCTCATTAATAGTAATACTAAATAATTAATTTTGCTGTAAAATTTTATTTTTACCCATCAGTACTCTTCTTTCTCTCAATTACTCTTGATCTGTTCAATTTTGCGAGTCTAATATGTAACTTTTTATTCTCTCTCATTTTTTTCATAATTCCCTCATTAATTTTTCTAAATATATAAAAAATATTTTATATTATAAAAAAAATTCCTCTAAGACGTCTTACATAACGAAAAGGAAGGAGCAGTGTGTTTTAAAGATTCAACCGTTTATATGACAACTTGTAACAATAAAAGGGTATATCAATTTCTAAGTAAAACTTAATGTAAGAGACATTTCTCAAAAATCAAGAAAATTAGTTAATTTGAGGCATTAAAAGTTGTATTAAAATTTTGATAGATTGATGAGGGGTTTCCACTTCACATAATTACATGAAAATTGACATATCATTTTATTATTGGAATTTTACATGAAAATTGACATATCATTTTATTATTGGAATTTCTTATTATTTATACGATTAGATCTTAAAAACAATATTTTAAGCACAATGCCCTCTTGTTTAAATTTTGAATACGATGTTAGATTCATGTTCCTTTTATTTTACAAAAAAAATTCATCAACAAAATAATAATATATATTGTTTCATATTTAGCACAAATTTATAAGAGCTTTTGTTTAACAACTTCAATGTAGACATATAGTATAAGTAAAATAAAATTTTGTAATTAAGTATACAATCACAACTACAATTACAATTTCGATAAATTAATGTTGGCGAGAAATTCAAATTTTTAATAAAAATTCTTATATAAAAAGAAACAAGCATCACATAGAAAAATACTTATTACTTCCTTCGTCTCAAATTAATTGCTCAGTTTTGACTTTTTAAAGTCAAATTGACCATTTTTAAAACTAATCTTTTTACTATTTTTGTTAAAATATAGGTGAAGAGATTATAACCAAAAGAAAGTATATACAATTTATTACTAACCCTAATTTTTATAATTTTAAAAATATATTTATATATGCTTAATTATTAATTCTAAAAATAGTTAATCTAACTTAAAAAAATCAAAACTGAATAATTAATTTGGAACGAAGGGAGTATTAAGGAATAACTAAATTCACATAAATGGTCTCTCAAAAAAAAATAAAAAATCACATAAATGGAAAAAAGAGATTACGTGACGTGACAAATGGACGCAATAATATAGCACCGAATCCGGATAGCTTGTTCCGATAAAAAAAAAAAAAGAAGAGGGTGGGTGGGTGGGTGGGTGGGACCCATTAAAACAATTGCGTCGGCGGATCATAATATTCTCACCGAATCAACGTCAACAAATTCACCCACGTGTCCTCAAAGATACAATAGCTGATCCCTTAACCTACGCACCTCCGCTTACGCAACTGTCACTATCGCTAGCCATATCGTGGAGCGTCTAATCCACGAGCGATCTTCACCACAAAAACGCGACACGTGGACAATCGTCAGCGCGTAGTAAAAGATTTTCAAGTGGATAGTGTTACCATTTTTTACCTGGTTCGAAAAATCTCGCGTGATTGATTGAATCTATACCCGCAATGCACATTTTTTTTTTGGCTAAATACCCGAAATGCACTTTGTTTTTCATTAAATTTACAATTTCTACCTACCTATATAGGATGGATTGTATATGAACTGTATCAGTACTGATTTTTTGATCCGTACTCTCTCTGGCTAGCAGGGCCGGCCCTGAGGGGGTGCAGAAGGGGCGACCGCACAGGGCCCCAAATTCGGAGGGCCCCCAATTTTTACCCACTTCTTCACTTAGGTAGTCTTTTTATAAAAAAACTTCCTTCAAACTTTTACCAATTAACCAATGTGAGACTAAAGGATAAGGAAAAGTTCCTTAGACTTTGGCTTCACTTGGTAGTCTTTTTATAAGGAAAACTTTCTTCTTAAAAAAACTTCCTTTAGACTTTTACTAATTAACCAATGTGGAACTTGAAGACCTTGTTCCCTTGGTAGTCTTTTTACAAGAAAAACTTCCTTTAGACTTTTACCAATTAACAAATATGGGACTTTAAAACCTTGTTCCCTTGGTAGTCTTAAGATAAGGAAAAATTCCTTAATACTTCCACCAATTAACTAATGTGGTAGTCTTTTTATAAGAAAAATTTCCTTTAGACTTTTACCAATTAATCAATGTGGGACTTGAAGAACTTGTTCACTTGGTACTCTTTATATAAGAAAAATTTCCTTAAACTTTTATTATCTAATCAATGTGGGACTTAGTGAAAAACCAAGTTCTTTTACACATGAATGACCACCATATATGTAAGGGAGCAAATGTAGATTTCAAATTTCCAATAAGTCCCACATTGTCTAATATGTATTCTCTTGTCTTACATTTGTTTTATAAATAAAGGAGACCATACAATAAGTCTCATATTGTCTAATATATTTTCTTTAGTCTTACCTTTGTTATATAAATAGAGGAGACTTTAAGTTAATTTCACAAGGCTTTGCATGAAAGTTCTAAGAAAGATTTTGGAACGGTATATACCGGACATGAAAAATAGCTATAGCTAATCGGTATGAACCGATTTTATCTGTACTGAGGGCCCCTTTTTTTTTCTCGCACAGAGCCTCTAAATTATCAGGACCGGCCCTGCTGGCTAGGGTTTTTTTCTCTCTACAACTACTTCGGAGTAACTGCAAATGGAGGAACCGGTGGGAATCGGCGGTGATCACGGCGGCGGCGAGGAGGAATTTCTACTGAAGGAGATCAGTAATAATGGAGAACACTCGTGGCGGTTGAACTTTGACGGATTTCAGTTATCTACTGAGCACAAGGAGAAGCCTCCTCGTGGCCTCCAGGATTGTCTCGGAGTTTCAGGTGATTTTCCCCCTCAATATTCTTTCTCTAGTCTCTACGTTAACCTATACGAACTCGGTCTGGTTAGGTCGTTGTCTTTGGTTTGATTCTTCAATTTGTTTAGACTTTTTTTTATTATCCTCAATTAGCAACTAATATATTCTGTGTTGACTAAATTAAGTCAAGTTATTCTTGGTGTTTAAATGATTATTTCAAAATCACTTTGTTTTATTCATTTTGTTTTTTTGTTAGTTTAGGGACAGTTCTATTTTAAGGATGTATTGGAATTTTCTTATAAAAATACATTTTGTTCATCAATTCTGTCTATAAGTAGATGACAAGTAATTGTATTAGTTAATTCCAAAAATTTTGGATGAATCACGGGTTTGGTGTGATTTGAATTAGTGATTAACAAATGTTTCGTCTTTTGTGGTTTCTATCTTTTGGCTGGTGTGCTTTGGCTGATAATTTGAAGGAACACTGCTTGAACAGATTATAAAGTAGACCTTGTATCAATATGGGTTGTTGTGTGTATATTATACGTATAGTATATATCTGGGATCAGCAAGATGGGTTGTGGCAAGGAGCTCTAGATTCATGATTTGGTTTTGTTTTTGTGAGCTTACCACAAAATATGTAAATAGAGCAAAGTCGGTGTTCGTAGGAACCTTTAAAAATATGGGAAAACTTCCATTGCCAGTCAAAGGCATTTTAATGAATTTCTCTCTCATTATATTTTGTCAAGATGAAGTTTGAACAGCCCTAAATAAAAATCTATTGAGATAGCCTCTGGAGTTAAAATTGAGGGAGCATAGCAAGCATCAGCAGGTTAACTTAATACAAGATGCTCTAATTCCATAATGAATTTACACATGGTAGTTTCCAATAAGAATACTTTAAACATAGAACTCGTGCATTTTATGGGATCATTTATCTTGTACAGAAAAATTGGCCTACATTTTAAAACACCTCAATGCATTTTAATCATGTAACTAAAGGAAGCTACTAACACACAATTTTTAGATCATGTGGCCCACTGCCTTTCCGTTTCCTTTCTCTTCATGTCCTGCTCAATGAACGAGAGAATCCTTATATTACGTAAACAATGGATATGACTTTGGTTTGTTTGTGAATTTATGGATATGGCTTGGGGTTGTTTGTGAATTTTCTTGGCAGAAGACATATCGTAAAATGATGAGCTTCTTCATTGAGAAAGAAAATTTCTTGATTTACTTAGAGATTACCCCAAAAAGATTTATTTAATTGCATCATTTTCATGTTTCAATCAATTGGACAGGGTGTGGCCATCAAATTTCATGCTCCATTATGTTGCTGAGTATTTCAATAAGTTAGTATTGTGTGCATCTTGAATTGATGTCTATACATCTGACAATAGATTAGCTTGGACATGGCAGTATGAATGCATGAGTAACTATTTACACATTTACTGCTATATCTGCAAGCTTTTCTGTGTAGTCACTGTCTTTTTATATAATGCTATTACATTCTTGATACAACATTTGGGAGTGTTGAGATGCATCCGTAAAAGCTTAATTTAATGTATCAGTTGTATAGAGATTGCATGAATTACATATCAATTATTTCGTTTTATGTTTCTAGGTCCAGAAGATAATGTGGCCGAATATTATCAACAGCAGGTAGAAATGTTGGAGGGCTTCAATGAAATGGATGCATTAGCAGAGCGTGGTTTTATACCAGGAATGTCAAAGGTTTGTTTTACAGTCTTCATGCACTATGTTCTCTGTAGGATCAAACTAGAGTACTTTGCCGATTATAAAGAAGTAGAAACAGGAAAAGGACTAAGATTTGGATGTTAATTCTTTTGGGTGCAGGAAGAGAGGGAAAGTTTGGCTAGAAGTGAGACAACTGCCATTAGAATATCAAATTTTGCTAATATGATCCTTTTTGCTGCTAAAGTTTACGCATCGGTCAGGAGTGGTTCATTGGCCATTATCGCTTCAACATTGGACTCGCTTCTTGATCTTCTGTCAGGATTTATCCTCTGGTTTACGGCATTCTCCATGCAGTCACGGAATCCCTATCAATATCCTATAGGAAAGAAACGTATGCAGCCATTGGTTAGTACTTCTAGACAAGCTTACTTTTCAAAGTACACCATCAGTTTCTCAAAATGAATTTTACTTTCACGCAGTTCATTTTATAACCTACTTAGCATCACATGTAGCCTTGCCTTGTCAAACAAACTGCGTGTTATGATACTGATTTTAA
The DNA here is from genome assembly GCA_034770075.1 of Aralia elata. Lineage (NCBI taxonomy): Eukaryota > Viridiplantae > Streptophyta > Magnoliopsida > Apiales > Araliaceae > Aralia > Aralia elata. The sequence continues at coordinate 20,216,903 of CM068382.1, forward strand.
TAGGTAAAGAGATCGACAAACTTTTGGAGTAACTTTTTGGGTGAAATTTTGTCTAATACTAATTTGATTGCAAATGCCATTCCCTCACATTTGTTTGCTTAAGTTGCTGGATTTATTCATGCTCCCAGAGGCAGGGTAGATTGAAGACTTCTTATATATTCGAGAATTAACATTTACTACACAGTAAATATCTTATATATAGGTTCAGTCAAACTATATAGTTTTCACTTGGTGGTATGTTTGTAGTTTGACAATTTTTGCTGGTTTGACAATTCTAAGGTTTGGGGGCAACCCCCAGGCCCTTACAAGTTACAAGAGGGTCTATATCGTGATATTTGCAAGCCACCCTCCATAGTAGGGCTCAATGCCCACTCTTTCACTCTCCACTCACCCAGCTTGGTTCTTTGGTGATTACTGCCATCATTCTAGCTGCCCTGAAGATAAGGGATCCCATATGAGGGGGACTACTACGACTAATTCCCCGAAAAGATGGAAGCCTCCGTGAGGCCTTGCCCTGTGATTGCAAGCCCAAGCACTTATATATTGGACATTTTTTATGGGACGGAGGGAGTACGTTTTTCACCCCTTCAATTCTTAAGGAACCATTTACTTTTGTATGGTATTATCGTATGTAAACTTCTCCTTTGAATGCACTCACTAAGAATTGTAATAGATTAAGCCATTTTGTTTCTAGGTGGTCATCTTTAGATTTTCATGGAATGGCATGATTACTTGTTTTAAATGTCTTTTTCTAAATGAGTCTATTCAAAATTGGAGTTTACATATCAAAATACGCTACTAAATGTAGATGGCTCCGTTCAGATTTAGGGGACAACCCAATTGACTCTTGCATTCTTCTCAACATGTACACGTGGGGGCTTTATAAATTGATAGAGGATTAATTTTAAACAGTATTTAATTGCTTAAAAAGGTGACTTTTATATGTCTTTTGTGTCTCTTTCTGTAATGTAGTATAACAGTATCATTCTTTTCGTGTTTGTTCATTCGTAATTGATCTCCATGTTATGATGTTCAGGGAACTCCAAATAATTATATTTGTAATGTGTTGTACATATTATTTATTTTCCAATTGAATCATGAATTCTGCACCTACTTAAACATGATTTATTGCTCGATGCGGACATAAGGAATGTTAAGTCCAGGAAAATTCAAATTATAGTTTTTGCTAGTGCTCAGTTGTATATAGGAACTTCAAATCACCTAGCGGACAAGTAAATCCTAAACTTTGAAAATGATATGCAGGGAATCCTTGTTTTTGCCTCGGTCATGGCAACTCTGGGACTGCAGATAATCTTGGAGTCGGTGCGCACATTAGCATATGATGTAAGTGAACACTTCACCTTAGATTTAGCATCTGTGTTTCATTTCCATGGCAAATTTCATGTTTGTCTTAAGCCCACTTATCCCCTAAAAGAAGAAAAGAAAGTGTTTTATCATTTCATATGCTAAATTTAAAAATGTATAAAGTTAAATTATTTATTTTCTATAAAAATAGCCACTATGAAATTTTCCAGGATGATGGCTTCAGCTTGAGCAAGGAGCAAGAACAATGGGTTGTTGGCATCATGCTCGCTGTGACATTGGTAAAACTTGTGCTGTGTGTATATTGTCGCTCATTTACCAATGAGATTGTCAAAGCTTATGCCCAAGATCACTTTTTTGATGTTATCACCAACATCATTGGCCTAGTTGCTGTACTACTCGCTAATTATATTAGTGACTGGATGGATCCTGTTGGAGCTATTATTGTAAGTCATCTCCTCTTCCCATTTCTCTCTCTCTGTGTCTCTGTCTGTGTGTGCGTGCATGTGTGTGCGTGCGTGTGCTTGTGCATGTGTGTTTGTAATGTACTTGCATTGACAATGATATTTTATATGCCTAGTTTCTTTCCCAAGTTAATAATGCCTGTTCAGGATCCATGTGTTAATGATTCAATGTGAAATTCAGGGTCGACAACAAGGTTCTTGCATTGGTGGCAAATAATCAATCACCATCTATTTTTTCCCCGCTAGTATGTTTGGGGAAGTACTTTCAACTGTTAACACTGTATTTCACTTGAAAACTGGCATTAATTGAAAATTTTCAGTGGATTCCAAAATGTCTTCGTGTTATGGTTATGGAAAATGTGTTGCAGAATAATTTCTCTCTTTTGCATTTTAATTTTATAAATCTGAATATGTACCTAAACTCTAGGCTTCTGCTAACTGCAGCTGGCCTTGTACACCATCCGTACGTGGTCACTAACAGTCTTGGAGAATGTGAACTCCCTAGTTGGAAGATCGGCTTCACCAGAATACTTACAAAAGCTCACATACCTCTGTTGGAACCACCACAAAGCCATAAAGCACATCGACACCGTTCGGGCCTACACATTTGGATCTCATTACTTTGTCGAGGTTGACATTGTTCTGCCAGCTGACATGCCCTTGCAGGAAGCTCATGACATTGGAGAATCCTTGCAGGAGAAGCTTGAGCAGTTGCCCGAGATAGAACGTGCATTTGTTCATCTTGATTATGAATGCAGTCACAAACCTGAGCATGCATTGGCACATCTTTAACTTAAAGAACCAAGTGACTTTGTTTATTCAAACTGTTGTATCTTTGGTTCCCAAGTTTTAAGTTTTCTGTTATACTACGGAAATTAATGAATATCGATTGTTATAGCTTAGCCATGGTTCATATGCAGCAGGGGTTCCTAGTTTTGGTACTGAGCTAGTCATATGTTTCTACTTTCCAATATAGTAGGTCTTCTGTTAACCATGAATTAGCTGGGGAAGGTCAGTATTGCCTCACATATTATAGTGACCTACTGATACATGAGCGTGCAGAGTGTATACTATGCTTTAAAGGGAAGAGAATGTATTTATGAAATTCAGGTTTTATAAAATGAGAAGAGAATCTTATTACTCAACGAATTCAGTTACAAATGAAGTACAGGAAATACTAATATATATATATATATATATATATATATATATATATATGGGCTATACGTAGGTATACAGTTGTGTAGTGCACAGTCGGTTATAGTGACGGTTTTTTTGGGCTATAGCGATAGCCCAGAATATCTACCCGTTGCTATAGTTCAAAAAAATCGTCGCTATAGCCGACTGTGCATTACACAACTGTGTATATACATTTTTCCCATATATATACATACATACATATATATATATATATATATATATATATATAGGGTCTCCATCTATAGCAACCAATTTTTAGCAATCACATCTTATACTGTTCGTCATGATATCCAAAGACTGTGATTAAATTGAACTTGGACTTTTTCCTTTTTGGCAGGGCAAAGAATTATTGTAGTGCCCTCAATTTAATTATTCACTGTCGCTAATCTGATCGCATAAATTTTCAGGCCTAATTTTAGAAGGTATATATTTTCTCCCTCACCTTTCAGGCCTAATTTCAGAAGGTATATATTTTCCCTCACTTCAAACAATTGATTTCTTTAACAACTCATTTGAAGGAAATATTCCTTCTATTGGTCAACGTAAGGAGTTTTAGGAACTGAGTTTAGGAATGAATCATTTGAATTATAATATTCCTATTGAGCTTGGGTTGTGTACTAAGGAACACAGTGAAAGAATGGGTACAGTGATGACGGGAACAACATGCAAGGAATTGGCCTTTTTAAAATTGAACTCTATTTCTTTAAATGATTTTTGTTAAAAATATTTATTTAAATATTGAAAATAAAATATTGAAGTATACAAAAAAAAAAAAATTGAAAAAAGTGCTACATAGTAGAGTAGCTATGCGATCGTAGAATAACTCTGTTATCTCTAAGATAAGATGGTTATATTTATATTTTTATTTTTATATATATATTTTTTTCTTTCTGTTCTAAGAGCATCTCCAGCTGGTGGACTATCCCGTGGACTATATTTAGTCCATATGACATCAGCAAATGTCCTTTAGTTTTTAATCCTCCTAGCAGATGGACTATCCCGTAGATTATAATATAAAAAGATTAAAATAATCAATGAATTCAAAAAAACTGATTCTCTTTCTTCTTCTTCTTCATCCCCACCCTTCCTATTAAAATATATTAAAAATTATAGTATATCAAAATCAGATTCCTTGATATAATCTTTTAGATTCATAAGAAAATGTCATATACTATATTTAGTCTAACTGTTGAAGAATGAGCATAAATCCTAGACTATATTTAATCTATAATTGAAATTTTGGAACCTCGTTGAAGATGCTCTAAATGTATAGAAGAAGGAAAATGAAGTCATGAAACATTATATACATTCCACTTGCTAATGGGCTAGAAATTTATTTGTTCTTTTGTGACTTGGGAGTTGAGTAGGAAAGTCCGACATAATTCTCATCCGAGTCCTTTCGCTTTCACTTTAATTTGAACAGAAAGAAACGAAAAATGAGTCTTTTTTTGTGTTTTGAAAACCCCACTTTTATGGAGAATACAACATAATTTTATAATCAAATATATTACCATTATTATAATATCAAAAATTAATCAAACTTCACTAAAAAAAAGAAAAAATAAATCTCACATAAAGTGGAAACAACCTCACTAAAGAAGGAAAAAATAAACTTACAAATAAATCGGCAAAAAAAAGTGAGTCTTCTCCTTATTATAACTCACCACTAAAAGAGGGACATTACAAAATAATTCATGATAAAAAGCAAATAAATATATTGTCAAAGGAATGAAACTCTATGTAGTTGTTGATTATTCCCCCTCCTGGTTCACAATAAGACTCATTTGTAATTTATTTATTTTCCTTCATAACAAGAGTCTGATTTTATTAATGATAGTATAGATGACACAATTAAATTTATTATTATCATGTTTCTAGTAATAAATTGAATTTATTATTAATGATGTTTTGTATTTTTTAAAATAAATAAATAAATAATCAGGGAAGTGAATATGGGAATGGTTTATGTCTATTCAGTTGCCAAGGATATGATGATGAGGCAATTGAACCAGAACCTGATGAAGGTGCGGAGGAGGAACTGGAGAGGATGACGTTCCTGATCCTTATCCTCTTCTAGTTGATGGTGAAGATAAACGGGAGAGAACGATGAATGGAGCTCCAAATACATCAAAGTATATGACAAAATACGAAGGTGCAAGAATAAATCTTGGGGACCCTCTATATATATATATATATAGAGTCCGGATCCAGTCCGGGATCCCGGACTTTGCTAAAATCCGGACTTTTTTTTTTTTTTTTTTTTTTTGCTTTTTTTTTTAAAACAACTAAAAATAAATAAATAAATAATTATTTATATGTATCCAAATCACGTCCAAAACATTGTATTATGTAAAAATTTCAGTTCCATAATTATTTATTTATTTATTTTTAGTTGTTTTAAAAAAAAAAGCAAAAAAAAAAAAAAAAAAAGTCCGGATTTTAGCAAAGTCCGGGATCCCGGACTGGATCCGGACTCTATATATATATATATATATTCCTGGAAGTATAAACCGACTGATTGCTTCTTTAGAGGAGTATTTGATTTCTTGCAGTCCCGTGGAGCTTTGGTACTGAAGATGTCAATGCTTTACTGGGAACTATTAACCTCATAAATGCTTTACATTTATATAAAATCAGACTAATTGATTGATTTAATTAAATGTAATATATAGATTTTATTTCAGTCTAATTAGTGTAAGTTATTTAAGTAACCTTTTGAGGGCTTGTGATGAGTAGACTCACTAGAGTTATTAGGTCATCTTCTTTGATCATATACACGCATAATATTAAGGATTTCTCATCGAACCAATATCAAGGGAATATTATCTTGTTCATCCAGAAAATCAATTCTTCAAAATATATGACAAAATACGAAGGTGCAAGAATATATCTTGGGGACCCCATATATTCTTGGAAGAGACAGACTGATTGCTTCTTTAGAGGAGTATTTGATTTTTTGCAATCCTGTGGAGCTTTGGTACTGAAGATGTCAATGCTTTACTGGGAACTATTAACCTCGGAATATAATATTATTTTATGGGATAATATTAATTGTATTTATATAAAATTAGATTAATTGATTGATTTAATTAAGTATAATATATGAAATATAATTAAATCTAATATAGACCGACTAGTGTGAGTTATTTAAGTAACTTCTTGGAGACTTGTGATGAGTAGGCCCACTAGGGTTACTACGTGATCTCTTTTGATCCTATACACGTATAATATTGAGAGTTTCTCATCAAGCCAACATCAAGAAAATAGTACCTTGTTCATCCCGAAGATTAATTCCGCTACGTTCATCATAGATTCCAAACAAGTTACACAAAGTTATTATTTTTTATATGCTCTGAGCCTTTTTCTCCTATTTATGTTAAAGTAATAGAATTAATTATAATTTTTACATATAGAAAATAATTTATCGTATAAAGATTAATATATATTCCAGTGTATCATATTATGTATATGATTTTAAAACAGAGGAAATACACAGTTTTACGATAAATTAAATTGCCTATTCGGCATCGGAATTCGTGTGCCTGTTCAGGAACTATAATTACCTACCTGCTCACATGATGCAAGTAAATCCGTGAGTTAATTAGTTGAAGTCATTGATTGATAGATTTTGATTGATATATGCTTTATAGATACAGTAAGTGGCTATCAATTTACGTTATTGAGTAGTTAGTTTTATGGCCCATTCACAACATCATCAATTTAACATATATATATATATAGACCGGATCTTAAGTATTAACCTTAAATGACATTTCAAGCATATCCTCTTTAGCGACGGACTGGACGACAATTTGGTCCATTGCCATAGGTTTTAGCGACGGATTACATATAGCGACGGATCCGCGCTAAAACCTATGGCGACGAACCAAACCGTCGTCCGGTCCGTCGCTAAAAGAAGTATACTTGGAATGTCATTTAAGGTGTAATGCTTAAAATCCGACTTTTGTGTGTGTGTGTGTGTATATATATATATATATATATATATATATATATATATATATATATATATATATATATTCCGGATCTTAAGCTCACCCCCTTTAGCGACGGACCAGGCGACGGTTCGGTCATACAACCGTCATCTATACTTTTAGCGACGGATAACATATAGCGTCGCTAAAAGTATAGACGACGGTTGTATGATCGAATCGTCGTCGGGTTCGTCGCTAAAGGGAGGATGAGCTTAGGTGAGTCAGATAAGGAGTGAACTTAAGATCCGGATCGTATATATATAGGGTCGCTATAGTGACAGACATGTTTGTCACTATAGCGTGAACCGTCGTCATAAGTCTATGACGACGGTTCACTATGGTGACAGAACCGTCGCTATAGATCGGTCCGTTTTTCAGTTCGTCTTTTCCGGTTCGTTAGAAAGACGAACTATATATATATAATTCAGTCTACTGCATGTTTCACTTTTGATCTTTTTTTTTTTAGTTGGCCAGATTTGCATGTATGCTAATTTGCATGCTAATTCAGTACATCATAAATCATCATAATAATAATTATTTATTATATTAAGGTATGAAAGTGATTGGGCCAAGTCACTTGAGGATGGATTTATTTGATTGAGTCAATATAAATGTGATTGGTAAATTATTCTGGGCAGTACATTCATGTCATGTTGAGAATTTATGGCAGCATGCTTAAGTTGGTTATTATATTTTGTTGTCCCAACTATATGCCCAATTAATATCATATATAATCTTGATTTATGGATATATGTATTTATAGATTATATGATATTTAATACTGCGTAATGTTCGTCGCAAGTTGGACTAGTTGCTTAAAGTTATAGTTGTTGGTATAATGACCCACATGTTTAAGATATTTTATATAATTAAAGATGCAATTAATATTGTGGGCACAAATAAATAAATATATATATATATATATATATTTATTTATATATATATATATACACACACACACACATATATAGAGTGCCCTTCACATGCGGGTGAATCCGTATACGGGTTTAAAAAAAAATCATTAGCAAACTATGTTTTCATGAAAAAATACAACCCACTCACTTAAACAAAGGCAAGAAAATGAGGATAAGAAAAAGAAAAGTTAAGGCCACCACCTTGATATTAAGGAGAGAGAGACTTGAAAGAAAAAGAACAACCTTATATATGTGTTCTATTTGTTCTGATAGTGCATGGAATAAGCTAGGAATAGTCATTCCACCCAACAATATAATTTATTTATTTATTATAATATATTTTATTTTTATATTAATAATATTAATTAAATTTTTATTAAAAATAATATTTTACTAATTTTAAAATAATTTTAAATTCGCTAAAAAGAGAAGAAGTCTTCCTATTTGATAGGATAATATATAAAAATAAAATATATTATTATAAATAAATAAATTATATTGTTGGGTGGAATGACTCTTCATAGCTTATTACATGCACTATCAGAACAAATAAAACACACATATATATATAAGGTTGTCCTTCTTCTTTCAAGTCTCTCTCTCCTTAGTATCAAGGTGGTGGCCTAAACTTTTCTTTTTCTTATCCTCATTTTCTTGCCTTTGTTTAAGTGAGTGGGTTGTATCTTTTCATGAAAATATAGTTTGCTAATGATTTTTTTTAAACCCGTATGCGGATTCACCCGCATGTGAAGGGTGCTCTACATATATATATATATATATATATATATGGGGTCATGTATATATGTGTTACATGTGCGGTTTATTTTACTATGTGTTGATCATAAAGATTGTTTTACAATTATGATGGCATAATTTTTAATATGGATTGTAAATACAATATTATACTTGCAAATAAAGTTTTATGTACAATTTAATGTGTGTGTCTATATATATATATATATATATATATATCATCATAAGGACTTGATATTGTTTTATATACATTGTAATTGTTGCAAGTATACGTATTGATTTTACAAATAAAGTTTTGGTACAGTTTTTTCGTGCGATCAACATGTTGTATAATTAATATTTTAAATGTATATATCATGAGGGAGTGATTATTTTTTGTGTAATCACAACATCCTAAGATATAAGGAAATCACATTTTTATTCTCATGATATATGACTGTCACTAAATTAGAATTAATTTAATTATATAAGGACTTGATGTAAAAATGATATAAAATATATCTCAGTATGAGAATTTAGAGTTTGATTGAGATGTAGTTGTCAAAGTGACCTTCTTAATTAGATTCTAATTTCGGTCTCATGTGGTAGTGGGATGTCTTTGATTTTAATGGGTGATCATCTGCCCAAAGATGATGGTTATGAACTAAAATTGAGAGGGTCATATATTTAATATATGCTTGAGGAGTGACTAGTTAGAATAATTTATACACCCAATGGTGGTAAATTGTTAAGAATAGAATATATTCTCATGGTTGTTATTATGTGAGAGGTTTTGCAATTGCATGCTAAGAATTCTACCCAAAGGTGATTGCTAGATGATGTTTGTGAACTCTCAATGGTTTGATTACTTTCATTAATTAAGTAGAAATTATTATTGTAATTTCTTTTATAGTCACCTTCTTTATCAACAACATTATGGTAATTATAGAGGTTCAAAATTGCTTCAATTTAAAGAATTTGAAACAAATGATTGTACTATTATGGAATAGATGATTACTGTCATCAAAAAGTTTTTTGTCTCATTAAATGCAGAATAATGACACTTTTATAAACTGTAATTATAACGTTTGGTTAAGATCGTAAAAGTTAGGAACAATTATAAGAATGATAAATTATTGTTAAGGCTTAAGGTTATGTTTTACAAGTATTGAGCACTAAAGTCACAAGAGAGATAATATGTCTAAAAGTCATACTGATCAAGTTGCTCATGAGACTAATAAAGAATTTAACCAATCTCATATTTAATTGTTTTTAAGAAAAGTGAAGTTTATTTCTTTTACAAGAAAGAAAACAAGAAAGGACTGTCTAAAGTATAAAACTTGGTTAGCCAAACGTGTAGCATCAAGTATTGATTCTTTGGTTCTAGTAAATGAATCTAATCTATCAAAGCACAATCCAGTTTCTTGTATCTAGATAATACTACGACATATCATCTTACTTTTACCATACGGAGATTTATAAACTAGTGGAAATCAAATTCGGAAAGAATTAAAAGCTCAAGATTGGAAGTAATAAAGATGCAATACCAGAATTTGTGGGTGATTTCTATTTAATTCAAGATCTTGGTTTTGAACTTATATAAAGAAAAACACTTTGACTCTCGTCTTTTAAGCAAAATTTAAATTCAGTTTCCATTTTAGACAAAATTTATTTTACATTTGAAGTAAAAAACTTTAAAGATACTATTTCTTTTAATTCAAATGTGATATATGGTTGCACTTTGTTATATGGTTTATGTATAGTGTGTTTTAGCTCCCACATATATTTGTGCTTGTTGTATTGCATTTTAAAGACTCTTACCTAGATAACAGTTGTACATATTGTGATATAAAGATTTGGTCATGTTTCTAGAGAAAGAGTGAAAAGTTGATAAAGTTTCTTATTCTTGATCACTCTTGACTTCAGTAATATATATATGTACTGTTGTAGTGTGACGCCCCCAAAATGGGTCCACACAACCCATTTTGAGTCGCCAAAATACATACTTTTTTATTTACAACTATTAAACTATTGTGTAAAATACGACAACACACATACTATGAGTTTTCAATGCAAATATTATATCGTATCTAGTACGACAATATTCACACCCAACTTAAATTCTCAATACAATTATTGTCATACTATTTTATAATGTAGTGAGATACTTCTACAGTCTCGGACCATCACTCCATTCTCTGGCTAGTCCTAGCTACACTGTCATTTCATAAGAAGAACAATGGAACAAAAAAAAGGGTGAGCTCAAATAGCCTAGTAAAGAATATCATAACTAAGATAACAAAGAATAAATTATCTTTAACCTTCAACAATAATAAATCAGATAACTAAAGATAATAAATTTTCAACAATAACTGCAGCGGAACAAACAATCTATTAGAAGAGTCAATTAGAACATAATGTCTATTATCATCTCCTATTTAAAAAAATCACCATCAATATTTTATCCTTGTAACACCAATCAACAATTACTCTTTGCACCCAGGCCAAAGAGAACTTTCACCACCTGTCTTTGCCTGTAACACCAAAGATCATGATTTTACCAATACACAGTTCCTATTCATAATCATGCAAATCAACAGTTTATCTTTGCACTATAGGCCAAAGATATTCAATTGTAGCACCAATGATCATGATCATGCCAATCAACAGTCCATCTTTGCACTACATGCCAAAGAGAACTTTCACCACGTGTCCTTGCCATATCGACCAAAGAACCAAACAATTATATCGTCTTTGCACCCAGGCCAAAGACGTTCACTATAACTTGATTCTTTGATGATTAGTACAAGTAACAATAATATAAAGAATGAATGAAAGTTGTAAGAATAATAAGATAAAAGAATAAACATTCGAGGTTTAACATTTAATTTGTTAAGAGTCCAATAATGTCCAAATTGTCAACATGATGACCAAAATGTGGAGTCAAATTCAAAAATGATATTCAAGATTCATATTTCAAACATAACGATTAAAATTCAATAAGAAGGTTCAAGTAAATAAAAAATTCAAGTGAAATGATACTAAATGAAGCGCAAATCTCAAAGGAATTTCTAATTATTTCAGGAATTATAAAAATAATATTCACCATAGTAAGTTTAGATTTAGGAGTATGAAAGAAAGTGATATCCATTACCTTAGTAGGAGACTAGATCTGACAAATAAAGGAGATTAACTTGAGAAAATCTTGCACTATTAGCTACACTCAAAGTATCTTTATACTCAAAAGAAATACTCACAATATTATGGAAGAAGAATTTTGTGTTTTCGGTGTGTTCTTCATTGCTCAACTGAGCAACCTATTTATAGAAAAATGCTTAGCACACCATGTTTGACTAATTCATCCGCGAAGAACGCAAATGCTGAATTCGATCGTCTGATTTTTTTTAAAAATAATATAATATTCTAATAAAACAGATAACTTTATATATAATATAATATATTTTAATAAAACAAATAACTTTATATATATTATAAAAAGTTTTTTGTTTTATTACTATTATTATAATATTATAATATAATAATAATAAAATTTTACTGATTAAGACAAGTCGGTCCCTCAAAAAGAAAATAAGGAACTACGTTCTGAAAACTTTTGGCTGGTTTGATAAAATAAGTGGGTCCCATAGAAGAAAAATCAACCCTCAGGTAACTAAATTTGACAAAGTATTAGTGGTGGGTCCCACCGGAGAAGTAAGTCAAACGTATAACCAATGTATCATGTTAAACCCCTCTATTTAAAATTAAATAACATCTACCACACATCATTTATCATACATATCTTTAATCAACACCTTATATTCATCAATTATTCATACATTTTCAATCTTTCCACAATAATAATTCACAATTAATATTATAGACTTACAATACTGACAACCAGATCGTTCCCAAGAAAGAGGGGGTCTTCCGTAGAAACGACGCGCAATTAAATAATCCATTTCCTTAACAGAACTTCTAGTCATTATCAATAATGTTAATTAGTCTAATAATATCATATCAAATAATATGAGTTATTGTTTTGTGATTTAATAGTATGAAATACTGTGTAGATGTTACTATAACAATTATTGAGTTAAAATACTATACAATTGCTACTGTATCAATTATTGAATTAATAATATGAAATACTGTACAATACTATGCAATACCGTGTGTTACTGTAGAATACCGTGTGCTACTATGGAATATCGCGTGCTACTGTGGAATAACGCGTGCTATTATTCTTTTATTATCGGGTATTTCAACAGTTACATATGATAGTACCGTTGACAATTTTTATAAAAATATTATTTCTGTCGTTTTTCGTATCCGACAATTAGTCATTATGGGGCCCCACCAATGATTTGTTATTTTGGCGTCGTTGTACTTTACCGAATATAATATTTTCCGACAGAAAGAATATTCCTCGGCAAAAAGAATATTCCCCAACATACTATTTATTTCTTATAAATTGCACATATCACCCATAACTATAACATTTATCAAATCAACACCTTACTATTTAGAAAATATTAAAAATTTAAATCTTATTCATAAAAAGTTGGGGTCTTACATGTAGGGTAGTTAAGATGACCAAGATAAAGAAGAAATTAACAGTCCATTATATTGGTGTACTAGATTAGATTTATAAGGACATGCACCGGTAATCCCTATTTAGCCACCCTATAAAGAGATTATTATTTTCTTACTTTTATTGACCATTATTTCGACTGTGGATACTTGTTTTTATTTAATGAATAGTTTAAGAACAATTGGGATAAATCATTAAAATATTGAGATTATATGGGTTCTGAGTATTAAGGTAAACAAGGTAATGCTGGATAGCTTAATGGCTAAGTTTGTCAAATACTTAAATTTTTTGAAACATGAGATAATTTATTAATTGTCTTGAGCAAATTAAGTCGTCAAAAGACGTAAAATCACTCATATGGAGATACTAAAAAGCATGGTGAGTATGACATGTTTACTATTTTTATTTAAGGTGAAACCTTTAAAATAATTTTGGACATCCTAAACAGAGTTCCTACTCAAGTTGTTCCTTTTATTCTCTTTTGAGTTGGGGACCAAAAGAAAGCATTGTCTTAATCATTTAGAGTATTGAGTTATCTTACAGATGTAAAGTTGTGTAATCTAATTTTACATGATAAATTACAGATTTACCGTTTTGCTTACTCAAATCATTTGAAGGGTTACCTGTTATAAAAAGATGTACTAGAATCCTGGAATTACAAACAATAAATTTATTGGAACTTAGTGTAACCATACAAGGTAATTGTTCTCATATCAGTCGAGATAGTAACGAGTCTAGGTGAGTGTGATATTTTTTCTTCTTTTTCTATACAGATGGATTCAACAAAAAAAGAAAAATCTGTCATAATTGAAAAGTATAAGGTCTATCTGGGAAAGAACAATTATGATAATGGTTGTGAGTAAGCTCCAATAATTTATTCAAATGTTTGTTTCTAGTACTCACTAAGATTTGTAGTAATGTGTAATGAGAGTTAAGATTTAATTAATGAGACATCATAATAATTGAAAACTTATTGAGATACTTAAAGTTTTAGTGGCTGATTGTAATGACCATGTGATATAGACCCAAATAGGCTATATATAGTTTCAAATAAGTTTTCAAGTAGTGGTGCTTTAGATTTCATAATATAGTAACTTCATTTAATTTTAAATGAAATTTAGTTTATTAGTGTATATATCACAAGGTTAATGGGAGAATATTTTTATTCCACAAGGTCAGTGGGAGCAAATATATTATTTGTTTGACATAAAGGACCTTAGAGAGATATCTATCTTTTGTCATAGGCATCCATATAGATTATTTAAATTGTTTGTTGGGTTCTTTTAAATAATCATACTGATCGTATTTTGTAAAGATTTAGTATGCTGAGTTGTAAACCTGAGAATATGTTGATTCTCCAGGTGATAACTGAATGTAAATGATTGTCTTAAGACAATGTCAAGGGAAAATCATAAAAAAGTACCATATGATAGTTCAGTGGGAGCATCTAGTATGTTTAATTGTGTACTAAGACATACATTGCTTTTGCAGTGAGTCTTCTTAATAATTTTAGTCAAATCCTAATAATAATCAGAGGGTGTTGCCAAGAAAATTTTGAAATACTTAAGTGTGACAAGAAATTACATGTTGATATACATACTTTGGTAGTCTGGGAACTATTAAACTGATAACCCTCTGGGTTGAAGTATATGCTAGCTGTGTTGTGATTAATGGTGCACTAGTATTAAGATATTATGTCAAATGCATTTTCTACCTCTAACTTTAAGAAACTCTCAATGGAAAAATAAAATAAAAGATAGACTAGAAAATTATTTATTCATTTGCTATTTGGGTAATTTTCTTTGAATTTGGAAAAATTTAGAAGAAATTTACCTTTGCCATGCATTAGTTCTTAACAGAGTCAGCCTTGGGCCAGGGCTATAACCCAAGGCCCACAACTGAGGTATAACACCCTTTTCCCGAAAAATAGGAAAGGGAGGTCATGTGCAAAGTACAACAGGACTAACAAAATAAATCAATAGCTTTATGCCTCAAAATATAACTCCAATAATAATAATCTCCAGAAATCAACTGGTTCAAACCATAATTTAAAAATATTTATTACAACTTTAATAACTGGATATCTCCATAACACAAATCAAAATACCAACGCCTAAACAAAATATCTAAACCACTTGGATAAAAGAAAATTCTCATCACACTTGCCATTGATCCCCCTGATTATCTGCCGGAAGGAAAAACACAGCATGAGTCAATTGTCCAGTATAGATATATAGTACAAAAATAATGAACTGAATTAACTAAATCAATTAATGAACTGAACCAAACAAAACTAACACAATGAAGTAATAGGCTAAATCAAATGATTGAGTGTTATTTCATACCGAGCTCAGAAATATAGCTTACCACATAGACAAGTCAATAATATCACATAGGCAATCACACATTGGACCGCGAATCTAAATGCATGCAAAATCGGAAGGCGTATTCGGCACAACATCACCAATCCGCAGAACAAAACAGAACAGAAAACTAGGGTCGACCCATACGCCTCCCACAACAAATCACCAAATGGCCAACTCCTATCGGATCACAAAACGGAGACGCCATGGACTGATCACATTGCCACGGAAAGTGTCATGCCTCGATGCCAAGAGGACATGCATATGGTACCCCCACAGGTGGTTATAGCTCAAGTATACCCTATGGTATATTCTAACAAAAATATGAGGTCACAACACATGCGACATAATACCAAAAAAAATTGGGGTTCTAATATGTATATGTCAAAACAAACAAATCATCGATACAAGCCTCCAAAATAGCGGATCTACGAGCCATATAAGAAAGAGATCAACGAATAGAATTAAAATAATTTAGAGACAGATTCAAATATAGCTGATATGAAAGTTGAACAAAAAATCAAACGAAACAAAACCTAACCCAGAAGTCTACCCATAGCTCACAGGTCAAACCTAAATAGGTTTTCTACAAGAAAGAAGCTTTGATACCAACTCTATAACACTCCCTTCCTGAAAAATAGGAAAGGGAGGTCACGTGCAAAGCATAATAGGACTAACAAAATAAATCAATAGCTCTATGCCTCAAAATTAAACTCCAATAATAATAATCTTTAGAAGTCAACCAGTTTAAACCACAATTTAAAAATATTTATTACAACTCTAATAACTGAATATCTCCATAACACAAATCAAAATACCAAAGCCTAAACAAAATATCTAAACCACTTGGATAAAAAGAAATTCTCGTCACACTTGCCCTTGATCCCCTGATTACCTGCCGGAAGGAAAAACACAACATGAGGCAATTGTCTAGTACGGATATATAGTAAAAAAATAATGAACTAAATTAACTAAATCAATTAATGAACTGAACTGAACCGAACAAAACTAACACAACGAAGTAATAAGCTAAATCAAATGGCTGAGTGTTATTTCATACCGAGCTCAAAAATATAGCTTGCCACATAGACGAGTCAATAATGTCACATAGACAATCACACATTGGACCGCAAATCCAAATGCATGAAAAATCAGAAGGCGTGTTCGGCACAACATCACCAATCCGCAGAACAAAACAGAACAGAAAACTAAGGTCGACCCATACGCCTCTCATAACAAATCATCAAATGGCCAACTCTCATCGGAGCACAAAACGGAGATGTCGTTGACTGATCACACTGTCACGGAAAGTGTCATGCCTCGGTGCCAAGAGGACATGCCTGTGGTACCCCCACAGGTGGTTATAGCTCAAGTATACCCAACGATATATTCTAACAAAGATATGAGGTCACAACACATGCGACATATACCAACAAAAAATGGGGTTCTAATATGTATATGTCAAAACAAACAAATCATCGATACAAGCCTCCAAAATATATTGACATATACATTTCTACAAATATCAAAATAATAATAGACATGATAATCCAACTCAAAGAGAACAAATACGAGTTCTATGTATCAACGCTAAAATAAAACTATTATATTAATTTCACAAAAAACAATTATGTGAAATAATAACAGAATTCGAAACGAGGAACAAACGAATTAATTAAATTTCACAAGAGTATTGGTGAAGGAGTACGGAATCCGTACCTGGATTAAGCAATGTAATACCCAAAATTTATACTCAAAATTCGACTCGTTAAATACGTTCGTCCAAACTAAACAAAAAGAATAAATAACTTATAAATTTAAAGAGTTATATAATATTATATAACAATGTCCCTAAAGGTCACTTATTGTTGAACAAAATCATATACCCAAGTTAAAGTCAATTAACCAATATATTAAACATTCTTAAAACCTTTTGTCTATGATTTCATTTTTGCAAATAGTAAACTCAACAACACATGTGTGTGTGTGTGTGCGTGAACTCAGCTTCTGTTGTTGTACTGCTACAATATATATATATATATATATATATATATATATATATATTGTGTGTGTGCGTGTGAACAAGCTTCTGCTGCTATACTACTACCATATATATATATATATATATATATATATTGACACACACACACACACTCCATCATTTACCAAATTATGCAGTACAATTAGTAATAATAACACCATTAATAACATTCCATCATCTGTTAAACATATATACGTATGATGACAAAAGCTTTAAACATATATACATACATAATCTTTACAATTGATTACAAAATCATTTGTTCCAATATACTGATTTTAATAAATTAATAAAGAACAACATGATATACATCTATAAAGTTTATTAATAAAAATGATAATTGGTGATTAAATGCATTACAAGGCAACTAACCTGATCAGAAACTGCAAGAAGAGAAATTAGCAACCTTCTACTTTGCTTATCAAACGAAGAAGGAGTATAGAAGATACAGAAAGTGGGTTCAAAAACAAATATAGATAGAGAAAATAAAGAGATCTGAAAGAATATGATTATGAGATGTATTAATAAATAAAGAAGTAAAAGAAAAACAATTGTCGGACAGAGTGGTGAGGGAATTGGAAAGTTCAGGTTTAATATAAAAAAATGGAAAAGTGAAAGCAACATGGGAGTCAAACTGACAACCCATTTGCCAGCAAAATTTTGGATAGTGCATCATGATATAATATGAACCCATCACCTGCCAAAAGGATTTTATTAATAAATTAATATACCAAGGACCATTTAACAAGCATGTATACTGATTGCATTTGTTTTAGTCAAAAGGTGTGTGTTTATTATTATTCTATTATTCTTTTGTGTTGGGTATTATATTACCTCCCCCTTAAAAATGATTTCGTCCCCGGAATCAAAAGAAAGGAACGAACCTAGTTATCGAAAAGATGTGGATACTTCGTTCGAATCGATTCCTCCATTTCCCAAGTAGCTTCCCGCTCTGAATGGTTTTTCCACAAAACCTTAATAAACGGAATTGTCTTCCTTCTCATAATCATCTCTTGACGATCCAAAATTGCCTTAGCTTGCTCCTTGCACGTAAGATCCTCCTGAATCTTATCGAACAGATATTGCACCACATGCAACGGATGA
The DNA here is from genome assembly GCA_034770075.1 of Aralia elata. NCBI lineage: Eukaryota > Viridiplantae > Streptophyta > Magnoliopsida > Apiales > Araliaceae > Aralia > Aralia elata. The sequence continues at coordinate 20,235,627 of CM068382.1, forward strand.
TAATGATAACTCCTCAACACCGACACATGGAACACATTATGCACATGAGCTAGCTGTGGAGGCAAAGCTAACCGATATGCAACCTCACCAACTTTTTCCAAAATCTCAAATGGGCCAATATAACGCGGACTAAGTTTCCCTTTCAACCAAAATCGTCGAATACCTTTCTAAGGAGAAACTTTTAAAAACACGTGTTCACCAAGTTGAAACTCTAAGGTCCTCCTATGCTTATCAGCATAATTCTTCTGCCATGATCGAGGCGACTACAATTTCTCCTTAGCCACCGCTACCTTCTCCGTAGTGATTTGAACTTACTCACGACCTTCTATGGCCTTCTCACTAGTCTCATCCCAACAAGTTGGTACCCGACACTTCCTACCATACAACGCCTCAAACGGAGCCATCCCAATACTTCAATGCCAGTTGTTGTTATAAGCAAACTCAACTAAACTCGAATAATCATCCCAATTTCCTGACCACCCAAGTGTATAAGACCTTAATATGCCCTCCAATGTTTGAATAGTCCGTTCGGATTGCCCATCGGTTTGTGGATGGAAAGAAGTACTAAAGTTGAGCTGAGTGCCCCAAGCTCGTTAAAATCCTTTCCAGAACCGTGAAGTGAACCGCGGGTCCCGATCTGAAATAATAGATAGTGGAGTACTATGAAGTCTAATAATCTCCTGCTGAAAGATTTGTGCCAACCTATCCACTGAGTAACCCTCATGGATAGCCAAGAAGTGTGCCGATTTGGTCAACCGGTCCACTACAACCCAAATGGCATCATTCTTCCTGAAAGTCTTCGGCAAACCAGTCACGAAGTCCATCGTGATATCCTCCCACTTCCAAACTGGTATGTTTAACTGTTGCAGCAAACCACTAGCTCGTTGATGTTCTATTTTCACTTGTTGACAAGTGAGGCACTTACGCACATATTCAGCCACTTCTCGCTTCGTCCCGTTCCACCAAAAATTCTCCTTCAAATCCCTATACATCTTTGTGGAACCTAGATGAATAGAAAATAGTGAACTATGAGCTTAAACCAACACAGCTTCCCGAATGGTTGAATCCGACAGTACACACAACCACTTACCCAACCAAATCATACTGTGGTCATCAATACGAAACTTGGATTGCTTTCCCTCCTCTAGATTTTGCGTCATACCCTATAATTCCCCATCTTCCTTCTGAGCTTCTTTAACCCGTGAGATAAGAGATGGCTCCACTCTCATACCTACCAAAAACCCATCTGATCCTTGCACATAAAACTCCAACTCTTGCCGCTCTATATCCGAAATAAGTTGAGGTTGTGTAATAAGGGTTGCTACACTCCCTGAATTCTTTCGTCTAAGAGCATCTGCAACCACATTTGCCTTCCCCGGGTGATATTGTATTCCCGCATCATAATCTTTTAGAAGCTCCAACCAACGTCTCTGTCTCATGTTAAGCTCCTTTTGAGTGAAAATGTATTTAAGACTTTTGTGATCGGTGAAGATATCACAAGTCTCTCCATACAAATAGTGCCTCCAAATTTTTAAGGCAAAAATTACTGCTACCAACTCCAAATCATAAGTCGGGTAGTTCACCTCATAAGGTTTAAGCTGTCTAGAAGCATAAGCAATCACCTTACCGCGTTGCATCAAAACACACCCTAAACCTTTTTAGAAGCATCAATATAAATCTGATAACCTCATGTCCCCGACGACAATGTAAGTATTAGAGCTGTCACAAGTCGCTTCTTCAACTCCTCAAAACTCTTCTCACGTTCCACATTCCACATAAACTTCGTGCCCTTTCTTAACAACTAAGTTAATGGCAAGGCAAGTAAAGAGAACCCTTCCACAAATCGCCTATAGTACCCTGCCAAACCCAAGAAACTCCTAACTTCTGTCACCGTAGTAGGTCTCGACCATTTAGTGATAGCTTCAACCTTCGCAAGATCCACCTTAAAGCCTTTAGCAGACACAACGTGGCCCAAAAATGCAACCTGCTCTAACCAAAACTCGCATTTAGAGAATTTAGCGTATAACTTCTCTTTTTATAAAATTCCCAAAACTGTACGAAGATGTTCCTCATGCTCCTATCTAAACTTAGAGTAAACCAAAATGTCATCAATAATGACAATAACATATTGGTCCAAATACTCTCTGAACACCCGATTTATCAAATCCATAAACATCGTTGGAGCGTTAGTCAACCCAAATAACATCACCAGAAACTCGTAATGCCCATAACGAGTGCGAAAAGCTGTCTTAGGGATATCCTCATCCCTTACCCTCAACTGATGATAACTCGACCTCAAGTCTATCTATGAAAAATACTTCACCCGCTGAAGTTGGTCAAACAAGTCATCAATCCTCGGCAATGGATACCGATTTCTGATGGTAATCTTGTTCAACTCCCTGTAGTCTATGCACAACCTCAGAGATCCATCTTTCTTCTTTACAAATAAAATCGGAGCACCCCACGGTGAAACACTAGGCCGAATTACACCACGATCTAGCAGCTCCTGCAATTGCTCCTTCAACTCTTGCAATTCCAATGGTGCCATCCTATACGGTGCCTTAGAGATAGGCTCCGCACCAGGAACAAGCTTGATGGTAAACTCAACTTCCCGCTGTGGTGGCAACCCTGACAATTCCTCAGGAAATACATCAGAAAAATCACGAACAACTGGAACATCCTCAATACGAGACTCACTCATAGAGGTATCAATCACAAACACCAAATATCCCTCACAACCCTTTGTCATCAACTTCCCAGCCTTCAAAATTAAGATCAACTTCACCGCTCTACTTGGTTGTGAACCCTGAAACACAAACTCCGGAGACTTCACATCTCCAAATATAACTTTATTTGCCTGGAAAATGATAGTGGCCTGGTGCTTATCCAACCAGTCCATCCCAAGAATAACATAGAAATCGTGCATACTTATCGGAAAAAGATTAACCCTACGAATCTTATCTCCAAAACTAATCGGGCATTCTCGATATAAATCAGAAATAACTACAGAAGTCTCCATCGGGGTATCAATAGACATAACAAAATCTAAAGACTGAGGTGGCACACCAAGGTGCCGAACAAAAAACTGAGGCACAACTGAATGAGTAGAACCAGTATCAAATAAAACAGAAGCCTCACGGTTGCCAACTAAAAGAGTACCAAAAATAATACCTGGCGCACCTACTACTTGGTTATATGTCATGGCAGACACCTGACCACCCTGACGTTGACCTTCATTGTCGTCATATTACTGCCTCCACCGTTACCACGTGTTCCGGTACAATCCCTAGCAAAATTACCCATCTGCCCACACAAGAAGCATGCACAGAAAACTCTATGGCACTACCTCCCCGGATGGTTACCCCTACAAGTAGTACAAGGAACTATCGGAATAAGATTAGGTTACCCCCATTAGTTGGTCCTAAGTAACGTCCCTAATTCTGCCCCTGTTGACAATTCTGCCACTGCTGGCGATTCTAACCTTGCTGAGGTAACTGAAGGTGACAATTCTGCCTCTGTTGAGGCAATTGCTGATAACCCCTGTTTTGATTTTGACCTCGCCATTGCCCCTGCTGACCACCACAGTTCATGTTCCACTTACCACCCTGATTCCTCCCATGTTGACCCAAAGCTTGACCCTGTTGATTATCTCTGTCCCTTTTCTGACTCTCTTTCGGTTTAGAAGACCGAAAGTCTTGTCGCTCCATCTCAATATTTTTGGCTGCATTAGCCACTGCCGACACATTTGCAAATTTGTTGTTAATGAGATGTTGACGATACTTATAATGAATTCTCCACTTAAACTTTTCTGCCTGTTCCGCTGTAGTCCCTGCAGAGGTTCTCGCATAGCCTGCCAACCTGATGAACTTTGTCATAAAGTCCATGATGGATTCATCATCTTTCTACCGAATAGACAGATACTCTCTACCATAGGCCTTTTTATCAGTAACTGGGAAGTACTGTTGATAAAAGACCTCACTAAACTCTGCCCAACTAAGTGTCTTAGCATAACCATCACCCTTTGTTGTTTTCATCGTCTTCCACCACTTTTGTGCATCCTCTTCTAGCTTATAAGCTGCAACCAACACTTTATGATTATCCGAGCACCCCAACACATCAAAAATCTTTTCTAGATGAGCCATCTAATTCTCTGCATCAATTGGAGTCGGAGCTGAACTAAATGGACGTGGGTTTTACTTCTGAAACCTTTCTAACCATACATACATTAGAACCACAGGCGATCAAGACCAACTGCATTCCCTTCATCTCCGTTTACGTGTGAGCCATTAATTTTTGGGTTTCCTTGCTCAGGATTTTCTGGCGGCTGCTGCATTGCCTGAAAAACTTGTGCCCCCAATTGTGGTAAGGCCTGATTAACTGCCTGATTCACCAAGACAACCAATTGAGCATTGATCTGATTATTCGGTTGCTCATTAGGTTGCGCACTGGGCTGGCCATCACTACTTCCTCCATTGTTACCTCGCCTCCTAGTAATTCTAGCGGATCTACGAGCCATCTAAGAAAGAGATCAACGAATAAAATTAAAATAATTTAGAGACAGATTCAAATATAGCTGACATGAAAGTTGAACAAAAAATCAAACGAAACAAAACCTAACTCAGAAGTCTACCCATAGCTCACAGGTCAAACCTAAATAGGTTTTCTACAAGAAAGAAGCTTTGATACCAACTCTATAACACTCCCTTCCTGAAAAATAGGAAAGGGAGGTCACGTGCAAAGCACAACATGACTAACAAAATAAATCAATGGCTCTATGCCTCAAAATTAAACTCCAATAATAATAATCTTTAGAAGTCAACCGGTTTAAACCACAATTTAAAAATATTTATTACAACTCTAATAACTGAATATCTCCATAACACAAATCAAAATACCAAAGCCTAAACAAAATATCTAAACCACTTGGATAAAAAGAAATTCTCGTCACACTTGCCCTTGATCCCCTGATTACTTGCCGGAAGGAAAAACACAGCATGAGGCAATTGTCTAGTACGGATATATAGTACAAAAATAATGAACTGAATTAACTAAATCAATTAATGAACTGAACTGAACCGAACAAAACTAACACAACGAAGTAATAGGCTAAATCAAATGGCTGAGTGTTATTTCATACCGAGCTCAAAAATATAGCTTGCCACATAGACGAGTCAATAATGTCACATAGACAATCACACATTGGACCGCAAATCCAAATGCATGCAAAATCAGAAGGCGTGTTCGGCACAACATCACCAATCCGCAGAACAAAACAGAACAGAAAACTAGGGTCAACCCATACGCCTCTCATAACAAATCACCAAATGGCCAACTCTCATCGGAGCACAAAACGGAGACGCCATTGACTGATCACACTGTCACGGAAAGTGCCATGCCTCGGTGCCAAGAAGACATGCATGTGGTACCCCCACAGGTGGTTATAGCTCAAGTATACCCTACAGCATATTCTAACAAAGATATGAGGTCACAACACATGCGACATAATACCAACAAAAAATGGGGTTCTAATATGTATATGTCAAAACAAACAAATCATCGATACAAGCCTCCAAAATATATTGACATATACATTTCTACAAATATCAAAATAATATTAGACATGATAATCCAACTCAAAGAGTACAAATACGAGTTCTATGTATCAACGCTAAAATAAAACTATTATATTAATTTCACAAGAAACAATTATGTGAAATAATAACAGAATTCAAAACGAGGAACAAAACAAATTAATTAAATTTCACAAGAGTATTGGTGAAGGAGTACGGAATCCGTACCTGGATTAAGCAATGTAATACCCAAAATTTATACTCAAAATTCGACTCGTTAAATCCTTCCGTTCAAACTAAACAAAAAGAATAAACAACTTATAAATTTAAAGAGTTATATAATATTATAGAAAAATGTCCCCAAAGGTCACTTATTGTGGGAGAGGATCAATAGTATACCCCCTTATATGACATACGAAGCATACCCCTTTAGCGACGGACCGAGCGACGGTTTGGTCCGTCGCCATAGGTTCAGTTCGTCGCTATAGCTTTTAACGACGGACAACATATAGCGATGGACAAACATATAGCGACGGACAAACATATAACGACGGACCGAACCTATAGAGACGGACCGAACCAATGGCGACAGACTAAACCATCGCCCGGTCTGTCGCTAAAGGGGGTATGCTTGGTATATTATATAACGAGATATTTTCTTGATCCTCTCCCTATATATATATTGTGTGTGTGTGAACAAGCTTCTGCTGCTATACTACTACCATATACATATATATATACACACACACACACACTCCATCCTTTACCAAATTATGCAGTATAATTAATAATATTAACACCATTAATAGCATTCCATCATCTGTTTATATATATATATATAATACATATGATGACAAAACCTTTAAACATATATACATACATAATCTTTACAATTGATTACAAAATCACTTGTTCCAACATACTGATTTTAATAAATTAAGAAAGAACAACACAATATACATCTATAAAGTTTATTAATAAAAATGATAATTGGTGATAAAATGCATTACAAGGCAACTAACCTGATCAGAAACTGCAAGAAGAGAAATTAGCAACCTTCTGCTTTGCTTATCAGACGAAGAAGAAATATAGAAGATACAGAAAGTGGGTTCAAAAACAAATATAGATAGAGAAAATAAAGATATCTGAAAGAATATGCTTATGAGATATATTAATAAATAAAGAAGTAAAAAAAAAACAATTGTCGGACAGAGTGGTGAGGGAATTAGAAAGTTCAGGTTTAATATAAAAAAATGGAAAAGTGAAAGCAACATGGGAGTCAAACTGGCAACCCATTTGCCAACAAAATTTTAGATAGTGCATCATGATATGATATGAACCCATCACCTGCCAAAAGGATTTTATTGATAAATTAATATACCAAGGACCATTTCACAATCATGTATACTGATTGCATTTGTTTTAGTCAAAGGGTGTGTTTATTATTTTTCTATTATTCTTTTGTGTCGGATATTACATGAGGGGTGCCCAAAATTTTTATATAAGCTTATGTATATATGTGTATTAAAAAAATAAAAAATAAAACAAAAGAAGTTGCCGCCTGTACCTGTTAATGAAAAAGAAAGCCAATCAATCCAATCAGTCTTTATATACTCAATCTCAAGAAGAAACTTACTGAGTAAGGAAGTCCCATATTAATTATAAAATATAATATAAAACAAATCAATAAATATGGGGAATCAAAATAGACTCTTAGCCACAAAAAGAAGGAAAAACCCTTCGACCCTCTCAGTTCATAACGCAACGCAAGCAATGTTTTTTTCCAGTGATTCTCCTTTTCTCCAACAGAGTTGGAAATAAATCATCCATCAGCTAGATCAGTGCCTTTCTTTGAAGGTAATTTTTTTTAAAGATACATATAGATTGTTAAAAATAAATGTAAACTAACACGTAAGCACATATAAACTTACATATGAATCGGTTAGTATCCACGAAGCAGAAGCGGTTGAACCAGAATGCCAAATCTACTAACAACACCACGAACACAGCTACTACGATCCTTCGTGCAAACGCTTCTCGTCAATATGAAGTTGTTACTAGCAACTATGCGAACAAACTTAGGTGTTCACACCAAGTACACCCAAGCCTATTGATGGAAGCTTGGAAATACTAGAGAAAGAGAGTATTTAGGAGAAAACTATCTGAGAAAAATAATACGTTATTTTTTCTTAACCCTACACTTTGCAGGAATCAGTATTTAACGATAAATCCCAATTAATATGGGATAAGTCTACAACTGACTAAATCAGGAGATTTATCTCATATAGAGTTTTAACCATATCAAGTATTATTTAAAATACTTCCAAGTGATATGGGACTCTTCCAATCCCAATTGGGTTATCCATTATTCATACCCAAGTGGATGTCCATGATCCACGGGTCTGACCTGGATCAATTACTAACATAGATAATAGAATCTAGATGTATAAATTTTGTAAATTGTAATACATATCTTTGTTATCTTTTTCTTATTTATTATTTGATTGAACAGAAAACTTGGCTGGGATTCTTATTCTTTATAATTAGAAGTTTCAAGTGGAAGAAAATATGCTCAAAATCCAGGTTTTATTGTTCTTTGTTAATTAGTTTTATTGTTTTTTATTGTGTTGTGTTTATTATAAAAATTAAAAAATGTTTCCTAAGAAATAATTTTTCGGAAATCTCAAGAGACAAAGAAAGAAAAAAGAAGAAGAAATTGCTGAAAGTTTAAGAGGATCTTTGAATAAATATTTTGTTAAACAAACCAATGCTTCACTTGAAAATTTAGATGAAGATTTACTAAATGAATATGAACAACCAATTCAATTGGAAGAATTAGTAGAAAATGAGAATGATGTGAATAAAGAAATTGGTGATCTAGATGAAAATGAAAATAGTGATGAACCTTTCCTTGATGAAAATGAAAATATTGATGAAAATGAAAGTCCCGAAACAAGATTTGATTTGAACATTTATGATCCACGAGTTTGGGATAATCTTGATGCAAAAATGAGAGATTTACTTGTAGAAAAAGGTCCCCTAAGAGAAACTAATCTCAAATTCCCCATGGACGAACACAATAGACATTTTTCTTTAAATTATTATTTTCGTATGTTACCAAATGGGAAAACTAAGGATCGAAAATGGCTAGTGTACTCAAAGGAGTTGGATAAAGTGTTTTGTTTCTATTGTAAGTTGTTTAAAACAATGAATTTTAGAAGTTAGTTAACTAGTGAAGGAATTAGAGATTGGAAACATCTTGGTGAGAAGCTTAAATAACATGAAAGCAGTATTGAACACCTCACTAACTTGAGGTCTTGTGTTGAATTGCAAATCAGATTGAAAACAAATCAAACAATTGATACAGAATTACAAGAGCTAATCAAGAAAGATACACTACACTGAAAAAAATGTTATTATCAGAATCATCGCAGTTATGAATTGTCTTGCTATACATAATTTGACTTTTTGTGGAACAAATGAAAAAATTTATGAAGATGGTAATGGTAACTTTTTAGGCCTACTTGAAATGATTGCAAAGTTTGATCCAGTAATGCAATACCATTTTCGACTCATTCAAGATAAGAAGATTCATTATCATTATCTTAGCCATAAAATTCAAAATGAGTTGATAGCTATTTTAGCATCAAACGTTAAATATGCAATCATTGAAAAAATAAAAACAACTAAATATTTTTCAGTCAGTCTTGATTGTACTCCTGATGCAAGTCACAAAGAACAAATGACTTTAATATTGAGGAGTGTAGATATTTCAAGTACTCCAATAAATATTAAAGAGTACTTTTTAGAGTTTCTGAATGTGGAAGATACTGTTGGATTAGGAATTTTTAATGAATTGCAAAATGTAATTGAGTCCTTTACACTTAATATTGATGATGTGAGGGGACAAGGTTATGATAATGGCTCTAATATGAAAGGGAAAAATCTAGGTATACAAAAAGATTACTTGATATAAATCCTAGAGCATTTTACATGTCATGTGGTTCGCATTATCTCAACTTAATAGTTTGTAATACGGTCAACTCATGTGTTAAAGCAAAATCTTTTTTTGGAGCATGCCAATGCATATATACGATATTCTCTAATTCAACAAAGCGATGGAATGTGTTACTTGATTACATAGAAGGTTTGACTTTGAAATCATTGTCAACTACACGTTGGAAAAGTCACATTGAAAGTGTCAAAGTAATAAAATCTCAAGCTTCCCAAATCAGAGAAGCTTCATTTAAATTAACAGAATTAGTGAAGATGCCAAATTGAGTAAGTATGCTCAAAGTTTAGCATTAGGAGAGCTTTCAAGTTTTGAATTTATATTAAGTTTGGTTATTTGACATGATATTTTGCATAAGATTAACTTAGTTAGTAAAAAGTTACAATTTGAAGACATGCGTCTTGATGCTGCTGTAAGACAATTAGAAGGACTTGTTTTATTTTTCGAAAATTATAGAATAAATGGGTTTGTTTCTTCCATGATCGATGCTAAAGAAATTTCTCTTGATATGGGAATTGAGCCTGTATTTCCAAAAAAGTGTCAAGTTTGTAGAAAAAGTTATTTTGATGAGGTTTACAATAGTGATAGAGAACAACAATCAGCTAAAGATTATTTAGAACTGCTTATTTTCTTGTTATAGTGGATATTGCTCTTGGTGAATTGAATAGTAGGTTTGAACAATTGCATTATTTTGAATCTATTTTTAGGTTCTTATTTGATGCTGCAAAGTTGACTTCGCTTGATGATAATGAATTGAAAAGTTCTTGTGTGAATCTTGAAAATGTTTTAAAATATGGTGATGTTTCTGATGTTGATGCAAGAGACTTATTTTCATAATTATAGGTATTGCATGTGATGTTACCAAAAGAAGCATATGAAACAGATAAACCATAGACATCCATTAAAATTCTTGAGTTTGTAAATAGTGTGAATATGTTTCTTAATGTAATGGTTGCTTATAGGGTATTATTGACTATACTTGTGACTGTGACATCTGCTGAAAGAAGTTTTTCTAAATTAAAACTATTGAAATCTTACTTGCGGACCACCATGACTCAAGATAGGCTAAACGGATTAGCGATATTATGCATTGAAAAGGATATGTTAGAAAACATTAAATATGATAGTATAATTGATGATTTTGCATCTAAAAGTGAAACAAGAAGACATTTTAAATGATGTTTTGTGGTTCAGATTTCATTGCTATTTTTATTTTGTAGGTACATGTGATGATTCTTTGCTTCGATTAATTGTGGAGGATGAAAAGAAGATTGATCAAATCAAGAAATGCTTATAGAGATTCAGGAGGAAGCATATAGACTCAAATATGTATTTTTCATTTTTTTAATGCAATGTTTACAATCCAGGGTACCCTTTTTTCTTCGTTTGGGGTTTTGTCCCATTGGGGTTTTCCCCAAACAAGGTTTTAATGAGGCCCCAAAGTGTTTTTCCTTATCTTTCGTAAATTCTTATAATTACTTGAGAAAATTTGTCCCGGACCTTAGAAAACCCAAGACCAGCTCTGGTTCTTAACTTTCTTGTCGGAGAAACTTGAACTTGGTGCACATTAAAAAAGAAAGACTTTATCATTAGACTATCACTTTTTTTTTTGCTAAATCATTAGACTATCACTTTGAATTTAGTAATTTTTTTTTAAACATCGTTACTTGTTAAACTATTTTGAGCTACTTATACTACTACATTTCAATCATTGTGGCATAAGAGACACTATGGAAAACTTAGGGACATTTGTTAATACAACTCTTGTGTTAACTTTACTATGGGATAAACTCAAATTTATAACTATACAAAATAAAAAGAGAGGTAGTACCACTAAAGTATAACTTTTGGTATGTTATTATGTAATTGTGTGCGTCTAAGACACTACTCCCTTTTTTCATATATATATATATATAGTCCCCTTCAGTTGAGGGAGGGATGTGTATCTCAACCGTTGGATATGTTTTATGTGTCTGAGATTGTTATTCATATCAGATAAACTTAATATTATTTTTGGGGTGGTTATCTGATATGAAGTAGTTATCTAATATGAATAACAATCTCAGCCACATAAACACATATCCAACGGTTGAGATACACATCCCTCAAATAACACTATTTGAGGGATTTGAGGGATCCCTCAACTGAAAAGGACTGTATATATATATATATATATATATATATATATATATATATATATATATATATATATATATATATATATATGGGTGTAAATTTATTTAATTTTAGTTGATACAATAATTATAATTATATAGTATATAACAAAAATTATTAATCATAAAATTTATTTTATTCTAAACTTTTATGAGTCATACTAATTTTAAAATTTAATATGTAATTGTTGGATCTCAAAAATTAAATTGTATTCTAATTTTGATATGAAGGTGATATAAAATTAAAGATATATTTATATTTTTCAACTATAAAATGAATAATTAGTGAATCTCAACGTTAAACTAATATTTTTACACGCGGTAATATTAGTTTCCTTAGTTTATTCCTTGTGAGATCTCCATGTATTCTCTCTCCTCCTATGTTTATTCCTTGCGAGATCTCCATATAATCTCTCTCCACCTTTGTGAACATAACGAACCGAACTTGACCTGTATGTTGTCTAGGTGCGTAGCAGTAAACTGGCCCCACCTACTGAGAGATCAGATGACCAGATCGTGTGACCCACAACTTAACGTGTAGGAACATATTAGTGACAATGTATTACTAAAAATAAAAAATAAAAAATAAAATAGAACTTGTCGGCTGATTAATAGTTGGCGTGTTTAAATTCATTTTTAATTAGTATTCATATTAAATTTTATGAATCTCAGAAAATTGAATTCTAAAAATAACATAAAAGCCTCTCCTTGCCTTTTAAAATGTTTTAAAAATCTGATTAATTGGATAAATTGTTATAATATTGTAAAATAATAATTATTTTTATAAAAAAAAATCATCTAAATAAGTTTAATGGTATTTGGAATATATTGAGATGAATAAAAGTGAGTAAATTTAATGAAAGGAAATAATAACGGCATCAAATGTAGGGTGACCAAATAATGAGTACAACAAATATGAAAAGATATTTACAGTATTATTTAGTTTGTCTCAACAAAATTTAGCATTTAAATTAATTATCCGGTCAAATATCAGTAAACTTACTTAAAAAGAAATTGTCATAGTTCAATATTTTCCAGAAATAAAACTAAAAATATCACCAAATACAACTAGAAATTAATGAGAGTCTTAATTTTCTCTTATAATTTTTTCAAATATTAAAGTTTGTTTAAGATATATTTAGACATAAACCGTGTCACTATTTTTATAATTAAATACTCTATTCGTTCCAAAATTAGAGATACATTTTGACCTTTTAAAGTCAGTTTACGAAATTTTAAAACTCAAAATTCATACAATTCCGTTCAAGTTTTGAAAATAACAAATATGATAATTAGTAGTACTTTATAGTTAGTTTACAATTGTTATATTTGTTTGTATTAAAATTAAATAACTTCATACCAATTTTGAATTTTAAAATTTCACGAATTAACTTTAAAAAATTAAAATATATCTTTAATTTTGAAACAGAGGTAGTATTTAAACTTAAAAGCTATAACTAATTATTAAAAAGATAAATGTTAAAATTGCTTATAAGAGTTATAATATTTAACTAAAAATAGAAAGTAAGATTTCTATTTTAAGAATTTTTTTTGTTCGTTTGTATCAACGTGTAATTCATTCATAATAATCTACCAAAACATGAGTTATACAAAAATGCGGAAAAACATGAAAAGTAAACTAAAAAGTTTGACATTAACATTAACAGAGCAATAAGGAACTTTTTGCTGGTTTGACAATGTCATCCTTATTATAAATATGATTCATTATATATATATATATATATATATATTGTTAACGCCAAATTCTGACCGCTCGCCAAATCACCAAATAACGAGCCGAAAAAACGTTTAACGGTGGAGGATATGTAGCTGTTTAGTGTTTGTTAATATGGAATAAAATAATGACATATGAAAATAAAATAATAACACGAGGATTTTACGTGAAAACCCAATTGGGAAAAACCACGGGGAGAAATCTCAGAAATCCACTATAAAAATAATAAGGAAATACAAGCTCTCAACTGATAAATAAAGTTGATATTTGTTCTCTAATTTTTCTAATCTTTCTCTCTCTAAACCATCTGATGGGAATGCATGTATATTGGTATGGGTGTTCCTCCTTTCTCCCTTTCCCGCATCATATATATATAGTGTATATGTCTGTTATGTGCCAAGGAAATGAAAGGGCTTAAGTATATTAAATTCTTTGTGGTTCACATGGCAGCTTTTGGTTGCTTAATCTTTTGAAGTCCCGACCTTTTCATTCTTTGTCATTCATTCCAAAGACCTTTCCCAGACTTTTCATCTTCTAACCCAACCATTATATATTATATATATGAAAGGACTGGTGGTCCTTACCATTTATTTTCTTCTGACCATCCTTCCGAATTCCCAATTGGTATTACATATTATTCATAGGTGACCCACATTTGCTAACTGAAGGTGTAAATTATATTCTAACATTGCCCCCACTCTCTTATTGTAAGGAACTCAAAATAAGAGAGTACACAATTTTTTATTGGTAGTACTTTCGAAGTCTACCAGCATGCCACGTATTCTTTATCTCTGAACCATTCATTGCTCGAAGCCGGTAGGTCCCTGGCTTCGGCACTTCAACAACTTCATAAGGACCCTCCCAATTTGGCATAAGCTTCCCTGTATTCTGGGGAGTAGATGCTTCAGCCTCCCGAAGAACAAAATCACCAACTTCGAACCTCCGTACTTTCACCCCTTTATTAAAGTGTCTAGCCGTTCTCTGCTGGTAATTCGCCAATCGCACTACAGCTGACTCACGAACTTCCTCCAACAAGTCCAAATTCAACCGAACCCTTCCTCATTGTATACATCCTTGAACTGGCTGACCCGAAGAGAAGGAGACCCGATCTCTACCGGAATTAGAGCATCGGTCCCATAAGCCAACCTAAATGGTGAATCCCCTGTAGTCGACCTTGGAGTCGTCCGATATGCCCACAAAACGCTGAGTAACTCCTCCGGCCACCTACCTTTAGCTTCATCTAGCCTTCGTTTTATGCCATTAAGCAGGGTTCTGTTCGTGACCTCTACCTGCCCATTCGACTGAGGATGTGCCACCGAAGTCCGCCGATGTTGTATCTTCAAATTTGCCAGAAACTCTTCGAATTTAGCTCCCACAAACTGCCGCCCATTATCCGAAACTAACACCATTGGGATCCCGAAACGAAACACTACAAACTCCTTGAAAAATTTCAAACATTCTTGCTCCGATATCGTCCGAAGTGGTTTGGCTTCGACCCACTTGGTCATATAGTCAATGGCAACTATCACAAAACTGATTTATCCCTTAGCCTTCGGCAATGGTCCTAAAATGTCAATCCCCCAAACAGCGAATGGGATCGGGGAAAGAACCGAAGATAACTCCTCCGGGGGTTGATGTGGTATTGGACTGTTCAACTGGCACTTCGGGCACTTCTTCACATAATCCTTAGCTTCTTGAAATATAGTTGGCCAGTAATAACCCTGCCGAAGAACCTTATATGCCAGTGATTTTGCTCCCATATGGTCGCCGCAGATTCCTTCATGTATCTCCCGAAGAACATAACTAGCTTCCGAAGGTGTCAGACATTTCAATAATGGAGAGGAGAAGGCACGTCGGTATAGATCTCCGTCAATCAAGATGAAGTAAGAACTCCTATATTTGATTTTTTTAGCCAATAATCGATCAGAAGGTAGAATACCATCACTAAGGTACGCTATGTACGGAGTAAGCCAACAATCCAACCGATCCAATGCTAACACTTTCGCCCTCTGGAAACTCGGGGCATCCAAAACTTCCAAGTACACCGACCCGCTGAAAGAACTTACTTCAGTCGTCGCTAATCTAGCTAGAGCGTTGGCCACTGTATTGTTCGAACGATCTATCCCTTGAAAACTGTGCGAAACAAAATAGTGAAGTCGATCTTTCACTTCTGCCAGGTACTTAGTCATCTTCGCCCCCCGAGCCTCGTATTCCCCTAATATCTGTTTGACAACCAACTGAGAGTCGCTGAAAATAATTAACCGCTGAACTTCCAAGTTTCGAGCCAATTTCAATCCGGCCAAGATAGCCTCATACTTGGCTTCATTATTCGTTGCTTTGAATCCAAAACGGATAGCCTGCTGGACTTTAAACCCTTCCAGGCTTGTTAGGATAACACCCGCTCCACTAACATCCGAAGTCAATGACCCATCTACAAATAGAGTCCATGATGTCTGGATAGGAGAGGCTTCAACAACCGAAACCACTACTACCTCGGGTTCATCCGGCTCGGAGAACGAGCATTCAACCACAAAGTCGGCCAATGCTTGACCTTTTACTGCCGTTCGGGGACGGTATTCCAATGCAAATTCAGTCAACTCTATCGCCCAAGCAGCCAATCGTCCCGAAACGTCTGGCTTGTGCAAAACCTTTTTTAGGGGCTGGTTGGTGTATACTACTATCTGTCTACCTTGAAAATAGTGTCGAAGCTTCCTACTAGCCACAATTAGTGCATAAGCGAACTTCTCTAGGTTCGGGTATCGTGTCTCAGCATCCCGTAGTGCGTGACTGACATAATATACTAGGAACTGACTTTCTCCCGATTCTCTGACTAGAACTGCCCCGACTACTAGAGAACTCGCTGCAAGATATAGAAATAAAGGCTCTTTGGGGATTGGCTTCATAAACAACGGCGCCGAAGATAAATACTTTTTAATCCCATGGAAAGCATCCTCGCATTCGGACGTCCACTGAAATCTCATCTTGTTCTGCGGGCCTTTCAGTGTGTTGAAGAAAGGAAGACACCTTTCAGCTGACTTTGACATAAACCTTTGAAGCGCCGCGATCCGCCCAGTGAGCCGTTGGACATCCTTGAAAGACTGGGGTGATCTCATATCCATTATCGCCTGTATCTTTTCGGTGTTGGCCTCAATTCCCCTCTTGCTGATCAAATACCCCAAAAATTTACCCGAACCAAGACCGAAGGTACACTTGGTCGGGTTTAACCTTATCCGATGTTCTCGAACAGTCTGAAAACACTCCTCCAAATCGTCTAAATGATCATGTGCTGAAGGGCTTTTTACTATCATATCATCCACATATACCTCCATATTACGCCCGAGTTGTTTGCGGAAAACATAGTTCATCATGCGTTGATATGTCGCCCCCGCGTTCAGTAGCCCGAATGTCATCTTTTTGTACGCGTATATTGCCCGATGGGTGATGAAAGCTGTCTTTGGGATGTCTTTCTTATCCATTGAGATCTGGTGGTACCCTGAGAAAGCATCCATAAAACTCAACATCGCAAACCCTGAAGTCGCATCAATTAACTGATCAATGTGTGGTAATGGATAGAAATCTTTTGGGCAAGCCTTATTTAAATCCGTGTAATCGATGCACATCCTCCATTTCCCATTCTGTTTCTTGACTAAAACCGCGTTCGCCAGCCATTCGGGGTAATCTATCTCGTAGATGAAATCGGCCTCCAGCAATTTTGCTACCTCATCATCAAAGGCTGCAAGATATAGAAATAAAGGCTCTTTGGGGATTGGCTTCATAAACAACGGCGCCGAAGATAAATACTTTTTAATCCCATGGAAAGCATCCTCGCATTCGGACGTCCACTGAAATCTCATCTTGTTCTGCGGGCCTTTCAGTGTGTTGAAGAAAGGAAGACACCTTTCAGCTGACTTTGACATAAACCTTTGAAGCGCCGCGATCCGCCCAGTGAGCCGTTGGACATCCTTGAAAGACTGGGGTGATCTCATATCCATTATCGCCTGTATCTTTTCGGTGTTGGCCTCAATTCCCCTCTTGCTGATCAAATACCCCAAAAATTTACCCGAACCAAGACCGAAGGTACACTTGGTCGGGTTTAACCTTATCCGATGTTCTCGAACAGTCTGAAAACACTCCTCCAAATCGTCTAAATGATCATGTGCTGAAGGGCTTTTTACTATCATATCATCCACATATACCTCCATATTACGCCCGAGTTGTTTGCGGAAAACATAGTTCATCATGCGTTGATATGTCGCCCCCGCGTTCAGTAGCCCGAATGTCATCTTTTTGTACGCGTATATTGCCCGATGGGTGATGAAAGCTGTCTTTGGGATGTCTTTCTTATCCATTGAGATCTGGTGGTACCTTGAGAAAGCATCCATAAAACTCAACATCGCAAACCCTGAAGTCGCATCAATTAACTGATCAATGTGTGGTAAAGGATAGAAATCTTTTGGGCAAGCCTTATTTAAATCCGTGTAATCGATGCACATCCTCCATTTCCCATTCTGTTTCTTGACTAAAACCGCGTTTGCCAGCCATTCGGGGTAATCTATCTCGTAGATGAAATCGGCCTCCAGCAATTTTGCTACCTCATCATCAATGATTTTCTGCCTTTCTGAGGCGAATATCCTCCGCTTTTGCCGAACTGGTTTCTTAGTAGGATTGACGCACAGCTTGTGGATTGCCATTCCTTCATCAATACCCGACATATCCTTGGGCTCCCAAGCAAATATATCGGCGTACACCCTCAACAATTCTATCAAATTCGTCCGAAGGGGTTCCAGAAGCCTAGACCCTATCTTCAACACCTTATCGGACCTTCCCGGTATCAACTCAATATCCTCTGTCTCCTCGGCGGGAAGTGCTAGGGGTTCGGTAGATCCTTCGGTAAACGGCTCTATTTCTATCGCCATGGCCTTCCTTTGCTTGCTGACCCCAACCCCACCTGAGATCAATGAATTCCTGTAGCACCGTCGAGCCAGATCCTGATCTCCCTTGACTTCGCCGACCCCATTTGGCGTCGGGAACTTGATTTTAAAATGCGGAATAGATGTCACTGCCTGAAGAGCGGTCAGAGTTGGTCGGCCGAGGATGGCGTTATAAGCCGAATCCACTCGTACAATAAAGAACTTAACTAACACTTCGACTTGTTGAGGAGCCATCCCGAAGATGACAGGTAGCTCCGCTGTTCCCGATACGTGTACTGGGTCATTACTGAACCCGTACAAAGGACCCTCCTAGCCAACTTCCAATTTCTGTCCTCCCAAATCTAACCTTTGATACGCATGAGTATACAAAATGTCTACAGAAGAGCCGTTGTCTATCATCATCCTTTTCATATCCACTGGTCCGACTTGAGCCGTTATCACCAAGGCTCCTTCGTGTGGCTCTACCGGCTCGGATGGATAATCCTGATCCGAAAAAGAAATAACCATGCCAGGATAAGCTCGTTCTCTCCTAGCAGGTTGTTCAGTGACTGACAGAACTGCGTCTAGCACGACTCTCCTCTTTTTCCCCGCTAGCCTTCCGTGGGATCCTCCGGTTATGACATCTACCACCCCTCAAGCTGGTGGATTTTGATTCGGTTGCTGAACCCTTGTTTGTTCGGGAGCTGTCGACTCCTGCCGTGTCGGGATGTTTCCTTGCCGACCCGCAACATACTGAACCAATTCTCCACTTTGGACTTTCTTTTCTATCAAATCTTTCAAATTGTAACAATCCTCTGTGGCATGCCCGTAGGTCTGATGGTAATTGCAATACCGATTATGATTTCCCCTATAAGACTTCGTGCTCGTTGGGCAAGGTTCAAAATACGGTTTATTCTTGATCTCCTCCAGTATCTTTGCTCGATCGGTATTCAGGGGAGTGTAAATTTTATTCACATTTTTGTTCGGAAAGGGGGGCCTACCTCCCCCCGAACCTCCTCTATTAAAGCCTCGCCTCGACTGGTTATCCGACCTGGGAGTATTGTTCCGATCCCGGTCCCTTGATCTATCTTCTGAGCGTTCATGTGGCTTCAGGCTCCCAATAGCTTCCTCTAGTATAATAAACCCATCGGCCCGACTATAAGCCTCTGATAGGTCTCCGGGAGGATTAAGAATGAGATCTTTAACCAGCTTTTTGGACTTTATAAGATCTAACCCTGTGGTAAAGAATCCCACAGCCTGTTGCACATTCAGGTCGGTCACAGTTCCGACCGCTTCCCTAAACCTCTTCACGTACTGGCCAAGACTTTCATCGAAACGCTGCTTGACTTGCATCAAGGATGTTGTTAGCTTTCCCCTCCGCTTATTACTTCCGAAGCGCGCATGGAACTTGTCACATAACTGTTCCCATGAGCCGATAGAATTCGGGGTAAGAGACGCCATCCATTCCCGAGCCCCATGCTTCAACGTAGTGACAAACATGTGACACTTGGCGGCATCGGGTTGATCATAATAATCCATAATTTGATTGTAAGCATGTGTGTGGTCATAGGGATCTTCAGTGCCATCATAAGTCTCCAATGGGGGCATTTTCTTCGATATGTCAACCTTTACCCGCTTTATCTCCGGAGTAAAAGGTGACATGGCATTGTTCGATAATTCTTTCAACTGGTCTGCTGCCGCCAGCCTCTGTTCTACTTCCTTCAACCTTTCCGCTAAGGAATCGGTCCTGTTCTCCTGAAGAGTCCGTTCGGGCCTAACTCTTGAATTATCCCTAGAACGGCTCCGACGTCTGCCCCGGTCTGGTGTGCGGCTCTTCGGCCTGCTATCGTCCTGCGAGCGGTTATGATGCCTCCTGCGGATCGGAGAACGGCTTCTCAGTCTGCCCAAGTCCTGCGAGGGGCTTTGGTGCCTGCTGCGGACTAGTGTGCGGCTCCTCGGCCTGCTGTTGTCTTGCGTGCGGTTTCGGTGCCTGTCACGGACTGGGGTGCGGCTCTTCGACCTGCTACTTTCTCGTCGAGAATCGTTCAGACGATGTGTCCTGGATCGGTCTCCTGAAGAATCTTCCGGATGCTGATCATGGCTGGAGGAAACTTCTTCTCCGTGTAGCAAAGACGCTAACTGTTTGTCCAACTTCATCTGTTGAAGACGTAGGGTCTCCATAGCATCCTTGTTCTGCTGCATCTTTCTGGCCAGGATCAACTCCCTCTTGTCTCGACCTCGATCTGGCTCGGAGTTCTGGTCATCGGTACCATCACCAGGACCACCCGTCCTCTGTGTGGTAGAGAACAATTTCCTTCTGACAATCGCTGTCCGGGAGTCGGATTGGCCCACCGAGCGACTTTGGGGTCCCAGCCTATTTGAGATGCTCTTCGATGGCCCCAACCTATCTTTGACCGACCCACGAGGTTGGAGTGTATTGGTCGTTGATGTATTCTGTGTCGATGTCGTTTTTGTATTGTTTGACACCATGATTTCTGATCAAATACTATTGAGTGATTGTATATTATGCTGCACTATGCCCTCCTTCTAGCGCCAATGTTAACGCCAAATTCTGACCGCTCGCCAAATCACCAAATAACGAGACGAAAAGACGTTTAACGGTGGAGGATATGTAGCTATTTAGTGTTTGTTAATATGGAATAAAATAATGACATATGAAAATAAAATAATAGCACGAGGATTTTACGTGAAAACCCAATTGGGAAAAACCACGGGGAGAAATCTCAGAAATCCACTATAAAAATAATAAGGAAATACAAGCTCTCAACTGATAAATAAAGTTAATATTTGTTCTCTAATTTTTTAATCTTTCTCTCGCTAAACCATCTGATGGGAATGCATGTGTATTGGTATGGGTGTTCCTCCTTTCTCCCTTTCCCGCATCATATATATAGTGTATATGTCCGTCATGTGCCAAGGAAATGAAAGGGCTTAAGTATATTAAATTCTTTGTGGTCCACATGGCAGCTTTTGGTTTCTTAATCTTTTGAAGTCTCGGCCTTTTCATTCTTTGTCATTCATTCCAAAGACCTTTCCCAGACTTTTCATCTTCTAACCCAACCATTATATATTATATATATGAAAGGACTGGTGGTCCTCACCATTTATTTTTTTCTGACCATCCTTCCGAATTCCCAATTGGTATTATATATTATTCATAGGTGACCCACATTTGCTAACTGAAGGTGTAAATTATATTCTAACAATATATTTATTTACTTTCTTAATTCCTTTTTCACCTTTTCTTTTTCTTTTTTCTCTTTCTCCTCTTCCGTATATTCATCTTGTTCTTCAACCTCTTTTGTGATGGATGAATGTTGAGAAAATCACCAGTCATGACTCATGGGTACGGGTACCGGTGATTTTCTCAACATTCGTCCCTTCATTCCCTTCATGACTAAAACCATTTGTTAAACAAGATATATATGTTTAATAATATATATTTGCAGCGAAGAATAATAATAATTAAAACTGAATATATATATATAATATATATATATATATAAACTTATCTTTTGAAGCAAACTTGGTAAACACAGAATTTGAATGTCAAGGCTAGTATTGTATACTATGTCCTTAATTAGGACAATTATGCCCTCCTTATTGGTGCTTTGAGTTCGCGACACTTGTCTCCCAGGATACAATAACAACTTTGTGTTATAGTAGCATAACAAATAACACAAACAACGAACCAAAACAATGCTCAGACTCTCTCTCTTTAAATAACTATGAAGTAATTATACTTAGAATGTTTAATGCTTGACTGAATTGAATGACTGAAATGGCTGCCCCTCTTACTCTATTTATAGGAAGGATTCGTGACCCATCTGATGGGACACAACCCATTGAAAAGGCATCGGATGCATATGAAAAGGTATGACATAACATCTGTTCGGTCAAAACGACGTAGTTTTGGCCTAACAGAAAGGACGCTTCTGTTCATGGCATCTGTTCGGCCAAAACGATGTAGTTTGGAGCCTTAACAGAATGAGCGCATCTGTTCAGACAGGCACTTCCCAAACGACGCAGTATTTGTGTCCGTTCTGCAGATAACGCTTTACAGGTTTGATAATAAATAACTTATCAAAACGGCACAGTTTTGATAATAGAACTAAATAAAATTAAACAAATTTTGTCCAAAAAATATATACAAGGAACCAGACCCATGAGCCCGAGCCCGGCCCGACCGACCGGTCGGTCAGCGGCGGCGCGCGCGTGTGGGTTCAGACCAAGCCTTGGCTAGGTCCTCTCCCTTCCATAAAAGTAGGGTGCCCCTTGGGGCTTGTATATATACTAATTAATATTTTAGTTCTTAACCGATATGGGACTTCACTTCCCACAATTGTTTATTATTATTTTCAAGAGTGATCTTTGGAAGTTAATTTCTCATTCATTACTCCATGAATTTGAGCTTTCAAATACTTGATTTAATCTACTCCATGAGTAGAACACAGTGGATTCATTTCAAATAATTAATGAAACCCACGATTATTTTGGCTCAAATTCTAACAATCCCCCACATGAATGAAATTGATTGTCAGCCTTATGCAGACTTTGAGAGAGAGACAAAATTAGAAATTATCTGCATAGAGAGAGGTAGTTTTTGGCTTTGAACCTTTCCTTGTGAAAAGACTATCGGATTTGCTGGTTGTCCAGTGAACATGATGTCTTGAACTGTCTAACCGTTTGTATAAACCGAGACAATTGAAATTCACACAGAATCTTTTCAGACATTATTTGGTTCTCATGATTTTGTTCATTTTGACCCTAAACAATTCCGGATTTATGAGTGCTCTAGAGAAGTATAGCCTTTTATCATTCTCATAGAATTGACTCAGTTCACACTCACATAGGTGATTCTTAATAAGAGTATCCTGCCATACCCCACTTGTTTATCAAGATTTAAGAATCATTAAAAGCATAGTTTATCCTGAAATCGCTGCAGATATCACTATCTCGTATTATAGGAATGGATAGAAGAAATAAATTTTTTCATAGTGATTTGTTGAATCGTTCACAACTTAGTTGTCCCTTTGAACCTAGATCATGGGATCTCCAGTCAACTAGGTTGGGTTTCCATCATGACGATCCTTTTTTATACACTTTAAACCCATTTCCCTCGATGTTATTTTTACTTGCTCTCTTGTCAAACTTTTAATTAACGGATCCGCTATATTATCTTTTAACTTTATGTACTCAATAGACATAATGCCATTAGAGAGCAATTGTTTTATGGTATTGTGTCTACGACGAATATATCTAGACTTACTATTATACATATAACTATGTGCCCTTCCAATTGCTAATTGACTATCACAATGGATACAAATCGGAGGCACAGGTTTAGGCCACATAGGAATATCTTCTAGAAAATGATGAAGTCACTCAGCTTCTTCTCCAGCTTTATCTAATGCAATAAACTCAGATTCCATCGTTGATCGAGCAATGCATGTTTGTTTAGAAGATTTTCATGATACTGCTCCTCCACCTAGTGTAAACACAAAACCACTCGTGGATTTAGAGTCTTTTGTATCCGATATCCAGTTCGCATCACAGTATCCTTCAAGTACTGCTGGATATTTTGAGTAATGTAATCCAAAATTTGAGTATATTTTAAATATCTTAAAACTCTATTGATCACTGTCCAGTGATCTTTTCCTGGATTACTTATAAATCTACTCAATTTATTAACAACATGTGTTATGTCAGGACGTGTACAATTCATTAAGTACATAAGGCTCCCAATTATTTGTGCATACTCAGGTTATGATATACTATCTCCTTTATTTTTAGACAAGTATAGATTTATATCTACCTGTGTACCCACAAGATTGCAATCATATTGATTGAATTTCCTGAGTATTTTCTCAATATAGTGTGATTGTGATAACACTAATCCATCCGATGTTTTAGAAATTTTAATTCCTAATATTACATCTGCAACACTCATGTCTTTCATGTCAAATGTATTATTTAACACATTCTTGGTAGTTTTAATGATTTCATTATTACTACCCATAATGAGCATATCATCTATATAAAGATAAATAATGACAAATCTTTTCGCAGTGTCCTTGACATATACACATTTGTCACACTCATTTATTTTAAAACCATTTGACATCATTGCACTGTCAATTTTTTCATGTCATTATTTAGGTGCTTGTTTTAATCCATAAAGAGACTTCACAAGCCGACAAACTTTCTTTTCTTGTCCTGGAATAATAAACCCTTCTAGTTGTTCCATGTATATTTCTTCTTCAAGATTACCATTCAAGAAGACTGTTTTTACATCCATTTGATGTATCTATAAATTGTACATAGCTGCAATGGCTATTAACATCCTAATTGATGATATTCTTGTCAAAAGAGAATAGGTATCAAAATGATCCAAACTCTCCTTTTGCTTATATCATTTGATTACAAGTCTTGCTTTATATTTATCTATAGATCCATCTGCTTTTATTTTCTTTTTGAATATCCACTTATATCCAAGAGGTTTAGAACATGGTGGGAGATCTACTAATTCCCATGTATGATTGTGCAGTATGGATTCTACTTCACTATTTATAGCCTCTTTCCAATATGGAGCTTCAGGACTCGATACTGCTTCTTTATAAGTTTGAGGCTCATTTTCTAACAAATAAGTTAGAAAATCTGGACCATAAGATTTTGATATTCTAGCACGTTTACTACGTTTAGGTTCATCAATATCTTCTAATCCATGATCACTGTCTCTAACAGTGTCATAAGTTCTTTTGTTTGAACTTATTTCCTGCTAATTAGAACTCGACTCTTGTGATTTATTATTAAGAAATACTGTTTCAAAAAATTCAGCATCTTTTGACTCAATAATAATATTTTCATGTATTTCCTCTATTTTTGATTTATTAACCAAAAATATATATGCACTGCTATTGTTAGCATAACCAATGAATATACAATTTATTGTTTTTTGTCATATCTTCACCTTTTTGGGTGGAGGAACCATTACCTTTGTTAAGCACCCCCACACTTTTAAGTGTTTATAAGACGATTTTCGTCATTTCCATAACTCATAAGGTGATGCATTAAACTTCTTTTGAGGTATTCGGTTGAGAATATAATTTGCTGAAAGAATTGCTTCCCCTCATAAATTTTGAGGTAACCTAGAACTTAATAATAATGCATTCATCATTTTTTTTAAAGTTCTATTCTTTCTTTCAGCAACACCATTTTGTTGTGGTGAATATGGTGCAGTTGTTTGGTGTATTATACCATGTTGAGAACAAATTTCAACAAAAGGAAATTCATATTTCCCACCTCTATCACTTCTAATTATTTTGATCTTTTTATCAAATTGATTCTCAACGTCATTCTTGTAATGTGTAAACATTTCCAAGGCCTCATCTTTACTTCTCAATAAGTAAACATAACAATATCTTGTACAATCATCAATAAAAGTAAGAAAATATTTCTTACCCCCTTGTTTATATATACTTTAAATCACAAATATTAGTATGTATTAATTCAAGAGGTTCCGTACTTCTTTCAATTGTTTTAAAAGAAGATTTCTTAAGTTTTGCCTCAACGCAAACTTCACATTTATGATTGGAGTTGATATCACATTTTGGCAAATATTCCATATTAATTAATCTACGGATAGTATTATAATTAACATGATCTAATCTACCATGCCATAAATTAGAAGACTCAATCATATAAGTAGAAGATGTAATTTTATTAATATTGGAAGGTACAATAGTTATTACATTCATTTTGAAGAGCTCATTGCTCATATATCCCTTCCCCACATACATCTCATTTTTAGTTAGGACAAACTTGTCCGATACAAAGACTAATTTGAATCCCTTTTGACTAAGAAGAGATCCTGACACTAAATTCTTTCTAATATCGGGCACATGGAGCACGTTATTGAGGGTGAGTTCCTTGTCAGATGTCATCTTTAGAACTACCATTCCTTGCTCTGCAACTTTGGATGATGAAGAATTTTTCATGAATAATTGTTCTCCATGCTCAATTTCTTAATATGTGGAGAACACCTTCTTGTCAGAACACACATGGCGGGTTGCTCCAGTATCAATCTACCATTCCTTGGGATTTTCAACCATGTTTACTTCAGAAACAACCGCTGATAAGTTCATTTCAGAAACATCTTGAAGAAGTTCATCCACTTCCGTTACATTGGCTTGTGCAGACTTCTTATTCTGGTCTTTGCGTTTACGACAATCCTTTGCCCTATGTCCAGGCTTATCACAAATGTAGCATTTGCCTTGGAACTTTTTATTCATTCCCTGTTGAGGCCCATTGCCGGAGTACTTTCTCTTTTTAGACTTCTGACCTTGTTCCACCACGTTGGCTTTATGTTCAACAAAGGTCCTTCCTGCTTTCTTCTCAGAAGCACGGTTGTCCTCTTCAATCCTTAATCTTACGATTAAGTCTTTAAGTTTCATCTCTTTGCGTTTATGCTTGAGATAATTCTTGAAATCTTTCCACATTGGTGGTAATTTTTCAATAATAGCAGCAACTTGAAAAGATTCACTTAAGGACATACCTTCTGCATTTATTTCATGCAGGATTACTTATAGTTCTTGGACTTGGTTGATGATAGTCTTGGAATCCACCATCTTATAATCCATAAACCTGCTACTACGAACTTCTTCGTGCCAACATCTTCTGTTTTGTATTTTTTATCCAAGGAATCTCATAATTCTCTTGCAGACTTGAGAAAACTATACACATTGTATAATATGTTATCCAATCCGTTGAGGATGTAATTTCAGCACAAAAAATCTGCATGTTTTCATGCATTAATTGCAGCAACCATCTGCCTGTCTGTTTCATTCTCACCAAGCACAGGAGGATCTTCATGAAGAAATCGTGCCAAGTTTAGCGTAGTGAGATAAAACAACATCTTTTTTTTTGCCATCTTTTAAACTCTGTTCCATTGAACTTTTCTGGTTTTTCACCATGGTTCACAGGAACATTTGGTATCACAGGTATAGAAGAAGAAGAACCAATTATAGTACCAGAATCGGTAGCTATACTTTTGGAAATATAAATTAAATATAATAATAATTGTCTTAAGATTGTTAAACAAGATATATATGTTTAATAATATATATTTGCAACGAAGAATAATAATAATTGAAACTGAATATATATATATATATATATAGAGGGCGGTTCAAGAGTAGACCGGTCTTTAGCGATGATTTTTCCGTCGCCTATACAATAGGTGACGGATTATTTAATATAAAAACCGTCGCCTATTGTATAGGCGACGCCGTCGCTAAAGACCGGTCTGCTCTTGAACCAGCCTGTATATATATATATATACACACACACACGGTCCGGATGTTAAGCTCACTCCTTATCCGGCTCACCCAAGCTCACCCCCCCTTTAGCGACAGACCCGGTGACGGTTCGGTCATACAACCGTCGTCTATACTTTTAGCGACACTATATGTTGTCCGTCGCTAAAAGTATAGATGACGGTTGTATGATCGAACCGTCGCCGGGTCCGTCGCTAAAGGGGGGTGAGCTTGGGTGAGCCGGATAAGGGGTGAGCTTAAGATCCGGACCGTGTATATATATATATATATATATATATATATATATATATATATATATATGTAAAAATTATCTTTTGAAGCAAACTTGGTAAACACAGAATTTGAATGTCAAGGCTAGTATTGTATACTATATTCTTAAGACAATTATACCCTCCTTATTGGTGCTTTGAGTTCACTACATTTGTCTTCCAGGATACAATGACAACTTTATGTTATAGTAGCACAACAAATAACACAAACAACGAACCAAAATAATGCTCAGACTCTCTCTCTTTAAATAACTATGAAGTAATTATACTTAGAATGTTTAATGCTTGACTGAATTGAATGATTGAAATTGCCACCCTTCCTACTCTATTTATAGGAAGGATTCGTGACCCATCTGATGGGACACAACCCATTGAAAAGGCATCAGATGCATATGAAAAGGTATAGCATAGCATCTGTTCGGTCAAAATGACGTAGTTTTGGCCTAACAGAAAGGACACTTCTGTTCATGGCATCTGTTCGGCCAAAACGACGTAGTTTGGAGCCTTAACAGAATGAGCGCATCCGTTCAGACAGGCACTTCCCAAACGGCGCAGTATTTGTGTCCGTTCTACAGATAACGCTTCACAGGTTTGATAATAGAACTAAATAAAATTAAACAAATACAGAATTGGCGTACGATGGATGATGAAAGAGAGTTTTGTTTGTATGGAGTTTCACTCTCACCAAAGGTCAAGGGTAAAATTGTCAAAAAAATAAAATTGTTTTGTGCTTATTATTATAAGAATCAAGTCATGTATTGCGATAAACAATTACGAAACTTATCAATTATAAAGCTTATCAATTTGATTGATAAAAATTATAAGATGTTCTACTTATTACACATCTCTTTAAAAAAATTATCAAAAATATTTATCCACTAAACATTCACGATATATATCATTAACATTATTATATTATCATCCGCCTTATTTTAGAAGAAATAACGGGTTACGTGACAAGATTAAACCAATCACCAAGTAGCCAAATATATATATATATATCTATATATATATATATATTTATATATATAGATATATAGTTAGGATCAGGTCCGGGAGTTCGTACATGCAATTTTTCTGTACAACACTGTTTTTTATATGTATCCAAATCACACCAAAAACACTGTTTTAATAATTTTTTTCAATACCAAAAATTATTTTACATTTTTTATTTACAATTGAAAAAAAAAACGAAAAAAAAGTAAAAATTTTTGGGTCTACATTTTAATCAGGTCCAGATTCCCGGACCTGATCCTGAGCCTATATATATATATATATATATATATATATATCATTAACATTATTATAATATAATCTGCCTACTTTTAGAAGAAATAGCGGGTTACGTAACGAGATTAAACCAATCACCAGGTAGCCAAAATTGCAGTAAAAGTCTTACAACTTGGTGGGGTCCACCAAATCAGTCGTCGTCCCATTACAGTATTCTATTATCTCTCATGATGATGGCTGGTCTTAGAGGAAGAAAGCAGACCGGACATCCTTACAAAGTTACAATATGCGCATCCGGTGCGCATGGAGATAACCTACGCCTCAACCAGCTTGCGCAACCTCTCCGACGCCGCCGCCGAACCTTCCGGCTCCATGCCGACTCATCGCTCCGTCAAAGTCATCCCCTTCGACCACCCCTCCACGACGTCGTCGTCTTCTTCTTCTTCCTCCTCCTCGTCGCAATTCTCTCCCCTGGTATCCAAATGGCGAGCCAAGCTGAAGGGGATGACCTTGAGTGATTGGATTGAGCTATTCGTTCCTTGTTACCGTTGGATTCGTACCTACAAATGGGAGGATTACTTACAGGCGGATCTCATGGCCGGCGTTACCGTCGGAATTATGCTCGTCCCTCAGGTTCTTTTTCTCTCTCCTGAAACTCAAATTCAGTGAACCTAGACGAATTAATATTAGAGTAGTACTATATTCTGTTCGGTTATTAGAATTTTTCTTTTTTCCTCAAAGCAATCAGCAATTTTTGTTTTGGAATTATGTTTATCTCTAGAATTCGTCCATATGCTTGGGAACCAAACAGATTAGATTGCTTTTGTATATTTTCTTAAAAGTTTGCATGTATGCTAATTTTGACCTTTTGATTTCTAATTGGTGCGCTTGGTACGGGACTTGGTGTTCGTTGGCTCTTTGATTGGGTGATATGAAATTGCCTTGTTGAAGTGTTTGGATTGGTTTTTTCTTATTTTGAATAGTGATTAGATTGTTATGCTTTTCGATTAGTTTCTAATTTTAGTTAGTGGATTTTGTCATTTTGCAGTATGCCCCTGTTTCCTGCCTAGATATTCTATGAAACATTGTGGCAACTGGTAGCCAACTGAAATTAGTTTATAATTCGTATTTACATAATTACGAATTACTTGTTCAAACTGTATTGGTGGGTGAAATTCATGTTTGTATGATATAGATTTGTTTCCGGTGTTCGTTGATGCTCTTTATGTTCCATAGCCCCTTTCATTGTTACATAATTTTACCATGTAATTTGCATTTTTTTTATTCTTAATGATTGGGTGGCTTGTTTCTCCAACTTTAGTTAGTGGTTTACACTATTTCATACCCACTCCACCCCTTTATACTGTCTAGTGTACAAGCAAATTAAACATCTGTTTTGAAGGTGACATTTCTTAAGGATTATTACTATTATTAATTTTTACCTTATTGACGGATCATGTCATAACCATTATGTCGGTTGTATGTTGATAGTAGTTAATCAATTAGATTGGTTTTATATTGCAATCAGTTCTTTTGATTCTTTTGTTTTGTGACCAGTCAATGTCTTATGCAAAGCTAGCTGGGCTTCAACCAATCTACGGACTCTGTAAGTTTATTATCTGATCAATATACAATTTGCTTCCACGCCACGATTTTTATTAGTGAAGAATTTTTTAATGGCATTTTGGGTAATAATTCAAATCTGGATCTTTAATTTTGAAAGCAGATTTCGCCTTTTTGGAATAATGATGATAACCGAAGATTTTCTACATTCTGAAGTTTATGAGATGCAGAAAATTATCAAAATTTGTAGCCTGATGCGTTTCTTATACCTTGGAAAATTTTAAGTTCTTGAAACTGAACTCACAAATTATGGACATGAATATACAGCCCACCTTTCTTGATTATTTAATACCTGTAGTGCCATTAAAGCTCACTGTCTAATTTACGGATTGTGATGCGTGGAAGTTCACTGCAACACTGCTTCCTCATCACTAGTGATTTAAACACAAGTCATTCAGATTTTGGTGTTTTACCTCAAGTATTTATCCCTGCAACAGTCGCTAACTTTAGCATTCTGCTGGATTTTGCAGATTCTGGTTTTGTGCCTATATTTATGTATGCAATATTTGGGTCATCTCGTCAGCTCGCAATTGGTCCTGTAGCATTGGTTTCCCTACTGGTTTCTAATATCTTAGGAAGTTTAGTTGATTCGTCTGATGAGTTATACACAGAACTTGCTATATTATTGGCACTCATGGTGGGGGTTATGGAATGCACAATGGGGCTCTTGAGGTACTTAAGCTAATTTATGTAGTTATTAGCTGCTTTTCAGGTTTTATCTCTTCTGTCTCGTGAAGTGGGTTTTGATTCTTTCAAAGATCAAATCCTTGTATTTCTTCTACACCAGCTACCTTTTTAACAAGTGAAATGCGTAAGTCACATTTAGGACATTCAACTTCAATCCCCATCAGCCTTAGAATTTTAAAAAGGCTTGTGACCATTGATAGAAGTAGTGTCCAAAGTTTGATTGGCTGAATCATCTATCAACTGGCCCTAATAGACTTTATAATTTCATCCATGTATCACGTTTTCGTTTACTTTTCGCACTGTTGTCAAGAACCATTCCCGAGAAGTATATGTCTAGTCTGTCTTTTAGTTCAAGCCTGCAGCGCTTTGTGTTTAGTTAAATCCATACCGGGACTTGTGGGAGTATTACACTTGCTTATTGGTTGCAAACTCACTAAATTGCTTGTAGCGTATCTCTGTTTCTTTAGGGCTGGAAGGAGGTGTCAAATATACCCATCAGGCATCATGTCAACGTTTTAATAACCCAAACAAGCATAATATTTTCCTTTTTTATTCTTCAAGTCTAATCTTTATTTTTTTGTACTGATTATCTAAGCCTATTCTTTTCCCACTGCAGGCTTGGATGGCTTATCCGTTTCATTAGCCACTCTGTGATTTCTGGCTTTACTACTTCTTCTGCCATTGTGATTGCCCTATCTCAGGCAAAATATTTCTTGGGATATGATATTACACGAAGTAGTAAAATTATTCCATTGGTCAAGAGTATAATTAATGGAGCAGACAAGGTATGCCTTTGCATGCCTGAATATCACGGGTAATCTATTCACATGTCCATATTTTCTCATATAATTAAATTTGACTTATCATTTTATTAATTTATTTGGTATAACTATCAGGGGTTTCCGTTTCTGTTAGCTTGAGTTGTGCTTACATGTTGTTTCGCAGCTTGTAATGCGACGGGTTCTCTGCCCCTGCGGGGATGGAGCGACAGAAGTTTTGAGTCTATTTTGTTTAATTATCAACCTGTGGACCGCTGATTCTAGTATTTCCATGCATAACCTAATTGGTCCCCTCATCCTTGTACATACCTATAGTTGCTATTTACCAAATTAATAAAACATAAGAGTGTTTATTATTCTAGAATTAAGATGGGGTGACATCATTGTTTTTCCTTTTTCCACAAAGAACCCCTCGAAAACTACTCAATAAAAGTAATACCTTTTTGTAGTTTTAATAACTAAAGGAGAAAGAAAAATAAAAAGAAAATTTTGAAGGGCAAAAACTCATGCAAATGTGTATGCATACGTGTGTGCGTGTGTGTGTATATATATATAACTCATGCCTTATTGTACCTCAATGCAAAGCCGTGATACTGGGGTTTTGGGAAAAGCTTTTACCTTCAATGAAAAGCTATCAAAGTTTTATCTGATATCCCGCTAATTCTTGTTTAAGTATAATGTTTCATGAACCTAAATAATCATGGGGTGGCTCCTTAGGAAGAAAGTGTATACATCTCTCGAGGTGCTAATGTTTCATCAAATGCACTCCCACAATCACCATCGGTGTGGATTGTGACAAGAGGAGATTAATTATTCTTATTATATTATTATGTTGATACAAAATAATCGTAATTAGTAATTATTCTAATTATTATATTAGGTAGATTACTGTAGAAGTTTAATTATAGTAGTACATTATTATTAGGACTGTTTCTTATAAAAATTAGGTTGCTTTTATTGTAAGACTCTGGGTTTTCTCTACTCCATACAGATCAATGTAATCTTATTAGCTATTTTTCAGAGTCAAGTCATTAATGATTTAATTCATTTGAGATCAAATCCTTGAGCTTTCTATGTGTGTTTCTCTACTGATTCCCAGCATAGATAGGTCCTTCATCCATCTTCTTTTATCCCTAATCTTTATTTTGAATCTTTTCTAAACTTGTCCTGCATCAACCACTATTTCTAACATTAACTTACTATACATTACTAGGTCATTGTTACATAATATAGATAAACTTGGTCTTGCAATTTATTATGCAAATTATGCAAATGAACATAAGTTGTACTCCCTGTGATTTGGTGTGACATCTCATTCACCTTCAATTTTGGTCCATTGCTACTAGAATGGCCCTTATATGCTTGCATTACTTATTTGGCGTTCGGTTTGCACTTAATTCCTTAACCTCTTATATGGTCCATTGTTATTAGTCTATTAGAATGACCCTTATATGCTTGCATATACTTATTTGGCATTCGGGTTGTACTTAATTTCTTAACCATGGGCAGTGTTTTTCTTTTGTAGTTCTCATGGCCTCCGTTTGTTATGGGCTCCCTTATTCTTGCGATTCTTTTGGTCATGAAGCACTTGGTACGATCTCATTATGGGCTTTCTTGTGCACAAAGTGCTCTTTTCTTCTCAATTCATATTAGAGTTTTATTGATCATTTAGAAAGTTCAAAACAGGGAAAGACAAGGAAATACTTGCGGTTTCTGCGAGCAGCTGGTCCCCTTACAGCAGTTGTTCTGGGTACAGCCTTTGTGAAAATATTTCATCCATCTTCCATTTCTTTGGTGAGAATAACATGAATAGCTCATTTTGAACTGCTGGAAATGGCCATTAAGAGCAAATTTGTGTGCGTATAATTAAATTTTGTCAGAGTTTTAACATAAAGACAAAATATATCTTATTCTATTTTTTAGCATGTCAAATTATTTGAAATTAGCTATTGTTCATCCAAATGATGAATCTGTGTAATATCGAGAACTGGTCAATCAGTACCAAGAGCTTGTCCTACCCCAAATCCTATGCTATTTCAATCGATGTTACCTGTAACATGGATCGTTTCGGTTGTGGATCAAACAAGGGAACATGGTACGCTCCATAGGCTAAATGTGTTACGGTAGGGTTAACTTTCTATGGATGCTTATAGTTAGGAGTTCTCTTACTATCAAAGTGCAATAACTCTAAAATTCAGAGAAGATTTTTAGTTACGTCATACGTGTACAAGTTGATTGTTCTAGAACTAATTTAATATGGGATGTTGGAGAATATGATACTAAGTTAGAAGGTAGTTGTGCAATTAGAGGTAGAGAACTAAAAATAATTTGGGAACGCAAGTACACCAAAGTTGCATTACTAATGTTTGGGAGCGCAAGTATTAAAATGCAATTTGTTAGGTTAATGAGTTTTTGGTAACTCTGATTGTGTGCTGGAGATAGTTCAGCCCTTTTCTTTTCCTGTTAATTTGTTATTCTACACTTTTGTGGGTGGTGCAGTTGAGGGTTTGGGTGACATTTAGCAAGGTGAAGAAGTTGGTTTATTGCTTGGATACAGCACTGCATATGACAAGATATAAATTGTCTGCTGGAAGTACATCTGTACTGGGGCATCGCTTCCTTTATTACCATGACACGGATATTATGAATGCCAGCTGAACGTGCTGGCAGTTAATCCTTTTATTGATAGTTTCCGCATTCATAATTAAGGGTATTTTATCTTGTAATGATTCTTGAGGGGAAGTGTTAGATATACTCTTAGTGTAATTTGAAGTTTCCATATATTGTGTTTATTAGTATACTCCCTCCGTCATCAAAAGGATGGCCAATGTACATTTTGCATACAAATTAAGAAAAGTAAAATAGAGGAAAGAGAGTATAAAAAGTACCAAGTTTATCCCTAGTGGCCCCACAAAATTAAATAAAGTGTTGAGTCTTTTTTTAGTATACTAGTGGATCTCACTAAATGACATATCTACAATTTACTTTATGTACTTTGGTCATCCTTTAGAGGACAAAAAAAAATTGTAGCTTAGGCCATCCTTTTGAGGACGGAGGGATTAATTAGGAGTTATTGTTTCCTTATATTATGTTTTCTATTATGATTAGGAGTTTAATTAGGTCACTTGTTTCCTAATTCCTATTCAAATAAGCTTAGTTTCTCATAGAGCACTTTTATAAGCATATCTAAGTATCATCTATTCAATATTCAATTAATCAATCAGCAAAACAAAATGCAGTCTTTTGAGTAATTCGTGTGGTGGAACATAGGCTACCGTGTCTATTCTCCCAATATATTTTTTCTTCTAGTTCTGTTATTCTATATATTTTTCCGCTTGCTATTATAGTCTGAAATCGAACAATTTTACTATGTATCTGAGCCCAAATATTTCTTTTGTTTCATTTTGGTGATGAGTGAGATACGATAAAACAGGTAAATCTGGTAGAATTGGAATGACAGTACAGAAGAAACTTGCATAAGAGGATCTTTATTAAATTAAAGTTGAATTAAACTAAATTAAGTTATAAGAATATCTTGTAAGGAACATTGGATTTGTGTGTTTTAGGTGGGAGATATACCTCAGGGCCTCCCAAAATTTTCCATTCCTAAAGATCTTGGGCATGCCAAGTCTTTGATCCCGACTGCAATGCTCATCACTGGTGTTGCTATATTGGTAAGAGAATATAGGTTTATTATTAGCTCAGAGTGTTCTACCTTTTTTAATTTGGATATATACTAATGATCTATTCTACCACTTTATTCTTGGACCTAAGGAATCTGTTGGAATTGCCAAAGCCCTGGCAGCGAAGAATGGCTATGAATTGGATTCGAATCAAGAGGTATGTACCTTATGTTAGCGAGCATGAACTTCTAACAGGTTATCTTCTGGAAAGATGGAAAGTATTCTAATGGGTAACAGTTATTAGTATAACTGGGTGATATAAAGACACCAGTCAAACCATTGAGGGCAGTATCATTTATCATAACTTAGTGAGCTATCTGGGCATCATGCATTTTTGCTAACGGCACCAGCTTGTGTTTGACACTAATTTTTCTCTGAGCTTATGGTCATCTGCACTGTGGTTTGAAGATATTTTAGATCCTGCCCTTAAAGTCATTCACACTATAGTATGACAACTTCCAGTGTATCTCAACCACGTGTTAATTTAACAAGTGCACTTATTTCTATTACTTCTGTGAATTAGAAATCTTGAATTCTGTGTTATTTATATGTTCCTTCAGTCCCTACTTAATGTTATGATTGAGAAAACAGTATTACAAGATAGGAGTTGAGAACGTGATGCCTTCAGTCGATTAAAGAATATCATTTTTTTAGTATTGCTAATGTGCCACTGTTATCAATATGTAGTCTGATATCTGTTTCATCTGCTGAAGGAAACTTCAGTTGAATAACTAATGTGGCTGCTGCATTCTAGATACTGTAGAATGTGCCTTGGTATCAATTCATGTCTTACTTCCATTAAACTTCTTATATTAATCATTGGAAATTCATTAGCACTAGTCAGTTTTGTCCTTTTCCATATAAAAAATTTGATAATTTATATATATGGATATTGTATTTACTGGAGCTATATTATGTGGCATAATTTATATATATGCTAAATATAGAGAATCAGAAACTGAAAGCTATCTGGTGCTTTTGTTTAGTCCTTTAGGTATCTCTCCAGGTAATTCTATATTTAGTCTATTCACAAAAGCAGAAATCTTAAAAACTAACACATTTATTGTTTGGATTCTCCAGTTGTTTGGTCTTGGTGTGGCCAATATCTTTGGTTCATTTTTTTCAGCATACCCCACAACAGGTGAGTCTGTGGTCATGCAAGTATAAGTTTTGAAAATTTGTACTTAAACACAGACAGACTTCATACATAATGCTCTGCGCATCATGAACCCTCTATGCTGAATACTTGAAATGCTTTTAAAGAACAGTTATTCTTTGAATGTGTCATGTAGGCTCCTTTTCTAGGTCAGCTGTAAATCATGAAAGCGGAGCAAAAACTGGCTTATCTGGAATTGTGATGGGGATCATAATGTGCTGTGCCCTTTTATTTATGACTCCAATATTCGAATACATACCCCAGGTATGGTTCTCTGGTGACACATAATTATTCTCTTTAAAAACACAACGGCTGCTGTTATTGGCCTGCTTTGGTAAACATGTGCTGCAGTGTCTAATTGCCCAGATAATTTCAAAATCTAAGTTCCACCGCAAGCTTGTCTTGTTTGTTCCAATATTTATTTTTTAATTTTCAATGAAGATGTAAAGCTTAGATCATTTGAGATGGTACCTATGCAGTTATAGGTTAATTTCAATTATCATAAACCTCTTTACTTAAGATGCTCCCTTTGGGTGTTGCGTTTTATCTGTTTTGCAGTGTGCTCTGGCTGCCATTGTAGTCTCTGCTGTAATTGGGCTGGTGAGTACATTATGATTCTTGACCTGTTAGTTCATTTGCTTGCTTCAGTTGCCATAAATGTCATATTCTATAATTCAAAAGGTGCAAATTTACTTTTCATGAAAATATTGGCAAGTTTATTCAGAAACATTTTTAGAGTATTTCTTCCTCACTATCAATCCTCAGCCAAATAGGGCTTCTTTAGTTGTATAAGAAAGTTGGGTGATGCTCTATTTAAGAACTTATTGCAAATATTTCTTCTGTAATGGAATAATTTATTTCTTGTAAAAAGTTAAAAGTAAATAAATATTAGGATCTTTAGCATATCCATTTGGAGCCTGGTCTGAAGCTTCACAAGTTCATATCCTCATAAGTAGAGAACATTGGTTCATGGAGTCAGGTTCATATTGAATTAGCAAAGATTATATCTAAACAAATAATCTGATTACTTGTAATTCATTAATGCAAGTACATGAGATCCTCTGGCTATTTGATGCTTTGTTGCATGGAAGATGCTGAGAATGAGGAGAGAAATTGAGGCATCTCAGTAGAGCAAGAACAATCACTCTATTAAGGTATTCTTTCTGTAATAATACCAGGAGCGGTAAGTTTCGGGTCATGTAGGGTGTGTAAAGATGGTAGCATTCAGTGCTTTGGTTAATTCCAGCTCATTAATGTATGTACATGAAATCCTGTAAGATGGTAGCAGATTTGGCTGTTTGATGTATAGTGGTATGCAGCTTTGGTTCTTTTGGATATATGAATCATGATAAACTTAGATCAAGAAAGATTGTGTATGCCTTGATATGATGCGATACTGGCTGAGTTGGAGATTGAGCCACATAGTTGGAAATCATTGGTTCGTAAGGCGATAATTGTATATAGTGATACAAGCATACAACTTGCAATTCATTAGTAGTTGTGCAGGGGATCCTTTATCAGTTGTTTGATGCAGCACAAGAAGTTTGAGTTAACAAAATAAGGATTAGAAATATAGAATCAGGGCATCTTACCTAATTTGAGCAACAAGAATCACAAGTCTTGATCTACTGTAGACCAGAAATGTTACTACTCTTCCTTAAGATCTTGTGTGGTCAAACCAAAGGAGATTTGTAGTATCTTACTGCACTAGGTCACTACAGGCTGAATTACTTACAACTACTACCTAAAAAAGAAGTTAGAGCCCTGTATATAAACTAGTTAATGAGGTTATTCGTGACAACGAACTTAGGTACTAGGTGAGAAGTACCTGCAGGTACCTTACAAGTAGCTACCCAGATGACAATCAACTTGCAGAAGAACTTACAAAAGACACTAGAAATAAGGTTACTTTAAGATTGAAAAGGTATTGCATTTCTCATGGACTTAATCTTTGGTATATTTTTTTTTGCACAGAGTGGCTACTCGTAGTTTCAACTTGCTTATGCTTCCATAAAGAAGTTAAATCCCTATACATAAGTAGCTATACGAGTAAAAATAACTGCATAGTTGTCAAATCGTGAATCATGTCGTGTATCGAAAACCCCCGTATCGTTTTTTATGTATTGTATCGTGAATCTTATCATACGATACGGAAAAATGTGGTAATATATATTTAAACATATAAAAAACACAATTTATTGGATAAATCAAACATATTAACTTGACTATGTATTAAAGTAGTCAAGTAAATATTATTATAGACTAAAATTAAATTTTAAAGTTAAATAATAGCCAAAATACTCTAAATTGATTTATTAGATATTATTTTAGTAATCTTTATAGAGCAACAAGAGAAAACAAAAGATCAGATTCACTTTTAAACTATAAAACAAAAGAGAATAATTCAATTAATAAGTGGAGATTTATGTTTCTACATGTGGAAAGTGACGTGAGAAAAATAAATTGACATTTTGTAAAAGAAGATATGAAACTCTAAAAAGCGATAAGAACTCTTTAAGCAATATAGAGTATGTTAACGCTAAAAAACCTCTTCATTTAAAATAGAAGGCTCAAAAGTTTTACTTTTACTCTTTTGGATCTACATAAAAAAAATTTCAAGTCAGTTGCTAGCTTTAAAATGTATCGTGCATTGTATACGTATCGTATCGTAACTGAATCGTATGATACGGTGTCTTTTTTAATTCACCCTGCGATACGTATCGAATTGTCTCTGTATCACATTGTATCGTATCTCGTACGATTCTGATAACTATGAGTAACTGACATTGATTTTAATGGTAGCTTAAAAACATTTTTCATCTACTGACTTCCAAAGGAAGTTGTTTTAAAACTTGAGTATGCTACATTAGCCAAACACCCCTTTTATTGCTCAAAATCTATTGCAGCATAAATCCTTGAATTGCTCAAATACAACAAATGAAATGACCTCAGATTTCAATTATTTATACTTATTTTTAAATTTTAATCCTTCAAGTAATAATACAGAAAATTTATTGTGAACAGAAAATTTAATTTTGTATAGATTTTACATTGGTATGCTCTTGGTATGCTCACAACATTAAATTTCTGTTATTGACTGTTTTTTTTCCAGGTGGATTATGACGAAGCTATATTCTTGTGGAGTGTTGATAAGAAAGATTTTCTTCTATGGACCATTACTAGTTTAACAACCTTGTTCCTTGGTATAGAGATTGGTGTTCTTGTTGGGGTAAGTATAAGTGTATGAAAGTGTCCTGAAAAATGTCTTCATGAACTCTATGAAACTTTTTTGAGTCCCATGCACTCTAAGCTGAATAAATCTCAAGTTCAAATTGATGCCAAGGAAATCAACTCTTCTGTCCTAATCCAGTTCTGAAATATAACTAAGGACCTAGGCATGGCATACATTGTATCAAATATCATAGAAAACGTAGAGACTAGTTCATTGTACTTCCGCTGAGCAAAAGTTGAAGTCTTCCTTTGGACTTGACTATACAGCCTTTTACTTTATCTTCTAAGCGGGTGCATGAAGCTGCAAACCTGTCTTGTTTGACCTTGCAAACTAATGTTGCATTACCATGGCAGATAGTTGTTCCCGAAAGTAGAAACTAGTTCTAATGACAATGTAATACTTCTTCTGGCAATGGTCATAAGCATAGTTCTTTTGAATTCCTTATGCGCCTTAACATAACCCATAACAATCTTCTGCTATATTTTTGGTTTATTTCTTGTCATTTGATGCCATAGATTACAGAACCATTTGAGAACAGGCCAACAATGTATATCATGCCCTTAACTAGAGTGTACCAGTAGATAACAATCCAAAATGATTTACTTATAAGCCCTTGTAATTTCCACTAGTCTTTTTTTTTCCTGCTTGCATCAGTGATATAGTAGATTATGCCGCTATATCTCTGTGGCTGTGTTCAAATTCAATAATGGATATTGTATGTGTGTAGCATCATGGCATATAAGATTTAAAGCTATGAATTGCATGTGTAAACTACCAGCCTTGTTTGATATCCTTATGAAGCCATGTTCTTAATACCTGACTGTTTATCTAATGCTGCTTATAAACAGCAATCCTGTGACTTTAAGTTACTTTGCTAATCTACTAACCTTGTTGCTGAATGAGGTTGAGATTTACAGATTTTGGGGTGAGGCATTCAATAAATTTATTAACTTGTTCTACATTGAAGTGCTAGAATTTAGAATTTTCATAACACCAATGGCAACTTTACGTTATTTTCATGATCTGATAAGTGATAATTACTCGAGGATACTAAAAGGCATATGAATCTCTTTCTTCTTCTTTCATTCTTCTCCTAGTTGCTATTTTTTTGCCTGTAAGTTCTTCCGCTTGTGTATAGTGATTTGCCAGAGTTTCTTATCTCGACTTCACATTTTAGTATGCAAAATAAATTTGACCTTCTGCCAGTTCTGCCACTACCTGTGCATCCAATGGCATTCTGCATCTGTTCACAGTGCCCAAAATTCTTTGTAACCGTGGATAAGTTTATCTTATTAACTGTTGCATGATTTTAAATTCCTAGGTTGGTGTTTCGCTTGCTTTCGTTATCCATGAATCGGCAAATCCACATCTTGGTGAGTGATTCTTTTATTACAATGGTTGTTTAACAATTCAACAGGCTATACATATTAGTTGTTGTAAAATTCCCATAAATTAGCAGCACCACTGGTTTTATTAATCTTGCCTAATACTTCACTTTCTCCATCTTCAATTCTTCACCAATTGTCAGTCTTGTCCCAGTTTCATTATGTACTAGCAAATTGGATACTTTATTTAAGATTGAATTATCCTCCCCCTGTCGCAAAATGAGTGTCCGCTTTAACTTTTTAGGACTTCCAAAAGGAGAATTCACTTTCAAATGATTTACCAAATCTCATAACATTGAAGTAAGTTGTGATTCGGGTTATTGATTGTGTTTTTAAGTCTTTTATTAGAAAAAAAAAATGTAAGGAAACTTTGTTTCTTCAAGACTGGACTCTTGTTTTGGGAAAGAGGGAATACATACCTTTCCATTCTGTCACTTCCTTTTTCCATTTGTCCTCTATCTCAACTTCTGGAGAATTTCTCACCTAGTCTTTAGACTGTTTTATCTTTGGAGTTTCTTCCGTCTTTTGGCAGATTGATGAAATACATTTTGGTGTTTGGTAAGTAATTATAGAGTGCAATTCTGCCTGAATTCCTGTGTGCATCCTTTTGCAAATAATACTGCTGTAAGCTTTTTTCCACTTGTTGACCAACTTGTTTTTACTACAGCTGTCTTGGGGCGCCTTCCAGGCACTACCGTTTACAGAAACATTCAGCAGTATCCAGAAGCATATAAATACAGTGGAATCGTGATTGTTCGAATTGATGCGCCCATTTACTTTGCCAATATAAGTTACATAAAAGACAGGTAACAACTAGCGTGGCTTAAAGTGACAGAGTATAGGGAAACCTGACTTCTTTTACGTCTGAATTGTATTTCACTTTTCAATGGATCGACTTCTGATTTGTATTTCATTTTTCAATGAATCGATGCTTCCTGATTCTCCAAATTAATAAATATAATTGAAATCATCTACATTCTGCTTTCAGGTTGCGAGAGTTTGAAGTTGAGATTGATGGATCTACAAGACGAGGGCCAGAAATGGAAAGAGTATATTTTGTCATTATAGAGATGGCACGTATGTATTCATAATCTTAAGCTCTAATTCCAATTTGTGTTGAATGTATGTTTTCACTGCATGGCAACTTATTTACATTTTTGCAATTGTCATTTCCCAACATGTAACGGTGTCACAGTCTGTGTTTTTGTTCTCTTTTACCCATTTTTGTACTGCAGTGAAAAAAAACTTAAGGAGTTATAATTTTTGCTACTGTTGGATTACAAAAACAGATTACATGTACTATGTTGAATTCTGAAATGCTCTATACTGTTTCTGGTGACACCTGCATGTTGTTGGCTGAGGTTATTTCTTTTATTGAGTTTTAAATGAGAATATCTTAGGTTCGATTTCGGTAGCTTCCTTGATGTTGCACGAGTTACTCCTATCTACAGTAATTTTCTTAAGTTCTCTCAGTTTTAGCTCGTGTCCAGTTAGCTTTGCTGATTGAGAAAATTTTGAGGACATTATACACTTGAAGTTACACCTCCTAATAGCTTAAATCTAACTACATGGAATCAGATCTAGCTAGGTGCTACGATAGAATCTATAAGTATTAATATTATATATGCTAAGCCCTCTTGTGGAAAAGACTTGCTAGTTTATGAGAGTCATGTTGAGGATGTAATATACTTGAGTTAAACCTTCTCTCATAGCTCAAGTTTATAGAGTAGTTGGTGGTTATGTTTGTAAGAGTTTTTCCGTACTCTATTATGTGTGCCTCACTTGTATCGTTTATTATCTTTCATCAGCTGTTACATATATAGACTCCAGTGCCATCCAAGCCTTGAAGGACTTGCATCAAGAATACAAGTCACGAGGCATCCAGGTGAATACTATCTTCTAGCTAAAGAATTGGGGTTTATAACTTGCAATCAGTCTATTACTTGCTCAAGTCCTTGATTCCCTGACTCTCTGCAATTATTGGGATTCTACTGCAGATGGCCATTGCCAACCCAAACCGGGATGTTTTGTTAACCCTAACAAGATCTGGTGTTGTGGATCTGATTGGTAAAGAGTGGTACTTTGTGCGAGTGCATGATGCTGTTCAAACTTGCCTTCAACATGTGCAGAACTTGATTGAATCGCCAAAGACACCAGAAATGGCACTGGGTTATAAGCCAAACATTTTCCAGAGAGTGCTGAAACAGAGGACGGAGGACTTTACAAGCACTGATATGGAGTCTGGTGATAGACATTTTTTCCCATCCAAAGAGACGGATCCTAATTTGGAGCCGTTGCTGTCAAGGAAATCTTGAAATTGATGGGCTTCTCAAGATGTGTAGTACGTGTATTCTGCCGAGCTTTGTGGAGCAAAAATAAAATAAAAGAGGAAGAGAACTTGTGTGTTCTTTACCCATATTTTTTTCTAGAGGTCCTGGTTCAATTGATCTCTAGCTACCTTTTGTAAAATAGATGTCGAACAATTCCATATGTACCTTCCAAACCCTATCTGTATTGCATAATGTAAATACACAGCTTTTAGATATGATCTAAACTTTAAAGCAATGTAATTTACCAAGAGATTGATTTGCTGTCTTATTAATGGAAGATACCGAGTGATTTTATACGTGAGCAGTCCTCACGGTTGCAAGTACATTGTAACTGTTATTGCAGTAGCGTCTA
This sequence comes from Aralia elata, assembly GCA_034770075.1. Taxonomy (NCBI): domain Eukaryota; kingdom Viridiplantae; phylum Streptophyta; class Magnoliopsida; order Apiales; family Araliaceae; genus Aralia; species Aralia elata. The sequence continues at coordinate 20,280,110 of CM068382.1, forward strand.
GCAAAAAATTCACATCGGTTAGGCTTTTGCTCTTGCTGAATCAAGAGCCAATCGAAACTTCTTCTGATTACAATCCTTGTTCATCCATGGATTCAATGAGAGCGAAATTCATCCAAAAGTTTTCCAAGTTTCTACATCAAAATTCCATTCTAAATTAAGGCCATGAAATAATGGAAGTTTTGGAATCAAAGGAAAGGCTTTGTCATCTGAAGTGACGGTCCCCAAACAACATATTGAAACAAAAATGTTTTTGGTCCTGCCTTATATTAATAGATTTGAGTCTGTTTTATAAATCTAACGTCGTATTAAAGTTGGACTATCTTGGCCTAACTAAACAAAGCAGGTACTGCATAAAATCCCACATGCGTGATAATAAAATCTCACATCAAAACATAAGTAGAACAAGTGTGAAGTGGGCTAATGCTCAAAAAAAGAAGAATAATATATGATTAAAAAAAGAGAGATTGAAGTGTGAAGTGGGTTAATGCTCAAAAAAAAAGTATCAAACCCCCTGTATATAAAAGTTGTTTGGCTTGTATGGTTAAAAGTTGAAAGATATTGAAGAGAGATATTGAACCGGTTAAAAGTAGAGAAAATATTGATGTGGGTTAATACTCTCAAAAAAAAGAAGTTCATAGATATTAATGAATGATAATATTGAAGTGGGTTAACTCTCAAAAAAAGAGTATATATAATAGTTAAAAGTTCAAAGATATTGAAGATATATTGAAGTGGGAGCTAAAAAAAAAATGAAAAAAGAATATATGATTAAAAGTTCAAAGATATTGAATTTATTGAAGTGGGCTAATGCGCATCAAACCCCTGTATAGTTAAAGATATTACTGAGATATTGAAGTGGGCTAACTCTCAAAAAAAAAGAGAGAGTATATATGGTTAAAAGTTCAAAGATATTGAAGATATATTGAAGTGGACTAATATGCTAAAAAAAAAAAAAAGAATATATGATTAAAAGTTCAAAGATATTAAATTTATTGAAATGGGCTAATGCTCAAAAAAAGAGTATACGGTTAAAAGTTCAAAGATATTGATATGGTTAAAAAGAAAATAAGAAGGGAATCACACATTATTATTATTCTTTATTATCTATTAAATGTCTACACATGTGGATATATAAAATATATGAAAGAATTAAAAAGGGACTCACACATTATTATTGTATCTTATCGCTTAGAGTTTCACATCAATCACAATTCAACTTTATCATAAAATTTGTCGACGTATATATTATTTTCTTAGTGATATTGGTATCACGCGCTAAAGGGGAGAGATTGTTGCGTGATAGTAAAGTCCTACATCAACATTGAGTAGGCCTAGCCTAACTAAACACTTTGTTGAGATATTGCGTAATAATAAAGTCTCACATCGGAACATAAGTAAAAACATTGAGTATATATGCTTTGATGAACCATAGACCTAATATGTTCGCCTTTTGTGTAAGACCCCAACTTTTAATGAATAAAAGTTTATTTTTTTTAAATAGTAAGGTGTTAATTTGATGAAAGGTTAAATTTATGGGTAATATTTGTAATAAACAGTATGTTGGGGAATATTCGTTATGTCGGGTAAAATATCTTTTATCGGGGAATATTTGTGCGACGGAGCCGTAATAACCAATTATTGGTGGACCCCATACCGGAATAACTGTCGGATATAGAAAGCGACGGAACTTTTATCGTTAACTGTTGAAATACCCGGTAATAAAAAAACAGTAGCACGCGCTATTCCACAGTAGCACGCGGTCCTCCACAGTAGTACACGATATTCTACAGTAACACACGGTATTGCACAATATTTTTAATTATTGATTCAATAATTGCTACAGTAGTAGCCACTCAGTATTTCATTCACTAATTGCTACAGTAACAACCGCATAGTATTTTATATCATTGATTCAATAATTGCTACAGTAGTAGCCACTCAGTATTTCATTCAATAATTGTCACAGTAGTTATTACATAATATTTCATATTATTGACTCAATAATTGTCACAGTAACAACTGCACAGTATTTCACATTATTAAATCAATAATTGTCATGACACAGTAACTTATATTATTGAAATGATATTATTAGTTAGCATTATTGGCAATGTCTAGAAGTTCTGTCGACGAAAGAGGTTATTTAATTGCGCGCTATTTATACGGAAGACCCCCTATTTCTTGGGAACGATCTGGTTGCCAGTATTGCGAGTCTATGATATCTGTGATATTAATACATTTAATACCATAATACAGAAAATGGATATATTAATAATAATAATTTTTGATAATGGATCTATCTTTTTGATAATAGATCTATCTTTTTAATAATGGAGTTATCTTTTTGATAATAGAGTTATCTTTTTGATAATGGATTTATCTTTTTGATAATTGATTTATCTTTTTAATAATGGAGTTGCCTTTTTGATAATGGATTAATCTTTTTGATAATGAATGAATATTATATTCATAAAGTGTGGTAGGTTTTTGGCTATAAATATGAGGGGTTAATATAAGGAAATTCATAACTTCCTTTCTTATACTTCTTTCCACTCTCTAAAAATTTCTTAGTAAGTTCTCTCTAAGTGTGCTAGACTATTTTGAGTATTTATGAAGATCAATAAAAGTACTAGCATTGTTCAAGTAAGTCTTTCTATAAAAGTTGGTCAAGCACCCGCACACATCACACAGTGTTTATAATTCTTCCTTTAGAAGAATTATTTTGAAAAAACTTCATTTGAAAGATTTTATTTTGAAATATTATTTTTGAAGTTTATTCTGTACATTACACAAAATATACTATATAGTCATTTTTGATAATTTCATAATATACGAGTTAGTGTACACCATATGTGATATTTACTAATTAAATTATAAATATACTTAGGTTGATAAACTTCATAGAAAACAACATCTAGTCACTTGCTAATTGAGGTAAGGGATATCATTTCTTTCATACTTCTAAATATATGGTAAGAAATTATCATTTGTTTCTACAGTGTTATCCTCAAACAGTGAATTTGTTTCATCTAATATCTTTTCACCTGAATCTTCCTATTGCAATTTACATGTGCTTTATCTAATATCTTTTCACCTGAATCTTCCTATTGCGGTTTACACGTTATATTTGAATTGTGAGCCTTATTTATTCTATTCTTGAACTCTAATTGAATTTCTAGATATCATGTTGACAATTTGGAAATTCTTGGACTCTGGACAAATTAAATTATAAATTTCTAATATTTATTCTTGATCTTATTGTTCTTATTATTTCTATTTATTCTTTATATCATTGTCATAATTCTCAGAATTAAATTGTGGTGAAAAGTTCTCTTTGGCCGGAGTGCAAAGAGTAACCGTTGATTGACATGATTATGACCAAGAACTGTGAATTAATATAATCATGACCTTTGGTATTACAGGCAAAGGCTTAGGGTGAAAGTTCTCTTTGGCCCGTAGTACAAACATGGACTGTTGATGAGCATGATTATGACCATTGGTGTTACAAATGAATATATTTGGCCCGTAGTGCAAAGATGAACTGTTGATTTGCATGATTATGAATAGGAACTGTTGATTACTGTTACATGGATACAATATTGATGGTGAACTTTTATATTGAAGAAGATAGTAGACTTTATGGTCTACTTGACTCTTCTAATGGATTGCTTGTTCCGCTGCAGTTATCGTTGAAAACTTATATTATCTTTAAATCTCTGATTTATCACTGTTGAAAACTAAAGATAAATTTATTTTTTATTATCTTAGTCATGATATTTTTACTGGGCTATTTGAGCTCACCCTTTTTATTTTTGTTCCATTGTTCTTCTCAGGAAATGAGAGTGTAGTTGGGACTAGCCGGAGAATGGAGTGATGGTCCGAGATAATCACTATAGTAGTCTTCACCATGTTGTAAAATAGTGACAATAATTATAGTGAAGACTTAGAATGAGTTGTTGTATTTAAGTACTGTATTATTACAAGTTGATTGTTTATTTTTTGGCGACTCAAATTGGGTTGTGTGGACCCGATTTTGGGGGCGTCACATTTTGAGTCAATATCTAATTTCAGATAGAAAAAACCTCTAAAAGTTAAATGAATATTCAATGAAGAGAAATTGACGTGACTTGGCTCCTCCCGAAAAAAGAGAGATTGAAGTGTGAAATGGGCTGATACTAAAAAAAGAAGTATCAACCTCTATATATAAGAGCTCATTCGGCAATGCTTTATTTTAAAATGACTTAAAGTTAAAATATATGTTAACTTATAAGTTGTTTTAAGTTGTGACTTATAAGTAAAAGCGTTCGACATTAATTTGACTTATAAGTCAGAAATTAAGTTAAAACAAGTTATGAAGGTGTTCGACTCATAATGACTTATAAGTTAAAATCAAATGTAAAGATTACTAAAAAGGACATTAATAAAAAAGGGACAATATAGAAGAGGGGAAAAATAAACATTACATTTGGTCAAACTACTTTATTTTAAAATGACTTATAAGTCATTTTAAAATAAGTTACAAATACTTACTTATTTTTTTGACTTAAAAATCAACTTATAAGTAACAAAATAAGTCATTGCGAAACAGATGAATAGTGAGAAATGAATTATAAGTTAGTTTGGCTAACTTATAAGTCACTGCTGAACAAGCTCTAAAAGTTGTTTGGCTTGTATGGTTAAAAGTTCAAAGATATGGTTAAAAGTTCAAAAATATAGAAGAGATATTGAACTGGGCTAATGCGACTATTAGTTGGATGAAACAAAGAGATATTGAAGTGGGCTAATACTAAAAAAAAAGTTAAAAGTAGAGATATTGAAGTGTGGGTTAATATGCTCAAAAAAAGAGTAAGTATCATGGTTAAAAGTTCTAAGATATTAAAGAGATTGAAGTGGGCTAACTCTCAAAAAAAGAGTATATATAGTTAAAAGTTCAAAGATATTGAAGATATATTGAAGTGAACTAATGCTCGAAAAAGAGTATATGATTAAAAGTTCAAAGATATTGAATTTATTGAAGGGCTCAAAAAAGAATATATGGTTAAAAGTTCAAAGATATTGATATATGGTTAAAAAGGAAATAAAAAGAGAACCACACATTATTATTGTTCTTTATAATCTATTAAATATCTACATATGTGGATACATAAGATTTAAAAGAATTAAAAAGGGACTCACAAATTATTATTGTATCTTATCACTTAGAGTTTTACATCACTTGCAATTCAACTTTGTCATAAAATGTGTCGACTTATATCATTTTCCTAGTGATATTGGTATCACGCATTAAGGGAGAAAAATTATTGCGTGATAGTAAAGTCTCACATCGAAACATAAAGAAAAACATTGAGTACATATATATAAATACTTTAATGAACCATAGACCTAATATATTAACTTTTTAAGTTAAGATCTGATTTCAGATGCCTTACATATTCCCAACACACTTCTTATTCACTTGCTCCAACTATTTTTTAATGGTTAACGTGACACAGTTCTTTTTATTAACACGAGAAGAAGAAGAATACTTTTTGGACACATTTCTTAACATGAGAATAAAAATATTTTTTGGGTCAAGATCTAATTCAAATGCCCATATATGAGTAAGATATTCTTAACATACTTCTTATTCAATTGTAGCAACCATTTGTTAATGGTCAAAGTTACACATTTGTTAATATGATAATAGAAATGTGAGGCAGGCTAAAAGTTAATGATTTTATGTTAAAGTAAAAATGTGAAAATTCTATTTAGTCCCACATCGGAGTTCGGAGAAAACGTTGTGAGAAGCTAGTGCTATAAATAATGAAGAGGTATGAAAATAGAAAGTTGCCTTAAACTAATGAGTAAGGAAAACAAAGTGACCGGTGAGAGCCGATTGCCGCGCCACTCAAACAAATTGATCGCATGAATTTTTGGAGGGGTTATAGGCTGGCAGAGCGTTGACGCTGCTTACTTTTGCAGAACTCGCTCGAGTGGGCCTCCCAATAGCCCACTAATTCTCAAGTTCAAATTATTATGCAATTATATCTCCTAACAAATGAAAATAGAACAAAATTGTTTTACTGAGCTTGAAAGCCCTAATTCGTATATAGTTATATACTCTAATAACATAGATAATTGATATCATCATCAAATGAAGGGTTAAGATTCGATGATAAGATTTCTGGAGTATGATCTATACACTCTGATGATCCAAAACCATTTTTTTGAATCTTTTTCCAAGTTTCTTACATTTTTCTTTATAATTAATTGTTGTTTGTTATATATAACGATAATCTTATTTACCAGTAAAACTCACAGAAGTTGTTTGGTATATTTTAGTGTTTGAATTCTGTTGTAGTTTCTGTAATCGTGGAAGCACTGGAGCTGTTTTTTTTTCCACCCATAAGATTGCACATATGTAAAATTCCATTTGATTTTTTAATCATCAGCTGCAGGTTCAATAATTACATATGAAACATCATGTTTTAGAGTTTGTTTATATAAAGTTCAATTTCCTTTTGCAGGCTGGGTGTAAAGGGAATGCTAAAGAAAGAAGCACATGGCATTTCGAAAGGGCTGGTTTAATATCCAATTGGGGGTTTAATTATTTTAGGCGATTTGCTTCCTTCAGCACGCTGCATATTATGATGGAGTTAAAATTATAAATTTGGGGATTTTCATGTGCGAGTCGAGATTTTTTTTGTAGGAAAGGTAAAAAAACACGTTCGAACTCTCTATTACTTATGCCATGTCTATAAATTTTACTGCATTTGCATCCTTGTCATTTTGATGTTACAATTTGACTGTGCTCTTTGTCGGCCTTTGGTACCGGACAAATTATGCTTTGTATGTGACCTATAATGTATCTTGTGAATAGAACAATGATAAAAACATGAGAGAAATTCTTCTTTAATAAGTACCTAGCCCAGGTTTAGCAAAAGTAACACAAGTAGATTAGTGGGTTGAGACAGTGACTCGAGAATTAGATGGCCTACTAAATAATCAGCTCTTCTCATCTCATCCCTAGCTTCCCAGATCCATAATTTATGCCTGAATTCATGAACTGAGTTCATGCATTTATGTCGATCCTCGTTAGCAAGATGTTAATGTAATGGACACGATAAGAGGGTATTAGGAAATATTCTGTAATTATTCTGTAATTAATTATATTATTGTGTTGAGATATTATAGGAGATAGTCTTGGAGCGCAAGGTTAGGAGGGATTTCTGAAGTGATTTTTGGTTTCCTTTTTCTGATGATATAACTTGTATATAATGGGGTGTTTACATGTGAATGATACACAGAAAATTCTAATCAAACTTTGCATGGTATCAAAGCCAGGAGGTTTGATACTACGAATTTTTTTTAACCAAGAGATTGGTACGGTGATTGGTCTTTTGCGACATGGCCAGCGGTGAGGTAGCCATAACCAAAAGCTCCGGTGGTGAAAAAAGCTCTGGTGGTGAGAAAAAGGTGGATGTTTTTTTCCTTGGATCCAATGACAATCCTGAAAATCTCATCACTCAGGTGCAACTGAAAGGGGAAAATTATGATGAATGGGCGAGATCTATTCGCACGGCTTTGAAGGCGAAGAGAAAATTTGGGTTTCTAGAAGGGAAAGTCCCGATTCCCACGGACGCAGAGAAACTTGATGATTGGCATACCGTGCATTCCATGTTGGTTGCGTGGTTGATGAACACTCTTGATCCTTCAATTCGATCAACACTCTCGTACTATGAGGATGCGCAAGAATTGTGGACTGCTTTGAAGGGACGATTTTGCGTGGTGAATGGGACATGGATCTGTCAACTTAAGGCGTCTCTTGCCGAGTGCAAGCAAGGGAAGACGGAGTCCATCACATCATACTTTGGTCGACTTAGCAAGATCCTGGATGATTTGGCCAATTATATTTCCTTACCAATATGTTCTTGTGGTGGGTGTACGTGCAATCTTGCTGCGAAATATCTCCCGTTATTACAGGAAGAACGACTTCTATGGTTCCTCATTGGTCTGGACAGTCCCTATGCCTCCGTTCGCTCACAACTATTGACTCAAGACCCGCTGCCTTCGCTGGACAAGGCGTATCAAACTCTGATTCAAGAGGACCGATTGCGTGGGGGAGATTTTACTCCTGCAAAAGAAGAACGAGACAATATAATGGCGTTCAAGGTTCAGACGAACCTTCGAGGTAAATCTCGTTCTATTGATAATTCTGACAAATTTTGTGTGTATTGCAATCGTGAAGGGCATGATCAGAGTTCGTGCTTTCAACTTCATGGCTTCCCGGACTGGTGGGGGGATAGGCCTCGTGGTGGTCATGGTCCCGGACGTGGTGAAAGAGGAGGTGCTCGTAGTGGTGCGTCCGCCGGACGTAGTGGCAGAGGTGGAGGCAGTAGTGGTGCGTGGAAGGGAGATGCACCGTTTGTTCGTGCAAACAAAACAACTATTGGTTCTTCGGGACATGCGAGTTCTTCTCAAGCATCGACAACAACTTCAGAGGCAGCAGGCTTGTCTGGCATTACACCTACACAGTGGCAGACCATTCTTGATCTTCTTAATTTGCCTAAGCCTAAAGATCGTTTGACGGGTGAGTGTTTATGGATTGTTGCTACAGGAGCAACACATCATGTCACAGGTACATTAAAATCATTAATCAATATGAAGACAATTAACCATTGTCCTGTGGGATTACCAGACGGTCGGTCCGCCGCAGCTACTCATGAGGGGAGCGTGGTGTTGCCTTGCAATTTGAAAATTAATAATGTGTTATTTGTCCCAAATTTGGATTGTAATTTGATCTCTGTGACACAACTCCTTGATGAACATAAATGTACTGTTCAATTCACTGATACTTTGTGTGTTATACAGGACCAAGCGATGAGGAGATTGATTGGGGTGGGTGAGCGCAACGATGGGCTTTTCTTTTTTCGAGGTGTTCCACGAGCTAAGGTTCTTGCTGTTGCTGGCAGTGAGTCCATGGATTTATGGCACAAACGTTTGGGGCATCCATCGAAAAAAGTTCTTCGAAAAATTCCGCTTATGAGTCAATTTAGTGGTTTGAATAAAAATGGTTGTGATGTATGTTTTCGTGCAAAGCAATCTCGGGACAGTTTTCCTAATAGTAATAGTCGAGCTAGTCGGATTTTTGAACTTATTTATTGTGATTTGTGGGGACCGTATAGGACCCGTTCCTCCTGTGGGGCTTCTTATTTTTTGACAATTGTGGATGATTTCTCACGAACTGTTTGGATTTATTTACTTTATAATAAATTGGAGGTTGGCATCATGTTTCTGAATTTTGTTGCATTGGTTGAAAGACAATTTAGTCAACATATTAAGCGTGTTAGAAGTGATAATGACACTGAGTTTCAATGCTTAAATGAATACTTTGCGAAACATGGCATTATTTTTGAAACCTCTTGTGTTGGGACTCCGCAACAAAATGGTCTTGTTGAGCGTAAACATCAACATATATTAAATGTAGCGCGTGCTTTGCGTTTTCAAGGACATTTGCCTATTAAATTTTGGGGGGAATGTGTTATGACGGCATACTTAATCAATCGCACACCCTCTTGTGTTATTAACTATAAATCACCGTATGAAATTTTGTTTGGCACGGCTCCTAATCTAAAAGCCATTCATGTTTTGGGTTGCCTATGTTATGCTCACAATTAGAAACATCAAGGAGACAAATTTGCTAGTCGAAGTCGTAAGTGCATTTTCTTAGGGTACCCATTTGCTAAAAAGGGATGGAAGTTGTATGATTTAGAAACAAAAGAAATTTTTGTTTCAAGGGATGTTAAATTTTTTGAGGACGTGTTTCCATTATCTGAATATAGCATTGTGCATTCCACTACTTCTGGTCATATCATGGGTACTCAATTTTTTTATGCGGACGACTTTGATGACTTTGTGTGTGGAGACGGGGTGGCATGTCATGAGGCTGACATGGAGGAGAATGTGGCGCATGCTATGGGGGGGAGTAATACAGCAATGGGGGGTGATGTTGGCCACGAAGGAGTAGGGGATCTAGTATCGGCGACTGCTGAAAATGACGGAGTTGAACAGTCCAAATCCACCACTAGTGAGAAGCAACAGGTATCCGCCCCTAGAGGTGGTACTCTTGAGGAAATAGATTCAGAACTGGGACGAGGGAAACGTAAAAAGTTACCTAATTCTCGCTACCGTGACTATGTGACTCATACCATTGTGGAAAAGAAAAGCCCCTCTGTCAACTCATCCTCTTCAACAATTTCCTCAGGTACTCCTTATCCTATTTCACACTTTGTGTCTTGTGATAGATTTTCTGATAACCATAGAAAATATATAGCGGTAGTACATGCAGGTAATCCTCCTAAAAGTTTTAAGGAGGCAGTAAAACATGAAGGATGGCGACGGGCTATGGCCGAAGAAATACGAGCTTTGGAAGATCAGGGCACCTGGGTCTTGCAAGAATTACCTTCTGGGAAGAAAGCTCTTGGGAGTAAATGGGTGTATACTGAGAAGTACGATGAACAAGGAAATTTGCAACGATTGAAAGCAAGACTTGTCATATTTGGCAATCATCAAGAAGAAGGCATTGACTACACCGAGACTTTCGCTCCAGTTGCGAAAATGGTGACAACTCATACTTTTCTTGCAATAGCGGCAATACAGAAGTCGGAAATTCATTAGATGGATGTACATAATGCATTCTTGCATGGTGATTTGGCAGAAGAGGTTTACATGAAAATCCCTCCAGGATTCGAGAAACATCAGTCTAATTTGGTATGCAGGATAAAGAAGTCTCTATACGGTTTAAAACAAGCTCCAAGATGTTGGTTTGCCAAACTTTCAAAGGCACTAAAGAATTATGGTTTCCAACAATCATATTCAGATTATTCTTTATTCACCTTAACTAAGGGCACAATTCAGATTAATGTTCTTGTCAATGTGGATGACATGATTATTGCCAGCAACGATAAGGTGGCCTTGACCATTTTTAAAGACTATCTTGGAAAATGTTTCAAGATGAAAGATTTGGGGGTATTGAAATATTTTCTTGGGCTAGAAGTTGCTCGCAGCTTGGAGGGCATTTTTATTTGTCAAAGGAAATACGCTTTGGACATTATTTCAGAAGCCGGTCTACTAGGTGCTAAACCTGCAGAAATCCCTATGGAGCAAAACCATCGATTGGCATTAGCAGCTGGCCGGTTACTTAATGATCCGGAGCAATATCGTCGACTGGTTGGGAGGTTGATTTATTTGAGTGTTACGCGTCCTGATTTGGCTTATTCAGTCCATATTCTCTCACAGTTTATGCAACAGCCCCGGGAAGAACATTGGGAAGCTGCATTACGAGTAGTCCGTTACTTGAAAAAGAATCCTGGCCAAGGGATATTACTGCGTGCTGACAGCGAATTAATCTTGGAAGGTTGGTGTGATTCCGATTGGGCTAGTTGTCCACTGACGAGGAGATCATTGAGTGGTTGGTTTGTGTTACTTGGTTTTTCTCTGGTTTCCTGGAAAACCAAGAAGCAACCAATTGTTTCACGCTCATCGGCAGAGGCGGAATATCGATCAATGACATCTATTACCTGCGAATTGAAATGGCTCAAACAGTTGCTTCGGGAGTTAAAAGTTCAACAAGAGACGGGCATGAGACTCTATTCTGATAGTCAGTCGGCATTACATATTGCACAGAATCCTGTTTTTCATGAGCGGACAAAACACATTGAGGCCGACTGCCATTTGTGAGAGATGCGATTACAGATGGTTTAATTGTTCCTTCGTATGTGCCTACGAAGCAACAATTGGCAGACATTTTTACTAAGGCTTTGGGCTTTGGGAAGATCACAGTTTGATTTTTTGTTGCGCAAGTTGGGCGTTCGAGATCTTCACGCTCCAACTTGAGGGGGGGTATTAGGAAATATTCTGTAATTAATTATATTATTGTGTTGAGATATTATAGGAGATAGTCTTGGAGCGCAAGGTTATGAGGGATTTCTGGAGTGATTTTTGGTTTCCTTTTTCTGATGATATAACTTGTATATAATGGGGTGTTTACATGTGAATGATACACAGAAAATTCTAATCAAACTTTGCAGAGGGTATCCTTGAGAATCTAGGAAGGACATCAAAACATTTGAGACACGAAGTATAGGAAATTTATCTAATTAGGTGATTAATCTACTTGATCTGCAGATGGGTGTGGAACTTTGTGTACTTGTACTGTGAGAAACAATATGATTAGAAATCTCTTAAGCTAACATATGGTATAAAGATAACAGAGCTTTGTGCAAAATTAAAAGAACGCTTTTGAGATTAAGGATGTTGTTAACTTGTTGGTAGAATTATATTAATTCATTTTGTAATATTCTAATCCTTTGTACTTTATGGTGATGAAAATAGATTTATGTAGTTTATCTACTACTCATATATATATATATTTAGATACCATAAAAAAATTCAAACATAAGAATTTAACTAGTTGCAGGGTAGTCAACTAACACTTAAGAAAGGAACTGAGGACATCCATGTCTCCTGATTAAAGGTACAAAGTCTGCAATTATTATAAAGTATATGGCCACTTGATGAAGAAAAGAGGAAAAGAAGTGGCATAAGGTGTGGTGGCTAATATGCAGAAGTAGCCGATCCAGAAAGGAGTTGGACCTTCCATGTCTCAACTTTCTAAGATTCAATATCCTTGCTAGTTCTGACTTTTGTTTAGCTCAGAGTACTAAGGATTACAATGGATAATCATAATGTTCCACATCCTTCACACTTGATTCTGTTTCTCATCTTTCACTCCATCTTGTCATCACCCATACAAAGTATCATTGTTTTTACAGTGTACAAATGATGCAAAAAGGAAAAATAAAATAAAAATGAATCTATCCCCTATAGACCTTAATCTTACTATATCACTGTCAGTCCAGTTATATAACAGGCCTCAACTGGTTGATCCCATAATATAATTGACATTTATATTCTGGCTCGAGAAATTTTGATTAGCAACATTGAAACAAAACATGTTTAAAACAGACTCTTTTGCTGATCCATTAGTAATACGACGTCTGCTATGTGATGTTGATTGAGCTGACCCTTTAGCATTTGGTTAGGAGAAGTGTATTTGTGTTGACAAGCGTGCTAATGAATGAATGTCTAGTTCTGGTCAGTGGTCACCATGAGAATAATATGCAATTCACTACAAGAAATTGGCTTATTTCCGACTAATGAATGAATGTCTAGTTCTGGTCAGTGGTCACCATGAGAATAATTTGTAATTCACTACAAGAAATTGACTTATTTTCAACAGAATTATTTCCGGCAGAATATTTTCCATCAGAATTAAGTTAATTTTGACCGAATATTCTGTTGAAAATAATTCTATTGAAATTAAATTAATTACGACGGAATTCCGTCGAAACCATTAAAGCCCCTTGGCGCCAACTTTACCGCCATCGCGAATAGTATTTTTGACTGAATGTGACCTTAATTTTGATGGAACTTCCATCAGAAATACAATTATTTCGACGGACTTAATCTCGACGAAATTCCGTCGAAATTAAGAGGCCATTATAACCCTAAATTGTTTCCTTGTGCGCCGCAGCTGAAACAAAACACAAAAAACAAACACCGCTCTCCATCCTTTCTATCTCTGGCAGATTCTTTTACGCTCTCTCTCCATCTCTTCCATCTCTAGCGACGACGGATTGCCATCTCCGGCGGCTTGTAATTTTTTTTTTCGGTGGCGGCTCTTCCTTCTCCTCCTTTAGCTCCATTGCTACCTAGAATTAAAGGTTGGTGGTTAATTTTTGTTTTTATGGTTAATTTTTTCCCCTAAAAATTCTATTTAATTTGCTGCCCTAAATTTTGTTGTTGATAAGCACATAATTCATACATTTTATTATCCCTAATTTTGTCCTTTTAATTATATTAGTTTATTAAATTAATATGTTTTATTCTATTTTGTAGGATTTTATATTTTGTTGTGATAAAGTCAAAATCTTGGTGATCAAGCAATATTTAATGCTCTTATTCATGTAAAGAAATATCCAAGAAGAATCCTATAAGGAGAAGGAAGGAAGTGGAACAATCTTGGTGTGCAAGTCAAATCCAATGAAGAAAAAGAAAGTTTATCTAGAAGATCTCTTTGTGAAGTTGATTGCCACTAGGAAGTTGAAACCTACATGGAAAAGGGACTCTTGAGAGATTACCATATAGAGATTGAAATCAAAAAGGGAATAAAAGTGGCCAAGTTCAATGAATGTAAATTAGGGCACAAATTTATTTTCCCTATAAATAGGTCTCTTGTTTTAGAGAGAAAAGATGTGCTAGTTTAGGTTAGGAGTAGAAGTAAATTAAATTATTTTTCATTGTACGCTTGTTGGAGGATCGTTAATTAAAGGGAGTTTTTTTTTATTTTTAATTTTCTTCTTCTTCTTTATCTTAGTTAGTTTATTTATTTTTTAATGTCTAGTTAATTTCTTTAATCTAGGATGAAGATGAAATTAAATAATTATTCATGATAATATTTTTTATCTCTTCTATTATTTATGCTTTTATGTTTAATTGATTTCGCCTTCATGTTTCGTTATTGAAATACCTTCGTTTTATAGTTCTTATGTGATTTTAAATTAATTAAGAGGTTTTGATAGATTATTGTTAAGATATGAGTTTTTCATAATCCATGTTTGCTCAAAAAAGTTTTGATGGATTATAGTTAATCCTTAAATTTTCATAGTCTATGCTTGCCCACGTTAATTATAAAATTACTAAATTAAAGGGAAGGGAGATCAAAATCATAATTAAGTTATAAAAATAGAAGAGATTGAATTACTTGTTATGTTTATTATTTAATGGATTCGAATTCCTAGATTGCTTCCTTATTATTAGTTAGTTTAATTATAGTTAATTGATTCACAATCTTTATTTCTAATTTGCCTAAAATAGATATTAAGGATACAATAAAATTAATCTAGTCTCTGTGGGTTCGACATGTACTTGCCAGTTCTTCAATTTGACACTGTGCACTTGCAGTTACATATTTTTATCACATCAAGTTTTTGGCGCCGTTGCCGGGGACTAGAATTAATTTTTTTTTATTCCTTAATATTTATTTATTCGAATTAGTTTTTCAACTCTAATTTTTTATTTATTTATTTTTTTCTTTCCAGGATTATCGAAGCAGATCGAAGGAGCGAAAATATAAAGATTTTATTGTTGCGCTATTCCTGGTATTTTATATCTTAACTAAAAAAAAAATAGGAGCTTAGTTTTATTTTTTATTATTATTATTTTTTTTTTAGTTTTTACTGTTAGTTAGAAAACTAATTGCCGCATACATGCATTCACTCACGTAGAGCACATCCTGTTTAGGTTTTTATTTTTATTTTTATTTTTGTCAATTATAAACTGTGGTGATTGCTGGAGGATTGAAGTACGTCAAATTTCTCTTTACTTCGTAATTCACATAGTTTTAGGACATTTTATTTGTTCACAATTTTTTTTTTGTGCATTTTCATCTTTAATCTAACATTAAGGGCACAACCTATAACAAGATAAGGTGGGGATTTCATCACCCTTCCTTGGCCCACAAACCACCCAACTTGCATTTTGCATAACCTTGACCTAATAAAGTTTATAAGCCTAAAGTTTCATATCCTGAAAGACTTACTCCTAGAAAACAACCGAGTGATTTTGTGGACCAACCCATTAAAGTAAACATGATCCAAGAGTTGTCCATGACCCAAGAAATAATTGCAAATAGACTCATGATTGAAGATAATCCAATTGATTTTTTTCTAAATCACCTTGACCAAAAATGGAATGAATCTGAATATTTAGATAAGGTCAATGAGATGTTGAGATCCACTACACATAAGTCACCCAAATTGGAACATACATTTGAACCAATTCGTCCACACTTTGAGCATATTCGTAAATATTTTCCCGAGGTAGACTTTAAGCACAATCCTGATGCAAATTCTGACTATTTTCATTTTCCTAGGCCTCCTGAAAATCATGAAAAGTTCACATTCGTTTGCCCATTTGTATCATTTATTTATAATCACATACTTTTTAGGATATATGAAATTCGTAGGTATGTACATCTGTTTTCCTTCTCACCACATTTTCTTGCAGAACAATTGCCCCGCATACAAGGTACAATTCTTTCACATCTTTGTTCTCTATTTTTCATTTGCATACATTGAGGACAATGCATGATTTAGGTATGGGGGGAGTTTGTTTGTATTATACTATTAGATTTTTTTTTATTTTTTTTAGGAATTTAGGAAAAATTAAAAAAATTATAGTATTAGATATTTTTTATTTTATTTTTTTCCTTTTGTTTTATTTATTTATTTATTTTAGGAAAAATTTTAAGATTTCTTTTTGTTTTAAAAAAATAAAAAATAAAAAATTTTGTTTGACTTTTTGTGAGTTGGATTAATTCTAATAAGTATCTGTGGAGCAGAACTCATGAGTAAGATTAAAAGATTTAGAACTCTTGAATCTTTGATTAGATACAAAATCTTAGTTCGATGCACCATCTTGAGTAAAATAAAGTTCCTATGCATTTTTGGCACTTCACGTTCGCACTAACTCTTAGTTTTGGGGTATAAACTATGATTTGAGCAATTTCAAGAAAAAAAAAGGAAAAAATTTGAAGAAAAAAGAAACATAAAAAAAGTTGGAAAAAAGTTGAAAAATAACTGCTTCAATGTCCATTGAACGAAATAACTGGGTATCCAAGCCTCAGGAAGTATCGATATTCACGCTGAAAAGTATGATGGATAAAAGCAGCTTGACTAGTCTAGTTTTGTGGCCTTTGTTACTCGAGTTAGTAAGCCCTTAGGGGTGTCTCTACACCTAGTGCCCTAAAGCCAATTGGTTTGGGAGTCATTGGTCCAACACTCGCTACATGGGTAACTCTGAAAAGCCTAAAAAAATGAGACATTGCACAAGTCAAGGAAAAAAAAAGAATGGAAAAAATGAAAAAAAAAGAGAAAAAAAGAAAGAAAAAAAAATGAGTTTGCTTGATTTTCATGGTAATAATCTCTACTAAGAGTTACATCACATACACATGCATGCATCACATGAAATTAATTTTATGAAGGATGATGTCTAGAATGAAGATTTGAGTATTTTTGATAAGGTGAAAATGTGATTTTGAATTTGATTTTGCTTATGTATATTGCCCATGTATACTTAGAAGTTTTCTTTCGATTTCATAATTTGTGTCGACGCCGGGTTTTTCGGTTTCTCGTCTTTTCCAATTTTAGCCTTTTGATTTAATGATTCTTTGGAAAAGATCGGCATTAATGTCGACGGGGTTTTGAAAGATCGTTTTTTATGATGAGCCAATTAACCAGAGTCGCCAGTTGGTATATTTGAAATGGATGTACCAACTCATCCGAGTTTTCGTTTTTTATAAATCGCTGGCTCATATGTGACTCCGAATTAATTGGTCTGCGAATTGAGATTCATAGAGTTCGGGGGCTTGCTTAAGTGAGGGGAAGGTGTTAGGCATCCCTCGACTTCCGTGAAACACGGTTACCGCAATCTTAATGCTTTCCTATCCTTTAATTCACGAATGTGTGTGGTGCGCAGCGCTTGTGTGTGGGTGTGTGTGTCTATGTGAATGATGTGGTGAGTTTGTATGAAAGAATCATTTGGATTTTTTAGGGAAAGTCGTGCTTTAATTTTGATAACGCTTCGGAATGTCTTTTCGGCATACACGAGCAAGCTTTATGAGAAAAGTTTGATTTTAATTGTCAAAACTATGAGATTTTCATTAGGTGTCGTTTTGGCAAAACAAGAGTTTTAAATCTTTGTCAAAATAGGAATCGAGATCTATACGTTGCTTTCGTAACTCAAATGATAGGCAACTTCTAGGATCTCTTTAACCCTATATACAATGGTTTAATAAAACGTCATTTTATTTATAAAATCATTTTGTGTGATGTTTTGGAAAACGATTTTTCTTTAGCTTTCTCGTTAGATAGGAATCGACATTCATTAACATTTCTCAAATTTTAACCTCATGATTCTAATATCCTACTTTGATTGATTTTATGAAAATCTTATCATTTAGCTTTGAAATCAATTTCGTGTCATAAATCAAATCAAGCATAAACACGCGTCGGGGCTATTCATGGGCATGTAAGCCATCAAAATGTCCCCGAACGCCAACAATCACAAATTTCACTATTTCGGGGCCTTAAGCACGATTCTCGCCTTAGCGTCGTTTTAAGGCCCAACGATTACATATTTACAATGAAAACTACGTCATTTCTACTTCTTACATCAAGATATGTCCATCATCGGATTGGGACCCCGGGGTCGCTTTCCTAGGCTCACAACCAAGTATCCGCACACAAACAATCGGATATTACAAGAAAATAAACCAACCCGGATAATCTAACAATACCAAGACATCCTAAAATAACGATTTAAAGGAATTGATACCAAATATAACACCCTAAAACAAACAAAGAAATTAATGAACGAATATCATCGGGTTATTAGGAAGAGTTTTATTCCGATGGAAACTTCACTCATAATCCCTAATTCATTGTTCAATCAATAAATTACATGAAAAATTGCATCTAATTTGATCAAATGATATGATAGAAATTGATATCACAAAAGAGATTTCACCTTGCAATTGATATCCAAATGGAGGTGAACTTGATGTATTTGAATAGAAGGAAAGAATCTATTTGATTACAATCAAATCAAAAGAAAATTATTCCTCTCTTTTTTTCTCTCTTTTCTTCCTATTTGATTGCAAAATTTATTGCTATTTCTTCCTCAATTTCCGAGTTTGGCTGCTGCTGTATTCTCCTTCCTTCCTCAAATTTCTCCAACCTCCTGTATGCCTGCCCCGAAGCTGGGCTTAAATAGGCTGGCCAAAGCCAGCCGCAGATCTATCTGCGGCTGGCCGCAGATGGATCTGCGGCTGGCCAGCTGGCACGCCTCCCATCGCACTCAGCTGGTAGTGCTGATTTGCTGGTTTCCGTGCTGGCGCACTCACTTGGCCGCAGATCTATCCACGGCTGGCGGGCTTGACTTTCTCGATTTTCATGCCACGCCTCGATTTTCGTGCCGGATCATCGGTTTCTGCTGAAAGGCTTGCATTTTGCAGTCCGGGAACCGCTAGGAAACGTGTCACGTCATCCGGGAATGCCCATTTCGGACAGCCTTATTGTCACGTCAGCTTTGGTTGCCAATCATTGCGGTGGTGTTGGGCGTTCGCACTTGTGCCCACTCCTTTGCTCCTGCAAGCCGGTTCAATTGACGATTTCGCCCTCCTGTCATGGTTAGTAGAAGGAAACGCAAAATTTGGGTGTCTACAGCTGCCCCTCTTTATCATGTTTATGAAATGATAAATGAAATGAACAGGATAAAGAATAGACACCCGATGCATGAATGACAGTGCGTAAGAACGACAGTACATACATGATGCGACACATATAGCTTATGATGCAACATAAGATGTAATGCATGCAAGACATTCGTAAGAGTGTCAATGTATCAACCCCTTGACCGTGTTTGTTAGTCTTTGGGTTCACTCTTTCAATCTATCGTCTCGTTCGGGGCCGGGTATCGTCGCCGGTCACCCATCTCGTAACCCCCGGTTATCGTCGCCGGTTGGTTATCTTGTCGGAGCCGGTTATCGTCGCCGGTCATCCATCTCGTGATCGCCGGTTATCGTCGCCGGT
This sequence comes from Aralia elata, assembly GCA_034770075.1. Classification (NCBI taxonomy): domain Eukaryota; kingdom Viridiplantae; phylum Streptophyta; class Magnoliopsida; order Apiales; family Araliaceae; genus Aralia; species Aralia elata. The sequence continues at coordinate 20,299,801 of CM068382.1, forward strand.
CGATCGTCTCGTCGGGGCCGGGTATCATCGCCGGTCACCCATCTTGTAACCCCCGGTTATCGTCGCCGGTTGGTTATCTGTCGGAGCCGGTTATCGTTACCGGACATCCATCTCATGATCGCCGGTTATCGTCGCCGGTCGATCGCCTCTCGGGGCCGGGTATCGTCTCCGGTCGCTCGTCTCGCGATCACCTTATCCCATCGCATTATCATCAAAGGACGTTATTCTCCTGACTAGTTTGAGAGGCATCCTTGGAGTTCGTCCTTGTACATCGTTCTTGGCCGCCATCGCTTTTGACTCTGATAGGCTAGGACCTTGACACCTAACCTGCTCGATTCATTTCATGGATCACATACAGAATTATCATCTATTCATGAATGTGACACGACATGAAAATTGAGAAAAAATGACCCATGTACAGTCTTTTGATACTGTTCTACAGATGTCATCACTTGTAGTGGTTCGCTTGGATGCCTTCCCAGGTTGCTCACCACCTTGTGGTGGTTTGTTTGGATCTCAGCCCTTCCAAGGGTGCTCACCATCTTGTCGTGGTTTGCTTAGATGCCTTCCCAGGTTGCTCACCAACTTGTCGTGGTTTGCTTGGATATCAGCCCTTCCCAGGGTGCTCACCATCTTGTCGTGGTTTGCTTGGATGCCTTCCCAGGTTGCTCACCAACTTGTCGTGGTTTGCTTGGATATCAGCCCTTCCCAGGGTGCTCACCATCTTGTCGTGGTTTGCTTGGATGCCTTCCCAGTTTGCCTCACCAACTTGTCGTGGTTTGCTTGGATATCAGCCCTTCCCAGGGGTGCTCACCATCTTGTCGTGGTTTGCTTAGATGTCTTCCCAGGTTTGCTCACCAACTTGTCGTGGTTTGCTTGGATATCAGCCCTTCCCAGGTGTTGCTCCACCATCTTGTCGTGGTTTGCTTGGGATGCCTTCCCAGGTTGCTCACCAACTTGTCGTGGTTTTGCTTGGATATCAGCCCTTCCCAGGGTGCTCACCATCTTGTCGTGGTTTGCTTGGATGCCTTCCCAGGTTGCTCACCAACTTGTCGTGGTTTGCTTGGATATCAGCCCTTCCCAGGGAGCTCACCATCTTGTCGTGGTTTGCTTAGATGCCTTCCCAGGTTGCTTACCAACTTGTCGTGGTTTGCTTGGATATCAGCCCTTCCCAGGGTGCTCACCATCTTGTCGTGGTTTGCTTAGATGTCTTCCCAGGTTGCTCACCAACTTGTCGTGGTTGCTCACCAACTTGTCGTGGTTTGCTTGGATATCAGCCCTTCCCAGGGTGCTCACCATCTTGTCGTGGTTTGCTTAGATGTCTTCCCAGGTTGCTCACCAACTTGTCGTGGTTTGCTTGGATATCAGCCCTTCCCAGGGTGCTCACCATCTTGTCGTGGTTTGCTTGGATGCCTTCCCAGGTTGCTCACCAACTTGTCGTGGTTTGCTTGGATATCAGCCCTTCCCAGGGTGCTCACCTTATTGTCGTGGTTTTGCTTGGACGCCTTCCCAGGTTTCTCACCAACTTGTCGTGGTTTGCTTGGATATCAGCCCTTCCCAGGGTGCTCACAATCTTGTCGTGGTTTGCTTGGATGCCTTCCCAGGTTGCTTACCAACTTGTCGTGGTTTGTTTGAGTTCAGTTTGGAGAGTATTTGATGGCTCTCGAGTGCTTTTCACAAATGACACCGCCCCAGAGGTATTTATTCCCCCCTGATTCTACGGGGATGACCTCCATATATGACTCCATCTCAGCTGATTCTGCCCCTAGTCGGGTTACTCAGGATAGCCGGATCCGACTGGCCTTGATTACTACCGTTAGCCGAGCCATTTCTTTATTGGGTCGTATCGACATGATGGGGCAGTAGATTGCAGGGGACGCCGATGCTTCAGATCTATCCACCCCTTTATCCATCCTGCTTCAGTTAGTTTCAGATCTGTAGATCATTTTATTTCCTGCATTTAAATTCAGTCATTTTCCCCTTTTTCGTATCGTTGCCTTTCATCGGATCCTCATTTTATCCAGCCAACCACGATTTTGATATCTTGCCCTCTTTCTCTTCTCAAGTCTTGATGTAGATTTGACAGATACCGCCGCACACCCTGTTGATTTCATCGGACTGAGTCTTAGATTTTTTTTGACTAAGTGTTTGGTTGGGTCCGGGTTATGTCACTTGAGATGAAGCTGATCAGGTGGCTGACTTCGGGGAGGTCATGAGGGTATAGAAAGGCTTTTCTGGTTGTTGGGAATTGGTTTTGATAGAAGAAAGTATTATTTCGTAAGGAATGGGACCGTGCCACGATGGCTGCCTACGTCCCCACAAGTCGGGAGATCAGGTCTTACATAGTTCGTTCTTTCAAAGAACAACGAGAAAACGATGATGATGATTGTTGGTTTTTTTTTTTTTTTTTTTTTTTTTTTTTTTTTTTTTTTGATGGAACCGCTTCACCGAGTCGGAATTGAGGGGTTATGGAAACACCTCTCCATCCCTCTTTTGCAATATGAGGGCTCCTCCGGACATCACCTTCTTAATCACGAAAGGCCCCTCTCAGTTCGGGGCAAGCTTTCCTTTGGCTTCGCTGTTTTTTTTTTTTTTTTTTTTTTTTTTTTTTTTTTTTTTTTTTTTTTGAGAAGGCATGCCTTTCTTTAGCACTAGGTCATTTTCTTTGAACTTCTGAGGTCTTATCTTTTGTCGTAAGATCGAGAGATTCTTTGCTGATACAATTGGCCGCGTGGAATAGCAGCCACCCCTTTCTCATCAATTAGGGCCAATTGGTCGTATCGACCTTGCATTCAACCCTCCTCGTTTATCTGAGCATCTCAACCTCAAATGGCAGAACTACCTCTATTCCGTATACCAGAGTGTAAGGGGTTGCCCCTGTAGAAATACGCACCGATTTTCGGTACGCCAGCAGGGTGAAAGGTAGCAGATCCGGCCATCCCCGATGTTTAGCAGACATTCTCGCCATGATCTTTTTGATATTCTTATTCGCAGCCTCCACTGCCCCATTCATCTTAGGACGGCAAATGACGAAATTGAGGTGTTTGATCTTGAACTGGTCATATAATTCCTTCATAAGGGTACTGCTCAAATTTTTGGCATTGTCGGAGACTAAGGCCTCAGGTTGCCCATATCGGCAAATGATATCTCCATACTGGCTTAACAGCTCTGTTTTCTGGCTAGGGGTCAGATCTGTTCCTATTTTGAGCTCTCTGGGTTTGTCAGGGGTTCCAATTTGTATGGTGATGATTTGGTTTGAGTTGGGTTTGGGGTTTGTCTTCGACCCATCCTTTGATCTCGTCAGGCGTGCCGTCATTATCTGTCTCATCCTGCTCAATGCCCAATTAAATCGAAATCCAGCCCAATATCAAAATCGTAGTCAACTTTCGAATTTGAAAAATCGTTTGTTAGGCAAGAGACACTCAAATTGGTACACCTGGCATGAAACAAAATATTTGTCATATATATAAGGCATTTTCCTGCAATGATCATCTTTAAGACAACATGACAAAATAACATAATCATGCAAAATTTTAAAATAAGGGACAACAACTGGCATCTACTCATGATCCTTCTTCATAACCTCTGGCTGCTCTACCACGATCTTCCCGCTATCAATCATATTCTGAATTTTGTGCTTCAGAGCCCAGCATTCCTGAGTATCATGACCAGGAGAACCCGAATGGTACGCACATTTCTTACTCGGATCAAATTCTCCTCCTTTCGGATCAATTGGGGGTGCCAAATCGCCTATCCTTCTCTGTGCTATCAATACCGCCAAAATCTGTTCAAGAGGCTCCCCAAGCGGGGTGAATACCCGATCTCTTGCTGTCTCAAATCTTCTTCGTTCGCCCGACCTTTGATAATTGAGATTATGTTGTCGGGGTGGCACAATTCTCTGTATTTGCACTGGAGGATTGTTCTCTGCCTTTCTAGATGATCCCCGCAGGATGAGGGAAACATCTTCCTCCTTTTTCTGTTGAATTCTACGGGAAGTGCTGCATAGTTTCCACACTGGATTTGCTCCGCAACCACTTCCAGAGCTGTGAGGTCCCGGATCTTACCAGATTTTAACCCCATGTCCACCATTTCTCCGTGTTTTTATCATCTCGGCAAAAGGTCTCCCAATCCCCGATATCACCCACGCTCATAATAAGGGCGCCTCCTGAATGTCCACAAAGGTCATTACCATTTCCGCCTCGTTCATTGGGGGATTCACCTGTGCAGCCATACCCCTCCATCGTTGTGCATAGTCCCTGAAAGATTCTTTTGGTTGCTTCTTGATTTTTGTCATTTGATATCTATCAGGGGCCATCTGGGCCTGAAAGCTGTATTGGGTTAAGAAGGTATGGGCCAACTCCTCCCAGTTTGTGGATTAGGGCATTGTCAAGGCGGGCATACCAGATCCTTGCCTCCCCTGTTAAAGCTTTTCTGGAAATAGCTGCATCCTCAGCCCCTCGTCCTCGGCATAAGACCCGAGTTCTCCAATGTATATTTTCAAGTGCGTGTAGGGGTCTCCCTTTCCATTGTATTTTTCGAACTCGGGGGACCTTGAACTTCTCTGGATATCTGGTTCCGGGAAAGACACACAGATCTGAGTAATTAACCCTACCCAGGGAGCCTATGCCTCTTAGAGATTGGATGGTCTCCTCCATGTGTTTCATTTTTATACGGAGGTAATCAGTATCTCACTCTTCCGGGTTAGTTATTTCTGTCTTGTTGTGTACGGGAATGGCCTTTGGGACGACTGGATCGAGTTTTGGTTGGGGTGGATCCTGTCGTGGTGTCAATTGCTCCTTCAGCATTATGGCCATCTCCAACATTTGTTTTTTGAAGTCATCAAATTCCTCCCTAGATATGGATCCAGGATTAGTAGGTGGGAGATCAGCCATTTCAGATGTAGAGTTTTGGGCCCTTTTAGACTGTGAACGGGTTTGAGGAGCAATCCTACAGAGACAATGGTTCGAAGTTTAGTCCCGGGGAAATGAAAAAATGGATGTATGCTAAAGCTGTAATATTTTTTTTTTTTTTTTTTTTTTTAATCTTTCCCTGCAAAAGAGAAAGTTAGTAGTCCTTTAGTGCAATAACAAATGCTAAACATGACTTTATTATGCTTCCCCAGCTGTTTTCCTGCAAAACATGGAGGTCAGTACTCTTTTTTTGATAATAGGGGAGGCATATGTGAATAGGATCATGACATTTATACGCGCGAATGTAAAAGGGCATGAAGAGACTTTCCCTGCGTTGGGTTAATCTGAGGCTGACCTATCCTAGGGTTACTCTCACGGGCTTTTCGGCATGAAGGTTCCCAAATCTTCGCAATCTACTCGTTTGAGCCCTTTCGATTGGAGCGGATTTGAGTGGTGCGTTTCCTGAGCCATCTCCGGGGAGCAGCCCCTTCGAGTCCAGTAATAAGCAACCGACGGGTTCGCCTCAAGAGGAGGTACAATCTCAACATACATTCACATTCATCGTCCTCACCGTATGCAAATGATTACTTTTAAAGTAAAGCCATTCCATTCCATTCAAACATCCATTCATTTGACACGAACACACGTTCACACAACAAAAAGTAAAACAGGTCAAAAATGTCACACGCACATACCCATTCATGAATTTAAAGGATAGGATAGCATCAAGATTTGAATGCGGCTTAAGCCCTCTAATGATCCCCAGCGGAGTCGCCAGCTGTCGACGCCGGGTTTTTCGGTTTCTCGTCTTTTCCAATTTTAGCCTTTTGATTTAATGATTCTTTGGAAAAGATCGGCATTAATGTCGACGGGGTTTTGAAAGATCGTTTTTTATGATGAGCCAATTAACCAGAGTCGCCAGTTGGTATATTTGAAATGGATGTACCAACTCATCCGAGTTTTCGTTTTTTATAAATCGCTGGCTCATATGTGACTCCGAATTAATTGGTCTGCGAATTGAGATTCATAGAGTTCGGGGGCTTGCTTAAGTGAGGGGAAGGTGTTAGGCATCCCTCGACTTCCGTGAAACACGGTTACCGCAATCTTAATGCTTTCCTATCCTTTAATTCACGAATGTGTGTGTGCGCGCGCTTGTGTGTGGGTGTGTGTGTCTATGTGAATGATGTGGTGAGTTTGTATGAAAGAATCATTTGGATTTTTAGGGAAAGTCGTGCTTTAATTTGATAACGCTTCGGAATGTCTTTTCGGCATACACGAGCAAACTTTATGAGAAAAGTTTGATTTTAATTGTCAAAACTATGAGATTTTCATTAGGTGTCGTTTTGGCAAAACAAGAGTTTTAAATCTTTGTCAAAATAGGAATCGAGATCTATACGTTGCTTTCGTAACTCAAATGATAGGCAACTTCTAGGATCTCTTTAACCCTATATACAATGGTTTAATAAAACGTCATTTTATTTATAAAATCATTTTGTGTGATGTTTTGGAAAACGATTTTTCTTTAGCTTTCTCGTTAGATAGGAATCGACATTTCATTAAACATTTCTCAAATTTTAACCTCATGATTCTAATATCCTACTTTGATTGATTTTATGAAAATCTTATCATTTAGCTTTGAAATCAATTTCGTGTCATAAATCAAATCAAGCAAAAACACGCGTCGGGGCTATTCATGGGCATGTAAGCCATCAATATGTCCCCGACCGCCAACAATCACAAATTTCACTATTTTGGGGCCTTAAGCACGATTCTCGCCTTAGCGTCGTTTTAAGGCCCAACGATTACATATTTACAATGAAAACTACGTCATTTCTACTTCTTACATCAAGATATGTCCATCCGATTGGGACCCCGGGGTCGCTTTCCTAGGCTCACAACCAAGTATCCACACACAAACAATCGGATATTACAAGAAAATAAACCAACCCGGATAATCTAACAATACCAAGACATCCTAAAATAACGATTTAAAGGAATTGATATCAAATATAACACCTTAAAACAAACAAAGAAATTAATGAACGAATATCATCGGGTTATTAGGAAGAGTTTTATTCCGATGGAAACTTCACTCATAATCCCTAATTCATTGTTCAATCAATAAATTACATGAAAAATTGCATCTAATTTGATCAAATGATATGATAGAAATTGATATCACAAAAGAGATTTCACCTTGCAATTGATATCCAAATGGAGGTGAACTTGATGTATTTGAATAGAAGGAAAGAATCTATTTGATACAATCAAATCAAAAGAAAATTATTCCTCTCTTTTTTCTCTCTTTTCTTCCTATTTGATTGCAAAATTTATGCTATTTCTTCCTCAATTTCCGAGTTTGGCTGCTGCTGTATTCTCCTTCTTCCTCAAATTCTCCAACCTCCTGTATGCTGCCCGAAGCTGGGCTTAAATAGGCTGGCCAAAGCCAGCCGCAGATCTATCTGCGGCTGGCCGCAGATGGATCTGCGGCTGGCCAGCTGGCACGCCTCCCATCGCACTCAGCTGGTAGTGCTGATTTGCTGGTTTCCGTGCTGGCGCACTCACTTGGCCGCAGATCTATCCACGGCTGGCGGGCTTGACTTTCTCGATTTTCATGCCACGCCTCGATTTTCGTGCCGGATCATCGGTTTCTGCTGAAAGGCTTGCATTTTGCAGTCCGGGAACCGCTAGGAAACGTGTCACGTCATCCGGGAATGCCCATTTCGGACAGCCTTATTGTCACGTCAGCTTTGGTTGCCAATCATTGCGGTGGTGTTGGGCGTTCGCACTTGTGCCCACTCCTTTGCTCCTGCAAGCCGGTTCAATTGACGATTTCGCCCTCCTGTCATGGTTAGTAGAAGGAAACGCAAAATTTGGGTGTCTACAATTTGTTGAACCCAAAAATATTTTATTTTGAATTTTGAATTTTGTGGGTATATTCACTGCAAACCCTCACGAGACACAACTCATCCACTTGGGGTAACCTTGGGGTTTAAAGGCTTGTTGCACATACTAAGTGCAATCGTGTTTCCTACGAAAATGGGTAGTATAGTTTTTATTTTTATTTTATTTTCTTTTTATTTTACTCGAGGACGAGCAAAAGCTAGGTATGGGGGTATTTGATAAGCACATAATTCATACATTTTATTATCCCTAATTTTGTCCTTTTAATTATATTAGTTTATTAAATTAATATGTTTTATTCTATTTTGTAGGATTTTATATTTTGTTGTGATAAAGTCAAAATCTTGGTGATCAAGCAATATTTAATGCTCTTATTCATGTAAAGAAATATCCAAGAAGAATCCTATAAGGAGAAGGAAGGAAGTGGAACAATCTTGGTGTGCAAGTCAAATCCAATGAAGAAAAAGAAAGTTTATCTAGAAGATCTCTTTGTGAAGTTGATTGCCACTAGGAAGTTGAAACCTACATGGAAAAGGGACTCTTGAGAGATTACCATATAGAGATTGAAATCAAAAAGGGAATAAAAGTGGCCAAGTTCAATGAATGTAAATTAGGGCACAAATTTATTTTCCCTATAAATAGGTCTCTTGTTTTAGAGAGAAAAGATGTGCTAGTTTAGGTTAGGAGTAGAAATAAATTAAATTATTTTTCATTGTACGCTTGTTAGAGGATCGTTAATTAAAGGGAGTTTTTTTTATTTTTAATTTTCTTCTTCTTCTTTATCTTAGTTAGCTTATTTATTTTTTAATATCTAGTTAATTTCTTTAATCTAGGATGAAGATGAAATTAAATAATTATTCATGATAATATTTTTTATCTCTTCTATTATTTATGCTTTTATGTTTAATTGATTTCGCCTTCATGTTTCGTTATTGAAATACCTTCGTTTTATAGTTCTTATGTGATTTTAAATTAATTAAGAGGTTTTGATAGATTATTGTTAAGATATGAGTTTTTCATAATCCATGCTTGCTCAAAGAAGTTTTGATGGGTTATAATTAATCCTTAAATTTTCATAGTCTATGCTTGCCCACGTTAATTATAAAATTACTAAATTAAAGGGAAGGGAGATCAAAATCATAATTAAGTTATAAAAATAGAAGAGATTGAATTACTTGTTATGTTTATTATTTAATGGATTCGAATTCCTAAATTGCTTCCTTATTATTAGTTAGTTTAATTATAGTTAATTGATTCTCAATCTTTATTTCTAATTTGCCTAAAATAGATATTAAGGATACAATAAAATTAATCTAGTTTATGTGGGTTCGACATGTACTTGTTAGTTCTTAAATTTGACACTGTGCACTTGCAGTTACATATTTTTATCACATCAGTTGTGCATCTTGGAAATATGGGTTTGAATATGAGATTATTTTTTGAATTGTTGCTGAAATTGGGATTAATTTTTGAATTGTTGTTGAAATTGGAACTTCATCTTCTAAATTTTGTCCTGAATTTTGTTGTGCACATTGTTTTGCCCTAAATTTTGTCGTGCACATTGGGATTAATATTTGTGCATTGGAACTTCACATCCTTTGGGACATCATATTATTGTTCTGCACAGTGTAATAAATGATGCATAGAATTGCTGTAATTTGAGTTTAATTTGTGCAATTGTAACTTTTGTTATTCTATTAAATCTGATAATTGTTTCAATTTGGGTTCCTTTGTGCAATTACAACTTATGTTATTGGTAATTTGCATGTTGTTGTAGTGGTAATTTGTTATATGTATGATTGCAGTAGTATGTATTATTTTCGATGGAATTTTCCGTGGGAATTATAGAAGGTAATAAACAAATCAAAACTTAATTAGTAATAGGCAATTAGGACTTAGTTTGCCACTAAAAAAAATAAAACTAAGTACCATTTACTTAGTTGGCTACCACTAAAATAAAAATAAAATAAAATAAAATAAAATATAAATAAATATTAAAATAAATATAATGTAAGAAAAAAGAATAAAAATAATATAATATAAAAACTAAGTAGTACTCCTTTCGTCCCAAATTAATTGCTCAGTTTTGACTTTTTTAAGTCAAATTGACTATTTTTAGAATTAATAATTAAGCATATATAAATATATTTCTAAAATTATAAAAATTGGGGTTAGTAATAAATTGTATATTCTTTCTTTTGGTTATAATCTCTTAACCTATATTTTAGCAGAAATAATAAAATAATTAGTTTTAAAAATGGTCAATTTGACTTTAAAAAGTCAAAACTGAGCAATTAATTTGGGACGGAGGGAGTATTTACTTAGTTTGGTACTTCCAAAACAAAATAAAATAAAATAAAGTAAAAGTATAAATGAAAAAAATAGTCTAATTTAATAAAAACTTAAAATATAATATAATAAAACATTAAAATAAAAAATAAATAAAATAGAAAAATATTTTAATATTATATAATATAATATAAAAAACTAAGGACATTCCGTTAGTTGGACACTTCTAAAATAAAATTAAATAAAAATAATACAATTTTATAAAATAAAATTAAAGAACAAAATAATATAAAATAATAAAATAAAATAAAATAAATAAATGTAATATTAAATTAATAAATAATATAATATAATATAATACATTAAATTAAATTAATATAAAATAAGATAGTATACTATAACTAAATAAACTAAGTAGTATTAATTTACCTAGTTTCCACTGCTAAATAAATTAAGAAAAATAAAATAAAATAAAATTAAATTAAAATAGTAAATTAAGTAGCATTTGCTTAGTTTACCGCTGCTAAAATAAACTGAATTCATGTGTATGTAGTTTGCTTAGGAGCTTAGAAACCTGGTCGACATTCACTCACTAGGAGTGAATGCCGAATAGTCTCTAGTCTGGGACTGTTCTTGGATGTTATGTCTTTCACTTAGGTTGGTGCCAACGGCTTGAGTACGTTTTTTTCTGTTTTTGAGGACTTTTCGGCTGGTGTATCTACATGTTCTCCGAGTGCATACTTAGACTAAGTTGTCATGGTTTATTTTGTGTACTTAGATACCATAGGGAGGTGTTGTCGAAATTTTCTTGAAACTGAATAAACGTGCTAGGGGTGTTGACACTAGTGAGGAGACATACCTAGGAACAAAATAGAACCCTTACCCCTTTAACGTATGAACATACTGCAGATACGCTAATAACCCTGGTCTGATTATGCCTTTTGTTCAATTAAAGATGTCAGACGACCGGAGTTGGATGTACCGTAGGATATTGTTCGATAGGAGGAAATTAGTTGCTGAGTACTGTGATGGGGTGTGCAAATTTTTGAAGTTTGCAAATGAACATGCTGATGATCCGAACAGAAAGATGAAATGCCCGTGTGTCAAGTGTAAAAACCTGATTTGGAAGAAAGCGAACAACATTAAATTTGACTTGTTTTCACGTGGGTTTGTGGATGGGTATTTCGTATGGATTCATTACGAAAAATCAGGTGAGTTGAGAGAAATGACCGACAGTATAGACCAACCAGTTCACGGGGATTCATACGGTGATAACTATGATTCCGTGAAGATGTTGGTCGATATTTATGGCCCTAACAATATTGATTAGGGTGCAAACAAGCATTCATTAAGTAGTGCTCATCAAGAGCCAAATGACACAACATCCTTTTACAAGATGCTATCTAAATTGGGAATCCCATTGTACGATGGAAATGATAAGCACACTAGGCTATCTGCAGTGACGAAGCTCTTACACTTCAATAATGAGCATGATTGTAGTGAGAGAGGTTTCAATAATTTGCTTGCTCTTATTAGCGAGTTCTTACATAAGGATCATACTCTGCCCTCAAATTACTATAAAATAAAGAAGATGATAAATGGGTTGAATCTAGGGTATGAGAAGATCAATACTTGTGAGTAGGATCGCATGTTATACTATGGAGATGACAGAGATAAGATACAGTGTGATATCTGCAACTTGCCTCGGTACAAGACGACAAAACGTGGGGGGAAGGAGAAGAATGTGCCTAAGAAGATCTTATGGTATTTTTCTCTTGCACCGAGGCTTTAACGTCTATTCATGTTATCGCACATTGTTGAGCATGTGAGTTGGCATAAAACAATAGACGTTGTGCTTGGTCAGCTGACTCACCCTACAGATGGGGATGAATGAAATAAGTTTAATGAATTTTTTTTACAATTTGTTGAAGAAGTTAGGAATGTCAAGCTTCGCATGACTACGGATGACTTTTGCCCATTTAATAGTTTTAGTCAGCCCTACTCTGTTTGGCTAGTGATCATGGTAGTTTACAATCTTCCACCGTCAATGTGTATGAGGGATCCGTATTTGTTCTTGACTTTACTCATACTGGGGGATAAGACTCTTACGAAAGACATAAACATGTACCTTAGGTCGTTAGTCGATAAACTTAAGATGATGTAAGAGACGGGGGTCTAGACTTATGATAAATCGGTTAACAAAAATTTTGTGATGAATGGAACCTTGTTGTGGACTATCACTTGCTTTCCGGGACTTGGAATAATTAGTGGATGATCGACTCACAGGAAGCTGTCATGTCTAGTCTGTATGGGGATGTTCAAGGTACACAGCTAAATCATGGGCGGAAAACTAGTTTCTTTGGAACTGCTTATAGATTCTTGCATGTTGATCACAATTACAGAAAGATGTCTGCACAGTTTAATAGAAAGATAGGGAAGAAGGGGTTGTTCGTCGATTGTCGGGTAGGGAGGTTTTGGGCTGGCTGAACGATCTGAAATTTTCACCGCTAGGAAAGGAGCACAGTAAGTTGAGAGTAATAGGTTACAAGAAGACTCATAACTGAGCACACTCGTCCATGTGGTTTGAGTTGCCATACTAGGTCACGCTTTCAGTCCGTCATTGTATAGATGTCATGCATATAGAAAAAAATGTATTTGAGAACTTATTTTACATCGTGCTAGATGCGAGTGGTAAAATAAAAGACAATGACAAGGCACGATTAGATTTAAGGCACTGAACATAAGGCAAAAATTGTGGCTCTGACCTAATAAGTGAAAACCTAAAGCTCCATATTCTTTAATCAAGCAACAGGTTGAAGACATTTACAAGTGGGTAAGTGCATTGAAGCTCCCAGATGGATATGCTTCTAACATATAGGTTGAGCAGTTGAAAATTAATGGGTTCAAGAGTCATGATTGTCATGTATTCATGCAGAAATTGACGTTAATTACATTTTATAAGATGTTACCCAAAAAAATTGTAGATGCCTTGACTGAACTTTCATATTTCTATCGGGATCAATGTTTAACGGTTATAAAATACAGTGATGTGAAGCAGATGGAGAAAAACATAGTGCTTACAATGTGCAAGCTCAAAATGATTTTTTCCTATTCATCTAGCATATGAACTTAAGCTTGGAAGATTGGTGCAATATCAATGGATGTATCATTTTGAGAGGTAATATTATCTATATATTCATTTTGATGATATGTATAACTCATATTCTTGATTAATTCCGTTCAGTCATCGTATTTCAGGTATATGCGTCGATTAAAGTAAAAAGTAAAAAATAAAGCTCGTGTAGAGGGTTCTATTATTGAACGCTATACGGAGGAAGAGTTTGTCAACTTTTACTCCTTATACTTTGAGGATATTATCTTAATGAAGCACAACTGTTTAAGTCAGAATGAGGTCGTTGGACTCTAATCTCGTGGTGATGAGTTAGCTGTATTCACCTATCTAGATAAACTGTTTGGCTATGAGACGATGACTTACTTAAGCGACAAAGATTTGAAGATTGTATCTACATATGTACTTCTAAATATGCCCGAAGTATCCACATACATAAAGTATGCATTATTATTTGTAAAAATTTAAGATTTAAAAGAGTATATGGTATTAAACCCTGTTATTAATATCTCAGTTCATTCGAAGACAAAGCGTATGCTTCTAATCCGGGGTTAAATGTAGCACAGTTGGAAGCATTCACTACTGAAAATTTTCAACAGTGGTTTAAAAGAAGGGTTAGAGAAGATAACGCTTCTGAGCATTTTAGAGATGTCATTCAAGGTCCTTATAAACTTATTAGTTCATTTCCTGAATGCATCACGAATGGGTACAAAGATTCAAGGTCGATAACTTGAATGAGCTGACATCAGTCAATTATGATGTTGTCTTATTGGGAAGTTGTTACCAAGATTCTGAGTCTAATTACTATGGACGTTTAGAGGAAGTGGTTGTGCTCAATTATCCCGGGGTAAAAAGGTAGTTACATTTAAGTGTCACTAGTTTGATACTAAAAAAGGTGTTAAAGTTGATTGTAATAGAATTGTCACAGTAGATATAAAGTTAAAGCTACAGTTTGATGATGTATTTGTGTTAGCCAGTCAAGCGACTCAAGTGTGCTACGCGCCTAATATCATCAATTGTAAAAGCCCCTGATATACAGTTGTCACAACAAAAACTCTTGCATTTGATGGTGTTGATCTATCTGGGACTGATGAGCCGTTGTAAGAAAATGTTAGCAATCCCAGCCAAGTAGTGTTAAATGATGGCGATGTGCTGGTATATGATTTCGTTAACGTACCCGATAACGAGGAAGTCAAAGAAGACATGATCGTCAATGACTATGTCGTCGTTGAAAATGATAATGACGAAGAAATCGATAATAAAGAAGAAGAGACAGAATCTGAGGATGACAATGATGTTGATTCTGACGGGTTTAATGACGTACTAAGTGTAAACTTATTTATGTTTTGTAGATAATTCACTATTAATAACAATTATTTAATTAAATTAACTCTAATTAATTACGTTATTTTGGGGGTTAAATAAATTTTTTCCCACTATACTCGACCTCGGTTTACAAATACATTATTGAACTGAAAATTTTAACAATTGAGTCAATGAACTACAAATATTTGTTAAATCGTTACAAAATTTGTTAAATGAGTTGACTTTTAACAAAAACTTAGCATGCGATTTGCACATGTGAGAGAGAAATTAAATTTTTACACATTTGTCTGCCAAGGTGGAAAATTTATAATATTTTAATACTAAAATTAACTAAATCTAGGTTAAACCAAAATAAAAATTTTAGTTTTCTAATACCAAAGATCATAATCAAACAAATAAATAAATAACTCTCTCTCCTCATTCTTACTTCATCTTCTTCCTTTATCTGTTTCTAGAAATCTAAGAATCATTCAAAGTCCAGCAATGGATCAAATAAAAAAATTCGAAAGAACACCATCATTATTCTTAAGATCCATCACTACCAAGAAAACCACCACTACAACACCCAATAAATTCATCTCAATACCATCCACATCATATTAGAAATCCACCAACAGAGCATCTCAAATACATAAAATCTAAGTCCTCATCCATCATCCGAAAAAACCTCCACTTATACTATATGATTGCTGCTTCAACTTTCTCACTCTTAAAATCTAATTTCATACACTTTAGAGAGAATTGAAAAACTAACCATTGTACAACTGGGTCTCTCTCTTTTTCAAAATTATCCTTTTATTATTTCCGATGAAAGCCTAAAATATTTCGCAATCCACACACACACACACCCACACCCACCCACCCCCCCCCCACACACACACATAGATATATATATATATATATATATATATATATACACATAGATCTAGAAGAAAGTCAAACAAAAAGAAGAATATTGACGGATAAATCTGGGTAAACAATATCCCTTCTCAATTTGTTCGTAGTTGATTAATTGTTCTGAAATAAAGAAAATTAGAAAAATTAAATAACTATTGATGGGTAGATTTGGATAAATGATAAAGGCCCATAGTTTTTGGTGAATATTTTTTGATAATAGCAACTTTGGCGATAAAAGTGGCGACAAACGGTGGTTTATGGCTGATGTGGTGGGGTTGAAAGAATAGATTCAACAAAAATTTCAAACCCAAATTTGTTTCTAGATCTGTTTTTTTAATAGTCATGAAAAGAGAGAGTGAAAGGGGTGACCGAGATGAGGATGGAAGATGAATCCGTTAAGTTTTAACACCTTTAGATAGAAATTTCAATTTTTGTAAAAGAATTAAAGTTTAGTGAGTTGACTGTTAAAATTTTCAGTCCAATAATGTATATGTAAACTGGCATCGAGTTTAATGGAAAAAAATGTATTTAACCCGTTATTTTGGTTATTTCAGTAGTATATATATGGTTAGACATAGCGATAGTGGTCACCGCAGTGGTGGCCGTATAGGATCCGTCGACAGTAGTCAGGGCAGGTCATTTTCATTAGCTAATAAGTTTTCGTCATCATTTATTCAATTTCGTTTTGTTTACTTTTTTATAGTCTATTTAAATATTATATTTACATAATGTTTTAATTATACTTACAGATATTGGTTGTCGACGTCACCAAGGGACTAACCTCGGTTTATTTGGCCGTCCGGTGACAGTTCCTCACATGCCATGTAGATATCGACTCTGCGCAGTAAGTGTCAGAAAACGTAATATTAAATTAAAATAATTTATTTGATGGCACAATGTATAACACATTATTGTTTTATTTTTATTATAGTGTTTTGGACCATGTGGCTAAGTCGACTATACACGTTATATGCTTGATACACCTCCCTACTGACTGCATGCACTTTAGTCAGTACGCGCAAAAGGGTGCCTCCTTTATTGAGATTGTGTTGCACAAGTTTCACATAAGTTAATTTACATAAATTAAACTGTATACGTAAATAGTAGTTACACAATATTCTACTTTTTTCTGATAAGTTATTATTTTTGTATAGATTTATTTTAGATATGAGGAGGACATATCTCAGCCGGCCGACGACTATGTTATTTTTGCATATATCGTGAAGAATTATATCGGCTGGTTGTACGAGATGAGACAAAGGGTCGTTTGGGCTGTTGTAGACCATCCCAAGACTATAATACCCGATCATCAGCCCCAGATTGTTTCAGATGCATCATGGGAGGCCATGTATACGTACTGGGATGCTGATGACTTCAAGAAGAAGTCCTAGCAAATGAAGAATCGTAGCCAGCTCCGAGTAGTATATACTACTGGCTCGCAGTCATTTGAGGAGTTGAAGTCGGTATGTATGTGTGTTTAATTGTTTAATTTAATATTGTCATAAATATACTAAATAAATGTTATATTAATGTATTTATTAGGTCATGCGGGCGAGCTTGGATCGACCTCCTACCATGGTCGAGTTTTGGGATAGGGCTTATACGCTAAAGAACTCTACTATGTCTCCTAGAACATTAGTTATACGGGTAACAATTGTCATGGTCATAAATAATTATTAATATTAGGTAATTAATAAAATGATTTAATTAACTCACATATATATAATAAATTATAGGACCAATTTTAGAAGCTCCGGACTAGCGCGTAGTTGAGTTACGGGTTGTTAGGAGAGATTTTAAGCCATTAGATTTCATCATCTCTCCGCCCGAGATTAGCTTATCTCAGGATAAGAAGATGACTGTTTGGGCCGCGTCTCAGGATCCCCTAGCAGTACTACCAGCATGTATCGAGTGTTGGACTTGCTGAAGGTACTAGACTATACATTATATGGAGGTATTCATTTTAGTATGTTTCTCGTTATTTCATAATTTATTTCGTTTCATAAAGTTATTTTTATTTCTGCAGGCTCTAGCCAGTGTCAGCGTCCGAGAGCATCTGTTGGACCATCTCATACAAGCGCTTGATTGGATGACGAGATATTTCAAAGGGTTATGACGGCGGTATCACAGACGTTTGGTACGTGATATGATAAAAATTAGTAACTGCAAGTGCACAGTGTCAAATTGAAGAACTGACAAGTACAAGTCGAACCTACTGAAGCTAGATTAATTTTAATGTATCCTTAATATCTATTTCAGACAAATTAGAAATAAAGATTGAGAATTGATTAACTACAATTAAACTAATTAGAATATGAAAACTAATAATGAGGAAGTAATCTAGGAATTCAAATCCATTAAACAATAAACATAATAAGTAATTCAATCTCTTCTATTTTTATAACTTAACTATGATTTTGATTTCCCTTCCTTTTAATTTAGTAATTTTACAATTAACGTAGGCAAGCATAGATTATGAAAATTTAAGTATTAACTATAATCCATCAAAACTTCTTCGAGCAAGCATGAATTATGAAAAACTTATATTTTAACAATAATCTATCAAAATCTCTTAATTAATTTAAAATTACATAAGAAATATAAAACGTAGGTATTTCAAGAATGAAACACGAAGGCGAAATCAATTAAACATAAAAGCACAAATAATAGAAAAAATGGAGAATATTATCATGAATAATTATTTAATTTCATCTTTATCCTAGATATAAAAAATTAGCTAGACATTAAAAATAAATAAATTAACTAAGATAAAGAAGAAGAAGAAAATTAAAAATAAAACAACAAAACTCCATTTTATTAACGATCATCTAATGAGCGTACAATGAAGAAATAATTTATTCCTACTTCTACTCCTAACCTAAACTAATACATAAAAAATACCTAATGTCTAATTCCCCCTTTCCCTTAAACAAAAGACTTATTTATAGGAAAAAATAAATTGTATCCTAATTTAAGCTACACTGAACTTGGTCTTCTTTTTGCTCTTTTATCCTTTTATCTCTAATTTGATTTCAACTTCTTCATGATAACCCTCTAAGAGTACTTTTTCATTTTAAAAACCTGAAACAATTATTTTTTTATTTATTCACCAAGATAAATCCTACAAAATAAAATAAAATGTATTAGTTAAATAAAATAAATATATAAATTCATAAAAATGGGAATATTAAAATGTATAATTAATGTGTATATCGGTATGGATCTGATATTCTGTCGTCAGGACTTGTCTAGCCGTGCTTGCCTTCATCAGCTTGCTCGGGACATTGCAGCAGGGGCCACCACCAAGAGTACGGGTATCCCTCTAGAGCAGTTCACCGTGATACGCGACGAGGTGATACGGATGGTGGTTACCCTACCGTTGGAAGCTTTTGGGCCGATGCTAAGTTCAGCCCCCGACCACTTAGGTATTTTATTTATTTTAAGTTGTATATTCTACATGTTATTTAATTATCATTTAGTTGTCTCTTTAATTCTCAATTACGGACTAATAAGTTATATTTTTAATTGTATCAATAGGATGGTGATGCCTAGCAGGGGATAATGGTGATGATTTTTAGACACCAGAGCAGCACTGTCGATCCCTGCCCGATGATCCTCCTCACACCGGTGGTAGTACTAGCTTGATTTAGTTTTCTAAATCATTGTAGTTTAAGTTATCTCTATTTAGTTTAGTTTAGCTTGATTTTTGTAAATCATTGTAGTTTAGCTTGTTTTAGTTTAGTTTTGTAAATCATTATAATTTTAAACAATTTTTTGTATAACTTATCATAAATTAGTTTATATTTGTTATTGTTGGGGACGTGTGTGTGTGTGTGTGTGTGTATATATATATATATATATATTGTTGTTGGTGGTATAGTTACGTTGTATGTGTTCTTGATATAGATTACTGTTTGTGTTATTGGGATAAAGTAGGTTTACAAGTACAAAAATGTGGTTTAAAAACTTGAAAACTACAAAAACAAAAAAATATTAATTTTGTTTTTGTTATTTCTGACGAAAATTTCGACAGAAATAAACTAGCATAATTTATTAGGAGAGCGACATGTGGATGCTTTAAATTCGACGGATTTATTCAGTTAGAAATAATTCCATCAGAAATAAAGTATGTTCGACAAAATGGTAATCGGAAATAATTCCGTCGGAAATAATTAATTCCGACCGAATTTTCGATGGACTAATCCCTGACCAGTTTATATCCGACTGAATTTCCAAAGGGAAAATATGTTGAAAATAAACTAACTTCGATGAAATTATCTTATTTCTGACAAAAAATTCCGTCGAAAATAAGTTATTTTCTTGTAGTGATTATGCATGTCTATATGCTGCATTTCATTTTCTTATGATCTCAGATTTAATGTTTGATACGGCAAATATAAATGAGTGGTAATGAGAGACGATCTTCAGTACTTCTTCTGTTCCACAAAAAGAATCTCATTTGTAAAGAAAATAAAAAAATTCTCACAAAAGAGTTCTTTTTTTTTGTTATTATTATTGATGATTGTTTAAAATGTCATAATATCCTCAAGTTTAACATCACAATTTTGCTACAATGCCACTATTAGTAAACTAAACACATTATATATAGGGATAAACCAGAGTTTCTAGATATTCCCATAGACCTAGCGAACCGCGTATTTTGCGTACCCAAACATGGTACTCTTTCGTTCTAATACTTTAAATTTAGCGTACCAAAAAATTACTTTGTTGTTTAACTATAATTGCACAAATATCAATATTATAATTTAGTATTGGATGCTCAAACATTACATTTGTACCAACATATTTATGATTCAATTAAAAATCTTCTATAAAACTTAGATTTATTACATTTAGATTCTAAGCAAATTTCTAACTATAAGAACTTATATAAAGATGCTCTAGCGTATCGCGTTTTAGCCATGTAGCTTACCGCATACTCGTATTTATACTACGTACCGAAACGTACCACGTTTCAGGTAACACTGGGTTAAACATGGAAGAAACTTATATTCTTAAAGTTTACAAAATTTGTAAAATTGACTCTTTTTGAGGAACGGAGGGAGTATATAAGTATAATTTAATCTACTGTTGCCAAATATTATTGGCTCACAACTTGAAAAGTACTGGAGGGCAGTACTAATTGTCTGTCTATTTAATGCATACCAGTTTGCATTTTTGGCAATACTAATTGTCTGTCTAGTTAATGCATACCAATTTGCATTTGTCATGTGCTGATGCAAAACCAAAATTGTCATACAACTGCTCATACTCCGGGTAGGGAGCTTAAACAATAGTTATATTATGTGCTTCACTGTTCCTCTAGTTCATCTCAGGGTGCTTATGCTATCAAGTAGATTACCATAACTATTAGGAAGACAATTATTGTAAACAATATACTGTGTTACTTTCCCCTCCAGGCTTATGATTATTTTCCGACCATAGGGGAAAAAAGTGAGGCCAGAGCTGTTTATTCTTCTTTTTCTTTTCCTCTTCATTTTCAAGAGAATTGTGGGGAAGGAAGAGATCATATTGATACGTCGATTACATGACTTGATGAAGTGTATCTGAATGTAATAGCTGAAATTTATAATAAAAAATAATAATAAATAAATAAATAAATAAATTCATTTTGTTTGGATGCAGATTTTATAGCTAGTTGGTCTACTGTGCAAGAGAAACTGAGTGCTCTATTATATTCGATATAAGATAATATCAATTCTGTGGGATGATCAACGTACAAGAAGAAAAAGGACAAGACTGTCAAGAATTGGAGGAAAAAGACAAGAAAATCTTTATGCATTGGCTAGAAACAACATCTTAAAAGGTTAAATCTTTATGTTTTTGGTCTGTAGAGATGGGTTTTTACTCTCCAATAATTATGAGTACGTACTACATTATTGCTTTAGATCATAAATGAGATGTTATCTTATTTTAGTGTTGTAATGGTGATATAATTGGGACATCTGCAGAAAAGAGAGAATGGAGGAGCTGCCTAAAAATGGAGGCAAACTATCTTGCGAAAGAGAGGTGGTCCATTAATTAGTACTGATCTTGATAATGCAAGTGATCAATTTGCCAAAAGAACTTAAAAAAGACATCTAGAGCCGACTCAATTGATGGAAACAGAGAGGAGTACTCCATAGTAGGAGAGGTAATAAGATCCTGGAAACAGTAATAATAGCATTCCCCACAAGGCCTGGCCTTTCTAGAGAATCAGAGATGGAAAACAACATATTTACACAGAACAAGACAGTGAGCTGATTGCATGTTTGAGAGATGCACATTTTTGAGCGAGGAAAAATCAAAGGAGCCAAGCAAAATATGGCATTTTTGTTACCGTCGGTGCTGATCACCAATCAGAATGTGACACACCACCCTAAGGGAAGTTTTATATTCCAGCAATACCCAAGTAAAGTTTTTGTGAGTACTAACATACCCTTTTTACTCATAGGAGTCTGATCAATAAATGCCACGTGGCATGCTGTAATTGGTGAAAGAGGATAATTTAGCTACCACAGTAGGATGCCATTTGGGTTTAGTGGATTTTGTCTATTATGGAGGATAATTTTTATACTGGTGGGACCCATTAGTCACGTGGAGGGGGTATGCCAAATGGCAATCCTACAAGACAAAAAAATGGTCATTCACAAATCTCCTCTAATCTCCTCTCCACCAATTATAATCAATCTCCCACGTGGGACTTGTTGCCCCACGCTACAATTGCTTCTCCTATTGATACTATATAATACTACTATAATCTCTTGCACCTTCTTGGGTCATGATCTATTCCTCCCATCATATTACACTTATTGATCCCTCTCTATATCTCCCTTATATTCTATTCTATCCTCAGCTGTTTGTCTGTTTCACTACATAGTATCATGGGGGATTCTTCTGCTTCATACATACACATGGTACTCTTCATGTTTTGATCATGATACATAATATATATATATATATATATATTTATTTTTTTGGTTTTCATGTTTCTTTTGCCTGTTATACTAGTTCTTGATCAGCATGGAATCATGCTCCTTATGACTTTTGGTTCATTCATTGGGGGTGACTTGATTGATTTAGGTGCAGCACCTGATAGAGAAGTGTTTGATCTTCCACATGACAAAAGAAGAGTGCATGGAAGTCCTTACAAAACATGCAAAAATCGAGTCTGTCATAACTTCCACTGGTTAGTTTCTTTTCATCTCCCCTGGCATGAGTACTAAACTAGACTCCTTGTATATATTGAGAATAGGCTAAGAAAGGTATTTTTAGCTTCGAGTTCTTTGCTCCGAGTGAGGAACCCCAAGGTTTGAAGTTCGAACGAGCTCTAACCTAGTAGTTCTTACTTAAGAGCTATGAGTTCTAGCTCTCACTTGCTTTTTTATCTCGCATGTCTCTAATTAATTTAATAGTAAACCATTCCAAGCCCGTGAAATTAAAGACACCTTAAAGAAGTGTAGGATAAATGTCTAGCAACACATGTAGACAATATGTAGAAACCTAGCTAGCAGGACCAGTATGTTTTAAGAAATAAAAACATGTGTTTTGTATGATCAGGGTGATAAACTGATTTAGCTTGCCACCCACTTCTCCTATTAGGTCAAAAAAAGTGATCTCTCTTTTGTTGTTGATAGAAAGAAGTGATGTCTCCTCCTCACAATTAATTAGAGTCCCCATTAGGGCATCAAAACAATTTCCTCTGATAATCTGAATTAGGATATAAACTTGAACATGTGCATATATACTATCAAGATTAGGAGTTAATTTATATAGTAAATTAGGAAATTATGATTTGTAGGATTCTTTTTTTCTTTTCAGAATATTTCTTAAGGTTATGAAGGTAATTAAATTGGGACGAATAGAGTAAAGTATTCAATTATTTTCCTTCTAATATTTCCTTTTTAATTACCTATTTGGATCTTATGTAAAGAGAAGGCTATTTGTTTATAAAATAAAAAAATTCTGTTTTCCTTTTAGTTATTATTATTATTATTTTTTTGGAGGGGGGGGGGGGAGGGCTGCGGCTCTGGTTGGGTGGGAGATAAAATGGATTACGACCGCCTACCAAAATAAAGACTGCTGATATTTAGTTCCACTTGTTACTTAAAGCCAAATATTACTAAAAAAAATTCAAACTCTAAATAATTTCTAAAAACAAGAAAAATAACTTGTAATTATCACATCAATTTGCATTGACTCTTCTGATCAGAATTATGACAATGTTTGGAAAACATTTCCTCTCATGCATGTAATGTTTCTGCCTTATGTAATGCACTGAATTGGCTTGCAGTGTGGAACGAGCTAGAAAAAGAGAACAAAGAATTCTTCGAGGCATACTCTCAATCTCATAGCAAAGTAGATCGAATGTCTGAATCAGAGACACAAGAGATGATCCAGAAGATGATATCGGATCATCAGTCCAAAGATTCTGATGACTAAATGTACATACACATGTACA
Organism: Aralia elata; assembly: GCA_034770075.1. NCBI lineage: Eukaryota > Viridiplantae > Streptophyta > Magnoliopsida > Apiales > Araliaceae > Aralia > Aralia elata. The sequence continues at coordinate 20,323,718 of CM068382.1, forward strand.
AATACCTATCTACATACATATATATAGATATATATATATATATATATATGTAAAATGTACGTATATATCCCATCCGAAAACGATCATACCTTTTAGTTTCAGTTGGCATGCTATTGCTTTACCTTTGTAATTCTTCGCAACCAGCCAAACATAATGGAATCTATTACGGTACACTATATTGTGGCCCTTAAATACTGATGGAGTCCTATGTGGTCCCCACCGAGATAATAAAATTCATGCTATTACCAATAAAAGCGTGCCATGTCAGCCATTGTACTGACACGTAAAATCGCGAACTGACAACGTGGAGATTCGGGGGATGGCCGCTATAGGGGAGTGAAAATGGAGATGCAGGTGAGGGGGAATTTTTTGCATAGACACTTGGAATCTTTGTTCATGTATAGTCCCTGTGAAATTTTTAGCTCAGTTGTTGTCTTATTGTGCGGTGCAGTGCTGTGTAGAGATTGGCATGTGACATGAATACATAGCTGTTGTCATTAGTAACAGTTAAATGAAGTGGGGGCCTATTGTATTTTGTTCACAGTCGCAATCATGCGAAGTACTTTTCTATATGGTTTAGAGATCGTAAAGGGTGATGTCGAATAATTATTCGTGTACTAATAGTTATGCACTAATTGCTCACTACCAAAGAGAAGAATGCATGTCCTATTTTCTGAATTGAATCCGGTTACTGTTTTCTGCGCAATTAATTAGTGCACGTAGAAATATTCATGTCTACTATGGCTTTCAAATACTTGGTAACAGTTGTGCACTAAGAAAAAGGAAAGAGCATGTGGGTCCTACTTTTTGAATTGGACCTGTTTTTTCTTTGTTAGTGCGTGCACAACTGTCAGTGCAGATAAAAGTACTGTAGCAAAGTTCTTCTGATTTTTTTTTTCAAATATTTGAACCAATGTTTTGAGGAGCTCAAATACTATTTTTTTCTACCTACAAACACAAGAATGTTATTAAAAAATCAATTGGTTTGAGGAGCTCAAATCTTTTTTTCTAATTATAAACCCAACAAGGTTATGAAAAAAGAGACAACCCAGTTAAATTTTACAACCAGACAAGAAAAACCCCGGAAAAAGCAGCCCCAAGAATAGTAACTAACAAACAATTAACAACACAACATGACTAGAAACTTCAATCCGTCCCAGACTCTCCCAAGTGACCAAGTCCCATCAAATCATAAACAACAACCACAAGATATATAGTTGCAGAACAAATCAAAACATTTGCCGAAAATCATGCAAATTCATCCACTCATTCCTGATAGACAATAATTTGAACGTGCAAAAGGTGCCATCTTCTTAGCTTCCTTTAATTTCCTTGGTCAAGTTTCCATTGCCTTCTACCAATCTACAAGGCTAGTTGCAATATCAAAATACTTGTGCAATTTGTGAAACAACACATACAAGTCCAGTTAGATTGATGGTCAAGTGGTGATAATTATGAAGAGAAGATAACCAGCAAAGAACAAATGAATAAAGGGTTACTTGATAGATGCATGCAGGCTTGTATGTATGTTTGTTTAACATTGTGGAGTAGTATTATCTATTTGGAAGGAGTACAGCATTAATTAGGAATAAGGTAGACAGGGAGGGAGTCCGATTGAGATCTTGGAGGTTTGGGGTGGTGAGTGATGGGTGTGCAGTTTCTTGGGGTGGGGGGTTGACAAAGTGGCCTGGAGCTTATACATTTATGTTGTGAATAGTCAAGTAACATTGTTGCCGTACAAAAGTTGTGTTTTTAAATTGTGACCGAAAATCTTAAAGTGAACTATATATGTGAAATTTAGTGACCATATGAGGTACAAAGAATAATTATTTATTCATTTTCAGATATGGGGAGGGTCTCTAATGTACACTAAAGAGACCCTCCCCTAAGTCAGAGACCATCTCCTAAGTTTTTTTTAACTTTCTTTGTTTAATTGTTTTTATTTTCTCCTTTTATGGAGTTTTATTTCTCTTAATTTGAATTTTTTCCAATCTATGGAGCCTTTCTTCTCTTAGTTTAAAATTTTCTAATTCTACGAAACTTTTTTTTCATGATCTTTCTATGGAGGAGATTTGATTAGTATTAATCGGTAAAGACAGATCTATTCAGATTTGGGTGTGAGGCTATCACGACAGTCTCCTTTTCGTTAATCGTGTTGAATAACTACACAAGTCTATATATTTTTGTCTATTTTTTAGAAATATATATGTTCTCAAGTTTCGAGTTTCAAGTTTTAATTTGGAACAGGAGGAAGTATCACCTACATCGACTCTAATGTTTTTGTAATTCGATTCATTTATCAATAAAAATTTATCTCTTATTCTAAGACTTTGTAAAAAAAAAACTATTTATCCAAGCAAAAAGAAGAGAATTTGCATGTTTACGTTTAAACAACAAATTTGAAAAAAAATTGTGGAGTTAGTTTAGTGGTAATGAATATAGTTATAAAAGTGCTTGAAAAGACATATAGGTCGGGGCAAATTTGTGGAGGCAAAGGAGAGCAGTGGAGCCCCTTGATTTTACGAAAAATTATTTTCTAGCTTATAAGATGTAATACGGAACGTGTATTTTATAATATAAAATCTCGTGTTAAAGAGTGTGAAGGTTCGACGTAATATTAAAAATACTTATTAAATGAGTAATTTCATAAGAGAGTTCGAAACGAATTGATATTGATATACTAATTTGATCTGACATTTAAATAAGTTCGGCAGATACTAATCTAAAATATTGGGTGTAAATTATTACGTATTTCTCAAATCCCAACTCTCTTAAGCCTCACGTCAACTCCAAACAATTAATTAACCGCTATTTTCACAACACTTTTTGACATTTTCACAACAAAAGTGTCGTTATAGATCCTATAGCGACGGTTTTTACCATCACTATACATCTACAACGACACTTTTGTTGTGAAAATGTCAAAAAGTGTTGTGGAAATATCAGTTCCCTATCTTGGCTATGAATCTCATTAAAATTTTGATAATGGTATGACTATAAAAACATAAGAATAATTATATACATTGTGACTTTATATGTCAATTTTTTATTACGAGTTATATGAATAAATTTAATTGATAATATTTGTACGATGTATTTGATACAGTAAGCTAATTTTATAATTCTATTCAATTTCATGTATTGATATACGTTGTAATTGTAATTTAATAAAATCTTTCGCAATATAATGCAGGATTCAAAACATAATTAATACAAAATGTAAATACAAAATAATGTGTTTGGAGATGATTTATTACAAATATTGTCCCACCTATAAGTAATAAATCATCAATCAATTATATTAAACACAACATTAGTTATCTATTTTTTTATACTCCTATTTTGCCACAATGGTGTTATTCACTTGACTTCATTGTGTCACAATGGTGTTATTCATTTGACGTCATTAACAATGAAGCGACTCTGAAGAGAGATCAAGATTTGAAGAGTAGAAGAATAATATCGTAAACTCCAGTATTTTCATTCACTGACTTTGTATTAATTAGATCCGGCAAAAAAATGAATTTGGTTTGATTATTATGAGTTACAAAATATGGTTATAGTTCCATTAAAAACTAAAACTATATTACCTATTTTTAATATGAATTATATAGATCGAAATTAAATATTTATGACTCTAATATAGGTAAACTCATATTTTAATTTCAAGTTTTTTATTATTATTATTATTATTATTATTATTATTATTATAATTCAGTGAAATAAATTACTTAATATATTAATTTTTTTATATTTGTTTAACCTCTCCCTCTAATTTTTTTATACATACTCTTTCTCTAAAACGTTTTATAGACTCAATTTTTTATACTTTCACTCTCTAAAATTTTTACTCTCTCTCTCTCTCAAATTGTTTTACTCTATCTAAAATTAGCACTAATGACTGCTCCCCAAGAGCTATTTATACATGATCTCTTTGTAAGGTATACAAACTACGTACCTTATGTATGCCATAGCTACCTTGTTCTCCTTCCTTTATTTTCTTTAAATTTCAGGGGGACAAATTTTAAGAGCAACTTCAAAAGTAAACTTAATTGTCTTATTTTTCTTTTGAAAATTAAAAATGTTTGTGAAGAAACAATGAGGGAGAAGAGTGGCGGATCGGAGCAACAATTTGAGTTATTTTAAGTTTTAAAAATATCATTAATTCATTTAATTTTTTGATAATATAATTTTAAAAAGAAAATTGATATTTTCACAATGCTTTCCTCACATGAATATTAAGTGAGTCCCATGTTTATGTGAGTGAGACCTTGTGAAAATATCATTTTTCCTTGTGAAAATAGTAATTCCCTTATAAAAATTGTGTCTATCAAAACATTATGTCCCCCATTCCAAATTTTAGAGATATATTTGTAGAATATTTTTTTTAAAAAAAGAATTTTGTTTTCCAAACATATCCATTGAGTCTATGTAAACTGTAATAGTAGTAGTAGTGATATGATGATTCTCAATCAATCAAAATAAAAGTAATAGCATTTTAGGAATTTCACGTTAGAAAATTACGAAAAATATATCACTAATTTTGGAATGAAGTATAGTAATTACAAGAATTATTTTTTACAAAAATCAACTGAATCATATCAATTTTAAATTTAAAAATATTTCGCACTAAATTATTTTGAAGTACAATTGATTTTTTTGTTTAGTTTTTCTGAATCATATCAATTTTACATTTTTTGTACATTGTGTAATTATAACTTGCAATGTACAATTAATTTTTCTGAATCATATCAATTTTAAATTAATTTCTGAAGTACAATTAATTTTTTTGTTTAGTTTCTGAATCATATCAGTTTTAATTTTTTTGTACATTGTGTAATTATAACTTAATAGATTTAGGAGTATACATTAACACAAAATACATAAAGTTTAAACATTTTATAAATTAGTCTCTCTTTTTTTTAAGTCAGCAGAAGTAAAATATTAGAATGCATTGGTTGAAAGAAAAATTTTAATAGTAGTAGCAGTAGTATCCAAACATATTGTGTATTGGTAGGAAAACTGTAATAAATTTTAAAAGTTTTTTAAGAATTTTTTTCCAAAGGAATAAAAAAAAATTGGCTCAGAGTTGCCGGAAGCAAGAGGAACCATGCAGGAGACGACACCTTAAAACACTTTTAGTATAGGTATGATTTGGGAAGTGAATTAAATTAAAAAAATAAAAAAATAAAAAAATAAAAAAAATTGGGTCCAAATTAGTTAACTAGTTGGGCCTGTTTTTCTTTTAAAAAATATAATTATAAGCTTTAACCAACTAATAGTCTAGTTAATTTGAATTAACTTACCTGTTTGTAAATCACGTTATCATTTGAAGCCATCGGAACATAATTTATTAATAGTTTATTTAGTTTATATAGTTTGTGGGGGTATTGGGTATATTTGACAGTTGACGTATGTACGGTAAGTTTCACCCTAATTAAAAAATAATAAAACAAAAAATTTAAATACCCAAAAGAAACACATCTAAAAAACTTTATAATCATGATTACAGTTATGTACTAGCATGTTGTTGTATTGCAGGATTCTCTCCCTCGACGACTTGTATGTTTTGTGATTTATTTGGACTCAACGAGATTGGCAAGCAAAAAGGTTAACTCGACATGGGCTGGGCCAGTTTACAATTCTAGGGGGGAAAACAATATTGGGCGATGCTACCTTTTGGTGTTTGGGCTGGTCTGGCATAATCAACACTGGTCATCGTGACACACGCGCTGTATTTGTAATTACTTTAAAGATATATTAATAATTTTTTCAAATTTAGAGAAGAAAATTAAAAGAAAAAAATTAAAATGGGCAAAATTATAAAATGATCGAACTTGTAGGGGCAAAAAGAAAAGAAAATTTGTGACATAGCCTCAAGGCTACTGTTACTATCCCCTCTCCAATTATATAGTAATAGATAAGCAGTCTTGAACCTTTTAAACTCAACAACAACAAAATTTATATATATATATATATATATATATATATATATATATATATAAAATAGCACAAAATCGTCTTCTAACTCTAAAATTAGGAATGGTCTTTCAACACTAAAATCTATATCTATATATTTATATATCTATATATATAATAATTAATACAAAATCGTCTCTCAATTCTAAAATTTATGAATGGTCATTCAACACTAAAATTTAGGAATAGAAACCTAAAATCTATGAAAAGAAATTATTTTTTCATCATTTAATTCATTACAAAATCTTTATTTTTGATATATATTATGCTATTTATATATATAATAAATAGCAAAAAATTGTCTCTCAACCTAAAAGTTAGGAATAGTCCTTCAACACTAGAATATATATCTATATACATAATAAATAACACAAAATCGTCTTTCAACCCTAAAATTTAGGAATAGTCCTTCAACACTAAAATTTAGGAATAGAAATCAAAAATCTAGGAAAAGAAATTATTTTTTCATCTTTTATTTCATTTCAAAATCTTTCTTTATCTATATTCTACTATTTATATCTATATACAATAAATGGCACAAAATCGTTTTTCAACCTAAAATTTAGGAATGATCCTTCAACCCTAAAAATTTACGAATAGAAACTTTAAATTTAAGAAAAGAAATTATTTTTTTTAATCTTGATTTCAAAAATATTTCATCTACATTCTTACTACTATAATTATCTACTTATCATTATCTCTTATTCTCAAATATTTTTAAATTTAATTTGTGTTCTTAAAATTTATATTCTTTTGATAAAAATAATATTTAGTTATATAAATTTTTTTTATTATTAAATTATATAAGTATAACATTCAATATTAAATCAGATTTTACCTATTACATAAATACATGAATATATTATTACATAAACAAATAAATCATTAATTCAAAGGTGACTACTATCATTTATGTTATATAAATAGGCGAAATCTAATTGTAGATTCTAAATTAATTTAATTTTTCATCAATAATTAATTATACATTATTAGTTAAATAATATATTTTAGAAGGAAATAATTTTTTATAAAAATTATCCTACACAATATTAATCTATTATTCTTATATTAATATATTAGTATATCATAATAAAAAAAAACTTAAACAATACAATAATTTTATAATAACAAAAATCTATCCTTCGCACGGGATCATGAGCTAGCTAGTGTTAAGGCTAAAAACATTTGTTAGTTTAAGTCAATGTCCAGTTCCCTCATATGATACTATGTGACGCTTCCAAATCCGGATACCTTCAAACCCGTATCTAGTGCACCACGGTACTATTCATCCACAACAAACATCTAGATAATATTAACGGTATGAAGGTAATTACTAGCTATTACAAACATAGTCTTACAATTCTCAAGTTCTAAGACCTTTAAAGTGTTCTTACATAATATTATACGAAATATTATTACAAACATTCTATCTATTACAGATAGTTTCATCTCCTATTCATTCATCTTCCCCTTTCCTTTGTCCTTACCAGAACCTTCCACGCGTTCGGGCTTTGCTGAAAATATTTAATTACAAGCAAGGGTGAACATTTGATTGTTCAGCAAGTAATAACAATTAAAGATAACAATATAAACCAGAATTAAATATTCTCAGTAACATTAGATTTAACAACTGAACGATAGTTGTGAAGAAATCTGAAATAATTCTGAATAACAAATACTTTTGAAACTACATATTGACTATCATGTTGAGCGGTCGAAAGACCAAGAACTTTTATTTTTCTTTTGAAAAGGTCCAACAGTAATTCAACTATGGAACCGTCTTAGCTTACGGGCACGGTGGGTGATCAACCCGTTATCCCCTACGTTGATCAACACTACATACGGAAAATGACGTTGCGTTCTTGTTTTAGCACTTGAAGCCTTGTCGGGAATGTCCGACTAAAATATTCCCCATATTAGGGTTGTTCATTCTCAGACTTGAATCCAAACTAAGTGCAATTGGTTGAAAAGCTTTACTTAAACCAATAATATAGCACCTCCGGGTATATACTTCTACATCCCTCTATTACATACAAAAGATGAGATTTATCTATTCTAATCCTTAACTTATATTAGAGTTAGGATTTACAAAAGATGCCCCGCTACTATAATCAAAAGCTGGGATTTACATACACACATACACAAAAGTATAGTTACATATCACTACACATACTCCTATACTATATTAGCCCCACCGGCTAGGGTTCTGACACGCTCTTCTTCCGTGATGGCAATCACACGGGCTCGAGAGATAGAACGTTTGAACTGTCCCATCTCATCGGGGGTAGATCCACACCTTATCCTGAATATTCTCTATGGAAGCCAAGTATGCAAAATTCATTATATCAGCCTTTCTTTTCACCCCATTTGCCTCTAGATCGAGGTGGAAAGCCTGCTCCTCGGCTCTCTGCCTCCTGTCAATCTCCTCATCCCACAAATTATTCAACTCATGGTTCTCCACCTACAGTTCCCCAGTTTTATTCTCATAGTATTGGGCCTTAAACTCGACCGCCTCCAGTTGGGTACGCAACTCTGTGTTCTGGTTCACTAACTGGTGAACCAATACTCCTAACTGTGCCAATGCCTCCTGAAGCTCAGGATTGACATACTCATCATCCGACCCATCCCAGTGCTCAGACGGATCCTCATCAGAATCAATCTCCACCTCTGGGTCGCTCTCTATCGGCACTACTGGTACTGGCTCTAGTATCGGCTCAGGTGCCATCTGGACTGGAGCGATTAGCTCCTCATATACCACTGGTATATCTCTACTATCATCATCACATGACATCTACAATAAAACTATTGTCTGATTAGCACATAGCATCAAATATATTACATATAACAAATAACAGTTGAATTTATGTTATTTTTACTTTTTTATACCCCTTGCAGATGAATTTCCTCAATCCATCTTTATACGAACTCTATTGAGTTTATTTCTTTTCCTTATCTGTAATTTTTCTAAGGTTATAGCTTAAGGTAATCCCCATATAAGGTTTCTAACCTACAGTTCTGATACCAACCTGTGATACCCCTAAATCTGGGTACCTTCAAACCCGTATCTGGTGCACCACAGTACTATTCATCCACAACAAACATCTAGATAATATTAACGGTATGAAGGTAATTACTAGCTATTAAAAACATAGTCTTACAATTCCCAGGTTCTAAGACCTTTAAAGTGTTCTTACATAATATTATACGAAATATTATTACAAATATTATATCTATTATAGATAGTTCCATCTCCTATTCATTCGTCTTCCCCTTTTCTTTGTCCTTACCAGAACCTTCTACACATTCGGGCTTTGCTGAAAATATTTAATTACAAGCAAGGGTGAGCATTTGATTGCTCAGCAAGTAATAACAATTAAAGATAACAATATAAACCAGAATTAAATATTCTCAGTAACATTAGATTCAACAACTGAACGATAGTTGTGAAGAAATCTGAAACAATTATGAATAACAAATACTTTTGAAGCTACATATTGACTATCATGTTGAGCGGTCGAAAGACCAAGAACTTCTGTTTTTCTTTTGAAAAGGTCCAACAGTAATTCAACTGTGGAACCGTCTTAGCTTACGGGCACGGTGGGTGATTAGCCCGTTATGCCCTGCGTTGATCAACACTACATACGAAAAACGACAGTGCGTTCTTGTTTTGGCACTTGAAGCCTTGTCGGGAATGTCCGACTAAAATATTCCTCATATTAGGGTTGTTCATTCTCAGACTTGAATCCAAATCAAGTGCAATTGGTTGGAAAGCTCTACTTAAACCAATAACATTTCAGAGGATTATAATGAAATTAATAAAATGCTTAACATGTGTCTAGCCGGAACAATTGGCTTAGACTAACTTTGTAAATAGTTCAAGTATATGAGAACTTACCATCATAACAAAACTTGATTGATATATATCATTGTAAGTTTGAAACTTTTCATAATATACGCACATTGCGTAATCATAACATACTTATAATTATTCATAAGAGTATGATCAAACGAATATAAAACTTGCACATAATAAATTGCACAAGGTTAGAACATTTTCCTTTGCGGTCTCTAGACTTTTAGCGTTAATCGCCCTTTATATGTCCTACACATTCAGTGCACATAAACATACCAATTAGACACGTATTGGTCGCCATTAATGGCTTACACTAACATTAAACTATATTTCTTAATGACTAATGATTAGACTCAAGAATCTTAGCTAGCAGGGTTTGTTGGTTTGGCGTTCCGAGGAACTTACCTCGTTTTGACCCCCCTCCCGATTATTCATTAGCCTTGATTAAAGCTTTATTTAAAAATTATTTCCGATACTCAATCTTTAATTCTCATTAAATAAGAGTTGAGGTCTCTTCGTTAGCTTTCCAAAACATCTTGAATTACTAAAATCAGAGTTCGTATACAAAAGTTACATTTGATCGAATAAAAGTCAGAAAATCGCAAAAAAATGGTGCAGGGCATCCGCGCCCCGGCGCGCTTCACAAGGCTAATTTTTCCTGCCCGGCGCGAACTCTCTGCCAAGCGCTCCCCGGCGAGCTTATCAGGCACAAAACTCCCACCCCGGTGCGGTTGCCTTTTCCAGAAAGAAAAAGTTTTCTACTTCTGCAGAATTTTGTCCGACAACGCGATTAATTTCTAACGTCTGATCCTACCTCTAACATACCACATTAACTATATCTTGTCATACTCGGAATGATTTTCCAAGATTTATAGCAACCTCAAACATTAGCTCAAAAGTCCCGTTACGGACGACTTTTTCAATAAACGACATTTTTCAACGTTAACCTTCATTATTGCGTAACTTGTTCACCCGACATCAGATTGGACTTGTTCTTGAGCCCACAGCTCACATTTTTCATATACTACAAAAGCCCTATGGTCTTAGACTTATTCAAACCTTTTGGCCAAAAGTCCGCACCCCACATGAAGTTAAATCTTATTAACGTTTTAAAATAATTTTCTTCTTGTTCTTTCTTCTTCTTCTCTTTCTTTTCTCTCTTTTCTCTCTTTTCTCTCTACCTTGTCTTCTTAGTTCTTGGAATGGGTGAAAAGCTAATTGTCTGAGTTCATTTAACCTTGCTAATTCTCCACCATTTAACTCAACCATCACACTAGTTAGGTTAACTCATGCTAGGTTAAGAACCTAATCATGAGCTAAGGCATTTTTGGCTACTTTAAATGAATTAATAGGAGACCAAGCATTAAAAGCTTGTCTAAACATGGTGAGTCATGCCTTGTGACTCACCATTTGGTCCCCTCCTTTCTAAATGGCTGGCCATTTTAGTCCATTATGCCCCTCATTTGCTTTTCATTTCATCTTAGCTTGCTTAAGGATTAAGTCTTAGGATTTAACCCTAGGGATTGAGCCAGGGCTCAACCCTAGCCAACCCTAACCAAGTCATCATCAACCCTAGCTCAACCCTAGTCGAGCCACACTGAACCCTAACCGAGCCAACTTAATAACTAGGCTCATTTTCGATTCGGTCTTTGAAACTTGGTTTCAATTTCTAGTTTCCCTTTTTAGTTAACTATTTTAATTATTAAAGTTAACTAAAAGTCTATTTTACCCTCTTATATAAACAGTTAGGGTTTACTTATCCAAACTCGCTCGGTTACCCTATTTAGTTCTAGTTAGATCCTCTAACTCATCACGCGGGCTAAAACCGCGAAATTTCTTTCGCCAATTTTATTGGAGATTACGTCTCCCGTCCTTGAACAAATAGCTTCCCTTGATTCGAAATTTCAAAAAACGAAAAAGACGTTTTCTGCGTTTTATAAATAGTGTTTTTGACGTTTTTCTCAGAAAATTTATATTTCGTCTATGAAATCGCAACACATACACATAATCACATATCACATTCATTAGGTCAATATCGACCCTTAAATCACATAGCACACCATAATATCAATAAAAATTCTTATTTTATTCAACTATATTTGGAAACTCGAATTACAAGGATCTAAATATTTACAATCGTTACATACTAGGCCTTTGAATTCTATACTATCAAATATTAAGTTATTTTGTGTGTAATATATAGTCAACTTTAGCTGTGACAATATTCTCTTTTTCCATTATTTAATTTATTTGCTCAAATTTATTAAGGAAATTGATATTTTTAGAAGTTCTCTCTCACATAAGTGTGAGGCCCATTTATTATTTATGTGAGAGGAATTTTGTGTAACTATCATTTTTACTTGTAAAAATATCAATTTCTTTCATTAATTTTATGACCAATTTTTCTATTATAAAATTCAATTTCAAAAGAATTGGACATGAAACTTAATTTATTTATTTTTCATTATGGCTTTTATTTTTCATCCATTTTAAAACACAAACACAATATTGACTTGGGATATTCATCTCCTTGAAACATAACACTTCTATACTTATCACGGGTGAAGAGCCGAAGTTCGGCTACTATCGTTTGCAAAGTTTACAACGGTAGTGTTTACAGCGTTTGAACCTCCAAATGCACCACACCAATTTTGATGTGCTACGTTTGAGACCAAACTCTACGTTTATGAATTAAATAAGCAGTATTTAAGATACTCTACTACTAGATAAACAAGATTTTCAAGTGCGTTTGAACTTTCAAACGCACCAAACGTTGAGTAAATATACACAATATAGATTTTTAACTTCTTTTTTTCCCGGTTAGGGGAGGAGAATCATGTCCCCTCCAAACTTTTTTATTTTAAAAACCTTACTTTTTTTATTGCAAATTTTTTCAATATGGTGCCCCTAATTTTAAAAACATATCTTTTAATTTATAAAATACTTAAAATAACTATAGCCTAATTTATAAATATGGCCCCATTCTTTACAATATCCACACTTCAATGTTGTATCTTTAACTTTGTTGGATCACTCTCCTTAGCAGGCACATTAGAGTTTTTTTAGATCTTTTTCTCTTAGGCTTTTCTGGTGCCACATTAATAGTTGGACTGAGAGGTGGAGGCAGGTTTGTTGGTGTCCAAAACTCTTCCCCATTTATAGGCTCCACTAGATGGTTATACACTTTCATATACATATTCTTAGTATAACACTCATGCACATACATTGTAGGGTCTTTCTGCTGGAAAAAAGTACTAGCACTTGTATGAAAATAAGGAATACTAGTCAACTGCCACTTTCTATAAACACATGTCCTTCTAGGTAGATCAACTACTAGTTCATGCCCACCTTCTGTCATTCTTACCAAATATCAACACTTTCACCCCAGTGAAGGCCAAGCATCATTGATAACCTTGTTTAACTTTTTCATTGTCTTGGTGCACAAAGTTATTATACTCCTATTGGTCATGTTGTCCCTCCTTTGAATTCTTATCATTATCTTATTTTGAATATTCTTGAGCATAATGATGATTACTTAGTCCATAAACTTGTTTATACTATTATTAAATACCTCACGGTGATTATTGACAAACATATCAGACATACAACCCACCCTAAGTCCTACCCTACTCCATTATGATCTTGGTTTACCTGACAACCAGTCATAACACTTTTTGAAGTCTTTTTTAATTCATCCATACTCTTATTAAACTAGTACTCATTGGTGGACCTTACTGCTTTCAACAAAAAGAGTCTCAAATCAATACATTTGATATTTCCACATATTCCTGTACAAATGTATTACAAAAAACCTGTGCTCTACATTTGGTAAAACTTGTTGAAGTGTATGGATCAGGCCCTACCAAATAAAAGGATATTTTTTTGAGATATATTTAGAACTAATCATTTATAAATAGAGATGAATTAAAATTAGAGATGAATTACAGGAATGTACCTTTTGTCTATCTAAAATGAATGTCTAATTAGTATCATTCACCAACCAAACATCTTCATTTACAAGTCTCAAAAATCACTCCCATGTTTCACTATTTTCAGCCTTAACCACTGCCCATGCTATATGATACGTCCCATTATTTGGGGAAGTCCCAACTGGTGATCAAAGTTGACCACCAAAAGGGCTTTTTAGGTGGCATCCATCAATCCAAACAATGGCCTATGTCCTTCTTTATAACCTTCTTTAAGTGGTTGAAAACATACATAAAACTTCATAAATCTCCCACTTTGTCCACCTGGTAATGGATCTTCTGTGAGGAGTCTAATTGTATTCCCAGGCATTACTCTTCTAACTTCTGCAGCATAATCCCAATGTTTAGTATATTGAGCCTCATGTTTTCCATGAATTATACTTAAAGCCCTCTTCTTTTCTCTGTATAGTTGATGCCTACTAATTTTGCACTTCAAATCATGGACAACCTTCTTGTGAAAAGTATCTAACTCCCAGGTTGGATTCATCCTAATGTCATCTTCATAGATCCTAGCAATCCATGTTGAGTTAACCTGTTTTTGTTCCCATGTTGGAGTGCATATGTGTTTCGTTTGTAGTGTCTTTATTTGAAAGTTATCTAACCTCTGCATCTTTGAAGCATAACAGTTCTAAGTATATAGTGGAATGCATACAAATTTGACCTTTTTCCCCAAATTCTTCTTGATAACAACACCTCTTTGATGTTTTATGACATGTTATCTAACTGCAACGCTAAACACCTTAGCATTTGCAAAAACCATACCAAGTTTGAATACTAGATCTTTCATATCTGTCTTAGAATTAAATTTTGGATATTATATGTCTTCTTTATCACCAAAAGACATAACCATTCTTTTATCAGTTGAAGTGGCATACGCACTTGATTTATCAACCTCAGCCACAATATATTCTACTTCATTTTTCCCAACATTTTCTTCTTCATTTTCTGCATTTTCCCCTTGATTTTCTGCATTTCCCTTTCATTTTTTACATTCCCCCTGCATTTGTGATAGACTCCACGAAACACTTGCGTGAGGTGGTCGTCGTCCGGATCGTTTCTAGCAAGTTATGATGGTGGGACACTCACAACATCGCAATCCTTCACTTATATTGAAGCGAGAACCTTAGTACAATCGCTTGTGCTAGGAAATTTGCGTTGAATGGAACACCAACGACGCATTAACCCTGTGCTTATATGGAAGCAGGAACCTTGATACAATCGACGATTAATGCGGTAGAAGACGCTACACGCAATTATGAATTGTTATATAATAAGTCAAATTGAATCTCAAGAAAACTAAGATTAGCTTAAAAATTCTTAAAGAACCAAAAGAAGAGAAAATCTTACACGTATTTTATTAATTGAATGAAGTGTATGAAGTACATCAGCTTTGTCCCATATTTATACTATTCAAAAATAATCCTAATCCTAATAACAAAATAAACAAATTACATAACAATCAAACTTGAAATTGGAATTGAAATTCTAACTAAATAAAATCCTAATTACATTAGTATTTGAAATCCAAGATTGACTAGAAAAAGGAAATCCAAGATTGACTAGAAAAAAGAAAATCCAAGATTGACTAGAAAATGGATGAATTGCTAGGAATCCGTGTAATGTTAGGAATTAGAATTAGTTGCTAAATGAGCCGATTAGAATTGGGTTGAATTGGGTCATCCCAATAATCCTTGAATTGCGCTCCCATGGTCCAATAATGTTTGGGTCATGCTAATTAATTGAGGAACAACTCTTTTATTGAATTTCTTTGAATAATTTACAGCCTAAACTTCTTGAATTAGTCCATTGAGTCTATCTTTGAATCGTTTAGCTCTTGTCCTCGTAACTGGGCCAATAGGAACTTGAATTAGATCAATCCAAATTTTATCTCCTCGTTGCCTATCTACGCCTAAGCCAAGTATGTCTTCATCAATTTGCCCCTGCATTTTCTCCCCTTATAACATGCTCTTCGACTTTAATATCATCTCCACTGTCATCACCAGTCGAATCATTTGAGCTATCTAGATATTCTACTTCTTCAAGATTGTAAGATTGGCCATCTTCTTCATCATCTACATTCCTAGTTTGTGAACTGAAAACCACAATTAACCTGATTTGCCCTTCTTTTACCCCCCTCATTAACCCTCTCATTTTCCTGAATGTTTTGGTCACCCTCATTGACCCCACCCTCATTGACCCTACCTTATTCACCCTGTTTTGGTCAACCTTATTGTCCCCACCCTCATTGATCCTGCCGTCATTCACCCCACCCTCACTCATTATCACTGTCATTATGACTATATCCATCACTGTTGAAATTCGGTGTGTGTACACCTAGAAGGGGGGTTGAATGTGTGTATATGATTGAATTGATTAACAATAACAGATTTTAAATTTTCTCTGCTACAAGATTAATTCAGATAGGTAGAACATGTCTACTTTGGTTTCGGTATTAAATTATTGCTAACTACAGAATTAATCCAGACAAGTAGGACTTGTCTGCTTTGATGTTTGTATGAAATTGTTAAGCAAAACCTTCTTTATGTTACTTTTGTTTCAACGGTGCAGTGTATACAAATGAATGTATAATGTTCTGATGGAGAATTAAGCAAGACAAATAAGATAATCAACAAATAATAAACACCTAGATTTTTACGTGGTTCAGCCCCTACCCTCTATTCTAGTGGCTTAATCCACGTCCAATACCAACTGATATTGGAGACTCCTTTATTAATAAATTATTTAATCAAATACAAAACCTCCTTGTACAAAGAAGCTATGAACAATGTTGGACAACACTGCCCTCTTTGCACAACTGCAACTACTTGTACCACTGCAACTGTAGAACTTCCTTTGTACAACCCTATCCACCACTAGATCAACCACAAGCCAAACTAGGCTTGTATACAAATTTTAAACAAGAAGGAATATGATTACAAGATATAACTATATATTTCTAGCAATACGAGTTTAAGAATAAGACAAGAACAATTTGCTAGAACTTTTCTATAAAGCACTCTTATTTTTCTTAATTCGTTTTTCTATCAGAAGCGTTAGCCGGGAGGGTTATATATATATATAGATAAGGTCCAACGGCAAAGAGAAACATTTACTAAAATTTAGCAATCCCAAAGAAACATAATTTCAAATTGTTAAGGAAATGATTTGGAATTTGAAAATAGACAACTTGAAATAAAGTATAAGATCACAACTGATTTGATATAGGGAAAATCTGAAAATCAGCCCAGCTAAGGAAAGATCTTAAGATTACTGATTCTTTGGAAAGAGCTCTTATAGGCAGACATAAAAATTGGACATGAGTGTATTTAAATTTCACCTATTTATATTTTTACCCACCATTGAGGGTCAAAATACAAATAAGTGAAATTCAAATACACTCATGTCCAATTTTCATATCCACATAGAGTTTTTTTGCTTTGGAAATCATGGCTCAATATATGCTCAATTTATTTTAGTTTCCAAATTAATATAACTTCTCAACTGATTAGAATTTTAACCTCATAAACCTTTTTGAAAAACAAAACTGTTCCGGCAAAATAAGGTTGCCTTGCAATTAAAGACTTGTGCTAAAAATACTTACAAATTTTTCTAAGTGATTTCCTAAAGACCTAATCCAGTAGTGTCTCTATGAACTCTTTCTCTATAGTGGGCCTTTAGAAAATCAGACTCATTTAGCAGCCATGTATGATCAGCCCAACAACCAAACCTGTAAATCATAAAACATCTTCATACAAAATATGTTGTCATCATTAAAATAAAATATATAAACCAACAACTGTCACTATCTTGACCACCCAAATTTGATCATCCACACATACATATTCTATATCTTGACTCTTATATGTAGGTTAATAAGATCAATTTTCACCACATATACCTCAATAGCTTCTTTTTAAGGCATATCAACTCAATCATGACCAACACGTTATCGCCATTTTCTATGGGAGATAAGCCCCATTGAAAAGATGTTCCAGGAAATTTATGCCCACACTCCCTCGTCATATTTCCTATATCTAAAAGAGGGATTGGGGGGAGGTCCGGTACAATTTGTACCGGACATTACTGTTGTACAATTTTTGGACCATTGGACCTTTTAAAATAGATCTAATGGCCACAATTTTTCGGTTTCCCTATCCTCTTCTCTCTCTTATCTGTCCCTTGCCTTTTTCTCTCTCATCTCCTCTCTCCTTTCCTCTTTCCTCTGTCCTCTTCGTGCCTTTCTCTCTCTCCGTTCTCTCTCCTCTCTCTTCTCTCCTTTTCCCCTTCCCTTTCACTTTTTCCTTCCCTTTTCCTCAACACTTTATATGTCGGTATATGGTGGTAGCTATAATATAAACTACATCTAAACTTTAGAGTTATTGACAGTAATTTTAATGTTTTTGTATACGGCAATAATTCTTTTAATTTCCCAATGTCAATTTGATAAAACAATACGATGAAATGAAATATTTTAAAAATTTTAAAAAAAAATCGACAAAAATTCGTGAAAAATTTAAACTGTTGCTCCTTTTATTCCATAAAATAGTGTCATTTGCAATCAAACGATATAATATATATTATGTTTTTTTATTGATAATAATATAAAACTATATAATATACTCAAGTTTGTCATAATAATTTTATCATTATGCCATCACTATTAAATTAAAAATTTATTACATATAGGGACACAAATTTTTTAATTCTTAAAACCCATAAAATCTACTCATTAAAAATAATTTTGGGAAGCCACAAAAAATAAAATATTACCTCCATTCCATAATAATAATCGTTTTAACTTCATACATATGAATTAAGAAAGTAATTTAATATTATAATTTAATAATTAAAATTTGTTCTTGTTATCGTTTTTATTTATTATTTTCTCTAAAAACATTGAAAAGAAATAGAAATAGAAATAGAATGTTAAGATATAACTTCATTTTTTTTACTAACTCAATAAAATAAAATAAAAAATAGTGGTAAATGGGGGGCATCTTTTTAAGTTTTAATTTTGGACGTGGATAAATAAATTAGTAGAGTACAGAGACCAATAGTTGTGTTTGGGCGAGAGGAGAGAGAAGAAAGGGAAGAGGATTGGGGGGAGGTCGGAAAGGGGAAGGAAAAAGTGAAAGGAAAGGGGAAAAGGAGAGAGGAGAGAGGGGAGAGGAAAGAGAAAGGAGAAAGGGAAAGGCATGGAGAGGAGAGTGGAAAGAGGAAAGGAGAGAGGAGATGAGAGAGAAAAGGGTAAGGGACAGATAGGAGAGAGAAAAGAAGAGGGGAACCGGAATTGTGACCATTAGATCTGTTTTAAAAGATCCAATGGTCCAAAAATTGCACAGCAGTAATATCCGGTACAAATTGTACCGGACCTTCCCCCAATTCCTGAAGAGACATTTTATTCACATGACATAAATCAAAGTAATCAACCACTCCCCCAACATACTGTAAAGGATTTTCAACAAAATATCTTCCACGAAAATACTTTAAAATAATGAGGTGTTTTCTGCACATGAACAATAAACAACAAAAACACATAATTTATAAGATTCCTACTAGGACCACAACAATAAATAATTGAACACAACCAACAAAACTACAAATAAACAAATAAAGGAAATCAAGAAACATATGAACCCCCCCAATGTAGCATAAACAACTATATCACAACCAAAAAGACAAACGACACATGAACAATTAGAAAGACAAAAAAAAAACCCAAAAAGGAGTGGATATTGCAAAATTACCCTAATCAAGAGTCTCTCTCGCCATACTCACTAGCATCTTCATGATCCCTCAAGAATCGCGTCATCTTCACGACCCTTCAAGAATCTATCAGTAGATTTGTTAAAGTCTTCAGAACTAAGTTTTTTTTTAAGAAGAAGAGGGGTGCACATATGAAAACTGAAAAGGGTTTAGGAATAAGTTAGATGGCTGATGGAAAATAGTGGTGAGACCATTTTACCCTTGAAAGTCAACAGAAAGGACAAAAAAACACTAATCTCGTTACTCTAGTTGACGGATTTTGATCTAGAGGGTGTTATGTGTTAGCTCACTAAAAATTTCAGATGTAAAATGTCACGTTTTGAAGTATGAGATGCAATGTGCAAAGTGAGATAAATTTGAGGGATGCAAAGTGCAATTAAGTCATAAAATAATTATACCATGAACCAAAAATTTGCAAAATAGTAAATTATTAAGTACCGATTTAGCAAAAATAACCTAAAGAAAATTTCTCATTATTGTCACAAAAAAACCAATTTCATAAAGGTCCCATATTTTGAAACTCTGGTATCTTCCACCATTCATCACACCAAACACTGGCCATTAGTTGTTAATCAAATAATTGTTGTTACACCTAGTACACAGATCCCCAGTTTCATTCCTTAAACACGTGTACTACTACTACTGTTTGTGCCACGGCCGCCGGTCCAACTTGTCCCGGTTGGTCCAAAGTTGTGAGAAATAGGTTGGACTGGTAACCGGTAGGAATTTCTTTAAATCCCTCCTCTCCACCAATTATATAATCTCTGTCTCCCTTAATCCAAACCCTATCATTATTGTTTCTCCTTTTTCATACTATATATAGTATACATTACACTTATCATTCTCTATATCTCAGAACTATATATAGTAGTATGATGGGGAGCTCTTCTGCTTCATACATTCACATGGTACTGTTCAGGTTTCTTACTAGTTCATTGCCTTGTGCTTTACTGCTTGCTTGTATGGTTTTACACATGCATTTAGTTTGTTTAGTGCGTTTTGAAATTTTGTCACTTAAGTAACTTATAATAAGCTTATTTAGCCCTGTATTTGGGAGCCCAAACGCAACGTTTGGAATTTAAACGCAACGTTCGTTTGGAATTCAAACGCACCACACTAAAATTGATGTGTTGCGTTTACAGATCTAAACTGTTACCTTTGCCGCAAACACTACTACCACTAGTAACCAAACAAAGCCTTTTGATCAAAAAAAAATCATCTTGACTTTTGACTTTTGAAATCAGTTTGCAAACTTTTAAAGTTAAAAATAGTAATAATTATATAAAGAAGAATGATTTTTGAAACCTTAAATAAATTCACATAAATTTTAAATTCTTTAATTTCACTCACTGATTAATAAACTGCTGGGCTGTATTAATACTTAGGTACATCATCTGATAGACACGTGTTTGACCTTTCGCATGAGAAGAGAAGAGTGCATGGAAGCCCTCACAAAACATGCAAATAACGACTCTGTCATAACTTCCACTGGTAATTATTACCTAGTTTCATGTCACCTTCTTTTTTCCTTCTATTTTCTTTTCATCTTTCCCATGCATATAAATTACTTATAAATTATTTTTAGACACTAACATTGAAAAATGAAAATCTTACTATAAATATTGCTCCAATATTCAAAAGTATTTTACGTGCGTGTACTAATAGTTAAATTGGACCCACGTATAATCTTTTATCCGTTTGCGCAAAACTGTTAAAGCACACTTGTTGCACATAAAAGTATTGCACAAAAATCTCAATTTGAGTCGAAGTCAGGAGTCTTGAATCAAATTAGCAGCTTCAAGGACTAAATTGAGATTTTTGCTACTTAAAGGGCCAAACTGAATTTGGATAACTTCTTGGAGGCACACTTTTGCAATTAGGCCTATTCAGTATGGCACAAACGATGCAAAACAATACACAGTTATGTCATATTATATTAAAATTTGTACATTTGCCCTGGGAAGAAAAAATTTCAAGTTTCTAGAAGAAACCTAGCTGTTAGCAAAATTCAGTATATAAGTTTTTTATTTTTATGAAAGGAAAACATGCATGCTCAATGTTTTCTACGTATCTATTAGCATGAGGATTCTTCCTAGATTAATTACTATGTTCCGAAAGCATGCATGCCCAATGTTTTTCTGGGTTATATGCACTGAATTGGCATAATGCATGCGAACAGTTTGGAACGAGCTAGAGAAAGGAGAACAAAAAATTCTTCGAGGCCTACTACACTCAATCTCGTTGCAAAGATCGAATGTCCGAATCAGAAACGAGCAAGGTGATTCAGAAGAATATAGCAGCGGATCAAGACACCAAAAATTCTGACAACAAATAATATAACACGAAACAAACAGCTAATATGCATGCATTTATCTCTTCACAGAATCACATTTGTACTTTGTGTCGACAGTGAGGGGCTTCTGTATTTTTAAACTCTTGTTCTGTGTACTTCTGTTCGTGGACATTTATTTGCATGCATATCTGAACATTTCAAATTCCTATGATTTCTAGCCAATCGTTTATGTACTTAAAACTTCAAGACATTATAAAGTTTTCTAAGAAAAAGCTAGAAAAGGAGCTACAAGTTATAATGGTAAAAGCACATAGGTAAACTCAATCAGAAGATGGAAGAACTAATATTACAGCATGGTAAAAACACGTAGGTGAACTCAGTCGGAAGATGGAAGAACTAATATATCAACGGCCATCCAGGCACAACTGCACTTACCATAAAATGTCAACTACCCATACAACTACTTCAAAAGTAAATACATTTATTCGAAACAGAGCATACACTTGTTTAGATATATATAGGACACACAGGTCTCATCACAGATTTACATTGTTGAGTGTGTAGATACGCATATTCGTTATATTTTAGAACAAATTCATGGATTAACCTTGGGCGCCCATCCTGCAATCACATATTCTTTTGCAGCCTTGGTTTTCTCAAAAGACTCACAAGAGAAGAGCAGCTGCAAACCAAGAGAAGGTGATGAGACAACTCAAAAACATGCATTTTTTGCTTTTATCCAGCCAGTACCAGAAATTAATTAAATTAACACACAAATAAACACATCTCTAGGAGTTTAATCAGCTAAAGGATTTTTAACAAGTCATACTATGCAAAGAGTTTTAGTAGACGATTTCATCTCTTCTGCCTCCTTGCTAACCGTTTTGGACAACTTTGGATAGTTTTTCTGGTGATTTACATGTGTGCACACACACACACACACACACACACACACACATATATATATATATATATATATATATATATATATATATATCAGCAAACTATATCAGAAGTACGCCCATAATATCACAATGCAAGGAGCACAAAATTGAAACAAAATATGTAAAACAAAATCCTGGCTCCTTAAAATAAGTATGGTGACCACAAACCCAGTATAATACCAAAAAGAATTTATGTGCCAATATTGGGATATGGCTTTCCCATAGCTACATTCTCTGGAATTAATTCCGTAAAATAGGGGCATCACTATCAGTTTTATTCCTTCGATATTGATGAAAAATGTCCTGCACAATCCTCCGGTTGTAAAGAACTATGTGCTTAAAATAAACAAGATATTAACGTGTGCAAATCGAATGGATTGATATTTTTTCACTTGATAAATTGCCACAAGTAACTCAATCATGTGAGTCCTTAAAATAAATTTTCTAAAAGGTGTCCTCGTCCTAGTGATCACAATTATTGCACATATTATGTGGGCCACAACTCAATGGAAAGATGTAAAGGAGGCCATTTCCCCAACACACCAACCTTATCCTAACCCATACACATACAAGCTCAAAGGCACAAACCATGAGTCAAGTTGGATAGACAGTACAGAACCAAACCACTACAAGCTATACCTAACAAGGAACAACATAAATGTCATAAGCCTTTAAATAGTGCAAACCTCAAAGAGTAACAAGGCAAGCTGAGGTATCCTATGAGCAGATAATTACAGCAAGGCTAGAAAACTGTCATAGTGATGCTATCATGCATGTTGGCAAGAAAAACGAATGCATGTTACCAGAGCATGTCTTGGAGTGTCTTCATATTTCTCGCTCATTCCAACATAACTAATACCCTCTATAAAAATTCTCCATTTTAGGAAAATGCTATCACGAGGTCAACGTTGAAAGAAGGTTGAGGTTGCACCGATCAAGGGAGATGAGGGAACATCTCGGGAAAAAGTTGTTCAAAGAGACTGAAGGAGCAGAATAAAACTGAAGTTATGACCAACGATAGGAGTTAGTTGTGGACTTCAATTCACATATCGGATGCGAGTGCACCTTCTTGATGTGTTTATTGTTTCTCTATTTTTCCTTTGTTTTATTTTTAGCTTTTTACATATTTGTATGTATGTATTTTCTAAGCAGTTGAATCACACCTGAGACCAGGCCCTTAGTTCATCCGACAGCTGTGAGGTGGAGAGTGAGCTAAAACTCATGGTAGCGATACTTACACAATAGTTCTCACAATGCAGTCAATAAGTTCCCAAAACAAGTACATCCATTTTGCATAATTGTTGGGAATTACAACGTCTCACGATATAGAAAAATAAGAAATTGAGAATTTAGAACACAATCACACAACACAAGAATTATAGTGGAAACTCCAAAATCGGAGAAAAACCACTTTCGTTGCCAAAGACAACCAGAGAAAATTTACTATGTGAATAATATTACAATCACTCACTCTCAGAAATTTTCTCACATCCACTTAAGAAAAGAGAATTCTTCCCAAGAGAATTTTCTCACACAAAATTCTCTAACTGATCCCTCTTATCTCTCTACCTTTGGATATCACTCTCCACCCTCTCCCGGATGGGATCCTACTGCCTAGGATAGTTTTCCTAGAATGAGTTAGCAGCATATATATAGCATCCAAAAGGCCAAGGGACTTCTCTCTCTTGCACATGCAAACATTTTCTCTTTCCTGCACATGCATCAAAGCTTGTCTCCCACCAATCTTTTCTTCCACCAACCTTTGCCAACTTTCCAAATTCTTGCCATAATTCATGGCACATGTTATACACCTAACATTCCACTAACACAAACTTTTTCCATGAAACATGTTTCCCATAAAACATTATTCATTGTATTATTTAATTTTAATCAATATTCAACAAACTCCACCTTGGTTAAAATAAAATAATCACCATAACTTTCGCTATCACCGTCTTCACCAATAGTCATAATTCTCGGTACAAAGAATTATCATACTCCACCACAGAGAGTACACCTTCACTCAGAATCAACCATTCTAAGATTTTTCACAACTTTCGCTATCACTGTCTTCACCAACAGTCATAATTCTCGGTATAGAGAATTATCATACTCCACCATAAAGAGTGCACATACACTTAGAATCAACCATTCTACGATTTCATGTTTACACATACACCACTCAGAATCAACCATTCTAAGATTTCATGTCAAATAAGCTTGCTGAAAAATTATGGTGCTACTTCCACTTTGGCTTTCTCGGAAGTACATCAATCATCGACATCACCACACACCTTGCATCAATGCCAACCAATGCATGTGCGCAAAAAACCCGCTAGTAATAACACATCCTCTTTTGTGGCAACTTTGGATACTAGCAGCACATGTCATGAGGATCCGTTCATACTGAACGCCTTCTGTAACTTAGATTGAATCATCACATCTTTGACTTGACTTTGCCACAAGCCAAAAAACAATTCTCCCATCGAATTTCTCTATATCGATTTTCATGCCAGACATTTTTTTTTAAACGGATCGTACCCGTTAGAGACACCAACGGCATGAACCAAAAGCTCTTGATACCAATTGTTGGGAATTACGTCTCACGATATAGAGAAATAAGAAATTGAGAATTCAGAACATAATCTCACAATACAAGAATTATAGTGGAAACTCCAAAACCGGATAAAAAATCACTTTTGTTGCCAAAGACAACCAGAGAAAATTTACTATGTGAATAATATTACAATCACTCACGCTTTCAGAAATTTCTTCACATCCACTCAAGAAAGATAATTCTTCCCAAGAGAATTTTTCCACATAAAATTCTCTAACTGATACCTCTTATCTCTCTACATTTGGATATCTCTCTCCACCCTCTATCGGATGGGATCCTCCTGTCTAGGATGATTTTCCTAGAATGAGTTAGCAACATATATATAGGCTATAGCATCCAAAAGGTTTCTCTCCTGCACATGCATACCCTTTCTCTACCTAACCCACTATGCCACCAACCCCTTATTCCACCTAACAAAGATCCAAAAGCATTCTTCTTTTGCAGAAAACATGGCATTATGTTTTCCTTATCTTTTCTTCTCCCAAGCCGTGCATCCCACTTGATTTCTCTCTCCTGCACATGTGAAAGACATTTCTCCTTTTACCTCCACATGCACATGGAAACATTTTCTCTTTCCTGCACATGCATCAAAGCTTGTCTCCCACCAATCTTTTCTTCCGCCAACCTTTGCCAACTTTCCAAATTCTTGCCATAATTCATGGCACATGTTATACGCCTAACATTCCACTAACACAAACTTTTTCCATGAAACATGTTTCCCATAAAGCATTATTCATTGCATTATTTAATTTTAAACAATATTCAACAATAATTATACAAATCTAAAATTTGGATCCAATGAATAAGCTCTCACAGTGCAGTCAATAAAAACCAAACTTGAAATCGCAATAAACTGAAAACAAATTTAACTTCATACCTTCATGTAGTTAAGCACATTAGTCAAGCTGACAGGAACAGTCCAGCCCTTGAAATGGTCAAGTGCCACCTCCAAGTGGTACAACTTTGGTGCCAGACTCAAATCAACAGCACAAATTCTTTCCCCATTAACATATGGTCCCTACGAATATCATATTAATTAGAACTAACTTTAATCCATAAGCGCTTATATATATATTGAAAATTAACTTCTTTGTAGATACAGGATGAGCACTGTTTCAAGAGTAAAAACACTCACATGGGCCTTAAGGTGTTCATCCAAGGCCTTCAACTCATCAAGCAAAGCCTGCTCTGACCCATCATTGGGATCCTTGCTCTTCAAGAACTTGACAAAAGAAGGGAATATATTGGACCCCCTACACTCACACAATAGTTATAGACAACTCAAATCAAATTTACACTCAAATATTAACTCAATTTTTTTGTTGCAAGACCGAATGAAAAAAGATATATGTGAAAGCAATTGATCCTGATACATACTATAGAACTAGTTATAAATAGATCAACCTTTCACAAGACCCAATAGAAATAAAGAACTAATAATAGAAAAAGGAAAGATTGAAATTTTAAAGGTAGAAACTAAACCCCAAATAATACACAAAGAAACCTAATCACCAGAATGTTAGGTTTATGGGTCCTACACCCATGAATCGTACCAATTTCTAATTGGTGGTGTATTGAACTTCTTGTGCAATACCCCCAATTTCTAGACTTATTGTTGAACTTAACATGTGTGGAGACACAAGAGATTGTTACCAAAAGAAAAGTTGATGGCAGGTTTTAGTGGGCAACATGGTGGGTTAACGTGTGGGGACCATAAGGAAATAAATGGCCTTAAGCCTTCATTTTTCTTGGCCAGCTTCGAACATGTGCTATATATATATATATATATCCACGTAAGTAATCGGGAGCTAAAGTGATGGGCAATCAAATAGGCCATATGCCTATTTAAACACCCAACTGAGAAGCCTAGTAATCATAGAGAAGGTTGGGAGAGAATTCCATCCGAGAGCAACAGAGAAAGCTTCTGCTAAAGCTTGGAGAAAATAGAGAGAGCAGAAGATTAAATAACCTTGTGAGTTATTTGGGGGTTTTATCACATATCTTTGTATTCTCTGTTTATTATAGTGGATTTTCGGAGTAATTTTTACATCTTGATTTGAGAGAATTTCCATGTAAAAATCTTGGTGTCTTGTATTTGGTTATTTTCGTCTTATTATTTTCTGCAGTGATTATTGTTTTGGTGAAACTGTATATTTAATCTAATCTATTTCGCATATGCTGGTATTTTTCTTGTTTAATTTATGAAAGACAATAATATTGGGAGGTGATTTTTTCCCAACACAAAAAACATGTACGACACAAAACAAAACCCGAATAACCAATAATAGCTCCCAACAATGTATCCCGGTAACAATTTCAAGAACCGATCATATTGCAAAATTAGGAATGAACTCCAAAAGGTGATTACATTGATGTTGTTCCCAATACGCAGAAAAAAAATTTAAAAAATATGTACACAAAAAGGTCCATCAAAAATGGCAATAAGTGTCGCATTGTGTGTGGCAAATATATGCATATGTAGGGCTGTAAATGGTAACCGAAAAATTTGTATTCGTTCGCATCCGTATTTGGGAAAAAGCGAATATTATTTGCATTCGGAAAAAAACGGATATATCCGTATTCGGTTTAAAGGTATCCGCAAATAAACAGATACGAATACGGATATAGGCGTATTCGTATTCGTTTAACATCCAATCGTAAATATATCCGACGGATATCTAGAATCTGATATTCGAATTCAGATCCGTATCCGAATAACTTTTATATATATATATAATTAGTTTTCATTATCATAAGAAAATTATTTTAAAAATATGTCATTTCACTTCTAAAAAGTAGGAAATAACACTTTTATTATAAGATTAATAAACCGGAATAAATTAATTTAAGTATAATTAATGCATTTTTACTATTGTAAAGTTAAAATTTCTAAAATATATCATTTAACAAGAAAATTATATACTACAAGAACAAAACTATAGCTATTAGTTTGTTATAAAGTTTTTTACTTTCAAAACTTACGTGCGATGCAGGGAGCAATGGACAATATAATTTTATTGTTAACATGTTTCCTTAAACAAAAAAAGTGTTTATAAATACTAACTTTAATATTGTAATATTTTTACCTTGACTTATATTAAAATTAATAAATGTCAATAGTTTGTTATTTAACAAATTAAGCATTATCGTTGGTGCAGTGTAATGCAATAACGTTTAAAAATTATTTATAATAAAATTTTGAAAGCAAGTGAGTGAAGATAATTATTGTATGACACTTTGGCTATATAAATTCAAAACAACTTTTAAAAACATAGAAACAAACTATTAAGATAATTAATTAAATAAGGATAAGCTTTTATTTTTTCTTTAACAATTCAAATATAAATTTATATATTTGAAAATTATTCAGTATAAATTTGTACTACTATAGTTTTAAAAGGTAAACAAATTATGTTCATTTGTTCATGTTTTTAGTGTCGTTGAGTTAAAATTTTCACTCAGTAAACTTTTTGGAAAGTCGCACACATTATAACTCACTTTCCATAAATATAATGAAATAAAATAAATATTTTATAACTATGTAATCTATGTATTGAGGATAAATAATAAATAAAACTCTCCAATAAGCGTATTATTAAAGTTTTAATCAAGTATTTGAGAAAAATAATTAAATATTCAATGTAAACTCTTGAATAAAAGAACTTATTTAATTAATTAATATTTAATTATAAATTATAAACATTTGTACACATTACAGTATTACTACTACACATAAAAATAAACATTTAAACATTAATAAAAAGATTGACAATTAAATAAATAATATAAGTAGAGCGTTCATTTTGAAATTTAGAATTTTAAAAATAATGAAAACTTATTTGAATTGTTAAAATGATAAAATTTGTATTTAGTAATATTTTTAAGTAATTTAGCTGCAATTAGTTAAGATGTAATTAACGAAGGATGGTTGCAAAGAAGCACAAGAGTAGATGATAAATTAGAATTATCTTTCACCGAAAATGATGTTAATTTGATACTTTTTCTAGGATATTTAAATTTTGATTTTTATGATCAATGATGGATGATGATGTGTTTGACATTTTCCTGCCCTTTATGATTAGAATGTTTAATTAATATGTACGGTTTAAACTTTAAATTGTGATTAGTGATGAGTAATTATTCAATTTTTTTCATTTATTTTTTGTAAATAATTTAAATAAATTTTTTATTAAGTGACTGATAAACGAATTCAGATACCCGAATATTCAAATAATCTGTTTATTTGAATAAAATAAACGAAAATGAATATTATTTGTATTCAGATACTATTTCAAATACCAAATATGGATAATATTTTTAAAATTCGCCGAATATCGAATACGAATACGGATAGTGAATTAATTTTTCGGATAGTGAATTGATTTTTTGGATATACCCCTATGCATATGTATAGAGAGAGAGAGAGACAGAGAGCATACACAGAGGAGACTGCAGGAGGAGCAACGAGAGAAGGGTGAGGGTATTTTTCCTCAATGAGGCCAACAATAACATCAGAGTCAGCAATCCACTTGTCATTCCCAAATTTGATGACAGGCACTTTCCCTTCTGGGTTTGCATCCAAAAACCTAATTAAATCATCAAACACCCTCAAAAAAATGATCACCCACAAAGAAATATTTTCAACTTAATTTCTAAAAAAAAAATGTTATAGGAAATATTTACCATTGGGGTTTATTGCTCAAGTCAATCAGATGCATCTTGTAAGGAACTTTCTTCTCCTCCAAAGTAAGCAGTACCCTTTGGCTAAATGGACCTTTTTTACCATTAAAAAAAAAATCATCTCATTACCCACTCTTCACAAATTATAGAATGAATCAATGAAACCACAAAACCCATGAAAAAAAAAAGAAAAAAGAAAAATCAGCTCTACATTTTAATGCTTTTTTAAAACGAATAATTACATACAGTCTCCAAGAGTATCAGGAGCTCCAACAGCAGCCTTCACACAGATTTCGACAGCCATTGATTGAAATTTTTGGAAAATTGAGTTCTTCCTAGTGACCTCTCCCAGACTATGATGGTATAGTTGTTGTATCACTGTGTACATATATATATATATATATATATATATATATAAATATAATGATAAATGATTTGTTAAGAGAACACGTGGCATCATTTTGACACCTGTCCTCTGGAAATTTCTTCTCGTTTGGAAATTGGGTAAACTAGCTGAGCTTAGGTTTTTAGTGTTTTTTTTTTTTTGGGGGTGGGGGTAAAAGTACCTTTAAAGTAACGGTAGAAGGGTTGTATCGATAAATTTATGTTGAAAGTAACAACCAACATATAATTTATTTTATTTTATTTTTTCTCACGATAATAGTAATTCAATTTAAGTATAAATTTGTCTCTATATATATATTATTTCCCTAAAAAATAAACCAGAAAAAGGAAACCTATGCAAACTAATCAGAGTCGGCAAAACAAACAAAATTAAGGAAAGGCATACCTGCCCCTGTCTAACACACTAAACAAAACATAGACCAATTTTATCTAATATTATAGTGAAATCAAATTCCAGCCAAATTATATAGTGTTCTAATAACATATTCCACATTCAAATAAATCATGCATTTTAATTCAATATAAATTAATAATACAGAGTACGTATTATATATATATATATATATATCAGAAATACAGCTGCTATACATTTTAATTGATCTTAAAAAATTAAAATCTTTTTGCTGCTTTAATCCTTTTTTACCCTGAACAAAATTGGGATTAAAGAATTATCCCACATGTTGATCCCTGTCCCTACCCCAACCATTCCTCTGCATCAATTCATTAAGCAGTTGTTTTAACCAAAAGACTAGCAATGAAAACTCAAACACCTACTCTATACCATGAGAGACAGTCTAGAGAGAAAAGGGAATATGTGGCTTGTCTAAGCCAAACTTAGTATTACATATAGACAAACCAAACTTGGTATTACATATGCTCATTCATTCATAGCATTTTTGTCTTTTCAGTATTTTCATATTTTAGATATCTAATTATTTTTTGCCATATACTACTACATTATTTTGGACGCTTGACTATGACAATGCCACATACTCCCTTTTCTTTTTTATATATAATATTACATCATCTATAGGATTATGGCATATGCTACATATTCTCTTTTTCCATACATACATGTATGTATGTATGTATGTATGTATGTATGTATAGCTTTACACCTTTGGGTATTAGCCAACCACCTATAATTTAGTGCCTCATTAGGGTTTATGGCAGTCCTATATTTTTCTTCTTCTTCAACCAGTGTTACAGCTGCATGTCCTTCTTGACTCTATAAAGCTCCAATAATGTTTACATTTATATTTTCTTTTCCTCTCACATCTTCCAATTTCCATACAAAGCCTAAAGAAAAGGACCTTGGAGCAAACAAGTAAATCTAGATTTGTTTATAAATGACCATTCAATTAGAATACATTCGAAAATAAATCAGATGAAATACAGAAACTTTAAAAAAAAAAAAACATCAAGAAGATATATAAAATCTATAGGTAAGTGAGGTAGACAGTGAAGTGCATCACTGTTTCAACACCATCAGTTGTGTGCTGATCCCCCACATGAATGGTCTCAATAGTTGCATACCCTTTTGCATGCTCATACTTTCCAGTCCCTCCAATCACAGCAATCTGAGACTCCGGTGAGGCCGTACGGTGGACCCCAAAGAAGCTAATGGTGTCGTCCACGTGGTCGTGATTGCCACCGTGGAACAATGTTGTTAATGCTATTGTGTGGCTACTACCATCAAGAGAGCTTGACAAGTAAAATCCTTGTCCTTCTCCTAGTACAGAGGATCCGAGCTCGTGGCCTTCAGTTAACTCGTTATCGACCACGGTGATTGTGCCGAACATGAGCTGTTGGAGGGTTATTCCTGCCGGAAGCTGTCCGGCGGAGACAAAGGGTAAGTTGTTGCCACCGGTGACTACATTGTTGTTACCATTGTTTTGAACAACTGTGGAGGTTGGAGAGCCATTTAGGCCCGCTAGGAATGGGACATTATTGTTGTTGACTATGTTATTTATGTTGTTAAGTGGGATCCCACCGTTGATTGGGAAAACTTGACTATTGGTTTTGGAGAACGGGAGACCATTGGCTTGGGAGTTGGCTATAAGCCCCGTCACCACTCTGCCCGAAGGGCGGGACCCACCTAATATGTCGTGCATGAAGAAGGCCAGTGGGGGTTCAGCGGCGCTTGCAGCGGTGGCGGTAGTGGAGGGCGTGACAGTTGTCGCTGGCCCACTTGTCAATGTGGTGGCAGGGGTTGCTATAGGTGTAACAGGTGAAACAGTAGCACTAGGTGGAATGACTGCTCCAGACCCACTTGATAATGGGATGGCAGGGGTTGCTATTGGTGGAACAGTAGCACTTGGTGGAATGACTTTTCCAGGCCCACTTGGTAATGGGAAGGTAGGGCCAGGTAGGGGTGCTACGTCAGCAACAGGCGCGGTGGTAGCAGTGGCTGGGATTTGGCCACTTGGCAACGTGGTGGCAGGGTCCACCAAGGGTGCCACTTCGGGGTCATCAATATCGGTTGGATCTGATGCCTCAGGCTCATTGACAAGGACGGGTGATTGTGGGTCCGCTTCGTTGAGGATCCGAGCTGAGGTGGCGCACCCAATGGTGATGGCTAGCAACAAGAGGTAGATTACGTTAGAGGTGTACAACTTAGATTTGGCCATTTTGGGTTTGTGAAGAGGAATGTGAAAATAGAATGTAAGATTGAAGAGGAGACTTGTGTTAATGGATAGAGAAGAGTCTGTATGGGCATATATATATATATATATATATATATTATATATATATATATATATATATATATATATATATAGTTTGAGATGGTGCAATGAAAATTAGTGGGGCTGATGAAATGTAGTTGTTGCATGGTGCATTAATTTTTGAAAGGTTTGTATAATGAAAAAGTGAAGCTGATGAGATGGAGTTGTTGCATAAAAAGTGGAGTTCCTTTGCACTATTGAAAGTCCATCTCTTCACTTGCACAACAATAAAAATTCCCTTTCTGAGAGATGGAATTTGATTCTTTAACTGTTGCACCACAAGGTTAACTCTCTGGATTGAAAAATAATCACTAAATGCCCTAATTAAAACATTAGACAATGAGGATTTGTTTTCCATTTCATCAGTCCTATTAATTATCGTGAAGTAATTGTGCTCCTTTTTAGTAATGATGTTGCTTTATACATTTCAAATCACAACATAACTGACAGGAAACATATTAATTCTGATCATTCAGAAAAAGAGTCTCATTTGTAAAATTTATAAACTTTTTTAATACATAATACATATTCCCTCCGTCTCTAAAAGGATAACTAATGGTATAAAAAAATTTATCCCCAAAAAAATGAAATAAAATATATAAAATGAAGGGTAATTAAGTCATTTTAGTGAAGTCCATTAGTATAAAAAAGCAAAAAAAAACTCATCACTTTATATAATCTTGTAAGACCATTAAGAATAAATTTTAAATTTTTTTACTCTTTTTCTTCTACTTTTATTTTTCTTAATATGTGTGCAAATTGTACTTTGTTCATCTTTTCTAAGACGTAAGGAGTATTTGTCTCAAAATTTAAACAAGTTTACATAGATATTGTGAGGAGTCATGTTATACATTAACCGAATTATGATTACGGCGTATGTGCATACATGAGATAAGTAAGAATTAACAAATGTCTTATTTTAATTTATTATCCCACATACACTTCCACGTTAGTCATAATCTAATTTTATTAAATATTTGTCAACATATATATCATTTTTCCAATTACGAGTAATATAGTGTGCCACGTCAAGTGAAATAGCATGACATTTAATGAGAATGAGGACTACCTAGTAGAATCCTAGTTTTTACCTTTTTCTTTCTTTCTTTTTCGTTTTTTTTTTTGTTGAGTATCTTAACATTTTGTTAATTATATAGTGACAACTACACAAAAGAGTAATCCGAACATGAACCCTTTTATTCAGCCGGTTGAACTAGGCCTCATTGGCTATTTATGTTTAACTAGCCTTTTAACCCGTGGAAGGCACGGATTTGGTGGACCTAAATTGGTTCTCATAATATTTTATTGTAATATATTTTTAACTAGTAAAATAAGAATATATTTACTATTTTTATATTTTATTGTAAAAGTATCATTTTTATAATAAATGAAAAAAATGATGAATACTAAGCCAATACACCCCTATTTTCTATGTAACTATTAAAAAAATTAGTGTTTGTATGTGTATATATATATATATATATATATATATATATATATACACACACACACAGAACAGAACGGATCGTAAGCATACTCGCTTAAATGACATATCAAGCATACCCCCTTTAGCGACGGACTGGGCGACGGTTTGGTCTGTCGTCATAGGTCTGGTCCGTCGCTAAAGCCTTTAGCGACGGACAATTTTTAGCGACGGACCAAACTATCGCCCCGTCCGTCGCTAGTCCGTCGCTAAAAGGGGTATGCTTGGTATGCCATTTAAGAAGGTATGCTTAAGATCCGGACTCTATATATATATATATATATATATATATATATATATATATATATATATATACTGATCTAGCATTATATTTATTTGTTTTTTTATACACTAACATAGAAAAGTAATGAATACTAAGTCAATACATCATGAATTACTATAACACATTGTATTAATTAGTTTTATAAAAAGTCATATCATGAGTTTATCTTTTTGGGTGTTATTGCTATTGAGTTTTTAATTAAAAAAAACCATAAATAAATGGACCTCTTGAATTTAGAATAAAAAAACATTCAAACAATATAAATGCCTTACACTATTTAAGCGATATAAACAAATTCATGTGTAAACTACCACATATTGCATACCCACACTCATGTTAGCAAGAAAAAACATCCATGAACACATGCACACGTTGAGATAATAAAAAAGTTTTTTAAAAAAAAGGAAGAAGAAGAAGTAGTTTTTCAAGTGAACACCCAGAACGTCTCCTCCCTTGTCATCAACACTTTTTAACTCTTGCAAAAAAATGTTAAAATAATCATATTGGCATATCTCAATGAGGGAAAAGATCCAAAATCAGAACAAAAAGACCAAATCTATCAACTACAATTCACACACCCACCAAAAAAACGAACGATTACAAACACGAACACATATTGTTATACTCGTATTAATCGCATCTCTCTTCTATAATTCAAAAACATAAAATTATGAATAAGCAACACAAACAATATTTTTTATATATAACGATAGACTACAACAACAATTAAAAAAATATAAGGATGTGGAATTCCAATGACAAAATATATACTTTCACGTGAACTTACAACACAACTTATCTTGATATGTGTTTTGATAGCGCTCACTTTATGTTCTCAGTTCCTCCTCATCCGTGCAATATCATATTGCACAGGTTAGAATTTTCATGTTTTATTAAATCTACTTTGATTTGTAACACATACATATTGACTTCAAGTACGTACACTAAGAAGTTCATCAAAAACAAACAAATAGCAAACAAAATATTGAAATACCGAAGCACAAAGATTCCATAGAATCAAAAATTTTCTTTTTTTATTTTTGTTATTCATATTTATAACAAACACATATATTGTTGAAAAACATCGATTCTCAACTAAAAAGATCAATTCCTGTGTGCACCATACTTTTCTTTACAATAGGCATCAACTTCTAGGATTATTAGGTTTACTATCAATGTGAGGTTACAACTACGCAACAAAATTGTGGTAAAAAAAAGTTGGGAATAGAAGTTGGGTATAACCAACAAACAAAAAGAGAATATTATACCAATAGAAACTTATAATAAACGAGCAGATATGTAAGACTATAACAAGTCAACATACTTGATAATACTTTTGGTCTTAATATTTAGTTGCAGCCCTTGATAGCCTATACGATATGCAGTGCTTTGGGTCTAACCTATCAATAAAAGGATCTACATCTACGCTAGGTCTTTTGAATGGTTCGTTAACTTTTGTCACGCTTCATTCACACAAATTCACATATAGATTAGACAAAAAGAGAAGACAACAGAGATTGTAATCAATACATGAATTACAATATTATGTTCATACTACAATCAAGTTTTATAGGTTTTTAAATTATGTAATTCATAAATTTATGTTGTTTAATACTCATCATAACCTCATTTAATTTTACACAATAAATACACAATAATTATTTAATAATCGTTATAGTATATGTATATTAATTGTTACATTCTTATAACCGTTATTATTAATATAGTTTCAATTTTATGTCATATTCAATATGTAACAGCTTATTATTTAAAAATAATAGATAGGTATATCAATTTTTATTTCATCATGTGTGCATGTTTAGTACTCACAATATATACTCTAATCGTAACCGACAATACTCTATATAATAATATTTGTCAGAAAAAATTTATTGCGGCCATAAAAGGACTATCAAACTAACGATTTACCCTATTTTGTGTCTTTATATATAGTAATAGATTATAAATATATACTCCCTCCCAATCAAAATAAAAATCAATTTTAAAGTTTCTAAATTATAAGAGCAACTCCAGGAGGCCGGAATTGAACAAATCCTAGACTAAATATAGTCTAGGAATGAGATTGAGCTCCAGCAGATGGAGTAAATATACTCCACGGAATTTTCCGGCGAGGTTAGGCGACTAAATCTACGAATCAAAGCTGCTAGACTATACTCTTGACTATAATTTTAACTATATTTTAATGGAAGAGATGGGAAGAAAAGGAGAAGAAGATGAAGGCGTATGTGGAGAAGGAAAGGAAAAGGCTGATGAAGATGAAGACTGATGAAGATGGTATGTGAAGACTGATGATGCATGAAGCAGACCTTTTAATGCCATAAAAAACCCAAACCGTAAAATCGTGAGAACAGATTAAAAAAAAATATTGTGCACAACCGTAATAAAAGCAACAGTAAGAAATTGAAATCTATAAATATGTATAATTATGAGATTTTTTTTACCATCTCTCAATCAACTATTTCAACACTATTTCAACATTTAGCAATTGTAAGTATTTTGTTAATAATAGTTTGTATTTTTATTATATTTAATTTATGTTTTTTTATTGATAATATATCTCTAATTTATTTTTTAGATGGAAAATTATGATCCTCCGATGTATTATTCTTCATTATTATCTGAAGATTTATCTAATTTATTGATTATTATAATCTTTTTATATTATAGTCCACGGGATAGTCCGCGGGATAGTCCATCTGTTGGAACGATTGAAGACTAAAGTACAACTGATAATGTCATATGGACTAAATATAGTCCAACAGATAGTCCATCTGCTGGAGATGCTCTAAACAATATTTTATTTATTAATTTATCACTATCACTATCATAAAAACAAAAATTTATTTTTAGTTTCACAAATTAAATATTTTATTTTTATAAACAAAGATTCTCGCTAAGCATCCATGGCTAAATAGTTAATGGTCCAGCTCATAATTCACGAATTCGTAGGTTCAATTCCTACGATTAGTATATTTGTCTAACTAGTATACAATTAATTTTGGTTCACACATGACATAAGACTTTCAAATATCATGTTTTTGGAAATTAAAAAAAAAATCAAAATTAATTGTATACTAGTTTTCAAGCAAGCCATAAATCAAAATTGGTAAAAGAAATCCCCTAATTTTTAATAACTTGCCCTAATTTTTGGACTTGAAAAAAAGTTTCTTCACAGAACCGCTCAAATCAGTAGGTTCTGAAGAGCTCGTTCCTGTTACTTCGGGTTTCCCACTGACTTTCTTTTGCTAAAACCCTTCCCTCTCTATTCACGAAGAGTTTATGTTGCCTTTTATCATTTTTGATTTCTAGGGTTTTAGTATTTCTTCCAAGTATTTCTATATAAACCCTAGTTGTTTTTTTTTTCAAATTTATTTCGAGTGGTTTAGCTATGTATCTCTACAATCTCACTCTGCAACAAGCCACCGGCATAGTCTGCGCCATTAACGGCAGCTTCACCGGCGGAAAATCCCAAGAAATCGTGGTCGCTCGTGGCAAAGTCCTCGATCTCTTGCGCCCTGACGATAATGGTAAGATCCAAACCATTCTCTCAGTTGAAGTATTTGGTGCTGTTCGTTCTTTAGCTCAATTTCGTTTAACTGGCGCCCAAAAAGATTACATTGTTGTTGGTTCTGATTCGGGTCGAATAGTAATCCTTGAATATAACAAAGAAAAAAATGTGTTTGATAAAATTCACCAGGAAACTTTTGGCAAATCAGGCTGTCGCCGGATTGTTCCGGGTCAGTACTTGGCAATTGACCCAAAAGGTCGTGCCGTTATGATTGGTGCTTGTGAAAAGCAGAAGCTTGTTTATGTGTTGAATAGAGATACTTCTGCTAGGTTAACTATTTCGTCGCCTTTAGAGGCTCATAAGTCACATACAATTGTGTATTCTATTACTGGGGTTGATTGTGGTTTTGATAATCCAATATTTGCGGCGATTGAGTTGGATTATTCGGAAGCTGACCAGGATTCAACTGGGCAGGCTGCAAGTGAGGCACAAAAACACCTTACATTTTATGAATTAGATTTAGGGCTTAACCACGTTTCGAGGAAGTGGTCAGAGCAGGTTGACAATGGTGCTAATATGCTTGTTACGGTGCCGGGTGGTGGGGATGGCCCTAGTGGTGTACTTGTCTGCGCTGAAAATTTTGTGATATATAAGAATCAGGGTTATCCAGATGTGCGAGCTGTGATTCCCAGACGGGCAGATTTGCCAGCTGAACGTGGGGTTCTTATAGTTTCTGCTGCTATGCACAAACAAAAGTCCATGTTTTTCTTTCTCTTGCAAACGGAGTACGGGGATGTCTTTAAGGTCACATTGGAACATGATAATGAACGTGTTTCCGAGTTGAAAATTAAGTATTTTGATACCATCCCGGTTACGTCTTCGTTGTGTGTGCTGAAATCGGGGTTTCTCTTTGCTGCATCAGAGTTTGGGAATCACGGTTTGTATCAGTTCAAGGCAATTGGAGATGATCCTGATGTGGAATCTTCGTCTTCTACATTAATGGAAACAGAAGAAGGTTTTCAGCCTGTGTTTTTTCAGCCCAGAGGGCTGAAGAACCTGGTTAGGATTGACCAAGTTGAGAGCTTGATGCCAATTATGGATATGAAAGTAACAAATCTCTTTGAGGAAGAAACACCTCAGATATTTTCACTTTGTGGGCGGGGTCCGCGTTCTTCACTACGAATACTAAGACCTGGTTTGGCTATTAGTGAAATGGCTGTGTCTCAGCTTCCTGGTGTTCCAAGCGCAGTTTGGACTGTGAAAAAGAATGTCAATGATGAATTTGATGCTTATATTGTTGTTTCATTTGCTAATGCTACTCTTGTCCTTTCTATTGGTGAGACAGTTGAAGAAGTTAGTGATAGTGGGTTCCTTGATACTACCCCTTCTCTTGCTGTATCTTTGATAGGCGATGATTCTCTCATGCAAGTTCATCCAACTGGTATTAGACATATAAGGGAAGATGGGCGTATAAATGAGTGGAGAACCCCTGGAAAAAGAACCATCGTTAAGGTTGGGTCTAATAGGCTTCAGGTGGTAATTGCACTGAGTGGAGGGGAACTTATATACTTTGAGGTGGATATGACAGGCCAGTTAATGGAGGTTGAGAAACACGAAATGTCTGGGGATGTAGCTTGTTTGGACATTGCACCTGTACCTGAGGGAAGACAGAGATCTCGATTTCTTGCAGTAGGATCCTACGACAACACTATTCGTATCTTGTCATTAGATCCTGATGACTGTATGCAGATTCTGAGCCTGCAAAGTGTCTCTTCATCCCCAGAATCTCTCCTCTTTCTTGAAGTTCAGGCCTCCGTAGGTGGTGAGGATGGTGCGGACCACCCTGCCAGTCTTTTTCTTAATGCAGGTCTACAAAGTGGGGTTTTATTCAGAACTGTGGTGGACATGGTTACAGGTCAGCTGTCAGATGCTCGCTCCCGGTTCTTAGGACTGAGAGCCCCAAAGCTTTTCTCTGTTGCTGTGAGAGGACGGCGTGCCATGCTTTGTTTGTCAAGTAGACCGTGGCTTGGTTATATCCACCAAGGACATTTTTTGCTTACTCCGCTGTCATATGAGACTCTTGAATATGCAGCCTCATTTTCGTCTGATCAGTGTGCCGAAGGTGTTGTTGCTGTTGCTGGAGATGCATTAAGGGTGTTTACCATTGAGAGATTAGGAGAAACATTTAATGAAACTACCATTCCTTTGAGGTACACTCCAAGGAAGTTTGTGCTTCAACCAAAGAAGAAACTTTTAGTAATAATTGAGAGTGATCAGGGAGCATTTGCTGCAGAAGAGCGTGAAGCTGCAAGAAAGGAGTGCTTTGAGGCTGCTGGAATGGGTGAAAATGGAAAAATGGAGACGGAAAATGGTGGTGATGATGAGGATAAGGATGATCCCCTCTCTGATGAGCAGTATGGTTATCCTAAAGCAGAGTCAGATAAGTGGGTTTCTTGCATTAGAGTCCTTGACCCAAGGACAACAGAAACAACTTGTCTGCTGGAGCTTCAGGATAATGAAGCTGCCTTCAGTATATGCACAGTGAACTTCCACGATAAAGAGTATGGAACTCTTTTAGCTGTTGGTACAGCAAAAGGCCTGCAATTTTGGCCCAAAAGATCTTTCTCAGCAGGATATATTCATATTTATCGCTTTCTAAAAGATGGGAAATCCATTGAACTTTTGCACAAGACACAAGTTGATGGTGTCCCTCTTGCATTGTCCCAGTTCCAAGGAAGATTACTTGCTGGAATAGGACCTGTGCTTAGATTGTATGATTTGGGGAAACGGAGATTGCTTAGAAAATGTGAGAATAAATTATTCCCCAACACAATTACCTCTATTCACACATATCGTGATCGGATTTATGTCGGTGACATTCAGGAGGTATACTCTCTTACAAAATATATAGTTTTCATTATATATTTGATTGTCATTTTTAACAATGAATTTTGATATTTGATTTTGAGGATCATATGTTATCTTATAGGACACTTTTTTCTAAACAAAAAATAAAAATGAAATTATGTCTTAGGTCCATGTGAATGCACATGTGCAATAGAGGCATCAATTATTACAGATTGGTTGTCAGACTTACAAGGGCTTTGTATAGTGCTTCATAAATTTGCTGAAATATTTACTTTACTGCTTTGCTGTTCTCCTTCATGTAGATGTTTCACTTCTCATCCATCTAAGTGCCCTACACTTTGCTTTAAAAACTATACAAGTTAAGTTACCCTTTCTTTCAATGTAACAAAAGATATCTACAACAAATTTTAGGTTGCGACAAATTGCATACCTGTTAAACCATTCTTCAGTATGCAGCAAAGCTATGTAAGCATTCTTCATGCAGTGAACCTAAGGCGCTGGTTGGAATTGCATTGGTAAAATGAGTTCTATTCTATTGATAATTCTTCATCATCTACATTTTGAACTTTTCTAACTAATGCATTCTAGATTACTTTTTAACTTCTTAAAAAGAAAGTTCTATTTACTTCTGCTTTTATGTTTAATATTTGACTTTTTCTTTGTTCTTCCTCTGTAAATTTATTATATATACATAATAAAGCAACATTAAAAGAATGCACAAAACAGGGCCTAAGCTGAATGACTTGCTTAAATAAATCTTTCCTATCTGGTTTTTAAGGCAGTTTCATTTTGATAGGAAGCAAGTTGTTATTATAACCTTCAAAATCTCAAAAAGGCAAAGAAAAAAAATTCCTTTATTTCTTTTTCATGTTTTTTTCCCTTAATTAGTTGCAGCTCACAAACTACTTCTGCTTGCAATTGATGCTTGAATTCTTCTTTTTTTTGGCTTATATATATCTCTACTGACTCTAACTGATGGTGTTTATTGTCTTTTTTAACAGTCATTCCACTATTGCAAGTATAGGCGTGATGAAAATCAGCTCTATATATTTGCTGATGATTCTGTGCCAAGATGGCTTACTGCAGCGTACCATATAGATTTTGATACCATGGCAGGTGGAGACAAGTTTGGGAATATCTATTTTGTGCGGCTACCACAGGATGTTTCTGATGAGATTGAAGAAGATCCAACTGGTGGAAAGATCAAATGGGAGCAGGGGAAGCTGAATGGAGCCCCGAACAAAGTAGAAGAAATAGTGCAGTTTCATGTTGGTGATGTTATAACAAGCTTGCAGAAAGCATCTCTTATTCCTGGAGGCCAGGAGTCTATCATTTATGGAACTGTGATGGGCAGCTTAGGTGCATTGCTTGCATTCAATTCTAGGGATGATGTTGACTTTTTCAATCATTTGGAGATGCATATGAGGCAGGAACACCCACCTTTATGCGGAAGAGACCACATGGCATATAGATCTGCCTATTTTCCTGTTAAGGTATGTGTTCCCTTGTGCCCTATAATGTGCATTTATGCATCCTTTAATTAGTGCATACAGAAAATATTCATTCCATTAACCAAGATTTGCATCATATTTTACTTCTTCACTAGTTTTATTTTATTGGATTGCCAACAAGATCTCTGAGGTTTATTATGGAGAGAGACGGACTCAGTTTTGCATTCTGGTGTTTAGTAGTTTAAAAATTGCTTGGCTCTTTCAGGAAGATGTGCTTGGCTCATGTACAGATGTACCATAGCTCCTTCCTCACACCCTCTCTCTCTCTCTCTGTGGATGAGTAGAATCCACCGAGCTCAAAATAATGGTGTTCAATGGCATAGAGTTTATCTTGTTTCTTAATTTTATGGACGGTATTATGATCTATTTGAACATGAAGGAGACTTTTTCTTCTGTGTGTTAAGTAGTTTAAAATTTTGAATTCAGCAGAGGTACTATGCTCATGCATTATAGTTCCTTCCTCTGTGTGTGCGTGTGTGTGTGTGTGGATGAAGTCCACCAAGAGCACAACAGATTTTGCCCAATTTATTGAACTTATTTCCTTAGTTTTTTCTTAGGGGAAAATTAGTTATATTATACAATAGGCAGTCTATTTTGATATTATTAGTCATTGAAACGATCAACCTCCTCTATAGTACCTTTGATTGTTTATTAAGCAAATCACATTTGTGACAAGAAAGGCTCTAGTTACTAACTTTTGTGATTTGGTGTTTAACTCAGTTGTAGATGC
Source organism: Aralia elata (assembly GCA_034770075.1). Classification (NCBI taxonomy): domain Eukaryota; kingdom Viridiplantae; phylum Streptophyta; class Magnoliopsida; order Apiales; family Araliaceae; genus Aralia; species Aralia elata. Next base: position 20,367,371 of record CM068382.1, read on the forward strand.
TGCTGATATTAGATTTATTTTTGTGAATGAGTTTTTGCAGTTTGTACTAATAAAATTGCAAAATCTTTCTTTCGATTTATAACTGCGATGCAATATGCTTTTGTTCAATTCACGATGTTAGGATAACAACAAAATGTTGGAATGGTTTTGTAGGATGTGGTTGATGGTGATCTGTGTGAGCAGTTCCCAACATTGCCCTTGGATTTGCAACGGAAAATTGCAGATGAATTGGATAGAACTCCAGGAGAGATCCTGAAAAAACTTGAAGAAATTCGCAATAAAATTGTCTGAGAATGCGTAGATCAAAGGTGCGCAGACCCATTACCATCAAGTATCAACTTAAACATTACCTTGTTCCGATCTTTTTCTGCATGTGGATTATTATTTATGAACCCTGCATTAGAATGGTGATTTTTACCAATCCGTCGTTGATTTGTGCTTTGTTGATGTTTTCATACACTATCCTCTCTCCGTCCACCCCCATCCCGAACATGAAACACTCTAGTTCATATAATAATGCTCCACTAAACTTGTCTGAGTTTGGGTTTTCATGTGTAGGTTACGAAGTTATGGCCCTTGACTCAACACACAGATTTGCTGATTTAATGGATTTTAGCTGCCCAGTACAAGGTGAAGCATGCTACATCATTCATTGATTTGTGTAATTGAGTGAGAGTTATCATATGACTCGAGAATGGAAGAATGCATGCCCCATTCTCTTGGTAAAGTGAAGGTGCCCATGAAGATGCAGCTAGCAACATCTCTTACCTCTAATATGTATTCCTTGCAGTCTTTGGATATTTTGTTGTTGTAGTTACATTATGCTGTGCAATTTCCGAAGATTATGTTACTCTGTAGAATTCTCTCTCCTCTTAGAGTACAGCCAAGTAAATTTTGTCTTGCATTTTCTTAATATGTAATTCTAGTCTTAAAGAACCTATTTGATCACTTTTTTCTTTCTTAATAATTATTATTGGGTGAACTTAATGGTAAATTCTCTTAATGTTAAAAACACTAAATAAATTTGTAATTTTTTTTTTCATTTGTTGTGAAATATGTTATTGGAAGAGCTTTTGATTTCATGTTAGAGCGGTAGAGTTGTGCACTTGTATGACTAAAGTATGGAAGAATGCCTCAGTTACCATTATATGTAGGTGTTTGGGAACAAATTATAAGTCGGTCAAATCAACTTATATAATTTGTTTGTACTTTGTTTGGTTAACTTATTTTTCGACTTATAAGTTATTATTGATAAGTAACAAATTTTAGCTTTTTAAAAAATGACTTATATAAGTCATTTTAAAATAAGTAGGTTTGACCAAATATAAAGGTTCTTTTGCCTTTATTTAGAGAAATAAATTATAAACAAAAAGTTGTGCACACAGAATAAAAAAAAGAGAAAAAATAGGGAGCGGGATTACAATTGAATGTTTTATATATTTTTATTGGTAAGTAATACATTGGTTATACTCTTGATGCACAACTTTTTGTGTATAGTTGGTACACTTAATATTATCATTTAACTTATAAGTCATTTTAACTAAACACCTTTATATTTTATTTTAACTTAATCAAAAATATGCTAAACATTTTTATTTATAAAACCACCACTTAAAATGACTTATAAATTATTTTAAATTTTAAGTTATAAGTCATTTTAAGATAAAATAAAATAATAATATTTCTAAACTTGCAGCGATGAAAAAAAATTAAAGTTGTGACACAATTATACCAAACGCCGACGTTGTGACGTAATTATTTCAATTGCGCATGTGGCTCATGGTGAAGCTTTAATAATAGAGATATACATAATTTTAATTAAATTTTAAATACAAGTTTAAAGTATAAACTATTTAATTTTAATGGAGTTATATTCAATGTAACATACTAGATAGTTTATCTATAAGTTCGTTAAAATTATGTAATTCTAACTTAAGTGAGATAAATTATTTTTATCAAATTATCAAAAAATTCATCTAGTTGGTTGAAAAGTTTTCTATATCATGTTTTAATTCCATAAAGTAAGTGAATTTACTAATTTAATGATATTTTAATTTTATTTTGTTTTTATGAATATCTCATTAGTTAAGCTAAAATTACATAATTTTAGCTGATGAATGGTCATATTATTTTCTCAATTTTATTTAAAAAGAGAAATATATTGTAATTTGTACTATTTATGCTCCACTTTAAGATTACAACTGAGCTAATTTTATTTTACAAAAAATATCAATCAGTAATTCAATGTAAATTCCCTCCCAAAAAATGAGTATTAATTCGCGCTTAATTTCAAAATGTTGCGGGGTTTTATTATTATTATTATTTTTTTGATTTATGAAATATGCTCTCCCGCGCGATACCTATTCTCCTCAAGACGGAGAATCACAGAATTGATGCCACTTTCAAATTTGCTCGCTCAAATTCTTCAATACACTCGCCACAGAAACCTCCCAAAAGGCAAAATCCTACACGCCCAAATCATCACAACCGGTAAATCCTCCTGCACCTACCTCGCCAACAGCATAGTCAACTTTTACGCCAAGTGCGAACACTTACCAGAAGCCAATCTCGCATTCGAAGCGATACAAAACAAAGACATTGTCTCATGGAACAGCCTCATCAATGGCTACTCTCAACTGGGTGGCACCCAAAATTCGTTCTTTGTTATGAAACTCTTCAAACGGATGAGGAGAGAAGTTGGGTTGCTCCCAGACGGCCACACTTTTTCCGGATTTTTTACCGCCGCTTCGATTTTGGTAGTTCCATTTGGTGGGCAGCAAGCTCATTCGCTTGCGATAAAGATAGGGAGTTGTGGTGATGTGTTTGTGGGTAGTTCTTTGGTTAATTTGTATTGTAAGTCGGGTCTTGTTTATGACGCTCGCAAGGTGTTTGATAGGATGCCGGATAGAAATTCTGTTACTTGGGCTACGATGATTTCTGGGTATGCTATGCAGGGGCTTGCCAGTTATGCTTTGGGGCTTTTTAAAATGATGATGTGGGAAGAGGAGGAAGGTGTCAATGAGTTTGTTTTTACTAGTGTTCTTAGTGCTTTTACATTTCATGAATTTATTGGTATCGGTAAACAACTTCATGGTCTTGTCATCAAACTTGGGATTTTATCGGTTGTGTCGGTTGGGAATGCTATTGTTACAATGTATGTGAAGTGTGGGAGCTTAGACGATGCGTTTAAATTGTTTGAGTTGGCAAGTGATAAGAATTCTATTACATGGGCGGCAATGATCACTGGGTTTGCACAATCTGGGGATTGTGAAAAAGCATCGACTATGTTCTCCAAAATGCATTTTGCTGGGATGAAGGCTGGTGGTTCTACCCTTGTTGGAGTCCTAAATGCTTGTAGTGATAGTGGTGGTATAGAAGAAGGAATGCAAGTCCATGGGTATCTTGTAAAGTCTGGATTTGAATCACAAATTTATATAATGACAGCTTTGGTTGGCATGTATGCTAACTGTGGTTGTGTAGGTGATGCTAGGAAGGGATTTGATTATTTACAGGAACCTGATATGGTCTCGTGGACTTCCATGATTGGAGGGTACGTTCAGAACGGGGAGAATGAAAGTGCTATAGACTTGTATTGTAAAATGCAGATAGAGGGTCAATTGCCCAGTGAGTTGACTATGGCCCGTGTTCTAAAAGCCTGTTCTAGCCTTGCTGCTGTTGAGCAAGGAAAGCAGATACATGCTCATACGATTAAGTTTGGATTTGGTCTTGAAGTTCCAATTGGAAGTGCTCTTGCAACTATGTATGCAAAGTGTGGAAGCCTTGAAGATGGAAACCTTGTCTTCAGAAGGATGCCTGCAAGGGATGTCGTGTCATGGAACTCCATGATTTCTTGTCTTTCTCAATATGGACGTGGCGATGAAGCGCTTGAGCTTTTTGAAGAGATGCGACTGGAAGGCACAAAACCGGACAGTGTAACTTTTGTTAACATTCTCAGTGCTTGTAGCCACACAGGCTTGGTAGAGAGAGGTTGGGTTTATTTCAAGATGATGTCTGATGAATTTTGTATTGTCCCAAGAGTGGAGCACTTTGCATGCATGGTTGATATTCTGAGCCGCGCTGGGAAGCTCTATGAAGCAAAAGATTTGATTGAAACAGCAACTTTTGATCATGGTCTCTATTTGTGGCGCATTTTATTAAGTGCTTGTCGAAACTTCCATGATTACAAACTGGGGGCTTATGCAGGAGAGAAACTGATGGAGTTGGACTCGGAAGAATCATCTACTTATGTCTTGTTGTCTAGTATTTATACAGCATTGGGCAGGCGGGAAGATGTGGAACGGGTAAGAAGGATGATGAAACTTCGAGGCGTGAGCAAGATGACTGGGTGTAGCTGGATTGAACTGAAGAATCATGTACATGTTTTTGTTGTTGGAGACCAATTGCATCCACAGATTAAAGAAATACGGGATGATGTACAAAGGTTAAGCAAGCTAATGAAGGACGAAGGTGGTTATGAATCTGCTTCTGATATAATTTTTGCGGGTTTTGAAGGCTGACATGGATAGGGTAGCCTCGGGTGGGTGGGTTCATTAACTTAAATCAATTTTGATTGTAATCTATACTTTCATTTTTCCCCACATATGAACAGCACTTGGGTGTCCATTTGTCTATCTACCCAAAGGTTTATGATATTTATAACAAAATTTTGAAAGAAATAGCATCCACAGAATTAATCTTATAATTTTTCCTTCCTTCTTTTTGACATATGCATGTCTGTGGCCTGCCAGATGTGACTCTAGAAAGTGAAGTACAAAAAATTAAAAAAGAAAAAAATAAAAAAAAGGAAAGGAAAGGTTGCACATTGTTCTAGTAGAAGCTAACCTTACCGGCTTACCCCCAAGTAGGAACTTTCCGTAGATGGTGAAAGATCTCCTGCTTTTGTCAACCTCGGACCAGACTATTGTTTCTGGGGCCTTAAATCACTTCTTTTCCCCTATGAACGGAAACCCAATTTATATTTACGTTATTAAATTAATTTTTTCTATTTGATTCCATAGACTATATATATTTTTTTATACATATTACAAAATCCGTTACATTATTTGACTTTAACGAAATGGCTAACACATGAGAGAGAGTACTTGTGCGGCAGCAACTTATAAGTTGGTCAAATTTTTATGAGATATTTGTTTACAACTTAATTTAAACTTATTTAAAAATAATTTATAAGTCATTTTTAATAAATTAGTTTGATCAAATTTAATGTTCATTTTACACTTCTTCTATTTTACTAAATTACGTCCTTACCCTTCCACCTTGATATCTATTTTTTTTCTAACGTAAACAAAGCTAGCTTCTGCTGGCGGAGGTGTTCGCTTAGGGAGGAGAAAGAGAAATTCCGGTTCCTACCTTAGTTATCTGATACTGATAGGTTTTGGCATGGAAGCGACTCTTCTTAGCTCTCACCATTTCCGTCCCCAATTCTTTGTCACAAAACACGTCTGTAATCAAGGTATACTTTATTTATGCTTTATGAGTAATCACAAGAATATAAACGTTAAACTAGAAAAGCACCTAAAGGTTCAAATTTATCGGCCTGGTTAGCAAAAAACGAGCATTATTGCTTCAATATCTGTTATCTCAAGTTCAATTGTGTTAAAATACTTCGGTGATAAACATAAGCTCGGTAAATATATGCTGGATAGCAAATTTTATGTGTGCTTGTTTTAAATTTAAATGATTTCTTTTTTTGTCTGGGTTGAGGTTCTAGGGCCTGAGACTTTAATTGATATTAGTATTATGAATATTATTAAGTTTTAGTTTTATGTTTAGTTTTTTAGTTTACACTAGGGCGTCCATATCCTTGTATGTGAATAGTATTAACAAACATTTGTTTTTCTGATGTGCTGTTTAGAATACTTTTTTAATTCTAACTTGGAGATAGTTTTTATACTGAATGTTATTTCCATTATGGAGTAATGTTGACTTGCTGTTTAGAGTCTTCTGGTGGATAAGCTCACCAAATCATTATTATATACATCGACTTTGGAGAACATGGCACAGGCTTACTAGTATTTTTGATCTTTCTTTTCCTAGAATCTTTCTTACAGCATAGATGCAAACGTATTTTGGCTAAAGTTGTAACGTCTCTAACTTATAGGTGGGAAGGCTACGCCCCTTCTCCGGTGTTATCGTCCACTATATGCTAAAACTCACACGACCCTCAAGAAAACGTCTTCAGAGTTCAGCAGAAGGCATTTTGTGCTGCCAAACAGGCCTTATCACTCAAAAGAAAATGAGAATATCTCTCTCTATTTCCAGGATCAGAGCAGAGGTGACTATATGAGTGTGAAGGCAACATCTGCAGAATCTTTAACTCAGGAAGTTTTTGTGCCAAATGTTGGTAATGGAGTAAATGATGACCAAAACTCTGAAACCTTGCAGTCCAGACCTAAAACATTTAAAAACAGATTTTTGAACTTTGTGCGCCTGGGTTCACTCCTCAATGGTGCAGCTGAGTCTTTTTTCAAGAGTGAGATACGCCGAAGGTTATTTGTGACTGCTTTTTTACTTGTGATTAGTCGTGTTGGATATTTTGTTCCTCTACCGGGTTTTGATAGAAGGTTGATACCAGAGGACTACCTTAGTTTTGTCTCAGGATCTGTTGGTATGTTAATATATTTATCCGAGTTCTCCTTACAAAATACTATATATTTATATTTATTTGAGTTCTATTTTTCTGTAGCATATAAAGTAAATATCAGCACCCAAAAATTGACTTTCATTCCTAATACCCTTTGTTGATTATTGTTGATAATTGGAACTTAGAAGATAAAAGTTTACTGATAATTCTATAAAAGCTTCTTGTACTTATTGCAACTCGGTGTTTCTCTAGTCAATCTTACAAAGTTTGTGAAATGTAGCTTAACTGTTTACTTGCTTATATTGTTAGCTGCTGTAATATTTTGCGCTTCTGGTGACATTAAACTATTAAAGTCAAGTAAGAAACTAAAGAATTTGGAATTGCATCAGTTCTTTCCCACAGCTGATGGATTTTTCATGACCTAAGAGTAAGAGTCTATATTAAAAGTTAAGGCATTACTACTTGAACTCTTCTATGAAGAAGCCCAATTCATTTGCTATTAGTAGATCTATGTATGAAGTTCCAGAGAGTGTATTGACTTCCATGGTTTGCGGGCGACCAAAGTATAGATGTGAGATAAAAATTTCAGTTATTTAAAATTTATTCTAACCAATTTATATCGGTTAAAAAGATCTGTTTGTTGACCTTCTTGAAAGAGGTTAATTGCTCAAATGATGTAAAATCTATTGTATTATAAAGTTCAGGATATTTAACAGGGAGAAAATACAGTGATCAAATTATAAAAGGTAACAGCTTTCGTTACTTCTCATCAGCTTTCTGTGTCTCGTCTTAGAAAACCTATGTTCTTGAGTTTTTAGAAGAGTCATTATTTTTTGACAATATGTCAATGTATTGGAATTTAGTTGGTCGCTTGGATTTTGGAACAGGGAATGTAACAGGCAGCAGACAAAATGTAGGAGCTTGAGAGATGAAAGAAATTGTTTACAATTATTTTTTTCATTGTAATTCGTCATACATCAAATGTCATACATGGTGGTGCATCATCAGCTCTTGGCTTGTAGAATCAGGGATAAAGCTTATATTAATTGCTTCTTTTAAATATGACATTAATCATCACTCCAGATGGTTCACAAGGGATATGGCAGAAATTATAATATATGACTAATAACATATAACATCGATAGTGGTTGTTTGCTGTTATAGTGGATCCTTGCAATTTTTGTTAGAGAAGGATGCTTTGTAGGATTTTTTTCTTTTACTTTAATCAATTAAAAATTCATTTTTTTGGCAGATGAACTTGGTGATTTCGCGCCGGAACTTAAGCTTTCCCTTTTTCAACTTGGAATCAGTCCTCAAATTGCAGCATCAATCCTAATGCAGGTTTGCTGCTTTCTTAGCCTCAATTGAATGTTGCTGATCCACTAATTTGAAATTTTACAGTGGCACACCTAGTGACACCTCTTTGGTTTCATTTCATGTTTTTTATGTAAGTCTTGTAGCGAATTAGCGTCTGTGTGTCTTGTCGAACTAATATTCCAGAAAATTCTTAATTCTAATATCACAGATTTTCTAAAACTAGCTGTGAAGCATTAAGGTGAATTAAAATAACTGTGTAAAGAAGAAATTATTTTTTTTTCTTTTTCCTCTTTTAGCTCAGTTGGTAGGCCTTTCAGAAATGTGCTCTCGCATTATATTAAACAGATAAAAGTATCACTCTCTCATAACGGGTTTCTAAATTTTTGTTGTGCAAGTCAGATGAGATTCTCTTTTTATTTATCTATATAACATTCTTACTCATGCAATATATGAACATATAATTTGTTTTGTGACATCTTTGGGTGTCTTAATTTTCTTTAACATAAATCCTTCCCACTCAGAAAAAGGATACTAATCTAAAGCATGCTCTGTTAAAAATTTTCACGTTTCCATATTATGTTTGACTTAGATAGTCTTCCTGTGCTATATTTTTCTTCTTTTGAATCTGAAATTTCTTTCAACAAAATGCTAACTATCAGAAATCTTATGTTCAGGTACTTTGTCATCTTGTTCCTTCGTTAGTAAAGCTGCGGAAAGAAGGCTTAGATGGCCATGAGAAGATTAAGAGTTATATGTGTGTGTAGCTATTCATCTCAAGCAGTGAGACGAATCCTTGATTTACAGTTTTGCATCAATTCGATTATTGCTATGGTCATTCATCTTGGATTCTTACATTCTCTAGAAATTTCTTGATCTATTTTAGATGGTGGATCTCGCTAGGCTTTGCAGTAGTGGAGGCTTTGGTTCTTGCTTGCTATTCACTACCTTATTCCATCTATGCAGCAACTTACAGGTAATTTTGGAGTTTGGACTATCAAAATTTCAGTGATGTTTCTTAAATTCCATGAAGTAGATATGGCTTGTGGAGCTCACTTAGGTTTAGTCGGGGAAAATATGCACCAATGCTTGCTTCACAATGAAGAAATAGGAGGATTTTTTATATCCTTTATTTGATCAAGTTGGAGAGCTTGGTTTACTATATGTCAATATGGATATTATTGTATATCAATTTTGTAAGATTTCCAACTTAACAAAAATAATGTCTGGTATCATATCAATGCTCGAATTTTTCATCACTTTTCAATTCTTCGGTACATATAGACATATAGTAGTGCTTTATAATTTCTTGCTCTTCTACTTCTTGTACCGTAAGTGGGTGTTCTCACTTTTGGTACCTAACTTTAATCTCCTCAAGGTACTTACTTACTATATCCTCTTCACACAAGGAATTGCTCTCACTAGTATTTTATATGTCAAACTATTATGTATATAAGCAAAAAAATCATAACCATGGAATTTAAATAGATGCTCTTTTATGTGAAATTATGTTTTCAATTTCAAATTATGCAACTTTGAAACATTTGTAAAACTATTTCTTCTAATAAAAGCTTTTCATGCGCGTTAAGCTGAGAATAAATATGTCACAATGTTTGAGACTTAAAATCTTGATTTGTCATCCTGATTTTTTTTTTTTTGGGAAAGTTATCATCCTGATTTTTTTATTTTTTTTAATTTTTGGATAAGTTATCATCATGATTGGTTCATTTAACGCTATTAATTTTTTTTTTCCAATTTTACTAAAGTTGGTCATATTGTTGCTAAATTCATTGCTCCAACTAATTTCTCTCTCTAAGGTATTTTCTTTGTTTCCATGTATGCTGTATTCAGGGTAAAACATGTGATGGTGACAACATTTCTATTGGTTTGTGGTGCAATGACTATGAATTGGATTTGTGACAAAATATCAGACTCTGGTTTCGGTATTATTCTTTAACTTTTTTACACATATAGTAGTATTTGGCCCTTTTTTTTCGTTTATAAGTGATTGTAATTCTGTAGTATTTGTCCTTATCGCTTGTTGACTCCTTATTCACACCCTTTCTGGTTTCCTAGGTTTTCTTTATCAATACAATTATTTTAATGCTTTATTTCTTTGGAATTTTAACCGACATTGTTGTATATTCTTTTTTATTTTTTTAGCATGCTATTGGCATGAAAATGCATAAATGTCTATATGACGCAGGGCGAAGTATCAAGGAAGATCATGTTTTTATTTTATTCTAGACTTTATGGAATGTCAATATCTTTATGCCAATTTTTATTATTATTTAGGTTAGCCCAATAGCTTTGATTATTTTTGGGGCCTGTTTTATGTTTTGGGCTTAATTTTTTAAGTTTATTGTATAATTTTTTTAATTTTTTTTATTTTTTTTGCGTTAGATAGTATACTAGGGTTTTTATTTTATCATTATTATATCTGAAATACAACTGATACAACTGCTCGACAGTTTTATCAAATTCTTGTGGACTCAAGGACCTTCAAGATTGAATACGGTGTTTTTATTTCTTTACCATCACTTCACTATGTGTCACTTTAGTTTCATCATGAGTGAGAAAGGTACCAAGATAGAAATGAAAAAAACAGAGAGATGAAAGGAAAGTTAAGTAGAAAACCCTAGATTTACACATGAATAATTTTTTTGAAATCAGATGAGACTTGTAGCTGCATAAAAGTAGTAATATTATGGTTTTTTAGATCTTATACTGGATATAGAGAATATGTGTGTATGTGTGTGTGTGTGTGTGCAAGTGTGTATATATGTATATATGTTGTTTCGACTTTCATTTTTAAATTTTTAAATGCATTGCATGCAATTTCAATTAGAAGATCTACGTAGCACATATATTTCTGTTCTCCACTGTCTAGTGTTACTGTTTTTTTTATTGTGATAATTGGTAACTTATTAAAAAAGTGATTTTCTTTTGTTCAATATTAAGCGCATATGATGGAGTCGGACTCTTTAGGTCAACTCCAAGGTGGTAACTTGCAAATTATAGAACTTTTCTTTTTGTAAAGATTTAGGAGGTTTAAGGACCATATGACGACATTCAAAACTCATTTTCAGTTTCAATCTCATTCATGAAAATTTGAATAAGAATGATAAATTGGAGTTAAGTTTTTTGCTCTAGGATTGTAGTATTTTACTGTTTGCAAAAAGAGTCTCATTTTGACTTCAAGATGTCAATTCGAACTTTCCAGTTTTGGAATGGAAGAACAGGATCAAACCTTATTTCATGGTATTTACATTGAGGTTCCTCTTTCTTATTCTTAAGAAAGAACCCAAGAGTGCTTAGTTGATCCTATGTTTTTTGTTTCATCTTTTGTTTCCTTTTCGTTTGTTTCGAGAAATATATCGATCAATTCCGATTCTTTCTTTTTCTCTTGATTCTTTTCCGGTCGAGATGTATAGATCATGTTCACGAATTAACGAAAATGCACAAAAGCTCTATTTGCCTTTGCTATTCTATGAGTCTCTTCCTTTTTGCGTATGGCATCGCCACTCTCTTTGGTAGCATCCACTAATTCGGAACTTAATTTGAAAGGGCAAATCCTAAAATTTAAAATTGATGTGAATTTATTCAAGTTTTTATAACAACATATTTTGTATTAGTTGTCCGTTTTAGATTGTTTATATTCACGGTCGTATTCATTAAATTCAAATGAATTCATATCAATTTTGAATTCAGAAATGTCACAAAATAACTTTAGAAAGTCGATTGGAATCTTTTTGTGGAGTGTAGGTGGTGGTGGTGGCGGTAGTAGTAGTAGTAGTAGTAGTAGACAGTGTATTGTTTTACTTGTATTGGGATGGTTCCCCCTTTTGAAGCCATTTTGATTTTATTTTTATTTATCAAAAGTTAAATACATTATGTATAGACTATACATATACATATATACACACACACACACACACAAACACACATATATATGAAAATTTGTGTATTTTTCTTTGTCATATCTGGTGTAGTGTTCTTCATCTTTCTTGATTTGTGGTTCAGGCCAAGGATCATCTCTGATTATTTGTGTCGGAATTTTGACGGGTTACACTGATACATTATACAAGATGTTATCTCAGCTCTCAGGTGGGTGACAGACTAAAAAGCACTTCAAATTCTAGAAGCTATTTGTTTACTTGTTTTATTGTTCTCAGTCCAAGTAGTTAGAATCATATTTTTTTTCCCTCATATATTGTCAGAGGGCATCTTGATTTTATTTATTACAAGTTTCGAACAAATAAGTCAGGAGTCTAGGAGCAGAATGATTTGGCTAGTGATGCTAGTCATTGCACTCACTTTAATTATAATATTCTATGTAATTGAAATTCGTTTAGTCATGTGCCTTGAAAAATTGAATAAATTATTGTATTAAAAAAACAAATTATGGGTGGCAGTTTTTATTTTCCGTTCATGCTTGAGGGTTTGCATACATGGTTGAGGGTTTTAGTTCTATTTTTGTTATTTGAATGATCAAATAGCAAACTTTTTAATCGAAATGTAACCCTCCAGAGTGTTGTGAGGAAACATGCTTATATTGGTCATATATCCTAATACATTGCTAAGTGCTTTTTTGGGCTTGTACCCCTATTGCAGGAAGTGCTCTGAGCTGGTGGCCATACATACTTGCAGTATTAGGCATTTTCACAGTAGTCACCATGTGGGCGGTTGTTGTAACAGAGGGTTGTAGGAAAATCAAGCTACAGTACTATGGTTTCAAACTTGCTTCTACTTCAAGGTGACTTTGTCTCCCTCTTTTACATTTTCGTAGAAATTAAGGCTCTGATTGCTATGGTGAAATCAAAATTATTTTACAGTTTTAACACTCATAACTGGAAGGAAGTTTATTTTATTGATTAGAAGTTTTATGAATTCCATTTTTCGGAATTGGAATTTAGGACTGCAGGCCTGAAAGTTGGTCTTGAAATGAATTTATATGAGTTGATTATATAATAATCATTCTAAATCCATAGTGCCTCACTGCCTCCGAAAACAAAAGTTTGGAATAAGGTGCTGGACTCCAATTCTGAGCAGCAATTCACTCCCCAACCTGTACATACCCAAAGGGCATAACTGGTTTGTGGAAATTTATAATTGATCTGGGCATCATCATAATTCATAAATGTGTACCGAGTATATATGTAAATAGATTGGAATAGCAATTTACACATTCAAATACTGAGAATCTTATTGATTTAAAAGCTTTGGATTTTTGTTTTATAACATTAATTAAAAGTTGACATCAACTTGAAATCAACTATCACTTTTTCATTCTAACCGTACTAACTTTGTTATATGGTATGCCAAATTGACTCTTATCTGTTGGGTTTCTATGTTTTGGACAGACAAGACTCCCCGATTACGGAGGTGGAACCATATATCCCATTCAATATTAATCCATCAGGAATGCAGCCTATACTCACCACCACCTATCTCTTGGCGTTTCCCAGCATCCTTGCAAGGTTATTCACTGGCAGTTGTAATATTTTCTTGCGAATCCTTTTCTATTTACTCTTCATGTTGAGTATAAAGATACTCTTTCTAATTTATGAGGATACTAAGAGCCTCATTTTGGAGGCCACGTAGGGGAACTCTAAAAGGTCATTTTACATAGTCCAAACACATAAACATATAATATTAAAATATATATTATGCGTGTTCTGGTTTGAGAGTATCATTTAATGGCATTTAATAAATTAATCTCCTGCTCGGTAAGGGAGGTTCTTCCCATAAAAAGGCCTTAGACTGGATATTTTCCTTCTTGATACAATGGAGATTTTGGCTCTTTTTCCCCCCTGCATGCATAACTAAATTAACCGTACTTGGGGAATTGCTATTTCCAAAAGGAACCTTTTGTAACTAGTAAAATAAATTTTGGAAAAAGACCTCCCCTTTACTTATCATTATCTTGTGAAGAATTACCATTACGACTTTCTAATAAATTATTCTTTGCAGTCTTCTTGGTTCGCCTTTTTGGGAACATGTGAAACAGATACTAAATCCTGGAACATCTCTTGGAGCAAAGCCATGGGTTTACTATTCAATTTACGCATTCTTTGTTTTCCTGTTCAATATATTTGACATTGTAAGTATATCTTAACCTAGTGATCGTTATTCTTTGAAAACTATATATATGCTGCTTGATTTTCTCTATAGCAAATTGAGTATTTCTTACTTTTTTCTGTTATCATTACTTGAATATATTCCTTGATATATCTTGATCCTTGACTGTTACATGTGAGGAAAAAATTGAAAAAGATATTGATTTATCTTGTTCATGTGTAGATATGTTCTTTATATCTGTATCGATATTAATGATTCAATTTTGAGGTTGAATATTGATTACTAAGATTTTAAATGTTTTGGATAAGAAATTAGTAAGTACCTTTTGGATATGGATAATAATAAAGTTGCTTCAATGCTTCTTTCGTACTCTCAATGGTAGTTGTCATTGCTTCTTAAGTTCACCCCTTCATCCAACTGGCATTCATGGTCAAATCTTTTAGGTCCCTTCTCTTTTTGGACGTTTTTCTCTTTCTTTGTTCACAATCAATTACAGTCGTCCTTTCTTTTGTTGTTCTACATTTGGTACGCGAAAGATTCTTTCTAAGCTTAGGGCTTCAGCTTGGTATTTGGTTTATATTAATGATATGCATTAGTCTGTAGGCCTTGTAACTTTCGGTTTCTGGATGTGTGTGCAGAATAATAAACTCATTGTCACCCTTTCTTCATTGTCCCTTATAAACGACCTGGGTCCTACCCAAGCCTACAATAATCCACTACCCAAGAGTACCAGCGGGTCATCTTCACCACAAGCAATGTTCGAAAAAGCGATCGAGGCGTACGCCTCAAGGCGCGCCTCGTAGCGAGGCGGAGCAGGACTGTGGCGAAGCCTACGCCTTTGAGGGAAAAGAAGAGTCGCACGCTATATTTAGCTGAGGCTTGCGCCTCGTGGCGATGCGCCTCAAGGCGTAACAAGGCGTAAGCCTTGATTCCATCAGACACAATTTAAAAGTGGGTTTAAAAAAAAAGCAGAACGACGTCGTGAGAAGCTTACTGTAAAAAAGCAGAACGAAGTAGTGAGCCCTAGTCCAAGTCGCAGCAAAGAAGAAGATCGAACTGAGTAGTCGAGGCTGCGAAGTGAGAAGGCAAGTCGATCGACTTGCGAGAGGCTGCGACGGCGACAGAAGGAGGCGGCGACTGCGACAGAAGAAGGCGGCGACTGCGACAGAAGAAGAAGGCGACTGCGAGAGGCGGCGACTGCGACGGCGAGAGACTCCGACCGGCAGCCGGCAGGTATTTCATTTTTTCTTCCACTTTACTGGTTCGATTTTTTTTTTTTGGGTTAACTTCTTTCTGGGTTCTGCTGGCCTGTTGGGTAATTGGGTTATATATATATATTATTAATATATGCATATGTTGGGAATCCCCTGAATAGTGAATATCATGTTAAAGATCTTTAATCATCTCTCTCTCCGTAACTGTTTGCTCAAGTTATATATATAAAAATAACTTAAATATTAAAAATATTTGATTGAATGTATATAAAATCAATAGATTAATATTTTTAAATATTTTAAAAAAATTTGATTAAAAATATTTTTAAACTATCAGATTTTATAAAATATTCAAATTAAATGATCTGAACATTAAAAATATTTGATTGTATGCAGTATGTATATAAAAGCAATAGATTAATATTTTAAATATTTTAAAAAAATTTGATTAAAAATATTTTTAAACTATCAGATTTTATAAAATATTCATCTCAAATGATCTGAACATTAAAAATATTTGATTGTATGCAGTATGTATATTTATTTTCCCGTAGCTGTTTCCAACTTGGGATATGTATAATGTATGTTTATATATATTTATATATGTATATATTATAATATATATTATTTTATATATGTATAAATTTATACATATATAAATAATATATATTATAATATATACATATATAAATATATATATACATACATACATGTTGATATACAAATGTATTTGTATGGACAATTCACTTCATTTAAAAATATGTTCATTTTTTTTTATTACAGACAGTGAATTGTTATTATGGGTAAGAAAGATCCAGCTTGGAAATATGGCACTGAAGCTCCTGGAGTTAATAAATCTCATTTATATGTGGAATGCAATTTTTGTAAAAAAATTTGTAAAGGAGGGATTACAAGGCTGAAAAATCATCTTGTCGGTAATCATAGTAACGTTGAGGCTTGCAAAAAAGTACCAAGTGAAGTGAAGGAAGAGCTTGCGTCTTTGATGAAGAAAAGTGTTGACTCAAAAGAGGAAAGACAAATAAATGAAGCTGAAAAAATACAAAGTGGGTCTTATTATAGTGGGCATCCATCCTTGGGAGGTTCAAGTGTGGGTAGTGCCTCCGCGAGAGGAGTTCGGGGACCCATGGACAGATTTGTTGTAGATGTTGATGCTGCTGATGATGATGCTACAACAAATCGTACCGTATTTTCAAAGGAGGCTCGTAATGCAGTCTGTCTTGATATTGGTAGATTCTTCTTTGAAAACGGTATTCCCTTTAATGCTGCAGGCAGTCATTCATTTTTAAATATGTGCCGCTCAATTGGGAACTATGGTCGTGGTTTGAAACCCCCCACTCCATACGACCTTAGCTCTTGGGTATTGAAGGAGGAAGAGAAGACTACAAAGGCCTTTGTTGAGGAGGTAAAGAAGACTTGGTCACATACGGGGGTGTCAATCTTGTCGGATGGTTGGAAAGATATTAGGGGAAGACAACTAATAAATTTTCTTGTAAACAACCCCCATGGCACAGTATTTTTAAAATCTGTTGATGCATCTGATGCAGTTAAAGATGCTAATTTGATGTTTAAACTACTTGATGAGGTTGTTGAGGAAGTGGGAGAAGACCTTGTTATTCAAGTAGTCACTGACAATGCATCTAATTATAAGGCGGCGGGGAGAATGTTAATGGAGAAGAGGCCACGTATGTGGTGGACACCGTGTGCCGCGCATTGCATCGATTTGATGCTTGAGAAGCTTGGAGAGTTGCCTCAACATAAAAATGCTTTGACCAAGGCCAAGAAGGTAATTACTTTTTTTATTTTTATTTGTTTATAATTTTTTTTATTCAATGAATACTTGAATTATTATTAATTTGTGATGAATGCCATTATGTAATTGTAGGTAAGCAACTTCATATATAATCATGGATGGGTATTGGCATTGATGAGGGCAAACACTAATAAAGACCTTGTTCGGGCCAGCCGCCACTAGATTTGCCACTGCTTATTTAACTTTGCAGAGTATGCATAGTTTGAGACAGCCTTTGGAGGCTATGTTTACATCTAGGGAGTGGGCAAATTGTAGTTGGGCAAAAAAACCTGAAGGTAGAGAGGCGAGAAAAATCATTCTGAGCGATAGGAATTTTTGGGGTAGTGTGGGATATGCAATTAAGACCACAAAACCTCTCGTAAGTGTATTGAGGATGACAGATTCAGAAAAGGTGCCGGGAATGGGATTTTTATATGGTGCCATGGACAACGCGAAAGAAGAGATTGCAAAAAATTTGGATAATGAGGAGGGGGCCTATAAAGAGATATGGAGCATAATAGATGCTAAGTGGGACAATCAGTTGCATCGACATTTGCACGCTGCTGCATATTTTTTGAATCCTCATTTTCATTATGATGACAATTTTTGTGCCAATGTGGAAGTTAAGGTGGGATTGTACGCTTGTATGGACAAGCTTATTCCTGACTCCGAGGAAAGAGAGAAAGCTGATTTGCAATTGGATGCATTCCGATTGAGACAAGGCTTATTTGGCTACACAAATGCCAAAAACACTTGTAAGAAACGTGCTCCCGGTAAGTCAAATGCGATTAATGAATGTATATGCTTTCATTTTGATTAAACGTGGTCTTGGTCAGATTGATATATGTTTTAATATTGATCCAGCTGATTGGTGGATCGCATATGGAGATGAAGCTCCAGAATTAAGAAACTTTGCAGTAAAGATTTTGAGCTTAACTTGCTCATCTTCGGCGTGTGAGCGTAATTGGAGTACTTTCAGTCAGGTATTTATTAGATATAAATCATTTATATTCTCAATCATTGGATCTCACTAATACTCAATTACTTGTAATTAATATAGATACATACAAAGAGAAGGAATCGACTGTCCGCATCCAGGCTTAACTCATTGGCTTACGTTATGTATAATAAAAAATTGAAAGATCGGCACATCAAAAAAAAGGCACTAACAGAAGAAGAGGATCCATTGGTTGTTGATAGTGTGCCATCTGATAATGAGTGGGTTGCGGGGGAAAATGATGAAAATATATCGGGAGTGACTTATGGGAATGATGATATTGAGGAGGGTGAAGGAACTCATGGGAATGAAAAGACAATTGGAGGAGAAGAGACTAACGTGAGGGAGAGTACACTTAGAGGGAAAGGGACTCAAGGAACAAGTAGTAAACAAGGAAGTCAAAAGAGAAAGAGAAAGACTTTGCAGTCAAAAACTAAAACAAAAGGTTAGTGTCATTACTCATTTGTCTTTAAAGTGTTCTTTTAAAAAAACATACTCATTTGGATTAAATATATACTCACTTGTTTATTTATAGATAAAGGGATGGGATTGCAATTGATAGATGAAGAACCGGAGTTTGAGGATCTTAGCACTGACAATGAGGAGGATGACAGAGCTATTAGATACGATGATGATTCCATGGAGGATCCTCTTAGTGATGATAGGGATGATGATGATGGTGGGGATGATGATCAAGGATTTGATCCTTTTTTCAGGCCGCTGGATACGAATGATACACTACTTATATAGTGATGGATGATCACTATATAAGTAGTTGATGATATTATGTTGTTTTCATGTTTTGTAATGATACATTAATGTGACGTTGATTATTTATGTCTTTTATGTATTTTATTATAAATTTATAATGATGGATTATTTTATGATTATATTAGCATTTTTGTATAATTTTTTGGGGACTTTTAGGTCTTAAAATCAAGGCTTCCGCCTCGCTCCGCCTCGAGGCTTACGCCTCGCCTCGAACGGAGAAAAACGCCTCGTACCGCTTTTAGCTTTTTCGAACATTGACCACAAGCCAACCCAAAAGTCGTGAAAAGTTATTGGCACTGTAGGAAGTAGGGCTGGACCTTATTCAGTACATTCCACTAGCCATAGTCTAGTCCACAATCAAATCAAGAACCAATCGCTAGGCGGATCTAGGCGGAGAAGGGCCCGCTTAGTGCCTAGGCCACCTAGGCAGCACCTAGCATTTTCTTAGATGAAGTTGGCATTTTCTTTTGTTGTCTCATTTATTTATTTTTCTGTTGTATATACTTGTTAAACTATACGATGCATATAGTAGATATAATTTTTAAATTTTTACATGAAATTACCAAAAAAATAATATTTTGAGGCTTAAAAAATTCATTTCAAGTATTGTAGAACTTCAATGTCTTTATTAAATCAATGCGGTAAAGGTCTGATTCCTGCCTAGGCAGTAGCCTGGGAGCCCAGACAAATCTAGGCGGTAGAGGACCTGCCGAGTGCCTAAGACGGGAATTAAGCAGGCCTAGGCGGAGATTAAGCAGACCTAGGCGGAGATTAAGCAGGCCTAGGCTCTGTTTTGTTTTCTCTCTCTATTTATCTTATAAAGAAAAAGATTCGCTTATGCTTATCGTCAATAATTTCATTTATGTAATTGCATATGATCTTACCTGGCAATGCAATTATCCGAGGCAGTGAATTCAGATGCACAAGTAAGCCTGCAAAAACTTGCAGTCTTGCTCCCAATGTTTTTATGTAATTTAGAATCAGTTTCACTGTCTACAAAGTTATCATCCTACATATCCAGCTTCAAAGTTAGAGGCAGATATGCAATGCTTCTAAAGCTAGAACAGTGAACCAGATCGAGTAACCATTTCATTTACACATATTTAAGATGTACAGATGACTCTAACATGTATTTTTTTAATATAATTTGTTAAAATGTATTTCTTCGCATCTAAAGTGTAATTTTTCCCGAACAGTTTTTGCCTTCGCTGTTGTTGAGAGATTAAGAGTTTTCTTCGTAGCTTTTTTGTGAGCATAGGTCATGAGAGCCTTTTATGGTCTTTCTATTTCATATTTGTTTAGGAATTGGAGAACTGCACTTATTTTAGGGGCTGTATTTTGTTTTCTATTGCACTTAGGTAGGACTCCTTGGCCTCCCTCGTGTATATTTCTCTCTTCTGATAAAAATCTTCCTCTGGTTATCTTATAAATATTGATAATTTGGGAAAAGTGTTGTGAAATTTTATGATATTTAAATGTGCGGCAAGTCTAAAGTCTGTGCCACATGCATCGTTTTGAAAGACGACACTTAATTTGGGAAAGAGGCGGTATATGTATATGTTAAAGTTAGAACATTATAGTTGTTGCTATTTTTATTTCTGATAGAAGATATTTCAGTACTTGTATTGACTAGTGTTCTATACAGGCCAACATGCCAAAGGAGATTGCAGATTACTTAAATAAGATGGGTGCCAGAATACCAAATATAAAGCCCGGAAAGGCCACTATTGAATATTTAACGAAGATCCAAGCTTCTACTCGTTTTTGGGGTATGTCTGCCCGATATATTTCGTTAAACTTATTACAACGTTGATGCAATTTACTAAAACCATGTTTCTCTCTCTCTACTATTTTATTTATGAAAACCATGCAGGCGGTCTGCTGTTAAGTATTTTGGCCACGACATCTAGCATTCTTGATCATTATTTACGGAGTATCAACGAGGGATTTTCAATAGGGTTTACATCAGTATTAATCATTGTAAGTGTGTTACTGTCAAGCCTACTCTTAGTCCTTACGCCCATGTAGCTTTGTTAAGGTTAAGTTTTGTTTTATTTATTTTTTTTATTATTTTTTTTTATTTTATTTTATTTTATTTTTTTAAAAAAAACTTGTGGATGCCTCCTTTCTATACGATCTTTTAACTTTCAAATTTTTGCTTATGTTCTTACATTGGGTAAACTTAGATTACCTACTTCACAAGGGAAAAAGTTCTTTCTCTATCTAGTGAAGATAGATAATTTTAATGCATTCACAATACTACATTTTTGCAACATCACAGTGCTGTTTTCACCTTGCGTGGTCTACCTAAGGTAACAAATGGGTTTAAGGGGGATTGTTCTATAAGCTGCAGCAGAACTTAAAAATTTCTTTGCCATCTTGTTTGGTTTCATGACTGGTCACACAATTTTTTTACGTCTTCCCACTCAGTGTCACCTCACAAGCTAATTTTGTAGTTTAGGTGCTGTGTAATGAATCTTAGATACATCAGCTATGTTGCTATTATTTTCCCTTGCTCTTCTTTCTGTTGCCTTTCCTGCGCTTGGATGATCTTTTCTTTTTCGCTCTTTTTAATATTCTGGATGCAGTGAGATATGTCTGGATAGATGACC
Source organism: Aralia elata (assembly GCA_034770075.1). Lineage (NCBI taxonomy): Eukaryota > Viridiplantae > Streptophyta > Magnoliopsida > Apiales > Araliaceae > Aralia > Aralia elata. Next base: position 20,388,774 of record CM068382.1, read on the forward strand.
TTCAATATAAGAAGGCTTTGACAGTTCCGCTTCTCCAATGTAGTCTAGGTTCTTTGTTTGAGCTGAACAAATGCATGACCTCTTTATACCATACTTTTATGGCTTGCACTTTTGCACCATGCTTTTATGACTCGAACCAATTGGAACACACTACTATGATTTACTATTCTGCTGAAGCCATCTTTTTCCAACTAAAATTTTTCTGATTCTTGTCATGAATGGGTACTTTAAGAACCTATTTAGACTACACTGATTATAGAAGACGATTTGACGATTGTGTAATGTAATATCTTTTCTACTTGATGCTATTCTGTGAAAGTTTGGTTTCTAGTGCCATAAGCCCATAATGTTCCACAAGTGCAATGCGGATAACAGTATAGTTATATGATCCTAATTCCTAAGTTCTCCTTTACTTTGTCCCCTGATGACAGAATGTATCATGAAAATTAATGTTGTAGAAATAGCATAGATATAAATTATAAAGCATCCAAATAATATTTGTCAATTAAATCAAACACTACGGTAGAACAATCTCTTTTTTTTTCTTTGGGTAAATTTTGGTTGCACAATCTTGATTTCTTATTCTTTTGCTCTATTTATGTTGGAGTGAACTCTTCTTTTTTGGCTTATGGGGCTTTGTTGTTCTAGCCTCTTATGCTTCTCTACACTTACCCAGAATGAGGGACTACTCTTACCCAGAATGAAGAACTACTTGACATGACATGTTTATGGCAGTTTGGTTTTAGTCATATTCGATACAATCAGTTCATCCTGTGCTCTATATGAGATTTTGGTTAGGCTGCTTTTCATCTAATTAGAAAGCAAGTGTTGTGTTGGTGCCTGAGCATTTCTTGAATAGGCTCCTAATGTGATCCTCACAACTTCAACACCATGTACGTGATTGTCTAATGATGCCACATTAATTATTTTGGGTCCAGGTTGGTTCTATCATTGAATTGAGAAGATCTTATCAAGCATATAATGTAATGCCAAGTTTAAGCACTGCTTTAAGGCGATATGGTGTATAACATCTGAAATGTTGTCGTGCCCATGATTTTTGTATTAAGGTGATTCTACTAAAGCTTTTAATAAATATTAGTATTATTTGTTATGCAGTTTGCTTAACAGATTTTAACTTGATGGTCATTTTCAGGAACCCTCTGGATAGGGACTGGTGCTAATTACTGTTAGAAACTGCCGAGGGGAAGAGCTACAATCCTTTGCTTTCAGGATCTACTAAAACAAATACATGACATATAGTGTCTACCGAGTATAAATGTGATGGTGTGTTGGTTCATACCTGCCAATACTGGAAGGATTTGAAGTCCTAGTCTTGATGAAGTGATTCTGCATTATATTGGGATTTTTTCTATTCTTGTTTGAAGAGATAGGTTGCAAATTAATGGGATTTATATGATGTTAAGAGGATGTAGCTTCAGTTAGTAATGAAGTTATGGCTTCCACATTTTACTTTGTTAGAAATCGACAAATTGTATTATTATTGACCACCTTGGAGGTGAGGGTACTCTAATGTTACTTTGTGCCTTTTTGTTTCGTCTTTGTTTTTCATTATTACTCGTGTTTTAATTAATAATATAGTAGCTTTTGGACTAAATTCAAGTGGTTTGAGTCAATATATATATATATATATATATATATATATATATATATATATATAAAATTCAATAATCAGCTTAGGACCTGGTTTTTTGGATTCTCCAAAATCACTCCTTTAGAGCTTATCTATTGAGCTATTATGGTTTTCTAAATTAGAAGGCATAAATCTAATTGTCCAGTAATATGTATTTTCTTACAATTTGAAAAATAGTCGGTGGTTGGCATGTTACTTGTTAGACTAGGAATATTGTGTTTTTACTTTTCTTCACAGTAGAGAGATGATGTGGATGATCAGAAAGGAAGGAGAAAGGCTAGTAAGGCGTGACGATCATGTCTTCTTAGACGAATTTGTGTCGTGTCGAAATTTATGTATAATTCGTGTTTATAATACGAAAAATTGTGTTCATATTGAAAAGTGTACGGATTTAAAATGATGTTTATGACATGAATCTACTTATGACACGTGTTTATGTTACGAACCCGTTTATAAATCGTGCGTGTCAAAAATTGTTGGCCTTGAATCATGCTACACCAAACAACAAAAATTCTTTCAGAATGAGATGTTATCCCTTAAAATGACAATTTAAACTTACCAAGTTCATTTTTTTATCTCACCTCAAAACCAAGAATGATGTTCGGAGTTTGGACTAGATTTATTAATGCTTGAAAATTGAAAAATAGAATTTCAAGTTATATGGACAATATTATATATGTTTGAGAGACCTTTTGCATATTATAATACTAAGGTTATGATAGGAGTAAATTTTGCAATACAATAAAATGTAATGAAAAATATAAAAAAATGTATTTATCATTTTTTTACCTATTCTGGTTCTAGATTATATTTTAGTAATACCCCACGCACACACGAGATGCGTGTCTATAATTTATGGTTGGATTTTACGGTTACTATAATTTGAGATTTAATAATATTTATATTTGGATAAAGAGTTTTGAAGTTGATAGGAATTAATTATGTTAGAGAATTTAGGAGATAATAGAGAGTAAAAAGGGAACTGAGAAAGTTAAAAAATAAGAGAGGGAATAAAATGCAAGGGTTGTTGAAAGGCACAGTAACCAATTATTAGTAGTGTTATTTAACCATAAATTGTGAGTTGTGACCCAAAATCACCTATTTTATTAATAGAAATCAATGCATTATTTATTTTCTGAAAACTCAGGTGCACCACCAGCCACCAGGCGTGTTTTATCTTCAAACCCGACAACAGATATATCCCGCCTAATAGTCCATCTCAAATTCTGAGCTCAGATTTTAGTTTTATCGAACTCTCTATATCTGAAAAAACTTGCCGGAAATGGAAGGAGAAGGAAGACTGGAGATGGAGTTTACGGACATGGTGACCTCATGAAAATTTTCCCATCTCTATATAAATCTTACTAGAAGGCAATTTATATGAGCTACCTCCTGAAAAAGTATGTGTTTGAATATTATTGGGAAAAGTTTAAAATCTAATTTGACTCTCCACATCTATTTTCGGTTTCCCATTTTGGTCATATATTAGATTCTTGTGGAAGGAGTTGGTTTGCTCTCATGCATATAAAAACAAATATAAAATGTTGATTTAAGAGGTTGAAATTTTTATTTTATTTTTTTCCCTCCATTATTTAAAACATGTATTAGGTTCAGCTTACGCAACTATGATGTTGCATCTCTTTGATAGTTCATTATCCTTGAATAAATGGTCATTCTCTTTGTGAGATAATGCTAAAAGTGTTGGTTTTGCACCATGTTAATTGAAAAAGGAATCAATGATTTGGGACAACATCTCATCTAAAATGAACTCATATAATTTTTTGTTCTGTATATATTTGGCTTGCAGCTGCTACTCCCCTTGCTGTCTAATCTCCACTCTTGAAGATTTGGTTAACGTTTTTGTTTGCATTGATCACTGCCTGTAGTACAGTTGAATCCTTCAAATTCCTTCCGGCCGGTTACTGTTATTAGGTTTACGAACGTGAAAGTGTTCAAGTTCTTACTCAAATAATGCCGGCCCCTACATTGTTAGGTCGGCTTACGAGTATTGGCTAAACTTGTTCAAAATGGATTGTCTGTCTAGTTCCAGCTAGAAGAAAAACAAACATCTGATTATATACAACTCATACTGATGAAATAAAGAATCATGACCAGAAACAACCACTAGGGCTTTTTTATATAACCTGTATTACTACTACTATAAAACCACTACATATACCATACATACTTTGAATGTCACTGCACTTTTATTAGTCTATAAGTATTGTTTTGCCGGAGTTAGCTTTGTGAAGAGCATCATTTCTGATTTTGTGTTCACTTTCTAGTCTTGCATTTCCCAAGTCTACTTTCTCGTCTAACCATTCGATAATGTCTGAAAACACAGTGTCTATATTCTCCGGAAACTCCCCATAAGTGAGGGAATGCCACATTCCGGGGTACAACTTGATGGTCTTGTCGGAGCTGGAAGCCGTTTCATGTAAAAGCTTGCTCACTGATGGATCAGTCACTTTGTCATCTTCACCATGGGCAACAAAGAAAGGTAATGAAACCTGATTAATGTAAGATGAAGCATAAGAGTTAGGTAACTAGACAATATAAAGGATGTTAAATACCAAAAAATAAATATAGTATATTTCTTGGTACTAATATAATAAACCTTAAATAAAAGAAAGTTTGAGAAGTTGAGAAGTGTTATTAACCTCTTGAAGTCTTTTTTCGAGATCCAAGCTGACAGTCAGTAGTTGGTAAGCAGTTTGTAGGCGAGGGCGCCCTTTGTAGCAATAAGGGTTGGATCGAACCTGCCATAAAAAGAAAAGAATTATAGTATGATTAATTTTACTTGCGTGAAAAAAGAAAATTTAAAATTTCTTTGAGGGAAAAGGAAAAGATAGATTGTGTGTGTTATACCTCTTTTCTTACTTCAGGATCTCTGAAGGCAATATCAACAATATCTTGAGTTGGGATGATTTTCCATGTGGGAATTACCCGGGTAAGCTTTGTCAAAACATTAATCACCAAAGGATTTGGCTTTACATCATCTGCAATCTGATTGTTTGGACAACAAAATCATGTTAATATATGGACATAATCTAATGATCAAGCCAAGAAGTGTAATGAAGTTCAGACTATAATGAAAAAAGAATTTCTTTTTAAAGTAAATTTCCGTCTCTTTCATGCTTATAGCTTCTATTTGTTAGTTAGTTTGTTTTCTTTTATTGATGGTGATGGCTTCTGTCTCTTTGTTCTTTCCCTTTGCTAAGATACCTTTATTCTTACATAATTTATATTCAATAATGGAGTAAAATATAATAAAATTATATGGTCTTAAGTTTCTTTCTTTCTGTCTTTTGGTAATTCTGGAAATGCAAAGAGCCTGTCTAAACACCAATCCCCTATTTTATGTAATGATAAAATTAAAAAAAGAAAAGAAAAAAAGATTCAAGATTTTTACCAAACAATCTTTTCCATGTATTATCCGTGGACAAGATTCTAGAATTATTCTTTTTTTTTTCTAAAATTACTGATATGAAATTGAGCACCTAAAACAGGCAAATGAAAACATTTTCATGTGCGATAAATTTGCACATTAAATTTACAAAATAATTTATGAGCAAGAAAGACTGTACCTTACACATAGGAGCAACCAAGACTCCACCATCCCAAAAGGCTGGCTTTTTCCTGTGTAGAAGGAGCACCATTGCTCCTCCCATTGATTCTCCCATCAAAAACCTCAACTTGTTTGAGTTTTCCTTCCTTTCTGCATATAATTAAAGTTCAAGCCATAGATCAACTACTTTTTCATATGTAGCAAAGTGAAAAATATATATTCTTTTTTGTATTGCCCTTTGTTTTTGTTTTTTTTTGCTGAATAATTTGAAAATGAAAAAAAGAACACTGCCTCTCATGAAGTAAAGAGCAAAATTATAGTCTTATAAAGATATCTATACAATATACAGAACCCAAAACTGGGGGGGGGGAGATTTCAAAAAGAAGGGGGAAAATCAGAGAATTAGCTAAAGCCTAAAATTACTTCCTCCCCCCCCCCCCCCCCCAAATAATATGTCAATAACTAAGCAAATAATGATGAGAGAAAGAACAAAAAAACATACCACAAATGCTAGTAAAATGATATGAACAATCTGTGACCAGAGCATCAAAATTTGGGACAAAACCCTGAAGCCCAGCTGACTTTCCATGGCCTTCATCATCCATCCCATAAACTGCAAATCCTGCATTTGCAAGTCTAGTAGCTGCACCTGCAGTTTCAAATCATCTCCTTGTTAATTTACTTACTCTTTTTTCCCCATGTATTTAAAGAGTTTATCTCTATATTACTATATATGTAATACATATACATATATATTTGTAAATTTTGACCTCTCATTGAGATGCTGCATTCCATGCCATAACCATGGCAGAGAAAAATTAAAGCTTTTGGTTCACAATTAGGCACCCAACTACAAGTGAAAAGCTTCATTCCTCTCGAATTCAATACAAATTCCTGTACAAAGATTTGAAAAGGTAAATGGGTCATGCATGATTCCTTTAAAAAAAATAAAAATTAAAAAACTATATGAATCTATGGGGAAAAAAATCATATTTACACAAATAAACATAGGCAATACCTCTTCATATATGATATTTTCAGTTCCACTAGCCTGAAAAAAGAAAAAAAAAACATCAAGGGAAAACAGATCATTAAACATGCAAGAAAGAGATGAGGAGAGAAATATCAACAGATACAAATATTAGAGAGAAATATAGTACCATTGAAAACGGGTCTGGAAAATTATTTAGTAGTACTCTGTTTTTCAGAGGGGGAATTAGAAAGGAGATAGAGAAAATAAATTAAATTATTTTTTTTTCTTCTTAAGAGATCAAGAAACAATATCTGAAAGCAAAGATTTTTAAGAATTCTACAGGGAGAAGGATTTGGACATGGAAAAATTTGGGGAGTAGATTATACGGAAGAAGGAGAAAGAAAGATAAGAATTAAGAAGTAGGCCAGGGGAGAAAGGAACCTTCAGCTGTCAGATGTGCGGAACTACAGTAATTAAGAGTGTTTTTATTTTTATTTATAGTAATTTGTAATTATTTTTGATTAATTTGTAATTTGTTACTGTGATGAGATTATTGGGGAGGAACTCTTGGAGCTGCAAGTGGTGACCACAGACTTTATTTATTTATTTTTTATTTTTTTTTTATTTTTATTTTTATTTTTTTGGTAAGTGTTCTAAAAGTAGATATATACATTATAGGGGTACACACATGAATATGTGTTTTTCACATTGTCAAATGTCAATCATGACCACCACGTATTGGATTGAATGGTATTGTCAAACTTTACCCCCAACAAATATTTGGGTTTAAATACCTTTCTCCATGTAGTTGTAATAAATTAATAATACCTACCTAAAAAAAAATTTAATTGATTAATTGATTCATTAATGTGACTGTGTCAGGCCTTTTAAAATCATAAAATTAATATAATATATGTAATTAAGCCTAAATTGAAAGCTTAACCTATAGAAGTTAAATGAAATTTGATGGATTCAAAATAAAATCTTGGAAGATGATTATGAACGATGTTAAGTTCCCACGAAACCTGTACAGTAAAATCTCGATAAATGTATATTATTGGGATCGGAAAAAAAATATTATTTTAGTGAGATCATTTATTTATCGATAAATAAATAATTTATTCATTTATCGACAAATTAATATTTATTATTTTAGAGGGAGTTTTTCAATTTATATATGTGGTCAGAAAAATCAATAGACAACAATTAATGTATTAATTTGAATCTAGAGAAACTAAAAAAAAATGGTGAAACTTATAATGTCTTGAAAAATAAAAAGTTTTAAGTTAATGTATATAGCAAATGAGTTTTCGTATGGATATTGTTGATTGACTGAAAAGTTTGAATCTAACGTATGGATGTTATTACAAAAAGTTAAAGAATATGAAGATTGTATGTATAAATTTTTGTATGGAGTTTAATAATTATTAATTTAAATTTTCGTTGGGCATTTAAGGATTCAAAAAAATTTATTACTTAATACATTTAGCGAGATTATTATTTTAATACACATGCTTAAGTTGGGACCGAAAAAAATTATTATCTAAATGAGGTTATTATTTTATCGAACATTCATTTATTGAAGTTTTACTATATAAAGTCATAACGACAGTTTATTAATTAGTATCAGGATCAAAATAATATTAAATATTTTATTAATACATAATACTCCATATATTTATTTAGTAGACATTCGCCCAATAAATCAACCACATGTATTATATAACACTAATAGTAGGTTTAGATCTCTAAGTGAGGCATAAAAAGTCTCTAAATTTTATCAACAAATCAAGAGCGATGAGAAAACTTAAACTAAAGAAAGAATGAAAGTTAATAAAGGCATGGCATATTATTATTAATAACAATAAGATTTATTAGTTCCTTTCATATGGGTCAACTCATATGATTCATCCCTCATTTAGCAAGTTGCTTACTTTTTTTTTTTTTTTAAATGTGCAAGTTGCTTACTTGGGTGATCTTAATTATATTCCTTATCCTTTTCTTTAATCTATTTGGTCAATATTGTGGTTTGGCATGCGTGTCACAATAAATTAAATAACTAGTGCTAACTTGATTGAAAAGCAGATTTATATTAAATTAATTATTCATGCGTGTACATAAACGTGTATATATAGAGAGAGATATAGATAGATAGATTATATTTTGTTTATCTGGCTTACAAATTATGATTCAAATTTAAAATCTTGTGAAGTGAAGAATGTCATAATTATTATTATAAATAATAAGAAAATAATATATATATATATATCGATAAATATGTGTTGAAATTAGATTACGACTAATGTAAAATTATATGTGATAAGATAAAATAAATTAAAGTATATAATAAATTAAGGTAATGTCATCTTAATTTTTATTCGATATATGCACATATGTCGCAATTAAAATTTTACTAAAAATTATCGTAATACATAACAAGATTCTAAATAATTATATATCACAGTTAGTGATTTCAAATACGAGAATCTCCTTTATTTTTTAAACAAAAATTTTCAACTAATATATTGATATAAATGATCTTATCATATTTTCATCGATATCATTTTCTCAAAATTTATTCTCACAAAATATAATTTTTTGTGTTGATATTAATTTGACTTTTGCAAGAGTGATTATGATTTTCGAACAAAAATAAAGTGTATGATTGAATAAAACGAGAATGGTAATAAAAAACAAAAATAAATGAGAACGGAAAAACCCAAAAAAAATGTCAAGGACACCTAAAAGAAATCAAAAAAACAATAATAAAAAACAAAAACAACGTGTGAAACTGTGAATGGTCGGTTCTAGAGTCTAGAGGTAACGCCAGAGACGGCAAGTTTGACTCGTATTGAGCTATGTTAAGAAAAAAATATAAAAATATACTCCCTCCGTCCCAAATTAATTGTTTTTTTATAACTTTTTAAATCAAATTGGTTATTTTTAAAATTAATAATTAAGCATATATAAATATATTTCTAAAATTATAAAAATTAAAATTAGTAATAAATTGTATATACTTTCTTTTGGTTATAATATCTTCACCTATATGTTAGCAAAAATAATAAAAAGATTAGTTTTAAAAATAGTCAATTTGACTTTAAAAGGTCAAAATTGTACAATTAATTTAGGACATATGGAGTATGTAATAAGATATAATAAATTAAAATAATTTTTATTTAATTTTTATTTATTTCATATATATATATATACACATGTTTAATTATAATTCGATTGAAATTTTTTAATATATGTATAACAGGACACGTATTTTAAAGCCATTCACAGACCAAGAAGGAAGGCGTGTTTGGTTGGTTGGTTAATAAATTACTACTACCACTACTATTTCATTTTATTTATTTATGTAAAGGCTAGTCAGTAGTGCGTACTAGACTTGTACCGGCTAATTTTTCAGTCCACGCGCTTTGTAAGTTAAGACCGTTGAGCGGCTCAAATTCAGGTAACTTTCTTTGACAATGCCATTATTTGATTTTAATTAGGAAAATAATATATATGTTAGACAGATTTTTAGATAAAATTAAATTACGATTAAGGTATAATTTTAAGTATATATTTGATTATTCAGTGTTTGTAATATTTGGTGTGTTTTGAGAGTTTAAAAATTCAAATACACTTAAAAAATTTATTAATGTAATAACACCTTTTTGAAACACAACTTATTTACTTACAAATGCAGCGTTTGGACCTCAAAAGCAACGCATTAAAATTAGTTTGGTGCGTTTGGAAGTCCAAACGCTACCGTCGCAAACGTCTTAAAACGCTGATAGTAAGTGATAAGATAAAATAATATTATGTGATTCCTTTTTAATTTTTTTCTTTTTATTCTATGTATTACATACGTCGATATTTAATATCGACATAAATTTATCATGATATGTAATATGACTTTTTTAATTATATTGAATGAATGCTGAATGTTCCCACTTCCTAGTCAAAATATATATATCCACGTAGCAGGACTCTAGTTTTAATAAACACATTGAGTTTTATTTTTAGATTGAGAAGAAAAGAACGTATTACAGGCAACACTATAATTAACCTCAAACATTAGGGAGTAGGATGGTGAGTATTCGGTTATAATTAAATCGAATTGTCTACTCGGTTATAACCGAATACAGAATTTCATATAATTTTACTATCTGAACAAGTATTCGAAATATGTAATAACCGAATAACCGAATTATACTATTCGGAATATAACTTAATTTTACCAAACAAAAAAATTTCATTTTAAATTTCAAACTAAAGTTTTCAAACAATATTTAATCACAATCCACAATTATAATAATTCATAAACTAGTTTAATAATTTCAAATTAACAATACATAAGTACATAATTCACAAAGTCTACTTAAAAATAGTATATTATTTTTTTAATTTTCTAATTCGATTAATTGGTTACTCGAATAGTCTAATTTTCATATCCGAAACCTAATATCAAAATGTAAAATGGTTATAATCAAATATACCCGAATAACCGAAATAATTCAGTAAAAAAATTCGATTCGATCGATTATTCAATTTTATCCATTTTTTGCTCAGTCTTATATAGGAGGAACATATATTTTCTGAAAATGTGATGATTGACCAAACGAGACTCCTGACATAATAGCAAGTTGTGCCTTATAATGATAGTAGGCTAATCAATTGGATAATGATATATATTGTGAATGTTTTATGTGGACTATTTGATTGTTAGTTATGTAGATAAATATTAGTAATAACTTCTGTAAAGAGATGTATAATAAATGGGATCCTCTTATAATTTTTACCAATCCCATATATTTATAAGTTTCACAATTATAAGTCAGCATAAATTTATCACAATATATACTAAGACTCTTCTAAATATATACATAAACATGTGTTAAATTGGCCAATCATTTATTAACATCAATTTAATTACTTTAATATACTTGAGTGTGCAATTATTGCTATAAGATCATGTAAGAATTTTTTTAATTTTTTTTTAATGTCAAGTTCGATTTCACTAGTAACGTTTTAGTTTGTTATTTTTCTTTTATATATGACATGTATATTTTATTTATGTGAGATTAGTGAATATTGTAATTTATCACCTATAGTTTGAATTTATTGTAATTGTAAATGAGAAACTTAATCTTAGTTATGAAATTGTAATATATTGTGAATGTGAAAGTTGATCTAAATGATAAAATTCTATGTATTATACATTTGTTTTGGTAATTTAAGGTGAAAACAGTATATATATATATTAGTAAAACACACAACTTTCATGCCGAAGCGGTAAATTATTTTTCTTATGATCAAACTAAGAAAAAATAAACTGTACAGATGAAAAAAATAGAAGGGTTCATAAAATTTGAACTGATTTAATGATACGGAAGCCAAAATCTTAATACTTAAAAAATAAATAAGTCTGAACCTTTAAAAAAATTTCTTCCTAATCCAAATACTGTGAATTCCTTTTATTTTATTTTATTTATTTTATGTAGTTGAATTTTTATATTGATATTGAACATAGCCATTTTGTTTTGCTTGAGCATGAAAAATGTAAGTCGCATACTAAGTCATGTGTATACATGAGTTTAAATTTGATACATTGATAGTGTATACACGAGCGGTGTTATGATCATAACAAGTAATTAAAATAAGAGTAATATTATCCAACAAAAATAATTCATTAATAATGCGTCATAATCTTAACACCGCTCGTATATACACTGTCAATCAGTATATCAAACTTTAATTCATACGGCAAACGCCAACCTAAATATGCAATTATGTATGGATTTGGAGAATATGTCAAACAAGTAAAGAAATCCAAGTCTAACTTAAAGACAATGTCTACAAACGGCCGTTGATGATAGGAGTGTCATTTTCTTCAAGAGTTTCTTTCTCAACTTTGTCGATTTCCCTTGTGGATCGAGAACCATTAGCAGTTTAGCACAATGCTAGTGTTATTTGTCCATTAGGCGGCATTATTGTATATGGCTATTGCCTATTAATATAGTAGGACGAGTTAGGATCTTGTGCAATTTTGTAGCTACACTCAAAAGCCCATGACATATTCTCATATACAAAAGGTCAAAGAGGAAACAACTAGTTGGCTTAACCTCACAATATTCAACTTCTACAACTTGTGTACGTGGTAATGTGAACTTCAAAAGTTTCTACAACTTTATATCATGTTCACAAGTCGTAATGGATAATATTTTATCCGTTTCAAATAATAATAAGATACTTTTTAAATTTAACTTTAAATATTTTTAAATTTAAATTGACATGAATTATTTTAATTTTGGTCAATTAAATGATGAAATTTGTAAACTAAAGTATTACTCATTGTAAGAGACATTGTTTCATGATTTTTAATTAATTATCTTAATTTTGAGTTTGAAAAAATATTTCAAATTAATTTTCAAAAGTTAATAATGATATTATAATTTGTAACGAATATAGTACGATATTATCATGAAATGCTTGAATGACGGGAAAGGAAAAAGAAAGCAAGAAAAATAACTGTTTATTTTTCTGTATGTGTGTGAGCGTCATGAGAAAATGTAAGTCCCACCCTAGTTATTTTCTTGCAAAATTTTTTTTCCTCAAATCTTATTCTGCATTTTTGACAATATTTTATGTCATGAAAAAATTTAGGCTTATTTTCTTATAAATTATAATATCAACCAAACACTTGCAAAAAAATAATTTTCTTAATTTTTTCTTTTCCTTGCTTTAGTTATCCTAAAAAATCATTTTCTCGTACAAGATTCTGGACATCCGTTTAGAGCCTTAAAGAATTTATCCAAAACTTACAATTTAACCTTGTGCTAATAAATAAAGCCAAAACACTACTTACTTACCGTCGTTTGAAAATGTGGTGCTCTTTTATTGCTTTTTGATATAAATGTTTAAAGGTAAATTTAGCCATTGTTTATTATTGAATAATTATTTTAAAAAATCGTACAGATATAATTAAATAAATCTTAAATTTTGTAAGAAAATAAATTAATAAAAAGAAATAAACACTAGAAGACCAAGTGAGTATTAAGTTTGGGCAGCAGCAAATTGAGCCTAGCGGGAGGAGGGAGATTGGTCAATGGAGATTGGAGACCGTTGTTGCCCATTATCAGTTCATATGTACTTCATTTTGGTAGTGATGGCCGGCTACTTGTATGTATCTTCCAATTACATGTATGAAATGTAAAATTGACCCTCCTATTTATACGTTTTTTATGAATTCTTTCCTTCAACGTTTTTTTTTGGACATAACTCACCCTCCAAATTGTGTAAATGCTAAAAAAATGACCCAATTAATATTTCTGTAAAAAAAAAAGACGGAATATTCTTGACTATGGACGAAAATCAACTGTGTTGGTGGCAACAAGTGCAACATGAGGGTAGTAGAGTAATTACACCAAAAAAATAAATTAAATAAACATTTACTTAATTTGAGCTACTTGATTTGATATAGGTATTCTTTTATTTCTCTTTTTCTTTCTTTCCCTTTCTTGCATTTGTGTTTTGGTTAAAAAATTATAGTATATTATAGTTTGTAAGCTTTTATAATTTGTTTTATAATTCTGGAAATGTCTTTTAGGTTAACAAATTTTAGTATATCAAGGTAAGTGATATTGTGAATGTAACATCCCCTTCCGAAATAGAAAGAGAGGTTACGCACAAAACAGAACAAAATTGATGAAATTATAATAAGGCTCTAAGCCAGAAAAGAATAGTCTCAATATCTGATAATACCACAAGTCAAAACATAAAAGAAATACCAAACTGGCTCAAATCACAATCTAAAGTATTTATTACAATTCCAAACAAATCATTGGTTCACAACCTAAACAAAAATATCTAAATCATTTGGATAAAAGGGAGCTCTCGTCACACTTGCCCTTGATCCTCCTGATTATCTGCTAGAAGAAAAACACAGCATGAGTCAAATGCCCAATACAAATATAGAGTACAAGAATAGTGAAACGAAATAACTTAACTCAAATAAATGAATCGAACTGAAATGAACAAAACTAACACAATAAAATAATAGGTTGAACCAAATAGTTGGGTGTTATTTCATACCGAGCTCAGAACAAAACAGAAATATACCTTGTCACACAGACAAGTCAAATAATGTCACACAGGCAATCAAAATAATGCCACACAAGCAAGTTACACACATTGGACCACGAATCCAAATGCATGTAAAAATCGGAAGGCGTGTTCGGCACAAACATCACCAATCCGCAGAACAGAACAGAAAATTAGGGTCAACCCATGCGCCTCCCACAACAAATTACCAAATGACCAACTCCCACCGGAGCACAAAAATGGAGATGTCGTGGACTAATCACACCGCCACGGAAGGTGTCATGCCTCGGTGCCAAGGGGACATACTTGTGGTACCCCCACAGATGGTTATAGCTCGGATATACCCTACGGTATATTCTAACAAAAATACCATGTCACAACACATGCGACATAATATCAACACAAATGGGTTCTAATGTGTACATGTTAAATTGAAAACGAATCATCAACAAAAAGTCTCCAAAAATATATTAACATGTACCTTACTACAAATATCAAATTAAGTTCTAGACATGATGCACTAGTCCAAAGAGTACATATATAAGTTCCAAGTATCAATGTCAAAATAAAACTATCATAATAAATTTGATAAGAAATAATAATGAGAGACAACACCCAATTTCCAAACGAATAGCAAAATGAACAAATAAAAATAAAAGAGTTTCGCTGAAAAAGTACAGAATTCGTACCTGGAGTAAGCAATGTAATACCCAAAATTATATATTCTAAAGTCGATTCGTTTAGACTCCCCCGTTCGCACTAATTAAACAAAATAATAAAAGTATAAGTACAATTACAAAATATTATATTCATCTTTAACCGTTTTTATAATCTTATCTTATTTTATGAAATGTTTTGCAAAATTTTAAAGTTACTATAAATTAACTATATTCACTTTTGATGAAGGATATAACTATATGATGATGAAATTTAACTTTCATATGCATAATGAAAATAAATAGTTCAGCACGAAATCTGTTGCTGCAATCCTATACTCTAAGGCCAACCCACGCGATCACAACTAATAATATACACTTGATTTATAATATTAAGTTATTACCCAATCCCATCAACTCCAAAAGTAACCAAATTTCACATAGTTAATAAAAGCATATTGAGCCCATCTGAATGAACCCACCAATGAAATCATAATATGTATAATCATCATAATATTTATAATCAGTTCATGGTTAAAGTTGATTCTCCTAGTTACTACACCCGCAATCCATTGGTTACCGAATAAGCTGGGTTATACAATTGTTAATTTTTAATGAATGTACACGATAAAAGTAAGATTCATAATTAATCAAACCTGTCAAAATTTCTTGCTCCTTTCAGCCACCTCCTTATAAAGCTACAACCGTTTTTCCTTTTCTTTTCTTTCCAGTCGCGGCAGTGCTTCCTCTCTTTCCCTCAGTTCGTATAATAAAGTAAGATCAGGTTTTGCTTATTTATTTTTTAACAGGTTTTATTAATCTTCTTGGTTATAATACTATTTAATATTACCCATATATAAATGGGACAATTACATTTATTAGTACAATTTTATAAAAAATTGCAACAAAAGTGCATAAATAAAATATTTACAAATTAGTGCATATGCAATTTTTTATTTATAAAATTAGTGCATTCTTATCCCTTTAATTTAGGTGGGTGTTTTAATATGTTGCAATTAATTACTTTCTCTCTCCTCCCTTCTATCCCTTTAATTCATCACTCTTTCTCACCCCTCCCTCCCACCGCCCCAGCCCCTACTCCCGCCCCCTCCCTCCGCACATCCCCTCCCTCCCACTACCCTCCTCCCTCCCATCCCCTCCCACCTTCTTCTTGTGACGCCCCTAAATTCTGACGTCACTGTCTCGAATCTGGTTCGTCACGTTCTAACTCAAATAACGACATAAACTAATACAACGGAAATAATAGAATAAATTATATTGATTTAATATAATTATTCTCGTTCTAAGGTCTCGCAACCACTACCACAATACTACGTAAAAGTCTTAATTCAAACTAAAACATAATATTGATACATAATCCATGCCTAAGCATATTACATAACTGAATCTGAAAACAAAGAGCAACATAGTAACTAATCTTCTTCCTAAGGAGGTACAAAGCTACGCCGTAGTTTTGCCTTGTCCTTTATCCTTCCCTGAAGCCTCACCGCGTTCTTCCTTAACTGAAAAGCTTAAAGAAAGCAAGAATGAGCAACAAATTTGCCCAACAAGTATATACAGTGAGGGTAAACAATATAAAGTTCAAAACGCAAAGGGTGTGACAGTAAAGGATAATTCAAGGATAATAAGAAGAAGCAATTGTTATGAATAAGAGTCGCTATGGACCGAATAATATCAATAAGATTCATAAGTTTAATCATTTCAAGATTCAAGGAAATGAACACTGAGTAGTCACCAAGGACTAAGAACTCCTGCTAGAATTAACAGTTAATATACTGAAAATCCAATAAAATAAGTACAATAGGTGATCAGCCTAAAGCCCTATGTTATGTATAACATTCAAACATGCTAGTGTGCGCACGTCAGTTCCCCGATAATATATAATTTTCCCTTCAATGAGGGTTGTTCATCTCAGCAGATAAGAGTCCGCACCAAGACAATTGGTTCGGATAGCTTTCTAACACATGCATATTAGTCTAGCCGAATCGAATAGCATAGACAATATTTACAATATATTTATGAACGATAAGTTCAAAGCTTGCCACAAGAATCAAGATATAAGATTCGTTTCCGAATGGGTATTCGCTTGATACATATAACTGATATAACAAGAATTCAGATTTACATAATATGTAAGGTTAAGAGGGTTAGAGAACTTGCTCAATGTAAATTTGAGTAAGGCTAGGGAACTTGCCTTTAGCGTAGTCTACGAATTTAAAGCTTAATGACACGTTGCAATCCTATTGCATAATAGTTATATGAAAGTTCCTGTGACACCCCCAAATCCAGGTTTCCAAACCTCGAATTCGGTGCTCACGATAATTCGACGACAAACATACTATCTAACTAAATGCGGAATAATAAACATACATTGTTTATCGAATGGAAATAAAGTCTTACAATTCTGGTCCCAAGGTTCTTTAACCTTAACATAAAACGTACTCTTAATACAAATAAGGGTTCACTTAATCAAACCACATTCGGAAATAGCTAGTACATAGGCACTAACGGGCATCTACTCTTGCACCTTCCCTTTTCCTTTGTCTCCCCTAGACGTTTCTGCCTTAGCTGAAATAAAGATCATGATATAGCAAGGGTAAGCAACTAATTTGCTTAGCAAGTATATACACAAAGAGATATATCATGATAGAAGGAAATTTCGCTTTCAATGTTCAACAACAGTATAAAAGTGTGGAGGAGCATTGAATTAATAAACAACAGTTGAATATTCGAATAATTGAATGACAATTACTGAGTGGTTTGAAATAACCAAGGACGTTTTCCAAGGTTCTCAGCATGTAAGCTGGACCTCTTAAAAAGTTTTGGTAATCGAGGGGATCAGCCTCTCATACCCCGTGATTTATGCATAAACACTTAATAACCAGCATTGATATCATGCCTTAAATAAGTTTATCTTTTTCTCAGCCAAGAGTTCTTACCACAACAATTTAATAAGAACAGCTTTTAAAATACCATTGTCTTAACCAATTTAGACATGCTGGATCTAGCTGATACAAATAGCATAGATCGATCTCATAAACAATTCATACTTGAAAGAACTTTAATTAAATTTACAGTTCAATCATAATAGGATAGGAATTCAATTGCACAATGTGCGAATCTCAATAAATAGTATAGATGTGAATAATCGACAATAATTATTCACTAACATGCTTCGAAAATAATAACTCGAGTTTGAGTTAGGGAACTTGCAATAATGTAAGAAGTTTAGGGTTAGGAACTTGCCTGTCTGCTCAGCTACAAATAATTCTAGCTTTAACTATTTGGCCTTGAAGAACCTAACATAGATAATGTCGGTTTATCAATTAGTTCTGCGTAGTTGTATATCGATACGCTTACTTATGCTATTTATTTAACAATTAAGCAATTCACATAGCACACATAAGTTAATAAACTATCATAAATCCTATAAGACACTTTAATGGATCTCTAGGTTGATGGTTTAATTAATTAACAATGTTTCCCTTAAGTGATAAACACTTATTAAACCCTTAAACAATTAGTAATAATTGTTCAATTAATTAACATTACTTTTTCTTAAGTAATATTCATTTATTAAACCCTTAAACAATTTGTTATGATTGTTTAATTAATGGGTTATTAAACTCTCTCTATTTTATTAACTCTATCTTCATTTAATTACTATTAAATAGTAATTAATTAATTATCTTTAGTTATTATTAATAGTAATTAATAACTAATTATATTCACTTATTATTTAATTATTAATTAAATAATAATCGAATTATAAATTTTTAATTGTCTTTAATTATTATTTAAGATTAAATAATAATTAATTAGGTTTGTTTATTATTTAAAGTTTAATCAAATAATAATTAATTAGTGAGTAACAATTATCTTTAGTTATTAAAAAAAATAATTAATTAGTAAATATGAATTACCTTTAGTTATTATTTAATAATAAATAATAACTAATTAAGTTTATTTATTATTTAAAGTTAATCAAATAATAAATAATTAATTAGTAAGTAATAATTATCTTTAGTTATTATTTAATAATAAATAATAGCTAATTAGATTTATTTATTATTTAAAGTTAATTAAATAATAAATAATTAGTTAGTAAATATGAATTATCTTTAGTTATTATTTAATAATAAATAATAACTAATTAGATTTATTTATTATTTAAGGTTAATCAAGTAATAAATAATTACTTAGTGAATAAGAATTATCTTTAGTTATTATTTAATAATAACTAATTAGGTTTATTTATTATTTAATGTTAATCAAATAATAAATAACTAATAAGTGAGTACTAATTATCTTTAGTTATTATTTAATAATAAATAATAACTAATTAGGTTTATTTATATTTTAAAGTTAATCAAATCATAAATAATTAATTTACAATTCTTAATTATCCTTAATCATTATTTAATAATAATTAATCAATTACTTAACTTTATTTATTATTTAAACATAATTAAATAACAAATAGTTAATTTTTTTTTTCTAATTTTCGTTCTTGATTTCCAGATTTGGGGTCTTTCACCAAAACCTTCATAAAACGAAATCTACAACTTCGATTTACGATCCGTCAATTTTTTTGGATTCGCATCTTCCTGAACTACACTTTTCATTTACCAAACATCAAATTTGGTTATGTCTAGGTCTCGGAAAACAGGCTCAAAGTCAGGGGTCAGCAAGGTTGTTCAATAGTTGGCATGCTTTGGTAATAAATTCATGGTTTGCTCATTTTTCAACATATTTGAGTGATTCAAAAGGGATTTTGTCCCTAACCTATGGATCTAGCATATCAAGAAAGAAAATCACAAGATCCCTTTATAGATTTCAAAATGACAAGCATATAACAACCTTTTTCAAACAAAATTTCCGGAAATCTCCTTTACTTCCTTTCTTCTAAATTTTTCCAACATAAACTCACACATATGAACAAGCAAAACATTATATATTCAAGATCTAACCTTATCATAAGGTTCTAGCCATCAAGAACATAAAACTTCAAGGATCTATGTCCAAACACATTAAAATAGCTTAAAGTTTGGAGTTATACCTTTTTGATTTCTTCTTCTTCTTTTCCTTCCCAAAATAGGTTGTGAATGGGGATGACCTAAACAATCAAGACCTTCTTCTTTCTCCCACAAGATTTGTTCTTGCTTTTTCTTCAAACTCTCTCTCTAACACTCTCTCTATACTTGGTAAATAATGAACCAACCTCACTATCATTGGTGAGGGGTCCTATTTATAGGAAAGTAGAGACCGTGGGCAAAATAGTCATTAACCATGACTAGGCAAGGGCAATTTGGTCAATTCATCAATAATAGGAAGCTTCCTAGCAACTTCCTCAAGGGTATTTTAAACATTACCCAACTTCTTTTAAGGTTAAAATAGTCTTTTCGCAAAATCTTAATTATCCATTAGTTATTACCCATTCTTCATTGGTTATTAGACATTGGTTATTATCTTGCCATCATTACATTGGTTATTAACCACTTGGATATACAATGGTTATTGCCCTTACATAATTACCTTGGTTATTAACCACTCTTGGCCATTTTAGTCATTACCCACCAATTCCTACACTTGACTCACCTATGGTTATCTCTTAACCATAGTTATATCATACCTGCCAACACGAGTATAGACACATCTTATACATCTCCCACCAATTAACCCAAGCTGGTTTAAATAGAACACAACGTTAACTCATTGAATTAAATTAGATTTAATTAATAAGGACGTTCAAAATTCACGGGCATTACAGTTCCATTAGTCATACAAGTTCATAATTTAAATAATTCTGCATTATGACTCTACACATATACACACAAGTATAACACATTTTCAGTCCCATCTTAGACGCTAATCCTGACCATATACCAACATATCACGTTGTTTGAAATCGTTATCGATCTCGCTTTGAAACTCATTTTGGAAAACTTGTAAACACTTTTAAATTTTGGTTCTATCTTAACATGGTCACATAATAGAAGTCTCAGTTTAATCATGTACTAAAGCTTAATGCACACATACTTTATTTTCAGATTAGCAACAAAATAGTTATAATGTACTGCAGGACTGCGCGGTCGCGCTAGAATATAACTAGGGAGTGGCGTGGCTGCTCTGCTCCCTGTTACCTCTAGAGCTGCCTTTTTGCTTGCATGATCCTAGCTTAACTCCCTAGCATACATGGCTTATTGAGGTCATTTACATACATATGTCCAAAGGTTTCAAATTTCAGTCGGACACCTATCATGTTTGTTCTAAGTTTGTTTCCCATTTATATGATTTTAAGTCGAACTTGTAATTTAATGAAGTCTAGTACATGCATTTCACCAAAGCAATTCATGACGACCCTCATACCACTAAGGACGTTAAACGACTCTTAACGTTCATGCTCATATATACTTTCGACTTACTCTCATATGATTAATACAGTCCATTATGTTTGAACATTTATTTCAAAGTATGTTTGAAAAGTTGGAAATATGCTTAATCACATACGTGATCATAACGACTATACCTAGAGGCATATGAAGTCCTAATACACATGTTTGAAATGTCGGAATGCAATTCACACAACGTTGGATAATATTATTCCTCAAGTCTTAAACTTCTTTGAAATCTCATATTAAGGCAACTAAGCATGCATAGCAACTTGTCTCACAATGCCTACGCATTTAGATACATCTATAAACTATATTCATAAGCTTGCAAGGTCAGAACACACAAGATTTGTTAAAGACTTCAAGTTTTGTTTTCTAAACCTTTAGGTTATTCTAGAAGTTCTCATGTTAAACCCCGTAATCATGCCAAACATATTGAACTCATACTCCATACTCATTTACAAACTTAATCAAGTTACAAATATATGCTCAAAGGGTCAAAACATTCAAAGTATCATGTTTGTCAAGTTTGAGTTTCTAATTCTCTAAATTTCACTTACAAATATTTTAACTTAAGCAAATGGTAATACATTTCATGCTATGTAATTTCAAAACACCTATCAAGAATATACATGGGTCTATATAAACCAAGATGCTCATAATACTGGAAGGACAAAATTTGGATTTTTTTTCAGGAGCACGGCGCGGCCGCGCCTGATTTTGCCTGGGGAGTAGCGCGACTGCACTGCTCCTCGGCAGAACCAGGAAACTCCCTGCATCAGCAAATCCCTCCAAGCCAAAAACCAATTCAAATAGAAATTTATGAATACCCGCCTCACATAAAGTCCACAAACATGATATTAAGCATACTTAACATGATTCTAACAACTTGAAACAAGTAAACAATTAAGTTCAAGAATTAAATTCAACATTCATGCTATTTTTCCAAAGTTTAACGTATTTAGCGATTGATCTCGTTACGAACTCGTTTATGGACCAAAATGCTTCGTTTAACTTTTGTTGTTTTCGTATTTGACTATACTAGCAATGTATAACAACCACTTATAGATTACTACAACTTAGCTCAACCATTTTTTTGGGTACATTATAAGCATGTATAACATGTTATTTTTTGGAAATTTAGAAAACTTGAATCTTGATAGCATAACACATGATTGTCACCTCAATAACATGTATGTGACTTGGCTAACATCATGGCATCCATTATCAAACTAATCCACACGAAATTCGTGGCAAGTTCCTAGGAATTTATCTTAAGAATTAAGAACACAATATAATGGGGTTTTACCTCTTGAAGCTAATTGAATACTCTTGCTACTCCCACTGAATTCTCACTCCCACTCACACTCTAATGACTGAACTCAGATTTTTGGAAACTTAATTTGCACAGGAAGGGTGCTCAATTTATAGAGAAATCAAAATCTGGTTCATGGCTTTGCTCAAGAGTTTCACCCCAATGGAAGAAGAAGAAGAACGATGGTTAATGGAGGTTTGGTGGAATAGTTCCTCGCCACTATTTGAACCACTTCCCCTACCATCATTACCTCCCTTGCTAGCTTCACAGTGCAAGAAACCATAGCCTTTTCGCATTTTCAGCAACTAGCTATTCACGTGGGTAACGTTTGGGCAAGGAAGAGACTCTCAATTTGGGACAAAACAAAACTCAGACATTCCAAACAAGGCTTATTAGCATACTTTGATTTTAAAAAAAATATAAACTTAGGTCATATAGTGTATTAAATAATTAAGTGCTACCACATTGTATCAAATAGAGTCATATGTACACATATCATATAATCCATGTACATTAATTAAAGTGAAATCTCCAATATTTACTAACACCCAATATTTAATATACATTATTATTCCATTATTCTTATTATAGAATATTATTATAATAAACTTTCAAGTATTAAAATAATTATTACATAGCAAATATTAGTTACCTCATATAATATGAATGTCCATTTAATAGCCCTTATCACACATCAAGATGTCACATATGATGTATCATGGCATATAGCATTTAACTAAATACATGGAGGTTATTTGTCACACAATAATTGATTAACTAAGATAGCATTAATAAATTTCTTTATTATTAAATCGCTCCTTTAATAAATAAAACGAGAAATTACTTTATCACATCACTACGAAAATGACATATCACATATACTCATATTCGAACAAATATTCAACTTAAATAGAAAATATTATTCAAAATTCTCGGGTATTACACTTCTTCCCCTGCCCCGCCCTCCTTCCTCCCGCAACCCTCCCCCTTCCCATCTTCTTCTTCCCCCGCCCTCCCTCTGCCCATCCCCTCCCTCCCACCGCCCTCTTTCCTCCCCTTCCCTCCCACCTCCCACCTTCTTCTTCCCCCGCCCCCTCCCCCCTGCCCCACCTCATCCTTCCTGCCTTCTTCGTCTTCATATCAAGGTAACCAAACCTTCACACCAAGGTAACCAAATCATCATACCAAGGTAACCAATCTACCTCTATACCTGCAGTTTTTTTACAGTGTAGTTGGTAACCAAACCTTCATATCAAAGTAACTAATCCACCTCTACACCTGCAGTTTTTTCATAGTGCAGTTGGTAGCCAAACCTCCTACTAAGGTAACCAATTCAGTTTTATTAGGTTACCAATTTATTTTGAATGTGATGCAGTTGGTAGCCAAACTTTCATATCAATGTAACCAATTCAGTTTTATTAGGTTACCTTAATAGTGCAGTTAGTAACCAAATCTTCATATCAAGGTAACCAAATATTCATACCAAGGTAACCAATCCACCTCAACACCTGTAGTTTTTTCATAGTGTAGTTGGTAACCAAACATTCATACCAATGTAGCCAAACTTTCATACTAAGGTAACTAAACATGCATCCTCTTAGAGCGACATTAGAAAGAGCGAGTTTGTAGATGCGACCATTGTTGCCTGTAACACCTTGGAGGTAGTAGGTGAAGCCCAGACGAGGGGTGACGAAGGTTTATTTAGTCCATAAATCAAAAAGAGAAGAAGAGAAATTTTAGTGCAGTTGGTAGCCAAACCTTCATATAAAGGTAACCATTTTAGTTTTTGTGGGTAACCAAATCTCGTCGGACAACAGAATCCAACCTGTAATATTTGTTGCCCAAACATGTTATGTTTGTTGCTGTTGTTTGTTAGATCTATTGCGAAACATAGCAGCCTTGTGTTGTTGATTTTGGCCGAAAAATATGGAGTTTTCGGTCGGTGATGCTTGACCGGAAAATATGGTGATGGTTGGTGACGGTCAATGATGGTTGGCCGAAAAATATGGAGTCACGTCGGAAAATATGGAGTCACGGTCGGTGATGGTTAGCCTTTTGAAATTTGAATTTTGAAAAATATTTGAATTTGAATTATTAATTATGACAGTTACTTCTCCTTGATTTAAGGAATTCTTTATTTTTAGGAAACTGAATGATTTAATGAGTTTATCTTGTTGCACTCTTTTTGTAATTATTTTGTTAGTGCAATATTCTTGTAATATTTTACTAATTGTTGTATATTTCTATAAATGACCGTATAAAAATTAAACCCAACTAGTATTAAGACCCAATTTTATTAAATTAATATCCATCACTTATTAATATTTATTAGCCCACATAAATTAAATGACTATTATAACCCAATTAAATGACAAAAGTCCAATTAATATGTTTTAAAATATTAAAAATATTATACCGGGTATTACAGTGAATGTGGAATATTTTTTAGTTTTAATTTTTAATTTTAAACTTATTTTTAAATATATTCTTCTTAAAACTGTACATTAGTTTAAAAAAAATTTAATTTAAATTTTTTAATTTTAATCTATAAATTTTAAATATATTGTTTTGAAAATTTGTACATTAGTTTTTGATTTTTTTTAATTTTAATTCGGTGTATTTAAATATATTCTTTTTTAAAATTTGTACATTACTTTTTAATTTTTTTAATTTCAAATTTCAAATTTTTAACTTTTAAATTTAAATTAGTTTTAATTTTTAATTTCATTTTTTAAATTTATATTTAAATATAATCTTTTTAAAATTGTACATTAGTTTTTAAAATTTTAAATTTTAGCCTATAAATTTTTAATTTATATTTAAATATATTCTTTTTTAAATTTGTAAATTAGTTTTTATTTTTTTAATTTCAATTTTTAAATTTTAAATTTATACTTAAATATATTATTTTTAAACTTTGTGCATTAGTTTTTAATTTTTTAAATTAAATTTTAAACTTTAAATTTATATTTAAATATATTCTTTTGAAAATTTGTACATTAGTTTTTATTTTTTTTTAATTTCAATTTTTAAATTTATATTTAAGTATATTCTTTTAAAAATTGATACATTAGTTTTTATTTTTTTAAACTTTATTTTTTATTTTTTAATTGTTTTATTTTTACATTTATCTTTTGTTTATTTATTTTTAATGTTCGATTGTTAATTTGTTTTTGGAATAATTTCAATATCATTTTGTATTTTTTGATCTATTATTCCAACTATACCCTTAGAACTGTTACTTCCATCACTCTCTTAACAAAAATAGTTTATGAAGACATTTTTTAGCACTTATATAACTTAGAGGGTGAGTTATGCTAAAAAAAATAAAATTAGAGGAAAGAGTTTGTAAAAAACCTAACAATAGAAAGGTCAGTTTTAAATTTCAATCCATATGACTAGGTTTTAATTCGGTCTTATCAATTATGAATAATTAATACTGGTGGCTTTGAAATATCATTTTCATAGTTTGTTCATCTCTCACCTTGACTTGAATATCTACGTTTCTATAC
The DNA here is from genome assembly GCA_034770075.1 of Aralia elata. Classification (NCBI taxonomy): domain Eukaryota; kingdom Viridiplantae; phylum Streptophyta; class Magnoliopsida; order Apiales; family Araliaceae; genus Aralia; species Aralia elata. Next base: position 20,414,956 of record CM068382.1, read on the forward strand.
CTATTTCTATATACAATAATGCTACGTTTAGATTAGTGGAATAAGAGGAATAATGGAATGACTCATTCTTATAGAATGAAAAAAATTGTGCGATTGGAATGAAAAAAACTGTGTTTGGTTCTTTCAAGGAGGGAGAACATATAGAATAACTCATTCCAACTAGAATGGAATGAATCATTCCACTCTTCATTCCATTCCTTCAATCCAAACGTAACATAAGGATTCAGGATTTTACTTTAGTGCAGACAAATTTTTATTTACCTAAAATATATTCTTTTTGTTCTAAAATTAGAGATAAATTTTTTTAGTCTATTTCAAAATTAGAGATGCATTTTATTTTAATACTATAAAGTGACATGATATTTATAATTTGTCATTACTTTTTTACTATCATTTTTAATATTACACCACCACAATTTAGTTAATACTAAGACTATATTTGAAAAATATATTTTTAATTTTAGAATGGAGGGAATATTATTTAACTCAGAGCGAAGTAAATAAAATTAAAATACTATGTTATGCATATTACATAAAATTCGAAATAAGGTAATACCCTGAATAATATTAACAAAACAAACAAGAAAAAATGGGTTGCTTTAACAAAGTATAAATGTAACTCAACTACGGAAAATGATATATATGTCAACAAATATTTGACGAAGTTGAATCATGATTAACGTGGACGTGTACTCAATAAGATAAAATAAATTAAAGTGAGACACTTCTTAATTTATACTTATCTCATATATACATATACGTCACAATTATAATTCAACTAATTTTTTTTGCGATGCATAGCAGGAATCCTCAACTAATATTAGTGATGAAATAAAGAATGAAAAAAAAAGAGAGGAGAAAAATGGATAACATAGCAACCCAAATTGATATATTATAGGATATAATGAATAATGAAATATTGAAATGTGTCAATGTTGCCGATGATAATAAGAATTCGGGGGAAATACTAAGACAATACTTGAGACTAGTACAATTGGGCTCAAAGTTATGCGTGGTTTATTAGCTCTTCAAAGGCCAAAGTACCATTTTTCTCTGAGTTTATCTTGTGTGGAATCTTTATTCGATCATGTACACGTGTGACCCACAATATACGGGATTACACATGCGAGAGTGTTAAAGTATATATTTCATTTCATATAAAATATTTTGAAAACATATATAAGTATATAATGACTTGGACCAATTCTTTTTATTAAAAATTAATTAGTTTTAAGTTGGAGAGCTCAATGTCTTTATATGTTGGATTTGAGCACCATTTGTTTCACCACCAGCTATAAACCCTCAAACCATATTAATGACAACGTCGTCTTTCTAATTACCAGTTTTTGTTACTAAAAATGTTAAAGTTGTACCTCTACAATACTAAGGCTATATTTGAAAAAATAAAATTACCCTTAAAAAATAGTCGTTTTACAAATATATTTTTAATTTTGGAACGGATAAAGTATTATTTAACTCAAAGCGAAGTAAATAGAATTAAAATACTATGCTATACATATTACATAAAATTCAAAATAAGGTAACAATCTGAAGAATATTAACAAAAACAAACAAGAAAAAATGGTGGAAATAACATATATTGATTTGCGTGGGGGAAAAATGTATGTAGGACTGTAATAACAGTAGCAACCCAAATTGATGTATTATACTAGCATATAATGAATAATGAAATTAGCCGATGATAATAAGAACTCGGGGCAAAAATATTTTAGCAAAACAGGAACAGTCTTTATTGAACTAAAATCAGTCCCAAAAAATAAGCTACACAAATGAAGCAATGAAGGCAAATTAAAATTTGAGCCCAGACATGTAAAACCAAGCTCCAAGTCAACAATGAACATACTGAAATCGAACTAACAACAATGGCGAAAATTAGCAATTAATTCTCCTCCGATTTTCAATTTCATAACAACAACGATCACCAAGAATTTGGCACGTACAAGTCGATCTTATAGATACAAATATTAGATATGGAACAAGTTCTAAATCAAAGAATCATAAATTTCGCAAGCTTCTAGGGGATTTCGCTTCACAAATAATATTTGTTCTTTAAAAGTTTTCATTAAGCCTGTCATCGGGCTTTGAGAGTTAGGTTTAAACTAATTTAAACTCGGCCCAATTTAAAATTATCTAGTTTGAGTTCGGACTTGACTCATTCAGGTTATGATAAGTTTGTTCAAGTTCGGCCTAAATAAGGTCATGAGTTTCGGATTTTTTCCGATCAATCTCATATTAAAATATAATAGTATTATTAAGATTGACTCCTAATCTCAAAAAAAAATATAAACATAATAATTTTAAGTAACTTACTTAAAATGTTTGACATGCATCGTTTTTCATGCTAACGAAATTGAAGTTTAAATTAACACTAATGACCCACAATCTTTTTTATTTTATTTTATGTAATTACTAGATGTTGTTAATTGATATAAGTGACAACTTTAAAGAAATTATGATACTTAATTTTTAGTTAAAGATACTATATGTAAATATAAATAGTGTAAATATGTAATAACTGATAATATATATATATATATATATATATATATATGTGTGTGTGTGTGTGTATTATAGATTTTTAATATTATAATTCGGTCAGGCCTATAATGGGCTGAACGATCGATTGACCAAACTCGACACGAATTATATTTTGGGCTTAAGTTTTTGTTCAAACTCGGCTCAGCTCACTCTCAAATTAAATTTGAGTAAATTTTTAATGGGCCGAACGATCAAGTTTGATCGGTCAAATTGACAGTTCTAATTCTCATCAAGGTCACTTTGATGACTGCTACCTAAATTACCAAACTTGTAAATATAATAAAACTACCCCTCAAATTTCCTTTTTTCGCAAAGGAAACATTTTTCAAAGCCATTTTCTACAATTTTTTTTTGTGTATTTGACATGACACTTAGAAAAGTGGTAATGACTAAATAATTAAAATCATTTTACGAATTTTAATTTATGAAACTCTGAATCACAAAATTCATAATGAAAATTGAAAAGATAAACCACGCCCCTGGCTCTCTATTTTGGCGTGGATTTGAGTTAGACCAAAATTGTCTAAAGCCCAAGCAAAGTACAGCCCATTTCAGTCTTACAGCCCGAATTCCATAGCTATATATTAAATGATGACATAAAACCCTAAATCCGTCTCATTTCTAATTAGGGTTTCAGAAGCAAGAGCAAGCAGCCTCTCTGTGGTTTTTGCTTCAGTCAAAGGACAGCAATGGGTAAGCCCCCAAAATCTCTCCTTTATGATTTGTTTTTCAGTTTGTTGTTTATGATGGGATCAATAATATGTATTGGATGTTTTGATTTTACTGTAAATTGAAGAATATCAAATCAATGTTTTGATTTGACTGTAAATTGAAAAATACAAATGATTTGATTTGATTTGATGATTGAAATGTATAGCGAGGATTAAGGTTCATGAGCTGAGGGGTAAATCAAAGACGGATTTGTTGACCCAGCTGAAGGAACTCAAGGCTGAGCTCGCTCTTCTCCGTGTTGCCAAGGTCACCGGCGGCGCTCCTAACAAGCTCTCCAAAATGTCTGTACTCTCTCTTTATCACACAAAGTTTATATCTTCCTCAATATATATGTATATAATATATATGTATATAATATATAATTCATGTATGTGATAGTAATATTTAAATGCCCATTTTGCTAGATTGTATCTGATTACGTCTGATTTAGCTTTCTATCTTACTATTATGTTTAGATGTCTTATGTATATTTGTATCTAAGAAAACATTTATGCAAATATGCAATCTTATGTGTGATGTCTAATGCATGTTTTATCTAGATTTTAACTTGGAATGAAATGGAGTACTATAACTTTTATCAATATATGTGCAAGATGGGTGTGTTGGGGTACTTATATTTGCCTTTTGTATCATTCACTACTGTTAGCCATTTACTTTAATAGTTTAAATTAGTCGCATGATGATATTATAGCATGTGGACAATTGATTGATGGTAATTTTATTTTCTCTAAAGTTTTTGATCCGTTTGTGTCAATAAGATTTTTTAGAGCATTTTGATGCAATCTTTAAACCCCAGAATTATTGTTTTGGTTGGGACTTGGAATAAGTGAGGAAATGGAGAAGAAAAAATGAAGCTAAGAATTGAAAAACCATCTTAGTGCATACTTTGAATTCAACTATTTGTACATATGTAATTTAGGGAAGATCGTTAATATCGATTATAATGCTATGAAATGTTATACAGTATTAATTTTTTTCTTTTCAGTTTTCTATTTTCATTTCTTTTCATATGTTTTCTGTGGATGTTTTGGAGTTCCATACAAAGTTCAAGTGGTTGAAGTGTCTACTTTACACTGATTGATTCACGTGAATATGATTAGTTTAAACATACAGGGATTTTGGATATGCCATTTTACAATCTGTGATGAGACTAGTCATTTTTTATGAGCCTATGCACACTTGCCAATGTTTACTTGGTAGTAAACTAGCAATATGCTTAGTTGTCTATCATAATGGTTTTATTCATTATTTAACTCGTGTATATGTGGGATAATATCTGATTTCATGTTTCGTGTTTTTGTGGATACAGAAAAGTGGTGAGGCTGTCAATTGCGCAGGTGTTGACTGTCATGCAACAGAAACAGAAGGCTGCTCTGAGGGAAGTGTACAAGAACAAGAAGCTACTGCCGCTTGATTTGCGTCCCAAGAAAACTAGAGCTATCCGCAGGCGTCTTACCAAGCACCAGGTATAGTTTTTACTTTAATCTTCTGTTCTTTTATTATTCGTTTTGATAACAAATCTCGAGTTCTTTTATTATCTTTATGTATATTTTTTCCTTTACAAGTACATTTATACGTCAATAGATTGTTTCCTAATTTAAAATTTCCTATTACTGTTTTGAAAATTTCATTGCATGTAATTAGCTGAACCAGAGTTCTTGGACGTAGTATGATATGATTGAGTTTAGAAGCTAGTCAACTTCACCTGAGCATTTTGTTGTTTCTGAATTACTTGTAAAAAAATTACTTTACTAAAAAGTTAAAGCTTTTAGTTGTGTTTTCCTAATTTTTTCATGGATTCCTTTTTTTTTTCTTTGTGAAAATATACACTCTTTTGGAACTTGAACTACTTTATTGCTTTAGATGTTGAGAAGGCAAGGCTGGTGCCTATGAAATCAAAATGGTGAAAAAGATAACTAAGGTCATTTATTGATGTTTTTCTCAAAATCTGAAATGTTATAAATCCCACTTCTCAGAGTAGCACTTTGACCGTCTTACGTAAATTCTTTCTTCTGAATTGGACTTATATTCTCGTTTTGATGATATCTTTGGTGCATTAGGCTACATTTTTAATGACTTGATCTTGGGGAAATCTTTACCGATATGTTCCATCCTTTTAAGTGGTTTTCCCTTTTGTTTTATTTGTATAATAGGCTTCATTGAAGACTGAACGTGAGAAGAAGAAAGAGAAGTACTTCCCAATGAGAAAGTATGCTATTAAGGTGTAGGGTAGAATCTACTGTGGAGGAGATTTGTTACTTTGTGACTACAAACCTCATTCCAATTTTGAATTCTGAAATTTGTTTTCCATTATCCTGTATTGCTGATTCTAGTTCAAGTGTTACTTTATTGTGGTGTTTACTCTTGTTTCATGTGCTGAAACTATTCATATCAAGCCCTAGTTCAAGTTTACTTTATGGTGTTGTTTACTCTTGTTTTAATGTGGGTCTAAAACTAGGTCTGAACATAGGTATGAGATGCTGATGTTTGCAAATTTCTCACTTCTTTAAGTCAAAGCAGATGAAATAAAAAGGACACTAAATTTTTGGATGTCCATGTTTTTATGTATTGATACTTGGGAAGGTAGTTGCTAGTACACTTGCGTATGACTATCCACAGTCGGGCATAAGGATAACAAGGGCATTGATATCCCGAGTAAATAAATGTCTAAAAAAGTGCTTTTGTTGTTAACCAAGAAACCTTGGAATCTTGATACGTGTTTATTTACTTGGTTGTTTTTTTTGGTGAAACTAAGAAATTAATAGTATTTTGATAACAAAATTTTTTACAAGAAGTTACTTATAAAATAACGTGGCTGGTTATTATTCATGTATGGCGGATCATTCATTTACGGTGGATTATTCACTAATTATATTTTGTCATTTTATTTTGTAAGGTTTTTTTGTCATTGTAGCAATACTCTTTTGATACTTGGACAAGCTTACAAAAATTTAACAAAAAGCTTATCCTAACAATATCCAACAACCAGCCAACAATCAAACTACAGACAAGCAACATGACTCAAGTTTGTGGAGGAATCCGTCCATCACGGATTCAGTAGCATGCGGAGCATTGCTATGTCATATCTCTATTCTTAGCCAACAATATCCAGTTTGTAATCCAGGTGGTCTTTACCACCAACGTTTTGTACCTTCTCGGAGATAATTGGGTATAAACATCAGAGGAAAATGCTCTATGCAGCTAACTATGAAGCAATGGCTTTGGCAAATAATATTTTTAGCTGCAAGGAAATTCTACCGTACAATGAAGAGGTGCTTTGGACAATTTTTCTCAATGTTTGAGGAGTAGGCTGTTACATGAAGAAATAGGACGGCAGTGGAATAAAATGCAGTAAAACTTTATTCATTTCCCTTTCCAAGAAAATTTGGTCACTACACATTTAGTTAAACTGAAACAAGCTAGTTAAATATTCAATTTAATAGCATATAATATATGTACATGAGATGAATACAAGTGCAGGACTCGTCATGCGGTTGCAATGTAACCATCACCCTGTTCTGCTGGCCTAGGAATTGATTGCCAACCTGCACAGACTTGGAGAACATTCTTCAAAGAATCCGAGGCCGGTTCTAAAGTCCAAGTAGGGTAAAATTCACTAGGATGGAACACACTTTCGACACTAGTTCCTGTTAAAGAGCATGCTTGCGCACCATTTAAGAACATGTCCCCCTCTGACCTTATCAACCCAGACTTTGGCTCCTCCTTATCAGCTGCCTAAATAACCAACACAAAGAAATGCAATAAGTAAAGTATGCGACCAGCCAATGAGATGAGGAATACTTTTGCGAACTAGGAATGAGACTATTTCTGATGATCAAATGAAAAAAATAAAAAAGAAATACGTCGGAAAAATAAAAACTGTCTTGTGATAACTTTGAGCCATCCATGAGGAGCACATAAATTAAGGAATTGCTCTCTTGTGCATACTTTCTGACAAACATAATTATGGCTCTTCAATAAAACAGAACCTTTCATAGTATAATACATCACGTTATGACTCTTCATTTCAGAGGTGGTACAATGCTAATATAAACTTTTAGCCCCCAAAGTTACCAAGTTGGACCAGGAACAATACCCAGGTTGGATAAAAGCCCGAAAGTGAGAAAGAAGACGCTCAGAAGTGCTCGCATACTTAATCTTAATCAAACTAAAGCAACTACAACCTCTTCAAAAGGCTAGAGTTATTCATTATGGCTGAACCAGTAACCATCCACCCGGTAAGTTTTCTGGCTCGATGATCGTCTGAGGCTGAAAATATTGTCTGCATCTATCTCCATATAACCTCTTTGATAACAAAAAAAAAATTGTACGTATAACACGAAGAACATAAATAGGGTTTACAAATCTTGAGCAACATAACAAAAAGCATGAGTCTGCCTAATTACCTTTTCCGTGTAATATTCAAAAGCCTTTTTCTTCTGTCCTGATTCATAGATGTTGCATTGAGAGTATATCTAACAGAGAGAGAGAGAGAGAGAGAGAGAGAGAGAGAATAATATCATGAAATTGTATGTTAGAATTGGAATGATAGCAATTACTGGAGGGGGGGGGGGGACGAGTATAGCTTTATGCACTGATTATATTCTTTACTTGCATCATATATAATATGCTTAAATAATTATTTACCTGTGATTCTACACTAGCACAAATAGCATATACTTCCCAGTTTCTGATGTAATTGTTGTACAAATGAACTTTTCCAAATCGAACACGTGGTTGTCTTTGTCGTGTCCCATCAAAAAAGCAGTGGTGAATGGTCACTCTAATACATCTATCACCAATGTGAGATGGGTCTGCTCCAATAAGCATTGTCTTGTCGTGTTTTGTGAAGTAACATCTATTAGCCAAGAGCGAATATACGTCAGGACACATGTTTTTACTCAATATTTAGTTATACCGTACCATATATAGAAATCAGCTCACCTAGAAACTGTAATATCTGTGCTTTGTCTAGTTATATCTATAAGACCATCATCATAATCGCGCAAGCTACAACGGTCTATCCATATGTGCCTTGAATTTGGTTTGATCTGAATCCCATCGACATCATGTCCTCTACCAGCTTCAAATTCCAGGTTACATATGATTATGTGCTCACAGTCCTTCAGTCTTAAACCTTTGCCTGTGAGCTTTACATGTTGGCCACGACCATCAACTGTCTTATATGAAGACACAGATAAGTAAGATGAAAGATGAATGACACCTGAAACATCAAAGACAATCCAGAGTGGTTCTTTTTTACGACATGCATCACGAAGTGATCCTGGTCCATCATCTGCAAGAAAAGACGAGGGTATCAAATATATCAGTAAAACTTAATTTCTGAAAGGCCATCCTAAAGTCAATGAATCCACTTGTATTCAGATGACTATGATCTGATCAGATGTTGACAATGACGAAAATTCAAATGCTTTTGTTTTTCTGTCTTATCTCTACATACATCATTTCAAAATAGATGAAAGTTTGCCAAAATTTGTAATCTTGTACTATATGCCAAATCTACTCTGAGAGAAGACAACACATACCAAATTTACATATTGTATGGCCAAGGTGAACTAAAAGTTTTATGCTCGGTCACACATACAATAAAGAAAGAGCTCAAAGAACAAACATGTGTACAAGGCCACAATATATATTTGATTCTTCAGTAAAATTCTGTGCTTTTCCAGCTCAAAATAATCAGTACTAGAAATATTTTAATAAAATGCACAAATAAGTTGGAATTCCTCTTTCAAAGTCATGATTTGATCAATTTAAATAGCAACAAATCATTTTTATAGTGGCCTACCAGAAAAGATAGTCACTAAAGAAAAAGGCAGTAAGATCACTGAACTTCAACTGTCTCATTTTATGTGAACTGTGAAGCTAACAATTATCAGATAAAACTTCTATATCCGGATTGTACTTTATTATTAATCACACTATTCTTGGTTTAAGTTCGAATACACGAGGTGATAATTGTCCACATGCACTGAATTTCTGGTTACGTAGTTAAATGCAGTCATGAAGCAAATACGAAATTTAAGAACTTGGGTACCATGAAACTGATAATATGAAAGACTAACACATAAGCATGAAAAAATATATTTAGAACGCAAAAGCTTTCCTTGCTATACAATTGTCTTTTTAAAGATGAAGTTTGGGTAGTAACAATAATGTTGTTCAGTCATTTTTCTCGACCTTCTGTTTTTGTCTAATATCTTCTTCTGCATGTCTTCTACTTCCTTCTTAGCATCTAGATCTGGTTTGCCATTTTTGCCTTAGACCTTTCCTTTCTTAACAAAGATTCTTAAAATTCTCGAAGTTATCTGATCTATTCTTTCAAAATGTCCACATTTTGGTGAGAATTCCTCCTTATCCATTACTCATCCTTTTCCTTACCTTCTAAACAATCTATTTCTTTCTTTTTCCTACACCCTAATCTATTGTTGTAGTGCATTCGCCGTTTTCAGCTCATCAAATTTCTGTTTTTGTCACTACTCAAACTTATCCTTATATTATTGAATGGATTCTTATAAATTATTATCTTCAACCTATAGGCTATTCGTGGACTACGTAGATCATGATTCAAGACATTCTAATTCTTGGCTATCCAGTTTCTTAAAGATCAAAGCAATAGGTCTACATCAGGATCACATACAAGTTAACACGAACAATCTTGCCATCAGAAATTAAGAACTTTTACACCTAAATTGTTTTACAACACGAATACAAACATAAGTTTTCTGCCACTAGGAGCTGAAATTAGCTGTTAGAAATTAAATTACATAGTCACAAGAAGTTTATGCTACGCTCGGATGGAAGGAATGAAATTGGCGAAGGAATGAAATAGAGAAGGGAATGAACTTTACAAGAACTTCAATTGATTTGAGCTAATACCAATTATACAAGTATTTCACATTTAGATGCACAATTAAATTACACATTAATCTTATTATCATTAATTCAATAGAAAGATAAGAAAAAAAAGGCAGATTGGACAAAACAGGAAAAAGAAATTGAGAGAACCTGCCAATGTGGTGACTGAATAGAGCGGTCCGTGGAGGCCACCGACGGAGAAGCGGCCGAAACCCTCGGCCTGACCGGCCAGAGCTCTCAAGCTGGAATCGACATCGGCGTACGGTAACAACTCCATGGACGACGGTTTGGGCCGTCGCGAAAAGCTGAATGTGGCGGTGATATTGGTGGTCAGTTATGAGAGGAGGAATGAGCTTACTGACGTTACAATTTTGAAACCGTTGGTCAGAGGAGAGAGAGGGAGAGTTTAGAGGAGTTATTGTATTTTCTGACCGTACAGTTTGGTCCACGTCACTAAAGCTTCGTTTGGATGGCGGAAAATGACTAAAAGGTCCTTATTTAGTGGATTAAAAGTTTGGTAAAAGTCGGTTGAATACTAGTGTCAATAATAGTATGATGAATAAAGAATAATTACAAAAGAAAGAGATACAAAATAATGTATATATATGATTGATTATAATCATTGACTCATTTATGTATAGCGAATCATCTACTAATTATATTTTAATATTTTATGTTATAAATTATTTTTTGTAAGAATTCTTTGTAAGTGTAATAATACTATTTCACACTTAAAATCTCTCTGTTACATTTCCCTTAATTATTTATCATAGTGCTTTTCTTACTAAAGATCCAATATCTCAATGAAAAGATTATAATGATGTGATTTGTTATGCAAAAATCAGAATCTTTTGAAAAGATGTCTGCAATTAAAAAATTTAAAACAATTCTCAATCTCTCTCTCTCTCTCTCTCACACACACACACACACACACATATATATATATATATGTATATACTATATATTTATCAAACGGTAAAAAGTGTTTGATTATTACGAGTTTTATTGTCATATGTAACTCAAGGGGATGATGAAGTGATACATATTAATTGATTTATTTTATAAGAGGATCAAGTGTATACCCCTTAATTTTACATACCTTGCATATTTCCTTTAGTGACGGACCGAGCGACGGTTCGGTCCGTCGTTATAGGTTTGATCCGTCGTCTTAGGTTTGGTCCGTCGCTATATGTTGTTCGTCGCTAAAAGCTAAGACGACGGTTCTATAATATAGCGACGGACTAAACCGTCGTCCGCTCCGTCGCTAAAAGGGGTATATAATGTATGTAAATTAAGGGGACATGCACTTGAAATGAACTCTATTTTATAATATATAAAATATAAAATATTTCATAGGATTAATGGAAATTAGACTGAATAATAATAGATGTGAAATTGTACAATCTATATATACCACATCAATTTATCACCTATGCAGTATATAGATTGACCAAACAAAGCATGTTGGACCACCTACTGTTTACACTTAAATTTCAAAATTTTAATTTTAAGTAAAGTAATTTTCGACTAGGTGCTTCAATCAGTTAACCAGACATGACTGGAGAACTAAAGTTATTTGATAGCGTTCAAATAACTAGGCCGAAAATTAAAAAAATGGGTGAATACGTGTTTGAAATAGTCAAACTAATAGAACAACAGTGATATAAGCACTTTCTTTCAAATCATCAACCTAAAAATGTCACGTTTAGTTAACTGGCGCATCAACAGAATTGACCGAAATTTAAGGGATGTGACAGTTAAATCAAATAAATGAAGCAAATAAATGAAGACCCACGTTCCTTCAGTTTAGTAGAGTCGGTAGGCCATGATTAAGTACCTGATGCACTGGTAGAAAATGGGTTAGTAGGCCGGATTTCAAGGAGAACGTGGCTAAGTGGACGGTTAAGGCGGTGCAACAGCTTCCCAACAAGTTCTATAAATAAGAGAAATCCACTTTGTAAAAAGAAAACACAACATATCCAGTCCAAAACTCCCGTTTTTTCAGTATTTTAACTTATGCTACAACAATTAGCTTGTTACGTCAACACATGACATAGTTAGCTGTTGTAATATGTAGTTTTATTAAATTTACAATTTGTTACGTTCACTTGTACTTAGTTGTAAGTTAAATACCGATTGTTTGCTAACTTGTTACGTCCATTCAGACTTAGTTATATATTCAACCCACTTGTTTGCTTTCATCCGGACCTTCATACGGTGTTGTTGATTTGCTCTGCACTTTGCCAATGGTGTATTCGATCCGGGTTGTAAAGTTTATAACATATCCCATGAATTAGATTCAGATCTTTACTTACCTGTCTGACATTAGTGGTTATCTATTACATGTATTTGTTAACTGTGACGTGTTAATCAATAGGTAGGATAAGTTGGAATTTGGTTATAATTATATTCATAAAAATCAACAAATTTAACTGATAATAGTTCAAGAACTTGCTATTTATAGTGTAGTTTAACTCTGATTATAAATCAACAAGTAGATAACTAGAATCAGTTAACCAAAAAATCAAGTGTCTATCATTAAAGTCCTTAGTCAAAGGCAAAAAGACCCATAGAGAAGCAATTCCTTATTCTCTTTAATCGTCTGACCAGTTTCGGCTAAGTAATTGGCCGATTTTGAAGAATAGTGTTAATTAAATAGTATCTTATCAGTTAGACAAACACTGTCTGACAGTGAGTGCAACGAACTCTGGTACGCTCACACAAAAACTTATTCAACCACAACAACCTACTTACCAAAAAGGTTAACATATTAGGTTGAGACTCCACCATACTTATTAACCAATCTACACTTTTGAATTTTTCTGATGTGGGATTTATGTGAAATATCACAACAATCTCCACCTTTCACTTGAATACCCATCACAAGTATCATACTTGAGTAGTTACCATTGAACACACCATCTTTGAGTCATTCAAGAACCCTGCTCGACTCTAATACTATTACTCCACCACGTTAGAGGCAAACGTGAGAGTATAACCGTACTAGCTCCTTGTGAACCCTTCACCCTAAACAGTTTTTCAGGTCCACTCCATTCGACTCAAATTATACTTCACCACGTAGTGGCGAACATGGTAGTGATTTCTTACTCCACCTGACTGAGAGTGATCTCTTTCTCCACCCGACTCAACTCTATTTGCTCCACCGTACAGATTAGGTCCACCTGATTGGGAGTGATCTCTTTCTCCACCCGACTCAACTCTATTTGCTCCACTGCGCAGATTAGGTAATACGAGGTTTACGATTGCTCCACCATGGAGTGTCAACTTATACTTGGGATCGTTGAATTAACCATGGGTTTTAATACCACTTTGTTGCGGAATTGTATGATCCATCCCACATTAATTCATCAATTATACAAGGCACACCTGTGTAAACTGGCCCAACAAGCATGTTTGATCACCTACTTATCTAAAAAGTTAACCTATTAGGTTGAGACTCCACCATACTTATTAACCTATCGACACTTTTAAATTTTTTTGGTGTGAAATTTATGTGAAATATCTCAACAATGGAGAGGATTCCACTTCAAAAATCTCCACTTCTTCCATTCTTTATTTTTCATTATTCAAAATGTATTGAAATACATAGAAAACGTTTTCCTTTTCTTTTATCCCTTACTTCATGTTTGGCGCATAATAATGTGACTTTTGAAATGAGCATATACTTTTCATTCACGTACATTTTCTAGTTAATTTTCATTATATACTAAATTTTTGTTGATTATTTTACTTCTTTCACTTGGTGTATTTTGTAAAGAAAAAGTAGATGCATGTTTTCTCTATGTTCAAGGAATTTTAAAACAAAGTTGAATGTGAGCTACCTTGATAGTAAAACTAAACAGCTAAGGATCGATGATTAATGGGTTAGAATTACTTATTGTGATTTTAATTAACAAATGTTGCACAAAACGTGACACAAAAACAGTTTTGTGCCAACAAGTCTCAATAAAATGGTGTGATGGAGAAAAGAAAAATTCAACACACTATGGTTACATGTAAGAGATGCATTGTAACAATTCAGGTCAAATCTCGAATTCAGAACAAATTTTGGATCAAATCTTAAGTCCGAACGAATCAAATCCATCCAAACAAAGCCTTAAACCTGCCACAGGTTCACCCAGAAGGTCATGACTGAAAGTACTATTGTTAGTAACTTAATTTCTTATATATAGACAAATTTTTTTCATATCTTTCGATGTGAAACTGGGGTATTATATGCATAATTGTTTTTGGACATGCATAAGAAAAAAAAGATGCATAGTTTGAATGCAAAAAATTTACCCAGGACTTTTTGCGCAGAAGTTATAAATGTTTTATATGATTTATCGGGTGTCGCTTACCCCAATTAATATTAAGTCTCCTATATGAGATGATGGCTAAGGAGAAGTCGAATATATAAGATTTTAAAGTGTTTAACTAGTTAATTTAGAATATTATTCGCATTTCAAATTATAAAAGATATAAGTTGGATACTAAGGCATAAAATGGGAGAAAATGTATGAGCCTTGAAATTCATAAATGTAAAATTAATTTGAGAAAATGTATGAACCTAGAAATTCACACATAAAATTTCTTATCTTATTAATTATAGCCTCATTAGTGTGCCCTCCCATGGTATTAATTGGTGCTTCTACACAAGAAAGAAGACAAAAGAAGAAATGATCATGCCCTTGCTGGTGACTTATTTGGCTCCTATCTATCTAGACCATCAACGTCATTAGTATTAAGATATGACAAGTGAGTTGAAATCCCCCATCAGAGAACTAATAAAATAGTGAATGATTCATATACATAAATAGACCCAAGACCTAATAGTTTAAATTTTTGGGTCAAGTTGGATTCCAAACATGTGTGTTAGTGCGACGCGCGGGCTCCCTAGCTCCTTCTCAACAATCCTAAAACTTGAGGTTACACAACTAATTGAGAGAATATAAGATACCTTTAATTAGTTTGAAAACCTAAATACTTCACCACCCTAAAATACCACAAATCAACGAAGTCTCCAAATTTTCCATTGATCGAGCTCGATAGCAGAAATCACCCAAATAACCCAAAAGCTAAACCTGCTCTCCCTTTGAACCTCTTAATTAATCTCTCACTCTCGTTCAACCGCACACAAAAATGACACTGTTCTTTCTTATTTAATGTTGCGCTGCTTGTAAAGAGAGATCACTAACTAAAAGTGTGTAATACCTTTTATATTAATCTCATACATATATACAATTAGTAAGCATGTGACTTACCAATACATAAAGAATCCTTTTCCTTATTGGTTTATCATTCATGTCCACACTGTCAAGGAACATTAAACACGACTCCTTATTCACCAATCGAATTACTAATTAAATTAATAGCAAATAAACCTAGTTACTTAACTTGCTTCAAAAACAATTCCATTCCATTTTGGATTCTAATTCTCATGATTGAGGACTCACACTCAATAATCTTCTCATCCCAACCCATGAGAGGAGGGGTCACCAACCACATGAACTCCTCACTTGGAGTTAATTCTAATGAAGTCTTAGCTCAACTTAAGTTTTTTGAAAATTTTAATTTTTTTCATGTCCAGCTTCATCTCATTGACATGTTTCTTCTCGATGAGGGGATCTAACTTAAGCCTGATAGATATTTGCTTGCCAAATTCTTTAACAATTGCTTTATTTTCTGGCTGCAAGCTATCACTTTCCTTATTCACTTTTGGTATCCATTTAAAGCGACGACCTTTCTTCTCCTGGTTCTCATGCAAGGCTTTTCATTGATCTCACACGACTTTGTACCACATTTGTGACGTCCCCAAATCCGGGTACCTGCGAACCCGAGTTCAGTGCTCCACGATACTATCCATTCCATACACACCTATCTATGTAGACTTAATGACATGAATGTAATTACTAGCTATTGCATACATATCCTTACAATCCCAGGTTCTAAGACCATTAAAAACATCTTCGTGATCTCATATTATAATATAATACTACATTTATACTAAATTATTACAATCAAGTACGCCATCTTCTACTCGTTCATCTGTCTCTTCTTTTTACCCTTACCGGGACCTTTAGTCCCGGGCACGTTGGGTGATCAGCCTGGTGTACCATATGTTGATCAACACTCTAGCTGGAAACAACTATATGTGTTTGTTTAGGCGCTCGATGTCTTGTCAGAATAACTGACTAAAAATTCACCTTGATTTTAGGGTGGTTCATCTCATACATGTCTCGGAATCCTAGCCAAAATAATTCGGTTAGATAGCTCTACTTAACATCAATAACATTTCAAGAATTTATTATCAAGTCAATAAAATATTTCAATATCTGTCTAGCCGAAACAAATGGCATCGACGCTCTTCATAAAAGTTCAAGCATAATTGAACTTGAAAGCTTCAACAATTTATGTCATATTATAGCTTGAACACTTGTGCAAATACTAAAAATTTACATAAGTAAGGAAATTCACACAATCGTATATGCATTGCGTAAATTGAAACTTCAGAACATCAATAACATTCATAAGAAACTTGCTCAACACAAGGGTTAGACAAGGGTTAGGAAACTTGCCTTATGCGCTGCTAATAACTTGACGTTAATCGTCCTTTAAATGCCCTACACATTTAAGTACATAGCCACATAATTGATGCCAAATATTGGTTTACACTACTCCATAATGTTTCATTCTAATAGAAACAGAATATTAAACAAGGTTATATACACTTGTTAAGGCATTACGACGCTTGCACGTCCGTACGCCAAACTTGCCTACTCGAACGCCCAAGCGACACGTATTTACGTACGCTTAGCACGCCCATTCGATTTACTCAAGTTTGACGCACTTACTTCCAACCTTTATAACTTCTTCATTATAAGTCGAAATTAGTCCATTCCGGAGGCTATGGAAAGCTTAAAACATGAACTACAAAACTCTTAGGGATTCATAATCTTATTGACTCTTTAATAAGTCAAAATAGTGGCTCCAGTAGAGAAAGATGGAAAACTAGAGCTAAAACGTGAAAAAGTCAAAAAATTCGGAAACTGACATCTTCGCCCCGGCGAGCCTTTTGGCCTGGAACTCTTCGCCCCAGAGACGACTTCTCTGTTGTTCTTCGCCCCAGCGCCTTCTAAAACTGCTGATAGGCTAAATCTATACTAGCAATGTACATGCAAGTATACACGGTCAATCAAGTAATAAAGTGTAAGTAGAGTCTCGAACCCACGAGGAATAATCTAATAAATTAATTTATGAATCCAATACCAAACTATAATTAACCGAATTCTAATTAAACAATTAAGAATTGTTTCGTTTATCACAAATAGCTAAATTAAGAAATGAAATATTTATAAATAATATTATCGAGATGAATTTATCAAGACTACAATTTCTCCTGATGATGTTTCCTATTCTTCCACTCCCTATTTAACTAGTCAAACGTTTCACATTGTTAACTAAGAATTCATAAGTATTTAACTAATATATTCCAAGATTAGATAAGTGTCATCATTCTTAACTAGAACACTATATTTCTATGTGAATAATCAACAATGATGCAATCGATACCAGTTCTTAATAAGTTCATGCGACACTTGGGTATATTTCTATCCCTTATGCAAATTGAATAATAATTCTTAACATGAATTAATCCAACACATGTATCATTTACCTCATCTAGTCTAGAATTAACATTTCCATCTCATCTAGATCAATAGATTAAGTTTTGGCCAAACAACTATTGAGTGAAAACCAAAATATAATAAACAATCTTGCAGACATCTGATAGAAGTTAAATAGTCAATAGATTAATAAAAACCAATCATTGGGTTCCATTACAATCTTGAAAATGGAATTTAGTTCATGAATAAAGAAACGAATAATATCTCATCAATAATAGTCATTATAAACACAGGAGTTTAAAAGAAAAATAAAAAAAAGAATTTGATGGACTACTCCCGCTATAGTTCTTCAGATCTTGATCTTCAATCCTCTTTTCCCCTCTCTTAGATGGAATTGATTCAGAAATGTTTTCTTTCTTTTTCGTAAATTATATCCTCTGTCCCCTTCTCTCTGTTTACTTCGCTTCATATATAAGGGATTCAGGAAATACCTAATTTTGCCGCACACATGCGCCACACACGCGCGGAAGAAGTTCCGGGCGCCACGGCCCACAGAATCAGGCGCTGCGGCCCATGATCCGCGTCGCGGCTCACAAAAGTGAGCGCCGCGACTCTTAATCCCTGCATGATTTTCTTTCTTGCTTGCCTAATTGCTTCAAATATTGCAATTTTTATCACTTAACTCCTTTATTCCTACAAAATGAACAAAAGCCATAAATTAAGTACAAATTCTATAAAATGACATAAAATACTTAAAGCATACAAATTATTAAGCCTAAAAATACCCAAATAACAGGTATAAAACCTACTTATCAAATACCCCCAAACTTAAATATTTGTTTGTCCTCAAGCAAAAACTTAAATCAAACTTCAACTAACTCACCAAACATAAGTAATAAAACAATGTTACTTGACACTTGGCCTCAAGATAATCTCGTTCTACAACACACTCTTAATTCAACGTATACAACTACGAAAATTAACTTAATTGGGTCACACATCAACTTGCAAATCTTTACAAATGCACATAAACCCCCTAAGTTTACAATAGACAAAATTTAGAAGAATTCACGCAATCAACATTCCATAGAAATCTTAGATCCTCCTTCAAATCCTTTTAGGCACATCAATTTCTACTAATCAAGGAAACACATAAGTTTAACGAATCAGCGAAACATTAAAATGTCAAGCTTGGTAAGATTATTTTCTATGCTTATTCTACACAATAATCATAAATATATGTTTTTTTAGAGTTTCTCGATGAGTGCATTTTATGCTCCTTCTCATCCTCACATATATCCGATTGAGTGCGTTTTACACTCTATCTCAACCATACATTTCCTTCAACAATAAGCAAATAATCTTACCTCCAAACTAATCTCGCTTCTCCCCCAAACTTATGACATGCCCCATTTTAGTTTCAACCAACCATTCAATCAAGTATTCTCCGGTCTCAACAAAATTACCATGGACACATGATTGCATAAGTTTCTTCCAAATTTACAAATTTTTTCACAATTTTTTACCTATTCAACTTATGGGTTCCACACATCATTGTGTAAGGACTACAATCAAGTATAACCACAACGAATTAAAAATTAAATTGCATGCATCATATTCAAAACACTATCACTGACCATCAAGCAACAAAATTAATTACTAATGAACTTATTCAACGGAAACTACTAAAATAAAATAACAAAAATAACAACTAAACCATCCCCCCAAGCTTGAAATAAACATTGTCCTCAATGTAATAAATAGAAATAATTAAAGCACGAGGACTTCCATGGACTTCTTCATTGTGAATTGGAGGAGACGTCCTCGACCACTGGATTATTATGAATGCGCTGCTGAGATAAAGGTGGTGAATGCAGGATATCATTGAACCTTCCTTCTTCGAGCAGTTGAGTTAGAACAAAGTTGACTTCCTTAGTTTGGTCCAGTTGCTCGTCCATTTTATGCATTAATTTGTCAACCCTACGTAAGTGACGATGAGCTACCAACTGAAATTTCTCAAGCTCACTAACTCGTATAAGTAGCTGATCAATCTACGCAGTCAGGTCGATAATTTATGCCCTAATCCTTTCTTAGTAGTGAATCCAGCGCCAGTAGGTTGAGAATCTACTCTAGTCCAAATTCAAAAACATTTCATCACTTTCATCGTAATTGGTCCTGTGGCGATAAGTGCTCTTCATCAAATCCTACACGCACGCCAGCTTCCAGACACAGCCCATGAATTAATGATGGATGTGGCATACCATTCACAAAATTTCCTTGTATAGCCTGACGAATAGAATTTTAAATTATGAGACCTATGTCTATTCGCTTTCCGTTTACAATGCATACAATAGAGACGCTTGATCACGATTTAACTCCGTGAGTGTTGTGGATGGAATCAAGAGAGCACAAATAAAGTAAAACCAAGCTAAGCCATATCGACTCAATTCGGTCGTTGAAATATATAACTCGTTGCTCATATTTATTTCCCAAACCGCACCTGGTCTACATAAATATTGCAATGCCTTATGCCATTGATTTCCACTAGCTCTATATTTCTCATGTTCCTCCCTAGTCAAATCAAGTAGACGAAAATATGAATTGATTGTTGATGGTGAGTACCACACTAGTTTACCATGCACTTGCACTATGTTTGCCTCTATTTCAATTGCGTTAGCGTAGAACTCCCTGACCAAATCCGAAACTGGGGCACCAGGTTACTTGGTTAAGGCTTCCCATTTATTAGCCTTGATCAGCACAAAAACACCGTTGTCAACATGTTCGTCTGGATAAAAGCCACATTCGGGAATTCCTTTCGAGTGTGCCAATGATAATTCATAAACAATTGATGCTTCTCGACTGACAAACTTCTTTATATCATACTCATCACCAACGAAAACCTTGACTAGAGAATAATTGCCATTATCTTGCCTTTAACATTTCCTTGCCATTATACATGTAGCCTGAACTGAAAACTTCTTGCTTTACAAGTCTATTTCTTCTCACAATATGGCGTGATAAGGACCTGATGTTGCAATTGTATTTGGCCCTGGATTCATAGCTCAACTAGAAAAGTTAAAAATTGATTTGTAAAAGGAAAGAAGAAAATAGAATCACAATTAAATTAACTATGCTGAATTTCCTTTCTAAATAAGAATACAAATCGCACGCTAGATTTCGCTCAGGCGCCGCGACGCTCAATATAAGAGCCGCGACTCGTGACTGATGGCCGCAACGCGCAATTATGGAAGCTGCGACGTGCATCCCCTGTTCAGCTGCTCCATTTTTTTCCCTTCTCGTTTCGCCTTGCTTAGAGTTATAATCCTACAAAACTTATGAAAAATTATTTAAACTAAAATATATATTTGTATGTATATATATTAATTAAACTAATAAAAGAATAAATTACTTATAATATAAAAATTATTGGGTTACCTCCCAATTAGCGCCTAATTTATAGTCTCAGCCCGACTACCTTCCTTCGTTAATCTGGATCAGCTAATGAAATGGAGATCCTTTGCCGATCGATATCTCCTCCGTAGTAGTGTTTGAGGCGCTGACCGTTAACCATAAATGATCTATCAGATTTGGGTAGTGTAACTTCTATCGCTTCGTGTAGAAATATTTTTTGGATGATAAATGGTCCCGACCATTTGGATTTCAGCTTTCCTAGAAACAGTCTAAGCCGTGAATTGAATAAGAGAACTGTTTGCCCTGACTCAAACTTCCTCTCAATTATTTTCTTGTCATGCCAACGTTTTATCCTTTCTTTATAGAGCTTTGCATTCTCGTAAGCATGAAGACGAAATTCATCCATCTCATTTAACTGTAACAATCTCTTTTCTCCTGCTGCATGTAAATCAAAATTTAATTTTTTTATGGCCCAATATGCTTTATGCTTTAACTCCACTGGTAGATGACATACCTTTCTGAATACCAATCGGTATGGTGACATCCCGATTGGAGTTCTATATGATGTCCTATATGCCCATAAAGCATCATTAAGTTTCAAAGACCAATCTTTCCTGTTTGGATTAACAATATTTTCCAAGATCCTTTTTACATCTCTGTTTGAAATCTCGGCTTGCCCGTTCGTTTGTGGATGATAAGTCGTAACCACTTGGTGAGATACCTCATACCGAGCAAGAAGAGCGGTAAACAGTTTATTACAGAAATGTGAACCTTCGTCGCTGATAATTGCTCGTGGTGTACCAAATCTTGTAAAGATATTTTTCCAGAGGAAGTTCAACACAACCTTTGCATCATTTGTTGGCAACGCAGTAGCTTCAACCCATTTGGACACATAATCCACAACTAATAATATGTATTGCTTGTTCAGAGATACTGGAAACGGGCATATAAAATTAATCCCCCACACATCAAATACTTCTACCTTGATTATGGTGTTCATTGGCATTTCGTGGCGCTTAGGAATATTTCCAGCACGTTGACAACTATCACACTTTGCCACAAAACTATGTGCATCCTTGAAGAGAGTGGGCCAGTAAAAGCCCGACTGAAGTATCTTTGCAGCAGTTCGTTCGCCCCCATAGTGACCTCCATAAACTCATGAGTGACACTTGTGTAAAATGTCTTCAGTTTCTTCTCATGGAATACACCTTCTTAACATTTGATCTGTGCATTCTTTAAATAGGTAGGGTTCATCCCATACATAGTTTTTTACATCATGTAAAAACTTCTTGCGTTGTTGATAACTCCAATTTGGGGGAAACACATGGCTAATGATGTAATTAACGTAGTCTGCATACCATGCTATTTCATTTGTTACTGCAAACAATTGTTCATCAGGAAAGGACTCATTAATCTCAGTATCTTCCCCACTTTGAGATTCCAGATGTTCAAGTCTAGAAAGATGATCTGTAACTTTTTTTTATCTTAAATCTCTAGATCAAACTCTTGAAGCAAGAGAACCCACCTTATCAACTATGGTTTGGCATCTTTCTTTGCGACCAAATATTTGATAGCTGCATGATCAATGAACACAATTACTTTTGTTCCCATTATGTAAGCCTTGAACTTATCAAATGCATACACAATTGCCAATAGCTCCTTTTCTGTGATCGTATAATTTAATTGTGCACCCGTCAATGTTTTACTAGTATAATAGATGGACTGAAACATCTTCTCTTTTCTTTGTCCTAATACTGCGCCAATTGCGTAGTCACTGGTGTCACACATTAATTCAAACGGTTTAGTCTAATCCGGTACAACAATCACTGGGGAGGAAATTAACTTCTGTTTTAACAACTCGAATGCTTCAAGATAGTCTTTATCAAAGTTAAAAGGAACATCTTTCTCTAAAAGACTATACAATGGTTTAGAAATTTTGGAGAAGTCCTTAATAAAGCACTAATAAAATCCCACATGTCCAAGAAAGCTTCTTATTCCTTTAACAGATGTTGGTGGTGGAAGGTTCTCTATAGTCTCAATCTTTGCCCTGTCTACCTCAAGTCCTTTAGCTGAAACTTTGTACCCTAAAATTATTCATTCTCTCACCATAAAATAGCATTTCTCCTAATTGAGCACCAAATTTGTCTCCACACATCGCTTCAAAGCCAATGTCAAATTGTCTAAGAAAAGATCAAAACCATCTCCAAAAACAGAGAAGTCATCCATGAACACCACTAAGTTTCGTTCAATTAAGCCAGAAAAAATAGCCGTTATACATCTTTGAAATGTGACTGGTGCATTGCAGAGACCAAAAGATATCCTTCTGAACGCAAAAGTTCCATATGGGCATGTAAAAGTGGTATTCTCTTGATCTTCTGGAGCAATAACAATTTGGTTATATCTTGAATATCCATCTAGAAGGCAATAGAATTGGTGTCCAGCCAATCTATCTAACATCTGATCAATGAACGACAAGGGAAAATAATCTTTGCGAGTTGCCTTGTTCAACCTTCTATAATCAATGCAAACTCGTCACCCGGTCATTGTTCTTGTAGAAATGAGTTCATTGTTCTCATTTGTGACTACTGTCATTCCTCCTTTCTTCGGTATACAATGAACCGGACTTACCCATGAACTATTAGATATTGGATAAATAATGCCAACGTTTAACCATTTAATAATTTCCTTTTTCACCACTTCCTTCATAATAGGATTCAATCGTCGTTGCTGCTTGATAACTGGCTTCGTTTCATCCTCCATTAAAATTTTGTGCATACAAAATGAGGGGCTGATTCCCTTGATATCTGCTAATGTCCAACCAATTGATGACTTGTATTCGCGCAATACTTGGAAAAGCTTTTCTTCCTAAAATTGATTAAGTGAAGCAGATATAATATCAGGAAGAGTGCTAGAATCCCCTAAATACGCATACCATAAATGCTTAGGTAAAGCCTTTAATTCAATTTAGGTGGTTCCTTCAAAGATGGTTTTGCACGTGATGAAGAGTCTCTTGAATTATTCAAAACTTCATACTGTTGAATGTGACTAACAAATTTTGGAGCTGAATCTAATATCTCTAAGTATTCCTGAGACTCCCAAGATTCTGAAATTGTCGGGCTTACTAATACTGATTCAAGTGAGTTTGGAAGATATTGTTTTAAGAATACCTCATTCACTACTTCTGTGATTAGATCAACTCGAAAATATTCTTCCTCTTCTTTTGAAAACTTCATAGCCTTTAAAACACTAAATATAACCCTTTGATCTTGAACCCGCATGGTCAACTCACTTTTCTGCACATCAATCAACGTTCTTCGTGTTGCTAAGAAGGGCCTTCCAAGTATAATTGGTATTTTCTTATCATCCTCGAAATCCAGAATTATAAAATCTGCCGGAAAGATAAACTTATCAACCTTTACTAAAATATCTTCAACAATACCTCTTGGATATGTCACAGATCTATCTACAAGCTGTAAGGTTATGTTTGTCGGCCTTGGTGCTTTCAGTCCTAATTGAGTGTAAACAGAAAGTGGCATCAAATTAATGCTAGCTCCCAACTCACATAATGCTCTTCCTGAAAATTGATTACCGATCGTATACGGGATAGTGAAACTCCCTGGATCCTTCAACTTTGGTGGTAACTTTTTCTGTAAGATTGCACTGCATTCTTCAGTCAATGCCACAATTTCAAAATAACCTAGTCTCCTTTTCTTGGATAAAATATCTTTCATGAATTTTACGTAGTTTGGCATTTGCTCCAAATCTTTTGCAAATGGTATGTTGATGTGGAGCTTTTTGAATACCTCAAGAAACTTTACAAACTGATTATCCACTTTTTGCTTTTGCAATCTTTGCGGAAAAGGGACCGGAGGCACAAATTACGCCTGTTTTCCTAATTCTTCTTTGACTTGTGAATTATCTTCCTTCTTTTCTTGCTTCTTTTCCTCGTTGACTTCACCCACTGCTAATTCTTCATCCATACACACATCATCAATTACATTCTTGCTATCCGTCCTTGGTAATTCTTTACCACTTCATAAAATAACATTACAATTTTCATCATGGTTGTGCACTTCCTTCATTGCATTACTCAAAAATTTCTGAATTTGGCTATTGATGTTGGTAGGAAATTATTCAAATAATTTTTCTATTTTAGCAATTCTTGCATTATTTTTCGCCTGATGTTTTGACAACAAATCCTCCATCATTACCTTATGTTCTTGTTGAGAAGCCTGTTGCTCTTGATCTTACTTATTCTTTTGAATATGATCCTCGATATTGAGATTTTAATTACTTTGATAATTGGATCCATCAACAAACTGCACTGACTCGACCTTAATTGCACATTGACTCCTTGCATGATTTCCTGCACAAATATCACATACCAACGTGTCCCTCTGCATAGATTGATATCCACCATTATCCAATTTCCTTACTAAAGCCGCCACTTGCTCTACCAGTATCGAAATTACATCTTTCTGGTTTACTGCCACAGTTCCAATTCACGTATTTCTTCTTGCTGACCATTGATAATTATTGTTTGCCATGATCTCCAACAATTCATATGCCTCATCCCAAATTTTCTCTATTAAAGACCCACCTGCGGTTGTATCGATATTAGATCGCATTGTAACATTCAAACCCTTATAAAAAGTCTGAATCTGCAACCACATGGGAATGCCATGATGTAAACATTTCCTAAGTAATTTCTTAAACCTCTCCCAAGCTTCACACAGAGATTCTGAGTCTTCTTGAGTAAATGTTGTGATATCTGACCTTAATCTTGTGATTTTAGCTTGCAGAAAAAACTTAGCCAAGAATTTCTGTATAAGATAACTCCATGTAGATATTGTAGACACCCAAATTTTGCACTTCGTATACTAACCCTGACAGGAGGGCAAATTCGTCAAATGAACCGGCCTGCGAGAGCAAAGGATGGACAAGTACGAGCACTCGACGCCACCGCGACGATTTACAACCGAAACCGACGTGACAACAAGGCCGTCCGAAATGAGCATTCCCGAATGATGTGGCACGTCTCCCAGTAATTTCCGGACTGCAAAATACGAGTCTGTCGGCGAAAACCGACGTCACGACACGAGAATCGAGGCGTAGCATGAAAATCGAGAAAGTCAAACCGTCCAGCCGCGGATTGATCTGCGGCCAATAAGTGCGCCTTTTGAAAACACGGAACTCGAAACACGGAACTCGAAACCAGGCTGAGTGGCTGGTGGGCGGCCAGCCAGCCGCAGATCAATCTGCGGCTGCCCTTGGCCAGCCTATTTCAGCTCATTCCTTCATTCAGCATAGAGGAGGGTAGCAGGTGGGGAGAAGAAAAAGAATAGGCAACAGCAGCTCGGAAAAGGAGGAAGAAATAGCAAGGATTTGCAAGAAAATAGAGAGAAAAGAGAGAAAAAAAGTGAGGAATTATATCTTTTGTGTAAGATTATATATCATATATCTTCTATTCTACTCAATAGACAAATTCATACATATTGTGAGGATTATTTGCAAGGTGAAAAGACCATTTCTATAGCAATTTTTGTATATCATTTTGTTAATCTTCTTGTCAATTGGGTTATGTGAAATGTAGTTTTGTTGTATATTGTTGTGGATCCATGGATTGAGGACTATTAGTGAGGGTTCCAAATGGAACGAAATTCTTCCTAATGACCCGATGATGTCCATTTGATGATTTTTTAGCTCGTTATAGTAATGTAGCAATTTTGGATGTGAGCCTAGGAACGCGACCCCGTGGTCCAAATCCGATGATGGACATTTTTGGATGTATGTAATAGGGCCGATGTACCCTTTATTGTAAATATGTAATTGTCGGGCCTTAAAACGATATCAAGTCGAAAAATCGGGTTTAAGGCCCCGTAATAGTGAAATATGTGATTGTGGGCGTTGGGGTTATTCGGATGGCTTACATGCCCATGAATAGCCCCCACGCATTTTAATGTTTGGTTTGATTTGTGACACAAAAATTGATTTCAAGTTAAACGATGAAAATTTCTATGAAATCAATCAAAGTAGGTTATTAGCACCACGAGGCTAAAATTTGGAAATGCTAATGAATGTCGATTCCTATTTAACGAGAAGGCTAAAGGAAAAATCGTTTTCAAACATCACAAAAATGATTTTATAAAAATAAGTAACGTTTTATTAAATCTTTGTGCATAGGATTAAAGAGATCCTAGAAGTTGCCCATCATGCTATTTACGAAAGCAACGTATAGATCTCGATTCCTATTTTGACGAAGGTTTAGAAAACTCTTGTTTTTGCCAAAACGACACCTAATGAAAATCTCATAAGTTTTTGACAATTAAAATCAAACCTTTCTCATAAAGCTTTCTCGTATAAGCCGAATGACATTCTAAAGCATTCTCAAAAGAAAGCACGACTTTTCATCAAAACCCAAATGGTTTCTTCATGCAAACTCACCACGACATTCACATAGGCACACACACACACGCGCACATACACACATACATTCAAGAATTAAAGGATAGGAAAAGCATCAAGATTGCGGTAACCGTGTTTCACGGAAATCGGGGGGTGCCTAACACCTTCCCCTCGCTTAAGCAAGCCCCCGAACTCTATGAATCTCGGTTCGCAGACCAATTAATTCGGAGTCACACATGAGCCAGCGATTTATGAAAACAAAACTCGGATGAGTTGGTACATCCATTTCAAATATACCAACTGGCGACTCTGGTTAATTGGCTCATCATAAAAAACGATCTTTCAAAACCCCGTCGACACTTATGCCGACCTTTTTCAAAAATCATCTAATAAGAAGGCTAAAATTAGAAAGGACTAAATATCGCTAAAGGAAGCGATCCCTCCCGGCATCGACAGATATCGAGCCTGCTGGTAGCGAATGTAACCAACTTTTTGCCTTACCACAAAGTGTGAAAGGGAATAGTCGCAATCTAAGTGCATCCTCAGAAACTCCTTCATATTTACATGTATCACATATTTCAAAGAAATTGATCAAATGCTCATTCGGATCATCATTAGGGTACCCTCCAAATTGTATTGAACTTTGAATCAACTGTATCATGCTTGGTTGAATTTCAAAACTACTAGCTTGTATTGTAGGTCTTCTAATACTGGATTGAACATCCATTACCAACGGTGTAACATACTCCTACAATGTTTTCTGTTCTTCTGCAGCCATATTCTCTAAATCTTGTATTTTGAAATAATAACGAGAGTGCTTGCAAAAGATTAAAATTTTGTATTTAAATTAATTAGAATCAGATTATTTGTAATTGATATTGGAAATAAAGAAATTAATTACTAGAATTATTCCCTGGCAACGGCGCCAAAAACTTGATGGGCTAAATCTATACTAGCAATTTACGTGCAAGTATACACGGTCAATCAAGTAATAAAGTGTAAGTAGAGTCTCGAACCCACGAGGAATAATCTAATAAATCAATCTATTAATCCAATACCAAACTCTAATTAACCGAATTCTAATTAAACACTTAAGAATTGTTTTGTTTATCACAAATAGCTAAATTAAGAAATGAAATATTTATAAATAATATTATATAGATGAATTTATTAAGATTACAATTTCCCCTGATGATATTTCCTATTCTTTCACTCCCTATTTAACTAGTCAAACGTTGTAGATTGCTAACCAAGAATTCATAAGTATTTATCTAACTTATTCCAAGATTAGATAAATGTCATCATTCTTAACTAGAACACTATATTTCTATGTGAATAATCAACAATGATGCAATCGATACCAATTCTTAACAAGTTCATGCGACACTTGGGTATATTTCTATCCCTTATGCAAACTGAATAATAATTCTTAACATGAATTAATCCAACACATGTATCATATTCCTCATCTAGTCTAGAATCAATGTTTCCATCTCATCTAAATCAATAGACTAATTGTTGGCCAAACAACTATTGAGTGAAAACTAAAATATAATAAACAATCTTGCAGACATCTGATAGAAGTTAAATAGTTAATAGATTAATAAAAACCAATCATCGGGTTCCATTGCAATCTTGAAAATGGAATTTAGTTCATGAATAAAGAAGCGAACAACATCTCATCAATAATAGTCATTATAAACACAGGAGTTTAAAGAAAGATAAAGAAAAGAATCTGATGGAAAGCTCTCGCTATAGTTCTTCAGATCTTGATCTTCAATCCTCTATTCCCCTTTCTTAGATGGAATTGATTCAGAAGTGTTATCTTTCTTTTTTGTAAATTATATCCTTCGTCCCCTTCTCTCTGTTTGCATCACTTCATATATAAAAGATTCAGAAAAGACCTAATTTTGACGCACACACATGCGCGGAAGAAGCTTCGGGCGCTGCGGCCCATAGAAGCAGGCGCGACGGCCCATAATCTGCGCTACGGCTCACAAAAGTGAGCGTCGCGGCTCTTAATCCCTGCATGATTTTCTTCCTTGCTCGCTCAATTGCTTCAAATATTATAATTTTTATCACTTAACTTCTTTATTCCTACAAAATGAACAAAAGCCATAAATTAAGTACAAAGTCTATAAAATGACATAAAATACTTAAAAACATACAAATTATTAAGCCTAAAAGTACCTAAATAATTGGTATAAAACCTACTTATCAATTGCCCCAGCCCATACCTCTTTGTTGTTCTTCGCCCCGACGAGAGAACCTAGTACAAAAATCTTCGCCCTGACGAAGATAGTGGGAAAAGGAAAAAGAATATTATGTTTTAGGCAGGAAATCTTGGGGAATTCTAAGTGTAATTGGATTCTTATTTCTTAGAGTATTAGGATAATATCGTAGGACTATAAATACATATAATTAGTTAGATATTAGGGAGATCTACATCATCTTGGCAACTATAATTGTAACCCTAATTAGAGAAGATTGAAGGCATATTAGGCTAAGCTCTCTATTTCAGTTCTAAAGGATGTTGAACCTTCGTTATAATTAATGGTTTGATTGAATTTACTTTATTTATTCCTTCTTACATGAGATTTATTCTGGTAATCTGTTTTAATTGATTGTATGTTATTTGATCTTTTAATTTGATTTGGCCAATTAAATTAATTTGATTAATATCCTCTGCTAGATTAAGATATAGTATTAAGCAAACAATATTGTATCTGATCATAAGTAGCAATTGATAATACCTAATTGTGGACAAGCTTTTGAGTATTATTAAGATTATCTGAAGGCAAGTTAAATAATCCCTGATTGTGCGATTGTTGCTTGGAATAGTCTAATTCTCTAAATCTTAATGCTTCTATTATATTAAATCTAGACTGATAGTTCCAGGTTGTATGATAGATAGGGTCTATTGAGGCGATTGTTTCTTTAGATTTAAAATTAAGGAGAATTTCGGGTAATTAGCGATTGCGGTTATCTAGGACTATTAATTTCATTGAAGGATAAATAAGGTACAACTTGATCAATCCATTATTATAAAGAGGTGACACTGAACTTATGAACTGAAGTATTTTTATTTATTGATTGTTCTTAATTACTTTTGTTAAATTAGTTAATTAAACTCAAAACCCCCCAATCTTTATTTTCTTTGTTTAATTAGATTTAGGAAAGTAAAAGAATAAATATAAAACAATTCACTTTTTGTGGGATCGACCCTTTCTTGTCATTATACTGATTTTTGTAATTAAATTTTGGGGTGTAAACATGATGACACTTGTTAGTTAGAAATGCATATTATTGGAATAATATCTTAATAAAATTACTTATTTCTACTTATATGATTGAGTCATATAATTTATAGAATGATAGATTCAGACATATTAATTATAATACTATACGTAGATTAATTAATATGGAATGCTTGCCAAAATGTGAAATTAACTAAACTTATAAATGTAAAGTTTGCGTTGAGGTAAAACTTCAAAAATCTTCTTTCAAATCAATTGAAAGAAGTATAGAACCTCTTGAATTAGTACATAGAGAGGGTAAAAAAATACTTTCTTACTTTTATAGATGATTGTACAAGATATCTTTATGTTTACTTGTTGAGAAGTAAAGATAAAGTCTTGGAAATGTTAATACATTACAAGAATGAGATTGAGAATCAACTTGATAAAAAGATCAAGATAATTAGAAGTGATAGAGGTGGAGAATATGAGTCACTTTTTGCTGCAATCTGTTCACAACATTGTGATGCTGAAAGAAAGAATAGAACTTTAAAAAGAAATGATGCATGCATTATTCTTAAGTTCTAGGCTACCTCAGAATTTGCGGGAGAAGCAATACTTTCAGTAAGTTAGATTCTCAACCAAATACCTCAAAAGAAGTCTAATGCATCACCCTATGAATTATGGGAAGGACGAAAACCGTCCTATATATAAACACTTAAAAGTGTGGAGGTGAAAGCGATTATAAGAGCTTTAAGGTATTTAAAATATACTCAAAACTTTGGATTGCACTACGCAAGATATCCAACAATACTTGAAGGATATTGTGATGCCGACTAGATATCGGATACAAAAGACTCTAAATCAACTAGTGGTTTTATGTTTACGCTAAGTAGAGGAGCAGTATTATGGAAATATTCTAAATAAACATGCATTGCTCGTTCAACGATGGAATATGAGTTTATTGCATTGGATAAAGCTAGAGAAAAAGCTGAGTGGCTTCATCATTTCCTAGAAGATATTCTTATATGGCCTAAACTTGTGCTTGCTATTTGTGTCCATTGTGATAGTCAATCAGCAATTGAAAAAGTACAAAGTCACATGTATAATGGTAAGTCTAGACATATTCGTCATAGACATAATACCATAAAACAATTGCTCTTTAATGGCATTATGTTTATTGAGTACATAAAGTCGAAAGAAAATATAGCAGATTTGTTAACTAAATGTTTGACTAGAGAGCAAGTAAAAATAACATTGAGGGGAATGAGTTTAAAAACCTATAAATAAGGATCGTTATGGTGGATATCGAACCTAAGTTAACTGAAGATCCCAAGATCTAGGTTCAAAGGGACAACTAAACTGTAAATGATTCAACCAAATCACTATGAAGAAGTTAATTTCTTCTGCTCATTCATATGATACGAGATAGTGATACCTGCATCAGTTTTAGGATAAATTGTGCTTTTAATGGTTCTTAAATCTTTATAAACAAGTGGGGTATAGCAGGATACTCTTATTAAGAATCACCTATGTGAGTGTGAACTGGGTCAATTCTATGAGAATAATAAAGGTTATACTTCTTTAGAGCACTCATAAATCTGGGATTGTTCAGGGCCAAAATGAACAAAGTCATGAGAACCAAATAATGTCTGGAAAGATTCTGTGTAAATTTCTATTGTCTCGATTTACACAAACGGTTAGACAGTTCAAGACATCATGTTCACTGGACAACCAGTTAATTCATATAGTCTTTTCACAAGGGAAGGTTCAAAGCCAAAAACTACCTCTCTTTATACAGATGATTTCTAATTTTATCTCTCTCAAGAGTCTGCATAACATTTGCATAAGGCTGCCAGTCAATTACATTCATGTGGGGGATTGTTAGAATAATGGAGTAATTAATGAGAAATTTACTCCTATATATCACCCGTGAAAATGATAAATAAATACTTGTGGGAAGTGAGTCCCACATCGAGTATGAACCAAACAATAAATGGGTATATATATAATAAGATTGCTCTTGGGTTTGGGCCCCAAGGGGCACCCCACTTTTGAGAAGGAGAGAGGACCTAGCTAAGGCTTGGTTTGACCACGCGTCGCCGCTATTGCCGGGCCGGGCCGGGCTCGGGCACAGGTCACGGGTCCTTGTATATATGTATCTTTTTTGGATAATTAATTTTTGTTTAGTTTAATATTCATTTATTTATTAAGGTTTTGGGAAAGAAAGCAATGCAAGAGAAGCAAAACGCGGACAGAAAGTCAAGCGCCATGGCGCTTGACACTAAGGGCCGCGATGCTAAGGACCTGAGCCGCGGCGCTCCAAGGCTATTCAAGGTGCCCGTGCGCGTTTGTCCTGATTGGGTGCGCCTGTTCAGCCATAACCTTTCTTTGGTGTCCCATACCCTTTTAATTACATCCAAACCTTTTCAAAGGGTTATGTGCATCATGAAGAGTCACTTAATTCACCCTATAAATAGATGGGGAAGTCAGCCATTTGATTCAATTCAAATTTTCAAGTATTCAAGCATTATCAAGCATTCTAGTCTTCATTATAACATAAGATATACATAGTTTATTTGAGAGAGATAAGAGCATAAATTTTGGTTCGTTGTGTATACTATTTGGAGTGCTACTATAGTATACGTTGTCATTGTATCTTGAAAGACAAGTGCTATCAACTCTGAGCACCGTAAGGAGGACATAATTGTCTTAAGGACATAGTACCAAGTACTAGCCTTGACATAACAATTTCTGCGTTTACAATTTGGTTCAACAGATAAGTTTATATATATAAGTATTATATATATAAGCATATATATATATATATATTCAGTTTTCTTATTATTTCAAGTTGTAAATATATATTTAGATATATATCTTTCTTGACACTCTCTTCCTGAGGCCGCACAATCCCATGTCTGCCGAGATCTATCTAACTAATTAAAGGTATTACTCCCCTATATATTACTTCCATACATGCATACCAATTATAATTAGTAAGCAGGTGACTTCCCAAGTCTTAATGAATCATTTTCCTTATTGATTTTTTAATTAGGCCCACATAGCAATCAAGTCAATCCAAAATCAACTTCAACTTGGTCACTATGTCACAAACTAAATCCTTTTTTTTAGGAACAATTACATATTATAGTACATTTTTAGAAATAATTACAACAACAGTACATAGATAAAATAATTATAAAAATAATACATTTTTTCATATTTATTTACAAAAATAATATAATTAGGATTCCTTTAATTTAGGTAGGTATATTGCACCTTCATCCTCTTTCTACTCAGTTTATTATCACGAGTCATCACTTCATCTTTATCCACTCTCTCTAAAAACATAGATAAGAAGATAAATGAAAGGACAAAGCAGCTGAAGCTCTTCAGTCTAATCATGGCTTCCTCATCTCTTGCCAACTTTCTCTCTCTCTTCATACCATCAAAAGCACCACCACAACCACCCAAAATCCAACCATCTCTTCTTCCTCTCTCCTCCAACCATCATACCATTACGCTACTGCACTTCTTCTATTCTTCCATTTTTTCTCTCGTCTCCTCCTACTTCTAATACTAATAAATTAGTAGTAATAAAGAGAATATAGAACACTAATCTGTAATATAGAGCATTAAAATGGTTTATCTCTCTGCTCTTTGGTGGTACTCTTTATAGAGCATTTTTTTAGCCGTTAAAAATGGCGGAAACCGCGACGGAGCAAATGGTTAATGGGTTCATGGCTCCTCCATGCCCGTTTTCATGGAGCCGTCGTTCATGGCTCCTCCATGCCCGTTTTCTTCCTTCTTTTCGGACAAATGGTTAATGGGTTTGGCAAACCTTCATACCAAGGTAACCAAACCTTCATACTAAGGTAACCATTTGTATTAAAGGTTGGTTACCTTTATTTTAAGGTTGAATACCTTTTGTATTAAATTTTGGTTACTAAAGTTGGTTACCTTTGTATTAAGTTTTGGTTACCATTGTATTAAGGGTTGGTTACCTTTTGTATTAAAAGTTGGTTACATTTGTATTAATGTTTGGTTACCTTTGTATTAAGGTTTGGTTACTTTTATATTAAGGTTTAGTTACCTTTGTATTAAGGTTTGATTACTTTTGTATTAAGGGTGGATACCTTTTGTATTAAGTTTTGGTTACCTTTGTATTAAGGGTTGGTTACCTCTGTATTAAGATTTTGGTTACCTTTGTATTAAAGATTGGTTACATATGTATTAAGGTTGGCTACCTTTGTATTAAGAGTTGATTACTCTCCTCCTCCTCAACTCATTTTCCATCACGACGACACAGCCGCTGCCGTCCACCATTTCCCACCCCTCCCTAAAGCCACCCGTGAGCTCCCCATCGGCTTCATCGACGATAATCACCGCAAATAATATGTATAACAACTGATGTAATGTCCTTGTTCTTTACATGCGGAGTTGGAGAATATGAAAATTTCTTTCACTGTGATAGATGCAGTGAGTGATTATAAACTTCTTGTTGTGACATTTGACCGCCCTGTTTTGTTGACATCCATGAACTGAAGTCTTGAAGATGTCTATAATTTTACTTTTTTTTCCCTTCAAGATTGTTGTTATTCAACTTGGTTGAAAGATTCACACATTTGTGTGGAAAAGATTCGCGGCGGAGTAGGAGGAGATGAGGGAGATGAATATTTGAATTTGAATATTTGAATATTTGAATTTGAATTTGTTTTTGTTGTTTGATCCCAGATAATTGAATTATTAATTATGGCAGTTATTTTTCCTTAATTTTAGATTTCTTTATTAATGTGAATTGTGTTATTTTTGTAATTATTTTGTGTATGTATTATTTTTGTAAATACTTTCTAATTATTGTATATTAGTGTTAAGGACCCTTTTTTTTATTATTTTGGGTTCTCTCATGGGTGAAGGGTTAAACCCAACAATTAATAATGACTAAAAGATTGTCTTCATCATCAACCCTACGGAGTTTGGTGATAGGGGGAGAGTACATTAAAAATTTCTAAATAAAAAGTAATATGATGCGAACCCGTGTCATTAGGTGGATTCTTATTGATGTGAATTCGTCTTTTGATGATACACTTCCGAGTGAAATCGGGATTTTTATTGATAAATCTTAATTTTCTTTTTTGTTAATAATTCTTACATCTTTCATTTATCATAATCAAGTACATATTTATAATTAAATAAAAGGAAGACCCACTACACCTATTTTCCTAATATTTGCTAGCAATTTATGAAATAAGTTGACGCAAATGATCACTAACCCACTATCCATCTATCGAACTATTAAACCCACCACTACTACCTCAATTGCATAAAATTAAGACTGCTAATATTACATAATTAAGTAAAATCAAATCAAGCTCTCTCTTCTCTCTCGGAGAAAACCTTAGCCTTTATATTTTTTAGATACGGGGATGGTCGTTGATCTATACTAAAGAGATTCTTCTCTAAGGTTTTTTTTTTATGTGTGTTTTTACATTCCTTCATTTTATTGTTTTTATTTTCTCATTTTATGGAGTTTTGTTTCTCCTAATTTGAATTTTTTTTTCAATCTATGGAGCCTTTCTTCTCCTAGTTTGAGATTTTCTCATTCTATGAAGGTTTTTTTATGATATCTCAATGGAGGAGGTTTGATTGACATTAATCGATGAACACATATCTATTCAGATTTGGGTGTGGAGTTATCATGACGGCCTCCTTTTTGTTGCTCGTATTGAAGAACTACACAAGTCTTGTATATTTTTGTCTATTTTTTTAGAAATATGTATGTTCTCGAGTTTCATGTTTCAATTTAAGATGGGAGGAAGTATTACCTCGACTCAGTGTTTTTATAATTTGATTCACTTATTAATGAGAATTTGCTCTCTTCTAATTTCAAGATTTAGTTAAAAAAGAAGGTAAAATCAAATCAAATTGCTACGCAAATATTTAAATTAATCAAAATAAAATAGACACTTAATATAATGAGAGCTACTCATTTGGAGCTTTTTCCCACGATTTGTCAGGTTTTGCAAAAGAAAAAAAGATATTCGAACTTCGAAGCTTCAACAAAGACAAATGTGTCCAAATAACTATATATTTTGATGAATTTTATTTTTCAAACAATACTAGCTACTAGCACATTATTAATCTTATTCCAACAATCTGGTGCAATTATTATTTTTGAAAGAACATGTTTGAAACTTAGAAAACGCGAGCAAAAAATAAAAATAAAAAACCAAAATATAATATAATATAATTCATTCTTTTGGAAGCTTTATGTATCACTAGGAATGGCAATGGCGCGGGGCTGGGACCGGGGCGGGGCGAGAGCGGGGGATTACACCCTCATTCCCGACCTTATAAAAATCCCCCATACCCGTAGGGCTGTAAATGGTAACCGAAAAATTCGTATTCGTCCGCATTCGTATTCGAAAAAAAGCGGATATTATTCGTATTCGAAAAAAAACGGATATATCCGTATTCGGTTTAAAGGTATCCGCAAATAAACGGATACGAATACGGATATAGGCGTATTCGTATTCGTTTAACATCCGACCGTAAATATATCCGACAAATAGCGGATATTCGGATTCGAATTCGTATCCGGAATTCGTATCTAAATAACTTATATATATATATATATTAATTATTATATAATAAGCAAAATAATTTTTTTAAGTGGTCTTCTTTATATAATAATTAAATATTCACACACACATACGCTAGTCTATGTAAATTGTAATCTTTGTATTGATGATAAATTATAAATAAAAGTCTCAATAAATATATTATTAAAGTTTTAATCAAGTATTTGAGAAAAAATAATTAAATATTCAATGTAAACTTTTGAATCTAATTATAAATTATAAATATTCATACACACAGTATTACTCCACACACATAAAATGGATATCTACTTATTAATGGACATCTAAATATTAATAAGTAGAGCATTCATTTTAAAATTTAGGATTTCAAAAATGATAAAAACTTATTTGAATTGTAATTTAAAACATTGATTATTGTATTTAACTATTTATTAAAAATACATAAATTAACATTCATTCATTAATAAAATATACTTTAAAACTCATTATTTTTTTTTCTTATTCTAGTTATAGTTAGGACTGTAAATGGTAACCGGAAAATTCGTATTCGTCCGCATCCGTATTCGAGAAAAAGCGGATATTATTCGTATTCGGAAAAAAGCGGATATTATCCGTATTCGGTTTAAAGGTATCCGCAAATAAACGGATACGAATACTACTGTATCCGGATCCGTATATATCCGTTTACACCCTACATACCCGTTTCATTTTCATCTCCATTCCCATGGGGAATTTAAACCCTCACGGGAAATTTATATAATTACGGGGATTAATAATTTGTGAATTTTTTAAATAAAAATAAAATTTTTAATTATATTTACAAT
Organism: Aralia elata; assembly: GCA_034770075.1. Lineage (NCBI taxonomy): Eukaryota > Viridiplantae > Streptophyta > Magnoliopsida > Apiales > Araliaceae > Aralia > Aralia elata. The sequence goes on from CM068382.1 coordinate 20,453,232, forward strand.
AATACATACATGAAAATTAATCATATTTTAGCGCATACATGATAAAATTAAGAAAAATCAAATAATAATAAAAATAATGATAATATATACTTACACAAGGACATATATTTTAATTATGTAATATATAATAGTATAAATATTAATTTAAGTAATATATAACTATTCGGGAGTGGGTACAGGGCGGGAGAAGCAAATATCATCCCCTCTACATCCCCATAAATAATATTTGGTGATTCCGTATTTTCGACCCTATCCCCAGTCATAGTCAAAAACATCGTTCCCATTTGGGATGGGGCGTGGGGATTACCGTGGAGACGGGATAAATTGTCATCCATATTATTGGGTTAAAGTCCATACACATCGATTAAGTTAGACAAGAAAACTCACTATATATTTGAGATGCCTCCCCACTTAGTATAAATTGGTTTTAAGGTGGATATTTCAATATGGTATCAGAGCTAATGCCATTATATATTCTTGTTATTCCTATCTCCCATACATTTCCTTCATATATTCCACCACGTCTCTACGTGTGTGTGGGGGGGGGGGGGCACATAAGGGGCGTATTGGGTTAAAGTCCCACATCGATTAAGTTATACCCGAAAACTCACTATATATACTTGAGAGACCTCTCTACTTAGTAACAATTGGGTTTAGATGGATGTTTTGGGCTTGCTTATCTTGTGTATATCTTCATATTCATCAGGTCCACGTTATATGTCTAGGATATAATGACTTGGGCCAACTCTTCTCATAGCCAATTAATTTCGAGTTAGACAGCAGAGCTGGCCCTGGCACAGGGCAAGCAGGGCGACCGCCCAGGGCTCAAAGCTGAAGGGGTCCCAAAATTAATTATAAGCTTGTGTATGTATGTGTATATATGTGTGTATATGTGTAAAGCTCCAGTGGTCTAGCGGTAGAATAATTCCCTGCCATGGTATAGACCCGAGTTCAATTCCTGGCTGGTATCAAATGTCAAACTCCTATCTGTGCAGTCCGTTATTAGCCTTATACTTCAAGTGTACATGAAACTCCAACTTTGCTCTATTCTACTGACATAATTTTTCAATGCTTAAATTCTAAGGAAAAAAAAAGAAACAACCTAATATGAAAATGACCAAATCCTAAGGTTAATTTCACACAATGACCTTAAATGTGGCACAATATTAACTACAAAGGCAACCTTACTATTTTTTTAATTTATTTTTTTTCAAAAACACTTTTACAATTGTTGATATGAAACACTGTTTTAATTATGTTATGAAAAAACTTTTGTCAAACCTTTATATTAAAAAAAGTGTTTCATCTCAACACACTATGAACTCCCGTCAAATTAAAAAAAAATACAAAAGTACAAAAGTATTAAAAAAAATTGTCCCGGGACGCTGCCCCCGAACCCGCGCCACTAGGCACACTCGAGAAATTTCGCCCTGGGCCTTAGAAAACCCAGGACAGGCTCTGTTAGACAGTTTGATATCTTTATATACTAAACTTTGGACCCATTTTCTAAATCTAACACCTATGTATATCACAAAAATTATTTCATTCTAAATTTTTATAAGTCATACCAATTGTAAAATTTAATACTTTATCGTTTGACTTCAAAAGTCAAATTTATATCTCTAAATTTGAAATGGAGGAAATATTTGTTTTAGTTTTCCATTCTTCTCCCTATTATTTTCCAAGTATCTACCATAGCCAAAGTATGTTGTACTCCCTATGTTCCTAAAAGATTGTCGTTTAAGGTTAATTCACGTAGATTAAGGAATGCAATTACTCCTTATGAAAAATACTATATTACCCTTGTTTTAATTATCTCAACTAATTATTAACTTTGTAGATTCCAAAAAGGAGTATACTACTAACCATGAGATTATGAAGAAGAAGTATTGGGAAGGGAAGAGATTTGTAAAAACATTTCAACAGCCAAGAAGGGTTTTGTATTTTTTTGAGAAAAATCATTAAGTAGGAGAACTTTAAATAAGGGTAAAGTTGGAAAAAATTACTCCATCTGCATTGATAAACTCAAAACGTCAAACTTTTTGGAACAAAAATTACTTCCTAAAACGACAATCTTTTAGGAACAGAGGGAGTAAATTGAAACCTGATTGATGTTGTACATTCAATTTGACCGTTAGATCTGTATATAGTTGTACCGGTTTACCACAAATCCAAATTACTTGAAATTCAAATTACTTGTACAATATAGTAACTAGCTAGGTTTCTAGATGAAGTACTGGGATTTGTTGAATTTGCATATCATGATGTGCATTTAAGTTCTCTTGGTAGATCTGCATAGAAATTCATTCACATCCCATACAAATTCATCCTCGGGGTAGTAAATTCAAAGTCAGTGCAATATTTAAAATGAGCAACTGGTGGTTGAGAGATCAATTAATTTATTTAAAGTACTGCCAGCAAGAATGGACCAATGAGCAGTAAATAGTCTGTACCTGATAATTACTTCTTCGTTTATCCGTACAAAAATGGAAGTCCAATTTAAAGTATTAACTACTCTTTATTTTACGCATATTAAGGTTTGTTGATGGAGTATAATTTTCATTAGAGCTAAATTTAAGGCTTACTTTATTATTTGTAATTTTTTTTTTAAAATTTTATCAAAAGTAACTATTTTAAAATGGATCTCAAGCAAATTATAGTATGTGTAAGGTTAAAAAGTCAAAATTTTTCATTTCTGACAGAGTATTAACTTCTTGTTGGTTGTTAGTGGTAAGTGTTGCTTTTAAGTTTCAAGTAGATGACATTTTTGAGCAAGTGTAGTACTAGTGTAAAGAAGATTAAAATGTAATACTTTCTCTTGTATTTGTGTTTGTGTGATAATTTTGTTCTTAAATGTAAAATTAGCAAACTTTTCCCTTACAGTACACTTATTAGTGCAGAATTATATATTTTAAAGTTAGCGGTATAAAACTGATTGAATAAGTATAATTTTGTATAACTAGTTAATTATACCCCGAGTTGGCAATTTGCTCAATTAAAAGTCGTTTAAGTACTATACATACTTCCACAAAGTGATAAACTTATGTTACAGGTTTGCATGTTAAGTGGGTAAGGTAAAGAAAGATCAAAGGTTATTTTATAAGAAAATCACATTTAACAGCAATATTAGTTGCCTATATAAGTGTTGCATAATCCTAAATACACTTCACATCTCTCTTTTCTTTCTCTCCAATGGAGTTCTTGATAGCAATCTCTCTATTTCCTTTCTTCTATCTTATCTTCCACTTATGCATGTTAGTTTACCAAAAGAGAACCCAATGCTGCTATATGATAGATTATGAATGCTACAAGGCCACAGAAGATAGAAGGCTAGATACCCAAACCTCAGCAAACATTGTTTTCCGCAACAAAAATCTAGGTCTAGAAGAATACAAATTCCTCTTGAAAACCATTGTTAGTTCCGGCCTTGGTGAAGAAACTTATGGCCCAAGAAACATCGTGGTAGGCCAATCCGAAAACTGTCCTACTCTTCTTGATTCCCTTTCAGAAATGGACGAAGTCCTTTACCAAACACTCGATAAACTCTTCACTAGGTCCAAAATTTCCCCATCACAGATTGACATACTCGTCGTAAATGTTTCTTTACTATCTCCTGTCCCATCTTTATCGTCTCGTATCATAAATCGCTACAAAATGAATCCAAATATTAAGGCCTTTAATCTCTCGGGAATGGGATGTAGTGCAAGCCTTGTGGCAATTGATCTCGTGCAGCATTTGTTCAAGACTCATAATCAAGCCCTAGCAGTTGTTGTGAGCTCAGAGTCCATGGCTCCCAATTGGTATTGTGGAAAAGAAAGGTCCATGATGCTCTCAAATTGCTTATTCCGGTCAGGCGGTTGCTCTATGATTTTTACAAATGATAGGGCTTATAAGGACCGGTACATTTTGAAGTTAAAGTGTTTGATTCGTACTCATATGGGGCCGAACGATGAATTTTATGAATGTTGTACACAAGTGGAAGATGATCTTGGTTATAGAGGTTTTCGCCTCACGAAAAGCCTCACAAAGGCAGCTGCTGAAGCTTTAACCAAGAACTTAATAGTACTAGTGCCTAAAGTTCTCCCAATGTGGGAACTCCTTAGGTATATTATTGTGTCTAGGTATTTGACAAAAAAGGCGAAAAACCCTGCCATGGGGTTGAATTTAAAAAGTGGTGTGGAACATTTTTGTATTCATCCCGGTGGAAGGGCAGTGATTGATGGGGTGGGGAAGAGTTTAGGGTTGAGTGAGTTTGATCTTGAGCCGGCTCGAATGGCGCTTTGGAGATTTGGTAACACATCTGCTGGTGGTTTATGGTATGTTTTAGGTTATATGGAGGCTAAAAAGAGGCTTAAGAAGGGTGATAGAATTTTGATGATTAGTCTTGGTGCTGGTTTTAAGTGCAACAATTGTGTGTGGGAGGTTGTAAGGGATTTGGATAATGGGAATGTTTGGAAAGATTGCATAGATAATTATCCTCCTGAAACCCTAGTCAACCCTTTCATTGAGAAATTAGGGTGGATCAACGATGAAAGTTTGAACTTTGTTAGACTTGACCAGATACAATTGCCCTAATTTTTATGTTTAATTATGTTTGTGGGTTTGCCATTTTTTGCATGTTTAACTCTGTTTAGTTGCTTATATATAATTCAAATTGTGTGCTATGTACCCTCATCGGCATATCAAGTTATGTAAACCGGAAAGTTAAATAATGATTCTTAATTTCTTATTTGGATTTACAATACTAGGGGAGTAGGGGCCAATCTCCGATTTTTTATTTCGAATGTGTCTCAAAATGAAATTCAGTGGCTAAAAGATTTTATACCTTGAAATCCAGAAAATTTAAAATTTAGAATTAGGGTTCATGATCTTTTAAAATTTTAAAAGTTACGAGGTCAAAGTTGTTTTTAAGTTAATTCCTTTGAACGTCAACGTTTTAATTGGTCTTTGATCTGCCTCCTTATTTTTGGTGATTGAAACGAGATCTCTCCTGGGTTATTGATTTTTGCTACGATAAATAGATTGTTAGGTAACTCATCAATTATATTTTAGAAAGCTTTTTCATTTTTAATAAGAGTATTATTGTGAAAAAGAGTATAGTTTTTGGGGTTAAATACACTTCTGTCTTTCGAAGTATCACTCAACTTACATAAGCGACCCTAAGTTATAAAAATTAATAATAGCAACCTCCAAGTACACTTAAGTAAGCAAAAATGACCATCCAGCCATAACTTTGGCCAAAATGCTGACGTGTAATAACAAAGTAATGTATTTATACAATTTTAATATTTTTAATGTATTTAAAGTCAATTTAGTTATGTTTTTTTATATTGAACAATACATTTAAATAGTATAAACACGTATATACTATTTAAAGTAAATAAAATTCACTACAAATTACCACACTACACATAATAATTAATCTCATTAATTAAATAATTAAAGTTAATAATTTACTCAAATAAAATAGTTAACTCGACTAATTAACTAAATAAATCAATAAACTCTACTAATTAACTTAAATAAAATAACTAACTCAATTAATTAATTCAAATAAAATCATTAACTCCGCTAATCATTCAAGTAAAATAATCAAGGTTAATTATTTTATTAAAATTAATTAATGAGATTAATTATTTTACTCACTACACATTATCATACTATACATAAAGTAATTGTAGGCAAGGAAATCGTACCTTGCAATGCGGTGGGGTTTCGTGTTGACTGAGGAGTAGAGAAATCCACAAAGAGTACGAAATTGATTGATGAGTTGAAGAGGGGAGAAGCACAGGTAGGCGATTACTCCAGCAACACGTGGCAGAACTCTTAAGGTGAAAGAGTCTTCTCGGGTGTCTCAGGTGTGGAGAGAATCCAAAGGGAATCCACCCCCTTCTATTGAAATGGGGAGGAGTATTTATAGAATTTCTTGTAGAGTGGTCATGTGCGAAGCACATGTCTGGGAAGTGTGTCAAGCATGTGACCTCGGGAGAAATTTCAAAAATACCCTTAATTACTTTAGTAATGCCTAAATCGTCCTGTCCTTCTAGCCACCAATCCAATCCCTCAACCAATTCCCAAAATGAGTTGCCTCCATGAGTTTCTGCCTCGGGACTCGTGGAGGCTCCTCTCATCTCTTGTTTTTTCCGACTTTTTTGAATTTATTATTCCTTTTTTAGGTCTCAGGTGGACCCTAATTTATACTTGGACTTACATTTGCCCCCTGCACGTGAGTCACGCTTTTAGAGTGACGATGGTGCAAAATATTTCTATTCTTGAAGTCCCGTTTTCCAAACGTTGTCAGGTGGAGTCTCTGGTTTGGGCGAGCAATATGCTCCCGAATGCTAGGTAATTATCTGACCAAAATTTCAAATGTTAGTATTCATTAATATATATATATATATATATATATATATATTAATGAAAACATGCCCAGGAAACATGTATTAGTGGAAAAGCATACATGTACTACTTGTATTATTATTATATACCAAATGGAATATATATATGTTCCCGCGCATGAAACATGTATACCAACTCCCAAATAATTATCCTCATTTAATTATTTAATTAACCACTTTATCATTATCTAATAATGCTTCACATGAGCATACTTTTTTTTATGCAAGTGGTTGACACGTGGGCGAAGCTGATTGAACGATAGGGGGCCTCAATTCATGAGGGCGGATTATTTATCGTAACCAGCTAGTGCACACCTTTTTTTTCTTTTCTTTTTTTTTAAAAAAAAATAAAATAAAAGCTGATGGGAAAAGAGAGAAAGCAAATAAATAAATAAACGGTAATAAAGAGGACCGTTTACTCATTGCTTTTCGTAGCTGTAAGTTAATTCTCTTTTGTAGCATCAGATATACAATAAACTATTTACATTCATTATACTATTCACATATGCAGCTTTTCATATAATGCTTGCAAATGTCAATAAAATGAAAAAGATGGAAAAAGTCATAATGCAACAACGCATGTAAACAAAAATAAAAATAAAAAAAGGTAACATAAGTGTGTGGGGATAATGTGAACATGCCGAAGTCTGAACTGCCTTATGAACATGGGTAAAATAAATAATTGACTATATATAATTGTAAAGATAATAGTCATATCATATAAGTTATTAAATAGAAATATGTGAAAGTGGGTAGTACCTTTGCCAGAGAAAAATAAAATAAAATAACATAAAGCCCCATTCCTTTGTGCTCAGACAAACTAGTGCCCTATCACATGCTAATCAAATGTAGCCATTTGCTCGAGAAGTCAAACAGGATAGTTTCATTGAATTTGAAATCGAAATAAATTCTGTCTATATCTAAGGTTTAAGTAGAGCTAAGATTCTATCAGATGTAACTGCATACAAAAATAAGAGAAAAATTAAAAATGAAGAAAAGTGCAGCAGTGATTAAGGCACAGATGAAAAGGAAGAGTGAAGACTGAAGAGTATAGTATTGACAGGGTTGATCGCTTGCACTCCATCATCAATTTCGGAAGAGTAATTTTAGAGAGAAAATATTATCAATCTCCAAAGCTCTAATACTTCTGGGCATATATCCATCTTATTCTCTGATTATGGGATTTTGGGTTTTGAGAGAGAGAGAGAGCAAGATTTGTAACTGTATTTTTCTTTTCTTATGTATCTATTTTTTTTATAGAAGCTTTCAGTCTCATATAAGAGCATAGTGGGTGCGGTTTTTCTTTTCAAGAATTTAAATGACTGAATGTAATTTAATACTTTAAAACAAATAAAATGGGAGAGGAAGATAATTCAATAACTTATCTTATTTTTCCAAGTTTAGCAGGACCACTATAGGGTATGGTATGTGTTGCTTTTCTGCCTCCTCTGTCTGTCGGTATCCAAGCGTGTTGCAGTTTTATTTATGTGAACAGTAAGTACGGCGTGAACAGTGTCGACCTTGAATAGTACCCATCGTGAACAGTACTCCGTCGTTAACAGTACTCGAGCGTAAACAGTGTTCCTCTAAGAACGGTGAGTCTGGCAGAATAGTATGCCGACGTGATTTCCTGAGTTTGAACAATAGTACTCTTCGCCAGCACAACCAATCCAGCAGCAGCACCAGTATTCTTTAGAGGAAAAGCACTACTAACAGTATGCTTGTCCCCTCTTCTTTTATGTTGGCCTTCGCGTTGCAGCCTAATACCTGGTTATGTCTCACGGATAATATATATATGTATATATATATATATATTGTGACGGTTTTTTTATATATAGTACATGCTTATAATTGCTCAACTTTTCCTCTGCCTGTCAAAGAAGTCCTGTTTCTGTACACTGTGGCTTACGAAAGTCGGGATAATTTTTTTTCGTTTTGGTAGTATTCCCCACATGCATATCAGAAACATGAATACCCTTTCAGCTTGGTCTGCATCCTTCAGCAAAACATCTCCTTTAGAATCCTCTTGATGATCATGTCAGTCTTGATGGAGACGATTTCTTGTGTGATGTGGTCTCGGGTCCTGTTGTGAATAGTACAATTCCCTCGCCCGCATACCTCATCTCCTCATGACAGCCTTGAAGGTGCTGGTGATATTCCCGTTGATATTGATGATACGATGACCCTTCTCCCCCAAGGGAGAATCCTTTAGAGCCTATTGTTGATTTTTAATCCTCCCTAGAAGGATTCTGCTGAGATGTTGCCTGATAGGGAGTTTACAGTTGCTAGTTCTTCGGGTGAGGCAAGCAAGGTCTTGGGTTCATCGGTAAGTGCATGATTATGGTATGGACCTTCCCATGTTCCTGTCAATTGAAGACCTTTTGATCACCTTTGTTATGAGAAGTTGATAAGCATTTATCTTCTTTAGGTGTATTTACTAGAACTGGTGACTCATTAATCAGATGAAGAACCAAATCTTCCGAAGATAACATGACACTCAACCATTGTCTTTGCTCCTTGTCAAGTTTTGTGGTTGAAAGAATCTCAAACATGTTTACAACCTCTGCTAGTGGAGATCTCATGTGACATTGTTACAAGCATTTGTTTTGCTTGCATAATTTCCTTTGTTATATGAATTGTTTTGTAAATTTTGTCTCCTTTCCATGATAGGATGGATCTCCTTAGTTCCAGTTTGCATGTTGGTGAACTACGCTCAAAGGTCTCGTCCAATATTATCGTGAGTGCCTTCATTCTTTCTCGTGTCATCACTGCGTTGTTTATCAGATTGCATTGAATTCCTTATGGGTACGGCAAGTGAGGCGGCGACTTCCACTATTTGTGAGTCTCCCCGACCTATCACTATTGTTATCGAGTCCTCTTCACCACACGATGATTGCGTCAGTCTTGATGTTGACGATTCCTTGTCTTATGTGAGCATCCTACAACATCTTCACATGACAATTGACATGATTAAGGGTACGGGTGATACTCTTGCTGATGTTGATGATCCTATGGCCGTTAATCCTCCATCCTCGAGGGAGAATCATTTAAAGTCTGTTGCTGATTGTCATCCTCCCCAGAAGGATTCTGCCGAGATTTCTCCTAACAGGAGAGACATTGTCAGGTTCGAGGACTTAAGTTCAGTTGCCTCGGTCACTTTTAATGTTGAAATCGTAACTTATCGGGTTCGAGGACTTAAGGTCAGGTGCCTCGGTCACTTTTAAAGTTGAAAGCGTAACTTATCGGGTTCGAGGACTTACAGTCAGGTGCCTCGATCACTTTTAAAGTTGAAAGCGTAACTTGTCGATTTGAGGACTTAAAGTTAGGCGCCTTGATCACTTTTAAAGTTGAAAGCGTAACTTGTCGGGTTCGAGGACTTAAAGTCAGGTGCCTCGGTCACTATTAAAGTTGAAAGCGTAACTTGTCGATTTGAGGACTCAAAGTCAGGCGCCTCGATCACTTTTGAAGTTGAAAGTGTAACTATTGTGATGACTATCTCATGTGTAATATTTCTTTTCCCATTTTCAGTGGCCCTAAGATAGCATCTGATGATCCCACACGAGATATTTTGCAATACCCGTTTTCGGAGATCTCTCATACCCTATACAGGCCTTCTCATTTAGGGAAAATTTTAGTGGTTGATGTTCCTCTCATGACTATCATGTCTTGAGCACCAAGTCCCCTATCAGAATTTGCCGTGGCATCATTTCAACTTTTCCCTTTTCTTTTTTTTTTCGGAAGTCGGCTAAGGCCTTTAGTTGTCAATTACCTTTTCGATAGTAAGGTGACGATTTGTCGTGTTTCACCCTGTATCTATCCATCAGATTCTTAGCGTTCTTATTCTCTTTTTTTTTCTTTCTTTTAGGTTAAATAGAAACGAAAGAATATATATATAAGTAGAGGGGTATACCCCAAATCACAGTTGATAGGACCTCATATGCATAACATAAGAGATGTCAGCTAAATAAGAAATCAAACTAGCCAAAGCATCCTAAACATCCTAAACATCCCCAAACAAGAAGGGTTCTATCAGTAATCTTAGCATGTTGGAACTTAGCAAAGGAAAGTCAGCCTTATTGATGAAGGGAGTTTCATTGCCTAATAAGGTGATTAGGCAGTGGCTTGCTGCTAATTCCTCATTGTAGATTCTTTGCAGATTGTAACAATCCATGGTGGAGTGTCCTGCGTGTTGATGGTACACACAGAAGTCAGGTCTCCTCTTCATTCTTCTGCATCTTGCCCCCTTGTGGCTTTTGCTAAGAATCTGTTAAAGCCACAGTAGGCGTCCTCTTGCCTTTCCATGTAACAGTCGTATGGCTCTCGGGCAATGTCATAATTCCTCCTAAGTCCTGTGCAAACGATGAGAGTGCTGCAAAGGAATCACATGCTTTAGTTATGAGATGGGGTTTGAAGGCATCTAGGGCACCATTGATGCATATGTTCACTAGATTCTTCTCTTCAATCGGCTTCGCACACTTCTGCGTTTGTGCCCTAAATCTGTCCACATAGTCTGACAATTCCTCGTTCGGCTTTTGTTTGAATCTCATGAGCTCTACTATGGTCACTTGTTTCTGCACATAGAAAAACTTCTTAAAAAATTGTAATTTCAGATCATCCCAATTGTGGACTGATCCTTTTTCCAAATTATAGTACCAACTGAAGGCACTATCCGTCAACGTCTTGTTGAATTCTCGCATCAAAAGGTTGTGGTTGCTTAATTCGTTGTAGCCCAACCATGGTGACATTGACTCTACAAACCTGGCTATATGTTCTCTAGCATTCCCTTTTTCTCCATTGTACTTTGGGAACTGTGGAGGGTGCTCAATATATCCTGTTGGGTAAGGCTGTCTCCGGATATGAGTCGGGTAAGGTGGAGTGAAGTCCAATTCTGAAGGTCGAGTTGTATGCCTGCGAAGTTGATTGATTACGTCGATCATATCGTCCTTTGTCGCATATTGGCTTGTTGTGTGAATTCTCTGAGGGGTTGCAATGTACTGATGCATCGACGGCGTGTGAGACAAAGAGATCGGTTGATGCACGCTTGCATCATGCAAAACTTGCATTGGTTGTGCTTGTTGACTTGTTCGTTGGGTATGGCTCGGAAAGGTCAGCATATGCTCTTGTGAAAATACTGGGAGTATAGCTGGAATGATGGTTGGTTGAGGCTGGCTTGCTTCCTGTCTGGGTTGTGGTATGTCACCACTGTTCTGAGGCTCTAAATGGATGATTGGAATCGGCTGACTCTCCGTTATTGGAGTTGCATTCTGATTTTCCTTGTTGTTGTCATCCACTCCTACTTGTTGTACCTGCAAATTTCCTGGAAACATGGCCTTGAAGGTTGGGATCTGCATCATCTGCTTGCAAAAATTCTCCATCTCCTTATGTTGCCTCTGCATTTCTAACATCATGGCCATCATCATCCGTTGTCCTTCCCGTGCTTCCTTCAATGCCTTAAGCAGTTCCAGCTGCACAACGTTCATGGTTGTTTGCTCCCCTGCTGCTTCCTCGCCTTGCATGTCTGTGCTCGTCTGCCTGGTGTTGGTTGGTTGTTGATCAGCCATATATGGTGAAATTGAACTCCCTTCTGAGGTGTCTTCTATGATTGGTCTGTCGAAATCCAGATTTGTGCCTTGAGGAGCTTGGTTCGCTTGCCTTGGAGCTGGATTCGGTGAGGTAATACTTGTGGTCGGTGAAGCTCTATCCGTAGTTCTCCCACTTCGAGTTGTGGGCATACCCTTCAGGAATTCTACACCTCCCCAGCAGTGTCGCCAGAAAATGTAGGCAAAGAAATCGTACCTTGTAATGCGGTGGGGTTTCGTGTTCACTGAGGAGTAGAGAAATCCACGAAAAGTACGGAATTGATTGATGAGTTGAAGAGGGGAGAAGCACAGGTAGGCGATTACTCCAGCAACACGTGGCAGAACTCTTAAGGTGAAAGAGCCTTCTCGGGTGTCTCGGGTGTGGAGAGAATCCAAAGGGAATCAACCTCCTTCTATTGAAATGGGGAGGAGTATTTATAGAATTTCTTGTAGAGTGGTCATGTGCGAAGCACATGTCTGGGAAGTGTGCCAAGCATGTGACCTCGGGAGAAATTCCAAAAATACCCTTAATTACTTTAGTAATGCCTAAATCGTCTTGTCCTTCTAGCCACCAATCCAATCCCTCAACCAATTCCCAAAATGAGTTGCCTCCATGAGTCTTCTGCCTCGGGACTCGTGGAGGCTCCTCTCATCTCTTGTTTTTTCCGACTTTTCTGAATTTATTATTCCTTTTTTAGGTCTCAGGTGGACCCTAATTTATACTTGGACTTACAGTAATTAATCTCATTAATTAATTTATTTTATGTATAGTATAGTAATGTGTAGTAAAGTAAATAAAATAATTAACTTTGATATTTTACTCATATAAAATAATTAAGTCAACTAATTAACTTAAATGAAATAACTAACTCAAATAATTAACACCAATAAAATAATTGAATCCACTAATCAACCAAGTAAAATAATTAAAAAAGACTAAATTAAATAATTAACTCAAATAATATAATTCAAATACGATAAATTACGTTAAAAATAAGTAAGTTAATTAGTGGAGCTTGTTAATTATTTTATTTGAATTAATTTGTAAGAATTAATTATCACAATGTATTTTGATAATTAATGTCTTTTAATTATTATAATATGTTTTGATAATTAAAATAATTAACCTATTTTTTTAACTAATTAAATAATTATTTTACTTGATTGATTAATGAAGTTAACTATTTTATTTGAATTAATTAATTGAGTTAGTTATTTTATTTAAGTTAATTAACAGAGTTTGTTATTTTATTTAGTTAATCACTGGAGTTAACTATTTTATTTGAATAAATTATTAAATTTAATTAATTAATTAAATTAATTGTTTGATATGTAGTGTGCTAAAATGTAGTGAATTTTATTTATTTTAAATAGTATATACACGTTTATACTATTTAATTGTATTGTTTTATATAAGAAAATATAATTAAATGACTTCAAATACATTAAAAAGTATTAAAAACATGTTTATATTATTGTTTTTTTTTGTTATTGTTTTTCCCCTTAATTGTTATGTTGTATTAGTTGATAGGGTTAGTTATTTTATTTAGGTTAATAGTTGAGTTAATTATTTTATTTAATTTAATTAGTGTGATAAATTATTTTATTTGAATTAATTAGTGAGTTTTAATTATTTAACTTAAATTATTTATTTTATTTGATTTAGTTAATGATTGTTAATTATTGTATTTGAATTAAGTTAGTATTTTGGTTGTATTTGATAATTAATCGTATAGTCAACATTTATTATATGATTTTTATACGGTGAAACGGTATATTACATCACATAAACGACACTACTGGTATTCCGGTCAAAATTAGGACCGGAGGGTCACTTTTGTTACTTAAATGTACTTAGAGACTGCTATTATTACTTTTTATAGTTTAGAGTCACTTGTGTAATAAGTTGGGTAATATTTCGAGAGACAAAAGTGTATTTAACCCTAATTTTTAATAGGAGTATTATTTCCAAAAGGGTCGAGAGTCTTAATTTGAATAGGAGTACCATTATGGAAGATAGTCCTATTTTCTAATATAAGTACTGTCAAAAAAAATATATTAAAAGAGAGTTAATTGTATATCGAATTCTAAAATATGCACCTTTTTATACTTCGTATCTCAAACTATAATTTCTCGCATCTCGGTCTCTAAAGTAACCCGATCCTCTCAATATGCATACTTGTGTTATTTCCGGTAAGAAAATTGGTCATAGTTGTCACGTGTTCCGGTAATGTGAGTATAAATATGATTTGACCATATTTATATAAAATTGACCATATAAAATCAATTTAAATTCATATAAATACTTGCTTACTAAAAATTGTATAGTATTAAATGAGTATAATACAAATTTGGATCAATTAAAAACAAAAATAAAGTATCTCACCATCTTCCTAATCCTTTTTCATAAGAAATCTCATCATCTTTCCAAGAACATAAATCCAATTTTACCTAACCTGCAGGAACCTCTAAATCATAGAACCAACATAAAATCAATACACAAAAACCAAAAACATAGAATAAATATAACTCATTTGGACTAATATAACCAGATTCAATACAACCCACTTTATTTTTTCTCTTGAGAACTCAAAATCAAACTTACCATTGTTTCTCTCTCTAGAAGTCTAAACCCATAAGAAAAAAGAGATGAATAAGAAGATATAATATTTGTCTTATCCTCTAAATTTCTCCCTTTCTGATAGCATCAAGCATTAAAATAGAATCCAGATGAAATTTCAAATGAGATGTTATCACCACGATGCCGTTGCCCCGTTCTCTAATTCCTAAACAAATTAAATGTTTCCTCTAAAAATCAAATAAATACTCAAATGCTAATATTTGTACTAATACTTTAATAAATAAAAAATAAATTTTCTTTTCTCATCTTCATCATCAAATCCAAAAAATTCAAAATGTAACAACCCAAAACCATTTATCATCTTCAAATGATGATTTATTCAAGTAACGAAGAAACACCGACAACAGATCCAACATACCTAATCAATATGCGAAAAAAAAAATCACAACCCAAAATCACACATACCCAATTAAAATTCAAATCAATTCACACATACCCAATCAAAATTTGTCTAGTCAGAAGTTAAATGGAATTTTAGATGAGAGAGAGAGAAAGAAGAGGAAGAGAGAAGGAGAAATTAAGAAGGGGAAGAGAGAGAAAGAGGAAGGGGAAAGGTCAAACCCAGAAAGATCTCGTTCTTCATAGTCGAAGATCAACTGCCATAGCCGCCACCGTCTTGTTCTTCATCCTCTCGCTGCAGATCAACCGGCATCAAAAATCCATTCCTTCCCATTTGTCAACTTCAAACACCATCAACAACCACACCACCAAATAGAAAATGAAAAACCATAGCCGTCGTTGCTACAAATTGAAAGCAATTCTCACCGTCGATACTCCATCTCCATCACAACGCGTGTCTACGAATACAGCATCAGCGTTGTCTGGTACATGGTGTTGGCACTTGGCAACCATTTTTGAGTGTCTAAGGTTTTAAATCTTCACTACTGCAAATGAAGTTGTGTGTTCTGATTTTGCTTATTTATTTCTTAATTAAATATGTTATTTATTTATTTTCAGCCCTCCAAAGTCTTTCCTTTTTGTAAAATCAGAAACTTCTCTTTTCTATAAAAATGTCAATGGTCAAAATGAAGTCAACAAAAAATAATGTTAATTCTTTTATTTGGACTACTTAATTAACTTAATTATTTTATTTAGATTAATTGTTTGAGTAAATTAATTAATTATTATGTAGGAATTTATTTAATATGTTAATTGAGTCAAATTATATATTTATACGCATATTTTAATTTTTTGGTCATAATAAAAAAATAGGGTCCATTGTTATTACTTAATATAATGTTAAGAAGTGAGATGAAATGATTTATATTTTAAAGTATGAAATATAAAAAAATATATATTTCGGGGTTGGATATTTGTGAACTCTCAAAAGAAATAGTCTTATTAATAAGAGCATATCCAGCAAATGGATTGTCTGCTGGACTATATTTAGTTCATATGACATCATCAGATGTACTTTAGTCTTTAATCGTTCCAGCAGATGGACTATCTCGTGGACTATCCTGTGGACTAAAATATAAGACAATTAAAATAATCAATGAATTCAAAAAAACTCCAACTGTTAATTTTTTAAAAGTTCAATAGTTGATTGTAGTATTTATAGATGTTCCATTTTTATTACCGTTGAAGGTTTTTTTATTACCGCTGAAAATATTATTATTACCGTTGAAGGCATATTTTTTACCATTGAACTTTGAAGGCATTTTTATTGCTAAAGGTTGAAGTAACATTTTTTTATTTGCCAAACGTAGCCTTATCTTCTTCTCTTTCAACACACCCATTTCCTTCAACAGAATCTGCAACTTCTTCAACCCCCTGCATCCCCTTTCATCTTCTTCTTCGGTCATCAGCCCATCTCATTCTTCTTCTTCAATAGACATCCACTCCCATTAAAATATAGTTAAAATTATAGTCAGGAATATAGTCCATCAGCTTTGATTCACAGAATTAGTCGTTGAGCCTCGCCGGAAAATCACGTGGAGTATATTTACTCCATCTGCTGGAGCCAAATCTGATTCCTAGACTAAATATAATCTAGGATTTGTTCACTTCCGGCCTCCTGGAGTTGCTCTAAGGAGGAGCCTGAGGAGTGCGACTATTTTTTCGTAGAAATGTTATTATTACATGTTCGTCTCACGTCATTTAGGGAAAAGAAAGAAAAAATGTGGGTGATATCCCAGTATAAATAGTCTTATATAGTTGTTAAAAAATTCATCAAGATGTAAAGAGTACATGCAAAACTTGTTGGGAGAGGTTTGGGATCTTCAAGGGTGTTTGAAAATGGTGATAAAGGTGTAAAATAAATCAAATATATGGTTCGAATTTAATTCGTACTTACTCGTTTAAAAGTTTGATTCGAGTTTGATTCGAAATATAACCGATTAAATATGATCACATTTTAAAGTTTGATAAATTACTCGATTTTTTTTAAATTACAATTTTCTATTGATGCTCGAATCATATCCGTTCAAAAAGTTCAAATTGTTCGGACTCGATTCTAGATCGTGTTGATTTGGTAACTAAACGAGCTTCAATCAAACTTTATTTCATACCTGATAAATTTTAAAAACCAAATCTAAACAACTCAATACTTGACTCGACTCAATTTATTTACACATCTGTTCAAAGTTACAACCAAAAACTTGTGACATCCTAAAGAGTTGAACATAGTGCACATAAATTCTTCTTTTGTAGCAAAATGCAAAATAAAATATTTTATTGCTGATAAAATTCTTGATCCAAAATCAAGAAATTTACAACAATTTGTCCATGAGAATGAGAGTTAAGATCAAACAACTTGTTTAAAATAAAATAAAATAAAATAATATTATATTATACTTCTAAATAGCTGAAAAATTAAAAGTTAATGTCAACATCACCACCTTCAAAAATCATAGCAATTTTTCTTTTTATCGTATTATGATACTCCAAAGCATATTCAACATGTAATGCCACCTTAAACCCATTCAAACATATTAATATCGTTAATTTTTCACCACCAACTGAGAAATAGGATCGGATCATATTAGACTACATTTCAATTTGAATCATAAACTTTAACCTTTTAAAATTAATTTACACCCTACACTTTATTTTGAATTATATATACTCTAAATTTTAAATTTCAAAATAATTTTCACCATCTGCTGCACCTTTACATCAAAATAATTTGCATTCTAAACTTTAGTTATTGAAAACCTTACTGATGCGTCAATCAGTAGCCTTCAAATTAAGGTTTCGGTTAGCCCACGAACCTTGATTTTGACTATCACTTTATTGCCTTGACTTCACCGGGAAACGTGCAAAAAGTCCATCGGAGTTGGAGGCTTTGGGAATACTCTCCAATGCTTAAGTCAGAACGCTGATATAAGAAGAGGGGATTATTATGGAGACTAGAATTGTGTACTTTGAATGTGTTGGAACATTTCTTATTTATAATATGAGAGTTATCTCATTCAAGAGTTAGGAATTACAATCATAATTGGCTTTAGAGACATTCCAACAATTCTTATTTGGTTAAATATCATGAAAATTCCATCATTTATTGGATTTAAAATACTTGTAAAATACTCCGCGAGCAAAATTATTATATTGCCCTTCATTAATAGAGATCTAGAAA
This sequence comes from Aralia elata, assembly GCA_034770075.1. Taxonomy (NCBI): domain Eukaryota; kingdom Viridiplantae; phylum Streptophyta; class Magnoliopsida; order Apiales; family Araliaceae; genus Aralia; species Aralia elata. The sequence goes on from CM068382.1 coordinate 20,471,427, forward strand.
TAACACGTGACAACTTGCCATTGGTGGGTTATTTTTATCCACATCATTTGTCCCTACTCCTTTAAAAAGAGTAATTGAATAATAATAGATTTTTTTTTCATGTGCTAATTTTTTGCATCGTGACACTAATTTTTGACTTCCATGATCTTTAATCTGGACTCGATGAGTTAATTCTTGGCGCCCATAGCGCTAATTCTCGGCCTCCGTGGCCTTAATTCTTGACATTAGTTTTGGGTTCTATGACCTTAATTCTTGGCTCCTATGAGATTAATTATGGCCTTCATAACCTTAATTCTGGCCTCCATGGACTTAATCCTGGCCTCCATGGTCTTAATTTTAGGCCTCTATGACCTTGATTATGGGCTCCATGACTTTGATTATGGATCTCCATAGCCTTGATTCTGGCCTCTATGGTTTTAATTCTAGCCTCCATGGCCTTGATTTTGGCCTAAATAGCCTTAATTCTGGCCTTCATGGCCTTAATTCTTGGTACAAATAACGCTAATTCTGGGTCTCTATGACATTAATTTTTGACCTCCATAGGCTTGACTCTAAGCCTTAATGGCCTTGATTTTGGGCTCTATGACCTTGGTTTTGGGCCTCTATGGCCTTGATTATGACATTCATAGACTTAATTCTTGACTTTTATGAGCTTAATTGTAGGCTTTAATTGCCTTAGTTTTTGGCCTCTATAGCCTTAATTATGGGCCTCATGATCTTAATTATGGCCTTAAACAACTTCTCTACTTATTTATTGATGACTTTTTGTCTTCTGGTACAAAACTCTTCTTCTTTATATTATGAGTCTCCTTTTCGTTTCTATATCTTCCAATAAAATTAGGACTAGTTCCTCTGCAGGTTCTCATATTTGCTCCTTATCTTCCTTTATCACATCTAAAAAATCAATAGGCAAAACTTATCCCAACCACTTTTTAATTACCCTTGACTTCTCTTTTGATCATTTGCCTCCTCGTGGGCATCAGTACTATCAACTGGTCTCGAGTTAATATTCTGACCTTTAGGGTTGCCTAGGACCTCTTTCAAGATTTTGCAACTGCTCTTGGACATTGTTTATATTCTTTCTTAGTTGATTGATTATATTTTCATCGGCCCTTGGACGTTCACACCTATGGGGGCTATTCCTTCGACTATTCCGTCTGCGCAGATCTGGAACACCATGATTCTGATTAATTTGTGATCGAAGATCCACCAGAATAGGACATTGGGAGTGCTCAGTTTATTGTCCACTATGAGTATGGATCGATTCTTGATGGATATAAGGAGGTGGAGGGTGATGATGAGATGACTGTTGGATTTGAGCAAAAGTTTGTCTTTTGTTCTTGATTGTTAGGAGGTGATGGAGGTGGAGGGTTGTTACCCCGTGCACTAGCACGAGTATTCACCATGTTGATTTTCTGATTTGTGAGAGAAATGACTTTTTATTTGTTTCCCACAGATGTCGCCAATCTGATGTGTCAATCAGCAGCCTTCAAACTAGGGTTTTAGTTAGCCCACGAATCTTGACTTTGACCGCTGCTTGATTGCCTTGAATTCACTGGAAAAACTTCAAAAAGTTCATCGGAGTTGGGGGGACTCCGGGAGGACTTTTCGATACTTAAGTCAGAATGCTGATATAAGGAGAAAGAATTATTATGGAGGTCAGAATTATGTACCTTGAATGTGTTGACATCCCTTATTTATAATATGAGAGTCTTCTCCTTCACAGTAAGGAATTCGAATTCTAATTAGATTTAGAGACCTTTCAGGTTGTCAATCCTTAATTGGTTAAACTTTATAAAAATTCTATCTTTTATTGGATTTTATATACTTCTAGAATACTCCGTTAGTAAAATTATTATATTGTCTTTTATTAATAGAGATCTAAAAATAACACGTAAAAATTCGTTATTAGTAAGTTATTTTTATCCACATCACTTACTATGGTGCTTGGACTTTACTACACAAAATTTCCAACCTACCAAGGACAAAGCCACTAAGGGGCGTTGGGGGCCAGGCTACCCCGTTTTTTTTTTAAGTAAAAAAAATTAACCCTTAAATTTTTTCTTAATTTTTTTAGCTCTCTAAGTTTTTTGGTAAAAATTAATAACATATAAAAGAAATTATTAAAAAAATTTCTTTAAAATCAATTGCGGAAGAATTAAACTGTACAAAGATGACAATTCTTTTCATGTTGTAAGAAATGATGAAAATTGTCAATGTTTAATTTATTATCATACTTTTGTTAAATGAATTTTATGTTGTCAATTATTAAGAGATTTTTATATTTTATTTTTTATTATTAAAATTACTTAAAATTTGAGCATGTTATATTATATCCCGGTCCCTAAAAAAAATGTTGGTTTCGCCGCTGCAGCCTACTATGCTCTCCTCCCCACTTTCCAATACAACACAGAGTGAATATAAAAATTGTGACTATAAAAATAACACAAAATAAATTTACATGTTTTAGATTGATGTGAGAAAAGAAATTTTTTTATTTCTTTCTAGATTTTGTCCGTTTTAAAAAGTTTTATTATTATATTATTTATAGCGGAATCGATCGAGGATGTAGGTCATTAAGATCGAACTACGTTAATCATGTTTTCTTTTATTTATTTTTATTTTTATGTTATTTTGTTTAATTTACTTAAACTTAGTTCTCTACAAGTATATTAGATAAGGCTACTTATAGGAAGTATTTAACTTTTTATATTATTTATGTATTTATTCTATTTTTGCGGATGCCGAGCATTTGACCTCAAAATGAAGATGAAGAGCCAATCTGTGATGCCACTTGCAGTAGATTTTTCTAGCAGTGTTCCTTCCTGCAAAGACAAACATTTTCTATTGTTTTTTCAGTATGTATTTCATCTAGTGGATAAAATCCAGAGTTTGAATCAATTTAAATGCTTCCCCGTCTTTCAAAAACAGATTTAATTTGATTTTTAAATTAAATTAATTATTTTTATAATTAAAATTTATACTAGTTTTTTTAACTACAAGTGCAATAATTATAGCTATAATAAACTATATCGAATTTATTATTATTTTCAATTTTTATGAGTTTAAAAATATAAATAAATATGCTTAATTTTTAATTCTAAAATTAGTCAATTTGACTGGAAAAGTCAATCTAAGCCCGTTTTTAAGAGACAGAGAAAGTACAGTATTGATATTTTCAATAGAAAATTTAATAGTTCCACAAGTATCCTCTCACATGAATAGTAAATGAGACACATATTTATGTGAGTAAAGACTTGTAGAAATATTAAATTTTACTTGTGTAAATAACAACTCACTGGAAATATTTTATAAAAATTTAATCTACTTTGGTAATAATTAAGTTGGGACTTATACAAATTAAATTACCTAAAGTGTTCCGACGTGTAATTTGGATGCTACAAGTTCTCCCATTTAAAAATTTGATGCACATTCTTGGTAAGCTCAAACACTTAATTAAAATGTAACTCAAGATCTTTGCCTCTCTAGCTAGCTATTGTATACTATAATGGCCTTCATGTTTCTACCCCTGGCTCATCCCCTATCTATTGTGAGATGACACTAGCTAGCTATATTCGTGTCTTCATCTGCAATAACTCGATTGGATTATTCAACTCGAGTTCTTGAGAATCGATCTTAATATCATATGTAACGATTCAAATCAATTAATCTCAAGTATGAATTAATTAAATCAATTGTACAAAGTTTTAATATTTCATCTTAACCTATTACAGCCCCTAAAAAGTCATTCAACTATTCGTAGTGTTTGCGACCTTAAAATTAAGCCACATGCTTTAATGTAGGATTGAGATTTTACATTTTATCAGTTTCACTCTATCGTTGTAACAAAATTTACTCTATTTTACCCTGAAGTGTAATGCAAGAATCATAGTACAGTAAGTACTATGTTTATCGATTTTGTGCACTGGATATACACCGAATATATTACATATGTAACTTTTCTTTACACACTTGGGATAAAAAAAAGTTATATACATTAACTTTTTATTTTTTATTTTTTAAACGTACATATAATTATTACATTTGACATTTATTCGGTGTACAAAATTGGTAACGCACCATTAACAATGCAAACTGTAAGAGTTGAACAGCATTTATCGTCTCCCTCCCTAGCTTTAATGGGAAAAATTTAGCAAAATTAATGATTTTCTAATTGTATTTGACACGTTTTACTTAATATATCATTGAATTTTTAATTTTTCAAATTACACCATTAAACTAATTAATATTTTCAAATTGGGTCATTCCGTTACAAAAATTGGATGGACGTTAAATCCAAGAATTAAACTCTCAACATGAAAGTATTTTTTCTCTTTTTCATAGTCAATTTTTTATACTCTGCTTTAGAAAAATTCTAAGAAAGTCAATTTTCTATACTCTGCTTTACTTCACCCTTAAATCTAATATTAATCTCCAAGCAAGTCACTTTTCTATACTCTATACTCTGCTTTAGGAAAACTCCCCGAAACACATCAAATCAAGATATTTGGGTAGATTAGTTTGAGAAAAAGAGGAAAAATACTTTCATGTTGAGAGTTTAATTTCCAAATTTAACGTCCATCCAATTTTTGTAACGGAATGACCCAATTTGAAAATATTAATTAGTTTAATGGTGTAATTTAAAAAATTAAAAATTCAATGGTGTGTTAAATAAAACGTGCCAAGTATAATGAGAAAATCATTAGTTTAAAATTCTGTATGTTGGCATATAAGGTTTGTTACTAACATGCTCGTGTTCATTTGTTGTCAACTGTCTGGCAGATAAATGAGCCTTCGCTGGCTAGTAATTTTTAAAATATAGGATCAAAATGTTTAAAGTCAATTCAAAATATTTTAAAATTTAAAATTTATTTAATTTTAAACAATAAAATTGTATAATACCTCAAAATTGTTATCAATTACATGTTTCATTGTTTTTTAAAAATTAAATGAATTATAGTATTAATTTTGAACTTAAAAAAAATTTCATATTAACTTTTAAAAATAAACGATCTTATATTTCAGAATAGAAAAATATATCTCGCAAAGATTGACTTGGTTAGATTTTTTTGGTCAAATTGACCAATTTTAAAATTAATAATTAAGCAAATATATTTATATTTTTAAACTTCTAAAAAATGGATGTTGTAGTAAATTAAACATAATTTAATTCTTATGACTATAATCTTTTTACCTATATTTTTTAAAAAATATGATAAATTTTAACTTCGAAATTTAAACTAAGTCAGTCTTTGCGAGATGGAATGAGTATTATTTTGAATTTTGCCATTAATAACCATTAAGATTTTAGACTGTTAGACCTACTAGATTGTAATATTGTCCAACTCATAATGTAGATCAAAGAAAGGGACTGAATGTTTGTCCGGTAATTACCAAAAATATGTACAAACACAGCATATTGATATGAGAAAGGGAAACACAATTTTAAAGACTAAACTTTGATATGAGTATCGACCATAATTAGTACCACCAGCAGCAATACTAATAGGCCCTCCTCCTACATCAAATGTTATGTGGTTGGCCAAAGGTCTATGTCCAAACTCAATGTGGTTACAAAATTAATGTAAAAGTAGCAAAATATTGCTGTCCCAACCATAAAATCAAAAGCAAGTGGCCATGCATTTATGTGTAATGATCTGTATTCAGGGAAGAGGGACCATAATTTATTTTTACAACCTATATATGAGAGATATATGAGGTTCTTAACGCTAAATTTGTCCGTTCGTTGAATTATTAAACAACGAGTTTAAATTTGCATAGTAAACAAATAAACACATTGAGAAGTTTGATGGTCAGGACCGTCGGGAGATAGTTTCGATGTGAGAATAAGTACAGTCCAGAAAACATCAATAATGGAGGCACATAACTACTTTAGTGCGTAGAGATAAGTAAAAACAATTGTGTACTTGGAACCTGAATTATGACTATGTATTTATAGCTTGACCACACCTCCCCCAATTGTCCTATGTAAAGATAAGTGCAAATACTTCTGATTGAACATAATCTAACTTCCTCAACAATAGGAGGTCAAATAGAATAAAGGAGACATAAATCAACTAGGACCGTAAACTCTCTAAAATGTTAGATCCCCCCACTAAGATATTTTGTCACATGACATAGGTCCCACTGAATCTCTCGGACCTATTAAATCATATTCCAACATTGCCCCTACTCTCTTATTATAAGAAGCTTAAAATAAGAGAACACAAAAATTGACCAATAATTAATTAATATATTACAGTTACTGAAGCCAAACCATCACCCCCTCACCCCACGTGCCAGACCGGGACTCACCATCATCATCATTAAGCCGCAAATAGAGAAACGTGCACAGATGGTCTGTCATCTCATAAGTCTTTTCCCACAAGAAAACAAATCGTCACTTATCACTTACACATTCAAAAGTTTCTTAGAGAGCTCAAGAGTCCATTGCTTCCTCCCATTATACAACAATCTCCTCCGACTACATCACATCAAACTACCGCTCTTATCGCTCAACCATGTCCGGTGATTACTCCGTCCAACCCACCTCTACCACTAACCAAGTCACTGCCGCAACCACCTCCAACATCCAACCCCCTATGGCGATACCAACCACGAATGCCATGCCAGAAGCACAACCCCCCATCGCCTTCACTGTCACCTCCTCCTATGCAGCCACCCCTTTTTCTTCAACTGAAGGGACCTCATCTCCTGTACTAGGCGAGGCCGAAATCATAAAGATAAGGATCCGAGAACAATACTTATTAGATAAGGCCTACTCGCACATCAACACCTGATCCTTTGTATCAGATCGGGTGCTATCCAACCTCCGCCAACAATATCAAATCCCCGATGAGTATGAACTTCGCGCGCCAAACCTTTCAGAGAAGATGTACTGCCGCCCAAGGGGTGAATGGGTTGCTGTCCCCATCTACACGCTGAAGTATGGGGTACAATTCCCCCTACATGAATTCATTTCTTCTTTCCTGTGTTTCGTGAGGATCGAGTTCAAACAACTGGTGACGAACTCGTACATCCACCTCATCTACTTCACCGCCTTCTATCATGAGTGCAGAGTCAAACCGTCACTGGACTTTTTCTTTGCCATATTTACCCTGGGCCGGTCAAAGGAACCAGGGTATCGTCAATTAAACAAACAAGCCGCCTAACACGTATGGATGAGGACCTCTCTCTAGCAATAAAGGGTGACACTCATACTGGGTCTTCATCAAGGGCCCCAACAACCATCTTCTCTCGAACTGGACGAACCCTCAAAGGCTACCTTTGGGTTCGACACCACCCCCTAGGATCGGACCAAAGAGTTTAAGGCATTCTATTCCAAGATGCCGAAGACGAAATGGTCCCTAGACCTGCTATCCAACTAATCCTGGCTTTTTTAGCCATAAATGTAAGTCTCGATCTCAACACCTGTATATTACATACGTAATGATATATTACGATTCTTACTAATCTTCATATATTTGCAGTGATTATCTTCAAACCATAGCCGATCGCCCAGATCGGCTCCCAACCTTTCACCGAAGCTACATCAACCGAGATCGCCTCCGAACCCACCACCGAAACAGCCCCAACCCTAACCAACAAACTGAATAGTCCATCGCAGTGGAACTAATCTTTGTTGTTACTATGCTAAAGCCAACCTCAACACAAAAGGATGCCTTAGAGTTGAACGTTGAAGAAACAATGGCATTGCTGAAAAAGAAGACGCGAAGGCTAGTGAAAGCAGCGACAAAAATACCTTCCATACCCCCACCCCCTTCCGCTGAACCTCCCTAGAATATCACACCCGAACCCTTTCAACCAACAACTGATACCTAACCCCAACAACAAGCACTAAATAAATCCCTAATTGACAAATGAATAAGGCCCGAAGAGCTGACCACCGAACCTTCTCCTAAAAGATTATGTATAAAAACAAGCCTAACACACCCCAAACCTTCCCAAAGAGTACCATCTCCCCCAATAACCACCGAACCTCCCTCTACATTCGAACCACAACAAAAGACCCCACCCCCAACCACTGTCTGGCCCAAAAACATGTCGGACGACTCCCCTATGAGCTGTACGACGCCTTCATCCTCCCAGGGGACGACGAGAAATTCAATGAACTCACCCCAGAAGAACTCGTCCTCGCTAGCGCCATCCACGGGGGTCGGGTACGTATAACACACAACCCTTCTTTATATTTCCACCATCTTCGTAATCTGAGCAAAATATCTGACCTTTTTTTTAGGCTATGACATCCTTTGGCTGATTATTGAACAGACTCAGTCAAATAACGGCCAAGGAAAAGAAGCTAAAAGCCGATGTTAAGTGCCTCAAAGGTGAAGTTCAATCCCTGACATCCGACCTGAAGAAGTAGTAGTAGGGACAATACGCCAACACCACCCTGCTCCAATCCTAAGAGCTATTATGGTAATTGAAGACATTAAAGTGGCAATGTTCTGAGATGGCTGAATAAAGGCAAAGGATGATGAAAGTCAGAGTGGAATTGAAGGGGGAGAAAGAAGAACTGAAGAAGCCTATGTCAGCCCTCGAGAATCAGCTTCGGGACATGCATAGCAAAATGAAAAATCTGGTCAAAGGCGCTTTGGAGTTGGAGAAATAATTGAAAAAACTTCAAGACTAAGGTCTACCAATCTCCGAAGCCAACAGACAAAAATAATCAATGAATACAAAACATCGCCCGAGCTAACCGAGGCTGTCCTGGACCAGTTCGGCAGAGGCTATCAGCATGTCAAGGAAAAAATAATAGCTGCTAGCTTCGACCCCCGACTACTTGACTTCTCTAATGACGAGGATGAAGGCGAAGAAGACACCCCATCCCCACAATAATTATATGTACTTTATTTTTATCTTTTTTTAAACTTGTAAAACTCCCAATGTATAAAAAAATGAATGTAATGAATTTTTTATTTATTTGCAAGTATGAGCCATCTAAGAAAACTGACTTCATTAATAATTTGATAAGTCTATACATCCATCAAGATTACATAACTGCAAAAATTAAACTACATATCTTATTGATAGTATTTCCGAAGCCTTCTTGTATGCTAAGTATTCTTTATGTCAATTTCATCCGTAGTTCAAAGTTGATAAGTCCCTAGCTTCGGGACACCGATAACTTCATACGGCCCCTCCTAATTAGGCATAAGTTTTTTGGTGTTTTGAGGAGTAGAAGCCTCAGTTTCCCGAAACAACAAATCATCGACCTTGAATTGCTTTTGTTTAACACCCCGATTGTAATGTCGAGCAGTCCTACACTGATAGATAGCTAACCTCATCATTACCGAATCCCGAACCTCGTCTAACAAATCCAAGTTGAGCCGAAGACCCTTATCATTATATAACTCCTTGTATTGGCTAACTCGAAGAGAAGGAGACCCGATCTTCATTGGTATAAGGGCATCGATTTCATATGCTAATCGAAAAGGGGAATCTTCTATCGTGATCCGATGAGTAGTTCGATAGGACCATAAAACACTAATCAATTCCTCCGGCCACCTACCCTTAGCCTCATCTAACCTTATCTTGATGCCATTTAGTAACGTCCGATTCGTGACTTTCACTTGTCCGTTCGACTGAGGATGGGCTATAGACACTATACGATGCTGTATATTCAAATCCTTTAGGAACTGCTCAAACTTGGCACCCACAAATTGACACCCGTTATCGGATACTATAGTTACAGGGATGCCGAATTGGAACACCACTGAATCCTTAAAAAATCGCAAACAATCTTACTCGATGATCATCCGAAGAGGTTTTGCCTCCACCCACTTAGTCATATAATCGATCGTAACAACCACAAAAGTTATTTGACCCTTCACCTTTGGCAATGGACCAAGGATATCGATCCCCCAGACTACAAACGGGATTGGGGACAAAATCGATGACAACTGCTCTAGAGGCTGATGTGGGATAGGACTATTGAGCTGGCACTTGACGCACTTCTTCATATAGTCTTTTGCCTCTTGAAACATAATCGGCTAATAATAACCCTGCCTTATCACCTTGTACGCCAATGCCTTAACCCCCATATGATCTCCACAAATATTCTTGTACACCTCTCGAAAGACATATGCCACTTTGGCTGACACCAAAAACTTCAGCAATAGGGAAGAATAAATGCGTTAGTAAAGATCCCATCGATCAGGCAGAAGTAAGAACTCTTGTGGTTTATCTTTTTGGCCAACATTCGACCTGAAGACAATTTTCTTTCACTGAGATAGTCGAGATAAGGAGTAAGCCAACAGTCCGACCTCTCGATCACCATTACCTTTGGCTTCTGATTGCTTGGGGTATCAAGAACTTTCAAGTACATCGACCTGCTAAACGAACTCACATCTGTCGTGGCCAATTTTGACAAGGCATCGGCCACAATATTATTTGACCGATCCATACCCTGAAAGGAGTTAGAGTTAAAATAATGAAGCCGGTCCTTTACTTCAGCCAAATATTTAGTCATTCTTACCCCTTGAATCGTTGAATGGAATCAAGTAGCAAACCTCCAAGCTCCTCGTTAACTGCAATCCAGCCAAGATCGCCTCATACTCCACTTCATTGTTAGTGGCTTTGAATTGAAAATGGATAGCTTGTTAAACTTTGGACCCTTCAGGACTGGTCAATATAACCCTAGTTCCACTAACATTCGAAGTCGAGGATTCATCTACATAAAGGGTCTATGAGGACTATGTCGGTTAGATATTAGTAACCAAGCTCATCTCTTCACTCGACTGAACCTACGGATCTGGTTTGGAAAAAGAGCACTCTACCACGAAATCAGCCAAGGCCTAGCCCAAGGCGAACTAACTCAACTCCATAGCCCATGCAATGAGCCAACTCAAGGCATCTGGCTTGTGTAATACCTTTTTAAGGGGCTGATCCGTGTATACCACCACTACTAGACCCTAAAAATAATGCTGAACCTTTCGACTAGTTATGATCAAGGTGTAGACGAACTTCTCCAGATTCGGATACCGAGTCTCAGTATCCCAAAGAGCATGGCTGACGTAATAGACAAGATACTATTTTCTGCCCAGCTCCCTAACCAGAACAACACCGACTGCCAAAGAGCTCGCCATCAGATATAGATATAATGGTTTGGAAGGAACTGATTTCATCAACAATGGGGCTAAAGATAGATACTTCATAATTCACTAAAATGTATTTTTACATTCTGATGTCCACTGAAATGTTTTCTCGTTCTTCAACCTTTCAAATTATCGAAGAATGGAAGACGTCGTTATGCTAATTGGGACATAAACCTCCTAAGCGCCGCAATTTATCCCGTTAGCTGCTGAACATCCTTGAAGGTCTGTATAGAACTTATATCCAAGATGGCCTTTATTTTTTCCAGGTTGGCCTCGATCCCCCGTTCGTTAACCAGATATCCGAGGAACTTCCTCGAACTATGATTGAACGTGTACTTCGTCGGGTTTAACCGTATATTATGATCCTAAACAGTATAGAAGCATTCTCCAAGTCCACTAAGTGACCCCGAACGACCATACTCTTGACAATCATGTCATCGACATACACCTCTATGTTACACCCGATCTGTCTTCAGAACACCTTATTTATCATGCGTTGATAAGTTACCCCTGCATTATTCAATCTGAATGACATCTTCTTATATGCATAGATAACCCAATACGTTGTGAAAGTCGTCTTTGGAATGTCCTCCTTAAAAATCAAAATATGACTATATCCTGAGAAGGCGTCTAAAAAACTTAAGAACCCATATCCGGAGGTAGCATAGATGACCTGATCAATGTGCGACAACAGATAGAAGTCCTTCGGGCATGCCTTCTTTAGATCCGTGTAGTCGATGCATACCCCTTACTTCCCATTCTGCTTCCGAGCTAACACCACGTTAGCCAACTACTTCGGGCAATCAATCTAGAAAATAAAATCGACCGCTAGCAGCTTGGCCACTTTATCGTCAATAATGTTTTGCCGCTCTAGGACAAATATTCTCCTTTTTTGTAGAACAGGCTTTCGTCCAGGATTCATGCTGAAACGATGTACAACTATTGACTCGTGGATGCCTGACGTGTCACTAGGTACCCAAGTAAAAATATTTGCGTACAACCGAAGAAGGTCCACTAAACCCATTTGAAGGGGTCCTCTAGTCCCGACCCGATCTTGACCTTCTTCACCGAGTTTTCTGGGATTAACTCCATATCCTCTGTCTCTTCGGTGGGGAGAACAAGGGGTTCGGTAGCACCTTCGGTAAAATGCTCAACCTCGATCTTCATTATCTTCCATTGATTACTGACCCTGACTCTCGATGATATCAATATATTGCGGTAACATCCAGATCTTCTTTGACTTCACCGACCATATTTGATATAGGAAACTTGATTTTGAAATAGGGTATGGATGTAATTGCATGTAACGTCCCTAATGTAGTCCGACCCAGTATAGCATTGTAGGCATAATCGACCTGAACCACAAAGAACTTCACGCTCACTTGGACCTATTGGGGAGCAGTGCTAAAGGTAACTAGCAGCTTTATAGTTCTGACCATATTGATCGGATCATTACTTAACCCGTATAAAGGAGTCTCCTATCCGACCTCCATCTTGCGCCCCTCCAAATCCATCCTTTGGTAGGCATAACTGTAAAGAATGTCCATTGAGGACCCATTGTCAATCATTATCCTCCACAAATCCACTGGCCAAACTTGTGCCGAGACGACCAACGTTCCTTCATGTAGTTCTACTATGTCAGGTAGATAATCTTCGTTAGAAAAAATTCACCATGTTAGGGTAAGGTCGATCCCTCCTTACTGGCTGTTTAAACACCATTAAGATGGAGTCCAATGAGCCTCGACGCTTTTTACTCGTTACATGCCCCACCGATCCTCCTGTAATAACATCAACTATCCGTCGAGCGAGTAAATCTTGATCAGGTTATTGATCCTTACGACGTTCCCGATTACCAATCATATCTCCTTCCCGAGCCTTCCCGACCAGCTACATAATGCACCAGCTCCATATTTTGGTCATTTTTTTCAATTAGGTTATTTTACTGTCAAGATGCCTCAGTCGAATGCCCTGTGTTTTGGTGGTATTTCCAGAACTGACTCTGGTCTCCTCTTGGTGCACGGTTGTTGACTAGGCATGGTTCGAAGAATGATTTATCCCCGATCTCCTCTAGTATCTTAGCCCAATTAGTATTGAGTGGAGTATAGACCATATTGACACTTTGATTTCGAAATAGAGGTCGACCGTTTCCGGCGAGCTTACCGCGGGCCTCCTTCTTCGATTGTGCTTTCGACCTAGGATCATAACTCCTATCCCGATTCCAATCTTGAGGCCTATCTGTCCTATGTGGTTGTGGCTTCAGACTTCCCATGACATCATCAATAGTAATGAAGTTTTCCACCCTATCGTAAGATTCGGATAGGTCCTTTGAGGGATTGAACATGATATCTTTCAACAACTTTCACGACTTCTCCGCGTCCAATCCAGTAGTAAAGAACCCGAGCGCCTGAGGTACATTAAAGTCTGTTACTGTACCGATCCCTTCTCTAAACCTCTTCATGTATTGGCTTAGACTCTCGTTCTATTGTTGTTTAACCTGCATAAGGGAAGCTGTCAACTTTTCCCTCCTCCTGTTACTCTCTAACCGGTTGTTGGGTGGCAATGATGTCATCCACGACCATGCTCCCTTCTTCAACGTGGTGATGAACATCTAGCAACGAACAGCATCAGAATGCTCATAGTAGCACATGAGACGATCATGTGTGTGTGTATAATCGTAGGGGTCACCAGTGCCGTCATATGTCTCCAGATGTGGCATTTTCTTAGTCAGATCGGCCCGAACCCGATCAATTTTTGGCGTGAAGGGTGACTTCGGGTTGATCGACAAGTCGTTCACCTGGGTTGTCACTAATATCTTCTACTCCAACTCCATCCATTTTTACATGATGGGATAGGGTATCTCCCTCGGAGAAGATCCTTTGTGTCGATCCCTCATATACACCGGACCACCCGTTGATGCCTTTTAGACCGCGTCCGTTCCTCGTCAAGGTCTCGAGAATGTGGTCTGCATTTGCTCCTTCCTTCGGGAGAGCCTGCGATGCCTCCAAATCCGGGTTACCTTATCCACGAATTCGGTGCATCACTATGCAACTTATATATCATTCTAACAATAATTTAATGCATAATAATAAAATATTTACATTGATTTAACATAAATATTCTCGTCTCAAGTCTCGAAACCATAACTAAAACATGACATAACTAGTACACAATCACTAATACACAATACATATAAGTTTGAATGCATAACACAACTTAGAACATAATCTTAACAAGTCTTGACATAAGATAGGAACAACAACATAACAGGACAAGCTATTCTGAAGCTTTGCCTTTGCCTTTATCCTTTCCCGAGCCGTCACCACGTTCTGTGACTACTGTAATGTTTAAGGAAAGCAAGGGTGAGCAACAAATTTGCCCAACAAGCGTAACAATAATGATAATGAAAAATCAAGAGTAAGGTTCCATAATCTCAAAGGTTATAATGATTAATGATAGCTTGAAAAGTAAGCATATAGATTGTAAACAAGGTACGTCTCGAACGTTTCAATTCAATTCTCCACTAACACTGGCAAGTCACTATAGACTGGATGATTATCAAATGAATTCAAGGATTTTAAAATTTTCAAATGCAGGAGTCATTGTGTGGCCACCGTGGCACTTACCTTCAAATAGGATTAACAATATTACACTATTAACCCAAAAAACAGGTACAATAGGTGATCAACCTAAAATACCCAGTGTTATGCATAACCCTCAAACATTCAACTTGCGCGCATATCAGTCCCCCAACAAAAATATAATTTTTCCTTTCTAAGAGGGTTATTCATCTTTGTAAAGAGTCTGCACCAAAGCAATTGGTTTGGATCGCTTTCTAAATCATGGACGTTCGTTTAGCCGAATTAAATGGTATCGACTCTCTTCGTAGACCATTCATACATAATTTGGATTCAAAAGCTTTAATAACATGCATTGTAGCATAACTGGATATCTTAAACGATTATCAAATTATTTGCATAAACTTGAAATTCATACAATATATAAGCATTGCATGAAATAAGACTTCAATAAGATACTTGAATAAAATGAGAATACTTACAATAATCTAGAATAATTGTTCAATACCAAATTAAACAAGAATTAGAAACTTGCTCAACAAATAAATTAAGTAAAGTTAAGAAAACTTGCATTCAATGCAATAAAAGAATAAAGATAGGAAACTTGCATTCAATATATAGAAATAATAAAGTTAGGAGACTTTCACAATATAACTTGAGTAGGGTCAGGAACTTGCCTCCTTCGTTGATTAGGCTAAACGTAAATTGCTCTTCAAGTATCCTACACAATTTAGTACATATACACATACCAATTAGTCACATAATGGATACCAAATACTAGTTTATACTACTCTAAAATATTTCATTCTTATTAGGAATAGAATATTAAACAAGGTTATACAATCTTGTTACGGCGTTACGACGCTTGCACGTCCATACGCTAACCTTGTCTACCCGAATGCCCAAGCGACACACATTTGTGTATGCTTAGCATGCCAATTCAATTTATCTAATACCCATTGGTTAATGATGAGTATCATTATAATTCATAACATTTATGTTGTAGAACTTAGAACATCATCTTATACCATCGAAAGCATTACACATTACATACGCGCATGCCTAACGCCCCCTGATTACCTCTAAATGCACAACAGTCCTAAAAATGGCCAATTTAGAATTTAATATATATAGTGAATTTCAATTCTAATTAATGAAAGTTGTAGGTCTATCTCTAAGCTTTTCGGATCATCTTGAATCGCCCTAATTGGAGTCGGTATGAGAAAGTTATGGTTATTTTCCCAACAGACGTTGAAGTAGAGTCGGGCAGCGCGCACGGGCTGGCAGGCGGCACCAGGCGCATGCAGGGAGGCAGCGCATGGGTGTAGGCGCGCCAAGGGTCGCGCGAGCGCACCAAATTGGCCAAACTTTGCGATTTTTTGATCCTCCTTCACTCTAACCTTCATAACTTCTTCTCTAGTCGCCCAAATGAGTCCATTTCAGATTCTATGGACTCCTAAGACTCAGAGCTACAACATACCAGAGTATTTAAGACATTCAAAAACATTAACTAATTACTAAATGTGACCCAAACTTAAATTCATGCTCTATTTTTTGGTGTTTCTTGACATGTTTGGATTCAAATCATCATAATTCCCTTATCCGTGAACGAAATGAGGTGATTCCAAAGCCTATGGCTTCGTAACTCAGTGTACTACGACTACACATAAGAATCAGAATTTAACCGACAACACATTAATACCAGAAATCAACACAATGACCATTATTCAACTGTTCTTTATTTTCTAAACACATTTTACCAAAACTCTTACTACAAATTCATTTTAACACCTTTTTACTCCATTTCAACTGGGTTATTCTCATAACCCATGAAAATGTAACATCATAGCATTAACCAAAATTATCAGACATGAAAATTAACTACAATGGTCCTCTAAATTCGTCCAAAACAGTTCATAGTCCATTTTTGTCTATTTTCTTCCTCCTTATGCATAGGTACATATTTCTTTCATGTTTGTTCCACTTTGGTGGTATTAGGAAGGTTTTTAAAGTCTCAAGAACATCCTTAGTCGTCCATGAACAACCAACAACAACCATAACAACAAAAATTCCAATCACCAAGCAAACAAGCAAGAAAATAAGAAAAACTTGAAAACTTTAAAGAAATGAGTTTGGATATGCTATTTACCTCTTGGATTCTCCTTCTAGTTTGCTAAATGGTTATTAGAGATATGCTAAAACCTTTCTTCTACCTTCTTGAGTCTTCCCGTAGCCTTCCTTTAAATTCTTCACTCCACTCACTTGCTTCTCTCTCTAGAATGGTGTCTCTCTCTAGCTTCTTCTTCTTCTTCTTTTCTGCAGAAATTTCCCTCTTCTCTCTTCACTTGGAATGAACTGAGGTCTTGAATGGAACACAGGAGAATGGAACGTGTGGAATTAAGGTGAAGATGAAGATGGTATAAGGTTGTTATGGTTGTCCTCCTTCTTTCTTGGTTCCTCCCGTAGCTTGCCTTCCTTTCTTTCTTACTCTCTCTTGCAATATTCAATTTTTCTAAAATGAGATGGGAATACTGATATGAAGGATGGATAAGAGACCATTTGGGTCTCCAATGTGTCTTGAATGGAGATTGTAGGAATATTTGGAAACTCTAGGAGAATGTCTAGCTTGGGGAAATGGCATGTTTGGTTTGGGGAAAAGAATTTCCAACATCTTGTCTCTCCCTCTCAACTCCCACCGTGTATTCATCCCTTACCAATCTAATGTCCAGATTTTCTATGCCCATTTCCCTTGTGGGTCATGGGTTAGATCATGGGTTTTGGGTCACCCTTCAAATCTCTTGGGTTTCTAATTAAATCACCATTGGGCTTCCATAAATCTTACACTTGGATTATTAACCCATTACCTAAATGGTTTAGACAATAATTAAGAAAATCGAAATTAATCGAGAAGACATCTTTGGGTGAATAGTACCCACGTGATTAGTAACTCGTGAGTAGAGATTTAGTGATATTGTGTGAAATCAATTTACTCACTTACATGAAGCTACAACACATAAAATTCATGCATTTATTTAACCTAGGTTGTCACATAACCTTTAATCACGAAGCATATAATAATATTAATAAAAATTTATTATAAACAAAAATATTCATAAGCTCGAATTACAAGGCTATCCAGAATTCACGATCGTTACAGAGCCTCCCGATCAATATGATCTGAATTGGCTCTGTGGTGTGGACTCTCGACGCCCGCGCCGACCCGGGGAGATCTCTCTTTCTCCTTCCAATTCGGCCAACTACGCATCCCATTCTTCTTGTTGGAGTCGTAGAGTCTTTAAAGCATCTTTCATCTATTGGATCTTACGCATCCATATCTGCTCCCATTTGTCCTGTCCCTCCTGCTCTCAATCTCGTTCTTGATGAGTGTGTGTTCAAGACTGATTGTCTGCTCCGCGGTAGTAGGGATTGAGAGTTTTTTGACTTGTAGAAAATAATTGTCATCGAACCGAAGTCGACTTAGCCTTTGTCGGGACCCTAACGGGGTTGTTGGGCCCGAGCCTGTCCTCAACCAACTTACGAACTTATGCTGTCGGATTGACCGAAGACCTCTCCTGGTCAAGAATTGTCTTTCCTTTATCTATCTTTTGTTCAACTTAAAACAAGTAGGTGATTTTGAAAAGTAACACTAAACCAGACCCTCCTTCTAGCGCCAATGTTAAAGCAAAAATCTGTTCGCTCGTCGAATTACCAAACAACGAGCTTAAACCTAAAAATTAAACAAACAAACACATTGAGAAGTTTGACGGCGGGGGCCGCCGAGGGATAGCTCTGGTGTGAGAATAAGTACAGTCTAAAAAATATCAACAATGGAGGCACATAACTGCTTTAATGCGTAGAGGTAAGTAAAAGCAATTGTGTACCTAGAACCTGAATTATGACTATGTATTTATACCTTGACGACACCTCCCCCAATTGGACTAGGAGTCCTATGTAAAGATAATTGTAAATACTCCTGATTGAACAGAATCTAACTTCCTCAACAATAGGAAGTCAAATAGAATAAAGGAGCCATAAATCAACATCCTAATCATAAAGGGGAGGGAAAAAAATATAAAAAATAAATAATAAGTTTTAAATAAATATAAATGATTAAACTTTAGTTGTCAATCTTATTAAAATAAATAATGAGTTTTAAAGTATAGTTGATTAATCAATGAATGTTAATTTATTTATTTATAATAAATACAATAATCAATACTCTAATTTACAATTCAAATAAGTTTTCATCATTTTTGAAACCCTAAATTTCAAAATGAATGCTCTACTTATTAATGTTTAGATGACGATTAATAAGTAATGTTCATTTTATGTGTGTGGAGTAATACTGTAGCGTGTATGAATATTTATAATCTATAATTAAATTCAAAAGTTTACATTGACTATTTAATTATTTTTTTCTTAAATACTTGATTAAAACTTTAATAATATGTTTATGGGGAGTTTTAATAATATGTTTATGGGGAATGTTATTTATTATTTATCCTCTATACATAGATTACATAGTTATAAAAAAATTGTTTTATTTCATTATATTTATAGAGAGTATGAGTTATAATGTATGTGAGACAACTAGTTAATTCAACTTGTTTCAAAATTGACCTTGGGTTTAATTTAAATATTTAGACTTCTAATTTCTAAATAATTGGGCAAATGAAAGTGATAAATACTCCCTCCACCCAAAAATTCATAAATGTGAATTAATCTATTCAATCACACTTCTAGATTAATTGTAAATTAATTCGGACCTAACACATTTTAACAATAAAATTATATTGTTCATTACTCCCGCCTCCTGGCATCACAAGTAAGTTTTGACAATAAAAAACTTGTAACAAGCTAATAGCTATAGTTTTATTTTTATAGTATATAATTTTCTTGTTAAATGATACATTTTAGATATTTTAACTTTATAATAGTAAAAATTTTAAATCAATTTATTTCAGTTTATTAATATCATAATAAAAATATTATTTCCTACTTTTTAGAAGTGAAATGACATATTTTTAAAATAATTTTTAGATGATAGTGAAAACTAATTATTATATAAGGAAGACCATTTAAAATAATTATATATATATATATGTATATATATATATATATATAAGTTACTCGAATACGAATTCCGGATATGGATCTAAATTCGAATATCACATTTCGGATATTCTCTATCCGCCAAATATATTTATGGTCGGATGTTAAACGAATACGAATATGCCTATATCCGTATTCACATACGTTTATTTTTATGTTTTTTTTCTAATACAAATAATATTCGTTTTTTTTTCGAATACGAATGCGAACGAATACAAATTTTTCGATTATCATTTATAGCCCTACCTTTGTAGCCTGTCTCAACAAGTATGTTGAGTCATTTACTTACCCAAAAAGCCTAATTAGGATGTTGGGTCATCTACTTACCCAAAAAGCTAATTAGGTTGAGCTTCCACTATACGTATTAATCATTTTACACTCTTGAATTTTTCGATGTGTGATTCATATAAAATATCTCGACAATCTACAGCTTTCACTTGCAATACCTATCACTAGAGTAATCACTATTGAACACACCTGCTTTGAGTCATTTTCAAGAGTCCTACTTGACTCTAATATTACTCCGCCACGCTAGAGCCAAACGTGGAAGGACAACATTTGCTCCTTGTGAACCATTCACCATGAGTAACTTCTCAAAGAGTAACCTATCTTAAGCTCGCTCAACTCTATTTGCTCCACGAGAGTAACCTATCTTAAGTCCGCTCAACTCTATTTGCTCCACCAAGAGTAACACGCTATATGCGAATGCTCCACTTCGGAGTACCAACTTGATACTTGGGATGCAATGCCAATGTGAAGTCTGGCCCAATAAATATGTTAGGTCACCTTTTTACCCAAAAAGTTAACATATCAGGTTAAGCTTCTACCATACGTATTATTCCATCTACACTCTTGACTTTTTTCTATGTAAGATTCATGTGAAATATCCTAACCAGAATTAGATGAATAAACCTCTTTTTATTATTTATTTATTTTTAAGTTTTACCTCTCAAAATATAGCATGAGTAAATTGGTCTTTATGAAAAAATTTCTATGGTAATAGAAACAAATACAAAAGTAAAAAATATAGAGAAAATTATAGATGTGGTCTCAGTTAGGGATGGGATTACACGTGTTTATGGATTGAACGAGATTCAAGTAGGTGAAATGGTTAAATTTGCCAGCGGCGTCAAAGGAATAGCCTTGAATCTTAAGAATGTCGGAATTGTTGTCTTTGGTAGTGATACTGCTAATAAAGAAGGAGATCTTGTCAATCGTACTGGATTTATTGTGGATGTTCCTGCGGGAAAGGCTATGCTACGGCATGTGGTCAACGCGTTGGGAGTACCTATTGATGGAAGAGGGGCCTTTATATCCTCCTTACTCTTTGTCTAAGGTTGGATTAAAGGTACCTAAGCATGCATCCTTTTTTGTTGTTTTTCTTTTGGCTAAGAAGCCCGTAAGTTATACGCCAGCCATACGTAGCTTGAACTGTGATGACCACAATGGAAAAAAAAAGATCTTCAAAAATGTGAGGGTCCGTGATGATAGATCTGGGCCAGTTGAAAAGGCTCTCTCTTTTCTTCTTCAATTCATTCTCAACAAGAATGCATCAACAAAACCGCCCTTCCATATAGATCGTCGTGGTATGAACTTTGTCAATAGATTCCTAGCCTCTTATTGGAAAAAAAGATTATTCCGGTTGAGTTCTTTTGGCGACGAACCAACTGGTAGCGTACTTGACACTTGACTGTACCCCAAATCTTTTTTGAAGTCATTTTTTAGTAATCTCAACGGAGATTAGGATGAGCTTTGATGAATAAAAGAAGAATTGGTAGAAATTCTCATAGGTGAAACAAATCAAACCCATTTTCAGACAAATGAGATAAAAAAAATAAAACTATAGTGGCTAGGAAACCTATGGAGATTCTATGGGAAATTAAAAATGTAGAAGTGAGTTGTGGCTTATAAATAGGAAGATGATGAGATGTCAATCTGTCGTGCTAGAGGGATTTGATTTGTTCAAAATCTTTCCCTTCATAGACTGACTTGATTGATGCAACTTGGATATGAGACCAAAAAATAGAATATTTTTCATTTCATCACTAACAACTGGAACAAAAGAATAAGAGCTGGTTTAGGGGCTAACTGTTATAACTATGACGGAACCACTAAAGTAATTTGTTTTATTGGCCAACTGCACCTAAGATGAGTGAGATTAGACAAATCTATTGCCTATATCTACACAGAGAAATAATTACACCAAATTTAGAGAACTTGGTTAACTAAATGACAAATTATTTTGATTTAGTATCCAAATTCAATTGCAAAATCTTTCTCACTATAATTTTTCTCTCTTTTTCTCTCTTTTCGATTATGTTTTCTTGCCCCCTGTTGTTGGACTCACTGGTGTCATGAATTTAGAATACTATTGGAATAATGGACTGAGTGTTGGTGCAATAAAAAAAATAAAAAGAGAATTATATTAAATGATATATATTGCTTAATAAAAGATAATTGTCTTTATAAGAAATGGCTTAACTTAAGCACTACATGTTGAAAAATTATATTGGAACGTGCTATTTCATAGAATAAAATCAATTAATCAATCATTACATTAGGTATTTACATGAATTGAGAGAAGACATCTTGTATGTATCACGCTTCTGCTACTCTTAAGGGTGAAAGTCTTCAATTGTCTCTCTCAATTAGGATGGATGTATAGATGTGTATAAAATTCTTGAGACAACAATTGAGACCAAACCCTAATTGTTTTATTTATAGAATAGCCAAGGGTCAAAATCGTCCATCAAGATTATGAAACCCTAGGGCCCATTATGCCAAATTAATATTAATAATAATATTTATAAGCCACATAATTATCAAACTCATAAATAAGGTGATTAAATTAATGCAATATGCAAGCCAATAATTTTATAAATAGTAGAGGCCACATAAGGAAATACATTAAAATAAAATATTCTAGCATTCTCCCACTTGGCCAAAATACTATTTATATACAAAACATAAGCTTACAATCATTAATTTGGTCAAACATTAATTTAATGTTTACTTCTTGTTTAAATAAAAGCACCAATGCGAATTAATACAATATTTGTATCACTATTAACACAAGATCCCACTTAGGTTTTTCAATCTTAAGCCTTTCTTCCTCTTAGATGTACATGGCGGTCAACTTGCTCATCTTTCACATTTCGTTTTGCGTGCTATAATTAATCTTAAATGGATCAAACTGTGTAGGAAGAGAAGTCATAATGAAGTGAACAAGAAAACCCTCAGAAATCTTCATGTTCATACCCTTTAATCAAAAGGCCATGTCATTAATTCATCATCATAATGTGCTCGCGTGCACTCCACTAACTCCATCATACCTGCTAGTGCTTATTATCAAAATAAGGGTACTTGCATGAGTTTTAGAAGAACCCTTAAATTGTTCCTCGATTGAAGCTAAGTACTCTTTAGCATTCTCAGAGTTAGGAATGGCTCCTCGAATAACTGTCATGATAGAGTTTTTCATAATCATAAGGGACATACTGTTGGATCGCTCCCACTTTTCGTAAATAGCCTTTTGCTCAATTGAGCTTGCAACTGCAAGTGGAGCAGGAGGATTCACTTGTAATTCATGGTCCAAATTCATAACGCCGAGAATAATTTTCACTTTCTCTTTTCAAGCAGTAAAATTAGTCTCATTTAAGGCTTCAATTCCAGAGAGATAGTCAGAAATACTAGTAGGAGTCAATGCTGAAGCATAATCAAGTTCATAAGTATGCTTACAAAAAACTAAAAGAAATCCACAATGTACAACAATAATTAATAATTTAATCACAATAAAAAATCAACTGTAGGATAAACAGGTAGTTACATAAAATCTATTTATAACACCCAAAAATAAATTTTAATGAGATGTTGGTACATAATTATCAATCGTTCGTTGGTCCAATTAATAATATGCTAACAACATACCCATAAAATAATGCACAACACATTTATCCACGCATCACTGTTGGGTAGAAACGAAATAAACATGTTATTTATGTAATAAAATTTCATTTAATAAATTCTATTTTTTTTATTGGGTAAAATTAAAATATTCATTTATTAAATGTAACATTATGTGACTTTTCTTAATCTTTAATTGTTTCAATTAATAATCCTCCGTTGAGCTGATTATTAATTTTAACAATGAAAGAGTCACGTATACACGTAAATTATTATGATCAAACTCAATTTTATTTAAACAATATATTAATCAAGTTTGAATTACATGTAACAACTTAAAAGCCTTAATAATATATCACATCATGTTTTAGAATCTTAAATTAACATATATCGTTATGAACATGAATTAATTATAAAATATTTAAATTAATTTTAACTTGAATACATGAGGGCATAATAATATTATATAGGCAGAATGCCAAATAAATCAATATATATTCCTTTAGTATCTGTCCAATAGGTTATGAATTAAAGAATTAAATATATTTAAAAGTAACATTGAACATGATGCAACATAATACTTGATAAGAAAAGGTAAATATTAATCAATCATGATGTAGCAAAATACATGATGCAGTTTAGCAGAATACATGATGCGGTTTAGTATTATGCGGTTTTGTAAAATACTTGGAACAACCTTTTTCATCGAAACATCCCGAAAGATTTTATACCAATAAAGAGGTTGTGTGAAATTAAAATTTCTAGTATAATAGCGTAATTAATTTATTTTATGCAATAGCCTAACCATGCTCATGATACCAAATGTTAAAAAAAAAATATTGGAACGTGCTATTTTATAGAATAAAATTAATTAATTAATTATTACATTAGGTACTTACATGAATTGAGAGAAGACATCTTGTATATATCACGCTTTCGCTGCTCTTAAGGGTGAAAATTTTTAATTGTCTCTCTCAATCTTATGATGGATATAGGTATGTATAAAATTCTTGAGACGACAATTGAAACCAAACCCTAATTATTTTATTTATGAATAGCTAAACGTCAAAATCGTCCATCAAGTTTATGAAACCCTAGGGCCCATTATGCCAAATTTATATTAGTAATAATCTTTATGAGCCACATAATTACCAAACCCATAAATATATAAGGTGATTAAATTAATGTAATATGTAAGCTAATAATTCCATAAATAACAGAGGTCACATAAAAAAAATACATTAAAATAAAATATTCTAACACTACACAGCTTAGCAACAAAGACAAACCTAATATAAATCATGATACCTACTATTAAATATTTCACCAAATCTTCTAATAATAATACATAAAATATTCTAACAAAAATAATTTAATATTTATACTCAGAATTTGACTCATGTTGTTCCATATAATTACCCCAATACATGTACTCATGATTTTGTACCATGTATATGCGCGAACACGGCTCACAATTTTATTTATCTTTTATATTTTTAATGCATTGATTATAATTTATGGGGAGAAAAAATCCCTCATTAATTGGAGAAAAGGAAATCCGCATTCCACGTGGATTTCCTTATTCTTATTGTCCAATTTTAACTATTTTTTAATCTCGCTCTTTATTATAACTAATAGAACTTGAGTAATTGGTATCATGAATGAGAGATTACATAGGCTGGTCTAACATGTCTCTAATACCCAGAAAATAATAATAAAATTATAAATATTTTTTTAAATATATTAATCGGACTTTGTCATTTAATTGAATTAAAATAGTCATTTAATTTATGTGAGCTAATAAATATTAACAAGTGATGAATAAATTAATTTGATTAAATTGGGCCTTAAAATTAATTGAGTTTAATTTATATGTGAGTAATAATAAACTCTATTAAAATTAGGAGAGCTGGTAAAATATATTAATAAATAAATAAAACATAAATTATATATAGTGAACCCTACCTTTGTTTGTCAGATAAAAAAAAGAAGAAGAAGTCGCCGCTCAATTGAGAGAAAGAGAAAGTTGTGACTAGGAGATCATACCGAAGAAACAAAAGCAGGTGTTTTTCTTCTATCTTTGTTTTATGTATATTCTTTTCTTTTTGTTTCGGTATCATTGGCTACCATGGGTCGTATCGTTCATCATGGCTATCATTGACTCAGGTGCCATTCTTTGCAGATTGTAAAAATAAATTAAAAGGCACGTGCTGATTGTTAATAAAAAAAATTCATTAACTTGAACAATAGCTATTGTGTTAGCACTAAGTGTTGTATATATATACACACACACACACAAGGATTTTGTAATCAAGATTTTGAAAAAGGCTGTATCTAGTAATTAACTGTTAAAATATTTGATATGGTATTATGTAGGACTAACAGAGAATTTAAAATTTAAAATTTACATAATAATAATAATAATAATAATAATAATAATAATAATAATAATAATAATAATAATAATAATAATAATAATAATAACAACAACAACAACATGAATTAATTAACGGGTTAAAGATGGAAGGGATATTTTTGCAAATGTACTTATATTTATCTTTATTTTGTTTGATTAGTTTGGGCGGAAGGAGTGTAATGAATTATAACTCGAATATATTTTAGGGTATTACATTGCTTAATTCAAGTACGAATTCCGTACTCCTTCAGCGATAATCCTCTTAATTTTGATTTGTTCGTTTTGCTTTTCGTTTAGAAGTTAGTTATTGTTTCACATAATTGATCATTCTTAAATTCATATGATACTTAGGACTCGCGTTTGTACTCTTTGATCTAGTGTATCATGTTTAGTAATTATTTCGATCTTTGTAGAAAAGTACATGTAACATATTTTGGAGACTTGTGTTGATATTTCGTTTCGATTTAACATGTACGTATTAGAATCCCTTTGTGTTGATATTGTGTCGCATGTGTTGTGACATGATATCTTTATTAGAATATACCGTAGGGTATACCTGAGTTATAACTACCTATGGGGGTACCACAAGTATGTCCTCTTGGCATCGAGGCATGACACCTTCCGTGGCGGTGTGATCAGTCCACGGTGTCTCCGTTTTATGCTCCGGTGGGAGTTTGCCATTTGGAGATTTTGTTGTGGGAAGCGTATGAGTCGACCCTAGTTTTCTGTTCTGTTCTGCGGATTGGTGATGTTTGTGCCGAATACACCTTCCGATTTTACATGCATTTGGATTCGCGGTCCAATGCATGTGTGATGGGCTAAATCTATACTAGCAATTTTTACGTGCAAGTATACACGGTCAATCAAGTAATAAAGTGAAAGTAGTGTGTCGAACCCACAAGAAATAATCTAATAAACTAATTAGTTAATCCAATAGCTAACCTTTAATTAACCAAATTCTATTTAAACAGGAGGTAATTATTTTGTAATTACAAATAACTAAACTAATAAGAGAAATAATTATGAATAATATTATAGAAATGAAGTTATCAAGATTATAATTTTCCCTGATGATATTTCTTATTCAACTATTCCATATTTAATCATTCAAATATTGCAAATTGCTACCCAAGAATTCAAAAGTATTTATCTAACTTATTCCAATATTAGATAAGTGTCATCATTCTCAATTAAAACACTATATTCCTATGTAAATAATCAACAATGATGCTATAATTATCAATTCTTAACAACTTCATGAGACACTTGGGTATATTTCTATCCCTTATGCAAATTGAATAATAATTCTTAACATGAATTTATCCAACATATGTATTATATTTCACATCCAACCTAGAATCACGTATCCATTTCATCTAGATCAATAGATTAATTGTTAACTAGACAACTATTGAGTGAAAACCAAAAATATAATAAACATTCTTTCAAACATCTGATAGAAGTTAAATAGTCAATAGATTAATAAAAACCAATCATCAGGTTCTATTGCAATCTTGAAAATGGAATTTAGTTCATGAATAAAGAAAAGAACAACATCTCATCAATCATAGTCATTATAAACTCAATAATCTAAAAGAAGGATAAAAGAAAAGAATTTGATGATCAGCTCTCGCTATAATTCTTCAGATCTTGATCTTCAGTCCTCAATTCCCTCTCTCCAAATAGAATAGATTAAATAATGCTCCCCTTCTCCTATTGTATCAGCTCTCTATATATAGAGGCTAAAGAAAACCCTAATTTTGCCGCATGCACGCGCCATACGCGCGTGAAAAAGCCTTCAGGCGCCGCGGCCCATAATACCAAGCGTCGCGGCCCATGACACGTGTCGCGGCTCATAATAGCGAGTGTTGCGGCCCATGATCTCTGTTCATTTTCTTGCATTTCTTCCTTGCTCACCCAATTGCTTCAAATATTACGATTTTACTACTTAACTCCTTTATTCCTACAAAATAAATAAAAACAATAAAATAAATACAAATTCTATAAAATAACATAAAATACTTAAAAAACATACAAATTATTAAGCCTAAAAGTACCCAAATAATAGGTATAAAACTTACTCATCAATGTGACTTGTATGTGTAGCATTATTTTGATTGCCTATGTGGCATTATTTTGACTTGCCTGTGTGGCAAAGTATATTTTTGTTTTGTTCTGAGCTCAGTATGAAATAACACTCAACCATTTGATTCAGCCTATTATTTCATTGTGTTAGTTTTGTTCGTTTCAGTTCAGTTCATTTAATTGAGTTAATTATTTTAGTTCATTATTCTTGTACTCTATATTCATACTGGGCATTTGGCTCATGCTGTGTTTTTCTTTCAGCAGGTAATCAGGGGGATCAAGCGCATGCGTGATGAGAGCTCCATTCTTTCCAAATGGTTTAGATATTTTGTTTAAGTTATGATACATTGGTTTATTTGGAGTTGTATTAAATATTTTAGTTTGAGCCGATTTGGTATTTATTATGGATTGTCTTGTAATATTTAATAGTTATGAGACTATTCTTTTGTGGCTTAGAGTTTTATTATGAATTCATTAGTTATGTTGTGTTTGTGAGTAACCTCTCTTTCTATTTCAGAAAAGGGGTGTTGCAGAGTTGGTATCAGAGCCAGGTTCTTTCTTGTAGAAAAGCTATTTAGGTTTGGCCTGTGAGTTATGGGTAAACTTCTGGGTTAGGTTGTTGTTCAGTTTAAATTTCTGTTCAGCTAGTATATCAGCTATTTTAATATGTCTCTAATATGTTTAGCTTTATCCGTTGATTTCTTTCTTAGATGGCTCGTAGATCCGCTAGAGTTGCTCGGAGGCATGGTAATAATAGGGGAAATGGTGAGGGTCAGCCCAATGAGCAACCTAATAATCAGATTAATGCTCAATTAGCTACCTTGGTGAATCAGGCAGTTAATCAGGTTTTACCGTAATTGGTGACACAGGTGGTGCAGGCAATGTAGCAGCCGCTAGTAAATCCTGAACAGGGGAACGTGGGAAATAATGGTCCACACGCAAATGGAGAGGAAGGGAATGCAGATGGTGTGGATCAGCCTGTGGTTCCGATGTATGTATGGTTGGAGCGGTTTCAAAAGCAGAAACCACAATCATTTAGTTCAACTCCGACTCCAATTGATGCGAAAAATTGGATTGCCCATTTGGAGAAGATCTTTGATGTATTGGGGTGTTCAGATAATCAAAGAGTATTGCTTGCAGCTTATAAGCTAGAGGGGGATGCACAGGGTGGCGGAAGACGATGAAAATAACGAAATGGGATAGATATGTTGAGACACTTAGTTGGGCGGTGTTTTGTGAGGTCTTTTATCAGTAGTACTTTCCAGTTGCTGGTAAGGAAGCCTATGCTAGAGAGTATCTGTCTATTCGGCAGAAAGATGATGAGTCCATCACAGATTTCATGATGAGGTTAACCAGGTTGGCAAGCTTTGCAGGAACCTCTGCAGGGACTGCAGCGAAACAGGCAAGGAAGTTCAAGTGGAAAATTCATTATAGATACTGTCAACATCTCATTAACAACAAGTTTGCAGATATGTCAGCAGTAGCTAATGCGACTAAGAATATTGAGATGGCACGGCAGGACTTTCGGTCTTATAAACCGGAGGGGAGTCGAAAGAGGGACAGAGATGACCAGCAGAGTCAAGCTTCGGGTCAACATGGGATGAATCAGGATGGTCAGTGGAACAGGAACCGTAGAGGCCAGTAGGGACAATGGCGTGGACAGAATCAAAATAGGGGTTATCAGTAGTTGCCATAATAAGGGCAGAATCGTCAACTTCAGCTACCATGGCAAGGTCAGAATCGTCAGCAATGGCAGAATCGTCAGCAAGGGAAAAATCTGGGGAGACAATGTCATAAAATTACTGGTGCATGCTTCTTGTGTGGGAAGATAGGTCATATTGCTAGAGATTGTACTGGGCCACGTGGTAATGGTGGAGACGGTGATAATGGTGGTAATAGAGGTCAACGTCAGGGTGGTCGGGTGTTTGCCTTGACTTATAACCAGGCAGCAGGTGCGCCAGGTACTGTGTCTGGTACTTTTTTAGTTGGCAATCATGAGGCTTCTATTTTATTTGATACGGGTTTTACTCATTCAGTGGTTGTTCAATCTTTTATTCGGCACCTTGGTGTGCCATCCCAGTCCTTAGATTCTGTTATGTCTATTGCTACCCTGATAGGGACTTCTGTTATTATTTCTGATTTATATCGAGAGTGTCCGATCAGTTTTGAAGATAAGATTCGTAGGGCTAATCTTCTTCCAATGCATATGCACGATTTTGATGTGATTCTTGGGATGAACTGGTTAGATAAGCATAAGGCCACTATTGATTGCCAGGCGAAGAAAGTCATATTTGAAAATGTGAAGCCTCCAGAATTCGTATTTTAGGGTTGGCGGCTGAGTAAGGTGGTGAAATTGATTTCAGCTTTGAAGGCTAGGAAGTTGGTAGTAAAGGGTTATGAGGGGTACTTGGCATTTGTGAAGGATACCTCTAATGGTGAGTCTCGTTTTGAGGATGTTCTAGTTGTTCGTGACTTTTTCGATGTGTTTCCTGAGGAATTGTCAAGGCTGCCACCGCAGCAGGAAGTTGAGTTTACCATTGAGCTTATTTCTAGTACGGAGCCTATCTCTAAGGCACCGTATAGGATGGCACCGTTGGAGTTGCAGGAGTTGAAGGAGCAGTTGCAAGAATTGTTTGACCAACTTTAGGTGGTGAAGTATTTTTCGAAGATAGACTTGAGGTCAGCCTATCATCAGTTGAGGGCGAGAGACGAGGATGTCTCTAAGACAGGTTTTCGCACTCGCTGTGGGCATTACGAGTTTCTGGTGATGCCATTCAGGTTAACTAACGCTCCAGCGGTGTTTATAGATTTGATGAATCGGGGGTGTTCAAGGAGTACTTAGACTAATTTGTTATTGTCTTTATTCATGACATTTTGGTTTACTCCAAGTCTAGGGAAGAGCACGAAGAGCATCTTCGCACAGCGTTGGGGATTTTACAGAAGGAGAAAATATATGCTAAATTCTCTAACGGCTCAATTTTGGTTAGAACATGTTGCATTTTTGGGCTACGTTATGTCTACTGAAGGCGTTAAGGTGGATCTTACGAAGGTTGAGTGGGAAGCTGTCGTCAAGCAATCCAAAATTAACCTCACTTGCACTCTACGAACTAAAAACTAAGCACAGTAGTAAGTAAGGATCGATCCCGCAGAGAATTGATATTGTTTTAAATTTATTCTAATGTTTCTAACTACAAACAAGAAATAAATATTGGGGGGTTTTTGGAATCAATTGTAATTAACAAAGAAAAACAGAATTAATTAATAAAGATTATCAAATATGTAAAAGCTTCAATTTTTCAGTTCAGTTTCACCAATTTACAATAATAGAATAATCAAGTAAATATTATTTCTTCCTTCAATGAAACTAACAACCTTAGATGATCAGCAATCGCTCAATTATCCGAAATTCTCCTTAAGTTTAAATCTAATGTGACAATCGCCTCCACTAGACTCTAACTGTTATATAACCAAAACAATCAGTCTAGATTTAATATGACATAAGCATTAAGAATTAGAGAATTAGGTTGTTCCAAGCAACAATCACACTATCAGGGATTATTTAACTTGCCTTCTGATAATCTTAATAATATTCAAAAGCTTGTCCACAATCAAATATTACTAAGTACTACCTGTGATCAGATATAACATCGTTTGCTTAATATTATACCTTAATCTAGCAGATGATAACAATTCACCAATTTAATCCTGCAGAAACCAAATTAGTAAACTGAATAACATATAAGAAATTCAACCGGATTATCAGAATAAATTTCACACACGAAGGAATCAATAATATAACTCAATTATTATATTCACTGTAAATATGGTTCCACATCCCTTCAGAACTGAATAAAAATAACTAAGCTAGCATGCGGATAAAGTATAATCTAAGATCAAGAATAATGGATAGTGAATTCTCTGTTGGATGATTACAAGTGATAGGTATTTATAGATAAATCTCCAAAGCCTAGAAGAATTCTAATCCAACTATAATTTAGAAGTCTTCATTCTGTAGATATGGTAGGATTCTAAATCCTTGTCAATCTCTGCAATCCAGCTTTAAGTAGCTTCCTTATCAAATCAGATTTTATTTCCAAATCCAAGTCTTCCTCAGTTTCCTTTTCCAGTTAGGCTTCAGTTTCCATATTTATCTTCAACTCAGATTCCATATCAAACTCTACTTCCCATAGTCAGAGATACTTTCCATCTATGATTTTAACTTCATCTCCAAATCCTGTTAGGAACCATATCTTTAAGTTTCAATGTCTCAAATCCTACTTAGAATTGAAAATCTGCATGTCGACCAAAAACGTAGAGTATACTCTGCACCAACACTTATCGCGATCATAGAGTAACCTCGGAATCGTAGAGTAACTAGCTGCCGAGTAAACTTGCCAATCGTAGAGTAAAGAGCACCATCGTAGAGTAACTCTCGTCAGACGTAGAGTAACTTCACCGCTGGACTGCAAACGTAGAGTGTTGTGAGCCTGGCCATAGAGTGAATCTCGGCAATCGTAGAATGCAACTAGGAATCGTCGAACAACTCTGCCTAGCCTTCCTGCGATCGTAAAGCTGCCAGATTACATCCTAACACTACGAACGTAGAGCCTTTACCCAGCGATCGTAGAGTATTCTGCAAAATAACATAAAACTCAACATTAAAATACATTTTCGCAGAATCACATCAAATCCTTCTATAAATCAATAAATACCTTAAATCATCACATATGACAGATAACATGCAACTAAACTAAGCATAAAGGAATGAAAATAATCAGATATTATGCACCTATCAAATTCCCCCACACTTAGCTTTTACATGTCCTCATGTAAACAAAACAAGAATCATCAAGAAAACTAATCTGACTCATTCTCCCAACTATCGAAGGTATTAAACTCAACAACACTGAACATCCATACTCATCACAGACCCTAATCAATACCCCATCAACCAACTCACAACAACAACTCTGTCATCCCCCACAAAACATCCTCCAAATCAGAACATATCCACATAGATAACTCAGTTATCATGGAACAACAACCGTGTACACTGACTTATAACTCAAAAATTGATTCTCCTGCAATTCTTTTCAACCACAGAACCAACAGTTTTTTAATTCCTCAGGTGAATGCATTTTATGCTCAATTTCATCTTTCACACATTTTTTCCTCTTCAAGTGGTTGCATTTTATGCTCCATCCCACCTATGACTTTCTAGCGAGTGCGTTTTACGCTCCATCTCACTCTTGTGTTTATGGGTGAGTGCGTTTTACGCTCCATCTCAACCCACCACAAGACATCTGCATTTTTTTCTTTTTCTCGCTTCTTTCCAACATTGTTGTTCTCATAATTTCAATATTTCATCTTCTTTTTTTTTCAAGGTTCTGTAAACAATATAAACAGTCAAAACAACTCCTGAGTCTCAAAATCAGTGCACAAAGTATAATCCCACAAATAACTTAGTCAAGTAAACATGCCTCTCATATTCAAGCATTCATGCAAAACAATCCAGATTCAGAATTAGTCCATGGGTCCTAACTAAGTCATCATCATTCATCAGTAAATAAAGCATCAAATCAAATTCTGAAAATAAGCATCAATATTCACTCTACGATTTCAACCTTCAAAAGTCCAGCAGAACACTACGTTCGTAGAGTCAAAAAAATTTCAAAAATTTTCAGAGCATCATATCCAACATATCATATCCTAAATAATAACCTAATAACTCAAATAATACCCCTCCCCCACACTCAAACCTTACATTGTCCCCAATATAAGACAATCATGCAAAGAAGAAAGTACTACTAACTAGCATGCAACTACAAAATAAAAAGTAAAGGGATAGAAAATCAAATCTGAATCATGGGTTGCCTCCCAAACAGTTGCCCTTGTTTAATGTCATTGGCTCGACATCTTTCCTTTCTCATTCTCCATAAACTGGTTCCTCCAATCCAACTGTCTCAACATCTTCCACCTGATAACCTTCATAGAAAGGTTTTAGCCTATGTCCATTAACTGTGAAAGTCTTCCCTGTTCTTGGATTCTGAATATCAACTGTACCATAAGGAAAAACATTAGTAATCACAAAAGGTCCTTCCCATCTAGAACGTAGTTTACCTGGAAACAAGTTTAGCCTTGAATTAAAAAGGAGAACTTTTTGTCCAACAGTGAAAGTCTTCCTTAAGATTTGTTTATCATGAAAGGCTTTAGTTTTGTCCTTGTAAATCTTAGAACTTTCATAGGCTTCATTTCTTAACTCCTCTAGTTCCTGCAACTGCAACTTCCTATGCTCTCCAGCTTCATCCAAACTCATGTTGCACTTCTTGATTGCCCAAAAAGCTCTATGCTCCAATTCTACAGGTAAATGACAAGATTTTCCAAATACAATCATATATGGTGACATACCAATAGGAGTCTTGTAAGCTGTTCTGTAAGCCCATAGTGCATCTGGCAACCTCAAACTCCAATCCTTCCTGCTAGGCTTAACTACTTTCTCTAAAATAGATTTGATCTCCCTGTTGGACACCTCAGCCTGACTGTTACTCTGCGGATGGTATGATGTGAAAACCCTGTGCATCACATTGTACTTTTTGAACAGTGCTGCCAGCACCCTATTGCAAAAATGGGTCCCTCTATCATTGATAATGGCTCTTGGGGCTCCAAACCTAACAAAAATATTAGACTGAACAAAATCTTCAACAACTTTAGAATCATCAGTCCTTGTAGCCTTAGCTTCAACCCATTTAGAGACATAATCAACAGCTAAAAGGATATAAGTATTACCAAAAGAAGAAGGAAAAGGTCCCATAAAATCAATTCCCTAGACATCAAAGATTTCAACAATTAAAATAGGGGTCTGTGGCATCTGATTCCTATGTGAGATATTCCCAGTCTTTTGACAGTTTGCACATGACTTACAAAACAAATAAGAATCTTTAAAAATAGTAGGCCAATAAAAACCAGATTCTAAAACCTTATGAGCAGTTCTTTTTGGTCCAAAATGACCTCCACAGGCATATGAATGACAAAAAGATAGAATGGAATAAAATTCATTATTGGGAACACATCTTCGAACTACCTGATCAGCACAAAACTTCCACAGATGTGGATTATCCCAAACATAATACTTCGCATCACTCCTAAGCTTATCCTTCTGAGGTCTAGAGAATTTGCTAGGAACATATGAACTTGCTAAGTAATTTACAATGTCAGCATACCAGGGCCTTTCCTCAGTGATTGCAAATAAGTGCTCATCTGGAAAAGAATCATGTAATGGTAGTGTCTCCTCATCCCTCATCAGCCTGCTCAAGTGGTCTGCAACTAGGTTTTCTGCTCCTTTCTTGTCTTTAATCTCCAAGTCAAATTCTTGTAGCAGCAGAATCCATCTTTTAATTCTTGGCTTTGAGTCCTTCTTGGTCAAGAGATACCTGAGAGCAGCATGATCAGAATAAACTACTACTTTAGTTCCCAATAAATAAGATCTAAATTTATCTAAAGCAAAAACAACTGATAAAAGTTCTTTCTCAGTCGTAGAGTAGTTTATTTGAGCAGCATTGAGAGTCCTGGAAGCATAGTAAATGGCATACACAACTTTATTCACTCTCTGGCCCAAAACAGCTCCCACTGCATAGTTACTTGCATCACACATGATCTCAAAGGGTAGTTTCTAGTTTGGTGGTTGGATCATAGGTGCTGAGGTCAACAATTTCTTCAGCTTGTCAAAAGCCTCCTTGCACTCTTCAGTAAACTGGAACTCCACATCTTTCTGCAGCAACTTGCATAAAGGCAAAGCTATCTGGGAAAAGTCCTTGATAAACCTCCTATAGAAACCTGCATGTCCAAGAAAAGAACGAATCTCCTGCACTTTTGCAGGGTAAGGTAATGCAGCAATGATTTCTATTTTAGCTTTATCAACTTCTAATCCTCTAGCTGAAACTACATGACCAAGTACTATCCCTTGTTCTACCATAAAATGATATTTTTCCCAATTTAGAACAAGATTAGTTTCTAAGCATCTATCAAGCACCTTAGTCAAATTATCTAAACAAACGTCTAAAGAATCACCATGAATTGTGAAATCATCCATAAAAACCTCAATGCAGCTCTCTAAAAGATCAGAGAAAATACTTACCATGCATCTTTGAAAGGTACCTGGTGCATTACACAAGTCAAAAGACATTCTCCTATAAGTAAAAGTTCCAAATGGGCATGTGAATTTGGTCTTCTCCTGGTCTTCTGGTGCAATTACAATCTGGTTGTAACCTGAAAAACCATTTATAAAACAATAATAAGCATGACCTGCCAATCTTTCTAACATTTGATCAATAAAAGGAAGGGGAAAGTGGTCTTTTCTAGTTACTGCATTCAGGTTCCTATAATCAATACACACTCTCCATCCTGTCTGCATTCTTGTTGGCACCAGCTCATTGTTGTTATTTTTTATGACTGTAATTCCAGACTTCTTTGGCACTACTTGGATTGGACTCACCCATTGGCTGTCTGAAATTGGATAGATTATACCTACATCTAACAACTTCAGAACTTCTTTCTTGACTACCTCCATTATGGGTGGGTTTAGTCTTCTCCGGGCTTCTCTGGTCGGCTTGGCTCCTTCTTCCAACAAAATCCTATGCATACACACAGCAGGACTGATGCCTTTTATATCTGCAATGGTCCAACCAAAGACTGTTACATGATCCCTAAGGATTCTCAGCAGTTTGTCTTCCTGTACTTTGGTTAAATTTTTGGCAATAATCACTGGTAGTGTGTTATCTTCTCCCAAGTAAGCATACTTCAAATGGGTTGGCAATGGCTTGAGGTCTACTGTAGGGGCCTGCATAACAGAAGGTAGCAATTTTTGATGAGAAACAGGCAATTGAATAGAATAAACTGCATTTTTATCTAAGAACTGTGGTAATGAATGTAAAGCAGCTACAATCTCTTTCAATTCCTGAGCCTGTTTAATTTCTTCTTCTTTGTCTAACTCCAAACTGTTAATGATTGCAGTCTCCAAGCTGTTCCTTTGCACTTGATTGAAAGAATCCTGTACTAGAGAATCAACAATATCAATAGCATAAACTGGATTGATATCACTAGGGTACCTCATGGCTTCATATATGTTGAATTTGATCTTTTCTCCATCAAACTCCATAGTCAAGGTCCCATTATGCACATCAATCATAGTCCTGGCAGTCTTTAAGAATGGCCTCCCTAATAAGATATGAGAAGGGTTTGGAGAGGAATCATCCTCCATGTTCACAATGTAAAAGTCTGCAGGAAAAATTAGCTCATTCACCTGCACTAAACATCTTCAATCACCCCTTCAGGGTAAATGTTAGTCCTATCAGCAAGTTGAATAATAACACCAGTCTGTTTTAAAGGTCCTAAATTTAAGGAAGCAAATATAGACAATGGCAGGACATTAATTGAAGCTCCCAAATCTAGCATAGCTTTCTCAAACCTGGTGTTACCAATTCTACATGGAATGGTGAACATGCCTGGATCCTTGCATTTAGGTGGCATTTTCCTTTGAAGCACTGCTGATACATTCTCTCCAACAGTGACTCTTTCATCATCTTTCTATTTCCTTTTATTAGTGCACAATCCTTCAAAAATTTAGCATATCTTGGCACTTGTTTGATTGCATCTAACAAAGGTATATTGACTTCCACCTTCCTGAAGGTCTCAAGGATCTCTTTTTCTTGCTCATCCTTTCTTGAAGTCCTGTGATTTCTAGGTGGAAAGGGTAAAACATTAGTCTTAACTGAAATAGTTAGGTTAGGAATTACCTTAAGTGGTTCAGTCTCCCTTTTCTTCTCTTTTTCAAACTCAACAGTGGCTTTAGGTTCTTCCAGCTCTTTCCCACTCCTTAGTGTAATGGCACTTGCATTCTCCCTTGGATTCACAACTGTTTGGGAGGGCAGTTTTCCTGAGCCTTGAGAGTCCAATCTCCCAACTGTGGTAGCTAGCTGACCCATTTGGTTCCTCAGATCATTAATGGAAGTTCTTGTTTCATGTTGGAACTGTTGTTGCTGAGTCATAAAAGCTTTAAACATGTCCTCTAGTGATGTCCCAGGGTTAGCAGGTGCTGGTTGTCTTTGTTGGTACTGTTGTGGAGCTGGTTGGAAGCCTTGCTGTCTATTGGGGAAAACAGGGGGTGCAGGTGGTCTATTGCCTCCATAACTGAGATTAGGATGATCCCTCCATCCTGGATTGTATGTGTTTGAGAAGGGATCATATTTTCTCTGAGGTTGTGTCTGATAGTTTCCCATTGCATTGGCTTGTTGCATAGTCTCATTATCTTGCAGTGTTAGGCATGAATCAGTGGTGTGGCCAGACAACAAACAAATCCCACAAGCTTTTGCCACTGGCATATTTCCTGCAGCCAATTGTCTAACCATAGCAGTTAATTCAGAAATTTGTTGGTCATGAGTACATGTGCTCACCTCATTTACTTTTGTTGGTGCATGATTCATCCTTGTACCATACTATTGAGAGTTTGCAGCCATGTTTGCAATTAGATTCTTTGCAGCTTATGATGTCTTGTCAACTAAGGCTCTTCCACTTGCTGCATCAATCATGCTTCTGTCCATGGGCAGCATTCCTTCATAGAAGTATTGAATTAGATGTTGATCATCAATCTGGTGAGGTGGACAGCTGGAGCATAACTTCTTAAACCTTTCCCAATACTCATACAAAGTTTCTCCATTGAACTGCCTAATGCCACATATCTCCTTCCTGATGTTATCCACTCTTGAAGCAGGGAAGTACTTCTCTAAGAATAGCTTCTTCATGTCATTCCAAGTTTGAATTGATCCTGAAGGTAGGTAGTACAACCAGTCCTTTGCTAAGTCTGCTAGTGAGAATGGAAAAGCTCTAAGCTTTATCTGTTATTCAGTCACTCCTTGTGGTTTCATGGTGGAGCATACCACATGAAATTCCTTTAAATGCTTGTATGGATCTTCACCTGTAAGACCACGAAAAGTAGGCAAAAGGTGAATTAGTCCTGATTTAAGTTCAAAAGAAACATTCAATGTAGGATACTCAATACACAAAGGTTGTTAATTGATATTAGGAGTAGCTAGTTCTTTTAAAGTCCTGTTGTTGTTAAGATCAGCCATCTCTTCTTCTTCTTCTGAATCAGTATGTGAATTGTTTGACAATAACTCAATTGCTATGTTGAGACTAGGTGATGGAACGAACGTCTCTTCTGGATCTTCAATTGAGTTCTTCACTCTATGAATCTCCTTTCTTAGCCTATTTGCTGTCTTTTCTATTTCTGGATCAAAATTCAGTTTAG
The DNA here is from genome assembly GCA_034770075.1 of Aralia elata. Taxonomy (NCBI): domain Eukaryota; kingdom Viridiplantae; phylum Streptophyta; class Magnoliopsida; order Apiales; family Araliaceae; genus Aralia; species Aralia elata. The sequence goes on from CM068382.1 coordinate 20,510,934, forward strand.
TAGATTGAGAGGATCGAGTCATAAACTAAAAAGGAAACATGAAATAAATCAAAACAAATAATCAATTCCCCGGCAACGGCGCCAAAATTTGGGAAGCTGTTGTCAAGCAATCCAAAATTAACCTCACTTGCACTCTACGAACTAAAAACTAAGCATAGTAGTAAGTAAGGATCGATCCCACAGAGAATTGATATTGTTTTAAATTTATTCTAATGTTTCTAACTACAAACAAGAAATAAATATTGGGGGGCTTTTGGAATCAATTGTAATTAACAAAGAAAAACAGAATTAATTAATAAAGATTATCAAATATGTAAAAGCTTCAATTCTTCAGTTAAGTTTCACCAATTTACAATAATAGAATAATCAAGTAAATATTATTTATTCCTTCAATGAAACTAACAACCCTAGATGATCAGCAATCGCTCAATTATCCGAAATTCTCCTTAAGTTTAAATCTAATGTGACAATCGCCTCCACTAGACTCTAACTGTTATATAACCCAAAACAATCAGTCTAGATTTAATATGACAGAAGCATTAAGAATTAGAGAATTAGGTTGTTCCAAGCAACAATCACACTATCAGGGATTATTTAACTTGCCTTCTGATAATCTTAATAATATTCAAAAGCTTGTCCATAATCAAATATTACTAAGTACTACTTGTGATCAGATATAACATCGTTTGCTTAATATTATACCTTAATCTAGCAGATGATAACAATTCACCAATTTAATCCTGCAGAAACCAAATTAGTAAACTGAATAACATATAAGAAATTCAACCGGATTATCAGAATAAATTTCACACACGAAGGAATCAATAATATAACTCAATTATTATATTCACTGTAAATATGGTTCCACATCCCTTCAGAACTGAATAAAAATAACTAAGCTAGCATGCTTGATAAAGTATAATTTAAGATCAAGAATAATGGATAATGAATTCTCTCTTGGATGATTACAAGTGATAGGTATTTATAGATAAATCTCTAAAGCCTAGAAGAATTCTAATCCAACTCTAATTCAGAAGTCTTCATTCTGTAGATATGGTAGGATTCTAAATCCTTGTCAATCTCTGCAATCCAGCTTTAAGTAGCTTCCTTATCAAATCAGATTTTATTTCCAAATCCAAGTCTTCCTCAGTTTCCTTTTCCAGTTAGGCTTCAGTTTCCATATTTATCTTCAACTCAGATTCCATATCAAACTCTACTTCCCATAGTCAGAGATACTTTCCATCTATGATTGTAACTTCATCTCCAAATCCTGTTAGGAATCATATCTTTAAGTTTCAATGTCTCAAATCCTACTCAGAATTGGAAATCTGCATGTCGACCAAAAACGTAGAGTATAGTCTGCACCAACACTTATCGCGATCGTAGAGTAACCTCGGAATCGTAGATTAACTAGCTGCCGAGTAAACTTGCCAATCGTAGAGTAAAGAGCACCATCGTAGAGTAACTCTCGTCAGACGTAGAGTAACTTCACCGCTGGACTGCAAACATAGAGTGTTGTGAGCCTGGCTATAGAGTGAATCTCGGCAATCGTAGAGTGCAACTAGGAATCGTCGAACAACTCTGCCTAGCCTTCCTGCGATCGTAAAGCTGCCAGATTACATCCTAACATTACGAACGTAGAGCCTTTACCCAACGATCGTAGAGTATTCTGCAAAACAACATAAAACTCAACATTAAAATACATTTTCGCAGAATCACATCAAATCCTTCTATAAATCATAAATACCTTAAATCATCACATATGGCAGATAACATGCAACTAAACTAAGCATAAAGGAATGAAAATAATCAGATATTATGCACCTATCATTGAGGGCATCATTAAATGGCCGAGACCTACTATGGTGACAGAGGTTAGGAGTTTCTTGGGTTTGGCAGGGTATTATAGGTGATTTGTGGAAGGGTTTTCTTTGTTTGCCTTGTCATTGACTCAGTTGATGAGAAAAGGCACAAAGTTTGTATGGAATGAGGAATGCGAGAAGAGTTTTGAGGAGTTAAAGAAACGACTTGTGACAGCTCCAATACTTACACTACTGTCAGGGACAAGAGGTTACTAGATTTATAGTGATGCTTCTAAGAAGGGCTTGAGGTGTGTTTTGATGCAATACGGTAAGGTGATTGCTTATGCTTCTAGGCTGCTTAAACCTTATGAGGTAAACTAGCCCACTTATGATTTATAGTTAACAGCAGTAATCTTTGCCTTAAAAATTTGGAGGCACTATTTGTATGGAAAGACTTGTGATATCTTCACCGATCACAAAAGTCTTAAATACATTTTCACTCAAAAGGAACTTAACATGAGGCAGAGGCGTTGGTTGAAGCTTCTAAAAGATTATGATGTGAGAATTCATTATTACTCGGGGAAGGCGAATGTGGTTGCATATGCTCTTAGCCAAAAGAGTTCAGGGAGTGTAACAGCCCTCATTACACAACCTCAGCTTATTTCGGATATGGAGCGTCTAAAGTCGGAGTTGTATGTACAAAGTTCAGATGGGCATTTGGCAGGTATGAGAGTAGAGCCCTCACTTATCTCGAGGGTTAAAGAAGCTAGCTCAGAAGGAAGATGGAGAGTTATGGGGTATGGCGCAGAATTTAGAGGAGGGCAAGCAGTCCGAGTTTTGTATTGATGACCACGTTGTAATTTGGTTGGGTAAGCGATTATATATACCGTCAGATCCAGTCATTCGGGAGGCTGAGTTGGCTGAGGCTCACAGTTCGCCATTTTCTATTCATCTAGGTTCTATAAAGATGTATAGAGATTTGAAGAAGAATTTTTGGTAGAATGAAATGAAGCGAGATGTGGCTGAATATGTGGGGAAGTGTCTTACTTGTTAATAAGAAAAGATAGAACATCAGCGATCTAGTGGTTTGCTGTAACAGTTAGACATTCCAGTTTGGAAGTGGGAGGATATCACGATGGATTTTGTGACTGGTTTGCCAAAGACTTTCAGGAAGAATGATGTCATTTGGGTTGTGATGGATCGGTTGACCAAATCGACACACTTCTTAGCTATCCATGAGGGTTACTCGATGGATAAGTTGGCATAGATCTTTCAACATGAGATTGTTAGACTTCATGGTACTCCGATGTCTATTTTTTTAAATCGGGACCCACGGTTCACTTCACGATTTTGAAAAGGGTTTCAACGAGCTTGGGGCATTCGACTCAATTTTAGTACTTCGTTCCATCCGCAAACTGATGGGCAATCCGAGCGGACTATTCAGACATTGGAGGATATGTTGAGGTCTTGTGCACTTGAGTGGTCGGGTAATTGGAATGACTACTTAAGCCTAGTTGAGTTTGATTATAACAATAGCTGACACGCAAGTATTGGAATGGCTCTGTTTGAGGCGTTGTATAGTAGGAAGTGTCGGGCACCAACTTGTTGGGATGAGGTTGGCGAGAAGGCCATAGAAGGGCCAAAGTTAGTTCAAATCACTACATAGAAGGTAGTGGTGGCTAAGTAGAAGTTGAGGTCGGCTCGATCACGACAGAAAAGTTATACTGATAAGCATATGAGGACCTTGGAGTTTGAACCCGGTGAGCATATTTTTTTAAAAGTTTCTCCTTGGAATGGCATTCGGCGATTTGGATTGAAAGGAAAACTTAGTTCGTGTTATATTGGCCCATTTGAGATTTTGGAAAGAGTTGGTGAGGTTGTATATCAGTTAGCTTTGCCTCCACAGCTGGTTCATGTGCATAATGTGTTCCATATGTCGGTGTTGAGAAGTTATTATTATCATTTGTTGCATGTGGTGCAATATCTGTTCGATAAGATTCGAGGTGATCTTACTTGTGAGGAGCAAGCCGAAGCAATTTTGGATCGTCAAGAGCAGATTATGAGGAGGAAGACAATTCCGTTTGTTAAGGTTTTGTGGAAGAACAATTCGGAGCGGAAAGCTACTTGGAAGATAAAGGAGTCTATTCGAGCGGAGTATCCGCATCTCTTTGAAAATTAGGTACGTTTTTTTCTTTTGATTTCGGAGACGGAATCCTTTTAAAGGGGAGGTAATGTAATACCCAGAAAATAATAATAAAATTATACATATATTTTTTTAATATATTAATTGGACTTTGTCATTTAATTGGGTTAAAATAGTCATTTAATTTATGTGGGCTAAAAGTATTAATAAGTGATGAATAAATTAATTGGTAAAATTGGGCCTTAAAAATAATTGAGTTTAATTTATATGTGAGTAATAATAAATTCTATTAAAATTAGGAGAGCTCGTAAAATATATTAATAAATAAATAAAACATAAATTATATATATAGTGAACCCTACCTTTGTTTGTCAGATAAAAAAAAGAAGAAGAAGAAGTCGTCGCTCAATTGAGAGAAAGAGAGAGTTGTGACTGGGAGATCATACCGAAGAAACAAAAGCAGGTGTTTTTCTTCTCTTTTTATTTTCTGTATATTCTTTTCTTTTTGTTTCGGTATATCATTGGCTACCATGGGTCGTACCGTTCATCATGGCTATCATTGACTCAGGTGCCATTCTTTGCAGATTGTAAAAGTAAATTAAAAGGCATGTGCTGATTGTTAATAAAAATAAATAAAGAATTCATTAAGTTGAACAATAGCTACTGTGTTAGCACTACATGATGTATATTATATATATATATATATGTATGTGTGTGTGTGTGTGTGTATATATATATATATATATATATATATATATAATTTGCAATCAAGATTTTGAATAAGGCTATATCTAGTAATTAACTGTTAAAATATTTGATATGGTATGATATAGGACTAACAGAGAATTTAAAATTAGAAATTTACAGAAGCGTAATAATAATAATAATAATAATAATAATAATAATAATAATAATAATAATAAAATGAGTTATTTAACGGATTAAAGATGGAAGGGATATTTTTGCAAATGTACTTATATTTATCTTTATTTTGTTTAATTAGTTCGGGCGGAAGGAGTGTAACGAATTATAACTTGAATATATTTTGGGGTATTACATTGCTTAATTCAGGTACGGATTTCGTACTCCTTCAGCGATAATCCTTTTAAATTTTGATTGGTTCGTTTTACTTTTCGTTTAGAAGTTAGTTATTGTTTCACATGATTGTTCATTCTCAAATTCATGTGATAGTTTTGTTTTGGCATTGATACTTAAGACTCGCGTTTGTACTCTTTGATCTAGTGTATCATGTTTAGTAATTATTTCGATTTTTGTAGAAAAGTACATGTAATATATTTTGGAGACTTGTGTTGATGTTTCGTTTCGATTTAACATGTTCGTATTAGAACCCCTTTTGTGTTGATATTGTGCCGCATGTATTGTGACATGGTATCTTTGTTAGAATATACCGTAGGGTATACCTGAGTAATAACCAGTTGTGGGGGTATCACAGGCATGTCCTCTTGGCACCGAGACATGACACCTTCCATGGCGGTGTGATCAGTCCACGGCGTCTCCGTTTTATGCTTCGGTGGGAGTTGGCCATTTGGTGATTTTGTTATGGGAGGCGTATAGGTCGACCCTAGTTTTGTGTTATGTTCTGCGGATTGACGATGTTTGTACCGAACACACCTTTCGATTTTACATGCATTTGGATTCGCGGTCCAATGCATGTGACTTGTCTGTGTGACATTATTTTGATTATCTGTGTGCATGGCATTATTTTGACTTGCCTGTGTGGCAAGGTATATTTCTGTTTTGTTCTGAGCTCGGTATGAAATAACACCCAACCATTTAATTCAGCCTGTTATTTTGTTATGTTAGTTTTGTTCGTTTCAGTTCAGTTCATTTAATTGAGTTAGTTATTTCAGTTCATTATTCTTGCACTCTATATTCGTACTGGGCATTTGGATCATACTGTGTTTTTCTTCCGACAGGTAATCAAGGAGATCAAAGGCAAGTGTGATGAGAGCTCCATTCTTTCCAAATAGTTTAGATATTTTGTTTATGTTGTGATACATTGGTTTATTTGGAGTTGTATTAAATATTTTAGTTTGTGGTTTGAGCCGATTTGGTATTTATTATGGATTGTCTTGTGACATTTAATAGTTATAAGACTATTCTTTTATAGTTAAAATTTTATTATAAATTCATTAGTTATTTTGTGTTTGTGCGTAACCTCTCTTTCTATTTTAGAAAAAGGGCATTGCAATGTCTTTCTTACATACATAAACAAAAATCAGTACATGTATTTATACTGCTCCATAGAGATTTCTGAATATTATAATTATAATTATGTCTACGTTATTTAAAGGACTTTATGAGTGCCCAAAGGTCCAATGCGACTAGTAAAAGTATTTAGCCTATAAATATAATTATTATTTTTTTTCCAAATATTACTCCCTTTGTTCTTTTTTATTTATTTTTTTAAAGAGTAAAATTTGTTTCTTTTTATTTATCGTTTATAAATTTCATGAAAGCATTAATTGACTTATATAGTTTACCATATTATCCCTATATTAAATATTAAATTGTTTATCTTAATTTCATCTTTTTCGATGAATTTTGAAAGATAATATTGAGATTGTATACTCATTTTAATCAATCAAACAAAATATTAATTATATGTTTTAATTTTTGTATTTTCTCATAAAACATCAAGTAAAAAAGAACGGAGAGAGTAATTATTTTGGCTTATATTTCCAACAGTCCTGACCCATTTTTACTTAGAAGAGCCATCAATGGACATTTAATTTTAATAACCACCCTATGACGTACTACATATATCCACATAGCATTCTTTCCAGCTGAAATTAACAAATGGACAGATCTGTTGTTAATTTTGCAGGCTTTCATAGGGTACCTTTTTTTCTTTTTCCTTTTTTTTGTTGCAAATTTTTCGAAGGGTACTTAATGAACGAGGAGTTATATTAGTAAAACCTTATTCACACTTGTATTAATTATATATAATCCATATAAACGCTTGAAATACAATATTCCAATAATTCTATATATGATTTGTAATTTGACCTATATATCCTTCCTTTTGCAATTGATACATTGATTTCTATGCAGACAAGGCTAGGGTAACACACAACTCCATTTGGGAGTATGTATACAATTAAATACCGATACAAAATACAGCAAGAATAACAAAAACCACTAGAGTAAATAACTAAATTTGGTTCTGATCTCCTCAGTAGTCATACTCTTGAGCTTTTCATCATTGATCCACCCATACCTCTCAGTAAAAGGATTGACTAGGGTTTCAGGAGGATAATTGTCTATGCAATCTTTCCAAACATTCCCCCTATCCAAATCCCTCACAACTTCCCACACACAATTGTTGCACTTAAAACCAGCACCAAGACTAATCATCAAAATTCTATCACCCTTTTTAAGCCTCTTTTTAGCCTCCATATACCCTAAAACATACCATAAACCACCAGCAGATGTATTACCAAATCGATGAAGCGCCATTCGAGCCGGTTCAATATCAAACTCACTTAACCTTAAACTCTTCCCAACCCCTTCAATAACTGCCCTTCCGCCAGGATGAATACAAAAGTGCTCTATTCCACTCTTTAGATTCAACCCTCCTTCTAGCATGCTAGGGTTTTTCGCCTTTTTCCAAAAGTGCGAAGAAACAATAACATGTCGAAGTAATTCCCACAATGGCAACACTTTTGGCACAAGCACAGTTAGGTTCTTGGTTAAAGCTTGAACTCCTGCCTTTGTGAGGGCTTTCGTAAGGCGAAAGCCTCTATAACCAAGATCATCTTCTTCTTGTATGCAACATCCATAAGCTTCATCATTTGAGCCCAAATGAGTACGAACCATACACTTTAACTTCAAAATGGCTTTGTTCTTGAGAGATCTATCATTTGTAAAAAGCATAGAACAACCACCCGAACGGAACAAACAGTTTGATAACATCATAGACCTATCTTTCCCACAGTACCAATTTGCTGCCATGGATTCTGTGCTCACAACAACAGCTAATGCTTTCTTGTGAGTCTTAAACAAGTGTTGGACGAGATCAATGGCGACGACGCTTGCGCTGCAGCCCATTCCTGAGAGATTAAAGGCCTTAATGTCCGGTTTCATCTTGTAATAATTTACAATCCGAGCAGCTAAAGATGGGACAGTAGATAGCAATGAGACATTTACGACGAGTATATCAATTTGTGAGGGAGAAATTCCGGACCTTTTGAAGATTTCATCGAGTGTATCGAAACAGATTCCATCCATTTCTGATATAGAATCAGCAAGATTAGGGTTTTCCTCTGATTGTTCCAAGACAATGTTTCTTGGACCATAAGTTTCTTCACCAATACCGGAACTGACAATGGTTCTTAACAGAAATTTGTATTCTTCAAGACCAAGATTTTTGTTGCGCAATACAACACTTGCGCAGGTTTGGGTGTCTAGCCTTCTATCTTCAGAGGCCTTGTAGCATTCATAATCTAGCATGTAGCAGCATTGGTCCCTCCACTGGAAAATTAACTTGCATAACTGGAAGATAATGTAGAAGAGAGGAAAAAGAGAGAGAGCCATCAAGAAATCCATATTGGAGAGAGAATGAGAGAGATTGATCAGAAAGAGAGAGAGATTGATCAGAGAGAGAAAGAGATAGATGGAGAGTGAAGTGTTTCGTAGGATTATGTAAGCATTATATAGGCAATGGTATGGCGAAAAGTGGTATTCTGACGATAAAATCAGAGAAGTATTTTCACAAGTTATTTTTGATATTTCTACGGACACCTTTCTCACATTCCACTGGTGCAATTAATATAAGAAAGAGAACCCTTTTGGAATTTCAAAGATGCTTGTGGAATTTAACCAATGTCCTAATCTTTGATCACACCCTAGTTCAAACTATTAAGAGTACAAGTACATAAAGTTAGGCCTCCTTTGCAACAAAAAATATAATACTAATAATAATAATAATAATAATATAATAATAATAATAATAATAAAGAAAAGAAAAAAAAAGGAAAAGAAAAGATCCTACTTCAAACGTGGAAGTAAGGCCTACCACTAAACACAAATTAGTCATACTTCCTTCGAGTTCAATTTGTTGACTTATTTTATGCACATTAGGGTTTACTAAGATATGTAATCATAAATTTTATTGATAACACACATTATCTTACTGTTTAATACAAAAGAATTAATCTAGCTATAAGAATATATCTGAAGTATATATCGTAGACAAACCTTAATATATCTATAAATTTTAAAAGTGAAAATGAACTTTTATCGGGACGAATAGTGTATAAGTGGGGTCCAGGCTATTTAGTGCCGATTATATTGGTTCCTTCTTGCCCATTTTGACTGAACACGCAACTGCTTCATGCCCATACTACTAAGGAATTCATCACTCACGCATTAATTAATCTACCATCTCCAATTTGGATTAGATTCTTGATAAGAAAATTCAAACACTATGATGCAGTGAAGACATAGATTTCGCTATCACCTCATTTATTTCCCGAGTAAAAAAAGATGTGGAGTAATATATAGTCCATGAGTTTCTATGCAGAGCTTAGCAAACTTGACTAATCTAGTTCAGTCAGATTTATGTTCGGTTGGCCCTTCAAGTTCAACATTATTAAATTTTCAGAAGATAATATATACTTTTTCTTATCAAAGAAAAAGTTACTATAATACTCTTCTATCTGAAAGTGAGAGTCTTATTTAGCTTTAAACACATGTTTTCATGTATTTTAAGATTTTCTTAAGACGCAGTTAAACATATATGCTTTTCAATAATTTTTTATGTGAAAGTTTAGTCTTCAAAATTTATCATTTAGCGTAAAGATGACTCAAGATCATCCTCCAAAATAAAAGATGAATTACATGATGTTAAATTAATTAAATTTATCCTAATCATGTCGTTTCTCATAATTTTTATAAATATGTCCTACAGACCACCGGTTTTGGGTGTCCAATTACTAAACATTGTCACTACTCACTAGGTCTAAATATATCCAAACCTAGCTATTTCTGGTGAACTTAATTATTTAAAAATTGTATGTTGTTTATCAATCGAAATTTCTTAATCAATTCGGAATAAATTATGGTGTATTTATTTAAATAAAATAAATGGAATGGAACGAAAAGACTAATAGTCTCTCTTAAAGTTATAATAGAAGGCCAAACTGAGGCATGGTAACCTAGAAATTTAGGACAGATGATATTGGTTTTTCATTTGCTTAATTGGAGGAAACAAAGTAGGTGATATCCAATATAAGAATATAATTTGATTCCCAATCAAGTGCGTAACCTATAGTAAAAAAGATGATATCGTGTAAATATGTTTTGAGAATATAATGCAAAGTTCTGAGTGCAGCTGGCATATACAACTAAAAAATAGTGTGGACCAGATATAGTTAAAATGGACACTATATGGTTAAGGGTTGAGGGTTGAGGGTTGAGACTTGAGACTTGAGAGATAATTACTCTATTCTTTTAGATACGAAGAGTTGAATAAGATCCGACAACATGCAGTAGTGGACCAACTGGCAATAAATAGCCTAGACAAAAATGAAAAAGATATAGTGCTTAGTTGCAGCTGCATGTGGCTTCAAGTTTCATATTTGAACATATAATTCACTCATCGTGAAATATAGTAACTAGTTAGATATTATCTAATTTATCTATATAAAAAATTATTGAGTTTTATTATATAATTTATCAATTATTTGTCTAATTAAAAACGATAATTAATTGTTATCTAATTGCACAGCTTTATTCATAATTGCATAGCTTTATCTAATTTCCATTGCCTATTTGTATTTGTGAATGAAAATACTTACCCTACAAAAACCCTAATCAACCATTTCATTGAAAGTATTCGGTTGAACAATAAAACATCTTTACATTTATTTATTTTTTATTTTTTATTTTTGAAAAGCAAGGATTTCATTTCAATATAAATCAATACAGCTGAACATGACAATCCAAAAGTGTGGACTGGCCATAAAAAAAAACAAAAATAGAACAGGAACTATCCCATAAAGACATCACTAAACATAAACTAATGAAACAAAGTAGTCTAATCTGATATAAACCTCCATGAACTATGCTATTAAGCAATTTACCCGCTATCCTTGTCTTAAACCTGTCGCGTCGTACTTGGATCTGCCAGGCAATTCCTCCTAAAAACATACACATTGGTGATCTATCCGCCCAGAATTGATTTTATTTGATTCAAAACTTATTAAAACCCAACCAATCTTTTCAACAACCAAACCTCAACAAAACATACAAAAATATCTTCCTCAAAGAGAAACTATAATTGTTTACCATCAAGAGAATATTTACAAGGAACCATAAATCAGAAAACTCACCCAAAAATAAAACGACTTACAAACTCCCTCCTCAAACTCACCACCTTCTCACCAAATCTGAAAACCCAATAAGAGAGGAAAGAAGAAAGGGATAAAGACCCACAAAACTCACCAATATGAACTGGCACAACTTCCTCTACAAAACGAACCACCCAACAAAATAAGTGTTTAAAAGAATATAATACATCCAAATTAATCACATAATCTGGTACCTTTCACTAATTTCATATATCAATAATTTCTTCTAGAGTTTTGAATAATGACCCCAAATTGCAATCATCCTTACACTAAACCCCAGATTTTCCATTTTGGAGATATTCATGACCCAGCGTGATAAAATTCCTTTGAAAATCCATTAGCTTGAACCTGGACTTAGTGTACTTCATTTTTTATTTTATTTTTTTGTGATCCAAAGTGAAAATTTTCTGTTTTGTTATTTCATTGAAACATTTCGTCTCCTGTATACATAAAAATACCATCCAATTATTGTGAACTGTTTCTTTCACCATTCTACTCTTAACTAATCCCCCAAGTCCCCTCCACATGACGAGCAAATTATATCTAATGTTTTTGCGATATTGGTATTTTAATTCTATTAGCATATTGTTTATGTGATTTCATGGAACGTTACATTTGTGTCGTGAATTATACACTTGATCATGCACCTCAAGGTCTAATTTGGATTTATAATTCTAGCCCTGGATTAGATGGAGTAATATTAGGCGTTTCAAATAAGATTACTATCGTGTTATAAAATTTTAGTACTAACTAATCATTAATGAAATATAAGGTCGATCAATCAATAGCAACTCATGACACATTTATAATTTGAGACTCTAAATTGAGAATATACCGCTACTTAAATTTGAATCAGATTGTAGATCAACCTCGTTTTTTTTCTTCTAATTTTTTAACTAATCTCAATATGAACTCTAATTCCTTATGTTTTATTTTCTTCTTCTAATTTTTTAATTAATCTCAATATGAACTCTAATTCCTTATGTTTTATTATTACAATCATGACAAACAAACTTTTTATTAATTTATGTTTTAATTTACATTTGCACTTCTCACTTGTTAAAGCTGTTTTTCACGTCCTATTTATTGTACTATTGTAGCATGAAGTGTTTTCCCAAATGAGGAACCTATGTGCTGGCATAGCAGTCTTCTAACTAACCTGCTGTCTGTGTTGTAACCTTTCAATCATGTACATACATGAGCCTTCAATTCACAACAAGTTGCATTATTCATTTCTTTGCAATCAATAACCATAAATATTTCAGATAGCTTTGGCCTACTAGCTTAACTGATACATACATATATATATATATATACATATATATATATATATATATATATTCTAATGGTAATTAAGGATATATTATAAAAAAACAACTAAATGAACCACAAAAATGATGAGGGAAAAGTACACGTAAACACGAGTGGATTTGGATTCGATGAATTTAGTCTACCAACTAATTAATATTTGTCAATCACGCATAAATGCAATTTATTTTTATGTATAGACAGATGATAAGTTAAGAGAAAAAGTTGATTACAAGAAAATTCTTAAATTTTAGTTGTTTTTATTACATAAATATGTAAGGATGGTAGGTTATACAGTACTGCACATATGGTTTATACTACAAATTTATACGATTTTGTTGGGATACTTCTCGAATCATATATATTCAGAAAAAATTGCTATTATGAAAAGAAAGAAATGTTATTTTTAATAGGAGTATTTAATAGGAGTATTATTTTGAAAATGAATTTATTTGTAGTAGGAGTTTTATTTTGAAAATGTCTTATTTTGAATAGAAAGAAGAAAGTTGTGGATACTTTATAAATAGAGAGTATTATGTTTAGTTGTTGAAATGTAACACAATCAAAAATCATGTAGCATCCTAAAAGTTGAGGGAGGATATGAGTGAGTTTTGTGTTTGTGTGAGAGAAAGAGAGAGTTTTTGTAGCTTTTATTCCATGCAAAAAAGTTGTATTGTGGTATTGTGGAACCTAAAGTTTTAGGGCATAAAATTTGAAAGGATCATTATAAACCCATTATATTGATATAGTAGAAATTCAGAATTTATCTTTTTTTTTCTTTTAAGGGTTTTACATGTTAAATCTTGTTGTTTTTATCTATATTTATTTATTTGTTTGGTTTACGTTGAATTAATTCACAACAAGTAGTATCATGAGCTAAGTTGATTGGATCTAAGGTAGAGGAGAATTAATATAACAAATAAAAGAGTGCATATTAATGAATGAATTGGAAATGGTCGTCATAATGTTGATGAACAAGAGGTTTTGCACTTATGAGGATCATTGTTTTAGTCGCTAAATGATGAAAACACGAAGGGGATAATGAGGATGATCGATGCAGATGATGAAAATGATTCGGATTATACAGAGTATACAATTGATGTAGAGGATGCAAATAATGAGGAGGATGGGGATAATGCAGATCATGATGGTGGCAACTATGACAATGGTGACAGTGGTGAAGTTGAAGTTGTTGGGAATTAACATGCGATCGATAAGCTCATTATCATAAGGGAAGAATGTTATAAGATCTGCATGTGATTACCTATATTCATTATATGTGATTTGATTGATGACAAAATGATAAGAAGAACATTCATACTATTAAAGCCTTGTAAAGTTCTTAAATGAACATGATGTACAAGGACTTAGAAGATCAAATATGTTAGGTTGATCTAACCTGAATGAATATCTATCTGATCAAAGCATGTTTGTAAGATTAGACTTTGTAAAGTCCTTAAATTAATTTGATGTACAAAAACTTAGAATAGAAAAAGATCAAACTTGTTAGGTTGATCTTATGTGTTGTAAATGATATATGTACAAACAAAGGCCAGACTGAACGTAGAACACTGCACTGACTAAGTGAAGGATCGTAGAGCAGTCAGTCAACATCGCAGAGCCAAGTATGTCATCACAGGGTTTGCCAGGAAAACGTAGAGTTGCCCCGGCCGAACGTAGAGTTCTCTCGGCAGAATGTAGAGTTCTCTCGGCAGAGTGGAAAACACTATCGGCAGATCGTAGAGTTCTCTCGGCAGAGTAGAGAACACTCTCGACAGGACGTAAAGTTCTCTCGGCAGAATGGAGAACACTCTCTGTAAGACGTAGAATTCTCTCGGCAGAACATGAAGCACTCTCGGCAGGACATAGAGTTGCCTTGGTATTATAATGCTAAATCGCAAGATCGTAGAGTCTGCCAGGCAAGCACAGTAACAGGCTTGACAGATCGTAGAGCTCACTCGGCAGCACTCTCTGGGCATCGTAGAGTTGTGCATGTCAACGTAGAGCTTGCAAGGCAATCGTAGAGTGTGGCTCGGTAGAACAAGAAGCTTACTCAGGATCGTAGAGTGCACACTATAAAGAGAAGATCGTTTTGCTAATATGAGTTTGTAGAGTTAGTCCAAGTCAACTACTCTACGACTCCCATGAACAGTCTGCAAACAAGCAACAAAGTAAAGAAGTCTATGTTGAAGTACCTAAAGTTAAAGTGACAATCTTCAAGACTATCAAGCAAGCTGAGCATGAGTCATCAGACATGTAAAGATCTCTGAGTATAACCAAAGCATCAAGCCATAACAGAGATCACGGGACAAGCTCAAGTAATCACTCTACGATCCATCAAGACTCTAGACCTGCATCAAAGACAATGGTCAAAGAGTAGGAAATTAACAGCAAGATCAAGTGATTCTTAGAGTTGAGCCTAAGACAACAGAGGCACTCAAGCAGTCTCAGCGAAGCAACAAAAAGACCATAGAGCAGTACTCTATGACAAGGCATAAGAGAAAATGTCTGAAAGATTAAAGTAGAGCAGTCATCTACATCAAAGGTGCCACAGCAACAGAAGATCATAGAGCAATCCTCTATGACACAGCAGTAAAGCCCACGCCTAAAGAACATAGAGCAGTCCTTTATGATAAGCACATTGTAGCAACGGCTCAACGAAGATCATAATGCTATGCTCTAGGAACGAAAAGCCAAATGGAGATCACAGAGCATAGGGGAATATAAACTGTAGTATAGTGAGAAGCACATCAAAGCATGATGCAAGTACAGTCAGCCACTCTACGAACTGCTAGGCAGCACAAGGCCACTAACTGAAGTTAACAGTTAAACTCTACGATCAAAGGGAATAGTCTTCAGCCAGAAGCAAGTAGTTAACTCTACGATCAGAAGATGCATGCTACACCTAAGATGATCGTAGAGTCAGCAAGTGCCAGCTAGATTAAAGATATTAAGATCATTTAGGGCTTCTATCCCAAGATAAGCGGCTGAGTAGTTTATTGAGTAAAATAAAGAATCAATCTGAGTGGGGCTCAAACAGCTATACTTGCAGCAGTCAACAAGCAGCACATGTGACTCCACTATCTTGGTACCAGCTAAAGAATGCTGACTCAGCTATATATCACTAGCATACTTAAGGAAGTAAAATACTCAGTACAACAATAAACAAGTATGCAGAAAGTTAGTTTCCAACGGAAAGAAGTGCAACAGGAAGATATCAACGACAAGCTTCCAACGGGAAGAAAATAGAGAACTACAAAAGAGAAAACCATATTCAAATATGGGTGTGGTGTTGAAATGCAGTAAGCAAAAGAGCAAGAACACAAACTGTACAAACAGCTAAAAGCTTCACTACAAGATGAGAGGTATGCCAAAGGGCTTACATATGAACTAAGAGTCGAATGACCAAGAAGTCAAGATCTAGAGTAACCAGATCTAGAACAGACAACTCTATGATCAAACAAGGAACACTATGTGCTGAACATATAAAGAATTGACTTGGACAAGTCAACCAGTGTTCAACAGAAGTGATCATCTGCATTTGCTATGTACCAGAAGAAGAAAAGGCTTCAACGACCATCATCAGCAGCATCCAGAAGAAGATCACAAATAGCTGCCAAGTACCTGAAGATGAAGGAGATCAAAGTTCATCTTGGCAGCACAATCCAACAAACAATCAAAACACCAAAGAGGGCAGGGCGTCCTTGTCTTAAGTGACTAAACAAAGTCAAGTCTGCTGGACTTGTTGAGTACCAAAGGGTACAAGAGATTCTAAAGCTGCTGGCTTTAGTCTACAGGATTCCAAGGCTGCTGGCCTTGAAGAGTTCTTTGTGAACTGGTTTCCCAAGCCTGCTAGACTTAAAGAGGGTCATTGGATCCTTGTCCAAGGGACTAAAAATAACTCACGTCTGCGGGACATAAGAGGGGTCAGAGGATCCGTGTCTGCGAGAGTTGAAGAGGGTCATAGGATCCTTGCCTTTGTGGCTAAAAATAACTCTTGTCTACTGGACTTGAGGAGGGCATAGAGTCCTTATCTTTGTGACTAAAACAATTAATGGATTCCTACTTGTTCAAGTAGAAAAGTGGAGTAGGAGTTATTCAGTCTCCGAACTACTTAAAAATCTTCTGTGTTTTTTACTTTACGTTATTTACCTTATGTACATTAACTGTTATACCTACTATCAATCATATCGAAGATTTACTCACTGAACTGAGATTATACTTGTATCTTTGAAGTGGCTTTTAAAGTATATTCCTCTGTGCATGAATTGATTATGTTAACTGTTATACTTTCATTAATAAATAAAAAAAGTTTTAAAGATCTATTTAACCCCCCTTCTAGATCATTATTGTGTCCCTGAGAACTAACAATTGGTATCAGAGCATGTTCTCATGAATATGATAAAGCTAACGCTTTGAGTAGATCCAAGACACAAATTTAGATCAGTTTTAAATCTCGGTATTGGTTGACAAGTCAAAATGAATATAAGCTAACAAGTTAAAAATTGTATATGCAGGTAAAACATCCTAAGGTATCCAGGTTGAACCATGAGCTTAAATGGAAAAATTATCATCACCAGGCATGCTGATGTCAATGAGCAGATCAACCATCTCATAAGAAACAAATAGTTCAGATGCAGCAAGAACGAAGATATTCTCCATTAAAAAGGGAATCTGCATCTCCACCCAATAAGTAGTGAAGTCCTACGAATGATGATCAAGAAGATATCTAAATGATAATGTGCCATCATCAATGCACTTACAATAATTACTTCATGGGCTTCTCAACTACATATGACGAATCCCTACTTTACAAAATATGAACCGAGGGGTTCATTCAAGTGTATCAATGACTATGGGAAGTCATAATGAACTAAGTACAGAATTCAAAGATGTGCTCAATGTATTAGTCAATGCAGCACTGAAGGAACAAATGACGATACCGACAATGGCCTAAGGAATTACAAATCATCAACTAACGAGGAAGTGCATCATCACTAGCAACACCACTGACTGTCAAGAAATTGACATCAGTGAGGTATTTATCTCTGTCTCCCTAAAATGCAAATGTCTTTAATTGTTAATATGTATTGCATAAGCCGTATGTCTTCATACTTCAGTAGCATATCAAGAAATCATTTTCCACCCCAAAAGGAAAAAGAAAGAAAATAAGAATAATGGGTTAACAATCACTGTACTGTCTATCCATATTTGAGGCTGGAAATAAAACTCTTGAGATGAATATCTGAAGTCTTTGAAAATAGAGTTTTCTCCTGTCTTGTTGCTAAATGAGTAAAAATGTGCTTAAACTGTTTTGCAATTGCTGCTGTGTGTAAACTCATAATTATTTATCTTGATGTTGAGAGTTTATTCTTAGATGTGGAAAACCAAGTAGAGACTGTAATCGATAATATCACCTTATGTTATCTAAGTTTGATGTTTAAAAGGTGACTATGCTTAATGGGCTATTTACATCCTATCTTAGTTTACATACCTTAGTTGATGAATGATGCATTACTTCATGACCTAAGTGTTTGATAAAATCGTAGAGTGCAGTCATGTCTGTTGGTGTACATTGAAGGATTGTAGAGACTGATCAACTCTACGATCCATCTAGGTACATCCTGCAGAACTGACCACTACTCTACTAAGGTTTAAATACTTGGAAAATGATAAGAGCAGAATCTCCTCTAAGAAGAAGGTTTCAGAATCCACATCAATTCCATTTATGTTTCCTCTCACACACACTGTTATGCAACATGTTTAATTATCATCTCTTATAAGCTGCATAATGCAAAATTATGAAACCATAATTTGAAAAAGACTTGAGCTTTCAAAAAGATCTAACCCCGCAGGACCCAAAGAATATTGGGTACTAAATTAGAAATCTATTTAATCTACAGGAATCATGATTACTCTATCCTCACTCTAGTACATACAAGGAAGAAGGTAGAAAAGGATGATCCTCATCAACAAACTTCTGGTAAACGGCGAGGCATGATTATCCAGTAAATCCCTCTCAGAAGTTGGAGCTCCATTCAGCATAATAAAGCTCCTCAAGAAGCAGTACAAAATCCAGGTCTTCATCAAACTCTACGATCGCAATATAAATGGAAGGATCGTAGAGTAACCGTGGAACCAAAGACTTCATCAACTCTACGAGCGCGTTACAGATGAAAGGATCGTAGAGTAACCAGTGCTAAAGAGAGAGGCTCTACGATCAGATGAAGAAAGGTGGACATTCATCTCATATTGAAAGATCAATTATGGGGGAGAAACAATCTGATAAGCTTAGCAGTACTTAGTTTGACAAAAGGTCAAAGAAATTGAAGAGATGAAGAGTGTGGAGCTACAAGATAAAGAAAATGAAAAAAGCCACAAAACTACAGTCTTTGGTGCAGAAGAAAGTGTGTGAGCCCAACAAATGATCTCAACTATTTCATGACTCAAGCAAAATGAAGCTCCTATAGTACTTAAGGTGACACTCCATCATACATAACCCTGTCCCAGACTCAGAGTCCCAAAACTCTGTGCCTGATGAATCAAATGAACCCTCATCATAAAATCCCTGAACTCTACGACCGTCAAAGCATGTCACCCATAATATTTCAAAACGTAGAGTCATTATGATTGACATCATGATCGTAGAGTATGTTGACTCTACGATCACAACCTACTAAACATTACTCCCATACTTCATATCTAACCAAAACCCAAGGAGTACAGTGATGACATTCTCTACACCATATTCAAATAGTCCTTCCTCAGCTAAGCGCCTTAGAGACAAACCAAGCCCTAAGTTTTTGTTTAAACCTAGAGGCCTGCCCTTCTGAGCTTCCTTAGTCCTGTTGAAAGACTAAATAAGAATGCATCACTAACATTTCTCCAAAAGTTGAAGATGCAAAAGAAACAAAGGAGAAGAACTGATTCCGTAAAAGAGATTTGATTATGAGACTCTCTAGAAGAGAAAGAAGCTGGTCTTAAAGGAAAGTCTTCACCTAGCAAATGATTCAGCTCTATTACATGATCAGATACAAAGCAGATGTCAAGAGAAAACAAGGTTCCTTCAAAGATTACTTATTGTAGAAGGAAGCCACTACAAGCCTAAATGGAGACTCTCTCATCAAAGTCTGCACTCACTGAGATAAGTGCAAATCAACATCTGAGACCCAGCTCTATTCTCAAGGAAGATATGGTTATAGAGTAAAGGGAAAAGACATCAAGTCATTCTACGAACGAGCAAAGTCAAGAGTCAAAAGGACATGTGCCATGTTCGTAAGCCAGAGTAATTGATGTGCAGTAGTTATGGAAGTTTCAGCAGAGTTGGCCACGTTCAGCAAATGGGTCTCTCACACGTGTACTTTTCAAAAAGAGGGAATTGATATAAGTCAAATTCGTATACTGATGGCTGCTCTTTCCTATCAGTTATCAATATCGTTCTTCTCATAAAGCTGTGTTGATCTCTCAAAACCCTAAAATTATCAAATCTTTGGCAAACCAAAACCAGCAACCTCCAGGAGTCTCAAAACCCTTATTGCTTCAAACTTCCATCAATAGTCAAGTATTCTTCAACCCCTATTATGGAAAATCGTCAAGTCATATTAGGTATCCAACTTAACACCCTCAAAAGTGTGAAGAAAGCAGGGTTCTTAGAATGCCTAGGATCAAACACCAAGATCTTCTATAATTTTATCAAGGAATTCTACCAGAATGCAGTAATCGATAGTGATATTCTGTCTACTACAGCTTGTGGAATGAAACTGAAGATAAATGATGCAGAAATCAATCAATGTTTGGGATTTACCAACCAAGGTTTATCATCCCTAGAAGAAATCGATTCTAATGAAGGCAAAAACTAATGGGCTATGTAAAGAATCCCCATCTGAAGGGAATGAAGAAAAAGGAATTTCCTGAGAAGTTCGAATTCCTAGTTGAGTTTGTGGGCAAATGCATTCTGTGTAAAGATACAGCCCATGACATTGTGAGTGGTCTGCAACTGAAGATTATGACTGACATTGTCATGAAAAGGAAGATAAACTTTGGAGCCATGCTATCTGATTGGTTAGCCAAAGAAGCCAGGAAAGTAAAGGAATCAGATAAACCTGTCTTAAAGATTCACTATGGGAGGTTCTTGAGCATCATACTGAAGAAAAGGCTAAAAAGCAAAATTGGGGATGATGAGGGAGAAACCCTAAATGTCCACAAAATTATGTCACCGGAACTATTTGACAATTGGAAGAAGAACCCCATGGAGAACAAGAAATTGAGAATATCTGGTAGCAGCAATAAAGAGTCTTCGAAGGCAGCCAAAGGGAAAAGGAAAACAAGTACACTGAAGGAGGAATCATCTCAATATGAAGAATCTTCATCCCTGGGCCCATTCCCTCAAAATCACTCAAGAAGAAGGTGAAAGTTGAGGCAGCCCCTGTGAAGAGTTCCTCCTCCTTTAAAGATGAATCTAAGGAAGAGAAAGAAGCATCTAAGGCACCTATGGTCAAACCCTCAAAAAGGAGACAGAGTGCAAGACTAAAGAAAATGATGGATCTCTCAAATCAAAGAAGTAAAGAAGAGATTCCACCAGTGACAATTGACCTTGGAGATGATGATGATGAGAGTGTTAAAGCAGAAGCTGCAGAGATAAGTAAACATGTGGCACCCACAAATGAATCTGCTAAAAAGGATATGACCAGAAGCAAGTCTAAATCACAAAGTGAGGATGCAGCTACACCTGCTAGAAAGAAACTCAGTGAATCAACAGGAGATGATGATGATATGGAAGCAAGCTATGGAGAACAGTCAACTGATAAGTCAGTTGAAGATTCAAAAGAAGTGACTATGAAGGAGGCAAGTTCAAAGAGCAAGAGTATCACAGAATCTGAATCGGAGAAAAGAGAGGAAGCAATGGAAGATGATGAAAGACAACAGGACTCTGATTTTGAGAACAGTGCATCAGAAAGCAACTTTAGGCCAGCAACCACAAGAATGCGAAGGAGGATTGTGTTGGAGGCCTATGACAAACCAAGAGCTGTGTTGCCAACAAGATGGATAGATTATGGCAACGGTCAAATGAAAGTGGTATCAATAACCATAGAGGATCTTCTTAAAAATTTTCAAGACATTGAGCTTGATACCACTACAGTTCTATATGATCTTGACAGTGAATAACTGACATGGTTTTATCTATGGATGCCCTGGTTGAAGGCTATCGCGTTTGAAGATACAAACTTCATCAGCTGGTGTTACTCACAGTATCCAAATCTGAAATTGATCTCTCAGAACTTCCCAAAAGTTCAATCCTATCCAAGAATGCTGATCAAGGATACTCCATACTTCAAAGTCTATCGCCATACTGAAGGGATATACATTCCATACCATATGTTGGAAAATAGTGGTAAAGGAAAATCAGCAAACTAGTCTGTATAGTCAATGCCTGTGGAACCTCCTAACTCTACGACTGCAGCTTTTTAGCCCAAGCCAAATGTCCAATTACGTAATATCTCCACAAAAATACCTTCAGATATCCCTTCCTCATCCAACAAAGATTTATTTGATATTGCCACTACTCTTGAAAATATTTATAAGAATGAGAAATCCAACTCAACTACCCCAATTCTTGAAGATGTCTTGTTTGATCAAGAGTTGTTGAAAAACTTCGAAGAATTGCTTAGAAACATTTCCTCAGTCACAAAAGCAGCAAAGAAAATGGCTGGAGGTAAAGACAATGAATTCTATAAGAAGTTACACGCCTCATTCACAGACTTGTCCTTAAATCTCCATCAACGAGATCAAATATATCTCAAATCAATTGAGCAGCAGAGGACTGAAGTTCTGAAACTCCAACAACAGAATTCACACTCTATTCAGACTATGTCAGCTAATGTAGAGAACCTTTGTCAGTCACATACTCAACAAGCGGAACTTGGCCAGCAGGAGGTAAAAATGAAAGTTGGAAATATCTCCTACTTGGTTGAACATCTCATTACACATGTTCAGTATCTCTCCAAAATGATTGATGACAAAAAGGGGGAGAAAAAGATGAAGCATAAGAAGATGAAGAACAAAAAGAGGATGAGAGCTGCCATGAAAAGAAAGGAGCTAAAGAAGAACAGACACAAACATGAAGCACCAACAACTGAGGGGGAGCCTGGAAAAGATGAAGAAATAGCTGCAAGAAGTAAGGGGGAGCAAAAGCCAGAGGAGGATGCAGAAAATGCAGAAGATACAGAAGATGCAGAAGACGTAGAAGAATAAGAGGACAACAACAAAAGAAAGCAGTCACAAAGCACCAACAAGGAAGAGGAGGTACATCTCTAACAAGCAAGGGGGAATTAACTGTCTTATGCTAGTATCTAGGATCTCCTTGTTAAATTGATATAGCTTGTGAGCTGCATAGGTTTAAATTTATTGGTATGATATTAATGGCTATCTTGAATGCACATCATTTCATTTCATATCTCTTGATCAGCAATACAGTGACTTACTGTATCTTAAGTCACATCAGCACTCATACACTTGCATGTATTGCTTAAATTGAATGTTATGCCATTAGTGTTTTTGTCATCATCAAATAGGGGAAGATTGTTGGGAATCAACATGCGATTGATAAGCTCATTATCATAGGGGGAGAATGTTATAAGATCTGCATGTGATTACCTATATTCATTATATGTGATTTGATTGATGACAAAATGATAAGAAGAACATTCATACTATTAAAGCCTTATAAAGTCCTTAAATGAACATGATGTACAAGGACTTAGAAGATCAAATATGTTAGGTTGATATAAGCTGAATGAATATCTATCTGATCAAAGCATGTTTGTAAGATTAGGCTTTGTAAAGTCCTTAAATAAATTTGATGTACAAGGACTTAGAATAGAAAAAGATCAAACGTGTTAGGTTGATCTTATGTGTTGTAAATGATATATGTACAAATAAAGGCCAGACTAAGCGTAGAACACTGCACTGACTAAGTGAAGGATCGTAGAGCAGTCAGTCAACATCGCAGAGCCAAGTATGTCATCACAGGGTTTGCCAGGAAAACGTAGAGTTACCCCGGCCGAACGTAGAGTTCTCTCGGCAGAACACTCTCGGCAGAACGTAGAGTTCTCTCGGCAAAATAGAGAACACTCTCTAGGAAGCTGTCGTCAAGCAATCCAAAAATAAAAATCTTACTTAACTCAACGAACTTAAAACTAAGCACAGTATAGCAATAAGCAATGGTCGATCGCACAGAGAATGATATTGTTTTGAATTTATTCTAATGTTTCTAACTAAAAACTGTAATTAAAGTTGGGGGGTTTTGAATTATGATTAACTAAAGAAAACAAAGTTAAAATAATAAAGATAATCAAATAAATTAAAGCTTCAGTTCTTCAGTTCAGTTTCACCAATTTACAGCAACAGTGTAATCAAGTTAACATTATTTCTCCCTTCCATAAGATTAATAGCCCTAGGCAACAACAAGCTCTGCTACCCAAAATTCATCTTAGATTATCACTTAATGAAACAAGTTCTTCACAAGATTCTAACTATTATACAACCTAGAATAAGCTCTCTAAACTTAATATAACAACAACATTAAAAACTAAGGAATTAGACTATTCTAAGCAATAATCACATAAGCTCGGATTGTTTTACCTGCCTTCTGATAACTATAGCAATAAACCTAAAGCTTGACCACAATCAGTATTACTAACCGCTACTTGTGATTAGAAATAATATCGATTACGTAATACTATTCCTAAATCTAGCAGATGATATTAATCAGATTAATTTAACTAGCCACATCAAATCAATCAGATAAAATAACATATAAACAATTAAAATAGATTATCAGAATAAATCTCATATACGAAGGAATAAATAGTGAAACTCAATTATACTATTAACTGAAAATAAGGTTCCACATCCCCTTAGAACTGAATAAAAATAAACTACGCTAATATGCTAATAAATTATAATCTAGGATGATGATCCAGGATGTCCCAAGATATCCCCCAGATGATCTCAACTGATTACAAGTGACAGGTATTTATAGATGTTTTGAAGCCCTAGAAGAATTCTAATCCAACTCTACTTCGGAAGTCTTCAATCTATAAGTATGGCAAGCTTCTAAATCCTTGTCAATCTCTAAAACTCAGCTTTAAGAAACTTCCTTATCCATTTAGATTTAGTTTCTATATTTAACTCAAATTCCATAATCAGATGTAGTTTCCTTCTTGACTTTGACTTGAATCTCCATATTAGATTGAACTTCCTTTTTTATACACAAGTCCATCTCCAAATCCTATTAGGAATCATATCTTTAAGCTCTATCGTCTCAAATCCTACTTGGAATTGGAAATCTGCATGTCGACCAAAATCGTAGAGTGAAACTCTTTCAGCAAAACGTAGAGTATACTCCGCAGCAGCACTTATCGCAATCGTAGAGTAAACCTCGAAATCGTAGAGTAACTAGCTACCGAGTAAACTTGTCAATCGTAGAGTTCTCCCATCATACGTAGAGTGACTCCGTCGCTGGACTAGAAAACGTAGAGTGTTGTGAGCCTGGTCGTGGAATGAATCTTAACAATCATAGAGTGCAATTAGGAATCGTCGAACAACTCCGCCTAGCCTTCCTACGATCGTAGGGCTGCCAGACTGTCATCCTAACACTACGAACGTAGAGCTCTCCCCTAGCGATCGTAGAGTATTCTCCAAAACAACATAAAAATCAGCATTAAACCTATATTTTACAAAAGCACATCAACTTCTTCTATAAATTGATAAATACCTTAAATCAGCTCATAAACACAAGAAACATATAATAATACTAAGCATAAAGGAACTATAAATATAGAATATTTTGCACCTATCACTCTTGGTAAGACGTAGAATTCTCTCGACATAACATGAAGCACTCTCGGCAGGACGTAGAGTTGCCTCAGCATTATAATGCTAAATCGCAAGATCGTAGAGTCTGCTAGGCAAGCACAGTAACAGGCTCGGCAGATCGTAGAGCTCACTCGGTAGCACTCTCTGGGCATCATAGAGTTGTGCATGTCAACGTAGAGCTTGCAAGGCAATCGTAGAGTGTGGCTCGGCAGAACAAGAAGCTTACTCAGGATCGTAGAGTGTGCACTATAAAGAGAAGATCGTTGTGCTAACATGGGTTCGTAGAGTCAGTCCAAGTCAGCCACTCTACGACTCCCATGAACAGTCTGCAAACAAGCAACAAAGTAAAGAAGTCTTTGGTGAAGCACTCAAAGTTAAAGTGACAATCTTCAAGACTATCAAGCAAGCTGAGCATGAGTCATCAGACATGTAAAGATCTCTAAGCACAACCAAAGCACCAAACCATAACAGAGATCACAGGACAAGCTCAACTAATCACTCTACGATCCATCAAGACTCTAGACCTACATCAAAGACAAAGGTCGTAGAGTAGGAAATTAATAACAAGATCAAGTGATTCGTAGAGTTGAGCCTAAGACAACAGAGGCACTCAAGCAGTCTCAGCGAAGCAACAAAAAGACCATAGAGCAGTACTCTATGATAAGGCATAAGAGAGACTGTCTGAAAGATTAAAGTAGAGCAGTCCTCTACGTCAAAGGTGCCACAGCAACAGAAGATCATAGAGCAGTCCTTTATGACACAAAAGTAAAGCCCACGCCTAAAGAACATAGAGTAGTCCTCTATGATAAGCACATTGCAGCAACGGCTCAACGAAGATCATAATGCTATGCTCTGGGAACGAAAAGCCAAATAGAGATCATAGAGCATAGGGGAACACAAACTGCAGTATAATGAGAAACACATCAAAGCATGATGCAAGTACAGTCAGCCACTCTACGAACTGCAAGGCAGCACAAGGCCACTAACTGAAGTTAACAGTTAAACTCTACGATCAAAAGGGAACAGTCTTCAGCCAAAAGCAAGTAGTTAACTCTATGATCAGAAGCTACAGGCTACACCTAAGATGATCATAGAGTCAGCAATTGCCAGCCAGATTAAAGATATTAAGAGCACTTAGGGCTTCTGTCCCAAAATAAGCGGCTGAGTAGTTTATTGAGTAAAATAAAGAACCAATCTGAGTGGGGCTCAAACAGCTATACTTGAAGCAGTCAACAAGCAGTACATGTGACTCCACTATCTTGGTACCAACTAAAGAATGCTGACTCAGCTATCACTAACAAACTTAGGGAAGTAAAATACTCAGTGGAACAATAAACAAGTCTGCAGAAAGTTAGTCTCCAATGGAAAGAAGTGCAACGGGAAGATATCAACGACAAGTTTCCAACGGAAAAAAAATAGAGAACTATAAAAGAGAAAACTATATTCAAATATGGGCGTGGTGTTGAAATGCAGTATGCAAAAGAGCAAGAACGCAAACTGTACAAAAAGCTAGAAGCTTCACTGCAACATGAGAGATATGCCAAAGGGCTGACATATGAGCTAAGAGTCGAATGACCAAGAAACCAAGATCTAAAGTAATCAGATCCAGCACAGACAACTCTATGATCAAGCAAGGAACACTATATGCTGAACAGATAAAGAACTGACTTGGACAAGTCAACAGTGTTCAACATAAGTGATCATCTGCATCTGCTATGTACCAGAAGAAGAAAGGGCTTCAACGACCATCATCAGAAGTATCCAGAAGAAGATCACAAACAGCTGCCAAGTACCTGAAGATGAAGGAGATCAAAGTTCATCTTGACAGCACAACCCAGCAAACAATCTACACACCAAAGAGGGCGGGGAGTCCTTGTCTTAACTGACTAAACAAAGTCAAGTCTGCTGGACTTGCTGAGTACCAAAGGATACAAGAGATTCTAAGGCTGCTGGCTTTAGTCTACAGGATTCCAAGGCTGCTGGCCTTGAAAAGTTCTTTTTGAACTGGTTTTTCAAGTCTGCTAGACTTGAAGAAGGTCATTGGATCCTTGTCCGAGGGACTAAAAATAACTCACGTCTGCGGGACATAAGAGGGGTCAGAGGATCCGTGTCTGCGTGACTTGAGGAGGGTCATAGGATTCTTGCCTTTGTGGCTAAAAATAACTCTTGTCTGTTGGACTTGAGGAGGGCGTAGAGTCCTTGTCTTTGTGACTAAAACAATGAGTGGATTCCTACTTGTTCAAGTAGAAGAGTGGAGTATGAGTTATTCAGTCTCCGAACCACTTAAAAATCTTCTGTGTCTTTTACTTTACGTCATTTACCTTATGTACATTAACTGCTATATCGAATATTTACTCACTGAACTGAGATTATGCTTGTATCTTTGAAGGGGCTTTTAAAGTATATTCCGCTATGCATGAATTAATTATGTTAACTGTTAAACTTTCATTAATAAATGAAAAAAGTTTTAAAGATCTATTCAACCCCCCCTTCTAGATCATTATTGTGTCCCTGGGAACTAACAGAAGTACTTGGAGATTCGAGTTGAAAGAGAAATTGTTGGAATATTTCTCGAATCCTATTAAGAAAGAATTGTTATTATAGAAAGAAAGAAATCCTATTTTTAATAGAAGTATTATTTTGGAAATGAATCTATTTGTACTAAAAGTTTTATTTTAGAAGTGTCCTATTTTGAATAGAAAGATGAGAGTTGAGGATACTTTATAAATAAAGAATATTATATTTAGTTGTTGAAATGTAGCACAATCAAAATTCATGTAGCATCCTAAGAATTGAAAGAGAATATAAGTGGATTTTGTATTTGTGTGTGAGAGAGAGGGGATTTTTGTAGCTTTTATTCCATGCTAAAAGTTGTGTCGTGGTATTATGAAATCTAAAGTTTTAAGGCATAAAATTTCAGAGGATTGTTATAAACTCATTATATTGATATAATAAAGATTCAGAGTTTAGCCCATAATTTTATCTTTTAAAAAATTTTCATGTTAAATTTTGTATTATTTTTATCTCTTTATTTATTTGTTAGGTTTGCCTCAAATTAATTCCCAACAAATTTCTCAATCTTATTTATTTTTCCAACCGCCATTACAAATTTAATAAGCTCCATTGAACTCCTTACATTATCAAGTTTAGCTCGTACTTATTTTCTTGCACCGCTATTTTAGTTATATGTCTCATTTAAACTTCAATTTTATATAATATTACATTTATTTCAAAAACTATAGGTTGAAGTTTGACATTTTTTAGGTAATTTTAAATATTTTTAAATTCAAAATTAGTGTAATAAATTTAATTTCTAAAAACAATAAAACTAGTAACTAGTAGTACTAATATTTATATGATTTATAATTTTTATAATTATATTGTCTAAAATTAAATTAATTTAAAATTTAAAGATATCTCAAATTAACTTTTGGACCGAGAGAATATTATTATTATTTATTTAATACTCTCTCTATTTTAAAATGAATTCTCGGTTTGTTACAAAATATATCAAAATGACTTTTTCGAGTACCTATCAAATTAAATACAAGTGAATGCTTTATTTCTCAAAAAGATAAATTGTTTTCTTAAACTTGTTATGAGACACCGACCATTCCTTTTTAATTGTCTTTTCAAGGTCATGTAGTGATCATTACTTATGACCTCATTATTTTTTATTTAATACTCCATTCATTTTAAAATGAATTCTTGATTTGTTAGAAAATATATCAAAATGATTTTTTCAAGTACGTATCAAATTAAATACAAGTGAACACCTCATTTTTTAAAAAGATAAATTATTTTCTTAGATTTGTTATGAGACACCACTCATTCTTTATTAATTGTCTTTTCAAGGTCATGTAGTGATCATTACTTATGACCTCCTTAGGGTCATTACTAGCACATGAGAGAAGAAAAAAAATTAATGACTCTTTAAAATCTATTAGACCACTAACCACCTAATGTGACATTATATTGTTAGTTAAATTAATTTAATACGGTTACTATCGAATATATATATATATATAAAAGAAATGATTCATAATATATATTTATTTACGATTTTTTTAGAACATATACTATTTATACTATTAAAAATAAAAATGAACGATTAAAATTAGAAATTAAAAATCTGCGTCTACTATTAATAATAGATTATAAAAAAACACATATCATCCAATATATATAACGTAATAAACATTAATTAGCTTCAGCCGCTAATGGTACTTAATTATGTTGTTAGCTGTCTGAATCATTGGCCAACCATTGCGTGGAGTATTTGGCTTCATAAAAATGACCACCGATCCTTCAGAATATGTCATGCCTGATCCTAATGACAGATCTAATCAAGCAGTTGGAACTTGGAAGTTTATAAGAATATGATGGTAGCGTGAGGAAACAGGCAACTTTGTTTATGTAGGAGGCACCATCCATTTAGGTAGGCCTGGCAACTTTGTTTTGGAGAAAAAGTTAAAACTATTTGTATCGGATTTGAATTTTACGAAATTATCACAAATTCTGCATAAGTTTATAATATTATTTATTGTATTGTTATAGAAAAGTTGCACGTATTATTTTGTATTTGCTATAAGACAAATTATATATACATACATACTTTTTGCGGGCCCGGGACAAACTTTTGCATAATAGACCTTCTAAAAATATCATCACATGCGTTAAAGTTAAATTCACTTGATTCTCGTATAAAATATTGCAAATCAAATGTGACACGCATTTAATAACTGATGCTAACCAAACATATTATAAAGTCATAGTAATTAAATGCCCTGACAAAGATAGACATACCTTTCATCCCATGAATTAAGGAATTGATAACAAAAGTCATAGTGATTATGACCGGACCTAACAACCCGAGCCGTGGATCGCGGAACCGGAGCTGGACCGGCCGAGTCGTTGTTTACCTTCATACAACGCAATCTCAGCTGCGTTTGAAACAGAGAAGGCCAATCGGTCTAAAAGATACTGTACTACGAAAACAAAAGACAAGCAGAAAAGTCTCAAAAAATAAGCATTTGCTGCAAAAGTAGCAATTACTCATGAAGTGTTATTTACTAGAAGAGGTACAAGCTGTAATATTATTTTATGGGATAATATTAATTGTATATATTAAATTAGGCTAATTAATTGGTCTAATTAAGTACTCTAATATGAGTTGACTAGTGTTAGTTATTTAACTAACTTTTTAAGTTTATGATGAGTAAGTTCACTTGGGTTATTAATCTAGATTATCATAAATAAGACTTCCCTTGAATCTACACACGCATAATATAAAGGATTTTTCATCATAATATAAAGGGTTTTTCATCAAACCAGCATCTAAGATATCAAGAGAGTGATATTTTATTCCAAATTTTAATTCTGCTGCGTTCATCATGAACTCAAAACAAGTTACACATCATTATTGATTTTCTATATGTTTAAATATTCTTTTTCTATCTATCTATGTTAAAAAATAGAATTAATTATTACATATTAATTCTTACGCAGGCCCCTGGAGAGGCGATAGTACCTGAGAATCAAGAGATATCAGTATATTACGTACCTAACGAGAAAATATATAATCTAATGGTTGATGATGTATTTTTTTTTCTCTCTCTATATATTACATCTGATATAATCATTCTAATATAGATCTCGAATGACAATGCAATAATTGACCAAAATAAAAAGAAACAATTATATAAAAAGAATTGCAAATTATTACTCAAAAAAAAAAAAGTATTTGACCAGTAATCCAAAGGGCAATTTGAGTAACTCCTATTGGGAACAAATGGATATAAGGTCCGGCGTGTAGCGCGCCCAAGGGTTTTCACCGAGGCCTGCCATGATTACTAGGGAATATACTCTCTAGTATAGATGGCGTCACTTTCTATGTTTATAAAGGAATGGTAGGCATGGAATTACGGAATAATTAAAAACACGTCTTATTTACGTTGTAACGACCTATCTATGTGAATCACGTAATTAATATTAATAGTAAAATTTATATGAAAATCTATGAAAGATAAAAAAAAATGGCTTAATTAAATAAATCTCGTCATATATATTCAATCAAATTGACGATTGTTGTATGGATTGTTTCAAAACAATTAACCGTATGCGGTACAATGGTATAATTAGTGAATATTTGATAAGTTAAAGATGAGTATATAAATAATCAAGTGTCCCCAAATGTATTTTTTAAGAAATCACAAAATAATTTTGATATTATTTCTTTGTGTGTGAATGATTTAAATCAATCCCTTTGATGTTGATACGATATTCTAACCCCAAGAAAATGGACCATTCTTGGGCCTAAAGTTCTATACCTCATTGCAACCAATGCCTTCATGTATATCTTGCAAACTACACACAATCTCATATTACATTCGCTATCAATTTACTAGTAAGGTGCAATTTTGTACCAACTAACTAGAAGACATTGACATGGGATCAAACACATATTCCATTATCTTCATGAGAGCACAAAGTTTTATTTATTTTAAGGTAACATAGAGATTTAACATCACAGTCGGTTGGATATGCATATGCCTGATATTTATCAGACCCACATAGTGGTAAATCACAAACAAATTATGTATTTACATACTGTGTGTGTTCTAAGTACAAATTAGGATTCACATGTAACCTAAAAAATTAAATGAAAGACGAAAAAGTCAAAAATAATGAATAAGATGGAAATAAATAAACGAAACGAGCAATAAATTAACAAAATGGGGAATACCTAAGGTTTTGGCCCCTTAGGGTTCGACCACCCCTAGGTGGTCCCACCTCGTGACAAATGTTGACAACGACTTCCTCAGTTGAACTTGATTTGAACTACCGAAACGAAACAAGAGCAGAACAAAAACAAAATGAACAGAAGAAGAACAAGAAGACTGGGGTGCCCCCTAGTCACCTTAGCCACCTTAGGGTTCGCCCACCCTAGGGGTTGGCCTCCTAGGGGGCACACCTCTTTATATTGCCGAATGACATGCCATACGAGCCTTGAGTTGTGCAATGACGAAATAACAAGCTTGAAACCAAGGAAAGAGACAAGAAAATTCATGAGGATTTAGGAATGATTTTTCTTGAATCCTCTATGATAAGAGGAGCTTCTTATAGGATCAAGAATCACGAGAAAAGGATGAAAATTGAGCAAGAAAGGTCAAGATGAATGAAAGATATCGAAGGAGGCACAAACCTAGGGTTTGGCCACCCAAGGGTTTGGCCCTAGGGCCTGGCAACCCCGAGGCCATGCTGAGGTCCTTCAGAGCATTTTGACGATGAATTCGGGTCATATGGTGTTTAATTGAATGAAGAAAGAAGCCCAAATCAACGTGAATTGAGCAACAAGACCTTGTATATGAAGACTTGAGAGCAACCTCCATGAGTTTCGAAGTAGAAAATTTGTGGAGGCAACTCATCATGAGAAATGGTTGAGAGATTTAGATTGGAGGCTTGAAGTACACAACGATTTGGGTATCTGATGAGTGTATTTTATATACACAAATTAGGTACTTTTAGCCTTAATAATTTGTAAGTCTTTAGCTATTTCGTTTGGTTTTATGTGTTTTCATCTTATTGTTGTGTAATGTACTTTTGTAGTGCTTTTATGTGTTTTTACGTTGTTTTGTAGGTATTGAAATAAAGGCCCCTTGAATCGATGCGTTTTTGGCTTGAATCTAGCATTTTCGCTGCTTGTTTCTCAATTTGACCCATGATGCAATCCGAATCTCTCAAAACTCAAAGAACGAAAGTTGTAGAGTTTGATCTTAGCTTTCCAGAACATCCAGAATCATCCAATTTGAAGTTCGTATGTGAGAGTTATGGTCCTTTTACCATCGGATTTTGCATGAATTTTACACAGCAGCTGCTTCGGGGCCAATTTGCGCCTTGTTCCGGCCATTATCTCGACGAGCTCCAGTTATGAAAGTTGTAGAGCTACTTCTTAGCTTTCCATAGCCTCCTTAATCGCCTTAATCCGAGTTCGGAGGAAGACGTTATTGTCATTTTACCAACAGACGTCGAAACTGTCTCGCGGTACAGAGTTCCATCGCCGGGGCGACAAATTCCAGCACTATTCCACCGCCGGGGCGAGAGCGTCGCCGGGGCGACGGAAGTCAGGCCAAAATTGGCGCCGGGGCGAGAAACGCTTCTGACTTTGCGAATTTTTTGGTCCAAAACTCGGGAAATGCTAGGGTTTGAGACACCCATCTCTTATAACACCAAAGTGGCGGCTAGAACTTCATTCTAACACATACCCACTCATTCTAACTCATCCTAACACCTTCTAACACAAAATCTAGAGAGAGGAAGCTACCAAATACATCAAATTAGAGGGCCAAAGTGCTAAAATCAAGCTACATCAAGCAAGGCCAAGGAGCAAAAACATCAAGGATTGCAAAATCAAGGAGGAGAAGCTAGTGTTCATCATCAACCCATCAAACATCATATGAAAATCTACAAAAGTGGTTCTATCTCTAGTTTTCTCTTCTATTTTGTAATCCAACATGATGTATAATTTGAATATGATGTTATTTGTAGTTACCATGAACTAGAACTAATTTTCTAAGATTTCAATGGAACCCAATATGTAGTTTGAATTGAATGCTCTCTCTTGGATATTGGTTATTCATTTGTGAATTGGGTATCATAATTTATGCTTTATGGATTAATTGCCTAGCTAGTAATTACCTTGGGAACTTATATGGAATTGAGAGAGGAAGTATAGGTTGAGACCTTGTTATGATATCATGTGAAAATTAGATATTCCTATGGGTAATTTATGAAATTAAATGACGTGTGTTTTATTTATTACCCTCATGAATGGATAATTTGATTGTATTTAGGATAGACATATACCTAAATACCACATGTATCCATTTGAGAATCATGCTTAATGATTTCCATTGCGAAAGTTGGTTATTGATAGGGTGATTAATGAGATTTGGTGACACGTGTCTTGTTGATTATTCTTGATATTGGATTCTTGCTAGTGTGTAGAATAGAGATATTTATACACCGCATTGGGAAATACGTATTTGACCATCGAGAGAGGCATGTATATACTTGTAAATTCTCGGATAACAATCCCTGTGATTTAACTAGTTGAAAAGAGAGAGTTAGGATATTCAAGTGAAGTGTTAGGGGAAATTGTGATCTTAGACTTGTTAATATTTGATTTCATTATCTTAAAGCTTTCCATAGTTCTTTGATTATTTGTTATCTTCATTAATGCAAAACAACAAAAACAATTATCGTTTGTTTAAATAAGATTGAGATGATAAAAGGTTAATACTTGGAAAAGACTAGTAACAATTCCTCGTGGGATCGATACTCTACTTACTCTTTATTACTTGTTGACCGCGTATACTTGCGCGTAATTGTCGTTACATAAATCGGACAACAAGTTTTTGGCGGCGTTGCCGGGGAATTATTTTTGTAGTGTTTTTCCAATATTAGTCATAATCAAATTAGTCTTAATTTAAACTTGTATATAAATTTGCTTGTAGTTTATTTTATCATTTATTTTTTTTATTTTAATACTTTCTTCGTTGTAAGGTACACCATGGATGACTTTGTTGATCAATGGCCATATGACTCAACCAAAGGAAACTGAGATTGATGGACTCAATGCACTCTCTGCATTGTCAGCACAATTTGAAACATTATCGAGGAAGTTGGATGCTTTAGTAGTAGAGAGCACTCAAGGTATAATAGTTACTTGTGATTATTGTGCTGACAATCATCCGAGTCATCAATGCATTATCAGTTTTGGACCGGTACAATGCGGTGGTGATTACCTCAACAGCTATGATTATCCTAATTATCACCATGATTGGGGGTATCACCCGGATACTACATGGAGCTACAATTATGATGATCAATATTATGCTCCAAGCCCATCATACACTCTTGACTTTCAAGATCAAGCTCCTATTCAAGAAGAGAAGATGTCAAATTTTGAGGAACTTGTGTCCAAAATCATGGCTTCGAATGAGGAGATGTTGAAAAGTCAGGAGATGTCGTTTCAAAATCTCGAGAACCAGGTGGGACAGCTTGTCATTGCCTTCAATAATAACTATCAAGAAGCATGGCCCAATGACTCGGTTTTGGAAACTGATGGAGTGTCCGAACTGATTTTCGAGGAATCTATGGGGGAGAAGACATGTGAGGAACAAGAAGTGGAGGCCGAGGAAGATCTAGCCTTGAGCTCCAATGATGATGAGCCAATTTTGATAGTGCCTCATACACCTTCTCCACCAAAGCTTAAGGATTCGGGCAGTTTTGCATTACCGTGTCCACTTGGTAGTCATTTCTTAGGCGAGGCTCTATGTGACGATGGAGCTAGTATGAATGTGGAATCATGGTGGGCCGAGGAAAAGAAGAAAGAAGAAGAGCCCGTTGTGCTTGTCAAGCCCCAATGCCCCAATCTTATCATAGACACAACGGAAGAGGAAGCACCTAGTTTGTCAACGTTCGCAATTGGGCACTTATCTAAAAAGATCAAACTAGGTGATCTTGATACAATGACTCCTACTAAAGCGAAGCCCTCAAATGTTACATCACTACCAATGGATGAAGCGGGCGGGGAAAGCTTCTTTGTGCCATTAATTGAAATTAAGTTTGGAGGTCACCAACCAGGCATGCATGCCATGCAAATCAAAGAAAGAACAGCGAGGAGGCATGTAATGGTCAATTTTGCGATTGAGCCGGATTGAAATGAAATGGAGGAGTCGGGCTAACGACTTTAAACCAAGCGCTTCTTGGGAGGCAACCCAAGTTTACTATTTTGTTTTTATTCTTGTTTGATTGCATTTTAGTGGTTTAATTGCATTTTAATTTCTTTAGTCATTTGCTTTCAGGTACGCTCCCAACTTAGAGGTATTGAAAGATGATATCAATGGCGCTTAACACGGTTTCAGGGAAGTCTTCTATTTTAATTTTTCCTATATCAGACATTGAGGACAATGTCAAGTTTAAGTTTGGGGGTAGTACTTCGTATTTGTGTGTTTTTAATTTAGTTTTTATGTGATTTAAGATATGTATTTTTGTTAAAAAAAAAATTCATTTATTTTTAGGATATGTCCCTTGAGCATTGTTTTAATTTGATTTGAACCATAATCCATGGTCTACGATAATGGCTTGTTTGAATTGATTCTAACTCATGGATAATGGATAAATGTTGTTTAGTCCTTGTGCTTAATCATTATTGTTGGTTATTATTTTGCTTATGCATCCTTTCACTCTTTTGCACTTACCCATGAGTATTGAGCTAGTTGTATACTTAGAGAAGGCTTTTATAACCGAATGCTTGTGGAAAATATCTATAAACTCTAGAACTCGTTTAAACATCACTCGAAGCAGGGTGTCCAAATTTGTTGTGTTTGAATTGATGGTCATGTGGTGAGTTGAGATGGAGCGTAAAACGCACTCACTCATGGACACATGCGTAGGAGAGATAGAGCGTAAAACGCACTCTCTTGTAATTTTGATAAAAGTAAGACATTTATGTTTATCAAATCTTGCGTTGGGTTGAGATGGAGCGTAAAACGCACTCACCCACAAGAGTGGACTTAGGATAAGATGGAGCATAAAATGCACTTACCTAGAGTCTTTTGATTTCAAATTTTTGGAAATTGTGATTTATATACCTTTGTATTGAGTGATGTGTTAAGCATGTTGTTTTGGGGTTTATTTTGATTATTTCATAAGATAATGTGGTTGCATAACTTCATCCGAGCTTGATTGGTTTAATGCTATTGGGTACTCACACACACACGGAAGGGACCTAAAGCAAGCTATAACTAGCTAATTGTAAATCTAAACTTGCAACGCTTTGAAAGTTTCCTTGAGTTTTCATGTGTTTATGCTTTGAGACCATTGTTCAAGCTTATTAACTCATTGCTCAAGATAGTTTTTATTTAGAAATGATTAATTTTTATAGTTTGTGTGTTTTGCTTGAGGACAAGCAAATGTTTAAGTTTGGGGGTATTTGATAAGTGTATTTTATATACACAAATTAGGTACTTTTAGCCTTAATAATTTGTAAGTCTTTAGCTATTTCGTTTGGTTTTATGTGTTTTCATCTTATTGTTGTGTAATATACTTTTGTAGTACTTTTATATGTATTTGTGTGCTTTTATGTGTTTTTACGTTGTTTTGTAGGTATTGAAATAAAGGCCCTTTGAATCGATGCGTTTTTGGCTTGAATCTAGCATTTTCGCTGCTTGTTTCTCAATTTGACCCATGATGCAATCCGAATCTCTCAAAACTCAAAGAACGAAAGTTGTAGAGTTTGATCTTAGCTTTCCAGAACATCCAGAATCATCCAATTTGAAGTTCGTATGAGAGAGTTATGGTCCTTTTACCATCGGATTTTGCATGAATTTTACACAGCAGCTGCTTCGGGGCCAATTTGCGCCTTTCTCCGGCCATTATCTCGACAAGCTCCAGTTATGAAAGTTGTAGAGCTACTTCTTAGCTTTCCATAGCCTCCTTAATCGCCTTAATCGGAGTTCGGACGAAGAAATTATGGTCATTTTACCAACAGACGTTGAAACTGTCTCGCGGTACAGAGTTCCATCGCCGAGGCGACAAATTCCAGCACTATTCCACCGCCGGGGCGAGAGCGTCGCCGGGGCGACGGAAGTCAGGCCAAAATTGGCGCCGGGGCGAGAAACGCTTCTGACTTTGCGAATTTTTTGGTCCAAAACTCAGGAAATGCTAGGGTTTGAGACACCCATCTCTTATAACACCAAAGTGGCGGCTAGAACTTCATTCTAACACATACCCACTCATTCTAACTCATCCTAACACCTTCTAACACAAAATCTAGAGAGAGGAAGCTACCAAATACATCAAATTAGAGGGCCAAAGTGCTAAAATCAAGCTACATCAAGCAAGGCCAAGGAGCAAAAACATCAAGGATTGCAAAATCAAGGAGGAGAAGCTAGTGTTCATCATCAAACCCATCAAATATCATATGAAAATCTACAAAAGTGGTTCTATCTCTAGTTTTCTCTTCTATTTTGTAATCCAACATGATGTATAATTTGAATATGATGTTATTTGTAGTTACCATGAACTAGAACTAATTTTCTAAGATTTCAATGGAACCCAATATGTAGTTTGAATTGAATGCTCTCTCTTGGATATTGGTTATTCATTTGTGAATTGGGTATCATAATTTATGCTTTATGGATTAATTGCCTAGCTAGTAATTACCTTGGGAACTTATATGGAATTGAGAGAGGAAGTATAGGTTGAGACCTTGTTATGATATCATGTGAAAATTAGATATTCCTATGGGTAATTTATGAAATTAAGTGACGTGTGTTTTATTTATTACCCTCATGAATGGATAATTTGATTGTATTTAGGATAGACATATACCTAAATACCACATGTATCCATTTGAGAATCATGCTTAATGATTTCCATTGCGAAAGTTGGTTATTGATAGGGTGATTAATGAGATTTGGTGACACGTGTCTTGTTGATTATTCTTGATATTGGATTCTTGCTAGTGTGTAGAATAGAGATATTTATACACCGCATTGGGAAATACGTATTTGACCATCGAGAGAGGCTTGTATATACTTGTAAATTCTCGGATAACAATCCCTGTGATTTAACTAGTTGAAAAGAGAGAGTTAGGATATTCAAGTGAAGTGTTAGGGGAAATTGTGATCTTAGACTTGTTAATATTTAATTTCATTATCTTAAAGCTTTCCATAGTTCTTTGATTATTTGTTATCTTCATTAATGCAAAACAACAAAAACAATTATCGTTTGTTTAAATAAGATTGAGATGATAAAAGGTTAATACTTGGAAAAGACTAGTAACAATTCCTCGTGGGATCGATACTCTACTTACTCTTTATTACTTGTTGACCGCGTATACTTGCGCGTAATTGTCGTTACATAAATCGGACAACAGTATCACTTTAGGCAGCGAAAGGTATTTTTGGAATTTTACCTAAGGTCACATGCTAGGCACATGACTCAAACATATGCCAGGCATATGATCACTTACGAGGAGGCCCTGTAAATACACCTTTCATTTCAATGAAAAGGACTTTTAATTCTCAAACATTCTAAGACATGCACATAAGAAGGCTCTTTCTCTCTGGAGGTTTGCCACATGTTGTCCTGGTGATTGCCTAGTTGTTCTTCTTTTATCTACAAACCCTTGATCATTTCCTGTATTCTTCGTAGATTTTTATCCTTCTCAACCAATACGAAACCCTAATCAAGCAAGGTATAATTTTTCTGCTTACATTTTCTAGCGACTATGCTAGGAAGGTGTAAGCTTTATGAAGGGTATGCTCACCACTTGAAGTGGGAGAACAACGGGTATAGTTGCTCCGACTATAAGTTTTACCTCACCAGATCCATCCTTACGACGATCCAATCAAGCTTTCTAATTTGCAGATCTGAAGTTAGACATACCAATTATAGAAGACATCTCAGAAGGTATTTCAAGTTCCTCATACATGGCTAATCAACGACCTACCAACGTCAGACAAATAAGTATGGTCATACAAGGCGAAGAAGCGCCTGGAGACCGGCTAACAATGAATACTATGCAGATGGAGATGCTAAAAGCGCTGAAAGATGTTGTTGTCCAATTTTTATAATAACAATTTCGCGCAAGTATACACGGTCAATCAAGTAATATAGAGATAAGAAGGATGTTGAATCCATAGAGAACAAGTACTAATAGCTATTATAATTATCAAATTATTACCAATTTACTTTTATTTAAACAAACACCAACTTTGAATTTTGAAATTAAACTAAATTAACAAGAGTTGATTACCAGATATTTAAAGTCTAGGAATACAATTTTCCCATTGCGTTACAAAAATCTCTTCACCCTATTTCCACGTTATTAATCCAATGAGTTGTTAGCTAGGATTGCCTATCAATTTATTAACATCTTTCAATGATTAATAAAAAGACGTATTTCAGTTATATTGCTATTTTCATGCAAGACACTTAAATAGATTCATTAAGCACAAACTCCTAATCAAGTTATGCATGGCACATAGGTATTTTCATCCTACACACTGTTATGTTATTCTAGAAACAATCAACAAGTTCATACGTTATCATATCCAGATCTAATCTTTGATTTTCTCTTTCAATTCCATTTAAGATATCAGATTAACTGCTAGTTAGATAATTAATAATTAAGCACAAGATATGATAAACAACTCAATATGATCAATAAGCGTAAATAGAGATAAATAAATTAATGCATAGAAAAAGGTTCCATTGTATCCCTGATTGGGAAATTAGCTCATAATCCTAATGAAAGCCATCATCTCAAATAGGAAACATATTTAAAGTTATAGATAATGAAAATAAAGAGAAGAAGAAAAGCTCTTGTGGGAATCTCTAATCTCCTTAGTCTTCAAAATCTGACTTCTCTTGCTCTCCAATCCAATCTTCAAGCCTCCTTAGTTGGTCTCCAATTCTTGCAGTCCAAACGTCTCTTGTTACGTTCTCTCCTCTAAGTCTTCTCCAATTGGTCTTTTTAAAAGGCTCTCATTCAGAATCCTTTTTGACTTAGAAATCCTTTTTCTCAATTAATTCTCAATTTCCGCGCTAGCACATTCTGTAGTTGGGCGTATATACGCCGGGTTTAGTATAAATCTGGGCGTATATACGTCGCTCTGGGACACCGTATTTATAAAAATGCCATTTTCGAATTTTTAATGCTTTTCTTCTCCCAAAATGACATCTATGCCCTTCCTGCTCCATCCTACAATAAATAAACATAAAAACAAATAAAACAACCCTAAAAATTACTTAAAGATAACAATTATTAAGCCTAAAAATACCCAATTCGTAGGTATAAAACCCACTCATCAGATGCATGCGAGGGACTAGGAATGATGAGGTCCATGATGTCCGAGATGCAGAAGTAGCAAGATGAAATGAGAAACTTTCGTCAACAATTGATGCAGGTGCCAACTTTTTAAGTCACGTTCCTAAGAAGTTCACAAGTGACACGACTAGGAGTAGACATCCACAAAGATATTCAAGGTGTGCCTTTGACAACAACAGAAGGCCAACGAATTCCAATCAAACATTTGGATCCCCAAAATAGTGGTGACATGCCACAACCTTAAATAAAAACAAATACTCTAGCCCAACCACAACCAATGATCATAGCGACAACATTACCACCAAATTCGTAGATCTAAGCATCCTTCATCCAAGGTCAAAACCAAAGACCAATCCAGAAATCACAACATTTGCAAGACATCTAAACCACACATGATGGAAGTGTACACCAACCATTCTCTTTATTATATACACCGTTGATCTATCAATTTGCCCCGACATGATTGACGTGATCAAAAAAGACATGATTGACGTGATCAATCAACTCCGCAAGCAGACAAGCAGACCCACAGAATTAGATTTTACCCCTCCTTACCCGACACATATCCGAAGACAACCTTACCAACCAGGATATGTTGAGCACCTTCCGCATTTTTTAAAGTATAACGGAGTGAAGGGGAACACAAAGGAGCACATTGTCAGGTTCGTGGAATCGATGTTCCCGTGGTTGAGCTATGACGAAGGGAGTAACCACAACATCTTATTGAGAGAATTCAACAAAACTTTGACAGATAATGCCTTTAGTTGGTAGTACAACTTAGAAAAGGGGTCAGTCCAGGATTTGGATGATATAAAATTATAGTTTTTTAAGGAATTTTTCTATGTGCAGAAATAGGTGACCATTATGGAGTTGATGAGATTCAAACAAAAGTCAAGTGAAGAGTTATCAGATTATGTGGATAGATTCAGAGCTCAGGCACAGAAATATGTAGAGCCAATTGAATAGAAGAATTTGGTAAGCATATGCAACAACGACGCTTTCGATACCTTCAAGCCCCATCTCATCACCAAGGCATGTGATTCATTTTCAACACTATCATCATTTGCACAAGACTTGGGAGGAATTATGTTATTGCCCACTAACCACGCAACTATGACGTGGAAAGGCAAGAGGTCGGTTATTGTGGCTTTGGTAGATTCTCATCAAAAGTCATCGGGAGGGGCAAAAGGGAAAAGGAAAGGGAAAGGAAGAGAGGAAAGCTAAGAGATAAGTATTCAGTTCTACTAGTTTTGGAAGCTATTTGATATGATCCTGACTAGGACCACATCGAGCGACGATAATTCAATTCTAGTTCCAAGGGGTGACGATGACAATTTGAGGATAAGTCCTTTTCAAGAGGAGAGAAATGATGCGGACATGCTTAGCTTGGGCGTGGATGGAAGTCAATGAGATCAAACTTGGGTTGATCCAATCCAAGTCCCTATTGGATCGTTAACGAGAGCACGAGCTAAGATGTTCAAAGAAGGGCTTAATAGATTGATCCAGAATGTTTGGGCTGAAAATAGTTCGAAGGTGTTCGTTATGGAAGATGATGTTAAGTTGTTTAATTTAGTTCAAACAATTGGGCTAAGTTCAGTGCACAACTCTGATGCCAATGTCGCTCAGTCAGCTCATATCACACGGCAACATGTTAGCGCCCCAGTGCTCCTAGTAATGCCTCAGTGCGTGCGGCCAAGTGCCTAGGCGCCACAAAGCAGGGTCGAGGCACCCACAAGCTACCTACATTATGCATATCCAGCGTCTAGGCGCTCCAAACAAGCGTTGCGGCTCCAGGGTCCCAGTTTTGCTCGATTTTTTAGCTTATTTTGCTATGTTTTTTTTGTAGTTTTTCCAATTCTAATTGATGAGTGCAAAATATTCATTTATTTTAATTCTTTTATGTTTAGTTTATTGCATGTTTTATGGTGTATATGAGCTTATTAAGGTATTTGATGATTTTGGGGGTAAATGGAACCAAAGCAGGAAAACAGGAGAAAAAAATTCAACTTTTTAGAAAAATTAATGAACTCACCCTGGGGAGTTCATGAAGGCCAATGAATTCGCCCCGGTGAATTCCGTTCTACTCAACTTGCCCCAACGCTTTTTGAGTTCGCCCCAGCCCAATCACCTCTGCCCAATTTGCCCCGGTGAATTCGCCAGTACAACGAATCCGCCCTGACGGATTTAGCGGGGGAAAAAAAGATCAGTTTGCTTCAGGCCAGGAAATCTTGAGGAGTTCTAATTGCAATTGGATTGTTATTTTTTAGAGTATTAGGATATTATTTTAGGACTATAAATACATGTTATTAGGTAGATATAAGAATCATCTACATCATCATCTATATTAGAATTCAAACCCTAGTTTTGCAAGGTTGAAGGCATGTCGAGCTAAATTCTCTATTTCAGTTCTAAGGGATGTTAAACCTTCTTTATAATTAATGGTTTGATCAAGTTTACTTAATTTATTCTTTCTTGCATGAAATTTATTCTGATAATCTGTTTTAATTGATTGCATGCTATTTTATCTGATTGATTTGATATGACCAATTAAATTAATTTGATTGATATCATCTGCTAGATTAAGATATAGTAT
The DNA here is from genome assembly GCA_034770075.1 of Aralia elata. Lineage (NCBI taxonomy): Eukaryota > Viridiplantae > Streptophyta > Magnoliopsida > Apiales > Araliaceae > Aralia > Aralia elata. Next base: position 20,554,930 of record CM068382.1, read on the forward strand.
TAAGCAAACGATATTATATCTGATCATAAGTAGCAATTAGTGATACATGATTGTGGACAAGCTTTTGAGTATTACTAAGATTATCGAAAGACAAGTTAAATAATCCCTGATTGTGTGATTATTGCTTAGAATAGTCTAATTCTCTAATTCTTAATGCTGCTGTTATATTAAATCAAGACTGATAGTTCTAGATTGTATGATAGTTAGGGTCTACTGAGGCGATTGTTTCTTTAGATTTAAAATTAAGGAGAATTTCAGATAATTAGCGACTGCGGTTATCTAGGGCTATTAATTTCATTGAAGGATAAATATTTTATAACTTGATTATTCCAAAGATTGTAAAAAGGCGATACTAAACTGAAGAACTGAAGTCTTTTATTCATTGTTTATTCATATTAATTTACTTTTATTAATTTAGTTAATCAACTCAAAACCCCTATCTTCATTAGATAACACTAGGATAAATAATGAATAATTAACTCTCTGTGGGATCGATCCTTGCTAATTGCTATACTAATTCTTGTGTTAGTAGCGTAGAAGTAAGGTATTAATTTTGGAGTGTTAACGATAGCTTCCACTAATGTAATTAAGAAGCATATTAGTTAGGATTTTCTTTCCAAATCAATTTGTTATTTTCTTATATGATTAGGGTTACTTGTGAGTGGTATAAATAAGAGAATTAGCTGATGTAATTCATGAACAATTAAGATTATTAATAAAATTCCTATGAGGCATTTCTCATCTTTTGGATCTTAAGAATTCTTAAGCTAGTTCTTAGTTTTTTTGAGATTCAATTTGACTTATCATATAACAATTCATAGTTGTGTGTGGCGTCTTCTACCACATTAATCGTCGATTGTACCATGGTTCCTGTTTACATATAAGCACGGGGTCAAGGTGTCGTTGGTGTTCCATTTAACGCAAATTCCTACATTATCGATTGTACTAAGGTTCTCGTCTCAATATAGGCGAAGGGTGGAGGTGTCGAGCATGTTCCACTGTACAACTTTGCTAGAAATGATCCGAGCAACCATCACCTTACGCAAGCGTGCCACGTAGTCTATCATTTGTATCAGAGCTAAGTTCTTAGCGGGTTATCTATCTGTTGGGAATCTGCATGAGATCATTAAGTCCATTATCATAGGAGGAGAATGTTATAAGATCTGTATGAGATTACTATTATTCATTATATGTGATTTGATTGATGACAAAAGGATAAAAAGAACATTCATATTGACAAATCCTTGTAAAGTCCTTAATGATATATATATATATATATGTACAAGGACTTAGAATTAAAAGATCAAATATGTTAGGTTGATCTAAGCTGAAACTGATATGTATCTGATCAAAGCATATTTGTAACATTAGGCATTGTAAAGTCCTTAAATGAATTTGATGTATAAGGACTTAGAATAGAAAGAGATCAAACTTGTTAGGTTGATCTTATGAGCTGAAATGATATATGTAATAAGCAAAAACCAGACTGATCGTAGAGCAAAGTAGAACTGCTAAAGCCATCATGATCGTAGAACAGTCATGCAGTTCGTAGAATAGTCAGCAAAAGATCGTCGAGATCCCTCGGCATCGTAGACTCTTCCATGCAATCACAAAGTAAAAGCTCGGCAGGTGTTTCTCGGGATCGTAGAGTCTGCCAAGAAATTAAAGTGAAAGGCTCGGCAGATCGTAGAGCTCGCTCGGCAGATCGCAACACTCTCTCGACATCGTAGAGTTGAGCCAGGCAATCGTAACGTGCAGCTCAGCCAGGCAATCGTAGAGTGAAGTTCGGCCAGGTGCATCGTAGAGATAAGCATGTCATCATAGAGTCTACTAGGCTAACGTAAAGTAAAGCTCGACAGGATCAAGGAGCTTACTCGGAATCATAGAGTACGCACTGCAGAGTAAAAGGAAAAGATCATTGAGCTGTCATGGGTTCATAGAGTCAATACAGTTAGTCACTCTACGACTCCCATGAATGATCTACAAATGAGTAACAACGTAGAGCGGTCTCTGCCTGAGCACCCAAAGCCAAAGTAGCAATCTTCATAAGGACTTCTAAGTAAGCTAAGTATGAGCTATCAGATAAACAAATATCTCTGAGTGCATCCGAAGCATCAAGTCATAATAGAGATCACAGGGCAGCTCAAGCGCCCACTATACGATCCGTCAAGGCTCTATGACTTGCACCAAAGACAAGGTCTAGAGTAAGAAAGCACCAGCTAGATTAAGTGATCGTAGAGTTGAGACAAAGATAACAGAGGTACTCTGGCAGTCTTAGCGAAGCAATAGAAGATCATAGAGCAGTACTCTATGACGTAACAACAGAGGAAATATCTGAAGATTAAGTAGAGCAGTCCTCTATAATGAAAGTGCTAAAGCATCAGAAGATCATAAAGTAGTCCTCTATGACACAATGACAGAGATAATATCTAAAGAACGCAGAGCATTCCTCTACAACAATAGAGCTTGCACCTAAAGATCATAGAGCTGTCCTCTATGATAAGAAAGAGTCTGCAGGGCTAACACCTGAAGAATGTAGAGCAGTCCTCTATGATAAGATAACCACAACAAAAGCTCAAACAGATATGCTCTGAGAACGTAAAGCTCAATGGAGATCACAGAGCATAAGGGGCACAAACTGCAGAATAGTAAGAAACACATTAAAGCGTAATGCAATTGTAGTCAACCACTCTACGTACTCCAAGACAGTGCTCACCATGTATGATCATAAGGCCACATTATGAAGCGAGTAGACAACTCCATGATCAGAGGCAACAGACTTCATTATGAAGCAAACATATAACTCTACGATCAGGAACAACAAGCTACAACCTAGTTGATCGTAGAGTAAGTAAAATAGTGCCGGCAAGGATTGAAGATATTCAGAGCACTTACGGTTACTATCCCAAGATGAGCGGTTGATTAGTAAAATGAGCAAAATAAGGAACCAATCTGAGTGGGGTTCAAACAGACATGTTTGCAGCAGTCAACAAGCAGCTCATGTGACTCCACTATCTTGGTACCAACTAATGGATGCTGACTCAGCCATCACTAGCAGACTTCAAGAAGTAAAATATTCATTGGCACAATGAATAAGTCTATAGCAAGTAAGTCTCCAACGGAAAGAAGTGCAATGGGAAGATATCAACGGAAAACTTCCAAGGGGAAAAACATGGAGATTTACATAAGAGCAAACTGCATTCAGATTAAAGTAAGTGTGGTGAATGAGAGCAAGAACATAAAACGAACACATCTGCTAAAGCTTCACCAGAGGTATGCCGAAGTGCTGGCATATGAGCTAAGAGTCCAATGACCAAGAAGCCAAGATCAAGAGTGACCAGAGCTGAAAGGCAAATCAAGAAGAGCAACTCTATGATCAAGCAATGAACACACTGAGCTGAAAAGATGAAGAACAGAACTGGATTCTATATTCAAGTCAACTAGTGTTCATTAAGAGTGATCATTTGCATCTGCTATGTACCAGAAAAAGAAGAGCTTCAACGACCATCATTAGCAGCATCCAGAAGAAGATCATAACTAGCTGCCAAGTATTTGAAGATGAAGGAGATCAAAGTTCATCTTGGCAACACAACCCAATAAACAATCAACACATCAAAAAGGACGGAACGTCCTTGTCTTAAGTGACTAAACAAAGTCAAGTCTGCTAGACTTGCTGAGTACCAAAGGGTACAAGAGATTCTAAGGCTGCTGGTCTTAGTCTACAGTGTTCCAAGGCTACTGGCTTTGAAGAGTTCTTAGTGAACTGGAGTTCCAAGTCTGCTGGACTTGAAGAGGGTCGAAGGATCCTTGTCCGAGGGACTAAAAACAACTCATGTCTGTTGGACTTGAGGAGGGCAAAGCGTCCTCGTCTTAGTGACTAAAACCATTAGTGGATTCCTACTTGTTGAAGTAGAAGAATGGAGTAGGAGTTGTTTAGTCTCCGAACCACTTAAAAGCTCTTGTGTCATTTACTTTGTGTCATTTACATTATGTACATAACTGCTATATCTGCTATCAACCTTATCATAGATTTAATCATTGAACTGAGATTATGTCTTTATTCTTGAAGGGGTTATTAAAGTATATTCCGATGTGCATGAATTGATTCTATTAATCTTAACTGATATACTTTCTTAATAAATGAAAAAAGTTTGAAAGGATCTATTCAAGCCCCCCTTCTAGATCTCTATTGTGTCCCTGGGAACTAACATTATCCTTTAATTTTCTTGTTTAATTATCAATTTTTTTTTAAAAAAAATTATTTTGTTTCAATTGCTTGTTTACAAGTTCAGCAGTGTTAATTTGAGCACTCAGTCATCAATTCCGACGAAGTAACGTTATAAAATTCCGTAAGCCTAACAAGCTTTCCTGAAAATTTTAAAGGCATACAAAAAGTTTACAAAGTATTCAACTCGTAATCTTGTTGTAATCTAAGACTCATACCTTCTATTTTTTGTTCTTGAAAAGTTCTTGTTGAATTAAATAGGAAACAGTGATTTTATTTGGTGAATTAAAAAGAACCTATAAGAGAGAATACTTGAGTGGTAAAAGGCAAGAGTTGTGAGATCATTCGAGGGTAAAAGCTAATTGAGTGTATACACGGGCGTAATTAAGTGATTCATTATTTGAGCGAAACACGTAAGGGAGTGGTGAGGAAATTTTTTTATCTACTAACCTTTGTTTTGCAGTAAACATGTATGATTACGAGTTTGAAAGTACTCCTAAACTTTGAAGGAAAGGCAGGAATGATCCTGAAGTATATTTGAAGTGGGAGAAAAAGGAGTGGGAGTTTGACTATCATGACTACTTCAAGCGTATGAAGGTCAACCTTGTGATTCTAGAGTTTTGTGATTATGCAGCTATATGGTGGAATCAATTTGTGATTAGCAGGAGGAGATGTAGAGAGCGTTTGATCGAAACATGGGAGGAGTTGAAAACTGTGATAAGGAAGCGGTTTGTTCTAGTCCAATTAAATCGGAGGGAGGAGTATACATCTCTAAGACATGTAGAGCAACCTCCAAGGCGATTAACTTTGGATGACAATAAGAATGGTCATAGGCGAGTATACAGGTTGGAGTCGCATTAGAGACAGTCAGAAGACACTCCTAAGGTGTATAAAGAATGAATACTGCCTAGGGAGACAAAGGAGAACATCATGGATTCAGTTCGTAAGGTGTTGGAGACATATTGGATGCAACCACAAAACACTCCTAAGGCACATAGCGATCAAGATCAACCAAAGGAGGTAGAAGTGGAAGAAGATCTAATGCACTTACAAAAAGATCCTGATCAAAAGCAAGAGAGTGAATGACAAAAAGAGAATGATCAAAAGATTGTGAGCGAAAAAGAGGGAGCAGATAAAAGTGAGGTTGAAAACAAAAGAGATAGTGAAAAGAGTGAGAATGAAAATAAAAGAGAGATTGAAAAGAGTGAGGTTGAAAATAAAAGAGTGAATGAAACAGTTGAGAGGAAAATTGAGAGGAAAGAAGAGAGAAAAATAAGTGACTATGAAAAAGAGAATGAGTGGGAAATGGAATTGTATTTTAAACAGCCGATGACTATATGTTCGTACAAAGATGCGCTTTTGAATATTAACCAGTTTAACTCTTTTTTGTTTAGTTATGTTGTTTCTCTATTTCAGGTTGATATTATACCCAGTGTTATCATTCTGTACCGATCAGCCCATAGTTTTCTCGAGGAGACGACGAAGTTATGAAGGTAGGTTTGAGAGTCAATGGAGAGGGATATCGTGAAAGTAAGCATAAGTTGTGTGCCGTTCATGAGGTCATAGTACCCAAGAAAGATAGGATATCGAGCGTGTGCGTTGATTTTCAATTGATAAACAAGTATCGATATTCTTTTCTTTGCTTAAATAATATGCTAGATAAATTGCATAGTACTTGTGTTTTGTTTAAATTTGATTTGATTAGTGGTCATCATCAAATTAGCATGAGAGAATGTGATGGATGGAAAGTTGCATTAACATGTGATTTGTATAAGTGGTTAGTTATTTCGGTTAGATTAACTAATGCATCTAGTGTTTCTATAAGTTTATTAAAATATGTTTTGCATACTTCCATCGATAAATTTGTTTTTTGTTATTTTGATGGTAGAATCATCTTTATCATAAAATATGGAGGACATTTGATATATATTGAGTTAGTTTATGATCATACTGTTTATTCTCATTTTCAATGTTCTTATTTTCATAATATTAATTTTAGTTTTTCTTGTCAGTATTCTTGTTTTCATACTGTTCAATCTATACATACATTGTCGTTATTTGACAATGGTTGTGATCATGTCTTTCCATTAGAGTTTTCATCTTGTGAAGTTGGATGTGATCTTTGTTGAAAATCTTCATGAGATCGTTAAGTCCATTATCATGGGGGGGGGAGAATGTTATAAGATCTGCATAAGATTACCATTATTCATTATATGTGATTTGATTGATGACAAAATGATAAGAAGAATATTCATATTGATTAAAGCCTTGTAAAGTCCTCAATAATATATGTATGTACAAGGACTTAGAATGAAAAGATCAAATATGTTAGGTTGATCTAAGCTGAATTAATATCTATCTGATCAAAGGCATATTTGTAACATTAGGTATTGTAAAGTTCTTAAATGAATTTGATGTACAAGGACTTAGAATAGAAAAAGATCAAACTTGTTAGGTTGATCTTATAAGCTGAAATGATATATGTAATAAGTATAGGCCAGACTGATCGTTGAGTACTACACAAAGCATCCAGTGAAGGATCGTAGAGCAGACAACCAGCTTGAAGCTCAGTCAGCTTAAAGAGACGTAGAGTCTGCTAGGGAATCACAGAATAAAGGCTCGACAGGCGTTCTCGAAAACATAGAGTTGGGCCAGGCATATATAGAGTCTCATCTCGACATCATAGAGTAACTCTGACATGATCAAAGAGCAAACATAGAGTTGAGCATGTCATCGCAAAACTTGCAAGGCAATCGTAAAGTGAAGCTTGGTCAGTCGCATCAATTGCAGACGTAGAGATAAGCATGTCTGCCAGGCTAACGTAGAGTAAGGCTCGGTGAAACAAAGAGCTCACTAGGAATCGTAGAGTATGCCAAGCACCGTTGAGTAAGAGCAAAGAGAAGATCGTTGAGCTGTCATGGGTTCGTAGAGTCAATACAGTCAGTCACTCTACGACTCCCATGAACGATCTACAATTGACCAACAACGTAGAGCAGTCTCTGCCTGAGCACTCAAAGTTAAAACAACAATCTTCATAAAGACTACTAAGCAAGCTGCTCATGAGCTATCCAACAAACGAAGATCTCAGAGTACATCCGAAGTATCAAGTTCTAACAGAGATCACAACGCAGCTCAAATACACACTCTACGATCCCAATAAGACTCTACGGTTTGTACCTTTAGACAAGATCGTAGAGTGGGAAAGCATCAGCTAGATCAAGTGATCGTAGAGTTGAGCTAAAGACAGCAAAGACACTCTAACAGCCTAAACGAAGCATCGGAAGATCATAGAGCAATCCTCTATGACATAAGAGATAATGTCTGAAGATTAAGTAGAGCAGTCCTCTACAACGAAAGTGCCAAGGCATCAGAAGATCATAGAGCAGTTCTTTATGACACAACAGGAGGGCTAACACCTGAAGAACATAGAGCAATCCTCTATGATAAGGACACTGCAACAAAAGCTCAAACGAATATGCTCTGAGAACGTAAAGCTCAATGGAGATCACAGAGCATAAAGGGCACAAACTGCAGAATAGTAAGAAACACATTAAAGAATAAAGCAAATGCAGTCAGCCACTGTATGTACTCCAAGGCAGTGCATATCATGCATAATCATAAGGCCACATTATGAAGCGGGTACCTAACTCTATGATCAGAAGCAACAGACTACATTATGAAGCAATCACTCTACGATCAGGAACAACAAGGTACAACCCAGTTGATCGTAGAGTAAGGTAGTGCCAGCAAGGGTTGAAGATATCAAAAGCGTGTAGGTTTAGTATCCCAAGATGGCGGCTGATTACTTAAATTAGCTAAATAGGGAATCAATCTCAGTGGGATTCAAACAACCATGTTTACTGTATCAAAAGTCAGTACACATGACTCCACTACCTTGGTACGAATTAATGGATGCTGACTCAGCCATCACTAGCAGACTTTAAGAAGTAAGATATTCATTGGTACAATAAACAAGTCTGTAGCAAGTAAGTCTCCAACGGAAAGAAGTGCAAGGGGAAGATATCAACGACAAGCTTCCAACGGGAAAAATATGGAGATCTACATAAGAGCAAACTACATTCAGATTACGGTGTGTATGTGGTGAACGAGAGCAAGAACACCGATTGTACAAAACAGCTAAAAGCTTCACTGCAATATGAGAGATATGTCGAAGGGCTGACATATGAGCTAAGAGTCGAATGACCAAGAAGCCAAGATCAAGAGTGACCAGAGCTGAAGGGAAATCTAGAAGGGCAACTCTATAATCAAGTAATGAACACTCTGAGCTGGAAAGATGAAGAACAGAACTGGATTCTGTATTCAAGTCAACTAGTGTTCATCAAGAGTGATCACCTGCATCTGCTATGTGCCAGAAGAAGAAGAGCTTCAACGACCATCATCAGCAGCATCGAGAAGAAGATCACAAACAACTGCTAAGTACCTGAAGATGAAGGAGATCAGAGTTCATCTTGGCAGCACAACCTAAGGGTACAAGAGATTCTAAGGCTGCTGGTCTTAGTTTACAGTGTTCCAAGGCTGCTGGCTTTGAAGAGTTCTTAGTGAACTGAAGTTCGAAGTCTGCTGGACTTGAAGAGGGTCAAAGGATCCTTGTCCGAGGGACTAAAGACAACTCATGTCTGCTGGACTTGAGGAGGGCAGAGCGTCCTTGTCTTAGTGACTAAAACCATTAGTGGATTCCTACTTGTTGAAGTAGAAAAGTGGAGTAGAAGTTGTTCAGTCTCTGAACCACTTAAAAGCTCTTGTGTCATTTACTTTGTGTTATTTATATTATGTATATAACTGCTATATCTGCTATCAACCTTATCGTAGATTTGATCATTGAACTGAGATTATGTCTATATCCTTGAAGGGGTTATTAAAGTATATTCCGTTGTGCATGAATTAATTCTATTAATCTTAACTGATATACTTTCTCAATAAATGAAAAGGTTTTAAAAGGATCTATTCAACCCCCCTTCTAGATCTCTATTGTGTCCCCAAAAACTAACAATTGGTATCAGAGCGGGTTCTCATGAATATGTTAAAGCTAACACTTTGAGTTGATCCATGAAACAAATTTAGATCAGTTCTAAATCTCGTATTTTTTGTTGAGACAAAGTGAATATAAGCTTACAAGTTGAAAATTGTATGTGCAGGTAAACTACCTTAAGCTATCCAGACTGAACCATGTGCTTAAACGAAAAAGTCATCATCATCACGCCTGCTGATGTCAACAAGCAGATCAAATTAACTGGGAGAAAAGGTAAAGGTGCAGCAAAAGCAGAGAACTATTCATTCACCATTCGGGAAAAATGAAATGTCTGAATATGTCAGAATCTGCATCTTTACTAAAGGAGTCTGAGAAGATCCATAAACAATGATCTAGGATATATCTTCATCATTACTGCTCTCTAATGATATGATCATAAGCTTCTCAAACACAAAAGGCATGTCCCTACTCAACATCATGAACTTTGAAGTTCAGTCAAGTACATCAAGGAACATGGGATGCTAACTCTCTTCTCTGTCCATAACTCAAAGGATCTACTTAATAAGAAATATAAAGCAGTTGAATGATGATGCTGGTAGAAACCTGAAGGATAACAAATCACTGACCATCAACAGTTTGCATCATCACAAGCAGAACCACTGATTGTCAAGTGATTGAGATCAGTGAGGTATTTATTCTCCTTCATCTCTAATATTAATGTTGATAGATAAGCATATACGTGTTGCATCACTATATATGCCTCTGAGATTTGATCAAGGAACCATTCTCTTTCTCAAAAGGAGAATGAGAGAAAATGTAAAGCTAGTATTTCACTGTACTCTCCATCCACATTTGAGACTGAAGATGAAACACTTGAGAAAGATATCCGAGGAGTATCCACTGATAGAGTTTAAATCTTATCTTGTTAGGTATGAGAAACTGCTTGTGTGTGTACTGACTAATCACTTGTCAAGAACTTATCTTTGATTAAATTGGTTCTGAAGTTGAAGATCTATCTTTCACTTTGGTTATGGAAAACTCAAATAGAATTTATCATATATTCACCTCTATTCATTAGATCTGTTGTTAAAGATTTCAAAGGGGTAACTATATGCTTTAAATTTACCCTACGTTAGCTTACTTGTTTGATGAGCTCTTGGCTCATTCCTTAATGATATAAGTTTTTGATAAATTGTAGAGTGTAGTAATGTCTGTTGTTGTACTTTGAAGGGTTGTAGAGACTGATCAACTCTACGAACCATCTGGGTAAAACTCACAAAACTGACCACTACTCTACTAAAGTTCAAATACTTAGAACATGATATAAGTAAGAACTCGTCTAAGGAAAAGGTTTGAGGATCCACATTAGTTCCACATATGTTTGCTCTCACAACATACACTCTCATGCAGCATGTTTAAACTGTCATCTCATATGAGCTATATAATGCATATTGTGAAACTAAAGTCTGAAAGACTTGGGCACTCAAAAGAACTCACCCAGCATGACCCAAATGACAAATGGGTACCTAGTTAGAAAATTATTTAACTTGCAGATGCAGAATCATGATCCTCCAGAGACACTCTCTTTAGACCCTCAGAAGCTAGAGCCATTCGGTATCATGAAGTGTTAAAAGCTAAGTCAACAAAGCTTATAGAATCAGTGTCTACATCAAAGTTCAGACCAATTCTAAGATCACAGAAGTTGAAGAATCAAGCTCTATGATTGCAGTAAAGAGCTAAGAAAGAAGCTGAAGTCTCAAGATCCCTCTTGTCCATCAAGCAGAAAATGGAAGATCATATCCATGTCTACCAGTCAACAACAGAGAAGCTTTAAATGTAGAACAAGAACTCTACGATTGCAGTATCAGATAAGAGGATCGTAGAGTAACCAGTGCTAAAGAAAATACTCTACGATCAAATGAAAAAGATCCAAATAATGAAGATTATCTTCTTCTAAGATGAAAGTATCAACTATGGGGGAGCAACAATCTGCTAAGTCTAGCAATGTTTAGGTTGAGGAGAAGCCAAAGAAATTGAAGATATGAAGATTGTGAAGCTCTAGATAGAGAAGATGAATAAGAAAAAGAAGAAGGAGAAGTGGAATTCAGTGCTGACTTTAGAGATAAGAGCAGAAGAAAGTCCATACTTCCTTTTTATCTCTGATGATCATTCCACATATTATCAGTTCACAAAACCAGCAAAGTATGTTCATATGTGAATAAACTGGTTCAAGGATTCTCTAGCACATTAAGCAGCATATCACCAAGTCATCATCTGCAGATCTCGAATGCATCATGGCTCAAAAGAAGCTCCTATAGTCCTTGGGTTGACACTCCATCATACACAACCTTTTCCCAGAACCACAGTCCCAAAACTCCGTGGTTGATGAACTAAAATGAATCCTTACCCTAGGTCGTAGAGTCTCTAAACTCTACGACTGACAAAGCAGGTTAGCCATATTGTTCCAAATCGTAGAGTCACTATGATTAACATCCTGATCGTAGAGTACATTGGCCCTACAATTACAACCTACAACACACTACTCCCATGCATCATATCTCACTGACAAATACCAAACCCAAGGAGTACAGTGATGACATTCTTTCCACTTCATCAAAGCAGTCTTCCCTCAGATAAGCGCCTTAGAGTCAAACCTAAGCTCCAAACTTAGAGGCCTGCCCTTTCTGAGCTTCCTTAATCCTGTTAAAAACTGAATATAATGCATCACTAAAATTTCTACAGAGCTTAAGATGTTAATGAAACAAAGGAGAAAAGCTAATCTCTTAAGGAAGAATTAATCATGGGATTATCTAGAAGAGAAGAAAGTTGGTATTAGAAGAAAGTCTTCCTCAAGCAAACAGTCCAGCTCACCTACTGGTACAGATACAAGTTATGGAGACTATCATCACAGATAACAAGAGAGAGCAAGGTTCCTTCTAAGCATTTAAGATACGTATTCTAGGAGGAAGTCACTTCAAGCTTAATTGAAGACCATCTCATTATTTACTACAATCATTAGGATACGTGCATTCAAGCAGCAATAAAATGTGACCAAAGTCAGTTCTCAAGAAATGATCGTAGAGTGAAGAGCCAGGACATCAAACCACTCTACGAACGGGCAAAGTCAATGGTCAAAAAGGAAGAAGATGACCACGTTCTTTGGTCAGGGTAACTGATGTACAACAGTTGTGGAAGTTACAATAGTTTTGGTCATGACTTGCAAATGGGTTTCCTACACGTGTCCTTAACAAAAGGAGGGAACTGACAACAGGTCAAAATTCAAAATACTGACGGTTGCTCTTTCCTATCAGTTATCAAAATCTCTCCTCTTACAAAACCGTGTTGATTACTCAAAACCCTAACTTCATCAAATCTTCAGCAAACCCAAATCGCCAACTTTCAGAAACTCCAAAACCCATATCGCTTCAAATCCCAATCTATAGTCAAGCATCCTTCATTCATCAAAACTCTTGTTATGGAAAACTATCAAGTCGTATCAGGTATCCAACTTGGTTTCGATAAGTTTGGTGAATCAGAAGAGAAGTTCAAGGATATTCTCAAAATAGTAAGGCAAACAGGGTTCTCAGAATGCTTAGAATCTAACACTAAAACTTCTCTGATCTTGTGAGAGAATTCTATTAGAATGCAGCAATCAATGATAATGTTCTATCCACCAAAGTTCGAGGAACCAACTTAAAGATAAGTGATGCAGAAATTAATAAATGCCTAAGGGTCTTTCATCTCTGAAAGAAATTGACACTGATGAAGGCATGAGATTAATGGGTTTGTGAAGAATGCTCATCTAAAAGGGATGAAGAAAAAGGAATTTTTAGAAGATTTTGAGTTCTTAGCAGAGATTGTGGGTAAATGTATCCTATGTAAAGATACCGCTCATGATACTGTGTGTGATCTATAACTAAGAATCATGACTGCCATTATTCTGAAGAAGGAGATAAACTTTGGTGTTGTACTCTTTGATTGGTTAACCAAGGAGGTCAGGAAAGTGAAGGCTTTAGAAAGACCTATCTCAAAGGTATTGTTGCCTCTTTTTTAATCTTTAACAAAAGAGCTCTAACTCATGCAAGCATACATGTGTCAACAAGTAATACAGAGGAAGTAGAGTATCGTCCCACAGAGAAACTGCTAAATTAAATCACTATGCATCAGTTCTATCACTATATTTATTTGCCTAAACTAATAACTTGATTTTGGTGACAAAATTATTTCTAAACAAATTAACAACTAAAAATGCGAATACTAACAAAATATATCAAACTTGGAATTAATGGGATCCTAACTTCATTCAATAGTTCATCTAATTATCACCATCATGCTAGAGAGTTCACATATCACAGAAAAGTAGCCAAGGACACTTATATAGACATAACCATTTGTCAATGTATTATGACTCACTTACATAACATCCATACTCAATAGACACCATGTAATCACCACTATAACCAAAATCACTATATTTTTATGTGAAATTACAATTATACTGATTGAAAGCACAAGCCCTTATTTTGACTCTTACGGTGAATCAATATATTTCTATCTGATTCATAAAATATTAAGCTATCCAATTAAGCCTTATATTCGCAAGCTATCATGATTACAATCCATACTCATATGTTATTTTTCAATTCCATACAAGCACTAAAATCGAATGGTGATCAATCATTCATACATGCAAAACAATCATGATAGAAGTTCCTTATGATATGCAAAACAATCTAACAGTCAAGCTTATATTTAGACTACATATTAAAATCCGTTAGAATCCCATAATGGAGATTAGTTCATGACTGAACCGAAAACCATTATGGGATCAAAACTACACATTGGAAAATAAACAATCAATTGAAATAAGAAGAAGTAGATTGATCAAACCCAATTGATGAATAAAATCCAAAGTAAGCTCAAACCCACATCAAAATCCAGCACTTAAATAATAAAACCACAGTAAAACTCTAGAAACTATAACTCTAGAAAAGTAGAATAATAATACTAAAAGTCTCCAAGTTCTTTCTCTAGGTTTCCTTCTCCCTCTCTTATCAATAATATCTTCAATCCTCTTCCAAATTGGCTTCTTCTCTTCCATCCAGCCGCACATCATCAGCAAAATTCGTGCACTAGCACCTCTGGCGCTATAGTAGTATAATTCCTAGCGCTTCTGGCGCTAGGTCATGCCCTCAGATTTACAAAAATGCCACCAAGTCTGATTTTAACCCTTTAAGCTCCAAAATGACTCTTTTGCCCCTCCAGCTCCAACCCTACAATAAACAAACACAAAAACGAATAAAACAATACTAAAAACACTCAAAGACCGCAATAATTAAGTCTAACAAGACCTGATTCGTAGGTATAAAACCCACTCATCAAATACCCCCAAACTTAACCAATTGCTTGTCCCCAAGCAATGCAATAATACCAACCTGAAAAATGCAAACTAACTATAATGCAAACAAATCCAATAACTAAAACAACATAGTAATCCATATCAGGCCTCAAATATCCATAAAACAATCCAGTTCAACCCACTATCTAATGTAAAGCTCCCACTCAAACTGATTAATCAAACCATGCTTGTCATCATTCATGCTGTGTGTGTGTATAAATCAACTGTTGTAATCAATCACAATCCAAATTACCCATATAATCAACATCTTAGAAAGAAACTCAATTTTTTTTTTCACACCTCTATCAGTAAAACAACTAATCCAACTCATGTAAACATGTAATTAGCACAAGGGGAGTTACGACATGTTTTCTTCATTTACGAGTGCGTTTTACGCTCCATCTCGTATCCTTTTTTTTTTTTTTTTATCAATTTCTTCTCTTTTTTTTTACTTGGCATGTGCAATGTCTAACTTCCTTAGGCTTACCAAAACTACCCATGTAACGAGCTTTCAACCAGTGACTCCCAAACCAGTTGGCTTTAGGGCACTAGGTGTCAAGACACCCCTAAGGATCTAATTACTCAAGTAGCAATGGCCACGAAATTAAACTAGCCAAGAAAGTTTTTTCTTTCTTTTTTCTTTGCTTTTTTTTCTGTTTAGAACTCCCCCAAACTTATTTTCTTGATTACTAGAGCCTTTATAGACATTTCACTAATATTATCACTTTCTATCCCAAGTTCCTTACCAGATGCAGATTATATAAGAATTTGAATCACATTGATTAAACAGTTGACTAAATGCTTTCCTTGTTAACATGAAATTCAGACAAGCATATTCGACTTCCCCGTTCAAGTTATCGCTCGACACTAGATTTCAATCATTAGCAAGCTTTTACTTAACACTAGAATCTTATCATTGGCCACAATGGTTCAACTATGTCATTTGTTATCTGATTCATGCAACTAAATGCTTGACACACCCTAAAATGCAACTATCATGTAACAAGTATAAACAATCTATATGCATGAAAACATAAAAAATCTATATGCATGAAAACATAAAACTACCCCCCAAACTGAATTGAACAATGTCCTCATTGAGAAATAATAAGAAATGAAGAACAGAGGACTCCCCTGATGAAACCGCTACTCGTCATCAGTGCCATCGGCAGCATCATTATCATCATCATCGGCATCAGGAGGCGAGTCAGGAGGTGGGTAAATAGAAAGAGGAGGAGCTGGTGGAAACTGAAATGGCCCTGCCAAAGGATTCAACCGCTCAAACATATCCGCCAACGCTGCAGAACAATTAACATTGTAAGCATAGATCTCTGCTTGGTGTTGAGTAAGTCGACTCTGCTGACGAGTCATGCGATCAAAACCCTTCTGAATCGTTCCGGCCACTAAGTCTATCCGTCTAATATGGTGCCAGAGGTCCTGACGGATAGTCTCAACTATATTGGGGGCTTGAACAGGATCCTCAACAGGTGGTGGCTGCTCCTGCGGCTGCTACTGTGGTATAATGAAGCCTAAGCCCCACGGGTGCGATTCATCTCCACCCCATACTCTGTACCGTACCATTGCAGCATGATCAATTGGAGGCAATGGGGCCTGCATTAGTACATCCTTATCCCACTGGACCCTAGCACGACGACATAAATCGGTAATCAATGAAGGATGAGGCAATCCACCTGTGGTGCTACCCTCAAGCCCGTGCACAATAGATTCATGAATTACCTCCCCAACATCCACTGTCTTTCCTGTGGCTATGCAAAACAATAGGGCCGCCCGCTGATTAATAACATCGCTCATATGGCGGCACGACATCAACTTAGCACAAATAAAAGCATGCCACGCTTTACCATATCTGCTCAACTTGGATGAAGGAAAATGCACGGCTTCTTGTTGGTCAGTTAACTTCCATTCTGTCCCTGGCTCATAGAGAGCTGCTATGATCTCAGAATAGTCCAAGTCATGTTGCATGTATTTCGTATATCCATCACTGTGAATCTTTTGCAACCCGTAATACGCGTTGATTGCTTTGCGCCCCACGTTTACTTCCTTACCACGAACCATCACCAGATTCCCATTAGCTTCTTTAGCATTGGCATAAAATTCCTTCACAATTTCAACTACAGCTGGCTCAGGTTGCGCTATAAATGTCATCCAATTACGGCTGCGTATCATGTGAGCTAATTCCCCATCTACCCGCTCAATCGGTAACAACCCGTGCTCAGGAATTAGGGACTTCCCTGATGACCAGTTTTTATACCTGTCGTACGCTTGAGGGCTAACAAACATTTTCTTATCATACTTAACAGCAGATAAGCCTGAACTTTCCCCTCTATGTCTTTTGGGAGCCATGAATAATCACTTAAGCACAATCAAAACCCAAAATAACTCAAAACTTCGTTGGGGCAAACTGTCGAACACTTGGTAGGCACACTTTTTAAAAAAAACCCTTTGACAATGTTTCCCCCAAACTTAGAGTAATCCAAACATGCAACAATGAAATCTCCCACACTTTTCAAACAATATAGATAGAAAATTGAAGCTTTAACCCAATCCCAATTGAGCCCACACAAACTCAATTGGGTTCACAATCAAAACCAATAATTTACTCCAAATACTAGCAATTTAATCTCTAGCCAACAATTTCAAGTTCTAATTGCTCAATAATGTAAAACTTACTTGAATTTAAGAATACCCATATGTAGTAGTAGCTTTACTCCTGTGTGGCTATGGGAAGAGAGTTCCTTGATAGCAATATGTGTGCCGGCAATGGGTAGTGTCTGTGGGTGTCAGCTTGTTGGTGTTTGGTTGGTGTCAAATAGCTTCACTCGGCCACAATGGAGAAAGCGGCGACTGGAAAGCAACTAGGAGAAGAAAAGATTACTTTTTGGTGTAAAACCTTCCTTTAGCCCGATTTAGGGTTGAAACCCTTTTTTTTAGAGTTCCAGCCGAGCGCCTCTGGCGCTGAGGTTTGCAAAGGCCCGAGCGCTGACAGCGCTTACTTACAGTAGCTTTAGCCGATTTGAGCGCTGCTGGCACTGTCGTTTGTGCTGGATCAAGTGCTTCAAGCGCTACCTTGCAGTGTTTCGGTCAATCTATAGCGCCTAGAGCGCTGGCTTTGCAAGTGACTGGGCGCCTAGAGCGCTTGGTTACAGTAGCTTGTGGTTGAGGTCGTGCTTTTGGCGCTTAATTTTGTGCTTGGTGAGTGCTTCCGGCGCTTTGATGCAGTAACTTGGCGATTGGTTAGTGCCTCCGGCGCTGAGGTTGCTTAATGTCGAGCGCTATAGGTGCCCAAATCCATACTTAACCATTTTTTTTTCAGTTCAAGCTTCTACCTGCAAACAAATCACCCCAAAGTCCAAAGTTAGTTGCAAAACACACATTTTTTTAACAAAATAATTGAAGAAACAAAAGAAAAACAGAAAATTAAAACGATGGGTTGCCTCCCATATAGCGCTAAGTTATAGTCAATTAGCTTGACTGTCTCTGAATCTTATGTCGCAGAAAGGATTAAGGTGACTTTCTGTCTGTCCACCTCATCCCCGAAATAATGCTTCAACCGCTGTCCATTCACTTTGAACGACTGGTTCGGGAATTTATCATACACTTCAACCGCACCATGCGGAAAGACTGTCTTCACTGTGAATGGTCCTGACCATCTTGATTTCAGCTTTCCGGGAAAAAGTTTAAGTCTGGAGTTGAAAAGTAAAACCCTTTGACCTGGTTCAAATGTTCTTTCTATAATCTTACGATCATGCCATTTCTTCACCTTCTCCTTGTACAACTTCGAGTTTTTATATGCCCGTAGTCGAAATTCATCCAACTCATTGATTTGGAGTAAGCGCTTCTCCCCTGCAGCTGTCGAATCAAAGTTCAACTTCCGAATTGCCCAATATGCCTTATGCTCTAGCTCCATAGGAAGATGACAAGCTTTTCCATAAACAAGCTGAAACGATGACATGCCCATCGGAGTTTTGTAAGCAGTCCTATATGCCCACACAGCATCATCCAGCTTTAAAGCCCAATCTTTCCTCGTCGGATTCACAATTTTTTCGAGGATTCTTTTGACTTCCCGATTGGACACTTCAGCTTAGTCGTTCGCCTGTGGGTGATAAGTTGTAGCAATGCGATGATTCACCCCATACTTAGCCAACAAAGCTGTAAACTGTCTGTTGCAGAAGTGTGTACCTTCATCACTAATAATGGCCCTCGGAGTCCCAAATCTGGTGAAAATACTTCGGTGTAAAAACTTGAGGACTACCTTGGCATCATTTGTCGGGAGCGCTGCCACTTCTACCCATTTCAAAACATAGTCAACTGCTAGCAAGATGTAGAGATTACCGCACGAAGAGACAAAAGGACCCATGAAATCAATCCCCTATACATCGAAAACTTCTACTTCGAGGATTGTATTCAAAGGCATTTCATTCCTCTTTGAAATGTTTCCCACTCTCTGACATCTATCACACCTCTGGACGAAACTGTAAGCATCTTTAAAGATTGTCGGCCAGTAGAATCCCGCTTGTAGTACTCTAGCCTCTGTTCTCTCTCCTCCATGGTGACCTCCATATACAGAAGAATGACAATCCTGCAAAATCCCCTCGGTCTCACTATATGGGATACACCTTTTTATCATTTGGTCTGCACACTGTTTAAACAAATACGGCTCATCCCATATATACTATTTAACATCATGCAGGAACTTTTTCTTTTGGTGCCCCACCAAGTCAGAAGGTATCATCTTACTCACCAAATAGTTCGCGAAATCCGCAAACCATGGCACTTCCCCTTACACCCCAAATAACTGCTCATCCGGAAAGGATTCATTAATTGCAACCTTGCCGTCTATCTCCCTTTCCAGCTGCTCTAGCCGGGATAAGTGATCTGCCACTTAGTTTTCGGTACCCTTCCTGTCCTTGATCTCTAAGTCAAACTCCTGCAATAATAATATCCACCTGATTAACCTGGGTTTTGCATCCTTCTTTGCTACTAAATGTCGAATCGCCGAGTGATCCGTGTACACTATCACTTTTGTGCCTATCAGATATGACCGAAATTTATCGAAGGCATACACCACTACCAATAACTCTTTTTCTGTGGTGGTGTAATTTAACTGTGCATCCGTAAGGGTCTTACTGGCATAGTATATCACATGAAACATCTTCTCCTTCCTTTGCCCAAAACAGCACCTACTGCGTAATCACTGGCATCACACATCAGCTCAAACGACAATGCCCAATCTGGTGCTGTGATAATTGGCGCTGAAGTTAATTTACTCTTTAAGTGCTCAAATGCTTTCATGCAAGCCTCGTCGAAGTTAAACTATGCATCCTTCTCCAATAAACTGCACAATGGTTTAGTTATCTTGGAGAAATCCTTGATGAATCCGCGGTAGAAGCCTGTATGTCCAAGAAAACTGCGGACACCTTTTACTGAAGTAGGTGGAGGTAGGTTCTCAATAGTTTCCAGTTTTGCCCTGTCCACCTCAATACCTTTCTTCGAAACTTTGTGTCCTAGTATGACTCCTTCTTATACCATAAAATGGCACTTCTCCCAATTCAGTACTAGATTTGTTTCAACACATCTTTTTAAGACCATCACCAAATTTTTAAAGCATAAATCGAAAGAATCACCAAATACCGAGAAATCGTCCATGAATACCTTAACATTTTGTTCGATCATGTCTGAAAAAATTGCTGTCATACATCTCTGAAAAGTGGCTAGAGCATTGCACAACCCGAAAGACATCCTTCTGAAGGCAAAAGTGCCGTATGGACATGTAAAAGTAGTCTTTTCCTGGTCTTCTGGAGCTATCATAATCTGATTGTAGCCTGAATATCCGTCCAGAAGGCAATAATACTCATGACCCGCCAGTCTGTCCAACATCTGATCGATAAACGGAAGTGGAAAATGGTCCTTCCTTGTAGCTTTGTTAAGCTTGCGGTAGTCCATGCAGATTCTCCACCCTATTACGGTTCGCGTTAGGATTAGCTCGTTATTCTCATTAGTGACAACGGTC
Source organism: Aralia elata (assembly GCA_034770075.1). NCBI lineage: Eukaryota > Viridiplantae > Streptophyta > Magnoliopsida > Apiales > Araliaceae > Aralia > Aralia elata. Next base: position 20,575,574 of record CM068382.1, read on the forward strand.
ATTCCACCCTTCTTTGGTACGCACTGCACGGGGCTCACCCATGAACTGTCCGAAATTGGGTAGATTATTCCCGCGTCCAGTCATTTCAGTATCTCTTTCTTGACCACTTCTTTCATTATAGGATTGAGCCTTCTTTGCTGCTCAACCGTTGGCTTGCTACCATCTTCCAGCAGGATCTTATGTATGCAAAAAGAAGGGCTTATCCCCTTGATATCTGCTATGGTCCATCCGATAGCTGGTTGGAACTCTCTAAGCACTCGTAGCAGTTTTTCCTCCTGAAAAGATGTTAGTGCAGAAGAAATAATTACAGGTAACTTTGAATCTTTAATTAAAAATGCGTACCTGAGATGATCTGGAAGTGGTTTTAATTCAAGTTCGGGCAGTGTCTCAAGAGATGGTTTCAACTTTACCGACGTCTCTCCAGCTTTCGTAAGTGGCTCTACAGGTGATCTGAATTTTCTGAATTTGGGGGTAATATCCAAATATTGCACAAGTTCTGGACATTCTTCATCCTCCAAATCTGAATCTTCAGCAATCACTCTCTGCAGTGGTTCATATCCCAACAAACTCTCAACTTTATCATTCACTATACTATCCACCAAGTCAACTCTGAAGCATTCCTCTTCATCAGTTGGGAGCTTTATTGCCTTGAAAACATTAAACTTCACCTCCTGATCATGTACACGCATTGTAAGCTCCCCTTTTTACACGTCTATCAGAGTCCTCCCCGTGGCTAGGAATGGTCTCCCCAGTATGATTGGTATACCCTTGTCCTCCTCATAGTCCAAGATGATGAAGTCCGCCGGAAAGATAAATTTGTCCACTTTCACCAGTACGTCCTCCACTATCCCCCGTGGATACGTGATGGATCTGTCAGCTAACTGCAAGGAAATATTTGTTGGCCTTGACTCCGACAATCCTAACTGACTAAATACAGACAAAGGCAACAGGTTAATACTTGCCCCAAGATCACATAAACATTTATTGAAGTTCATCTTTCCGATCATACATGGAATTGTGAAACTGCCCGGATCTTTCAGTTTTGGAGGTAGTTTACGCTGAACCACTGCACTGCATTCTTCCGTCAAGGCCACTGTCTCGAACTCGTCTAATCTTCTCTTCCTTGACAGTATACCCTTCATAAACTTTGCGTAACTTGGTATTTGTTCTAATGCCTCCGCGAAAGGTATGTTGATCTGCAGTTTTTTTAAAACCTCCAAAAACTTACTGAACTGTTTATCTTCCCTCTGTTTGTTCAATCTTTGCGGATACGGAACCTGGGGGTGAACTTGTGGTACTGTAGTCACGGGCTTCTTATCTGAACTAACTTTATCCTTCTCTACTTGCTTCGATTCGGACTCATCCTTTTTCTCTTTCTATTTAGCCTCTATTTCTGTTTCAGTTTCCGTCTCATTTTCTACCCCAGTGTCATCACCATGTAGACTAGGTGCTGCTGCGCCTGGTGCATTTCCTGAATATTGCTTTCCAGATCTGAGTGTTATGGCCTGACACTGCTCTTTACCCTCTTTCCGTGGATTTGTCTCTGTATTACTTGGCAACGAACCCTGAGGCCTGTTGTTAAGCATAGTCGCCATTTTCCCCATTTGAGTTTCCAGATTTTTAATAGCTACTGCCTGGCTTTTGATCATCACCTCTGTATTTGCCATGTACTTTAACATCATCTCCTACATTTCTAATTTCGTTTCTTGTTGAGGTGCATATGGAGTCTGATGTTGTTGTTGTTGAGAAAATCCTGGTGGAAAAGGTGGTCGTGGAGCAAACTGTTGCTGCGCTCGCTGAGATGGACACTGTTGATTCTGCTGAAACTGTTGTTGTTGATTTCCTTGATTATTTGACCAACTAAAGTTTGGATGGTTACGGTTGTTGGGGTTGTATGTGTTCTGAAACTGTCCTTGGTATTTCCTATAACTGTTCACATACTGCACTGACTCCGAGCTGATAGCACATTGATATGTTGAGTGTGACCCCGCACAAATCTCGCATATGAAGGCAACTAACTTGGCTTTACTCTCTGACAACGAATCAATTTTCTTTGCCATGGCTGCCATCTGTGCTGACAACTGGGTAATATCATCCACTTCCAACAAACCTGTAACTCTGGGCTGTGACATTCTGGCTGTAGGGTTTTGAAAATCATTTGCTGCCATAGTCTCGATAAGGTTATAAGCTTCGTCATAGCTCTTCGCCCCTAAAGCTCCACCTGCAGCTGCATTTACCATTTGCCTTGACTGCCATCCCAATCCATTATAAAATGTGTTGATCACCATCCAATCTAGCATCCCATGGTTCAGACACTTCCTTAGCATCTCTTTGTATCTATCCCAGGCCTCGTATAAGGATTCACCCTGTTGTTGCTCGAACTGAGAGATTGTTGTCCTCATTTTTGCAGTTTTCGCCATTGGGAAAAACTTGGCTAAGAACTTCTGTGCCAGGTCCTCCCATGTAGTAATTGATCCTGAAGGCAAAGAATGAAGCCAACTTCTCGCTCTATCCCTCAATGAGAATGGAAATAGTCTTAGTCGGATAGCATCCTCCGTCACCCCATTGTACCTAAATGTATCGCATATTTCAATGAAGCTCAATAGATGCTCATTAGGATCGTCTGTAGCAGCACCGCCAAACTGCACCAAATTCTACACCATTTGAATGGTTCCCGGTTTTATCTCAAAGGTATTTGCTGCTATTGCCGGTCTGACTATGCTAGACTGCAGTTCATTAATATTCGGCATAGAATAGTCCCGCAAAGCTTTATGCTCCTCTCTTCGCTCTTCCGTTATATTCGGTATAGTTCCTTCCAACTGTGCTTGTAAATTTCTACGCACTCTTGCTTTCCAACCTCTACCGTCAATATTATCCTGTGCTAGTGTCAATTCTGAGTTGGATGATCGTGTGTGCATAAAAATTCTACAAGTACCTGAAACCAAAACAAAAACAAAAATAGAAATGAGAAAAGATTAGATTTGTCTAAGTCAAACAATATAGCTTAAAACTGATGATAATAATAAAAATCTAAACGCCTTTGCCCGGCAACGGCGCCAAAAACTTATTGCCTCTTTTTTAATCTTTAACAAAAGAGCTCTAACTCATGCAAGCATACATGTGTCAACAAGTAATACAGAGGAAGTAGAGTATCGTCCCACAGAGAAAGTGCTAAATTAAATCACTATGCATCAGTTCTATATTTATTTGCCTAAGCTAATGACTTGATTTTGGTGACAAAATTATTTCTAAACAAATTAACAACTAAAAATGTGAATACTAACAAAATATATCAAACTTGGAATTAATGGGATCCTAACTTCATTCAATAGTTCATCTAATTACCACCATCATGCTAGAGAGTTCACATATCACAGAAAAGTAGCCAAGGACACTTATATAGACATAACCATTTGTCAATGTATTATGACCCACTTACATAACATCCATACTCAATAGATACCATGTAATCACCACTATAACCAAAATCACTATATTTCTATGTGAAATTGCAATTATACTGATTTAAAGCACAAGCCCTTATTTTGACTCTTACGGTGAATCAGTATATTTCTATCTGATTCACAAAATATTAAGCTATCCAATTAAGCCTCATATTCGCAAGCTATCATGATTACAATCCATACTCATATGTTATTTTTCAATTTCATACATGCACTAAAATCGAATGGTGATCAATCATTCATACATGCAAAACAATCATGATAGAAGTTCCTTATGATATGTAAAACAATCTAACAGTCAAGCTTATATTTAGACTACATATTAAAATCCGTTAGAATCCCATAATGGAGATTAGTTCATGACTGAACCGAAAACCATTATGGGATCAAAACTACGCATTGGAAAATAAACAATCAATTGAAATAAGAAGAAGTAGATTGATCAAACCCAATTGATGAATAAAATCCAAAGTAAGCTCAAACCCACATCAAAATCCAGCACTTGAATAATAAAACCACAGTAAAACTCCAAAAACTATATCTCTAGAAAAGTAGAATAATAATACTTAAAGTCTCCAAGTTCTTTTTTTCTAGGTTTTCTTCTCTCTCTCCTATCAATAATATCTTCAATCCTCTTCCAAATTGGCTTCTTCTTTTCCATCCAGCCGCACATCATCAACAAAATTCGTGCACTAGCGCCTCTGGCGCTATAGTAGTGTTGTTCCTAGCGCTTCTGGCGCTAGGTCATGCCCTCAGATTTACAAAAATGCCACCAAGTCTGATTTTAACCCTTTAAGCTCCAAAATGACTCTTTTGCCCCTCCAGCTCCAATCCTACAATAAACAAACACAAAAACGAATAAAATAATACTAAAAACACTCAAAGACCGCAATAATTAAGTCTAACAAGACCTGATTCGTAGGTATAAAACCCACTCATCAGGTATACTATGGACAGTTCTTAAGTATCATACTGAAGAAAAAGTTGAAAAACAAAATTGGGGATAATGAGGGAGAAACCCTAAATGTCCACAAGATCATGTCGCCCAAATTGTTTGTCAACTGGAAGAAGTACCCTATGAAGAATAAGAGATTGAGAATATCTGGTAGTAGCAACAAGGGCACTTCAAAGATAGACAAAGGGAAAAGGAAAGCAAGCACACTGAAGAGTGAATCATCACGGTCTGAAGAATCTTTGTCCCCTATGCCCATTCCTTCTAAATCACTCAAGAAGAAGTTGAAAGTTGAGGCAGCCCCATTGAAGAGTCCCTCTAACTTTAGAGATGAATCTGAAGAAGAGAAAGAAGCATCTGAGACACCTATTGTCAAGCCTTCAGCAAGAAGAAGGCAGAGTGCACGACTCAGACAAATGATGAAATTTCCAGGTAGAAAAAGAGGAGAAAATGTTCCACCTAAGACAATTGATCCTGGAGATGATAATGAGGAAGTTGATGAAGAAACTGCAAAAATCATTGAATTAGAAAGAAAGAATGAAGCCATGACAACTGAAGAGAATCCAGATGAATCAATAAAAGATGATGCCAATAACAGACAGAAGAAATAGCTTATGAGCCAGCTGAAGAATCAAAGAATTTAACTATGGAAGAACCAAGTCCAAAGATAAATGTCAGGAGAGGAAAGGAAGCAATGGAGGATGATGAAGTACAAGAGGATTCTGATTCTAAGAATAATGAATCAAAAAGGCAACTTTAGTCCACTTCCAGCAGCCACAAGAATTCGAAGAAGGATAGTGCTGGAGGCCAGTGACAAACCTGGAGCTGTGTTACCAACAAGATGGATAGATTACGGCACCAGATAAATCAAAGTGGTAATAAAGACCATAGAGGATCTACTTAACAATTTTCAAGACATTGAACTGGATCGAACTACAGTACTATATGATCCTGACAGTGAACAACTAACATCGTTCTACCCATGGATTCCCTGTTTAAAGGCTTTATATCTTGAAGATAAGAGCTTCATCAGCTGGTGTTACTCACAATTTCCAAATCTAAAGATGATCTCTCAGAACTTCCCAAGTGTTCAAATCTTTCCAAAAATGCTGATCAAAAACTCCCAACACTTCAAAGTCTACCGACATACTGAAGGTATATATATATTCTATACTACATGCCGGAAAACCTTGACAAAGGCAAATCAACAAACAAGACCGTAGAGTCAATGGTTGTAGAACCCCCTAACTCTACGACGACAGCCTTCCAGTCTCAGCCAAATGTCAAACTCCCTCAAAAGTCAAATACCTCTACTGAAATACCTTCTGATATTCCTTCCTCATCCCACAAATATTTCTTTGATATAGTCACTGCTCTTGAAAATATTTACAAGAGTGAGAAACCCAAGTCAACTACACCAATCCTTGAAGATCCTTTGATTGATCAAGAGTTGTTGAAAAACTCAGAAGAGTTGCTTGGAAACATTTCCCTAGTCACTGTTGGTCGATTTCGCAACCGATAAATACGCGCAAGTATACGCGCTCAACAAGTAATATAATGATAAGAGAGTTGTCGAACCCACAGAGAATTGTTCTAGTGTATCCCAAGTATCAACTATATATCGTTTTGATTTTAATTAGACAAATGATGATTTGATATTTTTGTTGTTGGTAGTGAATAAGATAATAATAATCAAGTAAAAGATAATTAAATCTAATATTAACAAGTCTAAGATTGCAATTTCCCCCAACACTTCGTTTGAATCTCCTAACTCTCTCTTTTCAATCAGTTATAACATACGAATTGACAACCGAGAAATCAAAACTACATAAGAGCCTCTGTCGATGGTCAATCACGAATCTTCCTAAGCGGTGCATAGGTATATGTCTATCCTATGCACTATCAAGAGACTAATTTCAGGAATGATTAATAGACACGTGTCACCAAATCTAATTAATCCTCCCCTCAATTACCAACTTTCACATCGGAAGTCATTAAGACTAGATTCTCAATTGGTTGCATGCGGTAATTAGGTATATATCTATCCCAACTACTATCAAGATATCTATTATTGCAGATAATTAATAAGACACGCGTCACTTAATCCGATTAATAACCCACAATAATCTATACTCTCGCATGTTATCATAACTAGGTCTTAACCTATAATCCGTTCGTCAAGTTCATATAGGTTCCCAAGGTAATTACGGGCCAAGCAATTAATCTAGAAAGCAAAGGTTATGACAATCAATTCACAAATGAATAACTAAAATCAATAGAGAGAGAATTCAATTCAACTATGTGTTGGGTTCCATTGAAATCTTAGAATACAAGCTTTAGTTCATGGTAGCTAAGCAAAACATTAAACACGTGGTGTTCATCATAAAATTGAAATACAAATTCAAAGGAAAGCAATAGATGATAAAACCCATTTAGAAGATATTCATATGTTGCTTGCTTGGTTGATGTCAATCTCTAGCTTTTCCTCTTCATTTGGCATTCGTTTCTCTTTTTGCTCCTGAGCTTGTTGCTGAAATTTCCTTGATTTGTAGCCCTCAAGCTCTTCTTGATGATGTATGTGCAGCCTCCCAAGGTCTAGATATGCCTTGACAATCCTTTCCTTCTTGGTTCTTTGGCTTGTGCTGAGTTTTTCCTTGTATTGCAGCACTTTTGCTCTCAAATTGGTGTTTTAGTGTAGCCTCCCAATCCCTAGTTTTCAAATATGAAGCCCCAAAGAGATATTATATAGTGCCTCCATGAAAAACCCTAGCAAAAATCAGATTATGGGTCAAAAATCCGCTCAGATCGCACCAAAAGGCCAGCTGGAATCGCACTCAGCACGGCGTCGCGCGCCCGCACGCCAGCACGCGCGCCCGCGCCCAGCGCCTGGGCCACACGCTGGCCACACGCCCAACTGCCGAGTGCTGCCGAGCCCGCCGAGCCCCGCGCGCACGCGCGCCCAACCCCGAGGCTGCCGAGCGCCCAGCGCCCGCCGCACACGCCCGCACGCCCAGCGCGCCAACACGCCCGCACGCCCATGCGCCCGCGCCCAGCGCCTGGGCCGCACGCTGGCGCCCCCGTCTGCCGCACGCCGTGCCCGCGGCTTGGTCGACGCCGCACACCGTGCACTCTTTCCAACGCCGTGCACGCCCAACTTCCAAATGTCATCAAATTAAGCCCCGAGCATCGCCAAACATAAATTTTCACCGTGTTATCATTCGGGCATGGATATCTAGGCACGGGCTTGCCCTCGTGGCTTGGCCGACGCCGCACGCCATGCACGCATTCCGACGCCGTGCACGCCCAACTACCAAATGTTGTCAAATTAAGCACCGAGCGTCGCCAAGCACAAATTTCCATCACACTACCATTCGGGCACAGACGTCCAGGCACGGACATTGAGTCAATACAAACAACGATCCGAGCGGTCTTTATTTTAATTCCTACAAACATAATGAAAATGCATCAAAGTAATATAAAAACATGTAAAAATAACTAAAAACTAATTTATGTAGAAATAAGATAAAAATACATAAAAACCACATAAAATACCTAAAGACTTGCAAATTATCAAGGCCAAAAGTACCCAAATTGTGTGTATAAAACACACTCATCAGTCACTGATGTAGCAAAGAACATGCCTGAAGGTAAAGAGAGTGATTTCTACAAAAAGCTTCAAGCATTATTCACGAAGATGTCCATCAAACTTCATCAAAGAGATCAGATATATCTCAAGTTCATTGAGAAACAAAAGAAAGAAGCTGTGAAACTTCAGAAGCAAAATGAGAGATCCATTCAGTCTCTATCAGAGAAAGCTGATAACCTCAGCCAGTCCCTCTCTCAGCAAATGGAACTCGGATAGTAGAAGGTGAAAATGGACGTTGAAAATACCTCCTACTTGGTGGAACAACTCATTACACATATTCAGTACCTGTCCCAAATGATTGATGACAAAAAGGGGGAGAAAAAGTTGAAGCATAACAAGAGGAGCAAAGCTGTCATGAAGAATCAGAAACTGAAGATCAAAGACAAGAAGTCTTCAACTACGAGGGAGCAAAAAGAAGATGAAGGAAGAGTTGCAAGAAGTGAGGAGGAGCAGAAACCAGAGGAAGATAAAGAGGAACCAGGAGAAAGCAGCAGTTGAAAGCAGTCACAAGAAAGAGGTACATTTCTAATGAGCAAGGAGGAATTAATTGTGTTATGCAGAAACTGCAAATCTAGATCTAGGATCTCTTTGTTGAACTAGTGTAGCTTGTGAACTGCATATGTTTAGATTTTATGGTATGATTACTATTAATGCACATCATTTCATTCATATCTCTTTGTCTAGCAATACAGTGACTTACTATATCTTGAGTCACATTCATACTCATACATCTGCATGCATTGCTTGAAATGAATGTTATGCAATAAGTGTTTTTGTCATCATCAAATAGGGGGAGATTATTGCAAATCTACATGAGATCATTAAGTCTATTATCATGGGGAGAGAATGTTATAAGATCTGCATAAGATTATCATTATTCATTATATGTTATTTGATTAATGACAAAATGATAAGAAGAACATTCATATTGATTAAAGCCTTGTAAAGTCCTCAATGATATATATATATATATATATATATATATATGTACAAGGACTTAGAATGAAAAGATCAAATAAGTTAGGTTGATCTAAGCTGAATTAATATCTATCTGATCAAAGGCATATTTGTAACATTAGGCATTGTAAAGTCCTTAAATGAATTTGATGTACAAGGACTTAGATTAGAAAAAGATCAAACTTGTTAGGTTGATCTTATAAGCTAAAATGATATATGTAATAAGTATAGGCTAGACTGATTGTTGAGTACTACACAAAGCATCCAGTGAAGGATCGTAGAGCAGACAGCCAGCTTGAAGCTCAGTCAGCTTCAAGGGACGTAGAGTCTGCTAGGGAATCACAGAGTAAAGGCTCGATAGGCGTTCTCGGAAACGTAGAGTTGGGCCAGGCATATGTAGAGTCTCATCTCGACATCGTAGAGTAACTCTGGCATGATCACAGAGCAAACGTAAAGTTGAGCATGTCATCGCAGAACTTGTAAGGCAAACATAGAGTGAAGGTCGGCCAGTCGCATTAGTTGCAGACGTAAAGATAAGCATGACTGCTAGGCTAACGTAGAGTAAGGCTCGGCAAAATAAAGAGCTCACTCGGAATCATAGAGTATGCCAAGCACCGCAGAGTAAGAGCAAAGAGAAGATCGTTAAGTTGTCATGGGTTCATAGAGTCAATACAGTCAGTCGCTCTATGACTCCTATGAATGATCTACAATTGAACAACAACGTAGAGCAGTCTCTGCTTGAGCACTCAAAGTTAAAATAACAATCTTCATAAAGACTACTAAGCAAGCTGTTCATGAGCTATCCAACAAACGAAGATCTCAAAGTACATCCAAAGCATAAAGTCCTAACAAAGATCGCAAGGTAGCTCAAATGCACACTCTACGATCCCAACAAGACTCTACGATTTGTACCTTTAGACAAGATCGTAGAGTGGGAAAGCATCAGCCAGATCAAGTGATCATAGAGTTGAGCCAAAGACGGCAAAGACACTATGACAGCCTAAACGAAGCATCAGAAGATCTCCCCAGATATAAGAGATAATGTCTGAAGATTAAGTAGAGCAGTCCTCTACAACGAAAGTGCCAAGGCATAGAGGATTATAGAGCAGTCCTCTATGACACAGCAGCAGGGCTAATACCTGAAGAACATAGAGCAGTCCTCTATAATAAGCACGCTACAATAAAAGCTCAAACAAATATGGTCTAAGAACGTAAAACTCAATGGAGATCATAGAGCATAAGGGGCACAAACTGCAGAATAGTAAGAAGCACATTAAAGCATAAAGCAAATGCAGTCAGCCACTCTACGTACTCCAAGGCAGTGCTTAATCATAAGGCCATATTGTGAAGCGAGCAACTAACTCTACAATCAGAAGCAACCGACCACATTATGAAGTAAGCACTCTACGATCAGGAACAACAAGGTACAACCCAGTTGATCGTAGAGTAAGGTAGTGCTAACAAGGATTGAAGATATCAAGAGTATGTAGGTTTAGTATCCTAAGATGAGCGGCTGATTACTTAAATAAGCTAAATAGGGAATCAATCTCAGTGGGATTCAAACAACCATGTTTACGGCATCAAAAGTCAGTACACAAATACTCCACTACCTTGGTACCAATTAATGGATGCTGACTCAACCATCACTAGCAGACTTCAAGAAGTAAAATATCTATTGGTACAATAAACAAGTTTACAGTAAGTAAGTATCCAACGGAAAGAAATGCAATAGGAAGATACCAATGACAAGCTCCCAACGGGAAGAACATGGAGATTTATATAATGAGCGGGATTTAAACCTGTGAATTGGACTCCTTATCACTTAAGAAATTTCTTGATTGTCATACCTTCTGGTGCATTATTATGTTATTTTTGTTATCTTCTGCTTTAATGCTTTTCAGGTATGAGATTTGGTCATTTGAGGCTAAAAGGGACAAAAGGACCCCTAGCTGGCCAAAGGCACAGAGCCCACGTCGCAACACCACGGCAAGGCACAAGGCCCACGCCGCAGTGCCAACTCACAAGCCACTCACGTTACAGCGTGACCATTCCTTTATGGACTGGCGCTGCAACGACCCATTCTTGGCTAAGACACGGAGCCCACGCCAAAGCGCCAAGGCAAGGCACAAGGCCCACGCCACAGCGCGAGCTCCGGTGCCCAGCCACCAACCCTTCCTTAAATAACCTAGCTGCTGCTCATCTTGGACATCTCAGAAAAACTTAGAGAAAGAAGGAGGCAGCCACACAAAGGAGAGGAGTTAAATCAAGAACACTTCTGAAAAGGAGTTTTCTTATTTCAAATCTTTCATTCATTTGTGTAATTTTGATCATGTTGAACAATATGACTGTGTTAATTAGTTCTATAGTTATGAACTAATTACATTTTTAGGATTGCAATGTAACCTAATGATTAGCTTAATATAAATTTCTCTCATATTTATATAATGAATCATTTTCTGAATGGATTATTGTATTTCATGCTTATGTATCAATTGCTTGAGATAGGAATTGATTTAGGTATTAATTGATATTAGAAAATTGATGTTATACCTTTCCTTAAGTACAACAACACTTGTTATGACCATGGCCTAAGGGAATGAGTGTATAAATTGCATGATAGAATATGAATATGTCTATTTGCCTTGTGTAACCATTGAGATTAATATTAATGACCCTTAATTTAGTTATTTTTACCATAAGAATATTGTGATTTATCTAGCTAAGGGATATGCATTTGACCGTCGGAAGAGGCTTATGTGTACCTTGTGTTCTCGGTTGACCATTCTTGTGATTTGTTAGTTAAATAGAGAGTTAGGAATCTTAGGTGACGCATTAGGGGAGTTGTAATCCTAGCTTGTCATCTTTGTTACAACTCGCTTCCCTATTTCACTGCATTTACCTTGTAGTTTAAAGCACATAACTCTTATTCAATTATTTAGATAAGATCGTAGAGACACATTTTAATACTTGAGCGAATATTTAGTATTTTGTTCTCGTGGGTTCGACACTCTACTTTATCTATATTACTTGTTAGACCGCGTATACTTGTGCGATTTTATCGGTTGCGAAATCGACCAACAAGTTTTTGGCGCCGTTGTCGGGGACTTAGTATTATCTGTCTTTCAATATTAATACTAATACAAAACGATCTTAATTTAAACTGATTTATCTCTTTAATCATCCTCTCAGGTACTCTAGATTGTGTATGCCACCTCGCAGGAATCAGGATTTATTACCTCTTGACCCTTAGGTGGACAGAACTTTCAGACGACTGAGAAGAGAGAGAGAGAGCTAGGGAAATACCTACTCCAGCTATAATGGCCGAGGAAATTCAAAAATCTCTACGGGAGTATGCAATGTCGCGTGTCATAGATTTACATGCTAGTATTCAAAGGCCCGCTATTGAAGCAAATAGCTTTGAAATTAAGCCAGGCATAATTCAAATGATCCAAAATAATTTATAGTTTGGGGGGATGTCGAATGATGACCCTAATGATCATGTAGTCAACTTTGTGGAAATCTGTGACACCTTCAGATGCAACGGAGTGACCGAAGACGCAAGCAGGCTGAGATGTTTCCTTTTACCCTACGGGATAAGGCTAAGAGTTGGTTGCACTCGCTTCCCTCGGGCTCAATTACCAGATGGGCTGATTTGGCCTAGAAATTCGTGGCAAAGTTCTTTCCGCCAGCGAAAACTGCCAAGCTCAGAAATAACATCATGTCTTTCTCAAAATTAGATGATGAGACTCTTTATGAAGCATGGGAAAGATACAAGGACCTGTTAAGAAAGTGTCCTTACCACAGCCTGCTGAATTGGCTATTAGTGGAGAACAACGGGGTCTCAGGGCATACCAGATCAAGTATTGATGCTGCATCTGGAGGAGCATTTATAGGAAGGACATATGACGAAGCATATGAGCTATTGGAAACTATGGCAGCAAATAATTATCAATGGCCGACGGAGAGGAAAATGCTGAGTAAAGTGGCCGGTATGTATGAGATAGACACGGTAACTGCATTATCTTCACATGTTGATATCCTTGCTAAGCAAATTTATGCCATGGGGAAGCAGCTGGTGCAGAGTGTCATTGTGCCATGTGAATTGTGTGCGGGAAGTCATCCGACTGAACAGTGTCCCATTAGCTCGGAATTAGTTTAGTATGTCTCTAACTACAGGCGACAACAGAATTCCAATCTCCCCACACACTACCAACCTGGACTGAGAAATCACCCAAATCTCTCATGGAGTAACAATAACAACAACCATGCCCAACCCTGTACCACTAGGCCACCATATTTACATCCTCCTGGGTTTCAATCTCAGAATCAATAGCATCCTCAAGGATCTTACCCACCGCCACCTCCACAGGATAGGAAACCTAGTGTGGAAGATCTCCTCTCGAGATATATTGCTCAGAATGAAACAAGGAGCCTCAATCAAGAGGCAGCGATCCGGAATCTGGAAGTCCAATTGGGACAGTTAGCAACTGCTTTGAATAGCCGTCCTTTGGGCACCTTGCCAAGTGACATGGATGTCAACCTGAAACGGGAGGGCAAGGATCAATGCAAGGCAGTCACCCTTTGGCGTGGCGCAATATTGAATGAAACTGGAGGAGAGACCTCAACAGTGCATCAAGAAGTTGTTGAGAAGGAAAGCAATGTGGAACTAAATTGTGACAAGTCTGGGGGAAAGGAGAATGTAAAGGAGAAATCCACAATACCAACCCCAACTTTTCGCAAGCCTAGTCCCGTAGTCCAACAACTACCATTTCCCCAACGCCTTCAGAAACAAAAGCTTGAGAAATAGTTCACCAAGTTCTTAGAAATTTTCAAGAAGCTTCACATCAATATCCCTTTTGCGGAGGCACTGGAGCAAATGCCCAGCTATGTGAAATTTATGAAGGACACCTTGTCCAAGAAGAGGAAAATGAGGGACTATGAGACAGTGGCACTTATTGAGGAATGTAGTGCAATCCTTCAGAGCAAGCTTCCAACCAAGTTGAAAGACCCTGGGAGTTTCACTATACCATGCACTATTGGGGATCAGTTTATCGAAAAAGCCCTATGTGACTTAGGAGCTAGCATTAATTTGATGCCCCTTTCTATCTACAAGAAATTGGGGCTGAATGAGGTAAAGCCTACCAGTGTGACTCTCCAGCTGGTCGATAGATCCATTACTTATCCAAAGGGAATAGTGGAAGATGTGCTCATCAAGGTGGACAAGTTCATTTTCCCCGCTGATTTTATTGTTCTAGATTGCAAGGAGGATAGGGAAGTCCCTATCATCTTGGGCAGACCATTCCTAGCAACAGGCAGGACATTGGTAGATGTACAGAAGAGGGAACTCACAATGAGAGTACAAGACCAGGAAGTAACGTTCAATATCTTTAAGTCTATGAAGTACCCAGTGCCTCTGATGATTGCTTCCGGGTCGATGTGATTGACGAAACTGTGCGAGAAGTATTCTATGAAAATTGCCTTCCTGACTCGCTTGAGGCTACTTTGATTGGAGCATGTAATATAGAGGATCCCTCTCATCTCAAACATGTTTAGTGGTTGGAAGCAGCCCCAAGATCAAATATGTTCAAGCGACAATTTGAATCTTTGAATGAGCATGAATCATCCATGTCCCAGTCACACCCCTCAGTTATAGAACCACCTGAGCTTGATCTTAAGCCCTTGCCAAGCCACTTGCGATATGCCTATCTAGGTGATGCTTCTACCTTGCCAGTTATAGTTTCTGCATCACTAGATGAGGCACAGGAGGAAAAGCTCCTCGCAGTCCTTAAGGCATATAAAACAGCGTTGGGGTGGTCTATCTCAGATATAAAGGGCATCAGTCCCTCTTTATGCATGCACAAAATCCTCCTTGAGGAGGGGGCTAAACCTTCTATTGAGCATCAGAGGGGGTTGAACCCCATCATGAAGGAGGTTGTCAGAACTAAAATTATTAAGTTACTGGATGCGGGCATTATCTACCCCATATCTGACAGTCCATGGGTTAGTTCAATACAATGTGTGCCAAAAAAGGGCGGCATGACAGTGGTGTCTAACGAGAATAATGAGCTTATCCCAACACGAACGGTTACTGGATGGAGGGTATGTATGGACTATAGGAAACTGAACAAGTCCACTTGTAAGGATCACTTTTCTTTGCCTTTCATTGACCAAATGCTTGATAGACTCGCTGGGCACGAGTTCTATTATCTTCTGGATGGATACTCAGGGTACAATCAAATTGCTATAGCACCTGATGATCAGGAGAAAACAACGTTTACATGTCCATATGGGACATTTGCCTTCCAAAAAATATCCTTCGGGTTATGTAACGCACCTGCAACATTTCAGTGTTGCATAATGTCTATCTTTTCTGATATGGTGGAACAGACGCTTAAGGTGTTTATGGATGATTTCTCTATTTTCGGGAGTTCTTTTGAAGCATGTCTACAAAATTTGAATGTAGTTCTTAAAAGATGTGTTGAGACGAACCTGGTTCTGAATTGGGAGAAATGCCACTGCATGGTTAGAGAAGGGATTATTCTGGGACATAGAGTGTCTGCCAGTGGGATTGAAGTAGACAGAGCAAAAGTTAATATTATTGATAATCTTCCTTCGCCTTCATCAGTAAAAGGAGTTAGGAGTTTTCTGGGGCACGTGGGATTTTACAGGCGGTTCATCAAGGACTTCTCTAAAATTACCAAGCCGTTGTGTAGCCTATTGGAAAAGGACATGCCTTTCAAGATTAATGAGGCCTTCCTAGAAGCTTTTAATCTGCTAAAAAATAGACTCGTCTCAGCTCCTATTGTAGTGGTCCCTGACTGGTCATTGCCTTTTGAACTCATGTGCGACGCCAATGATTATGCTATTGGGGCAGTGTTGGGACAACAGAGAGATAAGGTGTTTTACACTATTTACTATGCCAATAAAACCTTGACAGATGCTCAACATAATTACACAACTACTGAGAAAGAGCTTCTGGCAGTAGTATATGCCTTTGATAAGTTCCGTCCATATCTCATCGGAACTAAAGTCATTGTGTATATTGAACATTCGGTGATCAAATATCTAATCTCAAAGAAAGATGCAAAACCGAGGTTGACTCGATGGGTCCTTCTCCTCCAAGAATTCGATTTAGAGATTAAAAAGGGAATTGAAAACCAAGTTGTGGATCACCTATCGAGATTGGAGAATCCAAATAACTCGAATGAAAATGAGCCAGATATCGATGATTTCTTCCCGGATGAACAGTTATATGAGGTCAAGAGTGTAGCACCATGGTTTGCAGATTTTGTTAATTATGTTGCTTGTAATGTGCTACCACCTGACATGAACTATCAGCAGAGGAAGAAATTCCTGCATGATGTTAGGCAATATCTCTGGGATGAGTCGTTCTTGTTCAAATTATGCGCAGAGCAGATTTTGAGACGGTGTCTGCCTGAAGGAGAGATTGAGGGTGTGCTCCACCATTATCATTCATCTAACTATGAAGGGCACTTTGGGGGGCAACGAACTGCAACAAAAGTGCTTCAATCTAGTTTCTACTGGCCAACCCTGTTTAAGGATACTCATTGCTATGTATCGTGGTGCGATAATTGCCAAAAGGTAGGAACCATTTCAAGGAGGCATGAAATGCCAATGTAGAACATCCTTGAGGTTGAGTTATTTGATGTCTAGGGAATATACTTCATGGGCCCATTTCCGTCCTCCTACAATAACCTGTACATTCTAGTCATTGTGAACTATGTCTCCAAGTGGGTGGAAGTTGTAGCTCTGCCTACTAACGATGCTAAGGTTGTGCTGAACTTTCTAAGAAAAAACATTTTTACTCGGTTTCGCACACCTCGGACCATCATTAGTGATGAGGGCACGCACTTCTGTAACAAGTACTTTGAATCCCTTCTTGTAAAATATGGGGTTTCCCATAAAATTGCCACCGCTTACCACCCGCAAACGAGTGGTCAAGCGAATCTTGGAGAAGATAGTGAACCCTAACCGCAAGGACTGGTCCAAAAAGCTAGATGACACATTGTGGGCGTACTGCACTGCCTACAAAATGCATATCGAAATGTCTCCATATAGGCTTGTATATGGAAAGGCATGTCATCTCCTAGTTGAGTTAGAGCATAGTGCTTATTGGGTAATTCGAAAGCTAAACTTCGATATGGATGCAACGGGTGAGAAAAGGATGTTACAACTGAATGAGTCGGACGAGTTCCGTCTCCAAGCATATGAAAACGCTAAATTGTACAAGGAGAAGACAAAGCGGTGGCATGACAAGAAGATTGTAGTAAGAGAATTTGAACCGGGGCAGAATGTGCTCCTTTTTAACTCCCGTCTGAAGTTATTTCCTAGAAAATCGAAGTCCCGATGGTCAGGGCCTTTCACAATAGCTAGGGTATATCCTCATGGTGTAATTGAGGTGGAGGATCCTAACTCTGACAGAACGTTCAAGGTGAACGGTCAACGTCTGAAGCATTATTGGGGCGGCGAAGTCGACCGCCAAATGACCTCAATTACCCTTGGTGACCCAGTATGAACCGGAAGGATAGTCAAGCCGACGACTATAAAACAAGCGCTTGGTGGGGAGGCAACCCCACCCGAGTATCGATCTCTACCCTATCTAGCTTTTGGTTTCATTTTAATAGTTTTATTGTTTATGTTTTAAAGATAGTGTAGCCACTAGTGGTGTTTGTGTTAGTTTAAGTCTGTTTTCAGTTTTTATAGAATTTAGATTGATTTCTGTAGTCTGTAGTCTCGCATGTGTTTAAAGTTACGGTTGTACAGTCGGCATGTTTTTAACCGTTGTTGCATGTTTGCGAGTGTAAATAGTATTATAGTACAGTTTAATTATTAGGAAAATTTTGGGTCCATGTATATCTTGTATATGTACTAGTGTGGATTCATGGCTATTTTGTGTTCGAATCCTTAGGGTCCATGAGCTCTATGATTTGGCATGCTAGTTTAGTTTAGAAATTTTTGGTGGGAATTGCTAACAGGCATCCCTTGTGATGATGCAGGAAAACTGCATATTTTTTCTGCCAAGCTGGGACTCACGTCGCAGCGTGAGGCTAAAGTTCTAATCGTCATGCCGTAGCGCGAGCACTGAGCCATCCCATGCCAAGAGCCCACGCTGCAGCGGCGCCAATCCACGCTGCAGCGGCACCAAGGGAGAATATACTAGAGAGTTATGTTGTAGCGTGACCATTTTTGCCTCTAATCCATGCCGCAACGAGCCGTTGTTTTAAGCATAAAAGACTCACGCCACAGCGTGAGTTTACAAAGCACTCCTCACGCCGCAGCGCCAACGTCAAATTTTTGTTTTTAAAACACCCTGATTGTTCGACATCCCACCCCATCAAACCAGCAGCACACTTCATAGCCATGCCCTACTCAAACAAGTTCCAAATCAAGCACAAATCCTACCTTTGCAGCAGCCAAAAATCCTAAGCCCTCACTCCCTAAGCTCGTGATTTTGGTGTATTTTGGGGATTCATCACCATAAATTTCTCCAATTTTCACCAAGTAAGTTTCAATTTCTGTTCTGAATTGTAGGGTTTGATTTCATTCTCTGTGGTTGTAAGAACTTGAGTGATTATTGCCGTTGATTTGTGTTAGGATTTCATCTTGGGCTGTTTAAAACTACTGTGACCAACAAGTTGGTGGGGTATTGAGTTCTTGCATTGGTAGTGTTGAGTTAGTTTTGGGCGACGCACACCACCTGTTTGATAATTTGCCTGAGTAGCATCTTGGTTCAGTTTGGGCTCAATTTGGATTTTGAATAGCTTGACCATTGAATTAGTTTTACATTGGCACTGATTTTGGCTAACATTGGGGCTGAATTTGCATTAACCAGTGTATGATTGTGGCTTGTGATTAGCTTGCATCGGGGCACTTGTGGCACTTTGATTGGGCATTTGATTTCGCTCAGTCTAAGTAATTGCTTGAAATCTTGTCATGGCACCAAAACATCAACGCCTTCCTTAGCGGCCCCACAATGGGACCAAACAAAGTTCATAAGTCTTGAGGCTTGGAATCGATACAACAAATCCTTTACTAAAAGAAACCTTGTGCCTGAGCGTGGGTTTAAGGCCTGATCAGAATTTGGATGGGAAATTAACCGAGATGATTTTGAAAAAGAATTGGGTCCACTTCACTAAGCCGCCTGAATCTACAGTAATTTCAGTTGTGCGGGAGTTTTATGCCAACGCCAATGCTGAGGGGCCAGCAGAGGTCACTATCGGGGGAAAATTGGTAAAGTATGACAGTAAGACCATAAATTCTGTGTTTGACATGCCTAACTACAATGGCAAGGACTTCCAAGAGCGGGGCTACCGCAGTTACAGCCAGGATGAGATCATCGCGCGGCTCTGCCAGCCCGGCACAGCCTGGAAAGTCAATGAATTTCAGGGGGAAAAGACAAGTTTCCCACAGCCAGCTCTCAGCCGCTATGGAAAAGCATGGTATGCTTTTATCTGCTCCAACATCATGCCTACGCGTCACCTTAGCGATGTCACCCGAGAGCGGGTTATCCTTCTGTTTGCCATCATCACTGGGTTGGACGTTGATATTGGGGTGATCATACAGGAGTCCATTAGAAAGGTAATTAAGAGTAACATTGGTTCAAGCCTCTCGCACCCGTCTCTCATCACTCGTCTCTGCAAGCGAGCCAAAGTTCAGTGGGGACCGGATGACCCAACACAGGCGCCCTTGTCAGTCATTGATCACAATGTCGTTAAGAGGTTTAGTGTATGGGCCGGGGGCATTTCTCATGAGTATGGAGAGGGGCACCTGCCAAGTCCTGATCAACCCCTTACGATAGAGGGTGAGACTTCTACCCAGACTCCAGAGACTGGATCCACTTCTGCCGGTCCACTGGCGGCGCTGATGGCTTCAATGGACCTCATGTATCAGAAAATCGACACGGTCAACAGCAAGATGGGCTCTTTCACCCGCAGGATGGATACCATTGCTTAGAGGCATAATATTTTTGCACAGTATCATGCCGAGTTCGCCAACGCGATGGCCAACATCTATGCAGCCTCAGGTGGAGACGATGTGGACTCCATGCCGTATCAGTTTCTAGAGCCTCCTGTCTTTCCACCGTACCCGCCTCCATCTCCAGCAGAGGGCGATCAGGCTGAAGATGATGATGAGGATGATGATGATGGAGTGGACGATACTACAGAGGATGTGGGTGCGGCCTGAGCTTCTACAACACATTCCAGCCAATGAGGGCATTGGCCAGTTCTAGTCTAGGGGAGTTTTTAGCTTTTATTATTATATATGAGTTGTGGCATGTTTGAACTGCAGTAGTTTGGTTTATTTTGAACTTTGGTAGCATGTTGGAACTGCGTATTCTGGTTTATTTTTATCTTACGGTTTTATTATCTATGGATGCCTTTTTTTTGGTTTTATCTGCTTGAATTTATGAATCCATGAGCAGCCTTTGGTGTTCTTTCAGTTTTGGTTTTTACCCATCTTTTGGGGCTTTCACAGGTTTTTATTACCCTATTTTGAGCTGTAGTTATCCTGGAGTAAAAGAAAAGAAATTTTTTGATTGTGGCCAGTGATATGATTGAAGTATTGCTTTGTCAATGATGTTAAACATTTAGAGATAGAGTCTTAGATCATTTTGTTCAGTTAACATTGTTGTTGATCTTGTCTATCCTATCGAGCACATACCAACTGTTAGAACTATTTTTATTTCAACTAAGCCTATGTGGTTAATTGTTATGGAAATTATTATGATTATCTCGTTCTATCGTAAGTGAATCAATGATTGTAAGAAACGGATTCTTAGGCAGGTTCGATTATATATATATGTTTATAGTCTTATAAAAAAAATAGAGACATTAATTAACACTAATCCCCAGTTGACCACGCCTATTTACGTGGCCTTTATTACTTGAGTTAGTAGATCTTTTAGGGTGTTTTCACACCTATTGCCCTAAAGTCATCTGACTTGGGAGTCCTTGATCAAACACTCGTTACACAGGTAACTTTGAAGAGCCAAAGGTATTCAGGCACTGCACGGTCATTCTTGAGATTAGGTTAATGCGTTGGTAATGAATAAAACTATAGTTTGACTTAAGTCTAATTACGTGACCTTTGTTACTCGAGTTAGTAAATTCTTGGGGGTGTTTTACACCTAATGCCCTAAAGCCTTCAAGCTTGGGAGTCATTGTTCTAAAGCTCTTTACAGGAGTAACTCTGCATAGTCTAATGTAATTAAATTTCTGCACAAGTCTCACTGAGTTTTGTTGTTTACATATTAATGCCTGGTGGTTTGTTCTTACACTTGATGTCTTTTTCTGAATGTTTGATGTAGCATGAGTTATAGAGTCAACAATTTTCCTTTTTGCAATTGTGTTTGTGTTTGAGATATAAATGGTTATAACAATTGGTAATCACACACACACATATTTTTGGTCAGTAGTAGTCTACGCTAGAGTTTTGAGCTAGATTTTATTAATGAGTTTGTTTCTACTTTGAAATTTTAATTCTGACCCTTAAGGCCACAATGTAGGTATATAGTAGTTTAGATCACTTCTAATCTAAGCTAGAGGCTGGAGTTTTAATTTTTTTTAAATATTTTTGCTTAGGGACAAGCAAAAGTTTAAGTTTGGGGGTATTTGATAAGCGGGATTTATACCTGCGAATTGGACTCCTTATCACTTAAGAAATTGCTTGATTGTCATACCTTCTGGTGCATTATTATGTTATTTTTGTTATCTTCTACTTTAATGCTTTTCAGGTGGGAGATTTGGTCATTTGAGGCTAAAAGGGACAAAAGGATCCCTAGCTGGCCAAAGGCACGGAGCCCACACCGCAGCACCACGGCAAGGCACAAGGCCCACGCCGCAGCGCCAGCTCACAAGCTATTCACGCTGTAGCGTGACCATTCCTTCATGGACTAGCGCTGCAGCGACCCCTTCTTGGCCAAGACACAGAGCCCAAGCCGCAGCGCCAAGGCAAGGTGCAAGGCGCAAGGCCCACACCACAACACGAGCATGGTGCCCAGCCACCGACCCTTCCTTAAATGACCTAGCTGCTGCTCATCTTGGACATCTTGGAAAAACTTAGAGAAAGAATGAGGCAGCCACACAAAGGAGAGGAGTTGAATCAAGAACACTTCAGAAAAGGAGTTTTCTTATTTCAAATCTTTCATTCATTTGTGTAATTTTGATCATGTTGAACAGTATGACTGTGTTAATTAGTTCTATAGTTATGAACTAATTACATTTCTAGGATTGTAATGTAACCTAATGATTAGCTTAATATAAATTTCTCTCATATTTATATAATGAATCATGTTCTAAATGGATTGTTGTATTTCATGCTTATGTATCAATTGCTTGAGATAGGAATTGATTTAGGTATTAATTGATATTAAAAAATTGATTTTATACCTTTCCTTAAGTACAACAACACTTGTTATGACCATGGCCTAAGGGAATGAGTGCATAAATTGCATGATAGAATAGGAATATGTCTATTTGCCTTGTGTAACCATTGAGATTAATATTAATGACCCTTAATCTAGTTATTTTCACCATAGGAATATTATGATTTATCTAGCTAAGGGATATGCATTTGACCGTCGGAAGAGGCTTATGTGTACCTTGTGTTCTCGGTTGACCATTCTTGTGATTTGTTAGTTAAATAGAGAGTTAAGAATCTTAGGTGAGGCATTAGGGGAGTTGTAATCCTAGCTTGTCATCTTTGTTACAACTCGCTTCCCTATTTCACTGCATTTACCTTATAGTTTAAAGCACACAACTCTTATTCAATTGTTTAGATAAGATCGTAGAGACATATTTTAATACTTGAGCGAATATTTAGTACTTTGTCCTCGTGGGTTCGACACTCTACTTTATCTATATTACTTGTTAGACCGCATATACTTGCGCGAGTTTATCGGTTGTAAAATCGACCAACACTACATAAGAGCAAACTGCATTCAAATTGCAGTGTATGTGTGGTGAATGAGAGCAAGAACACCGATTTTACAAAACAACTAAAAGCTTCACTACAACATGAGAGGTATACCGAAAGGCTGACATATGAGCTAAAAGTCGAATGACCAAGAAGCCAAGATCAAAAGTGACCAGAGCTGAAGGCAAATCTAGAAGGGCAACTCTATGATCAAGTAATGAACACTCTGATCTAGAAAGATGAAGAACAGAACTGGATTCTGTATTCAAGTCAACTAGTGTTCATCAAGAGTGATCACCTTCATCTGCTATGTACCAGAAGAAGAAGAGCTTCAACGACCATCATCAGCAGCATCCATAAGAAGATCACAAATAGCTGCTAAACACCTGAAGATGAAGGAGATCAGAGTTCATCTTGGCAGTACAACCCAACAAACAATCAACACGCCAGAGAGGGCGGAGCATCCTTGTCTTAAGTGACTAAATAAAGTCAAGTCTGTTGGACTTGCTGAGTACCAAAGGGTACAAGAGATTCTAAGGCTGGTGGTCTTAGTCTACAGTGTTCCAAGGCTGCTGGTTTTGAAGAGTTCTTAGTGAATTGAAGTTCCAAGTCTGCTGGACTTGAAGAGGGTCAAAGGATCCTTGTCCGAGGGACTAAAAATAACTCATGTCTACTGGACTTAAGGAGGGCGAAGCGTCCTTGTCTTAGTGACTAAAACCATTAGTGGATTCCTACTTGTTGAAGTAGAAGAGTGGAGTAGGAGTTGTTCAGTCTCCGAACCACTTAAAACCTCTTGTGTCATTTACTTTATGTCATTTATATTATGTATATAACTGTTATATCTGCTATCAATGATAAGTGCATATTATTCATTTATTTTTATTCCTTTATATCTAGTTTATTGCATGTTTTATTGTGTATATGCACTTATTAGGTTATTTATTGATTTCAGGAGAATTCAGGGTCAAAGATGGAAAAAGATGGAAAATTGGGGCTTAAATGGCATTTTTGTAAATATGAGGGAGAGACCTAGCGCCAGAAGCGCTAGGACCAGCGCTTGCAGCGCTACACAAGCCAGCAGCCACTGCACACTAGCGCCATTGGCGCTCAGCACAGCGCTAGCAGCGCTACATCAGCGCTATTAGCGCTTGACCCTTCACAAACCAAGCGCCAGCGGCGCTAGGCATTCTGCATAGTGGCGCCAAAAGCGCTCACTCAAGCGCTAACAGCGCTAGGCCTCGACTTGGGTTACTAAAGTTCAGCTGGAGGAGGAAAAGGAAGCCAATTCTGAAGAGGATTCTAGTCTATATTGATCAGATAGTGAGAAGGAAACCCTAAGTATAAAACCTTAGAGACTTTTATGATTTATATGATTATTATTATGCTAGAACTAGAGATCTTGGCAACTACAATTGTAACTCTAATAGGAGGAGATTGAAGGCATGTCAGGCTAAACCCTTACTTTCAGTTCTAAGGGATGTTGAATCTTTTTCATAATTAATGGTTTAATCAGGTTTTATTTATTTATTCCTTCTTGCATGAGGTTTATTCTGATAATCTGTTTTAATTGATTATATGTTATTTAATCTTTTGATTTGATCTGGCCAATTGAATTAATTTGATTGATATCATCTGCTAGATTAAGATATAGTATTAAGTAAACGATATTATGTCTGATCATAGGTAGCAATTGATAGTATCTGATTGTGGACAAGCTTTTGGATATTATTAAGATTATTAGAAGGCAAGTTAAATAATTCCTGATTGTGCAATTGTTGCTTGGAATAACCTAATTCTCTCATTCTTTATGCTGCTGTTATATTAAATCTAGACTGATAGTTCTAGGTTATATGATAGTTAGAGTCTCTTGAGGCGATTGTCACATTAGATTTACACATAAGGAGAATTGCGGATAATTAGCGATTGCGATTATCTAGGGTTATTAGTCTCATTGAAGGATAAATATTGTTAAACTTGATTTTCCCATAATTGTGATAAGGTGATACTGAACTGAAGAACTGAAGCTTTTTATTCATTGATCATTCTTAATTACTTTTGTTAGTTTAGTGAATCAAACTCAAAAACCCCTCATTAATAGAAATAATAGGAATGCTAGAATAAGTAAAAGATTAATTCACTTCTCTGTGGGATCGATCCTTGCTTGTCATTATACTAAGTTTTGTGCTAGTAGAGTGTTAGTAAGGTATTAATTTTGGAGTGTAAAACGACAGCTCCCAAATTTTGGCGCCGTTGCCGGGGAAGTGTTATTTATCTTTATTTATTCTTCATTTTATTTTATTTTATTTTTGTTCATTATTGTAGTTTATGACACGATCCTCTCAATCCGGTGATTTGAATTTTGATCCAGAAATTGAGAAAACTGCACGCAGGCTAAGGAAAGAAGCTCGTCAAGCTCGAGGCATCACTGCAAAGTCAGACGAAATTCCATCACCGGGACTCAACATAGCACTTGAGTTACTGTCAAATACATCATCCACCGATTCAGAGAAGGAAGAAGAAATGGCGGTGCCAAATAACAACAGAACACTCAAAGAATTAGCCACTCCCAATCTTAATCAACAACCCTTGTGCATTGAATATCCTACTTTAACTGCTGCTTTTGAACTTAAATCGGGACTAATTCATCTTTTGCCTACTTTTCGTGGTCTCACAGGTGAAGATCCATACAAGCACTTGAAGGAATTCCATGTGGTGTGTTCCACCATGAAGCCACATGGAATAACAGAGGATCAAATCAAGCTAAGGGCATTTCCATTCTCACTGGGAGATCTAGCGAAGGACTGGCTGTACTATCTTCCTTCAGGGTCAATACAGTCATGGAATGACATGAAAAGGCTATTCTTGGAGAAGTACTTTCCTGCTTCAAGAGTTGCCAACATCAGAAAGGAGATATGCGGCATTCGACAGTTCAACGGAGAGACACTGTATGAGTATTGGGAAAGATTTAAAAAATTGTGTTCCAGTTGTCCTCCCCATCAAATAGACGATCAACACCTGATTCAGTACTTTTATGAGGGACTATTACCAATGGATCGGAGTATGATCGATGCTGCAAGTGGAGGAGCACTAGTGGATAAGACACCGGAGGCTGCAAGGACTCTAATTGCAAATATGGCTGCTAATTCTCAGCAGTATGGGACAAGGAATAACCATGCACCTGCAAGAGTGAATGAGATGACCACGAGCAACCTTGAACAACAAATTTCTGATCTAACTGTGCTGGTTAAACAAATGGCTACAGGAAATACACCAGCAGCAAAAGTTTGTGGGATTTGCTTAATGACTGGTCATAGTACCGATTCTTGTCCAACATTGCAAGAGGAAGACATAACACAGCAAGCTAATGCGATGGGGAACTATCAGGCACAACCACAGCGGAAGTATGACCCGTACTCCAATGCTTACAATCCAGGATGGAGGGATCATCCTAATTTGAGTTATGGAGGAAATAGGCCACCAGCGCAAGGTGTATATCCGGTTAGACAACAAGGGTTCCCACAAGGCTCTCAACCAACTCAACCTCAATATCAACCTAGACAGGCAGCTCCTGCAAATCCTGGAACATCTTTGGAAGACATGTTCAAGGCATTCATGACACAGACACAGCAGTTCCAGCAGGAAACAAAAAATTCTGTTCAAGACTTGAGAAATCAGATAGGTCAACTTGCCACCACAGTGGGGAGGTTGGATGCTCAGGGTTCTGGAAAGTTGCCCTCCCAAACAATTGTCAATCCAAGGGAGAATGCTAGTGCGATTACACTAAGGAGTGGAAAGGAGTTGGAAGTACCCAAAACAGTGACGGAAATTGAAAAAGAGGAGGCTAGTGATGAGATAGAGACACCGAGGGAAGTTGTTACCCAATCTACTCCAGTTAAGACTCCACCATTGCCGTTTCCACCTAGAACCCACAAGACTTCAAAGAAGGAGGAAAATGAAAGGGAAATTTTGGAAACCTTCAGGAAGGTAGAGGTAAATATTCCTCTATTGGATGCCATCAAACAAGTGCCCAGGTATGCAAAGTTTTTGAAAGAATTGTGTACTAACAAAAGAAAATTGAAAGATGATGAAAAAATCACTGTAGGAGAGAATGTGTCAGCAGTGCTTCAAAGGAAAATGCCTCCTAAATGTAAAGATCCAGGAATGTTTACAATCCCATGCAGAATAGGTAATACCAGATTTGAGAAAGCCATGTTAGATTTAGGAGCGTCAATAAATGTCATGCCATTGTCTGTATTTGCCTCTTTAAATCTAGGACCTTTGAAACAAACTGGTGTTATCATTCAACTTGCTGATCGTACTAACACTTATCCGCAAGGGGTAATTGAAGATGTCTTAGTGCAGGTTAATCAGCTAATATTTCCTGCAGATTTTTACATTGTGGATATGGAAGATGATAGATCTCCAAATCCTTCACATATCTTGTTAGGGCGACCATTCTTGAAAACAGCAAGGACAATGATCGATGTACACAATGGGACCTTGACCATGGAATTTGATGGAGAGAAAATTCAGTTCAATATATATGACGCCATGAGGTACCCTAGTGATGTTGATCATGTTTTTGCCATTGACATCATTGATTCTATAGTGCAGGGATCTTTTGAACAAGACCACAGGGAAAGCTTGGAGATGGCTATTGCTAACAACTTGGACATGGATAAAGAGGAAGAATTTGATCAGAATCAGGAATTGAAGGAAGTTGTGGCTGCATTGCACTCGTTGCCAAAATTCACAGATAAGTATGCAGTTCAATCAATTCAATTGCCTGTTTCTCATAAAAAAACAGTTACCTTCTGTGGAGCAAGCTCCAATCTTAGAATTGAAAACCCCTACCTGCTCACTTAAAATATGCATATTTAGGGACTAATGAAACGTTACCTGTGATTATTGCTAGCAATCTAACCAAAGTGCAGGAAGAGAAATTGTTGAGAGTCCTAAGGGACCATGTCACAGTGTTTGGCTGGACGATAGCAGATATCAAAGGTATAAGCCCCGCGATGTGCATGCATAGGATTCTTTTGGATGATGGAGCAAAGCCCACGAGAGAAGCACAACGAAGATTAAATCCACCCATGATGGAGGTAGTCAAGAAAGAGGTGATTAAATTGCTTGATGCAGGCATAATCTACCCCATCTCCGACAGTCAGTGGGTGAGTCCGGTACAGGTAGTTCCGAAGAAGTCTGGAATAACTGTCATCACGAATGACAATAATGAGTTGGTGCCCACACGGATACAAACAGGATGGAGAGTGTGTATTGACTACAGGAAACTAAATGCTGTAACCAGAAAAGATCACTTTCCTCTTCCTTTTATTGATCAAATGCTAGAACGATTAGCGGGGCATACTTATTATTGCTTTCTAGATGGTTTTTCAGGATATAATCAGATCGTGATTGCACCCGAAGACCAGGAAAAGACCACATTCACGTGTCCATTTGGTACTTTTGCATACCGGAGGATGTCGTTTGGACTATGTAATGCGCCAGGTACTTTCCAGCGATGCATGGTAAGCATTTTTTCTGATCTTTTAGAAAGTTGCATCGAGGTCTTTATGGATGATTTCACAGTACATGGTGATTCGTTGGATTTGTGCTTGGAAAATCTAACGCGTGTGCTAGATAGATGTTTGGAAACTAACCTTGTTCTTAATTGGGAAAAGTGTCACTTTATGGTAGAACAGGGTATAGTGCTTGGTCATGTTGTGTCAGCTAAAGGTTTAGAGGTTGATAAAGCTAAGATAGATATTGTGTCTGCTTTGCCTTACCCTGCTAGTGTGCGGGAGATTCGCTCTTTTCTTGGACATGCAGGTTTCTATCGGCGATTTATCAAAGACTTCTCCAAAATAGCTCTGCCATTATGTAAATTGCTGCAAAAAGATGTGGAATTCCAGTTCGATGAAACGTGCAAGAAGGCATTTGATATGTTGAAAAGCCTATTGACTTCCGCACCCGTGATTCAACCGCCAAATTGGAATATTCCCTTTGAAATAATGTGTGATGCAAGCAATTATGCAGTCGGAGCTGTTTTGGGCCAAAGAGTTGACAAAGTTGTCCATGCCATTTATTATGCCTCTAGAACATTGAATGCAGCTCAGATTAACTACTCGACAACAGAAAAAGAACTTTTATCTGTTGTTTTTGCTTTAGATAAATTTCGATCTTATTTACTTGGCACTAAAGTTGTAGTTTATTCTGACCATGCAGCTCTTAGATATTTGTTGACCAAGAAGGACTCTAAACCCAGGATTATCAGATGGATTCTGCTGTTGCAGGAATTTGACTTGGAAATCAAGGATAAGAAGGGAGCAGATAACTTGGTAGCAGATCACTTGAGTCGATTGATGAGAGATGAGGAGGCACTACCTTTGCATGATTCCTTTCCAGATGAGCATCTCTTTTCTATTCAGGAGGAATTGCCTTGGTACGCGAATATTGTTAATTATTTGGCAAGTGCATTTATTCCCAATGAATTTTCTAAAAACCAGAAGGATAAGCTTAGGAGTGATGCTAGACATTATGTTTGGGATGATCCATATCTGTGGAAATTTTGTGCTGATCAAATAATCCGTAGGTGTGTGCCTAATACCGAAACATTGTCTATTCTAAATTTTTGCCATTCCTATGCTTGTGGAGGTCATTTTGGACCCAAACGGACTGCTCATAAAGTTTTAGAAAGTGGTTTTTATTGGCCAACAATTTTTAAAGACTCATATCTATTTTGTAAATCATGTGAGAATTGTCAACGAACAGGTAACATATCACATAGAAATCAAATGCCACAAACTCCCATTTTAATTGTTGAGATTTTTGATGTTTGGGGTATTGATTTTATGGGACCTTTTCCTGTTTCTCATGGTAATGTTTACATTCTCTTGGCTGTTGACTATGTTTCTAAATGGGTGGAAGCTAAAGCCACCAGGACTGATGATTCTAAAGTTGTTACAGATTTTGTCAAAACTAATATATTTGTCAGATTTGGAACTCCTAGAGCTATCATCAGCGATAGAGGAACTCACTTTTGCAACAGGATGCTAGCAGCACTTTTCAGGAAATATAATGTTTTGCATAAGATTTCTACATCTTATCATCCGCAAAAGCAATGGTCAAGCTGAAGTATCCAACCGTGAAGTGAAATC
Organism: Aralia elata; assembly: GCA_034770075.1. Taxonomy (NCBI): domain Eukaryota; kingdom Viridiplantae; phylum Streptophyta; class Magnoliopsida; order Apiales; family Araliaceae; genus Aralia; species Aralia elata. The sequence continues at coordinate 20,605,685 of CM068382.1, forward strand.
GATTTTGGAGAAGGTTGTCAAGCCAAGCAGAAAAGATTGGAGTCTGCGGTTAGAAGATGCATTGTGGGCGTATAGAACTGCATACAAAACCCCCATTGGTATGTCTCCGTACAGATTGGTTTTTGGGAAGCCATGTCATCTACCCGTGGAATTAGAACACAGAGCTTTTTGGGCGATCAAGCAATGTAATATGAGTTTGGATGAAGCGGGGATGCATAGGAAGTTTCAGTTGCAGGAATTAGAAGAGATGAGGAATGAAGCCTATGAGAGTTCTAGACTATACAAGAATAAAACAAAGGCCTTCCATGACAAGCAGATTTTGAGGAAAGATTTCACCGTTGGCCAACACAAGTTCTCCTATTCAATTCGCGGCTGAAGTTATTTCCAGGTAAGTTGCGCTCTCGGTGGGAGGGTCCTTTTGTTATTACTAAAGTGTTCTCTCATGGTGCTATAGATATAAAGAATCCAAAGACAGGGAAAGTCTTCAAGGTCAATGGACATAGGCTGAAACCTTTCCGTGAAGGATTTTCAATGGAGAGTGTGGAGATGATAGACCTAGTGGATCCGAGCTATGAATGATTGAGGAGCATTGATGTCGGGCTAACGACGTTAACCAAATGCGCTGCTTGGGAGGCAACCCAAGACACCAGATTTGCTTTTCTATACCTTTCTACTTATTTATTGTTTTTTTTTTAGGTATTTTGCTCGTCTTTTGCATGATTGTCTTACATTGGGGACAATGTAAGGTTTGAGTGTGGGGGAGGGATTTAGGTTTAGGTTAATATAGAATAGGTTTTGCTTTTGTTCTAAGTTTGGAAATCTGAGTTGACTTAAATTTTCCAAAAGTTTTTGTGTTTGGTCAAGTTTTCAAAGGTTTTTGGTTTTAGAATGAAAATTGATGCTAATTGATAGAATTTGTTTGATGCTGAATTAATTGATAAAAGATGATAATGAAGTTAGGACCCATAGTTGACTGATTTAGATTGAGTTGGTATTGCATGAGTACTTGAGTGTGAGATACATGTTTACTTGACTGGGTTAGTTGTGGAGTTGACTATGTGCACTGATTTCATGATTTAGAACTGTTTAACTGCTTATCTTGTTTCCAGGATCATGTGAAGACAAAATCAAGAATTGGAAATTTGAAAAATTGAGAGCAAGAAAAAAATTGAGAAAAAAAAAACATAAAAAAAAAACATTTTGTCTCAAAAGGAAAACATGTGGTGGGTTGAGATGGAGCGTAAAACGCACTCACCCATAAACACATGCAACGAGATGGAGCGTAAAACGCACTCGTTGGTGAGAAGAAAAGTGAGATGGAGCATAAAATGCACTCACTTAAGAAAAGAATGAGGAAGGTGAAATGGAGCATAAAATGCATTCACCTGAATGAAGAAAAAAATGAATGGCAGGAAAAAAACATGTTCTGGTTGTGAGTCAGTGTGCATGGTTGTTGTTCCATATAAACTGAGTTGAGTATCTGTGTTAATCATAGGAGCTGCTTATGTGGTTTCAATTTGATTTAGAGATGTTCAGTGGGGACTGATGAATTATTGTTATGAATTGATTGATGATGTATAGAACGAATTTCTGTTGATTGGTGTTGGTATTCTTGGATGCTAATTGAATTTGAACCTTTGGGAGCTTGGTTGAATAGAATTCAAATGATTTCATTATAATCTTTGTTTTAGTTTACACGAGGACGTGTAAAGACTAAGTGTGGGGGAATTTGATAAGTGCATATTATTCATTTATTTTTATTCCTTTATATCTAGTTTATTGCATGTTTTATTGTGTATATGCACTTATTAGGTTATTTATTGATTTCAGGAGAATTCAGGGTCAAAGATGGAAAAAGATGGAAAATTGGGGCTTAAATGGCATTTTTGTAAATATGAGGGAGAGACCTAGCGCCAGAAGCGCTAGGACCAGCGCTTGCAGCGCTACACAAGCCAGCAGCCACTGCACACTAGCGCCATTGGCGCTCAGCACAGCGCTAGCAGCGCTCGACCATTCATCAGCACAGCGCCAGAAGCGCTACATCAGCGCTATTAGCGCTTGACCCTTCACAAACCAAGCGCCAGCGGCGCTAGGCATTCTGCATAGTGGCGCCAGAAGCGCTCACTCAAGCGCTAACAGCGCTAGGCCTCGACTTGGGTTACTAAAGTTCAGCTGGAGGAGGAAAAGGAAGCCAATTCTGAAGAGGATTCTAGTCTATATTGATCAGATAGTGAGAAGGAAACCCTAAGTATAAAACCTTAGAGACTTTTATGATTTATATGATTATTATTATGCTAGAGCTAGAGATCTTGGCAACTACAATTGTAACTCTAATAGGAGGAGATTGAAGGCATGTCAGGCTAAACCCTTACTTTCAGTTCTAAGGGATGTTGAATCTTTTTCATAATTAATGGTTTAATCAGGTTTTTATTTATTTATTCCTTCTTGCATGAGGTTTATTCTGATAATCTGTTTTAATTGATTATATGTTATTTAATCTTTTGATTTGATCTGGCCAATTGAATTAATTTGATTGATATCATCTGCTAGATTAAGATATAGTATTAAGTAAACGATATTATGTCTGATCATAGGTAGCAATTGATAGTATCTGATTGTGGACAAGCTTTTGGATATTATTAAGATTATTAGAAGGCAAGTTAAATAATTCCTGATTGTGCAATTGTTGCTTGGAATAACCTAATTCTCTCATTCTTTATGCTGCTGTTATATTAAATCTAGACTGATAGTTCTAGGTTATATGATAGTTAGAGTCTCTTGAGGCGATTGTCACATTAGATTTACACATAAGGAGAATTGCGGATAATTAGCGATTGCGATTATCTAGGGTTATTAGTCTCATTGAAGGATAAATATTGTTAAACTTGATTTTCCCATAATTGTGATAAGGTGATACTGAACTGAAGAACTGAAGCTTTTTATTCATTGATCATTCTTAATTACTTTTGTTAGTTTAGTGAATCAAACTCAAAAACCCCTCATTAATAGAAATAATAGGAATGCTAGAATAAGTAAAAGATTAATTCACTTCTCTGTGGGATCGATCCTTGCTTGTCATTATACTAAGTTTTGTGCTAGTAGAGTGTTAGTAAGGTATTAATTTTGGAGTGTAAAACGACAGCTCCCAATCAACCTTATCGTAGATTTGATCATTGAACTGAGATTATGTCTATATCCTTGAAGGGGTTATTAAAATATATTCCACTGTGCTTGAATTGATTCTATTAATCATAACTGATATACTTTCTCAATAAATGAAAAAGTTTTAAAAGGATCTATTCAACCCCCCTTCTAGATCTCTATAGTGTCCCCGAGAACTAATAATCTTTTAATTCCATTAATGTCATTACTTGATTTTGAATGTGTTAATTTCGATGGAAAGGGAAAGGTTGATTATGTTGTGCAGATTCAGAATATGATCAAATTCAGCGTTGAGAATAGCATTGATCATTATGTGAACCAATCAGAACGATGCATAGAACATCTAAAGGGAAGTTTTTTGATTTTTAATCTAGTAGGTTATGCATTAACATTTTTGTATTTTAATTTTATGGTGATTACACTAAAGATACATGTTACTTAGTTTTGTTTTGTGTTTAATCCAGGAATTCAAGTATATTTGCATATGTGACGTGCACAGTTACAAAAATTGGTATTTGATCTAGGAGGAGATGAAAATTTTCATATTCCTTACTTACTTGGTGATTTGGGAAGTGTTACTGAAAGAGCAATTATGGAAGGATCCTCTAGAATGATTCCAGTGGGAAAAAAAGATCTTTTTGGAGGAAATTTTAAGTTTTCTAGATCAAGGGCCTTGAAGATAATGGAACGATTTGATATCACCATAGAGCATAGTGATAACATGGACATGTTCTTGATCAAAGGAGGTCAAAGCTATAAGCTTGCAGGTGATACCTATGTAGAAGGTGACGTTTCTAGTGCTAGTTACTTCTTAGCGGATATAGTAATCACTGGTGGAACCATCACTGCAAAAGGTTGTGGTACAAATAGCTTACAGGGTGCTATGAAATTTATAAAGGTTCTTGGTAAAATGGGTATTGAAGTAACTTGGGATGAGAATACTGTCGTAGTTAGAGAGCCACTTCGAGCATCGTTTGAAAGGAAACCGTTGCAGGATGTTAATATCAACACGAGAAAAATGCCAGATGTTACCATGCCTCTTGTTGATGTTGAACTTTCTGTTGATGATTCTTTTCATATTCTTACTTGTATTGTTGATAATGCATACATGTTAATTTTGCCAGATAAGAATTGTGATTACATTATTGCTATGGTTGTTAACTAAGTTTGTTTTGATATAGGGTTAGATTTGAGGATAAATCCTTTTCAAGAGGAGAGGAATGATACGATCCTGACTAGGGCCACATCGAGCGACGATAATTCAATTTCAGTTACAAGGGGTGACAATGAAAATTTGAGGATAAGTCTTTTTCAAGAGAAGAGAAATGATGCAAACATGTTTAGCTTGGGCGTGACTGGAAGTCAAGGAGATCAAACTTAGGTTGATCCAATTTAAGTCCCTATTAGACAGATAATGAAAGCACGAGCTAAGAAGTTCAAAGTAGGGCTTAATGGATTGATCCAAGACGTTTGGGCTGAAAATGGTTTGAAAGCATTCGTTATGGAAGATGATGTTAAGTTGCTTCATTTGGTTCAAGCAATTGGGCTAAGTTCAGTGCACAACTTTGATGCCAACATCGTTCAGTCAGTGCACGTCGCACACCAGCACGTGAGGGCCCCGGCACCCCAACGTCAGAGGCCCAGCGCATCCTAGTAGCGCCCCAATGCACCCCAGCAGTGCCCCAGCGCGAGCGACCCATCACCTAGGTGCCCATAAGCTGCCCACATTTTATATATCCAATGCCTAGGCGCTCCAAATAAGCGCCGCATCGCCCGGGTCCTAGTTCTACTCGATTTTTCAGCTTATTTTGCTATGTTTTTGGTAGTTTTTTCAATTTTAATGTAATTAGGAAGCATATTAGCTAGGATTTTCATTCTAAATCAATTTGTTATTTCCTTATATGATTAGGGTTACTTGTGAGTAGTATAAATAAAAGAATAGGCTCATATAATTCATGATCAATTCAGATTATTAAAATTCCTATGAAGTTTTTCTCATCTTTTAGTGCTTAAGAATTTCTAAGTTAGTTCTTAGTTTTCTTAAGATTCAATTTGACTTATCATACAACAATTCATAGTTGTGCGTGGTGTCTTCTACCGTATCAATCCTCGATTGTACCAAGGTCCTTGTTTCCATATAAGCACAGGGTCAAGGTGTTGTTGGTGTTCCATTTAATGCAAATTTCTACATTATCAATTGTACCAAGGTTCTCGTCTCAATATAGGCGAAGGATTGAGGTGTCGAGCGTGTTCCACAGTACAACTTTGCTAAAAATGATTCGGGCGATGACCACCCCACACAAGCGTGTCTTGGTGTATATTACAATTACTTATAGCGAGAAAGCATTTAAAGACTTGTACGAGTAGTGGGTCAAACATGGAGTGATCAAGCCTCCAATACCCAGATTTACAATGACTGAAGAGATGAAGAAGGGACTAGACTTCTGCGTATATCATCAATACGCGGGGTATTCCAGCATGGATTGTTACAATCTGAGGAAGATCTACCATGAGAAGATGGCAGCAGGTGAGATCGAGCTAGAAAAGGGGAACAACGTGTTGGACAAGCTATTACCCAATCATAAAGGATAGGAAACATGCAACACTATTACCCATAATAAAGCACCAGTGGGAGAAGAAGTAGTTATGACGTAGAACATGGATGTAATGGAGGAGATGGAGGATGTTGTTGAACCAAGTATACAAGTGAATGCGTTGATGAATGGGGTGAAGTTCAGAAATTTTTTCGATCAGATAAGATTATCAAATGGAGCAATGATAGAGGCAACCAAGGCAATCATCAAAGCTGCTGAAGCATAGGAGGCTTACATGGAAGTTAGAAAAGGATTTGTGAAAATAATGGAAGAAGGGGAACACACGATTTCTTTCTCCAAAGTTGACAAGGAAGTAAAGTACCCTCATAATAGACATTTCTATGTGACAGTAATTATCAATGGAATGGAGGTACGCAGAGCATTCACTAATAATGGCACCTCCGTAAACATCATGCCCTACAGTGTGTTCAAGCAATTGGGGCTGTCAGAAAAGAAGATTACCAGGGACAAAACAAGCATCATGGGGTTTGCCAATCAAAGCACGAGAATCTTTGAAGCTATAAAAGTGGACATATAGGTAGGAAAGATGTGAGCACCTGTTATGTTCCATGTAGTAAAGATTGATGCAGCCTACCATGTGTTGCTAGGCAGAGCATGGCAGAATGATTACAAGGTGGTGTCGTTAATTTTCTATCAATATATAAAGGTATTTTGGAAGGGAAAAGAGATTAAGATACTAGCAATAAGGAATCCGTTTGCGCCAGAAGAGGCACATATCATAGAGGCAACCTTTTTTGATGATGTAGCTAAAGAAGGAGAAAATAATATTGCTAACCTAGACTCTTTGAGGTTAACAAGTTGGAAAGAAGTGCAGGAAGATAAGTTCGTGCCTGAAAAAAAAAAGAAGTGAAGAAACTAACCCCGAAACAAGGAAAGTGTTCCAAGCCAAGAAACCAGTGGTGGTAGAGCTTGAGAAAAAAGAAAAAAAAAAGTAAAAAGGCAATAGGCCCAAATGATGTTAGGAACGTGATTAATGCCAAGAAGGTGGCACAGTCGCAAGCTAGCAAAGGGAGCAAAAGGAAGGAAGACCAGAAGACCAAGTGGGTAAGGGTTGTTAAACCTAATAGAAGGATAATGTTTCGTTTGTGAGGGTGTGAAGGGGAGGAACCCAAAGGTACTGAACCTAAGGGCTCGGGAGGTGTCCCCCATTCCAGTAGTAATGAGGAAGAAAAATTGTGCAGCAGAAAGTGGAACTGGCTCCAGAATACTTTGAGGATAGGCTAAAATCTCAATAAAATGAATTGAAAGAAGTTAATTTGGCAATAGAGGAAGGTACATCAAGTCCAATTTACATCAATAAGGAGATGAATGTTGGCCTGAAAGAAGAATTAGTAAAACTGCTGTGAGAGTATGGAGATGTGTTTGCATGGGACTATAGTGAGATGCCTAGAATCGATAAAGAGTTGGTGGAGCATAGGGCTGAACCTAAATACAAGAGTTAAACTAGTGAAGCAAGCACCTCGCAGATATTCCGCGGAGGTTAAGACACAGATAAAGGAGAAAATAAAGAAATTACTAGAGGTAAGATTCATCAAGCCAATTCAACATCCTGTTTAGTTATCTAGCATTGTACCGGTAAAGAAATCCAATGGATAGTTACGAATCTGTTTGGATTTTAGGGACTTGAACAAGGCGTGCCCGAAGGACATATACCCACTACCCAATATAGATACTTTGGTGGATACAACGGTAAATCACGAGATGATGCTCTTCATGGATGAATTCATAGGGTACAATCAGATAAAGATGTCCTTAGACGATGCAGAAATGACGGCCTTCTGAACCCCGTTCAAAAAAATTTTCTATGTAGTGATGCCGTTTGGATGGAAGAATGCTGGGGCAACTTATTAACGGGCAATGAGAGTTGTCTTCCATGACATGATCCATGACATAGTGGAGGATTACATGGACGATATAGTGGTGAAATTTAAGGAGATAACACACGCCAAGGATCTAAGGAAGGTGTTCGAGCGGTGCTAGAAGTACAAGCTGAAAATGAATCCAAAGAGATCCGCCTTTGGGATAGCAGCCAGAAAATTTTTGGGCTTCTTGGTGCACAATAGAGGTTTGGAAATGAATCCTGGTAAGACGAAGGCTATCACAGGGGTGCCTCCACCAAAGACACAAAAATAATTGAAGAGCTTCCTAGAAAAGGTTTCTTACCTAAGGAAGTTTATGCCAGAATTAGCAAAAGTCGCAGAGCCTTTCTAGAAGCTATTAAAATGAAAGGCTGAATGGGACTGGGGCAAGAACAACAACAAACTTTTGAGAAAGTAAAGGAGATATTGGCATCAGTAAAAATGATGGTAGTACCAGAAAAAGGAGATACATTTAAAACTGTACATCACGTTTACCGGAAAGTATGTAGGAGGCTTGATTACATAAGAGGTAGATGGAGAAGAAAAACCCGTGTATACATCAGCTGAATCATCAGAGGACCCGAGACTAGATATTCGTAGGTAGAAAGACACTGTTTGGCATTGGTGTTTATTGCACAAAAAATATGACATTATTTTATGGCACACAAAGTGAAGCTTGTAACAAAAATCGATCTAGTCTGATATTTGTTGACTAGGCCTGCATTGGTGGGGAGGCGTGCGAGATGGATGATGGCGAGATGGATGATGAGACTTTTTGAATATGACATCAAGTGCATGACGCCAAAAGCAATCAGATGTCATGCTTTGGCGGACTTGCTCGCTCAGTTCCCGAATGGAGAATATGAACCACCCTCTGAGGACCTTCTCGGAGGAGAGGTAGAGATAATCAATGAGGCAAATGAAGACTCGGAATGGTGGAACTTAGCCTTTGACAGGTCGTATGTAGATGGGAAAGGAGGATCAAGAGTGGTGTTGGCCACTGAAAAAGAAAAGGAGGTGGCCTTGTCATATAAGTTAGATTTTCCTTACATAAACAATGAAGTGGAGTGTGAGGCATTCATTCTAAGATTGTTGGCTGCTCGAGAGCTAGGAGCCAAACGCCTCAAGGTGAGAGGTGATTCGAATTTGATAATACAACAAGTATGAGGCCAGTTTGCAATGAAAAAGCCTATCTTAGCACCATACCTAACTGTAGTGCAAAAGGTGATGAAAGCTCTTAGGAAGGTAGTGGTTGAATATGTGCCAAGATGACAGAATAAACAACCAATGCATTAGCCACGATGGCATCCAATGTGTATATAAAAGGAGATAACTTGGATGTAAGTGTGATCAAGAGAACACTCCCAACCACGGTATTAGAATTGTTCCCCAAAGACATAACAGACAATTGGAGACATGCCATCTCTCACCAATTGCAAACAAAAGAAGGGACAACATAACCGATGGAGCTTAAAAAATACAACATTATTAAAGGCGTAATGTACCACAAGTAAATGGTGTATTGACAAGATGCTTGGGAAAGAAAGAAGTTAGTACAATTTTACATCAAATACATGAAGAAAATTGCAGATTAGTAGACATTAGGTTATATCGAAAATTGCAACTCCAAAGGTATTATTGGCTTGAAATGAAAAAGGAAGTAGATGCGCTTCAACGACAATGTCTTTTATGCCAAAAATACCTTGGGAGGAGGAATGTGCCTTCATTGATTAAGTACTAGATTGGCGAATCCCGTACGTGGAAATCCTAATAAATGGCAATCTCCCTGCCGAAAAGGACACAATTACAAATAAGAGGAAGGCACAAAGGTTTTACACGTAGAAGAGGATTTAATGGCAAGCCCTTACGATGTTTGGAGATAGGCGAGGCCAATAATTTAGTCTATCAGATACATAAAGATGAATACCAAGAAAGAGCCAAGTTGTACAAACAACTTATTGATCATAGTTATTATTGGTTGAAAATGGAATAAGACTGTTTGGAGTTTGTAAAGAAATGCCACATATGCCAGATCCATGGGATTTTAATTCATGCTCCTACCATGGACTTGCAAACTTTAGCAACGCCATAACCCTTTCACACACGGGGGATGGATCTTATAGGCCCCATTCATTGTAATTTCAAGGGTAACATCTGGAGTTTAACCGCCATCAAGATGTATATAAAGTGGGTAGAAATGGTACCCTTAAAGAGGGCAACAGGACCAGTAGTGGCAAACTTCATCATAGAAAACATCATTTGCCGTTTTAAGATCCCGAAATTCATCTTGTCAGAAAATGAAAATCCCTTCATTAATAGGGATGTTAAGAATCTAGTAGATAGATATAGGGTAAAATATTAAAAATAATCACCTTATTACTTGAAAGGCAATGGGAAAGCAGAGGCCACAAATAAAATCTTGATCAAAATTTTCTCAAAAAACCCTAGATGATCATTCGAAGATATAGGCGGAACAACTACTAATGGCCTTATAGGATTATCAAACTTTGAAAAAGAATCTCACAGGTGAAATCACGTACACTTTAGTGTATGATGAAGAAACTGTCTTGCCTGTAAAAATAGATATTCCTTCTGCCAAGATGAAACTCCGAAACCTAGTTAATGAAGAGAACCGATCGGCTGCTCTGGAAGTCTTAGCCAACTTCCGAAACAAAACTAAGAAAATATTAGAACGGTACCATGAAAAATTGCGACGATAATACAATACTGCAGTGGTACCTTGACAAATTTTAATGGGGGACTTTGTGCTCAAGACTGTGACTCAAGTTAGGAAAGGAACATCAACGACCAATTATTTTCCCAAATGGAAAAGCCCATATAGGGTACGAGAGATCTCCGAAAACAAGTATTACAAGATATCTCATGTGGGATCAGATGCTAGCTTTGGCCCATTGAACATGAAATATGTGACGCCCCCAAAATAGGGTCCACACAACCCAATTTTGAGTCGCCAAAATAAATACTACAAATACAAAATTTTCTATTAACAACTATTATAATATTATGCAAAATACAACAACACACTTATACTCATTTAAAAAACAATTCAGTTCCACCAAAATAATAATCATTACAGAAAATAATGAGATGAAAATAACCAACATGATACACCAAGATTTTTACGTGGAAAACCCAACTGGGAAAAACCACGGGGACAAACTCCGAAAAAATCCATTAGAATAAACTGAGAGAATACAAAGATATCTTAATTTAAGTACACACTCAAATTACCTCACCATAATAACCCATGTGATGAAACCCAAACAACACACCCAATTGTCTAATTTTTTTAAAATTGTTTTCTCTCTATTTTTCTCTCTTGGCTCTCTCTTCTTGCTCTCTTCTATCCTCTCTCGGATGAGATTTTTATTTCAACCATCCTCCCTCAAATGGGATTTCTCTCACCTTCTCGGATGACACCCTTTTGATAGAATCTCACTTCTTTCCTCTCCTATTTTGCAGAATGGAGGATATACATATATAGGCAAAAAGCTTATACATTTTTTTCCCTACCTAACCCACTAACATTCCACCAACACAAAAGTCCAAGACATTTCCATTTCTTCCGTCCAAAACCAAGAAAACAAGGCTGCCCATTTTTCTTCTTTTCCTCACCTTTTTCTCTCCCACCAATCATCTTTCTTTCTTTTTGCTTCCTCCCCCACCTTTTTTTGTCTAATTCATGCCTATTTGTTTTTATTCTAAATGGTTGTATTATATATATATATATATATATATATATATATATCAAGGTCTGTCCACCATCTTTATCCTACCTATTATTCTTGCCTAATTCAAACTATCACTCCATTCCCCTGTTATCCTCGCCAGATTCAGCTACATTCTCATTTTCGGGGAAGAACAATAGAACAAAAATAAAAATCGTGAACTCAAATAGTTCAGTAAAGAATATCATAACTAAGATAATGAAAAATAAATTATCTTTAGCCTTCAATAATAATAAATCAGAGATTTAACGAGAATAAATTTTTAACAATAACTGCAGCGGAACAAACAATTCATTAGAAGAGACAAATAGAACATATATAGTGTCTACTATCTTCTCCTATTTAAAAGAAATTCACCATCATTATTTTATCCATGTAATACCCATCAACAGTTCTTGATCATAATTATACCGATCAATTCATCTTTTCACCTAAGCTAAAGATATTCAACTGAAACACCAATTGTCATAATCATACCAATCAATAATTCATCTTTGAACCCCTGGCCGAAGAGAACTAATGGTCATGATCATACCAATCAACAGTCCATCTTTGCACTCAAGCCAAAGACAAATTTCACCACAATGATTATAACCATGATATGAAAGATAGACAGAAATAACTAGCATAAATAAATATAACATAAGTATTAATTATTTTCAATTTTATCCATCTAGAGTCCAAATCAACAGTTTATCTGATAATTTACATATATCACCATTAACTATAACATTTTATCAATTTAATACCTTATTTTTTAGCATAATAATTATAAGAAAATTAAATTCTCTTTATTAAAAATTCAGGGTCTTACAATCTCCTCTCTTTATGAAATTTCGTCCCCGAAATTTACGTACGTACCTCGTATTCTGAAGAGATATGTAAGAATACTTAGCTCTTATTTCAGATTTTGGCTCCCGGGTTATTTCTCTACATCAATATTTCTAAATTGATCATTTCTTGATTTTCAGATGTCATTCTAAAATACAGCTACAAAACAAAGGTTAATATCATCTAAACCAAATAACAAGATTCAACTTATGTAAGACATACACTAGTGACGGATTTTTCTCATCACTCCCTTCCTAGTTCTAATGCTAGATCTCCACCAGAGATCATATCCCTAAGCTCTGATACCAACTGTGATGCCTCCAAAATAAGGTCCACACAACCCAATTTTGAGTCGCCAAAATACATACTACAAATACAAATTTTCTTATTTACAACTATTATAGTGTCGTGCAAAATACGACAACACACATATATTGATTTAAATTTTATTTTCAGTTCCACCAAAATAATAATCATTGCAAAAAATAATGAGATGAAAATAACCAGCACGATACACCAAGATTTTTATATGGAAAACCCAACTGGGAAAAATCAAGGGACAAACTCCGAAAAAATTCATTAGAATAAACTGAGAGAATATAAAGATATCTTAATTTAAGTACATACTCAAATTACCTCACCATAATAACACATGTGATAAAACCTAAACAACACACCTAGTTATTTAAATTTTTTTAAAAAAATTCTCTCTCTAGTTTTCTCTCTTGGCTCTTTCTTGCTTTTCTCTCTCTTTTTGCTCTCTTCCATCCTCTCTCGGATGAGATTTTTTTTTCATCCATCTTCCCTCAGATGGGATTTCTCTCACCCTCTCGGATGATACCCTTTAATAGAATCTCACTTCTTTCCTTCCCTATTTTGCAGAATGGAGGATATGCATACATAGGCAAAAAGCCTATACATTTTTTTTCCTACCTAAACTACTAACACAAAAGTTCAAGATATTTCCATTTCTTCCGTCTAAAACCAAGAAAAAGAGGCTGCCCATTTTTCTTCTTTTCCTTTTTCCTTTTTCCCACCTTTTTCTCTCCCACCAATCATCTTTCTTTTTTTTCTTCCTCCCCCACCTTTTTTTTTCTTGTCCAATTCATGTCTATTTGTTTTTATTCCAAATGATTGTACTATATATATATATATATATATATTGAAGTCTGTCCATCATCTTTATCCTACCCATTATTCTTGCCTAATTCAAACTATCACTACATTCCTCTGCTCTCCCCGCCAAATCCAGTTACATTCTCATTTCCTGGGAAGAACAATGGAACAAAAATAAAAATGGTGAGCTCAAATAGCCCAGTAAAAGAATATTATAACTAAGATAATGAGTAATAAATTATCTTTAGCCTTCAATAATAATAAATAAGAAATTTAACGAGAATAAATTTTCAACAATAACTGCAACGGAACAAACAATTCATTAGAAGAGTCAAATAGAACATAATGTCTACTATCTTCTCCTATTTAAAAGAAATTTACCATCATTATTTTATCCCTGTAATCAATCTCGCCGCTGCATCTAACGAAGGTGGTGAGGAAAGAGAACAATTTGAGATGAAGGGTTCAAACAATTTGGGATGTTGGGTTGACCAAAAAACAATGAAGTTTTCTTAACTTAATCTAATATCTTTTTAAATCTATTTGCTCGTCATCAATTTATGTTCCTCAATTTTGATTATTTTGATATAAATAATGAACACCCAGGCTCATCAATGGCAGCATCTGTCTATCCCAGAAAAGCCAAATACACAAAGGTCTTTATTGGAGAGACAATTATTAAAAGCTAAACCTAATTAAGCAGCAACCATTGATGCAAAACCATCTATTGTCGTCCAACAATTACTCAGCCATCACCATTGCGTCGTGGCATAGGTTTCAGATCTAGAACAGTACCAAGTAACAACAGATGAAATCAAAAGAAACAAAAAAAAAGAAGAGAAAAAGAAGAAAAGAAAAATAAATGGACTAGACAAAGGTAGAAGAGGATAAAGTTCATATTTGCGGTTGTCGCCGGGCTACCGTTCATGTATTGTTTGCCGTTGCTACCTCTAATCCCAAAATACATCCACCAATTCATCTTTCTCTCTTTAATTTTCCTACAGGATTTGATTTTTTGATGTAATTAATGCTTGAGATCCTTAATAATTTTTGGTAGTGGTAGTGGTTGGGAGGTGGAGGTGGAGGTGGAGGTGGGGGAGGGAATAATGGTGAAGATGAAGGAAGTCGACGTCTCATTCTATTTTTCTATTTTTTTAAAGGTCAAATTTATTACAAAATATAATTAAATAATTAATATATTGTTGAATAAAATTAATAGTTATTTATATTCAGTTATGTTTTTTCCATTAAAAATGGTTATATAAATAAATACTCATTTGTTATATAATTAAAATAATTTTAATAATTACATATTTGTTCTTTAAAGTTCAAATAACATAGTTCTAAAAAATAAATATTCATTTGTTATTATACTTCCATATTGTTTTCTTTAAACTCAAAATTGTTCTTAACAAGTTGTTGAAAAAGTTAAATACCCATTTGCTGCATAATTACGCATTGTTCTTTATTTTAACTGATTGAGATATACTTTATTTTTAAATAAAGTTTCTTCCATATTTTTCTCAATCTAATAGAATTATTGTTATTTTCTATAAAAAAATCTTTCCATTTCTCTTTAATTTTTTTTTATTTCTACTTAAATGTGGCCACATCAAATCTGAGTTACATGTCATCTTTTTCTCTCTTACCTATAATCTTATGTGGCAAATCTGTTAAAAGTCAACTTGTATTAACATAATTTGTGACGTTTTGTTAAAAAATAGTAGTTTAATGTGTTGACTGTAAAACTATTCAGTTCAATGATCAAAATGTAAATTGAACCCCAGTTTAGTGACTAAAAATATATTTAACCCCAAGTCAAATTGAAGGGGGCATAGCTAAAGCCTCCAAGTCAGCAATGGCGGTATCCCGAATCTTTGCATGCGATGCCATCATCCCCTCTAAGTCTAGGGCGATGGACTCAAACACTTAAAGCTTGACCTTCAATTTGTCCATCGCATCTCAGACCTTCAAAAGTTCTCCCGAAAGTAATAAGTATTCATAGCAACGAACAGAGACCTCCGAACGTAACTAAACAACACGATGAACAGAAGTAAGAACATCTAGCCTATCACGGAAAGGGGATGTCAAGCCCTATGAAAGAGAGGTCATTTGTCTCGCTCCTTAGTTTAGCCAAGTCCTCGATCCATAAAGAACGAATGGAAAGGCTGTGCATCTCCAGAGCAGAGCTCGTAAGACGATTTAGCACGAAAGTCTGAAAGAAGGTAGCACTGACATGTATTTGATCAAGAATATATGAAAACCAAACTAAGAGATGCTCGAGGCTTTCTTAGCTGGAGGATGAAATCTGGAAACCCTTCCAAGGAACAAGCTCTCCGGTTGGATTAAAGGAAACTTTAGTAGAGACCACTTTTGAAGCAACCATGGGATTCACTACGGAAGGAGTTGCTCATATCATATGCTTAGGAACAGCCTGTAGCTTCATAAAGTACTGACTGGTAGGCGGATAGTCGAGGTCATTAAAATGCGAAGTGGTAGAATCAAAATGAAGAGAGTCAAGCAAGGCAAGTGCACCTAGAGATAAAGGCAAATCCTTCATCTTCTCAACTTGAAAAGGGAGAATGAAATGGCATAACGAAGTACAAAAAAGTAAACTTAAAGAGCAGAAATATATCAAATGAGAAAAGTACTTACGAGGCATCTAACCGAAAAAGTGTCATGAGACTCTGAAGAAAGCAGAACATCAGTTGCCCTACCCAAAGAGACATGAGCAGGGGAGGCCCTACCATTTCCCCACGCCTCGGAAGGAGAAGATGTTATCCGTGGTTGAGAATACGGGGCTATATTATCCACAACATGGCCCGAGCCCATATTAGATAAGGAATCGTTTGCGCTAAAACTAACACAGTCATCGTGTGGATAAGAAGGCTTGACGGCAATCACGATAGGTCGTTGAGGCTCACAAGCAGTGGATCTCGTCGCCTTATTAATAGTACCCTTAAGGAGCCCAATAGGGACATCATCATTATCTCCCTTATCATTATCCTCAATAATCTAACAAACAAGCCAAAAGTGACATGAGAAAATAAGAAGGCAACTATTGAAATATTAAAGAAGAAAAGTAAAATAACATAAGGCTTACCACAAGTTTCATACGTCTCTTAATCAGATCCTCGACTGTTGGTCTACTAGAATCATCACCACCATGCGAACGCTTTGACAAGGGCTTCAAGATAAGAGTGGCTCCATTTGTCGTCCAGCTGATGACATTATGGTCAGTCTAACCCATATAATAACCTACAAGATGAGCCACCTCGGGAACAAGTGTAGTGGGTGCCCTCGATTTAAAATGAGTAACCCTCATTTCCTCGACGGTAGAGGATCCTTAGGGAGGAGTCGAAGGAGGAACTTGAGACAAAGTCTGAAGGAGAGGACGTTTGAGGTTGGTAGAAAAAATGAGGCGTAGAAACATCTGGAAGATTCTAGAGGAGATTTTCTGCCAAATGAAGGGGACAAACTTGGGCATCGAGGCCTTTCGCTTAAGAAGTCTACTACTAGCCGGCCAACTCTTTAAATGGGTGTTTGACTTAGGAGAACATATCAACTTGGCCCACCGGAGATGTTTAGGAGGAGAAATTGACAATGAGCAGATCATAGTATCATCTTGTCACATTTTAATGTTGATAATTCGAAAGTTGCATTCGAGAAGTATTAGGGATGACAAAAGGGAGAGGCTCAAAGTGATCGGTATGCGTTCTTAGAAGCACCTACACAAATAAACTGAATGTAAGAACAAAGTTATCAAGTGCCCTCTCATAATCCCTATAGTGAGGATAGCCGAAAGCTATGTTCTAATCAAAGCTGAACTGTCACATGACTCTTTAAGGGGAATAAAGGACTGTGCTGAACTCATCATCCTCAACAAAATAGGGGAGCTCAGTAGCTTGGAGAAATAAAAACCAAGAGAGCGACGATCCATGTAAACTGTTGATGCTCGAGAAGGAACGAAACTCATTACTATAGAAATGAGGAAGAAGACCACCCTCTTGGACTATGGTATAAGGATGAACAAAGAAGGATGAGAAATCATCAATATAGAGCCGCCGTAAATCCAAAAAAGCTTTATGATCAATCCAGCAGGAGGTGCGAGGGATGATGTTTGACATGTGAAAGGCAATGGAAGCTTCTTTTTCCTCTTGGAGAAATGCAAGGAGGTAGAATGATCTTGAAAATGCTCGAAAAAGAAGATTTGGAGAAAAGAGCTTGAGATGAAGCAATTCACATCGTACCTAAACAAGCAAGGAAAGGTAATGAGTGAAAGAGAAATACAATATGAAAAGATAATAGTTACCGGAATGAGTAAAAGTTAGAAATGAATACCTTCCAATGGAAATCTTCATGGAAAGAGCAGCTTCATCCAAATGATGGTATAAAATCCCCAAAAAGAGAAGAGCAAAGGGAACTTGTATAGCACGAACTAGCAGAGCAGTGAAAACTGAACATACGGGCCGAGGGACCATCTACTGGTGAGTTAGGAAAAATGAAACAAGATAGGCACATGGTCAGATAGGCAGTCAGTGGGAAATGACATTGTTCCCCACAAAGGGCAAGAACTAACTCGCTGTAAATAGAGTTATCCCAATGACTAGTTTTGTAGTCTTAAAAGAAATAGCGCACCCAAGAAAGCCATAAAGTCTTTTGTCATTTGAGATTCTCGAAGGCAGGAAGGAGCTTGTCGCCCTGAAACTCGAGGTATAGATAAAGGCTTGGTTGAAAGCTTCCGTCAAATATGTTACACACTCGGCATTCCTAGAAGAAAAACTAGATGGACTGCATAAAATAGAAGCAGTAGCAAGAAGGCTACATGATACAAATCAGAATAAGTACATAGCATAAAGGAGAGTGGAATTCATAAAAAGATAAAATAAAAAGGAAATTTACTGGTAGATTGCATAGACGTCCTCTAAAGCAGAGGTGAATTATCCCCAAGTAGTAACAAAGGTGCAGGTAGAGGAGCACCAACGAGAAAGCAGCAAGTAAGGGCATCATGGTCCTACTAAATGTGAAGCTCCCGACACAGCTGAATGCAGTAGGGAACATCAGCATTCTCACATGTCCGAAATCTCTTAGGATCTCATTAGTCCAATGATGCGATCCTTAGAGGCGATTGTAAGAGTCGGATAGGAAGCGAACAAGGCTGAATGGGTATTCATGTTTCTCAATACACATGTTGGGAATACTATCAAAATGGGAGAAACTATCCAGAATTTTATAAGTCGTAGCGTACAAAAACAAGTCTTCCTTATCAAACAAAAGAAAAGTCGAATGATCATAGTTCTTTATACGGTCCCAGAAAACATCGAGGGGCCTATAGAAAGGAGTTTTTCCCTATTTTATGAGGAATGAGGTCTTCTTAGCTATTTTTTGGATCCGTGGAGTGCTCGTCAGAATCAGCCTATAATAATAGATACCCAATATTAGAACTCTACGTGGCAAAAAAAAGAGGAAAAACATCTTAAATTAAGTGTTTACCATCATGAATAAAAGGAGCGGTGAATTTCAACTCCCAGCGATAAGGTTGCCTTGAAAAGGATCTTTCTTTGAGAATATCCGATGAAAGAAAGAAGTCCAAATCCCTAATGAGATGACTTAGCCCGAAAAAGAGAGATTAAGGAACAATAAAATTGACGAAAGACCTTAAAATCCTTAGGGTTCGTCCCCTAGAGTTCGACCCCTAGGGATTTTTCCTTACCTTCGTTTTTTTTAGTTCGTTCATCGATTGCTCGGAATGGATGCTTCTTCGTTGCTCCAAAAGTGTAATCTTTCTTTGAAAATATCAAGAGAAAAAGTTAAAATCGATGTGAATTAGCCCAGAAAAGAAAGATTAAAGTCAGAAATCAAAAAGAATATTATCAAACATGAGAAACCTTACGAGTAAACAAGAGATGGTGGAAGAGGCCTTAAAACACCTTAACGTTTGGGCCCCCTAGGTTTCAGCCCCTAGGGTTTGGCCACTTAGGGGGAGTTCCTTTCTTACCTTTGTTTTCCCCGACTTGTTGAACTCTCCTTGATCTTGATTTTTTTTCTTTAAGGAAAGAAATAAAAATTAGAGAAAACAGGAAATTTTAAAGAAATCATAAGAATGAAGGATTATAAATGGCTTGGAATGAATAAATACTGTTTCAAGTATCCTTGCAAGAATTATAGAAAGAAAGGATTAAATCTTAAGGTGGAAAGGATTTGATTTAGTTTCCAAAATTTGATATGATTTGATTTGATTTCCTTAGATATAAATAATGAATATTTGATTTGATTTAATCTATTTGATTTGATTTAGTTTTCAAAAAACTAAGGAAACAAAGAGATTGAGCAAGATTTGGTCGACAAATATCGGGCAAGATCCCCTAGGAAGGATTCCCCCTAGGTTTGCCCCCTAGGGTTCAGTCCCCTCGGGACTTCATTTTCCCAATGCTTTACGGCTACGTACCAGAGATTGTTCAGAAAATCATAACGGAACTTAAAACTTGAAGTATTATGCATGTTCGTCATTCAAAAGGGTGTGACTTACGTGCAGGGGGCAAATGTGGGCGCAGTTACAAATTAGGGTTCACATATTATGACCTAAAGAATTGAATGAAAGAAACAAATAAGACGAAAATAATGAACGAGACGAGCAATAAATGAACAAAGGGGAAACACCTAAGGTTTTGGCCCCCTAGGGTTCGGCCACCCCTAGGAGGTCCCACATTATAATAAATTTTGACAATGACTGCCTTACTTGAACTTGAATTGAACTACCAAAACGAAACAAGGACAAAATAAGGAAAACGAACTGAAGAAGAACAAGAAGACCGAGGTGCCCCTTAGTCATCCTAGGGTATGACCACTGATGAGTAGGTTTTATACTTATTATTTGGGTACTTTTAGACTTAATAATTTGTATGTTTTTAAGTATTTTATGTTATTTTATAGAGTTTGTATTTATTTTATTGTTGTCAGAGGCGCTCGAGTCCTAAGCCACGACGCTCTCAAGTATCGGGCGCACGTGTGGCGCGTAGCTTGGCGGAGCTGAATGGTTTAATTGTTGTTTATTTTCCAAATAAAATGAGATACTTGCCAATTGAAGCTTAAAGAGTTACAAAGACTATAAGACTGACTTTAATACAAATATCTCCACCTAGGGTTATAAATGTAATTGTAATTCTATTAGGGTTGGGTGGAATAAGTCTTATAAATAGTCTTATTTAAGGATTGTAAAGTTGTAGGAAAAAGGTTGTTGTCTGATTTCACAATCAACAATTACGTGCAAGTATACACGATCAACAAGTAATAAAGTGATAAGATAGAGTGTCGAACCCACAGGGAATCTCTGTTCAATAATTTCCAACTACTAGTATTATATCAATTCAATTTTATTTAAACAATCACAATTTGTATAATGATTAAAACTAATTAAATTAAAACTAAGAATAAAAACTAACACAAAGGTTGAAATTCAGATTTTTAAAGGCTTAAGACTACAATATCCCCAATTATGTAATACAAACTAATTATCCAATTCATCCAATTATTAACTTCAACAGAGTTGTTAACAGGAATTCAAAGTTATTCATAAGCCCTTTCCCAAGTGATCAAATAAAATTATCTAACTCAATTAATTCTGCGATATTCCTATGCAAAACTAAAGAATTAAATTCATTAAACACCAATTCCCAATAGTTACATGCAGCGAAGAAATATCCCTATTCACTTCACAACCCTAATTATTCATCCCATTCAAATAATTAAGAATACATGCTATCACATTCAGATCTAACCCTAGATTTCATCTCCCGAATTTATCTAAAGTATTCCGCTAATTGATGATCAATCAATTACCCAATAAACACAAAAATATGATAGACAACTCAAGATGAAATAATAATTAGAATTAAATAGATAATTAATTCATACTCATAAAGGTTCAATTGTAGCCTTAATTGCAAATTTAGTTCATACTGAAAATAGAAAACATGAATCCCAAATAAGTCATCACAATTAAATTACAAATCTAAGATAGAGGATAAGAAAAACTTAGTAGAAGTTCTTCAATATTCAAGTCTCTAATCTGAACTCCTTGCGATGCTTTCTCTAGTCTCCAATCTCCCAAATCAGCTCTGTATCTCAATCCTTGCGTATGTATGTAACTATCAATGTATCATGTATATGTATGCCTATATGTATGTTCCCCCCTCTCTCTGTCTCTTTTATAGTTTCTGAATCAAATCAATAGAAAGAATCCAATTCCAAATCAATTTCCCAAAAGAACTGAACTCTAATATTTTTTCCCTTCCGCGCATTCTCGCCCCGGCGAGAAATTTAAGCCTGAGATTCTCGCCCCGGTGAGAATGCTTTTGCTGCCCGAATCAGTCTCGACGTCTGTTGGAAAAATGGCCATAACTTCTTCGTCCGAACTCGGATTAATACGATTCAAGAGGCTACGGAAAGATAAGAAGTAGCTCTACAACTTTTATAACTGGAGCTCGTCGAGATACTGATCAGAGAAAGGTCAAAAATGGCCAGGAAACAGATGCTATGTAAAATTCATGCCAAATCTGATGGTAAAATGATCATAACTCTCTCATACGAACTTCAAATTGGATGGTTCAAGATGTTCCCGAAAGCGGAGATCAAGATCTACAACTTTTGTTCTTTGAGTTTTGAGAGAATCGGATTGGATCATGGGTGAAATTGAGCCGCAAGCAGCTGTTATGTCAATCGGAAGCTCAAAAATAGCAAACAAGACACCCAAGCGTTGACGTACAAATGGCTTTGCTTTATTTCCTACAAAACCAATGTATAAACAAGTAAAATGACACTAAAAATACTCAAAGATAGTAAAGAAATAAGCCTAAGATATATCTAATTCACAGGTATAAACCCGCTCATTAAATACTCCCAAACTCAAGACTTTGCTTGTCCTCAAGCAAAAACACAAGAAAAATAAAAATAAACAAACCTATCTAAATGAATGCAGATGCATGATGTATTACGACTGAGCAATCAATCAACATAGATTATAAATATCAGGCCTCAAAGATCAGTAACTAACAATTCAGCAACACTTCAAATTTATGCACCATCGGAAATCAACTTATCACCAATATTATCTTACTTTCAACCCTTTCGTGTGTATGTGAATCCAAATGTATCAAGCTAGCGAAAAAAAACACTCAAAGAAGCTCATGAAATCAAATGCATCATTAAAGATATCAAAAAGGTTAGTATAACAACAAGAACTCTACATGCTTATCTTCCACAACTCAAAGCGAATATAGAAAAAAAAAACATAACTAAAGGATCACAAGGTTATTTCAAACATTTAAGCCCCTTTTAAAACCCTTCCCCAAAAAATTCAAACAATTTTTCCTCTTTTCATTCTCTTTTCTTTTTTTATTGAGTGCGTTTTACGCTTCATCTCGCTGCATGTGTTTATGAGTGAGTGCGTTTTACGCTCCATCTCAACCCACCACATGATCCATTTTTTCAACTGGGGACGGTTCAAAATTTTCAATTTTTTTTTTAGATTAACCAAGATTTCTCCCACATTATATTCTTCCTCATATTATACTTAAGCATGATCAAACAAGATATAGAGTTCATAAATATCTTCCATGAGCATTTAACATATAAACTTCCTCAGAGTTCAAACTAGCTCAACCAAATGGATATGTGCATAAAAGAATTAAAAGGGTCTCAAGCTTGACAAAATCAGGAACAATCAAAATTCATAATTTAGCACTCCTTATCCGTCTTACTAAACTAATTAGCTAACTGATCAGAATTATCATGGCCTTCCTTAAATACTCTACATCAATTTATTGCTCAAACTATCCTAAATGCAATTCTATATGATCCTAACTTTTATAAAAGAATGCAATAAAAAAATATTTTTGTGATTTTTAAATTTTTACTTTTTTATTATTTTTTATTTAATATGCAAAAAATAACTAAACGTACATGACTAAACAATTATGTAATGCAAAATGACATGACTATGTATAATGACAGCAAATCCACCCCCAAACTCATAATGAACAATGTCCTCATTGTTTGCAAAATAAAGAAATTAAAACGAAGGACTTCCCTGACTGGTCAAGCGGTGTGCTCGACCTTTCTCATTATTCGAATCCGAAGGTGAGAATGCTTGCAGCGGCAGAGGCTCGAGAAACTGGAACTAGAACAACACTCAGATTCATCTTGATTTTGATGTTTGATGTTCATGAATGCCTTGCTCAAGTAGCTACTCTCCCCAAGTTGCTTGATAAAACCGTGTGAATGTTTGACACAGCGGAGAGGAACCCTTGATGTTGCTTGAATCAATTAGAAGTTGAATCCATGTGGGATAAAGGTGGAGAGAGTTTAGGATTGAGTTTGAATTGGTTAGGAAGGTTTTGGAATGAATGGAATCTGATTTTGGGAAGGAAATTAAAAACTAAAATCAGTCATCTTCGTCGGGGCGAAGATTTTTGCCTTGGGTTCTCGCCGGGGCGAGAATGGACAGAAAAGAATGGGCTGGGGAGAGAAATTTTCACGCTGGGGCGAGTTTTGGCAGAGAGGTTCTCGCCGGGGCGAGATTCTCCCACTACAAGAAATTAGGGATGTAGTGAAGGAAATTTTGTGAAGGAATTCATTCCTTCACATGAGGAGTTTTTTTAGCGAAGGACAATATAGTTATTAGCGAAAGAAACATCCTTCACAATTTATATTTTTTTCTTTCGCAAAATTGAGGTGGTAGAAGGATATTTGGCGCCAATTTATGATGAAAATTTGTGAGGAAAAAAACTATTAATGAAGGAATTATTACTCACTATATATTATTGTTCAAAGGTTTTTTGCGAGAGATAAAATTAGTCACTGTTTTGTTCTAAATAAATTTTTTAGAATTAATTCTCGTAAATATAAATTGTAATATAAATACATTAAATTTTTTTACAGTAATAAATTTACTTTTAATATATAACACTTTTTAAGTAACTTACATTGTCGAAAAGAGACGATAGTGGCGCTCTTTTGTGGAATAGATTACAAATGCCAAAAAAATACTCATATGTTTAAGTTTGAGTTTGTTCTTTAATTTATAATATATTACAATTCAAATTGTGATGTAATTAATATTTTAATAGAAATTTTATTCTTAATAATAATTTTTAAGAAATTTACAATATTAATTGTATTAATTAAAATTTAAAATATTAAGTTATAATAATTTAAATTTTAAAATATTGTAAATTGGAGCACATGAACAAATCTTGGGCCATTTTGGGTTTCTTACTGGTCTTTATTAATAACTTTGTTTGGCCTTTTAGACTTTATTAAGCGTAGAGTTCTCAGTGGTCTCAGTAGCTTGATGACAAAATTGGGTATTTTCAATGTTTTTGGGTCAGTGGAGTTTATATACAAACCCCACATGGCAATTGATATTTTTCAACAAGAAAATATTCTAAATGAGGGGCTGAAAATTGTTTATAATGTGGTAAACTGTTTTCTGAAATTATTTAGTAATTAAAGTCAATTAAAGTCATAAAAGATACCCATCATAATTTGAATTATTCGGCATCTTCAAATTATGCCTACTTCAAGTAGATATTTTTGACACTTTATTTGGCATGTGTAATTATCAAGAATATAAGATAATCAGTGTACTGCACATAGTTTACAATAATGATCAACCCGTAGCAGCTAGCTATATATTAAAATATAAAAATAAAAAAATAAAAAGAGAAAGAAAATAAAATTACATTTATTTTTACAATGGGTCATAGCACAGCCTAGTCAGTGGGAGCTTCAGTTGTTTAATATATATGCTCACAATAATTTGTCATATAGACGAAGGGAGTGACTGATTGCTATCAGGATAAAAATATAGCAGACTGTGTATTCGTTACAATACTATATCACCATCATTTAAAACCTTTTGTCAGGGAGTATACAACTATCTCTATATATTGGACTACTTTATACTTATCATTGTCTGTTGCCCCTTTTGGGGTAGAGCGTTTCTGGTGTGTAATCAATTGGTTTTTTTGGGTAGCATATTTAAAGAAATTTTTTTTTTATAATAATTATGACTCTTTTTATGGAACAGATTACAAATGTTAAAATATTACTTTTTTTGTTCTACAAAAAAATTATATTTCAGTTTGTTAT
Source organism: Aralia elata (assembly GCA_034770075.1). Lineage (NCBI taxonomy): Eukaryota > Viridiplantae > Streptophyta > Magnoliopsida > Apiales > Araliaceae > Aralia > Aralia elata. Next base: position 20,631,167 of record CM068382.1, read on the forward strand.
AATTAATTTATGATATCTTAAAATTTAAATTTAGATTTATCTTTAAATTTTTGAAATAATAATTTTACATATAATATTCCTTCTTAAAGAGTTGTTTTTTAAAAAAAAAATGTTATTAAACTATTTGTTTGGAACAGAGTCCTTGAGTTGTGTGCGTTATCCGTAAAGCCATCCTCCTCCTTCTAGCTCCGATGCATCCATCTCTCCGTCGTCCCTCCTCAATACATCTCTCTCTGCTCCGTCGACAAACTCCATACATCTCGCGCACTCACTCCATCTCTCTGCTCGCTCAAAGTGGAACCCTATAAAGCAAGTCTCTTTGCCCCGCTCAAATTGGAACCCTAGAAAGCAATTATGCAAATTGAAACTATTTAAGCAGGTAATTTCAGTCTTGGGTTTTCGATTTATATTCCTATTTCTCTCCTGTAGCCCTAATTTTGGTCTGATTGCCACAACATTTCCCCTATTTCTCTCCTCCCTCTAACAAGCACTAAATTTCGAAGAAGAAGCTAGGTGGTTTGTTGTGGCGGCTGTGTGTTCAGATTTCTCCTCCTCCATTGTTGATCCTAAATTAAAGGTTAGTTTCTAACTTTGTATGTTTACTGTTAAGAAACTCAGTCTTATTGGTACCTAATTGTGGCTATTTCATTGTACATGTTGTTTGGTAATAATTGGGGAAGGACACAATGCGTTTGATAAATTGTCTACTTGAACTAGATAGTTAGCAACTCAGCTTGAATTGCTTTAATTTGAACAAAACTTTAACGAGTGTGAGATACAATAAGATCAATGTACAATATACAAAACCAACAGTATTTTTGTTTAATCTCTAGCTGTGTCAAAAGTGAGATATAATAAGATCAATGTACGTATAGTATAGTGGGAGTATATATTACCTGAAGAAGGCAGAACCAAAAGGGAATTGCAACCACAATGAAATTGAATGTATTGTAAACATCATTTATATTGTAATTGTTTTCTCTGTGTTTGTAGTCAGCTGAAGTATAGTAACAAATGTAGAACTCGAGACTTCTAAAATCTTAAACTTGGCTAGTCAGTTGATCTGCCAAGATAAAATCTGAAAGTGCAACCTGCAGACATATATATAAATTAAGATAGAAGCTGAAAGGATATATCTCGAGTTCAAATTCATTTTTTAGAGTTTGTCTGCCACCAATTTTTTAATTTATCTTACGTACCTTGTATAGAGGAGCACATACATAATGAAACAGATATGTGAGTAAGAAGAAGTGGCTGGAGCGATATATGATGTTGAATGGGCAGATCACTATCACAACTACAAGCTGCATTTCGAGAGAGAGAAATAATGAAAGGGTATTTGTTAATTACTGTATGCATCAGTTTTACTTAACAGTGAAAATGTTAATTAATTAGATAAGCTTAATGAACTTACAACTACTAATCCAAGAGGAAGAAGCTCAATGATTGCTTTGTAGTCTCCTGTTTTGTGGTCCATTTCTATATCAAGGTTTGCTATTGCCTAATGCCAACACTGCGAGGCCAAAACTCAGTAAGAGAACTTCTCGGTAGCCTAATGCAGTTGCAGCCTTGTACCCAAATATGAAAGGATAATTGACTCGATATCGCCTCCAGAAGTATTACATTTTGCAAAACGAAACTTGAAAAATGAAGAGACATGGATATATTACATTTTGCAAAATAGAATAGTTAACTATTATGTGTTAGCACTACTTCTCTTTTCTTCTCGTGTTTCTCCTGCTTGGTCATGTGAAAAATTCTTCATTCTCTGAACATCTTCTCTTGGATATTGAATAAATCTTTTATGGTGGAGAAATTTTTTTATGCATATATTAGTTTGAGTAGGCTGAATTTCTAATTACTTTGCACTTTCAATTTTTTTATGGTCGGTTTAAGTAGGGTGTCATTTCTAATTACTTTGCACTTTCATTTTTTGAGGTTTTCAGGTTGTGTTAATTCAAGCATAATATTTGCAAAATCACCATCTTAGTAACTTCGAGTATATCACCATCTTCAATCTCTATGCATTGGGTTCGTTTTCATACACTTGAGATTCTTTGTTGTAGCTTCATTCAGTTGCTCTACTATTTCCTTGTGAGGTTCTTGAAGGGTTTTTCTCTGATCAACACACAATTTATCAGGTAAACCCTCCCCTTTTGTTTTCAGATTGTGTGTATATTCCAATTTCAGCTCCCTGGGTGTTTGATTTATTTTTTAGACTGCTGTTTATTCACTTGTTCTACTTTTTTGCATATAGTCTCTATTTTCTGCTCCCCTGCAAGTTTAGTTCTTCAGATTCTGTGTATATTCGCTACTGCATGTTTATATTTGTTTATTTATTTGATCCTTTATGGAGAAAAAAAATAATATAATTTTGTCTTGCAAAGAGGGAATTTTCTCTATTATAAAGTGTGTGGTCCCCTGGTCCCTTTCCCCCTTTTGGTTTTATGATCTGCTTATGATTGAAAAAGTTAAAATCTTTTAGTAAATTAGTATGTTCTAAAATTGATACAATCCTGATCAGGCTCGCATCAAACCTTAATAACTCAACTCAAGTCCCAGGAATTTATCAAGCGATTTTAAATATTTGGGCTGAAGTTTATTCAGAGATGCTTAAAATAGAGTTCAATTCAAGGCCAATTTTAATCAATTCATGTGACAATTTATATTCTAGCCAATTCGCATGGGGGCAACGGACATTCCAATTCTAATCAGTCAATCACACGGGTTTCCTAGCATATCCAGAACTTAACATATTAGCTTCTTATATCACGTGGGTCACACAGTTTCCAAGTAGACAACTAGCTGATTTTGTTCTCCATGGATTAATGGGTTCCTAACAATTAATGGATTTCTAATTCCAAATGGAGGAAGGCTTCGGATTTCTAATTCAAATTTGGACGCGAATTTCCTTAATTATTAGGGTATTTTCAGCATGTTTTAGATTCCTAATGTAATTAGAATGTTTGATAAGTAGGATTTAATTTCCTTATTGTTTATTAGTTAGGATTTGGTTTCCAAATTAATTTGGTAAGATAGGATTTGGTTTCCAAATTAATTTGTTAAGCTAGGATTGTGGTTTTAGTTGATTTTATAATTCCTATTAGGATTAGAATTACTTTTGAGTAGTATAAATAGGGGACATAAATGATGTACTTGATACACTTCAATCAGATTTATTCAATTACAATTATTTGTGAGGTTTTCTCATCTTTTGGTTCTTTGAGAATTTCTAAGTTATTTCTTAGTTTTCTTTGAGATTCAATTTTGACTTATCATACAACAATACATAGTTGTGTGTGGCGTCTTCTACCGCACTAATCGTTGATTGTACCGAGATTACCGCTTACATATAAGCGAGGGGTCAAGGTGTCGTTGGTGTCCATTCAACGCAGATCTCTAAGGCGAGCAATTGTACCAAGATTACCGTCTACATATAGGCGAGGGGTTAAGGTGTTGCAAGCTATCCACCGTTCAACTTTGCTAGAAACGATCCGGGCGACGACCACCTCACGCAAGCGTGCCGTGGAGTCTATCATTTGGTATCAAAGCTAAGTTCCTAGCGAGTTACTTATCCTTTATTTTTTCGTGTTTGAATATATATTGGAAAAAAAAAGTTCAAAAAAATAGAAAAAAAAAAGTGAGATTCGTGAAGGAAAAAAAAATTTGTGAGTGCAAAAAAAAAAAAATTCGTGAGAACAAAAAAAAAAGGAAAAAAAAATTATTATTATTATTGCAATTGCTTGGGTTTCATAAGTTTCGTGAATATTGGGATTATATTGAAGAAATTATTATTTGATTCTAGTATTGGAATTCGTTGATTTTGAGGATATTGGGATTTCACTTAAGAGGATTCTAATTGGTGATCGTAAAATTTTGGTGGTTATCGGACGTCACACTTGCTATATTTTGTTTTGTGATAAGTTCTTATTGAATTAAAAAGAAACTGTGATATTTATTTGGTGAATTCAAAAAGAACCTATAAGAGGGAATTAGAGTGGTAAAAGGCAAGAGTGTGAGATCAATTGAGAGTAAAAGCTAATAGAGTGATACACGAGCGTTTCATAATTGTGGGATATACTGTTTGAGCGAAACACGTAAGGGAGTGTGTGAGGAAATTTTCTTTATCTACTAACCTTTGTTTTGCAGCAAATATGTATGAGTATGGTTATGAAAATTTTTATGGGTCTCGAAGGAATACTTTCCAAGGCAGGAATGATTCATATGCTTATTTGAGATGGGAGGAAAAGATGGAGCGAGAGTTTGACTATCATGGCTATTCCGAGCGGAGGAAGTTCAAACTGGCGATTCAAGATTTTTCTGATCATGCGGCTACATGGTGGGATCAATTTGCGATTAGCAGGAGAAGATGTGGAGAGCATCCTATCGAGACATGGGAAGAATTAAGAATTATCATGAGGAAGCGGTTTGTTCCAAGACAGCTTAATCGGAGGAATGAATATGCAACTCCAAGATATGACGATCAACCTTCAAGGCAGTCAAATTGGGATGATGAAAGGAAGGATCATAGGCATGGAGATTCGCATCGAAAACAATCACGAGACACTCCTAAGGTGTATAGGGAACCAGTATTTTCCAAGGAAAAAAAAGAAGAAGTCATGGGATCATTTAGAGAGATGGCGAAGCAACTACAAAATGCCCGACAGGCGCAAAAGGAGCAAGATCAATCGAGGCAGATGGAAGAAGAGATAATAGAATATGCGGTCCAAGGAGAGTTGTTAGATTCTAATGTTCGAGATGAAGTCTGTGATCCCGAGGAAGAAAATACAAGTGAAAGTAAACGACAAAAAGAAAGTGAAAAAGAAATTGAAAAAAAGATTGAGTGTGAACAAGAAAAGTGTGAGGAAGAGAATGAAAAGAAACGAGAGAATAAAAAGAATGAGAGTGAAAATAAACGAGAGAAAGAAACAGTGGAGAGTAAGAGTGAAAAAAGAGAGGAGAGTGAGTTAGAAAGTGAGTTGTATTTTGAAAAGCCAATGACTGTACATTCGTATAAGACGACGCTTTTGAATACTAACAAGATTAACTCTTCTTTGTCTAGTTCTGTTGTTTCTTTTATACAGGTTGTTGAAGATATACCCCGAGCTATCATTCTGTATCAGTCAGCTTTCAGTATTTCTGAGGAGACGACAGAGTTACCAAGGCAGGTTGGAGAGCTGATGGAGTCCAACTTCATTAAAGCGGGTATCGTTGGAGAAAGCATTAGTGCATGTGCTATTCATGAGATCATAGTACCTAAGGAAGATAGAATGCCGAGCTTGTTCGTTGATTTCGAATTGGTAAACAAGTATCGTTATTATTTTCTTTACTTGGATAATATGCTTGATAAATTGCATAGTGCTTATGTTTTATCTACGTTGGAAAATGACCATGTGATGATATTGCCTAATCAAATTAGCATGAGATATTGTGATAAATGGAAAGTTTTGTTAACACATGAATTGTATAGGTGGATAGTTATTTCTGTTAGATTAACTAATGCATCTAGTATTTTCATGAGTTATTTAAAATATGTTTTGCATGCTTCCATGGATAAATTTGTGTTTGACTATTTTGAGGGTAAAATCGTCTTCATCATAAACTATGAAGGATATTTGATATTTGTCGAGTTAGTTTATGAGCATGCATTATATTCTCGTTGTCAATATTCCTACTATCATTTAGTAAATTCTCATTGTCAAAGTGCATATCTTCGTAGAATTTATTCTAGTGATTATTGTGGGTATTCTCGTTTTCATCGTTTGTACTTGCATGAAGCTCATTCTAGGGTTTTTCATTCACATGTTGAATTAGATTTTGATCAATCTTTACATGGCATGTCGTTAATTGATAATGGTAGTGTTCATGGTTCTTCAGTAGAGAAATCTTCATTGCATGATTTGCTATCATTTGGTAATTTCTTTCTATTAGAGTTGTTATCATTGCATGATTTTGAGAAAACTGTCTTGAATAGAAAGGAATTTGGTATTGGGTTGAAAAGTGATTATCATCGGATTGGATTAAGATATGGTTTACATACGTGTTTAGTTAAATCGTTGAGATTAACTAATGCATTAAATGTTTTCATGTTAAATCATATTTTGCATTCATTCATGGGAAAATTTGTTCATATCTGTTTTGATGATATTCCTATTTTTGTCAATGCTTGGGAAAATTCTTTAGTACTTGTTGAGTTTGTTTGTGATCATCGTCAATATGCTATTGAGTTTTCATCTTATGAAGTTGGTTGTGATCTTTCAATTCCATTGATGCCATTACTTGATTTTGAATTTGTTAATGTCGATGGAAAGAGAAAGGTTAATTTTGTTTTGCAGATTCGAGATGAATTTTTACTCATTGAGGAGAAAAACATGGATCAAAGTGCACATCAAATGGGACAATGCATTAAGAATCTACAGGGAAGTGATTTGAATATTGTTCTAGTAGACTATACATGTGAATTTGAATTGTTTGATTTCTTTGTGATTAGACAAAAGGAACATGTTGATTTGTTTTGTTTTGTGTTTAATCCAGGAATTCAAGTATGTTTGCAATTGCGCCATGGAAAGTTTCAAAGATTGTTATTTGATCCAGGTGCAATGGAATGGAAGTTGGTGCGAATGATCGAGATCATAAGAATCATTTTTGATCTGGGTATTCGTCAATGGATATATTTACGGATGGACGAGATCATCAGATTGTCTTTTGATCCAGGAATTCGTGAATGGAAGTTACTGCAATGTGAAAAGTTCTACATACTGAGTTTTGATCCAAGGGGATATAGAGCTTTTCATAGTTTTATTTACGTTTATTTTATTATATATACATTTGATTTTTTAGGTAGAAATTTTGATTGCATTTTTGCTATAGTTGCTAATTTAGTTTGTTTTAATATAGTTAGCATTGTGAAAGTATTTGGTCTACGTGTGGAAAAGTATCGTGTTGATGTGGACAGGTTCTTGATTAGAGGAGTTCGAAAGTTTAAGTTTCCAAGTTATGTTACGAGGAGCTTGCAGGATGCTATATCGATTCGAGCATTGCTTGGAAAGATATGTTTACAAGTTGTTCATGTCAATTCGGGGAAGTTGCTAGACGACGAAGTGTTCCTTGCAGGAGTTGGAGTTTTTGATAATTATTTTCATATTCTTACTTGTGATATTGCTTTTATATGTTATGTGCAAAGTGAGAATTGTGATTATGATTTGTTTGATGCTACTAATTTAATTTGTTTTCATGTAGGATCAGATTTGTGGATAAATCCTTTTCAAGAGGAGGGGATGTCAGATTTGAGGACAAATCCTTTTCAAGAGGAGGGGAATGATACAATCCTGATCAGGCTCGCATCAAACCTTAATAACTCAACTCAAGTCCCAGGAATTTATCAAGCGATTTTAAATATTTGGGGCTGAAGTTTTATTCAAGAATGCTTAAAATAGAGTTCAATTCAAGGCCAATTTTAATCAATTCATGTGACAATTTATATTCTAGCCAATTCACATGGGGGCAACGGACATTCCAATTCTAATCAGTCAATCACACGGGTTTCCTAGCATATCCAGAACTTAACATATTAGCTTCTTATATCACGTGGGCCACACGGTTTCCAAGTAGACAACTAGCTGATTTTGTTCTCCATGGATTAATGGGTTCCTAACAATTAATGGATTTCTAATTCCAAATGGAGGAAGGCTTCGGATTTCTAATTCAAATTTGGACGCGAATTTCCTTAATTATTAGGGTATTTTTAGCATGTTTTTAGATTCCTAATGTAATTAGAATGTTTGATAAGTAGGATTTAAATTTCCTTATTGTTTATTTTAGGATTTGGTTTCCAAATTAATTTGGTAAGATAGGATTTGGTTTCCAAATTAATTTGTTAAGCTAGGATTGTGGTTTTAGTTGATTTTATAATTCCTATTAGGATTAGAATTACTTTTGAGTAGTATAAATAGGGGACATAAATGATGTACTTGATACACTTTAATCAGATTTATTCAATTACAATTATTTGTGAGGTTTTCTCATCTTTTGGTTCTTTGAGAATTTCTAAGTTATTTCTTAGTTTTCTTTGAGATTCAATTTTGACTTATCATACAACAATACATAGTTGTGTGTGGCGTCTTCTACCGCACTAATCGTTGATTGTACCGAGATTACCGCTTACATATAAGCGAGGGGTCAAGGTGTCGTTGGTGTCCATTCAACGCAGATCTCTAAGGCGAGCAATTGTACCAAGATTACCGTCTACATATAGGCGAGGGGTTAAGGTGTTGCAAGCTATCCACCGTTCAACTTTGCTAGAAACGATCCGGGCGATGACCACCTCACGCAAGCGTGCCGTGGAGTCTATCAAAAATTAAAGTCTAATTTGGATTTTTTGCTATATTATTTTATGTTATACCTATTTAGGCTTGTCACATATATATAGAGAATGTTTTCTAATATTTAGTGTTAGAACTTAACTTTATTGTTGGGAAAAAGTCTTGAAAAAATTGTGTCTAGATACGTCTATCATGAGCTTTAAATGACCTCTAATAACTGTCATTTGCGAATATTTTCATTTTTTTCACCCTATTTTATATGTAGTATTGCAGTTGTCTATGGACTTATCACAATGGTTGCTAAACTTATTGAATTTAGTTGTTTCAAGTTTCAAAGTCAGTAGAGATAATTGTTTTTGCATCTAGAAAGGAAGGAAAAAGGACTAGTGTTATGTCAATTGTGAATTTTAAGGACCCTGATGACTAGTGTTATAGAAGCATATAAATATGCTCGTCACATGATTAGAAACCAAGTAAAATATGATATGAGAATACTTATATGGGAGTAATTACAACATTTTCCCGTGCTTATTGAAAGGTGTTGATTTCTGCATTTGAGGAAAAATTGTTGATTTCTGCATTTGGGTTTTTCTCGCATTATAGCTTCCATAAAATTTCTATATTGTTTTTGGGATGTCACTGCTAGTGATTAATTCTCTTATCTTCTCGAGCCTTGTTCTCTAAATAACCTAATTGAATGATATGGAAACAGTAGCAATTTATATGCATCAGAAATTTAGAAATCATAATATAGGTTATTCGATGTTCTTTTCTTCATGAGCCATGTTATTCCTCACTGCAACCGTCTATTGATCCTAATGTATTGGAGAGTATGGTTGATAAGATAAGATTGTACTCCGTCGATTGGGTATAGAGTCTATAGACGATACTTCTACTGATGATAGTACGCCAAAACCATTCGTTGGTATAGATATTAATAAACGGATAACTAAAATGGTAGAGACGAAGTTTACCAACTTCCTTCAAACATTTACTAACTATGAATCAATTGAGGTATTTACTGATAGCTATATTTTTGTCTTTATCCTTCATTAATCTCTCTCTGTCTCTCTTAATTTAAGTTCACCAGTTTCATCTTTTCTTATTCCTCATCTCATCTCATTGAAATTGAATTTTGGTGTTTCTCTTGCAGTATGAAGTTTACAAGCCCAACCTTGATTTCCTTGAAGAAAATGATGATAAAGTGGACTTAACATGGCACTTTATTCCTTCTAGTTTGTTGTTATTCTTTCAGTTTTTTTATGTTCGTTAATAAATATTGTAGATACTATGGTCATTGGGAGACAAAGATATAATAACAAATTATGTAATTATCGTGACTCGAGCATTATCTATTTATATGTGGAGTATTGGTTTTATTAGCTCTTTATGCATTAGTTTATCAATTAGTTTGAAACAAATATGACATTTATATTTACTTGAAATATTAAATTTAATATTTTTTATAACGATTAATAATAATAATAAATATGAAATCATTGATTTGAAAATCAATTATAATTTGCAATGAATTTTGATTATTTAGCAATTAATTTTTTATTTACAAATTTATAATTTGCGAAAGATTTTACTTGAGAAATGGACATTAATGAAGGATTATTTCCCTCACTAAAATCTTCTCTAGTTAATTAGTTAGCCATCAATGAAGGAATTATTCTCTCACTAAATTGAAGAAAGATTCTCAATTTACCGTTAGTGAAGGAAAATCTTCTCTCGTTAAATAAATTTGTTCGTCACAATATATTATTTGTGAGGGATAAAACTATTCACTAATTTCAATAGTCCTTCTTAAAATATTATTCATGAAGGAAACCACCCTTTCACTAAATAACAATATTCCATTACCAAATATAATTTGTGAATAAAAAGTTATTCACAATATATCCTTCACAAAAAACATCTAGTTACTACTTAGCGAAGGATACCCTATTGCGACGAGGTCTTATGCGAGCAATCGTGTGAAGCACAATAAATCTCTTGTGAGTGATATATTATGTCTTGTGAAGAATTTGTCCTTCACTAGATGCCCTTTTTGGTGTAGTGTCCAGTGCATTTTTCTCGCCGGGGCGAGAACTCTGTTTCTGAAAAATAATTTTCTTTCTTTTCTTCAATTGCTGCAATCCCAAAACCTTTTACCTGTTCAAAGCAACATAGCATGGATTAGCACAACCATTTAACAAGCATGAGAGACTAGCAAAGCACTGAAAATCTTAGAAACTAACTACTACTATCCTAACTAAATGCAAAAATACAAAAAGCTAAAATAGCTAAAGATACTAAAATGATTGGGTTGCCTCCCATCAAGCGCTTGAATTATAGTCTTTCAGCCTGACTACTTCCTTTTCTATCCAATGCCCCTTCGAAAATTGAGGAACTCTCCATCCATTAGTAATAATGAAACGTCTGAGGACTTTGCTTCTGTAAGGGCCATTGATTCAAAATCACCTAGCATGCTCTTTTCCTGTAGAATCTCCTTTATAACCTTCAAATAGCTAGGCATATGCTCCATTGTGTTTGTGAACGGAATATTGAATTGAAACTTCTTGAACACAACTGGATCTTCAACTAATTTCTCATGGACCCCTTTCTCATCCCACCATGGCTCCAAATTCATGCTAGCTCCGATGTCAATTAGAGCTTTGCCAACGACATGACTACCAATTGGGCAAGGAATTGTAAAACTACCCGGATCTTTGAGCTTTGGCAGAGAAGGTACATGGGGCACTAACAAAATCGGTACATCAGCGTCAGAACTCACGACTAGATCTTCTTCGGCTGTATTTTCCTGATCCCCACTATTCTCCTTCATATCAGAATCATCGTCAATCAGCACCTCCAGTAGCAGCTTTGGCGCGGGCAATCCATCAGTCTCGAGAACCACGTCACTGGGCCATGTACCTAGATAGTTATTGTTGAAGGCGTTGATAAGCTGTCCCATCTGATTCTCAAGATTTCGAATCGACACTGCTTGGCTTTTTACATTTAAATTCACCAAGTTCAACAGCTGATCCTGATCACTCATCTTTTTGTCCGTAGCTGTAATAAACTTCGCCAAGGCCTCCTCTAAACTCAATTCTTCATATGGATAGGCTGAATCCTGAAATTCTGGAGTGTATGATTGGCTTGGAGCAAAGATTTGGACTTGAGTATTATGGCTCCACGAAAAATTCGGATGATACCCCCAATCCTGATGATAGTTTTTGGAATATGCATAATTGTTGAGGTAATCGCCGAAATTGCCACCATACTGTATCGACTCATAACTGATGGCACATTGATGACTCGGATGATTTCCAGCACAATAATCACAAATTACCGCCACACTTTGAATACGTTGTACTGCTAAAGTGTCAAACATCCTCGAAAGTGTCTCAATCTGTGCTGACAATTCATCGAGTTCATAAATCCCTGCCGCTCTTGGTTGCGTCATTCTCGTATAAGGCCACTGATAGACATAGTTGGTCATGGTGTACCTCAAAAGGAAGTAAAACAGAAAAAGAAATAAATAAAATAAAATAAAAATAAAACGTTTAAATTAAGATTGAATTGATTATAACTAATATGGAAATAAATATTAAACAAACAGATTCCCCGGCAACGGCGCCAAAAACTTGTTGTCTGATTTCACAATCAACAATTACGTGCAAGTATACACGATCAACAAGTAATAAAGTGATAAGATAGAGTGTCGAACCCACAGGGATTCTCTGTTCAATAATTTCCAGCTACTAGTATTATATCAATTCAATTTTATTTAAACAATCACAATTTGTATAATGATTAAAACTAATTAAATTAAAACTAAGAATAAAAACTAACATAAAGGTTGAAATTCAGATTTTTAAAGGCTTAAGACTACAATATCCCCAATTATGTAATACAAACTAATTATCCAATTCATCCAATTATTAACTTCAACAGAGTTGTTAACAGGAATTCAAAGTTATTCATAAGCCCTTTCCCAAGTGATCAAATAAAATTATCTAACTCAATTAATTCTGTGATATTGCTATGCAAAACTAAAGAATTAAATTCATTAAACACCAATTCCCAATAGTTACATGCAGCGAAGAAATATCCCTATTCACTTCACAACCCTAATTATTCATTCCATGCAAATAATTAAGAATACATGCTATCATATTCAGATCTAACCCTAGATTTCATCTTCCGAATTCATCTAAAGTATTCCGCTAATTGATGATCAATCAATTACTCAATAAACACAAAAATATGATAGACAACTCAAGATGAAATAATAATTGGAATTAAATAGATAATTAATTCATACTCATAAAGGTTCAATTGTAGCCTTAATTGCAAATTTAGTTCATACTGAAAATAGAAAACATGAATCCCAAATAAGTCATCACAATTAAATTACAAATCTAAGATAGAGGATAAGAAAAACTCAGTAGGAGTTCTTTAATCTTCAAGTCTCTAATCTGAATTCCTTGCGATGCTTTCTCCAGTCTCCAATCTCCCAAATCAGCTCTGTATCTCAATCCTTGCGTATGTATGTAACTATCAATGTATCATGTATATGTATGCCTATATGTATGTTCCCCCCTCTCTCTGTCTCTTTTATAGTTTCTGAATCAAATCAATAGAAAGAATCCAATTCCAAAGGCCAAGGAACGCCATGTGAGGCTAACTCTGTTTCCAGTTCAAGAGCAAGCAAAATATCATCAAAGATGGAGGACATGGATCAATGAAGCTTGGAGTCAGAAGAATGGCAGGAGACAATTTTTCTTCTCTAAACTCTTATTTATCTTTGTCTTTTGTTGATGATGAATATTTTGTTGATTATTACTTTATTTGCTATGAACATGTTGTTAATTTAAGTATTTAATGGAATCCCTTGTGTAGTTAAATTGAATTTCTTTCAATTTGATTGACACTATATGAATTGGTTCATTATATTTTGTGCATATTGATTAATTATCTAGCCAACAATTAGTGTTATACTTTAAATGAATTCGAGAGATAAAATCTAGCGTTAGATCTGAATATAATAACATGTGACTAGTTGTTCTTCTTCGGATTGAATGCTAATTTGCGTATAAGATAGGAATATACCTATAAGCCGTGTGTAACCAATTCAGAAATTTGTTCGTAATGAATCTATTCTAATTTAATTTGCATAAGAATATAACAAGTTAGTTAGAGTGGGTATTTTTATTTGCTATCGAAAGAGGCTTATAAATAAAATTATATATTCTTAGTTAACAATTCATCATGACCATATAATCAGATGGAAAGTTATGAGATTTGAATGAAGCATTGGGTGAAGTTAAATTCTTAGATTTATTTATGTATGGAATTATATTTTATTATTTAGTTATTTATTTTTAGTATTAGTTAAATTATTAATTTTAATTAATTCATACGTTTAAATAAGATTGACTTGATATAAAATTGGTACTTGGAAAAACGTTAGGATTAATTCCTCATGGGAACGATACTCTTCTTGCCGTTATATTAATAAGTCGATCGTGTATACTTGCGTGTATTTACCTAGTATTAAATTAGGCAAACAAGTTTTTGGCGCCGTTGCTGGGGAATTATTTTCTAATGTTTTTCGATTTCAATCAAGTTGATCTTAATTTAAACTTGTATTTTTATTGTAGTTAATTTGTTTTTTTTTGTTTTTTTTTTCAAATTATGCATCTTAGAAAATAATAGAAGACGGTTGCGGAGAGTGACAGCTGACCTCTTTTCAGGGAAGTACTTGCATTAATTTCTTTTATTACATACTTTTAGGATAATGTCAGTTTCAAGTTTGGGGGTCTTTCTATAATTTATCTTAATGTGTGGGTCTATGTTTGTAATTTTATTTATGAATTTTGAATTTGTGGGTATATTCACTGCAAACCCTCACGAGACACAACTTGTCCACTTGGGATAACCTTGGGGTTTAAAGGCTTGTTGAACATGCTAAGTGCAATCATGTTTCCTACGAAAATGGTGTTGTACTGTTTCTAGGTCATGTCTTTTGGGCAATGAATTTATTGAATTGAAGATTTTTGGTCAATGATAGAATTATGATTTTTATTTAATAATTATTAGAAAAAGGATAGATATTGCTTAGTCTGAATTTTGGTTTTTTGTTAGTTTTTATTTTGTTTAAGACCCTTTTAATTCTTTTATGCACATATCCATTTGGTTGAACTAGTTTTAACTTTGAGAAAATTTATGTGTTAGATGCTAATAAAGGATATAAGAAAATCTCTATTGCTTACTTGATCATGTTACTATCAAGAGTTTATTAATATTAACTGCTTCAATGTCCATCAAGAAAAGATATGAAAAGAAAAATCTGTATAAAAGTGATGGATATAAGCAAAGTTTGGCTAGTTTGTTTTGTGGTTTTAGTTATTCGAACAAGTATGCCCTTAAAAGTGTCTCTACACTTAGTGACCTAAAGTCATCTGGTTTAGGATTCATTGATGGAAAGTTCGCTATAGGGGTAATTTTTGAAAAGCCTAAGAAAAATAAACATTGCCAAAATCAAAATACATACGAGATGGAGCATAAAACGCACTCGTAATATATAATAAAATAGAAAGAAAATAAATAGTAATAAAATGTGTGAAGGTAAGTATAAATTGGGGGGCTTTGTAATTCTTCATATGCAGATATCATTTACGAGCATTGAAATTCATGAATTTATTCGAGTTTGATTAGTTTGATACATTTGGATTCACACACGCACAAAGGGTCTTGAATGAAATATGACTAATAAGATGTTGAAATCTTAGGCTTTGTATATTTTTGAAATTTTCTAGGAGTTATCATTTATAAAATCTTTGAGGTCATGTTCAATTTCAAATTGGTTCATTACTTGTTGTATATTTAGTTGTTAGTTTTATTCTCTTTAGTTTTGTTTGAGGGCAAACAAATATTTAAGTTTGGAGGTATTTGATGAGAAGGTTTTATACCTATTATTTAGGTACTTTTAGGCTTAATAATTTGTGTGTTTTAAGTATTTTATGTTATTTTATAGAGTTTGTATTTATTTTATTATTTTATTATTTTTATTTATTTTGTAGGAATAAAGGAGTTAAGTGGCAAATCATGAATATTTGAAGCAATTGGGCGAGCAAGGAAGCAATAAGAGAAAACGGGCAGAAAGTCTTGAGTCGCGACGCTCATTCATTAGAGTCGTGACGCTGGATTAAGAGTCGCGATGCTTGAGTCTTAAGCCGCGGCGCTCTCAAGGATTGGGCGCGCACGTAGCTTGGCGGAGCTGAAGGGTTTAATTGCTGTTTGTTTTCCAAATAAAATGAGATATATACTTGCCAATTGAAGCCTAAAGAGTTATAAAGACTACAAGGCTGACTTCAATACAAATATCTCCACTTAGGGTTATAAATGTAATTGTAATTCTATTAGGGTTAGGTGGAATAATTCCTATAAATAGTCTTATTTAGGGATTGTAAAATTGTGGGAAAAAGGCCAAGAAACGCCATGTGAGGCTAACTCTCTTCCCAGTTCAAGAGCAAGCAAAATATCATCCAAGATATAGGACATGGATCAATGAAGCTTGGAGTTAGAAGTAGACCTGGCAAAATTGCCCCAGGTCCGCGAGCCGGGCTGGCCTGTAAAAATTGGGCTTTGGGCTTAGTTTTTTTAGCCCACGAAAACTTGGGTCATTTTAGCCCGCCCAAATTTGGTTCGGCCCGCGGGCAGCCCGGCCCGCCCACAAGTTTTTTTTTTTTAAACAATGCTCTCCTTGAGAATCGAACTCAAGACCTCCCTCACTTCTGAAACAAATGCATAATCAACTGAGCTACAAGGGTTTTTTATTCTAAAGTGATCACTCCAATGACTATTAATTAGTTCGATGAGATAACTAAGCTGCATATAAAATTTTGGAAGGGTTGTGACTTCATTATGGGATTGGCAAGTTTTAAAGTAAAAAGTGAACTGGGTGAATTAATTAATTGACACATAATTTGACATACAAAACGTTTAATAAAAATAGTTCTTTCTATTACATTTTTTCTCTATTTTTTCCCCAATTCATTTAGTTTTTATTGTATTATCTTTATTAGTAAGAATTCAAGTATATTTAGTTCATAGGCTAGCCTAATTCCAAATAATTTAGTTATTAATCAGGTTGACATTCCATTCCCTGTTCATCAATTATTAGACTAGCTTAATTTGTCCTACTAATCATAACATTGGCATTAATTTAGCAATAAAAATAAGAACTAGTAAAATTATTTTACCGTTAAAAATATTTAACATTAAAACTTTAATAAGATATGAACATATTTATTAAATTGTGAGAAAATAATAAATTATGCACAAATATGAAAGATAAATTTTTTTTTTGCTAAATATAACTCACAAGAATTGATCAAACACGACCGTAAAAAAAAACAAAAAAACAAACCTCGCGGGCCGGCACGACCCAATCCGGGCCACATGCCTCTTATTTTCAGCCCACCAAAACCTGGGACGTTTTGGCCCGGCCCATTTGCTAGGTCAAGTTAGAAAAATAGCAGTAGACAGTTTTACTTCTCTAAACTCTGATTTATCTTTGTCTTTTGTTGATGATGAATATTTTGTTGATTATAACTTTATTTGCTATGAACATGTTGTTAATTTAAGTATTTAATGGAATCCCTTGTGTAGTTTAAATTGAATTTCTTTCTATTTGATTCATGGCATTATATGAATTAGTTCATTATATTTTGTGAATATTGATTAATTGTCTGGCCAACAATTAGTGTGATACTTTCGATGACTTCGAAAGATGAAATATAGTGTTAGATCTGAATACAATGACATGTGATTAGTTGTTTTTCTTCGGATTGAATGCTAATTTGCGTATAGGATATGAATATACCTATAAGTCATGTGTAACCAATTCGAGAATTTGTTCTTAATGAATCTATTCTAATTTAATTTGCATAGGAATATAGCAAATTAGTTAGAGTGAGTATTTTTATTTGCTATCAAAAGAGGCTTATAAATGAAATTATGTATTCCTGGTTAATAATTCATCGTGACCATATAATCAAATGGAAAGTTATGAGATTTGAATGAAGTATTGGATGAAGTTAAATTCTTAGATTTCTTTATGTATGGAATTATATTTTATTATTTAGTTATTTATTTTTAGTATTCGTTAAATTATTAATTTTAATTAATTCATATGTTTAAATAAGATTAATTTGATATAAAATTGGTACTTTGGAAAACGTTAGAATTAATTCCTCGTAGAAACGATACTCTTCTTGTCGTTATATTACTAAGTCGATAGCGTATACTTGTGTGTATTTACCTAATATTAAATTAGGCAAACAGCTACCCTAGGGGTTGGCCTCCTAGGGGGCACGCTCTTCATATTGCCGAATAACATGTCGGACGAGCCTTGAGCGGTGCAATTACGGAATAAGAAGTTTGAAACCAAGGAAAAAGATAAGAAAACTCATGAGGATTTAGGAATGATTTTTCTTGAATCCTCCATGATAAGAGGAGCTTCTTACAGGATCAAGAATCACGAGAAAAGGATGAAAACTATGCAAGAAATGCCAAGACGAATGAAGGATATCTTTAGGCACGAACCTAGGGTTTGGCTCTCCCCCTAAGGTTATGCCCTCTAGGGCCTAGCCACCCTGAGGTCGTGTCAAGGTCCTCGGGAGCATTTCGATAATGAATTCGGGTTATATGGTGTTTGAATGAAGAAAGAAGCTTGGATCAACGTGAATTGAGTAACAAGACCTTGTATATGAAGATTTAAGAGGGGTTTCCATGAGAGTTTCGAGGTAGAAGACTTGTGGAGGCAACTCATCATAGAAAATGATTGAGGAATTTGGATTAGTGGCTAGAAGGACATGACGATTTGGGCATCACTTTAGGCAACTAAAGGTATTTTTAAAATTTTACCTGAGGTCACATGCCAGACACGTGACTCAGACATGTGCCAAACACATGATCACTTACTATGAGGCCCTATAAATACACCCTTCCTTTTAATGGAAAGGACTTTTGATTCTCGAACATTCCAAGACACATAAGAATGCTTTTTCTCTCTAGAGTTCTATCACGTATTATCCTGGTGATTGCCTACTTGTTCTTCTCCCTTTTATATAAATCCTAGATCATTTTTTGTACTTTTTATAGATTTCTTTCTTCCTCATCCTAATCAAGCTAGATACGATTTCTTTGCGGTACAATTATATCTTAAAATTTTATTCAGTAAACCATGACGGTAACATCTTCAATTCATTCTAAGTTTCTTGCAATTCATGAAATAAGTAGGAAATGTTATTGGTTAATTGTTATCTATTATTTAATATATTCATGAGTCATGTGGTCTATCATCAATCAATACATCTCCATAGTATGTATGTAGATAATGTTACATGTATTGTATGTCCAACTATTAGAGTGTTGAGAAAAGTGAACCTAAAATAATCTCAATTCTAAGAATTAATTTTTTTTCTTTGTGCAATTAAATAGAAAATTAACAAGTCCAATATTGAGAACGAAAATAATAAATATTATCCACAAATAAAACACAATATTTTACGTGAAAAAATCTTAAAGAAAAAAATTACAGGTTGAACTCCGCATATCTATTATATCACTAATAATGGACTTACAATAATCCTCTCCAGTTTTACGGTTTAAAATTTGAAGTTACACAATAAATTGAGAGAGTACAAATTTACCTTTAATTAGGTTTAAAAACTTAATTAACTTCACCACCCAAAAACACCCCAAACAATAAAGTCTTCTAGCTTTCAACTGAACGGAGATGGTGGTGAATACTCACGAGCAACAAATTGTAATACTCTCAATTTATTCTTTTAACACATTCTTGCTACAAAGTTTCTCTCATAATAATAAGACTCCCTTATAACCTTATTTATAGTACTTTTCTTAATCCATTCCTATTATAGATTGAAAACAATTTATTCTCCTAATCAAATTAAGAATCACATATTCTAATCTTGATCACCAACCAAACTAACAAATAATTTTTTTTTTCAACTTTTCATGATTAAGGACCCACACCCAACATAGAGTAAGATACATTAAAGGAGATATAAAATGAAATCACATTTTACCTAAATTTTTTTATACTAACGAGTTTCAAAAGAAGAGTGATAACAATGTACAAAAATAATTAAATCATGCGAGAATCTGATAGATCTATTAAGTCTGCCAAAATGTGACTTTTGAAAAATTGTCGCACAAGATTGAAATGCGCAAACTTAAAGATTCACTACATCAAAACAACAAATAACAATGAATTCGTTTTAGAGTTAGACTATATTCTTTTTTCTCCGTTTAGGTTTTTATTCCACTGAGTTTTTCTTGACAAATTTTTAATTAATGAGGCAGTTAAAATCAAAGACTTTTGGCTAGACAATTAAGGGAGAGTCTTATAATAATACCTTGAAAAATAAGAATGTGATTGCCTATGACTAGATTGATCGCTAGTCATATATGTATAACTAGAGATCAGTCAGGGTTCACACCATGCATGGCGGTACAATTCCCCAGTCAAGGAGTCCCTTAAAATTTAAATCAAATAGAACTCAATGCATGTAGATGATATAAATAGTAATTAAAATAGAACTGAGAAATAATGTTACAATTATTTTCTAGGAATGAAGGTGAAAATAGAATGATTCAATTTTATGAAATGAAAAAATTGTGTTTAATTATTCCATTAGAATAGAATGAATTATTCATACTGCAACCAAATTTATGAATTTTATTTATTGGAAGAGCATCTAAAATGATTCATTCCAGTTAGAATAGAATGAATTATTCCCTTCTCTATTCCATTCATTCACCAATTTCATTCCTTCAATCCAAACGTAACATAATAGTAAGAAAATTATTTTAGCAGTGTGGGTCCAAGTGCATATTAGGGTTTACATGACCTAATTGAATTAAATGTACAAATTAGGGTTCATGTGACCTAATTAAATGTACAAATTAGGGTTTACAAATACCTAATTAAATGCGCTAGACCCGGGAAAGTCTCCACGTGTTCCAAGGCAGAAGACTCGTGAATGCGACCCATTTTGGGAATTGATTGAGGGATTGGATTGGTGGCTAGAAGAACAGGGCAATTTGGGCATTACTTTGATGATTAAAGGACATTTCTGGAATTTTCCCTATAAAACATGACAAAAGGGTATTTCTGAAATTTTTCTTAAAACATGTGTCTGGCATGTGACTATTTTCCAGGCAAGCTCTATAAATAGTCCCTCTATTCTAATAAAAGGGGATGGCTCTCAAGACATTATACTTAGACTCTTGGAAGCTCATTACACTTGGAACTCTCTCACAACTCGAAGACTCAAGAAGGCTCTTGGAATCCCTGCTACCCTAACCCGGTTTCCGGATTCTAGGAGTTCTGTCACGTGTCATTGGAGTAATTGCCCACCTGTTCTTCTCCCCTCTTCAATCAATCAATCAATTTCGTGCTCTTCGTGGATTTCTCTCCTCTCCAGCCAACACGAAACCCTAACCCTAGCAAGGTGTAATTTCTTTACCTACATTTATTTGGCGACTCTGCTGGGGAGGTGTAGAATTCGTGAAGGGTATGCCCACAACTCGAAGTGGGAGAATTACAGGAAGAGTTTCACCGACAACAAACATCACTTCACCAGATCCGATTCCAAGGCAAGTAAATCCAGTGCTCTAAAGCGCGAATCTGGATTTTAATCAACCCATCTTAGAAGACGTTTCGGAAGGAAGTTCAACATCACCTCAAATGGCTGATCAACAACAAACCAGTGTTAGACAGCCAAACGCATGAAGGCAAGGTGAGGAAGTCACTGGAGCACAGACAACTGCGAATGCTGTGCAGATGGAGATGCTCAAAGCATTACAGGAAGCACGAGAAGGCCAAGGGATGATGATGACCATGATGCTGGAAATGCAAAGGAAGTAGCAAGAGATGGGGAATTTTCGCCAGCAGTTGATGCAAATCCCCACTTTCAGGGCTATATTCCCAGGGAGTTCGCAAGGGGAACGAGCAGAAGTGGAGGACAACAACAACACCAAAGAGAATCAGACTATACCTCCAACAACGGATAGTCAGCTGATTCCAATCATCAACTTGGAGCCCCAAAACAGCGGTGATGTGCCACAACTCAGATTGGAAGCAAGTCAGCCTCAGCCCAAAATCATCCCGACCACTCTCCCAGCATTTTCACAAGTGCAGATACCAACCATCCCAAGCTACATCCAATGAGCAAACCTACAAGCACAACTGATACAAATTGTACAGGATGGAAGTGTACATCAGCCAATTTCCTTACCATACACACCACCTATGCATCAATACATCACAGCCCCTCAGAGAGTCC
Organism: Aralia elata; assembly: GCA_034770075.1. Lineage (NCBI taxonomy): Eukaryota > Viridiplantae > Streptophyta > Magnoliopsida > Apiales > Araliaceae > Aralia > Aralia elata. The sequence goes on from CM068382.1 coordinate 20,652,858, forward strand.
ATACCACGAGTCAGTATGTGACGAAGGATGATATGATTCGCAAGCAAACATTCTGACCTTCAGAGCTGAACTTTACTCCACCCTACCCAGCACATGTACGGAGACAACCTTACCCGGCAGGGTATATTGAGCACCCCCCGCAGTTCCCAAAGTATAACGGGGAGAAAGGGAATGCCAGGGAGCATATTGTCAGATTCGTGGAATCAATGTCTCCATGGTTGGGTTATGATGAGGTGAATAACCACAATCTGTTGATGAGGGAATTCAACAAGACTTTGACGGATAGTGCCTTCAGTTGGTACTACAATTTGGAGAAGGGATCAGTCCATGATTGGGATGATCTGAAATTGCAGTTTTTTAAGAAATTTTTCTATGTGCAGAAACAGGTAACTATTGTAGAGCTGATGCGATTCAAGCAGAAGCCGAATGAGGAGCTGTCAGATTATGTGGACAGATTCAGGGCCCAAGCACAGAAGTGTGTCGAGCCAATTGAGGAGAAGAACTTGGTTAGCATATGCAACAATGGTACTCTAGACTCCTTCAAGCCCCATCTCATTACAAAGGCCTGTGATTCATTTGTGACTCTCTCATCCTTCGCACAAGATTTGGGAGGAATCGTGACAGTGCCCATCAACTATGCGATGGTTACATGGAAGGGTAAGAGAACAACAACTGTGGCTTTGGCTGACTCTCAGTCAAACCCACAAGGGGGCAAGAGAGAGAACGAGCGAAATTTTGAACAAAGTAAAGGAAAACTTGGGGGCAAGTATACCAGGATGCCAGTTCCAGAGGCTATCACATGCAGTGAGAATGCATTCAGGGGCCTGTACGACTAATGGGTTGAGCACGGAGTGGTGAAACCTCCAAAGCCTAAATTTGTGGTGACGAAAGAGATGAAAAGAAGACCAGATTTTTGTGTATACCACCAGTACACAGGACATTCCACTATGGACTGTTACAGTCTGCGGAGGATATATCATGAGAAGCTGGCAGCCGGAGAAATCGAACTGTGAAAAGAAAAGCACCATGTGTGAAAAGCCACTTCCAAATCACAAAGGAAAAGAAGCATGCAACATTATTACCCATGGTGTAGCCCAAGAAGTCGAAAGGATGGAAAATTAAAAAAAAAACAAAAGAAGAATAACTCAAAGGTTCCCCTCCTAGGGTTCGGCCTCTAGGGGGCACACTATGGACAACCCAAATACTGGCTCTACCATCGAAAGATCTCAGAACTGTAAAGATGAGAATATCAAAAATCCACCCAATATGGTGGTCCACTAGAAAATGGTGGTTGAAGTACTCAAGAGTATCCCTTGCCAAGAAATTGGATGACCAAGGGAGGAGACACAAGAATTGAGGAATTAAAAATCCACCCAAGATGGTGGTCCACTCTAAATGGTTGCCAAGTCCTCGTAGATTGTACTTGCCAAGAAATTGGATGACCAAGTGACGAGGCATGCGACTTAAGCCCTTATGAAACCCTATAGGCCAAACAATTGGCACGACGTACCAAGGGATAAGGCACAAGTTATACTTTCAACTTTAAAAGTAATCGAGGCACCTGATTATAAGTCCTCAAAGTTATACTTTCAACTTTAAAAGTAATCGAGGCACCTGACTATAAGTCCTCAAAGTTATACTTTCAACTTTAAAAGTAATCGAGGCAACTGACTATAAGTCCTCAAAATTATACTTTCAACTCTAAAAGTAAGCGAGGCACCTGACTATAAGCCCTTAAACCCGAGAAAGTTACACTTTATCTCTAAAAGTGGCGAACGTTATGCTTTATCCGATAAAAGCAAAATCTATTATTATTATCTTTATGAAAATTTTTTGAAACGTTGTGCTTTTCGTTAAAAGCAATATGATTATTAATAAAAAATGTCAAACTTTCGCTTATACTTGAATATTCTTCGGTTTTAAAAGTATGGATTCAAGTGTTAGTTTGCGAGAAATCGAAAAAAAAGCATGTTAATTAAAAAAATAAATAAAATTGCATGTTTACTATCACTATTATGAATATTATTGTCTTGGAGTATTAATTTGAATAACTTATGATTCAATTCAATGCTAAACATTGGGTCTTAAGGAAAAATTCAAGTTAAAGGCAATCAATAATGCTAAAGAAACTCTATTATGATAAATGACATATAAATGAGTTCTTTGATACAGGAAATAACAAAAAGCTACAAAAAGTCATACCTAGAAGTAAGGAGATCCAGCCCAGCACGAACAGATATTCATCGGGAGAGGGGCTACACAAATCACAGGCTTAGAGAATGCCTGTAGCTCCACGACATCTTTAGTGTTGGGTGGATAGCCGAGGTCACTAAAAGGTGAGGTGGCAGAATCAAGATGAAGAAAGTCAAATAAGGCGAGCTCCTTAACGGGCAAAGAAAGTAAAATATCGATGCCCCCACCCAAAGCACTAGCAACTGTACCCTCCCTTTCAGGTGAAGCCTCGGGAGAATCCTTCTGGGGAGGATGGAAATCAACAATAGGTTTCGAAGGATTCCCCCTCGAGGGAGGAGGATTAACTGCCATAATAGCATCAGCATCAACATGGGTGTCACCGGTACCCTCCAAGTTGTCATGAGAAGACGTTATATGTGGGCGTGAAGATGGAACTGTACTAACCACAGCAGGACCTAAGCCTACATCAGACATGGAATCATCAATATTAAGGCTGACACGATCATCATGAGGTGAGGAGGACTCAACAACAATCATGTTATGTCAGGGAGGCTCACAAGTAGTGGAGGTCACCACCTCACTTGTCGTACCCATAAGAAATCTAATGGGAACATCATCATCATCATCATCATCATTGTCATATTCATTCTCGACAATCTAAAAACAAGGATCCTCGGCTTTACTCTAGAGCAAGTAACTCTCATCTCCCCGACAGCAGAGGATCCTGGGGGAGGAACTCGAGAAAGTACCCGAGACGAAGTCTGAAAGGATTGTGTCACCATGAAATCATGAAGTACAATTGTCAGCCCGCCTGAAAGCCTCTATCATGTATGCAACGCACTTGGTATCCCTAGGAGACAGTTTGGATGGGCTACAAGAAGCCGAAGAAACAACAGGAAGACTGCAGGACATATATAATCTAGAACAAGAACATAATTTAGAAAAAGAAAAGGAAGCAGACATACTCTAGAGTATGGGTGAATTTCCCTAAACAGTAATGAATGTGCATGAAGAAAAGTACCCGCGGGAAATCAACACAGTAAGCGCGTCATGATACGTAGATCCCTACATGGTTGAATGCCCTACATGGTTAAATGCCCTACATGGCTGAATGCCCTACATGGCTGAATGCCCTACATAGCTGAATGCCCTACATAGCTGAATGCAGCGATATATGCTCGCGCTCTTTAGTATAACCTTATACTCAACATTCTCGAGGATTTCGTCAGTCCAATGTTGCCATCCTTGAAGACGGCTAGATGAGTCAGACAGGAAGCGAAAGGGACTGAAAGGATATTCTTGTTTCTCTATGCACATACGGGAAATGCGACCGGAATGAGGGAAGTCGTCCCAACCTCCGCAAGCCGCGACATAAAGAAAAAGCCTTCTTTATCTGGTGAAGAAAAAGTTGTGCAATCGTAAGTCCGGACTCGTTCCCAAAGGGTGTCAAAAGGCCCAAAAAAGAGAGTCTTTTCCTAATCATTGAGTTGCCCTGGAAGTCTTCAAGTCTTCAGAGCATCCGGTAGACGAGGCCTGCAAGTAAGGAAGACTCCACATAAGAGTATTAAGGATGTCAAGTAAAGCATATGAGCTTGGGTAGGCTTACCATGACAAGGGGAGATTCTGAGATTTTCACTTGAGAATACCTGAAAAGAAGAAGAAATGAAGTCAAAGAAGGATCAAAATCATAATTATGAAAGAAAAACAAGATTTGAAATTTTTCCAAAATACTTCGGACAGCCAAAATTCATCCTTCGGAGCCATTTTTTGGGATATTTTGGTATGTGTTATGGCCGTTGGCGATGATTTTTGAAGTACTCGTCGATACGGTCGTTTTGATATATTATGGGCCCCGAGACTCCAAACGGAACAAAAGTTATGGCCAAAACAGCGATCACGATTCCTAATGTTCAAATTTTGGTGATATTTCTCCCGAGTTCGACCTCCCTAGAGTTCGGCCCCCTAGGGTTCGGCTCCCTTAGGGTTCGCCCTCCTAAGGATCGGCCTCCTGCAAAAAAAAAAGGAAAAAAGAAGCTCAACTCCCCTAGGGTTCGGGCTCCCCTAGGGTTCGGCCATCCTAGGGTGCGGACATGCAAAAAAAAAATTATTATTTGGCTTAATTTCCCCTATAGGGTTCGGCCCCTATAGGGTTCGGCCACCTATAGGGTTCGGCCCCCTAGGGGGATCTCTTTTGTGTACCTTAAAAATTCTGATGCTCCACAAATCAATTTTTCGGAACGGATGCTTCTTTGTCGATAAATATTGTGTTTTTCTTTATTATCCGAGGGAACCCTACCGAGATATAATCCAAGTAACGGGGCTCGGAAGACAAAAGAAAAGCTACAATGACCTGAAAAGAAACGTAGGAGAAGCAAGTCAAGAAGAAGTTCGGAAGAAAGTACTCAAATTGAAGGAAAAGAAGAAGGAAATATGACCCTATGGGATTCAACCCTTTGAATTCGACCATATAGGGGTGTAATTGTTTTTTTTACCTCTTTCTCAAGATGAAGACTGTTGGCTTGACGACTTCTTGGTGATCTTCAAACTTGAATGAGGAGAGAAAATGCCAAGACAAAAAAATTGCACGATGAAAAGAAAAGCCTAAGTGACTTGGGAGGTGTATATATTCAAACTGCAAGCTTGCAATAGCAAAGGAAGCAATCTTTATTTTTCTCTTAAGGGAGATTTCGCAATATAAAGATAAGTTTATTTGAGCTTATTTCTAAATAAAAATATAAATTTTCGAAATTTGTTTAGATTTGGTATTTTAATGAAATTTCGAAAATATACATATATTCGATATCTGATATTTTATTCCTAACAGTAGGAGAATTTCAAAATTATTATATATATATATATATATATATATATATATTGAATGTTTGATTTTCTTAAGGAAAAAATCTTGCTTTATAAAATTTTAATAAAGGAAGATTTTGTTTCTAAATAATAAAATAAGATTTGATTATTGGATTTTATTTAGTGATATCTGATGATTTTCCTTGTTTTAATTCTCAGACAATAGGAAAATAAATATTGAGCAAAATGAGGAAGCTTTCAGAAGATCTACCAAGAGGTTCAAGGAAGAGCCCTTCTAGGTCTTGCTTCCTTAGGGTTTAACCCTAATGGTTTGGCCCCTAGGGGTTCCCTCTTCTAGAACTCTTGTGTTCAAGACTTGAACAAGGGGAGTTACACAAAATCATTCGAAAGCTTGGAGTATTTTGCACGAGCGTCTCTCAGGAATCGTGACTCTCGCGCAGGGGGCAAATGTGGGCCCAAGTGCATATTAGGGTTTACATGACCTAATTGAATTAAATATACAAATTAGGGTTCATGTGACCTAATTAAATGTACAAATTAGGGTTTACAAATACCTAATTAAATGCGCTAGACCCGGAGAAGTCTCCACGTGTTCTAAGGCAGAAGACTCGTGGATGCGACCCATTTTGGGAATTGATTGAGGGATTGGATTGGTGGCTAGAAGAACAGGGCAATTTGGGCATTATTTTAATGATTAAAGGACATTTCTGGAATTTTCCCTATAAAACATGACTAAAGGGTATTTCTGAAATTTTCCTTAAAACATGTGTCTGGCATGTGTCTATTTCCCAGGCAAGCTCTATAAATAGTCCCTCTATTCTAAGAAAAGGGGATGACTCTCAAGACATTATACTTAGACTCTTTGAAGCTCATTACACTTGGAACTCTTTTACAACTCGAAGACTCAAGAAGGCTCTTGGAATTCCTTCTACCCTAACCCGGTTTCCGGATTCTAGGAGTTCTGCCACGTGTCATTGGAGTAATTGTCCACCTGTTCTTCTCCCCTCTTCAATCAATCAATCAATTCCGTGCTCTTCGTGTATTTCTCTCCTCTCCAGCCAACACGAAACCCTAACCCTAGCAAGGTGTAATTTCTTTACCTACAAGCAAAAATAGTGAGTGACTCTAACTTGTATACTCGAATAACCTTTGTTATGAAGTCTTTAATATCTCTCCTTATGATTTCTTCTAATTAATTTTTTCTTATAAATTCATAGTGCGCAATTTATTTATTACAAACATACTTTATAATAATTTTCAAAGTAATCTAATTCGACATGGCTAATAATGCAATGTGGGCTTTAGTAATTTTGAGCTCAAATAATTTCATCAAATTGGAGGATGAGTTTCTTGCGAATTCTGGAGGGAGTGGAGCAGATTTTAGTCAAGATCTTTAAACAACTAACAGTTTTCTAGTAGTTATATATAAGCAGGAGCAGATTCTATTCATAACTTGTGCTGTACCAAGATGGTACAACTATTTCTCAGGAGAAGCATGCACCTACTGCCAATCCTTTTTACACTTCTTACTTTCCTTCATTTGATCAGGCCGTTTATTTGAGAAGTTTTATAAAAATAAATTGCATTCGTAACGTAGAAAGTTATAATTATTTAATATTTATATAGTAATAAATATTATCTGAAATACAATATATTTTTATAATTTTCCCAAAAAGATTACTATTTTTGGATTACTGAAAAATAGGATCAATTGTATGTCTACAATAAGATTTCGCTTTTATTGTTTTGAAAATTTAATTTTTTTAAAAAAATATTTTGTCTCTAGGCCATTTGGCTCTTCTTTTTAAAGAGTCGTACTCCCTCCTAAAAAGATAAGTAAAATATAATTTGCACATATTAAGAAAAATAAAATTAGAGAAAAAAGAGTAAAAAAGTTTCAAATTAATTTATCTTTAATAGTCCCACAAGATTAAATAAAGTAATGAGTACTTTTATTTTTTTATACTAATGGACCCTATTAAATAGTATATTTATCCTTCATTTATCTCATTTTTTTTAAAGACAAATAATTTTATAGCTTTACTCATTTTTGGGTATGGAGGAGGGAATACATATTTTCAAGATTTCGCTCTTTCAAGTGATATTATGGCCACCCAAAAACATATAATGAGAATTTTAGTATCACCGTAAGACTTTGCCACGTCCCCTACGTCATTTGGTATGTACATGTAGTATTTGGCTCTCCTAGGTGAGATTTAGGCGACCTAAAAAATCATGAAGGAAATTTAAATCTAACTTGAATTATTCTTTTTACGAAGTAATCTACGTGACTATAATTCCATCCTTACGATTCTTTTGGTAACTAATCATGATCCATTTCCAGCCCTATTGTAAAGTAAAAAATAATAAGAGTAAATGAAAAGGCAAATACAACCGAAAAGGAAAGGTGAAGAGAGAGCTAGAGACAGAATGACAATAGAGATTATTTAGAGGCACTAATGATACTTTTTGATATAGGATAGGGTAATAAAAGAAAATAGTTGATTGTGTAAGAAAAGTCGAAGCTGATAAGTGATGGAACGTACGTACTTTGGCAGCTTATGGTGTCAAGATGTAACTGATATGAAATCGAAAAACTATGAGTTGGACGATGAGCGAGTGCTCCAGACATAATTATATCTTGAGTACCTATGATGGTGACCACATCTTCTGGCATGTGATGTTTCCTTGACAAATTTGGTCTATTATTACTTTCTCTTTTTGAGAGATCAAGATTAAGCCACATGACATACATGTGAAAAATAAAGAATCATTCCCTCTTTGGAGACATTTAATATGAGAACGATTAAAATAGTAACATGGATATTTATCTTGAGACAGAAGAAGTATTATAATCTCGCTTTCCGAATCACATGCTGAACAATTATGGAAATCATAATATTTATTCCCCTTGTTTTTGGTCTACTACAAACTTATTTAGACTGAACAATATTAACAGATGAGACTACGTTTGTTTTTTCATGGCGAGTACATGATGAAACCGAAATTTCATATGTTTGTTGTTTGTGCTGAACCAAGTTATCAACAAACTCATTGATGCATCTATCTGAACTCCCACCTTCCTTAACTGCCTTTCTTGCAATTTCCCTCCATTTCTTTGCATTTCTTTTTAATTCCTCCCCTCTCTTTCCATCCATTACTTCTCTTATACAATATTCTACCACATCTCGCGTCACGATCCCTGTCTCATCATTCTGCGCCGCCTTCACTCCCATTTTCCAAACATCAACAACATATTTAGCGTTAACGCTTTGGTCCGACCATCGTGGCATTGCCACCATTGGAACTCCCGAACTTAGTGCCTCCAAAGTTGAATTCCATCCACAATGTGTGACAAAACATGCTATGGCCTTGTGCGCGAGAACATCTAACTGGGAGCACCACTTCACCACTAGTCCCTTTTTAAATGTCTCTCGTACAAAATCTTTCGGAAGTTTAGGCTCTTCGGATGGCCTAACTACCCATAGGAAATATTTATCACTTTGTTTTAAACCCCATGCAACTTCTTCCATTTGTGCAACATCTAGTTCTGCCAAACTTCCGAATGAGACATAGACAACTGACTTGTCTTGTCGTGCGTTTACCCAATTCATGCAAGCGCTAACGTTAGGCACGTACAAATGGAGGCTAAAATCTTTGTCATCTTGGAGCTGTTGATCTTGCATGTACCTCAATGGAATGGTTGGACCAATCGCTCTTATAGGTGATATTTTTGACATGCAGTCGATCACCTAGATAGGTTTTTATAATCATAACATGTTGATTAGTGTTTAAACTCGAGCAAATTAAGCAAACGAAAATAAGAGTTTTCATTCCAACTTTGACTTTCTGCTTTAAAACATATTAAGGTTTGGCAATCCTATGCTTAGGCATAATTTGTTTCTTCGAAATTATTACTGATATTTGTTCTTCGGTTAGTATTGAATGTGTGTACACTGTGCAACACATGTTAACCTTAAATTTCATGGTACAATATGTAATTCATAAGGTAAAACAAGTAACGCAGACCGCTGAAATAAAAAAGTATCAGTCATATAGTACCTCATGTATATTTAAGACAAATTTATTATTTGTAAAAAGGTTATGAAAAAAGTATTACGTTTTCGTTTGTAAAAAGCATAATTTACAAGAAAAATAAATCATATTAATGTGCAAACTAAACTCTAATTTAAAGATGGAAAATGAAGTATTTATTAGAGTTATGAAGAACAAAGAATCACTATACTAGTATAATTCACCAACCTCTTCCTCCAATTCATAGAAAGTGTTGCATAGCACCCAATCCACCCTATCAAAGTCCAAGAACTGATTCGCTAGCATTTCATAAGCAGCTGGATATGATCCGAACTGATAAAGAAAAGATGGCATATCTGATGGTTTCATTACCGGTAATCCAGGAACCAAAATTTGGGGCTCAACAAGAGGAAGTCTAAGTAGCCCCTTGTGTACATGGTAATATATGTTGTCCACGGCGCATGATTGAGTAAAGAACACGGCTGCAAATAACCCAAAACTCTTCGTAACGCCAAGAACCCTGTGGGCCCAAGTGCATATTAGGGTTCACATGACCTAATTAGATTAAATGTACAAATTAGGGTTTACAAAAAACCTAATTAAATGTACAAATTAGGGTTCATGTGACCTAATTAAATGTACTAGACCCAGGGAAGTCTCCATGTGTTCCAAGGCAGAAGACCCGTGGATGCGACCCATTTTGGGAATTGATTGAGGGATTGGATTGGTGGCTAGAAGAACAGGGCAATTTGGGCATTACTTTGATGATTACAGGGCATTTCTGGAATTTCTCCTTTAAAACATAATTAAAGGGTATTTCGGGAATTTCCCTTAAAACATGTGTCTCGCATGTGACTATTTCCAGGAAAACTCTATAAATAGCCCCTCTATTCTAAGAAAAAAGGGGATCGCTCTCAAGACATTACACTTAGACTCTTGGAAGCTCTAAACACTTGAAACTCTCTCTCTCAACTCGAAGACTCAAGAAGGCTCTTGGAATCCCTGCTACCCTAACCCGGTTTCCGGATTCTGAGAGTTCTGCCACGTGTCATTGGAGTAATTGCCTACCTGTTCTTCTCCCCTCTTCAATCAATCAATCAGTTCCGTACTCTTCGTGGATTTCTCTCCTCTCCAGCCAACACGAAACCCTAACCCTAGCAAGGTGTAATTTCCTTACCTACATTTATTTGGCGACTCTGCTGGGGAGGTGTAGAATTCGTGAAGGGTATGCCCACAACTCGAAGTGGGAGAATTACAGGAAGAGTTTCACCGACAACAAGCATCACTTCACCGAATCCGATTCCAAGGCAAGTAAATCTAGTGCCCCAAAGCGCGAATCTGGATTTTGATCAACCCATCCTAGAAGACGTTTCAGAAGGAAGTTCAACATCACCTCAAATGGCTGATCAACAACAAACCAGTGCTAGACAGCCAAACGCAGGAAGGCAAGGTGAGGAGGTCACTGGAGCGCAGACAACTGCAAATGCTGTGCAGATGGAGATGCTCAAAGCCTTACAGGAGGCACGAGAAGGCCAAGGGATGATGATGACCATGATGTTGGAGATGCAGAGGAAGCAAGAAGAAATGGGGAATTTTCGTCAGCAGTTGATGCAAATCCCCACTTTCAGGGCTATGTTCCCAGGAAGTTCGCAGGGGGAACGAGCAGAAGTGGAGGACAATAGCAACAACAAAGAGAATCCGACTGTGCTGCCAACAACGGAGAGTCAGCCGATTCCAATCATCAACTTAGAGCCCCAAAACAGCGGTGATGTGCCACAACTCAGATTGGAAGCAAGTCAGCCTCAGCCCAACATCATCCCGACTACTCTCCCAGCATTTTCACAAGTGCAGATACCGACCATCCCGAGCCATATCCAACGAGCAAGCCAACAAGCACCACCGATTCAAATTGTGCAAGATGGAAGTGTACACCAGCCAACTTCCTTACCATACCTACCACCTATGCATCAATACATCACAGCCCCTCAGCGAGTGCATACCACGAGCCAGTATGTGACGAAGGATGATATGATCGACGTGATCAATCAACTTCGCAAGCAGACATCCCGACCTTCAGAATTGGACTTTACTCCACCTTACCCGGCACACATACGAAGACAACCTTACCCGGCAGGGTATATTGAGCATCCCCCGCAGTTCCCAAAATATAACGGGGAGAAAGGGAATGCCAGGGAGCATATTGCCAGGTTCGTGGAGTCGATGTCTCCGTGGTTAGGTTATGATGAGGTGAATAACCACAATCTGTTGATGAGGGAATTCAACTAGACTTTGACAGATAGTGCCTTCAGTTGGTACTACAATTTGGAGAAGGGATCAGTCCATGATTGGGATGATCTGAAATTACAGTTTTTTAAGAAATTTTTCTATGTGCAGAAACAAGTAACTATCGTAGAGCTGATGCGGTTCAAGCAGAAGCCGAATGAGGAGCTGTCAGATTATGTGGACAGATTCAGGGCCCAGGCACAGAAGTGTGCAGAGCCAATTGAGGAGAAGAACTTGGTTAGCATATGCAACAATGGTGCTCTAGACTCCTTTAACCCCATCTCATTACAAAGGCATGTGATTCATTCGCGACTCTCTTATCATTTGCACAAGATTTGGGAGGAATCATGACAGTGCCCATCAACCATGCGACGGTTACATGGAAGGGTAAGAGAACAGCAACTGTGGCTTTGGCTAACTCTCAGTCAAAACCACAAGGGGGCAAGAGGGAGAAGAATGAGCAAAGTAAAGGGAAACACGGAGACAAGTATACCAGAATGCCAGTTCCAGAGGCTATTACATGTAGTGAGAAGGCCTTTAGAGACCTGTATGAGCAATGGGTAGAACATGGAGTGGTGAGGCCTCCGAAGCCCAGATTTGTTGTGACCGAAGAAATAAAAAGAAGACCAGACTTCTGTGTATACCATCAATATGCAGGACATTCCACTATTGATTGTTATAGTCTGCGGAGGATATACCATGAAAAGTTGGCGGCAGGAGAAATCGAGCTGGGAAAAGGAAGCAGCGTGTATGATAAGTCACTGCCTAATCATAAGGGAAAAGAAACGTGCAACACTATTACTCATAGTGAGGCACCAGAAGTGGAGATGATGGAGAATGCAGAGAGGATGGAAGAAATGATGGATGTTGATCCAGGCCTGCAGGTGACGGCGTTGATGAATGGAGTTAAATTCAGAAAATTTTTTGACCAAATAGGGTTAGCCAAGGAAGCAAGGATAGAGGTAACCAGGGCAATCATCAAAGCAGCCGAAACCCAAGAGACCTGCATGGCGGTAAGCAAAGGATTTGTGAAGGCAGTGGAAGAGGAAGAAAGCAAGATATCTTTCTCTAAAGCTGACAGAGAGATAAGATACCCGCACAACCGACCGCTGTATGTGACGGCAATCATAAATGGAATAGAGGTGCGGAGGGCGTTCATCGACAATGGAGCATCTATAAATATTATGCCCTACACTGTGTTTAAGCAGTTAGGCCTGCCGGAGAAGAGAATTGTGAAAGAACCAACAAACATCACAGGGTTTGCCAACCAAAGTGCCAGAACCCTGGGACACATCAAGGTGGACATGCAGGTTGGAAAGATTCGAGGACCTGTAATGTTTCATGTTACCGAGGTGGATGCAGCGTATCATGTCTTGCTAGGAAGGGCTTGGCAAAACGACTATGGGGTGGTACCCTCCGTTTTTCATCAATGCCTGAAAGCTATCTGGAAGGGAAAAGAAGTGAAGGTACCAGCAACCAGAAATCCCTTTGGACCAGAGGAGGCACACATCGCCGAAGCAACTTTCTTTGATGATGTCGCTGAAGAGGGAGAGAACCAGATTGCAAGACCTGATTCTCTAAAATTAGTCAGTTGGGAGGAAGTACAGGCAGACAAGTTTGTGCCTGAGAAAAAAGAAAAGAAGAAGACCTCGGGACAAGGAGAATGTTCCAATAACAAGAAGCCGGTGGTAATAGACCTAGAGAAGGGAGAAAAATGAGAAAAGAAAAGGCCAGCAGATCCTGAAGATGCCAGAAACATAATCAATGCCAAACGGACAGTGCAATCAGATGATGGCCAAAGAACGAAATGGGAGAGGGTTGTTAAACCCGACGGAAAGATAGTATTTCGCTTATGACGGTGCAAGGGGGAAGAGCCCAAGGGAGAGTGCAAACCCAACGGCTCAGGAGGTGTCCCCCACTCCAGCAGTAATGAAGAAGAAGAAATTGTGCAGCAGAAAGTAGAACCAGCTCCAGAATGCTTTAAGGATAGGCCGAAACCTCAACAAAATGAAGTAGAAGAAGTGGATTTGGCAACAGATGGAGGAACGCCAAGACCGACTTACGTCAACAAAGAACTGAATGCTGAGCAGAAAGAGGCGCTTGTGAAACTGCTGCGAGAATATAGGGATGTCTTCGCTTGGAATTATGACGAGATGCCCGAGATTGATAAAGAATTGGTAGAGCACAATCTGAATGTAAGCCCGGGAATAAAACCAGTAAAGCAAGCTCCTCGCAACTATGCACCCGAAGTTGAAACCCAAATCAAGGAGGAAATCAAGAAGTTGCTGGAAGTAGGGTTCATCAAGCCAATTCAACATCCGATATGGTTATCCAGCATTGTACCAGTAAAAAAGTCAAATGGTCAGTTACGGATATGTGTGGATTTCAGAGACTTGAATAAAGCATGCCCAAAAGATATGTACCCATTACCCAACATAGACACTTTGGTAGATGCAACGGCTAATCACGAGATGATGTCATTCATGGATGGGTTTATGGGGTACAATCAGATAAAAATGTCAGTAGAAGATGCAGAGTTGACGGCATTTCGTACTCCGTTTGGGAATTTTTACTATGTAGTAATGCCCTTCGGGTTGAAAAATGCGGGGGCAACTTATCAAAGGGCAATGCATGCTATATTTCATGACATGATTCATGATATAGTAGAAGACTATGTTGATGACATAGTAGTGAAATCCAAGAAGGCGACAACTCATGTGGAGGACCTGAGAAAAGTGTTTGAGCGATGCCGAAAATACAATCTGAAGATGAATCCGAAGAAATGTGCCTTTGGAATGACGGCTGGAAAATTCTTAGGCTTCTTGGTGCATAACAGAGGCTTGGAGGTAGACCCAAGCAAGGCAAAAGCAGTTGTGGAGATGCCCCCACCAAAAACACAAAAACAGCTGAAGAGCTTTCTAGGGAAAGTTTCTTATATGAGAAGATTTATGCCAGCATTAGCAGAAGTCACAGAACCTTTTGGCAAATTGCTAAAAGGAAAGACAAAATGGGACTAGGGGCAAGACCAACAACAAGCCTTCGAGAAGGTGAAGGGAATTTTGGCTTCAGCACAAACGATGGTAGTACCACAAAGAGGAAAACCGTTGCAGTTATACATCACCTCTACCACAAAGTCTGTAGGGGGACTAATCACACAAGAAGTGGATGGAGAGGAAAAGCCTGTGTACTACATCAGCCGGATAATTAGAGGACTGGAAACCCGGTATTCGCAGGTGGAAAGACATTGCCTTGCATTGGTGTTTGTAGCGCAGAAAATGCGACATTATTTTTTGGCACACGAAGTGAAGCTTGCAACAAGAACTGACCCGATCAGATACTTACTGACTAAGCCGGCATTGGTAGGAAGACCTGCAAGATGGATGATGATACTTTCAGAATATGACATCCAGTGTGTAACACCAAAGGCAATCAAATGTCAGGCTTTGGCAGATCTACTAGCTCAATTTCCAAATGGAAAATACGAACCTCCCTCTGAGGATCTTCCAGGGGGAGAAGTAGAAGAAGTTGACATAGTAGATGACGACTCAGAATGGTGGTATTTAGCCTTTGATGGGTCATCTGCTGAAGGGAAAGGTGGAGCAGGCGTGGTGTTGACCACCAAAGAAGGAAAGGAAGTAGCTTTGTCATACAAGTTAGACTTCCCCTGCACGAACAATGAAGCAGAATATGAGGCGTTTATATTGGGATTATTAGCGGCTCGAGAGTTGGGAGCCAAACGCCTTAAAGTAAGGGGAGATTCAAACTTGATTGTGCAACAAATAAGAGGGCAATTCGCAGTGAAGGAGCCTATATTGGCACTGTATCGAACTGTGGCACAAAAGGTGATGGAGGACTTCAGGAAGGTGGTTATTGAGTACGTGCCAAGAGGACAAAATAAACAACCTGATGCATTAGCCACGGTAGCATCTAGAGTATATGTCCAAAGAGAAGACCTAGATGTGAAGGTAATGAAGAGAACCCTCCCAACCACGGTGCTAGACTTGTTCCCCAAAGAAATGACCGATGATTGGAGACATACTCTCTCCCATCAATTGCAAACAAAGGAGGGGACCATATCACCGGTGGAACTTCAGAAATACGCCATCATCAAGGGAGTCTTGTACCATAAAGAAACAGATGGGGTATTGACACAATGCTTGGGGAGGCTCGAAGCACAGCGCGTTTTGCATCAGGTACATGCAGAAAATTGTGGGTTGGCAGATATTGGATTGTATCGAAGGTTGCAGCGCCAAGGGTATTATTGGCCTGAAATGAAGAAGGAAGCAGATGCACTTCAACGACAATGTGTTTCATGCCAAGAATACCCTAGGGAGGAGGAATGCGCCTTCATCGATGACATAGCGGATTGGCGAATCCCTTATGTAGAATTTTTACAAAGCGGCAATTTGCCTGCCGAAAAGAAGGACGTAATATTGATAAAGAGAAAGTCACAACGATTCTTCTTGCAAAATGGAGAATTGTTTAGAAGAGGGTTCAATGGCAAGCCCTTACGGTGTTTGGAAGTAGGAGAGGCCAAAGATTTGGTCTATCAAATGCATAAGGACGAGCACCAAGGGGGAGCCAAATTGTATAAACAACTTATTGATCATGGTTATTACTGGCCGAAGATGGAGGGAGATTGCTTGGATTTTGTCAAGAAGTGCCACATCTGCCAAATCCATGGGAATCTGATTCATGCTCCCGCTGTAGACCTACGGACCATAGCAACACCGTGGCCCTTTCATACGTGGGGAATGGATCTTATAGGTCCCATTCATCCTAATTCTAAGGGCAACATATGGATCTTGACGGCTACTGAGATGTATACAAAGTGGGTAGAGGCAATCCCTTTGAAAAAGGCTACGGGTCCAGTAGTGGCGAACTTCATTAAGGAACATATCAATTGTCGTTTCGGGATCCCGAAAATCATTCTATCAGATAATGGAACTCCTTTCATCAATCGAGACATCAAAAGTCTGATGGAAAGATATAGGGTGAAGCATTACAAGTCATCGCCATACTACCCGAAAGGCAATAGGCAAGCAGAAGCCACAAACAAAACCTTGATCAAGATTCTGTTAAAAACCCTAGATGATCATCCGAAGACATGGGCAGAGCAGTTACCAATAGCATTATGGGCATATCGAACTTCAAAAAGAAAACCTACGGATGAAACCCCATATGCTTTAGTTTATGGAGAAGAAGCTATCTTGCCCGCCGAAATAGAAATCCCTTCGGCTAGGATGAGACTCCGAAGCTTAGTCGAGGAAGAGAACCGACCAGCAGCCCTAGAGGCCTTAGCTGACTTCCGAGACCGAGCCAAAGAAAAATTGGAACGGTATCACGAAAGACTGCGATGACAATACAATACCGCAGTGGTACCGCGATAAATTATGGTGGGGGACTTGGTGCTCAAGACAGCAAATCAAGTCATGAGGGGAACACCAACCACCAAATTTTACCCCAAATGGGAAGGCCCGTATAGGGTACGAGAGATCTCCGAAAGCGGGTATTGCAAAATATCTCGCGTGGGATCAAATGCTATCTCAGGCCCATTGAACCTGAAATGGGTAAAGAAATATTACACATGAGATAGTCATCACGAGAGTTATACTTTTAACTTCAAAAGTAGTTGAGGCACCTTACTTTAAGCCCTCACAGTTATACTTTCAAACTTTAAAAGTAATCGAGGCACCTGACTATAAGTCCTCAACCTGAAAAAACAAGTTACACTTTATCTCTAAAAGTGACGAACGTTATGCTTTATACGACAAAAGCAAGATTTATTGTTTTTTTTCATAAAAATTTTGAAACGTTATGCTTTTCGTTAAAAGCAACTTGATCATCAATAAATTATCAAACTTTCATTCACTTATTTTTCGAAAAGATATATATATACATGTTATTGATAACATTCATGTTTATCTATTCATAAGACCTATTGTTGCCTTGGAGTATTAATTTGAGTAACTTGAAATTCAATGATAAATATTGAGTTTTGAGGAATTATTCAAATTAAAGGCAATCAACAAGGTTAAAGAACCTCTAATTTGATAAATAAAATATGTTTAAATGAGTTTCTGAAACAGGAAAAGAAAAAAAAAGACTACAGCAAGTCATGATCTAAAGGCCACGACATATCAAACTGCAACGAAGGCATAACTAAGGCCTCCAAATCACTAATGGCAGCGTCCCGAATCTTTAGATTTTTAGCTTTTGATAACTTGACATCTCGAGTAGCTGACTCTAAGTCCTGAAGTTGTCGCTCTACCTCCTGAAGCTGAGACTTTAAACCTTGTGCATGGATCTTCAATTTGTTTACGGCTTCGTCAAACTTTGAGATCTGTGCTGAAAAGGAGTCATCTTCACACTTACGTATAGCAATTTCTGAACGTAGCTCAACAAGGTTGAAATTCGACTGGAGGAGATCCAGCCTAGCCCGAAAAGGGGACATGTCAACACCCACAGCCGCAAGGTCGTCTACATCATCACTAAATTTCTTCAAGTCCTCAGCCCGCAAAGAGTATAAGGAAAGAGTGTGCAACCCAAGCACAAGGCCTGCGAGCTGATCTAGGAAGAAGGTCTGGGCAGAAGACGCCTTAATAATCAGCTGGTCGAGTATATGTGGGAACCGAGTTAAGAGGCGCTCAAGACTTTCCCGACTAGATGATGATATCCGGAAGCTCCTCCAAGAAACAAGGTCTCCGTTTGGATTGAAGGAAGCTCTGACAGGAGCAACTTTGGAGGCCATCATAGAATTTGTCGAGATAAGGGATGGAGGAGCACGGGGCTGCTGGGATGCTGATGAATCAATAACGCCTTGGTTATCCGGAAGACAGCCTGGAGGATACCCGAGGTCATTATCTAGCGAGGTGTCAACATCCGGATTGAGAGCATCGAATGAGGCAAGCGCATCAACAGGCAAAGGCAACTCTTGCATCTTCTCACTCTGGAAAATAAGATGAGAAAACATGTAATATATTTGAAAAAATAAATAAACAAAAAATGATATATTTACCAAAGAAAGATACTCACAAGATAGTCAATGGAAAAGTAGTTGGGAGATGCTACCGAAGGCGGAATGTCGCTCAACCCACCCAAGATGCTGTCTACAATGCCCTCCCGAGAACTCAACAACTCGGTAGAATCCTTCTGGGGAGGACACACATCAGCAATAGTTTCAGCAGGATCCTCCCTCGTGGAAGCAGGAGTCTCATCAGTCTCCTTAGGCCTATCATGTGGAGAAGCTGGAGGAGGGTTTGAGGAACTTATTGCATCCTCCAAAGCAAGGCTTGAACTCACATCAGATAAAGTGTCTTGAGCATCAAGACTAACACAAGCTTCGTGGGATGGAGATGACTCAACACTGATAGGTCGGGGAAGGTCGCAACTCGTAGAAGCCGCTGTGGTTGCCCTATTTGCAGTAATAGGCATAAACTCAAGAGGAGCATCCTCATCCTCTTCATCAGCATCGCCAATCTAAAAATTGTGGACATAATGATAAAAGGAATCATGATGGCAGCTATATGGATAGTAACAGACATAAATGATGATACTACAAAAAGTATAAACACATACCAAATTTCTACGGCGTTTCTTGACTGGATCCTCGGCTACCGGCACAGTAGGACTAGCATCCTCAGGAGGGCGTTTTGCTAATGGCCTTAAGCGAAGCCTGATGCCAGGACGGCTAACCGAGGACACGGTAGATGCCATAGGAGGAGCCACCTCTGAATCCGTGGGGGTAGATGTTCTTGTTCTGGAACGAGTAACTCTCATTTCCCCGGCATCAGAGGATCCTTGGGGAGGAACTGAAGGAAGAACTAGAGGAGACATCCGAGACACAGGTAACTGAGACAAGGCCCGTGGTGGAAGGTTCCTGGTGGTAGTAAGGGCCTGAATAGGAAGGATAACTGGAGAATGAATACCTGCTGATCTAGGAGGAGAAGACTTAGGCCTTAAGGCCTCACGCTCAACAAGGCGGCTACTGGCTGGCCATCGTTCTGAACGGACATTGGGCTTAGGAGAACATAACATCTTAATCCGTTGAAGACGCTTGGGAGGAGAAGCTGGTCTAGAGCACATCAGTGTGTCGTCCTCCCATCTCTTAAGATTGATTTGCCAGTAGTTGCGTTCACCGGTAGTATACCGTCCACTTCGAGTAGCAGGTGGTATGATAAAAGCCGCGGGAAAGGATTTGTGAGGAACACCTGGGGGTTCTGGAAAGGCCCATGCAAAAGAAGGAGAGGTGGACACGAAATTGAGGAGAGCAGTCTCATAAGTCTCCTTGCAAGTACGGCCAAAGGGACGCTCCTGGTCAAATCTAAACTGCCTCATCACTCTATGAGGATTATAAAGTACGGTACCGAAATCATTATCCTCAATAAAATATGGAAGCTCCGCAGCCCGAAGGAAGACGAACCAGGTCAATGAAGAGCCGCTCAGCCCGTTGGTATTTAGATAAGTGCGAGACTCACGCCTATAGAAGTGAGGAAGGTGACCATTATTTTCCGAAACAATAGTGTAAGAACGAGCGGTGAAGCATGAAAAATCATCAATGAAAAGCCGCAAGTCTGAGCTAAAGCGGTAATCAATCCAGCAGGCTGTCCGGGGGTCGATGTGGGGTAATAAAAAAGGGTTTGAAGACTTCTTCTTCCTCTTAGAAAGATGTTCAAAAGAAGAATAACCTTTGAAACGCTCCAAGAGGAAAAGCTGAAGGAAGGAGCCTGGAATGAAGCAATTCACGTCGTACCTGAGTAAATGAAAAGGAAAGGTTGATAATTCAAGAAAAGAAGAGAAAAGTGCAATGTGAAAGACAATTAATGAAAGCATGAAAACGAATACCTTCCAACAGATTCTCTCAAAGCGAAGGCCACCTCATCTAAATGGCGATACAGGGTTCCCAGAAAGAGGGAAGCAAGAGGAATCTCCAAACCCTGAGATAGCAGAGCTGCTAAACTAAACATACGAACTGAGGGACCGTCAACAGGAGACCCGGGAAAGAGAAAGCGAGACAACCACATAAGCAGATAGGCTGCCAAAGGAAAAGGACAAGGCTCCTTACGAAAAGCAAGGACGGATTGGTCATAAGTCGAACTATCCCACTGGTTAGTCTTGTAATCCCGAAAGAAGTAGCGCACCCAAGATAACCATGAAGTTTTTTGTCGGCTAGTGGTCTCGAAATCTGGAAGGAGTGTGTCCCCTTTGAATCGTGAGATATAATGGGAAAACTGCTTGAAGGCCTCCATCAAATAGGAAACGCACTCAACATCTCTAACAGACATACTAGATGGGTCACAAGAAGCCGAAGCGACAGCAGGGAGGCTACAAGATATAACCCAACATAAGCATATAATTTGAAAAAGAGAGGAGAAAATAAGAACGAATGAAAGTTACAAAAGGAAAGGCTTACTGGTAGATAGCATAGACATCCTCTAGTGTAGGGGTGAATTCCCCCCAAGCAGTAATAAATGTGCATGAAGAGGAGCACCAGCGGGAAATCAACACAGTAAGAGCGTCATGATCCTGTTGAACACGTAGATCCCTACATAGCTGAATGCAGCGATATATGCCCGCGCTCTTTAGTATAGCCTTGTACTCCACATTCCCGAGGATCTCGTCAGTCCAATGTTGCCATCCTTGAAGACGGCTAGCTGAGTCAGACAGATAGCGAAAGGGACTGAAAGGGTATTCTTGTTTCTCTATGCACATGCGGGGAATGCGACCGGAATGGGGGAAGTCGTCCCAACCTCCGCAAGCCGCGACATAAAGAAACAGGCCCTCTTTCTCTGGTGAAAGAAAAGTTATGCGATCATAAGTCCGGACATGCTCCCAAAAAGTGTCAAAAGGCCCAAAAAAGGGAGCCTTTCCCCAATCATTGACGAAGGGAATTACCCTGGAAGTCTTCAAATCTTCAGAACATCCGGTAGATGAGGCCTGCAAGTAAGAAAGATTTCACATGAGAATACTAAGGATGTCAAGTAAGGCATATGAACTTGAGTGGGCTTACCATGGCAAGGGGAGAATTTGAGCTTTTCACTTGAGAATACCTGAAAATAAGAAGAAATGAAGTCAGGGAAGGATCAAAATTACAATTATGAAAGAAAAATAAGATTTGAAATTTTTCCAAAAAACTTCGGACAGCCAAAATGCATCCTTCGGAGCTATTTTTCGAATTATTTTGGTATGTGTCATGGCCGTTGGCGATGACTTTTGAAGATCTCGTCGATACGGTCGTTTTGATATATTATGGGCCCCGAGACTCCAAACGAAACAAAAGTTATGGTCAAAACAGCGATCACGATTCTCAATGTTTAAATTTTGGTACATTTTCATCTAGGATTCGCTCCCTAGGGTTCGGCACCCTAGGGTTCGGCCACCATAGGGTTCGGCCTCCCTAGGGATTGACTTCCGGCAAAAAAAAATACTCAAATAAACTGAAAAAATTGAAAAAAAAAAGAAGAAGGAATTGTTTTTACCTATTTCCCAAAGATGAAGACTGTTAGCTTGACGATTTCTTGGTGATCTTCAAACTTGAATGAGGAGAGAAAATGCCAAGACAAAAAAGTACGCGATGAAAAGAAAAGCCTAAGTGACTTGGGAGATGTATATATTCAAATTGCAAGCTTGCAATAGTAAAGGAAGCAATCTCTATGTTCCTCTTAAGGAAGATTTCGCAATTTAAAGATAAGTTTATTTGAGCTTATTTCTAAATAAATATATAAATTTTCGAAAATTATTTAAATTTGGTATTTTAATAAAATTTCGAAAATATATATATTTGATAATAGTATGACAATTTCGAAATTATATTTATATATATATATATATATATATATATATATTGTCTACTTAATTTTCTTAAGGAAAAAAAAAGATCTTGCTTTACAAAATTTTAAAGGAAGATTTTGTTTCCAAATACTAAATTAAGATTTGATTATTGGATTTTATTTAGTAATATCTGATGATCTTCCTTGTTTTTAATTCTCAGAAAATAAAGAAATAAATATTGAGCAAAATGAGGAAGCTTCAGATGATCTACCAAGCAGTACTTGGACAAGTGAAGTCACACAAAATCATTCACAAGCCAGGAATATTTTGCGCGAGCATCTCTCAGGAATCGTGACTCTCGCGCAGGGGGCAAATGTGGGCCCAAGTGCATATTAGAGTTCACATGACCTAATTAGATTAAATGTACAAATTAGGGTTTACAAAAAACCTAATTAAATGTACAAATTAGGGTTCATGTGACCTAATTAAATGTACTAGACCCAGGGAAGTCTCCACGTGTTCCAAGGCAGAAGACCCGTGGATGCGACCCATTTTGGGAATTGATTAAGGGATTGGATTGGTGGCTAGAAGAACAGGGCAATTTGGGCATTACTTTGATGATTACAGGGCATTTCTGGAATTTCTCCTTTAAAACATAATTAAAGGGTATTTCGAGAATTTTCCTTAAAACATGTGTCTGGCATGTGACTATTTCCAGGAAAACTCTATAAATAACCCCTCTATTCTAAGAAAAGGGGATCGCTCTCAAGACATTACACTTAGACTCTTGGAAGCTCTAAACACTTGAAACTCTCTCTCTCAACTCGAAGACTCAAGAAGGCTCTTGGAATCCCTGCTACCCTAACCCGGTTTTCGGATTCTGAGAGTTCTGCCACGTGTCATTGGAGTAATTGCCTACCTGTTCTTCTCCCCTCTTCAATCAATCAATCAGTTCCGTACTCTTCGTGGATTTCTCTCCTCTCCAGCCAACACGAAACCCTAACCCTAGCAAGGTGTAATTTCCTTACCTACAAACCCATTGCAAAAAGGCATCGTAAACAACACAATTAACAGGAAACCCTTGATTATTAAGCTTGTCAATGAGATTTGCAAGAGATTTAGAACCAACTTCTTGAAATTTTGTTAAATAGTCTTGGATGCTGCATGAAGCTGGCCTACCTTCATCATACCCATCAGAAATAGTTTCTAATTGAATGGAAGAGGAGATTTTGTGAAGGGTTTTGATCCTAAAGTTAGTAGTAACCAGTGTGACTTTAATGCCTTTGTCTAGTAAGATTTTGAAGAATTGAAGCATAGGGTTCATGTGGCCTTGGACTGGATATGGAAGGACCAAACAATGAGGTTTTTTGTGCTCCATTTGTGGGCTACTACTAGTCCATATTGAGTTGATGGGAGTGGGTTTTTATATTTTTCATGATGTGTAGAAGAAAATTCCAATTTGAACTTTGAAGTGTCTATATAACGACAAAAAAATTGTGGAGATCCGTGTCAACATCTTGTCGATTATGTGTACTTTCATGTGTAGAAGAGAATTCCAATTTGAGGTGTCTAGCTGTAAATTAAAAATGCCGACATAACAAGACAAATGTAGCAGTTACGGATTGTTACTTTGTACGTATGTCCTCCCGCAATAAAGATGAATAAATAAATAAATATTTATCTATATTGTAACAGAAAACAGGAAAAATACTATATTTTACAATGCAAAAGTCGCGTCTTTTGTTGTGAGTAATTATTCACAAATTATCTATGTATTTACACTTATTTATTATAATATTATTATATTTAATCGTATCAAAAAAATTAGTATTTTATTACAAAATATAACATTAACTCTAATATATATAGGGAATAATTGGACTCTTGAACTCTTTGTTTCCTATTTGTGTCTATATATTTCTTTGTGCGGTTATTATTTTAAAAAACTCTATGCGAGCATAATAATTGGACATGAGCATTTTATAATTTTATATATTTATATTTTGACCCCCTATTTTTTATAATTATAAAGAATTCATGTCCAATTATCACGTTCAATTATCATTTCTGCATAAAAGAACTCTATTATTTTTTTATCATTCTCTCATTCATGACTTCACACGTAATTCATGTGTCACGACTAATATATAATGTGTGTGTTTGTGTTTGTGTTTGTGAAGATCAAATGATCGATAATGCATTAACCGTATAACCTATATATCTTGCAACATCATTTGGCATACTGTATTGACTATATTTCCTTTTTGAAATATAGAAACTTTGACGAAAATAGCAAAATTTTTATTGTGAGGAGAATTGTGATAATTACCCGGATTTTTTGAAAATTATTAAAATAAGAATTTAATAAATAAAATTTTTATTATAAGACGTGTCAGGTTTGAATGCATATATATATATATATATGTGTGTGTGTGTGTGTGTGTGTGTGTGTGTGTTTTGTATATATATTTATGTGATTTATGTGAGGGATTTAATATGTATATATAAAATATATACATATATTTGAAAAGTTATATTCAATGGTTAATTAAATTATTAAATTAGCTAGTTTGAGTTAACTACGAAATGAAATACGGAAGTGAAGAAAATCAATTAATTAATTAATATTAATTGATTGAGATTAAGTTAAGATTTTATTATGAATAATATAATTTGAATTATAGGTCTTGAATGACAATGAAGTTATTATAAATTAAATTTCATAAATGAAGTGATTAAGTTGCTTAATTAAAATTAGTAAATTAATGTAAGTATCTTTGTTTTATTAAAATAAAATGAGAGAGTTAATTAAATTTATTATTTTTAAATATGTTACATAGAAATGTAATGTATGTATATCCCAAGGTGTGAACCAAAACTAAGTATAGAGTAAATAATTATTTGTCCTAGGCTCAACTCAAAAAAATGCAAACAAATAGCAAACAATATTCAAAAGAAAAAGGGGGGAAAATTAAAGGATTAAAGTGTAAAGGAGGGGGATATCGATATTGCTGAATGCTGAACTACCCTTTTTGTTGTAAGGGGCAATTTTGTCCAGCACAATCCAATATGATGATATCACCACCAATTAAATTGACCCCTCCATATTTTGGAGAAATAATAGTGTGTGAAAGAAGAAAGATTGACTTACCAATTGAGATGAAAAAGATAAGATATATTAATGTAGGCCCACACACCTCTGCTCCACACTCCAGTACTTTATCGTGCATTTGTTTGTAAATTGTAAAATTTTCGAGATTTACTCAGTTATATAGTCAAAATAATGAGTATCGCTATTGTCACAAATAAAAAGGGCACGGTAAATGAAAATTTCCAAAACTTACGAAAAATGATAAGTTTGATATATGTATATTGTTAAGTTCTGAATTTATAATAATTAATTTAGAAGGGGTTGAATAGATTAATTTATTTTTTTAAAAATCTTGGCATTTTTTAAAAATTTACTGTAGTTCCATAAATAAGTTTGTTAAAGTATTTTTGAATATTGTTATGAACAAAATAAAGAAATAGGGATAGAGAGATACCAATTAAAAAACATAGCGATATATCTTGGTTCACTATATATATATATATATATATAGCTAGAGTCCAGTGTCCAAACTCCTCTCCAGGATTTGAATTTTCCACTATAAAATTAAATAGCTTAACTCATTAAGTAGGTGAAGAAACCTTTAATATAAATTTGATTCTATCTTAGGATTACTCTATCCTAGCATTCTTCAAGAATTGTAAATTTCTTTTCTAGAGCACTTGTATTCCTTTTTTGAGTGGTCTTGGGACTTGATATCTTTTCTTTTTTGTACTCACTTAGAAATCCAAACCTATGGCTTTTCTAAGATCTTGGTCTTAGAACAAGAATAGCTCAATTTCCCACACACTAGAAGAATAGTTAACTCTATCCCTTGTTTAAAAAGATTTTAATTTGTCTTAACTAATGCTTCTTAAATAAGCAGATTGACAAAGTTTAAGTTCAGATATGTCAAATATATCAATTCACAAGAAATAAATAATGACAGTTATAGATTTGTTCTTGCAAGTATGACATATGAAAGTTATACCAATGATCGCAATAAATATGACACAGTTTGGTTGATATAGAATACTTTTATAAGGTGAGATTAACACTATGGAGTAAGGTCAATCTTCGACGCTTTATGAACTAAGTGTTTATATATTTTGCTTATATTTTCAAAGAGAGGGTTATATACGAATCGTCCTTTTACATAAAGGAACAATATTTTTTTTTAAGAATTATAAAGATAATGCCGATTGCACTAATAATAGTCGGGTTACCTAATATTAAAAAAAATTACCTTGTATCACTTTTCTTGCAAGGACTGTGTTCACAATTAATCAAGTTGACAGAGCTTAGATTCTAAATATAAATGGGTACGATAAAATTGATCACTTGTTTTTCACTTTCGGTGAAAGCACTATGTATAAAACTTTGATTAATATATATAAGCTTTAAATTCAATTCAAGTTATAAATATAATAAATATATATGATGTAACTTGAATTAGCACAATAAATGCATGAATGCAAGTGTAAATACTTTTGTGTTTTATAGTGTTTAATATGAATGAATGTAACTATAATGACAATATTAAACGTAAATAAGAAAGTGAGAATATAGCACAATAGATATAATTAAGTGTGTGCTATTTAGTGTATTAAAGCAATGTGTAAGTGTATATGTAACGACCGTGAATTCTGGATAGCCTTATAATTTGAACTTATATATATTATTGAATATTATGAATTTTAGTAACATTGTTATGTGTTACGTGTTTAAAGGTTGTGTGACAACCTGGATTATGTGAATGCATGAAGTTTACGTGTTATAGTTTTGTATAAGTGAATAAATTAATTTCGCGGAATGTCGCTAAATTACTATTCACGCAAAAATATTTTACGTCTTTTTCGATTATATACTAACAATTTCGTTAAAGCGTGTATGTGATGAGATAATTTTTTCATGCGTTGAAATATTTATTTGAGCTCGCTAGTGATTTAATTTGTATCCGAATTATTTTATATAGGTATTCCGAATAAATGGGCAAACCTCGTATTTATTATTTTTACCTATCCTAATATTTTATAGGATTACCCATTTTAATTTTTGGTAGAGTTATTAAGCAAATTTGGTGCAAATAAGGAAGTATTCGGGTATGGGAGAGACCAAATAGGTGTATTAAATTGTGTGTGTTGCTAATATAGAGAACCACCTAACTCTTTGGACCAATAGAAATTGAGGAGGAGGCATGCTAAGCCAATGAGGAGTGAGCAAGTAGGGAGTGGTCGGATGAAGTGGCCTTGAGCCAAGTATTTTACCTTGGAATTCCTTATTTGCACAACATTCCTCTTGAATGTTAAACCCACTCGGGTAAACTCCCTTTATTCTCCTGAAGTTCCCTTCAATCTCCCATTATATCCCAATATTCTTCCCATATCATTTCCAAGTTGCGGCAGAGTTGAGAGAGAATATAGAGAGAGAAAGAGAAGAAATAAGGAAGAAGAATACGAAGTAGAGATAGAAAGGGAGTTTCTAGAGAGAGAGAAGTGAGTTTGTTTGGGAGAAAGCCAAGAAAAAGAAGAAGAAGAAGAAGAAGAAGAAGAAGAGAGAGCTTCAAACTCTAACCAAGTCTTTTAGCATCAAGGAGCAAGAATCAAGAGGTAAACATCAACCATAACCCTTTTCTTTCAATATTTCAAGCTTTCATGGTTTTGAAGCTTATATGTTAGGTGAGTTTGATTTTTGTTGTTTATGGTTGTTGATTAGTCATGTGTAAGTTGTTATGGAAGCTCTTAAGACCCTAAAAACCTTCCTAATAACATTAAAATGGAACAATATGACAAGAAAATTCGAACTCATGCGTAAAGGATGAAGAACAATGAAGAACATGGACATTTTGGACAAACATGGACATTCAGACTGTTTCAGAGGACTTATAGCTTCGATTCTGTATTTGTTTGCTTTGTTTGTTATTGTGGTATTGTAGTTCCATAGGTTATCTTCATAACCCAGTAGGTATGGAGTAAAAAGCTTTTAAAACCAATTTGTGGTGAAGATTTTAGTAAACCATGTCAAGAACACGATTACTTAGTATGAATAGTGAACTTTCGATCAATTCTAGTATTGTTGTGTTGCATGAAAAATTCTAAATTTCTGGTAGTTATAGTACACTGAATTAGGAAGCCGTGGGCTTTGGAATGAACACTTTTCGACCTCGAACGAGAGAGATATAGCGATTTTAAGAAAATATGTCAAAGCTGTCAAGAACACAGAAAACTGGTGCGACTAGGCTCCTTTAAGCCGTTGTTTTAATCTGTTAACGAATCTGAAAAGTTATGATTTTTGGATATGTTGTATTTCAGGTTACAAGCTTTCCATAGCCTTAAGAACGGACTAATTCCGACTTAAAATGAGGAAGTTATGACGTTTGGAAGTAGGTAGTACAAATCTGTCCAATAGGAGGTAGTAGAGTCGAACCCATGGCGTTCACCTTGCAATCGTAGAGTAAGCTTCGCAAATCATGGAGGGAAGGTTGTAGAGTCTACTCCGCACATCGTAAAGTAACTCTCGAAGTCGTAGAGTTGAAAATGGTCGAGCTGATACTAAAAATCGTAGAGTGCCTCTCGGAATCGTAGGGTGACTCTCGAAATCGTAGAGTGCAGGCAGCTTTAGCATCACTTAGTAAAATGACCATAACATTCTCATACAAACTCAGATTGAGGTCATTCAGGATGATTCGGAAAGAGAAATAGTAGACCTACAACTTTTATTCTTTAAACATTTTGATTTGACGTATGTAGAAAGGTCTAAATTGGCAATCTTTTGGACTGTATGAACTTTGAAAATTGTAGAGTCCAAAATCGTAGGGTCTAGGCAGCCTCAACCTCATTTAGTAAAATGGGCATAACTCTCTCATACGAACTCCGATTGAGACGATTCAAGATGTTTTAGAAAGCTAAGACATTGACCTACAACTTCCATTAATAAGAATTGAGATTTCATGCCTGGATCAAATTCAAATTTGGGCAGTTTGGTGACGTTATGTATATCGCTTAAGCGTTTGAGTAGGCAAGTTTAGCGTATGGACGTGCAAGCATCGTAACGTTATAACAAGTGTGTTTAGCCTTGTTTAATATTATGCTTCTAATAAGATTATAACCTTATGGAGTAGTGTAAACCAATATTTGGTATTCATTATGTGACTGATTGTAATATGTTTATGTGCACACATGTGTGTAGGATAATTGACGAGCGTGTGTTGTATTATTGTAGCAGACGCACGGGGCAAGTTTCTTAAACTTACTCAACATTTATATTTGGGCAAGTTTCTTCTCTAACCCTTGTCTAACCCTTGTGTTGGGCAAGTTTCTTTATCCTAATTCAACTTAATATTGGGCAGGTTTTCTCAACCATACAACTTCATTTATTGTGCGAGTTTATTTATTAATTGAAAAAGTATTCTATATTATTGCAAGTTTCCCTAACTTAATTCAATTTATTCATTGAGCAAGTATTCCATATTATTGCAAGTTCCTAACTCAAACTTGAGTTATCATTTTAGTGGTTTAATTATCATTAATTATTCAACACCAAAGTTTATTATTGATATTCGCACCTTGTGCATTTGAATTTATGATCTGTTGTTGGACTGTGAAACGTTTAAGTTATTCATTCATGAACTGTTTAAGGAAATAGTCTACGCCATTTGTTTCGGCTAGACATGTACAAGTTATTATTTTAAAAGCTATACAAACCAGTAGTTAGTATGAATTCTTAAACTGAGAGAGCAACCCTTATTAGGGGATTATAATGTGTCGGTTATTCGATGAAGTCAGAGTTAAATGTTATGCATATACATAGTATACGAGAGGCTGATCCCCTCGAGTACAACTGACATGGCTAGATTTTTAAAAGGGTCAGTTGAATGATTGACTCTTGGGGCCAAAAAATTCATGGTCTATTGGACCACTCAACAGTAAATAATCAATATTCATTATTTCATTTGAACTTTGATTATATTGTTAGCTATTTCTTCAATGTTCTTAAATTGTTGAACTATGCGATTATTATTCTCATTCATTCATGATATATTTTCTTTATTCATTTTAAACTTGTTGAGCAAAGTAGTTGCTCACCCTTGCTATATCATGAACCTATTGCAGTTAAGCCGGAGAGTTCCAAAGCGGACAAAGGCAAAGGAAAGCTTAAGGAATAGTTATATGTACTATCCCGTTATGTAATCGTGGAATCGTTTTGTATTATTAATGTATTCCGTGATGTATTTGTTTAAAGTTATAGAACTTGGGACCGTAGTAAACCTTTTGTAATGAACAATATATGTTTATTTATTCTGCATTAGTTGATTTATGTTGTTTAGAGGTGTATGGATGTACTTTATCTTGAGCACCAGATTCGAGGTATTGGTACTTGAATTTGGGGGTGTCACAATATATGTATATATAAAATTGTATGTGTGACGTGCATGTATGAATATATATATATATGTGTGTGTATATATATATAGCACTTTACTTTGGCTAGATTGAGAGAGCAAATGAAATGAATAGGGAGGTTTATATAGGCATATAGCCAAGCTTGGTAAGAATGGAGGGTTAGGATTAATATTTCGTATTTTCATATATTTTCCTTCCATTGCCAACTAATGAGATAATTTAAGCACATGTTTTAAAAGAAATTTTCTTAGCAACTTTTGCATTTGGCTGGGTATATAAAGAAGATAGGAAAGAGTTGTAATTTGTCACTTTTTGTACTTTTCATCTCTTTTAGTTTGCCAACTCAAAAGTAAGCTACTTTAAATTTCATTTCATTTTTAGCAAATTAAGTGGCAGGATATATATATATATATATAAGAAATGGAAGAGAATTTTTAGCCACGTCTTAATTTTAATGTACTTGTTAAGCTAGAAATTTTGCCACATCAAAAGGCATTTGAACCAAGACATTTGAGGTTGCTGACCAAACAAGTGACCAAAAGTCACTTATAGCCACATTGCTTAATAAGAAGATGCAACAGCTCAATATATTTTGACTATTTAAGAACTATTTTGACCAAATGAAGTTAACATTTTAGGCTGACACAATATTTGGAACGGATAGGAATTAGAAAACATTGGGCTAATAGAAAGGGGTTTTAGTTGGAGCGAATGATATAAAAAGTGTGGGCCAAAGTGAATTTTGTTTTGAGACGGATGAGAGTAGTAATAGAATCTTTTGGATAGAACAAAGGTCTTTTTATGGACCAAACAAAATCTAGGCTAGAAGGTTTTCTTTTGAAACGAATTTGGAAGGAGATTTTTTTTTTTTAAATATATAAGTTCTCTTTATCTTAAACATAGAATCATCTTAAAATAAAAGTATATAAATGATACAAGTAATATTTTTAAGACGAAAATATATAAACAATATACTTAAAAATTGTATTTTTAGAACAAAAATGTATAAATATAATGCACATAAAATATAATGTATATGCAACCTAATGAACATACAATCTATGGAGAGGATACTACGAATTCGGGTAAAGCCTTTTACCCTAAAAATAAAAATAAAAACACTCATTATCCAAACTAAATGACTTCAATAACTTTATCACAACTTGAATTGATTGAGTTTTTCCTCGAATGACTTTGTTCATATTTGATATTTAAGATGAAGAATTATAATTATTTGTCATCATTAAAATAAAGATTGAATTTGGGATACCCCTAGTAATATTACCGAACGAATTCATGATCAGCTTAGTAATCTTACTTGTCCCACTCTAAATGATTTTAGGTGGTACAAAGATGTTTTTACTTCTCAAGTCATGATGAGAAATAATAGTACTAAACTATTTTGGAAAGAAAAATTTGTTAATGGTTTACCCAATTTATTTGCTCATAAAGTTAGAGAAGAACTGAGTAAAGATTTTGGATTTATAGATTATGATAATCTAACTTATGGTGACATTATACGCCATATTAAAAAAATAGGTCTTAAAATGTGTATTGATTTTAAAATCAGTAGACAAGCTAGTAAAGACAATAACAAGGCTAAATATGAATTAGGAACCTTTTGTGAACAATATGGTTTACCTCCTATTGCTCCCTCTAGAAGAAACCATAGGCATAAACATATTGAGAAACACAAAAGACATAAACATTGCAGTCATAAAAAGCCTGTTAGTCAAGAAAGTTATTATAATAAACCAAAGAAGTCTCGTAAAAAGACTCCTACAGTCATAAAAAATATGATAAAAGCAAAATTGTCTGCCACAATTGTGGACAGAAAGATCACTATAAAAATGAATGCAAAATAAAACAGAAACTTAACCAGTTAAACATCTCTAATGAAGATACTGAACAACTCCTCGAATTAATGTGAATAGAGAATAGTTCTGATGAAGAATATTCTAATATTTCTTATGAATCTAGTAAAGAAACTACTAAAGAAATTGATAGTAATTCTGAAGAAATTACTTTTTGTACAAATGATTGTAAAAATAATTGTTGTACAAAAGATTAAATGTCTTAACAAAAGATGAAGAAGAACAATCTTTGTTAATAGACTTAATTAGTAAAATTACAAATCCTCAGTTAAAAATCCAATATGTGAATCAGGTAAAGGAATTATTAACTAAAGAAAAAACTGATAATCATAAGTTGGTAAAAAGAAGAGAAAAACTTATTTTCAGTCTGAATAAGACTTTAGATAGATTTAAATCCCCTGTTAAAGAAGTTACCCTTTTAGAATTAAATTTTGAAGTCAGTAAACTTAAAAAAGAAATTTCTATAATTAAAACACAAATCCTCAAGTTACAGGAAGAAATTAATAAATTACAAGATAAACAACAGATCCTTCAAGTTGATGAATCCTCTGAAGATGAAGATCAACATGAATGTTCTAATAAAAAGGATGAAGAATCTAATCTCATTGTTCAAGGTCTCTCCCTGAACAGATTAAAAGATATTACTATACAAAAATGGTATATTAATATCACTTTAGTCATAAATAAGACTTTTATTCCTGAACTTCCTGCTCTAGTAGATACTGGTACAGATATGAATTGCATTCAAAAAGATCTTATACCTACTAAGTTTTATGAAAAAACTAGTGAAAGATTAAGTTCTGCTAATGGTAGCAAAATGGAAATAAAATATAAGTTATCTAAAGTTCACATTTGTCAAGATAAAATGTGTTTTAAAACATCATTTGTCTTGATTCGGAATATGGTCGACAAAATTATTTTAGGTCTACCATTTATTTATTTACTTTATCCCTTCACAACTAATACTAAAGGATTAACTACAGAACATTTAGGTCAAAAGGTTACCTTTAAGTTCATCATTAATCCAAAAGAAAGAGATTTAAAAATTATCCAAGATGATTCTATATCTAAGAATCTAAACATTCTTAATAACAAAGTTACTCACCTAAAGTACCTAAAAGAAGAAATTAAATACAAGCAAGTTGAGAATCAACTTACTAGTAAAACGGTTCAAGAAAAAATTGATAATCTAAAGGATTATCTTAGTAAAAACCTTTGTTCTGATTTACCTAATGCATTTTGGCACATGAAGAAACATATTGTGAGGCTACCTTATGCAAAGGAATTTAAGGAACATTTAATTCCTACTAAGGCTAGACCTATACAAATGAATCATGAACAAATAGAACTTTGTAAAAAAGAAATTAATGAGTTACTTAGTAAAGGATTAATTAGACCTAGTAAATCACCCTGGTCTTGTCCATCTTTCTATGTTAATAACGAAGCTGAAAAGGAACGAGGTGCCCCTCGCCTAGTCATTAATTATAAACCACTAAACAAAGTCCTTGAGTGGATTAGGTATCCTTCCCCCAATAAGAAAGATCTTCTTAATAGGCTTAGTAACGGTACTGTATTTAGTAAATTTGATTTAAAGTCAGGATTTTGGGAAATCCAAATTCATGAAAAGGATAGGTATAAAACTCCATTTACTACTCTTTTTGGTCATTACAAATGGCTTGTCATGACTTTTGGATTAAAAAATGCCCCTAGAGAATTTTAGAATATCCTTAATGATATTTTGAATCCTTTTGGTCATTTCATCATTGTTTATATTGATGACATCCTTATTTTTCAAAAACTGTTGAAAAACATTTTAAACATCTAAATTTGTTCTTCAGGACAGTTAAATTCAATGGTCTAGTTCTATCCCCTACTAAATGTAGCTTATTCCAGACTAAAGTCAGATTTTTTGGTCATCACATTTATCAGGGTCGTATCACTCATATTGACAGAGCCATTCAATTTGCTAATAAATTTCCCGACCAAATCCTTGATAAAACTCAACTTCAAAGATTTTTAGGATCACTTAACTATATTGGTGAATTCTATAAAGATCTTAGAAAAATCTGTAAACCCTTATTTCAGCGCTTGTAGAGTAATCCTCCTCCTTGGACTAACATTCATACCTCAGTAGTCCAACAAGTTAAAAAATATGTTAAGGCTTTGCCCTGTCTTGGCATTTCAAATGATTCAGCATTTAAAATTATTCAAATTGATGCCTCTGAGCTTGGCTATGGAGGTATTCTCTTTCAAAAGTTAACTCCTACTTCTGCTGAACAGATAGTCAGATTCCATTCTGGTGCATGGAATCCAACACAAGTTAAATACAGTACTATTAAAAAAGAAATTTTATCTCTTGTTTTATGTATTAATAAGTTTTAAAGTGACATTTTAAATCAAAAGTTTTTGGTAAGAATTGACTATAAATCAGCCAAATATATTTTAGAAAAGGATATTGAAAATATAGTTGCTAAGCATACTTTTGCTAAATGGCAAGCTTTATTAAGAATATTTGATTTCGATATTGAATATATTAGAGGTAGTGAAAATTCAATTCCTGATTTTCTAACTCGGGAATTTATCACCTCAGGTACCCCAGACACCTCCTCGCCCAAATGAGTGTAAGAGGTAATCCTAGTAAAACGGGCTCAGGCCCAATGAGTCAATCTGGTCATTCCTCTGGCCCAATTAATAAATCTAAAGGAATCTTGGTTCCTCACCCAGTAAACCAAACTGATAAACCCAGTCCAGTTAATAAGTTTCAAGTTCTTGGTCATGTTCTAAAGCCTTATAATTTGCAACTGGCAAGTCAACCCAAACCTATTGACCCCTTCTATTCATCTTCTTCCAATAATCCAGGACCAAAGAGTCTGAATTCACAGTACATCCCTAGTCATGAAGTCAACCTATTTCATATTGAACCTTTCATGAAGCCTAAGGATGATCCAGTCATTCTTGCTTCTGCCAGTTGGCATTTCCTTCCTCTTGCTCCTTATAAATCTCTTACGTATTATAAGGACATTCTTATCCAAACAGAGTCAATCCTCATCAAACCGATATATGATCGGAAAGATGAATCCAAAGTTATTTATCATTCTTTATATATTAAAAGGATTATCTCAATGTTTGATTGGGGTAATCATCCGTCTGATCTCGAAGAATTAAAGGATAATGGAAATTATTTCTGTTATTATGATTATATTGAAGCCTGTAATAAGATTTTCTTACACTAGAATTCAACCTTTAGTCATTCATGGTTCATACAGTTTGACCACAAATTCAAGAGCCAACTCCCGTTCTGGTTTAACCTTTGGTGGTCAAGATATGGATCTTCTTTCGATATCTTCCCCCCGGAATTAAAATCTCAAATAACTCACTTTACTTGCCATAGTAAACATAATCCAAAGTTTGATGGTATCCCTATACTGCTTCAATTCGTATCCAAATATAAAATTCCTTGGATATTAAAATGGCAGTATAACCTTCATTGTCCAGTCACAGAGATTATACATCAATCTCGCCCTAGCAAAAATGCCGTCGCCAAAGAAGTCAGCCCAGTTACCCTTGTCTCCCGCATTTTCTTCATAAAATGGTGGGATAAATTTGATGTTAACCGTATCATTGGTCAAGTTCAACAGGAATTTTCTTTGAATCATGTCCCTATTAAAACCCTCTCAATTAAAGGTTCCTCTGGTAGGACTAAGGAATCCAAAACCAAGCTTTTCGATGTCACTGACATTGAAAAATGTACAAGCTCTGAGTTAGCTGAAATAGCAAAGGCTATTCAGAAAAGAGTTAGCAAGCTTCATCAAGAAATTGAAGCTTCAGAAAGTTCTTCTTCTTCCTCTTCAAGGGAGACGATCAATAGTAATAATGCAGATGATCCCTACCATAGCATCGACCTCCAAGATGCTCAGGACTCATTTGCATGAGTCACATGACCCCCTGGCCCCAAGTCATCAGTGTCCCAGCACATGCTCCTACTTTCCCACCGAAAGTAGCCTCCTGTCATCAGTCACATGGCTCCTGGCCCCCCAAGTCATCAGTGCCCCAGCACATGCTCCTACTTTTTCACTAAAAGTAGCCTCAAAAGTAAAGATTCGCCCAGATTTTGCAGTCATTTGTCTTGTGAATAGTAAAAAAGTCTCTATTCATTTTACTGTTCATCAATAGTAACGTGTCTGTAATCATTTACTTTTGTACTGTTCATTAATAGTAAGTGTCTGTAATCATTTACTTTTGTAATAGTAACTTGTAATAGTTCAATTCCTTATTCTATAAAAGGAATCCGAACTCATTTAATGAGGCATGTTTTTCAACCAATACAAGTCTTAGAAAAACTCAGAGTTCCTTCTTTGATAAATCTTTAGATTTGTACCCTTAAGCCTTTCTTCACCCCTTCTAATGTTCTAGTAATCGAGTCAATTGTAAGTTTTATTTTCTTTAAAACCTATATATAGTTCTAGTAAATTTAATAAAATTGTTTTAGTAAGATTTAATTGTTTTGCAAGTACTGAATGCTTGCTGTTGATTAAAAATATTTTAGTGTTATTTTAGTGTTATTTTGCAAGTACCATTGATTATATATATATATATATATATATATATATATATATATATATATATATATATATGAGCTGATTCATAGTAAATGGTGGCTAAGTCTTAACTGACTGCAGTCTATTTCAAGATCTAATGGACAAGATTAAAAAAAGAAAAGAAAAAAAGGTATCCTTTGCGACATAATGTTTCGAAATAACTTAACTATCGTAATATTGTGTTGCGGTGGGAAGTTGTCTTACTATTAATTTAAAATTAGTAATTTTTTCCTTTCGCAACAATGTGTTGTGATAACTAATTAAGTTGTTGTGTAACATAGTGTTACGAAAAACCCTAGTTTTTTCTTTTTATTTTATTTTATAATTTTAGACCGTCAAATCTTCTAATAGACGGTATAAGATCTGATGGTCACTCAAGAGTCAATGGCCACCACTCCGTCTTTATCTATTTTGAATTTTTCATCTTTTCCCTCCGCTATTCGCTTCTTTATTCTTTCGCCCTCTTCATCTTTCCCTTGCAGTTCTTTAATTTTGTCTAACAAAGTTGGACGAACCTCCATTATATACAGTTGTTCGTCCGCTTCATTTGGACATCATATTTCTATCGTTAACTTCTCAAATTCTTTAATTAATTCTTTCTGTATAGTCAATAACATTAACTTCTCATAATTCTTTCTACTTAAAGCATATACCACAACATTAGCCTTTCCTGGATGATAAAGGATTATGCAATCATAATCCTTTAAAAATTTTAGCCACCTTCTTTGCCTCATGTTCAATTCTTTTTGTGTAAAAATATATTTTAAACTTTTATGGTTTGTGTAAATTTCACATTTCTCTCCATATAGATAATGCCTCCAAATTTTTAAAGCAAAAACTACAGTCACTAATTCTAGATCATGAGTAGTGTATTTCTTCTTATAATTAATCTTTTAACTGTCGTGACGCATAAGCAATCACTTTCTTATGTTGCATCAAAACACATCCTAACCCTCGATGTGAGGCATCAATATAGACCACAAATCCTCCAGTATTATTTGAAAGTGACAATACTGGAGCTGTACTTAATCTCTTCTTCAGTTCCCGAAATTTTTTTTCACATTTCTTTGTCCAAACAAATTTCACATTTTTCCTAGTCAAATTTGTTAGTGATTCTGCTATCTTTGAAAAATCTTGAATGAATCTTCGATAGTATCCTGCTAATCCTAGGAAACTTCTAACTTCCGTTGGAGTTTTCAATTGTTCCCAATTTATTACGGCTTTCATTTTCGCTGGGTCCACCGAAATTCAGTATTTATCAATTACATGGCCTAAAAATTGAACTCTCTAACCAGAATTCACACTTTGAGAATTTTGCATACAATTTCTCTTTTCTTAGAGTCTCCAAAACTAATCTTAAGTGTTCTTCATCTTCCTCCATTGTTTTTAAATAAATCAAAATATCATCAATAAATACCACAACAAATTTATCCAACCACTACTTAAAGACTCTATGAGGTCCATAAATACTGCTGACACATTAGTCAAACCAAATGGCATTACAAGGAACTTGTTGTGGCAATAACGAGTCCTAAATGTCGTCTTCGGCACATCCTCCTTCCTCACCTTTAATTGATGTCATCCTAATCTCAGATCAATCTTTGAAAAATATCTTACTCCGAAATTCAAATAGGCACACTTAGAAGGGGGATAGTTAAATAAGTGTGGGAACAAACGATAACAAACTTTTGCAACTTAAGAAATCTGTTAAAACTTTCTGTCTAACAATACAGTATGCTATATTCTGAATTCAGCTTGCCGAATAAACAGTTTACTTTAAGTTATCAGAAAATAGTTTATTATTGTAGTTTTTAATATTTATCAACTTGTATGAATTAATGACTTGAGATGAGATGGATAATTTTCTATTATAGTATATAAATTTTGGAGTTAGGATTATGATTTATAATTCAAATTGAAGTATTTGATGAAAAATTAAAGCAAAACAATCAAGCACATGAACACAAAATTTTTTTACGTGGTTCGGCCTCTAACCTCTATTCTAGTCGCCTAATTCACATCCAATATCAAGTAGTATTGGAGACTCTTTTATTAATTAATTAACTTGAATTATAATTTGACTCTTTTACAAAACATGTTTCCACAACTCTTGAATACTTATATTCCCCGAGCACTTTTGCTCCCCGTGCACCTATGCACCCTTAAACACTTATGCTTCTTTGGACTTGTTTGGAAAACCTTAATCCAACTCGGATTAGAAACTCTAGACTAATCTTAGTCTACCCATTGTTTAAAGAAGATGACGAACAAAATATTCTATGATCAAAACAATAATTAAATCACAATGCAAAGCTCAACTAATTATGCAACGATCACTATTAAAGTTAAATATATCACCGGTAATTAAAAAAAAAGAAAAAAGATATCACCGGTTTAAGGGCAAAGAATAAAGTTGGAAATTTATCAGAGAACTTTGAAGTGTTGCAGCTTTTTAATGAGACTTCACAGTTGAAAATTTTGTAGCCTTTAGAAAAGTATGTGAAGAGAATTTCATAAGTTATATAGCTTTTGCATTCTGGTTTCTTGTGTACTGTGTATTCTGATTTCAAGCCAAAGCAATCCTTTTTATAATAGATAATTTCATAGACTTGGTATCTATTAGCCCGTTGGAAATCAGAAGGAAATCAGCTTTGCTAATTAATATTCTAGCTGTTAAGGCATATAGTCATTGGACCATAAAATTAGTTAGGAGGGTTTTATGCCCAAAACATATGGCCAATTGATTTTATATTGATTTTATAGTCGTTGGTTGATTAAGCCACAACTGATTTGCTAATATGCGATATACATGTTGGAATCCACAAGCAATCAGGAGAGATATAAGGCAATGTGCTAATTGCATAATCATATTACCGTTCATGCTTTGTCACTAACTGATTTTTAGCTAGCCCTGTATGTAAAGAGTCATGCTTCTTAAGGTAAGGTAGGTACATCATTTTAAGATATTAAACAAGATTCACTTAACTAAATAATAGACACTTTTAATACGGAAAGAAGTGAATCAATTATTAATTCCTTTAACCACTCGGATGGATAACTCATTAACCATGTCATTGGTAGCTTATTATGGAAACAATAAAATTAATAATAGACAGCTTTAATCATGGAATGTGATGAATCAATTAATTAGTCCAATTACTAATCGAATTGGGCAGCTTTGGAAATAAACTTAAGAACAATTAAATTTTCAACATTTAAAACATTTCCATATTAATTTTGAAAGCCCAATTAATTTATTCCATTATTAATTAACCACTTCCATAATTATTTCCATGCAATGCATATCCTAGAGCCTTGATTGAGAAATAATTAAAGTTAGGATCTTACATTGATTTCCTAATGACTCAAGCATATCTTCAAGCCTTCATGTCTTCAATCTTTCAAAGCTTTAAGAAATCTTTTGTTATATCATTATCCTGAAATTGCATGACTAAACTTTTAGCACAATACGAAAGTCATCATCAAAACATAAGGATGGAATATGACCAAGTCAACATTCTTTCCCTTTTTGATGATGACAACACAATGATTACGGCTCCCCCTAAAACCATGCATATATAAAATGAAAGATAAATTCAACCAAGAAATATTAATATAAGAGCAATTTCAGAAGCAAAATTAGCTTCCCTGTTTCTGATTTTATATTCTGCAGATTCAATCCACCTGCATTCCTGTGTTTGATCATTTATTCAATTACCTATCAACATATCACAACAATAATAAATTATGGCAGCAACACAATATTCATAGATATCAGCATTATACCCATACCACATCAGTAAACAAATTATGCATTAAAGTTTTCCAAACTGCAATAACATTAACTTCAAATATCTCATAATTATAACCACCAAACATTAAATCCAAATGACTTAAAAACCAGAATTTATGATCAGTACCATAAAAACCACATAACAACCATAATACCACAAAAATAAGTATCTGAGAACCATAAGTCTGAGAGAATAATCATAAGTTTGTCTCCCCCTTTGTCATCAATCAAAAAGAAATAAGAGGAGAGAAAGTAAAAAAAGATCAGTCATCGAGCTCGACAATGTTAACGTTATTTTTGGTGCATTTGGTAAAGTAGCGTCGATGAACAAGATGTTGGACACGTTCACCCATCGTGAGCTCGTGAGAAAAATAAGGAGGGCGTAGGATATATTCAATAAGACATTTTCAAGTCCAAAAAATCGCCTTGAAATGTCGCGAGCTAGTTGCATTGAGGCTATTTCGGGACTAGGGAGTTCATCAGGTCAATGTGAAATTCTACGCCAACTTCGTTTAGGCATCGAGTGACA
Source organism: Aralia elata (assembly GCA_034770075.1). Lineage (NCBI taxonomy): Eukaryota > Viridiplantae > Streptophyta > Magnoliopsida > Apiales > Araliaceae > Aralia > Aralia elata. The sequence goes on from CM068382.1 coordinate 20,694,243, forward strand.
AACCTTCCCAAGGATCCAATCTAATTACAGACAAATTTAACCTCTTGACTTAATTGACAGGCATTTCTATTTATTTTTTGCTGCAAGGCTTCTACCATGGCTTTGGTTTGAAGTTTAAAGCCAGCCTACAGATCAATAAACTCATCTTCCACTCTGCGAAATATGGAAGTGGCTTCTTGAGTGTCCAGAGGTTGCTTACTTTTTTCCAATATATAGTGAGTCTGTTTTTAATCTCAGAAATGTCATCTTGCAGACTAACTTGATTGGACAAAATCTTATTTAAGAGATTTAAAATTTCAGGAGAAGAAGACGATGAAGGTGGAGTGGATGAAGAAGGATCTTGAGAAATAAGAGCAGATATGAGTTGAACAAGAGGAACTTCAGGGGTAGTACACACAAACTTTCCATCAACAAAAGACAAATGGGAATATTCATACTAACAAAGTCAGTAAATTCAGTTAAAGACACAATGGCTACATTATTAAAAGAAATTTAAAAGTGCTGAAATTTTTTTGTAAGGAACCCACCATAGGGTAAACACTTTTTACTTTAACGGAGAAAACTAATCATGTTACGCAACATTAACAGAGAAAAATTAAAAAGCATCCTTTTTAAAGTTATTCCAGCCAACACAAGGTCTTGGTAGGTAAAGTCTGCACCGCCGCCAGTGCAAGGTAAAAGATTGTACCTCAAGACTTTGTGAATTACACTAGCAATAGGAGACACGTCAACGGTTTTTGGGAGAAAACATCAGACAGTGTGAGGTCATATCCATGACAGTTTGAAGTGACTATTCCTAATGGAGGGAATAGTCAAGTCTATCACTGTAAAAAATAAGGATTTGCATTTGACAAAAGTGGTATAGCAGTCACCATTATACTCAAGATTGGTATAAAATTGTTGGATTAGCCTTGGATATGCAATAGAGGGTGGAAAGACCATGGATGATATCCCATAGGATTCAAACAGAGTTCGCAGAGGAGAGTTTTGATAGAAAAATATGTCTATTGTTTTCTTATACACAAAGGGTTTTTGAACTATGGATGATTTAAAACGAGCCTCAAAATTATGGCCTCTGAAGAAATTAGCAGAAAATTCTGATGAAGTGAAGAAAAGGGTGTTACCGACGGAGGAGGGTTCGGCTGATATGAAGAGGGGTTACCTGGTTCCTTTGGTCGTCGTTGTTTTTGCACTCGTGATGATCGAGTGGAAGGCAAGAAGGAAGGGCTGGAGTTATGTTTATCGGAGTATGAAGAGTCGCCAAACATAGTTTGCGCATATGGTGGTTTTGTCAATCGCCTCTGTTTCTTCTTCAATTTCTGTTTTGAACCCTTTGTGGGCTTAGAGGGAAGAGAGGCGATGGGTTGGTCATCCTCAGATTCGTCTTTAAGGCGGTTGGAGTGATGGGTCTTCATCTTTGATGGTTATTGGAAACTATAAATCGGAGATGATGAAGGGTTTGGTCGGGAAGATGAACGATTTTAATGATACTGAGAAAGCAAGGTAAAGTAAGTGAGAGAAGGTCAGAGTGCATAGAGACTTAAATACAGTGTATTTGACCAAGACGGAGGGAGGAAACGAATCAGAATAAATGTTTTCAAATTCAAACCAAATTTTATTTCCTTATTTAGACTGGTACACAACATCAATTAAGCAGGAGACATGTATCAGTACCATAAATTTTGCACAAAATATTTTGTTAGAGTATATTTTGCATCAAACTGGTAAAACATATTCACTTAAAACATGCAAATGAGACATAGTCATTTAAATTATGCACATGCCAAACTCTCTTCTTAATGTCAGAATCTTTCTTCACTTAATGGTTTTGTGAAAAATCTGCTAATTGGTGTTCTGTGGGGATAAAAATTAATTTAATTAAATCTTTTGAAACATTATGCCTTAAAAAAATGATATCTCACTTCTATGTGTTTTGTACGTGAATACAAAACAGGATTTTTTTAATATATCGATGGTGCTAGTATTATCACAATATATTGGCACATTATTACACGAAATATAAAAATCATATAAGGTTTGACGCATCCATAATATTTGAGAGCAACAACTTCTTGTAGCTAAATATTCACCCTCAGTGGTTGATAAGGAAACTGAAGTTTACTTTTTAATATACCAGGACACTAAACTTTGTCCTAAAAATATACAAGCACCACTTGTACTTTTTTTTATTCATCAATTTGACAACTTGTAGTCTACATCTGAGTAGCCTATAAGTTCAAAATTATTGCAAATTGGATAAAACAAACCAAAATTAGTAGTATCATATAAATACTTGAAATTTTTTTTAATCGCTTTCAAATGTGATTCTTTTGGTTTTGCTTGAAATCTTGCACAAAGGCATACACTATACATTATATCGAGTCTTGATGCAATTAAATATAGCAAACAACCTATCATTCCTCGATATTTGGTCAATTCTACATTTGTACCTTTGTCATCGGATGTAAGCTTTATTAATGTACTCATTGGTGTAGCTTTTGATTTAGATTTTTCAAATCCAAACCTTTTAAGTAATTCCTTCGTGTATTTGGTTTGATGTATATAAATACCTGATGAGTGTGTTTTATACACACAAATTGAGTACTTTTAGCCTTGATAATTTGTGTGTCTTTAGCTATTTCGTTTGGTTTTATGTGTTTTCATCTTATTGTTGTGTAATGTAGTTTTGTATTACTTTTATATGTTTTTGTATGCTTTTATATGTTTTTACTTGGTTTTGTAGGAATTGAAATTAAAGGCCCCTTGGATCGTTGTGTTTTGGGCTTGAATTTGGCATTTTAGCTGCTTGTTTCTCAATTCGACCCATGATGCAGTCCGAATCTCTCAAAACTCAAAGAACGAAAGTTGTAGATCTTAATCTCAGCTTTCCAGAACATCCAGAATCATCCCATTTGAAGTTCGTATGAGGGAGTTATGGTCATTTTACCTTCAGATTTTGCATGAAATTTACACAGCAGTTGCTTCGGGCTCCATTTGAGCCTTGCTCCGGCCATTATCTCAACGAACTCCATTTATGAAAGTTGTAGAGCCACTTCTTAGCTTTCCATATCCTACTTAATCGCCTTAATCCGAGTTCGGACGGAGACGTTATGACCATTTTACCAACAGACGTCGAAACTGATTTGGGCAGCAGAAGTGAGCTCGCCGGGGCAATAATTTCTAATACTATTTCCCCGCCGGGGCGAGCTCCTCGCCGGGGCGGGCCGCCGGGGCGAGAACCCCCTGGATGCACTTCGGATTTCGCGATTTTTGGCCAATTTTTGATATCTAAGCTAGGATTTTGGACACTCATCTGATATAACCTAAAAGGGGCGGCTAGAAACACAGACCCACACCATCTAACACTTCTAACATCAATTCTAGAGAGAGAGAGGCTTCCATAAACATCAAATTAAGAGCAAAAGTGCTGCAATTCAAGGAAAAATCAGCAAAGTTCAAGGAGCAAGAAGAGCAAGGAGTATCAAATCTTCAGGGAAAGCTAGAGAACAAGAATCAACCCATCAAGCAACCATTGAATATCTTCCTAAGGGGTTTTATCATTCTATCTCTAGTATTCTCTTCTTAATTTATAATTCCATCATGATGTATAGATCAAAGTTGATGTTTATTGTAATTCCCATGAACTAGAACTAATTTTCTAAAATTTCAATGGAACCCAATATATAGTTTGAATTGAATGCTCTCTCTTTGATGTTGGTTAATTATTTGTGATTGAATATCATAATTTGTGCTTTATATATTAATTACCTAGCTAGTAATTACCTTGGGAACTTATATGGAATTGAGAGAGGAAGTATAGGTTGAGATCTTGTTATGATATCATGTGAAAATTAGATATTCCTATGGGTAATTTATGAAATTAAGTGACGTGTGTTTTATTTATTACCCTCATGAATGGATAATTTGATTGTATTTAGGATAGACATATACCTAAATACCACATGTATCCATGGGAGAATCCATGCTTAATGATTTCTATTGCGAAAGTTGGTAATTGATGGAGTAGTTAATGAGGTTTTGTGACATACACCTTACTAATTGTTCTTGATATGAGAATCTTGCTAGTGTGTAGAATAGAGATACATCTATACACCGTAATGGGGAATATGTATTTGACCATCGAGAGAGGCTTAGACATACTTGTGATTTCTCGGGTAACAATCCTTGTGATTTAACAAGTTGAAAAGAGAGAGTTACGATATTCAAGTGAAGTGTTGGGGAAAATTGTGGTCTTAGACTTGTTAATATTTGATTTCATTATCTTAATGCTTTCCATAGTTGTTTGATTATTTGTATTCTTCGTTATTGCAAAACAACAAAAATAATTATCGTTTGTTTAAATAAGATTGAGATGATAAAAGATTAGTACTTGGAAAAGATTAGTAATAATTCCTCGTGGGATCGATACTTTACTTACTCTTTATTACTTGTTGACCGCGTATACTTGCGCGTTAATTGTCATTATATAATCGGACAACAATACCATCCTTTGTTTGCTTGATTTGGAGTTCTAAAAAATATTTAAGTTCTCCCATTAAGCTCATGTCGAACTCCTTATACATACACTTTGAAAACCACTCATAAAGAAAATCATTAGTAGCACCAAATATTATATTATCTACATATATTTGCACAATGATAATATCTTTATTTTTATGTTTAATAAATAATATAGAATCGATTTTACCTCTAGTGAAACCATTTGATTAAGATACGTACTTAACCTCTCGCACTAAGCCCTTGGGGCTTGTTTAAGTCCATAAAGAGTCTTCTTTAGTTTGTAGACATGATTTGGATACTTCTCATGTTCAAATCTGGGAGGCTATTTTATGTATACCTTTTCATTTATGCATCCGTTGAGGAATGCGCTTTTTACATCCATTTGGTGAAGCTTAAATTTCTTGTAACAATCAAAAGCTAGCAAAATTTGAATAGACTCTAACCTTGTTACTGGGGGCAAATGTTTTTTCGTAGTCAATCCCCTCTTCTTGGTTGTATCCTCGAGCTACTAGCCTTACTTTGTTGCGAGTGATTGTACCATGCTCATTAAGATTAGTTTAATTTGAATACCCACTTTGTTCTAATGATTGAAACTTATTTTGGAGGAGGAACTAACTCTCATACTTAACATCTTTCAAATTGTTGTAGTTCTTCTTGCATTGCTAATAGCTAATTTTCATCAAGGATGGCTTCCTTAGCATTCTTTGGTTCAATTTGTGATAGGAACGCTAAAAATGTACATAGGTTTTGTGCCCCTTTCCTTGTGGTTATTTCTTTACTTATATCTCCAATGATATTTTCGGGGGGATGGTTTTTGAGATATCTTGTTGTTTTTCGCATTTCAATATTGTGTATGATCTCTTCCTGTTGATTATAATCAACATGAATAGGTTCTGTGTTGCTTTGAGATGATTCTGTTTCTGGTTCTTGCTAACTGTTTAATACAGTCTACTGAATCTGCTTATCATTGCTGCTCGGTTGATCTGTCTAGTTTACTAGATTTGTAGCAGTTTCTAGATTTCTTGCATCCTTATCTCTATCTTTTAGAAGATTATTGTTAGCTTCATGAAAAGTGATATGAACTGATTTTTCAACACAAGATTTATTAGCATTGAATATACGATAACCTTTACTATTTTGAGAATAACCAATAAAAATTCTTTCATAATATCTAGCATCAAATTTTCCTAAGTTATCACTTGTATTTAAGATAAAACATTTTGATCCAAATACTTTGAAATAACTTATATTAGAAATTTTATTATTTAACAACTCATAAGTTAGATCCTAAGTTAGATCTTGAAGCTCTCTCTTGTTCTTCTTCTTCTTGGCTTTCTCCCGAACAAACCCACTTCTTTCTCTCTCTAGAAACTCTCTTTCTCTCTTTACTTCTTCTTCTTCTTCCTTATTTCTTCTCTTTCTCTCTCTATATTCTCTCTCAACTCTGCAGCAACTTGGAAATGATATAGGAAGAATATTGAGATAGAATGGGAGATTGAAGGGAACTTCGGGAGAATGAAGGGAGTTTACCCGAGTGAGTTTAACATTCAAGAGGAATGTTATACAAATAAGGAATTCCAAGGTAAAATACTTAGCTCAAGGCCACTTCATCTGACCACTCCCTACTTGCTCACTCCTTATTGGCTTAGCATGTCTCCTCCTCAATTTTTATTGGTCCAAAGAGTTAGGTGGTTCCCCATATTAGCAACACACACAAATTAATACACCCATTTGGTCTCTCCCATACCCGAATACTTCCTTATTTGCACCAAATTTACTTAATAACTCTACCAAAAATTAAAATGGGTAATCCTATAAAATATTGGGATGGGTAAAAATAATAAATACGGGGTTTGCCCATTTATTCGGAACACCCATATAAAACAATTCGGACACAAATTAAATCACTAGCAAGCTCAAATAAATTATCTCATCACGTACATGCTTTAACGAAATTTTTAGTAATCGAAAAAGACGTAAAATATTTTGGCGTGAATAGTGTCCATGAATAGTAATTTAGCGACATTCCGCGAAATTAATTTATTCACTTATACAAAACTATAACACGTAAACTTCATGCATTCACATAATCCAGGTTGTTACACAACCTTTAAACACGTAACACATAACAATGTTACTAAAATTCATAATATTCAATAATATATATAAGTTCAAATTACAAGGCTATCCAGAATTCACGGTCGTTACATCCTCCCACCCTATAAGAATTATGTCCCTTGAATTACAACCTAGGTACAGAAAGACTTAACATGGGTTCAATGAAAAAGATGCGGATAATTCTTCCTCATCTTCTCTTCCAATTCCCACGTAGCTTCTTCAGCCGTGTGGTTCCTCGAAAGGACTTTGATCGAATGAATGACCTTGTTTCTTAACATCTGCTCCTTCCTATTTAATATCTGGACAGGAATCTCTTCATATGACAAGTCTCGCTCAACTTCAATCGGTTCATAGGATATCACATGCTTGTAGTCGGGTTTATATGGCCGCAACACAGAAACGTGAAACATATTGTGAATGTGCTTAAGTTCAGGAGGTAGAGCTACCTCGTACGCCGCATCACCTACCATCTTTAAAACTTCAAATGGCCCTATGAACTTGGAACTCAATTTTCCTTTCTTCCCGAATCTGATATTCCCTTTCTAGGGAGATACCTTCAAAAATATAAAACTGCCAACTTCAAAGTCTCGCTTTTGATGATGCAAATCAACATATTTCTTCTATCGATCCTGAGCCACTACCAATCGAGCTCTTATCACTTTGATGACATCAACGGTCTGCTGCACCAATTTAGGTCCCAACAGTCTCTGTTCACCGACTTCGTCCCAACACAAAGGTGTTCAACACTTCCTCCCGTATAATGCTTCATATGGCTACATGCCAATACTCGCATAATAACTGTTATTATAGGGAAACTCCACCAATGGTAGATGATTATCCTAGCTACCCTTAAAATCCATCACACATGCTCTAAGCATGTCTTCAAGCGTCTGAATCGTTCGTTCGCTTTGCCCATCCATTTGATGATGATACACTGTACTCAACCTCAACTGAGTTCCCAACCTTTCTTGCAAGCTCTTCCAGAAATTCGACGTGAATCACGGATCTCTGTTGGATACAATAGATATCGGCACTCCATGTCGTGACACAATCTCTTTCACATATAACTTTGCTAGCTACTCCAGATTGTACCTTATCTTGATCAGTAAAAAATGTGCAGATTTAGTTAAACGATCCACGATCACCCAGATCGCGTCGTAACCCTTTTGAGTTGGTGGAAGCCTTATCACAAAGTCCATCGTGATATACTCCCACTTCCACTCGGGAATCTCCAACAGTTGTAGTAGACCACCTGGTTTCTGATGTTCTGCTTTTACCTTCTGACATGTCAAACACCGTCTAACACATTTTGCGACCTCCCTCTTTATGTTCGACCACCAGAAGTGTTGGCGCAAATCCTGATACATCTTAGTACTACCAAGGTGTATTGAATACCTTGTAAAATGAGCTTCTTGCAGAATCTCTTCTCTTAACTCTAGAACCATCGGTATCCAGATCCTCCCTTCAAACCTTAGCAATCCCGTGCTATCAATTTTGTATTTCAACTCCTCTCCTTCTGAGAGTCGCTCCTTTATGGTAACACATTCATCATCCTTTTCTTGAGCCTCCTTTATCTTATCTAAGAAAGTCGGACTCGCCTCCACTGCGAACAGTTTCTCGTCTGCATTTGTCGGATACTTGACTTCCAACTCCAGTCTTTCCATGTCCTTTATCAATTCTTCTTAAGCTGTCAGCATCATCAACTTATCTCCGCCCTTCCTACTTAGAGCATCAGCCACTACATTGGCCTTACCGGGATGGTATAGAATCTCACAATCGTAGTCCTTGATCAACTTCAACCATCGCCTCTGTCTCATGTTTAGTTCCTTTTGAGTGAAGATATACTTTAGACTTTTGTGGTCTGTGTATATCTCACACTTCTTCCCATATAGATAGTGCCTCCAAATCTTCAGAGCAAACACCACTGTCGCTAGTTCCAGGTCATGAGTCGGATACCCCTTCTCATAATCCTTCAGCTGTCGTGACGTGTACGCAATGACCTTCCCATGCTGCATCAATACGCACCCAAGGCCTTTATGTGACGCATCACTGTACACCACAAATCCCCCTGTATTATCTTGTAGTGATAACACAGGTGCTTCATTAAGTTTCTTCTTCAACTCCAAAAAACTCTCTTCGCACTTATCCGTCCATACAAACTTCACAGTCATCCTGGTTAAATTTGTCAACGGTGTCGCTATCTTTGAAAAGTTCTGAATAAACCTCCGATAGTAACCCGCTAATCCCAAGAAACTTCGTACTTTTGTCAGCGTCTTTGGCTGCTCCAAGTTTATTACCGCTTCTACCTTTGCAGGATCCACTGATACACCATCCTTGTCAATTACGTGCCCTAAGAACTGCACCTTTTGTAGCCCAAATTCACACTTAGAAAACTTTGAATATAGTTTTTCCCTTCTCAGCGTTTTCAGGGCTATCCTCAAATGCTCGACGTGTTCTTCCTCCGTCTTTGAGTAGACTAGAATGTCATCTATGAAAACGATAACAAATTTATCTAGGTATTGCTTGAACACTCTGTTCATCATGTCCATAAATGTTGTTGGCGCGTTCGTCAGCCCAAACGACATCACCAAAAACTCAAAGTGCCCATATCGAGTTCTGAATACTGTCTTTGGGATATCCTCCTGTCTCACTTTCAGTTGGTGATACCCCGTCCTCAAGTCAATCTTCAAAAAGTATTTCGCTCCCTTCAATTGATCAAACAAATCATCAATTCTGGGCAGCGGATACTTGTTCTTAATGGTAACCTTGTTCAATTCCCTGTAGTCGATATAGAGCCTTAACGCTCCATCCTTCTTCTTCACGAACAGAACTGGCGCTCCCCACGGAGATACACTCGGATGAATATACCCTTTATCTAGCAGTTCCTGCAGTTGAACCATCAGTTCTTTCATCTCCACCGGTGCCATCCTGTACGGTGCCTTTGAGATCCGTGCGGTTCTCGGTACCAAATCGATTATAAATTCCACTTCTCTATCCGGCGAAAAACCCGGTAGATCTTCTGGGAAAACATCGGTGAATTCCCTTACGACCGGTATCTGACCCAGCTCACCCTCTACTCTTCGAGTATCAATCACATGAGCCAGATAACCTATACAACCTTTCCTTAGAAATCTCTTCACTTGCATCATCATCAGACAATAAGATTGTCTCGGCGATTTACTACTGTAGAATATAACCCTCGACTTATTCAGTGTCTTTAGGTGTACGCACTTCTTCTTACAGTCAATTACAGCTTCATGACTAGATAACCAATCCATTCTAAGAATTACGTCAAATTCTCCTAGTCGTATTGGAATTAAATCTACGCTCAGTTTATACCCGTTTATATCAGCACAACAATTTCTATGAATGAATTCCACAGGGATAACTTCTTTATTAGCTATTTCCACATTCATAGGATTCTCTAATTTCTCACAAGGTAAGTTTAACCGTTTAGCAAATTCATCTGACACAAACTAACAAGTAGCACCCGAATCAAATAATACATATGCACTAATATTATTGATCGAAATAATACGTGACACCACGTCCTTCGATTCCACTGCATCCTGTGTGGTCATGTTGAAAGTGCGTGTCGTTGGTCTGTTGGCTTGGCTAGCTGGCCCTCCAATGCTCAGCCTATTGTTGTTGTGGTTGTTGTTGTTGTTCCTGTTTCCACTTGCTGCATCTCCCTTCTTTTTCGGGCAATCCTTGATTTGATGATCTGATGCTCCACATGAGAAATATCCTCTTTTCTTGCCCTTTGGGCACAGAGGAGCAAAGTGCCCCTGTTGCCCACAGTTGTAGCAAATCCCTTTGCCCTTCAGACACTCCCCCGAGTGATTTCTTCCACAATTATTGCACTTATTACCCTTCTTAACCTCTCCTCCGGACTTGTTGACACCGGAAGATTGGCTATCGCTCCATTTCCTTTTATTCGGGTCACTTCCCCCGCTGCTTCCTCCCTTGCTTCCTTCGTGACCCTTCTTTTTATCTTGATTGAACTTTGCCAGAGCCTCGTTGCCTCCTTCAGTGATGATTTCCCTTTTAAACAGCGTAAAAAATGTGTCAAATCCTTAGAATCGCCACCCTACTGTACACCCACAACTTTAGGCCTAATTCAAATCTCCTTGCCTTTCTGGCTTCAGTGTCTACCTGGTGAGGTGCAAATCGAGCTAACTCATTAAATTTAGCCGCGTACTCCACGACTGACATGTTTTCTTTCTTGAGCTTTAGAAACTTCACCTCCATGTTCTGCTGCATACTCTCCGAAAAATAGTTCTCGAAGAATAGCTCCTTAAAACGTTCCCATGATATCACACCATCTCCTACACGACTTTTGTTAGCCTTCCACCAATAGTTTGCTTCGCCTTTCATCATAAAGGTGGCAAACCCTGTCTTCTGTTCTTCGGCCACCCTTGCAACCTCGAACACTTTTTCTATTTCTTCGATCCAGTTGGGCTTCAATCAGGTCTAGTGTTCCCCTGAACTTGGGAGGTCCTACTAGCTCAAAATCCTTGAAACTAGCCAAATGTTGCGCGGGCTGCCGCTCTAGCTGTTCTCCAACAGGTGGGGGTCTATTTTGCATGGTTTCTGCCAACAACTCAATAAACGCCCTCACTGGGTTGGGTTGATCCCATGCTTCGCTTTCAGACTCCTCAACTCGCTGGTTGCGCGGTCGTCCTCTTAGCGGCATAATCTGATAAAGGAAAACCACCGGCTTTTATTTATAGTCTTATGCTTTACGCAATAAGTCATTTAAGTCAGCGATTAAGAGTAAAAGCATCTATTAACACATCTGATTCAAATAAAACAACTGCATTTATTTTTATATACCACTGTTTTAATACAACCTGACTCAACATGTGGCATACGTCTATAAACGCTCAATGGCATGACCTGCCAACCACTAACTATCCCCCTAAAGAACAAAAGTGGGGGAATAATAAACTTCCACCCCTCTATCAGAAGCAAAAATCGGGGTTCAACTACTATCCCATGCATGCTACAAGCATAGAGATTTACAACACAAGTATGCCCCTATTATAACAAAAGTGGGACCTACTGCAAACATAATGTTAAAAATAACACATCATCGCCTAATGCGGCGGACTGCATCTCTGAGCTCCTGTCGAGCCAGCTTGTCGACCACTTGGCGCCTAATCACGTGTCTACTGCTCCCCTCCTCCCCGGGGTACCTCCTCACCCTGTCCCTCGGCCTGCCAATGGAAGTGGTCAAGCCTAAACTAAGGGAATCAATCCTGGCTGCCCTCTCCAAGCGGATTCTGTTCGCAACCTCCATATCAAACTCAGCAGTCAGGGCTTCCAACTGCTCTATAGCCTCATCTCTCTCCAGACGACTAGTCTCCAGCTGATCCTCTACCCGCTCTGTCTATCCTACCAACACCACATTCCTCCTTAGGAGGTCATAAACCATCTTATTAAGCTGAACAGAAACCTCACGGCGACCGTGAACCTCTACCTCTAGCTCGGCAATCTTCTGGTCCCTTTCTTGTAGTCTTTTGGTCAACTCCGCCTTTTCCCCCAAAGTTTGATATGCTAATGACTTGTACTGCTCCTCTCGGTCCTGGTGATCCTAGTTCTTATCCTCTAAATGGGCAACTCGATTCTCGAGCTCCTCATTCTTATTTGTCAGCTCTTCGATAATGTCACTAGTAGTAATGCTCATGCCATCTGCATACTCAAGTGGCTCATCATCCTCCGTCACTGGATTCTCCTCGGGATCTTCATCATCCCTGTCATCACTTAACTGCCTCAGCACTCCTCCATGATCGGCTGCTCCTCAGAACCATACTCAGCCTCGGACTCATCCCTAGTCTCCCTCGTCTCTGGCTCACTCAGCTGCACCTCTACTAAACGCTCTATGTCCACATGAATGTCTGTGAACTCCACCTCTCCAGCATGGCCGGACTCTCCTATCTCAGACATCCTACAACCACAGACAGAAATAAATAGACAGTAAGATGTTAGTGCCATAATAAAATATATTCATTGATAAAATGAAATGATATTTTATCATGTACACTCGGCTCTATGGATTTCCACAATCCACCTCCAAACACAACTCAACTCAATGGATCTCCTCGACCCATCACCTAGCGTACTCCATACGAGTATAATACTAAGGTTATAACCTAGGTTTTGTATTCCTAAAGTTTATAACCTACAGCTTTGATACCAACCTGTGACATTCCCAAATTTAGGTACCAATACTTCGAATCTGGTGCTCACGATAAAGTACATCCATACACCTCTAAACAACATAAATCAACTAATGCGAAATAAATAAACATATGTTATTCATTATAAAAGGTTTACTACGGTCCCAAGTTCTATAACCTTAAACAAATACATCACAGAATACATTAATAATATAAAATAATTCCACGATTACATAACGGGATAGTACATATAACTATTCCTTAAGCTTCCTTTGCCTTTGTCTGCTTTGGAACTCTCCAGCTTAACTGCAATAGGTTCATGATATAGCAAGGGTGAGAAACTACTTTGCTCAGCAAGTTTAAAATGAATAAATAAGATATATCATGAATGAATGAGAATAATAATCGTATAGTTCAACAATTTAAGAACATTGAAGAAATAACTAACAATATAATCAAAATTCAAATAAAATAATGAATATTGATTATTTACTGCTGAGTGGTCCAATAGACCATAAACTTTTTGGCCCCAAGAGTCAATCATTCAACTAACCCTTTTAAAAATCTGGCCCTGTCAGTTGTACTTGAGGGGATCAGCCTCTCGTACACTATGTATATGCATAACATTTAACTCTGACTGCATCGAATAACCAACACATTATAATCTCCTAATAAGGGTTGCTCTCCCAGTCCAAGAATCCATACCAACTACTGGTTTGTATAACTTTTAAAATAATAACCTGTACATGTCTAGCCGAAACAAATGGCGTAGACTATTTCCTTAAACAGTTCATGAATGAAGAACTTAAACGCTTCACAATCCAATAACAGATCATGAATTCAAATGCACAAGGTGCGAATATCAATAATAAACTTTGGTGTGGAATAATTGACGATAATTAAACCACTAAAATAATAACTCGAGTTTGAATTAGGAACTTACAATAATATGGAATACTTGCTCAATGAATAAATTGAATTATGTTAAGGAAACTTGCAATAATATAGAATACTCGCACAATAAATGAAGTTATACGGTTGAGAAAACCTGCCCAATATTAAGTTGAATTAGGGTAAGAAAACTTGCCCAACACAAGGGTTAGACAAGGGTTAGAGAAGAAACTTGCCCAAATATAAAGGTTGAGTAAGTTTAAGAAACTTGCCTCGTGCGTCTACTACAATAATACAACACACGCTCTTCAATTATCTTACACACATATGTGCACATAAACATATTACAATCAGTTACATAATGAATACCAAATATTGGTTTACACTACTCCATAAAGTTATAATCTTATTAGAAGCATAATAATAAACAAGGCTAAACACACTTGTTATAACGTTACGACGCTTGCATGTCCATACGCTAAACTTGCCTACTCAAACGCTTAAGCGACATACACAACGTCACCAAACTACCCAAATTCGAATTTGATCCATGTATGAAATCTCAATTCTTATTAATGAAAGTTATAGGTCTATGTCTTACCTTTCGAAAACATCTCGAATCATCTCAATCGGAGTTTGTATGAGAGAGTTATGCCCATTTTACTAAATGAGGTTGAAGCTGTCCAGACCCTACGATTTCGGACTCTAAGATTTTAAAAGTTCATACAGTCCGAAAGATGGCCAATTTAGACCTTTTTATAGACCTCAAATCAAAATTCTTAAAGAATAAAAGTTGTAGGTCTACTATTCCTCTTTCTGAATCATCCTGAATGACCTCAATCCGAGTTCGTATGAGAAAGTTATGGTCATTTTACTAAGTGATACTGAAGCTGCCTGCACTCTACGATTTCGAGAGTCACCCTACGATTCCGAGAGGCACTCTACGATTTTTAATGTCAGCTCGACCATTTTCAACTCTACGACTTCGACAGTTACGCTAGGATGTGCGGAGTACACTCTACGACCTTCCCCCCATGATTTGCGAAGCTTACTCTACGATTGCAAGGCGAACGCCATGGGTTCGACTCCACTACCTCCTCTTGGACAGATTCATAGTACCTATTCCAAATGTCATAACTTCCTCATTTTAAGTCGGAATTAGTCCGTTCTTAAGGCTATGGAAAGCTTGTAACCTGAACTACAACATATCCAAAAATCATAACTTTTCAGATTCGTTAACAGATCGAAACAGCGGCTCCAAGGAACCTAGTTGCACCAGTTTTATGTGTTCTTAACAGCTTTGACACATTTTCTTAAAATCGCTATATCTCCCTCATCCGAGGTCAAAATGCGTTCATTCCAAAGCCCATGGCTTCCTAATTCATGTACTACAACTACTCAGAAATTTAGAATTTTTCATGCAACACAACAATACCAGAATTGATCGAAAGTTTACGATTCGTACTAAGTAATCGTGTTCTTAACATGATTTACTAAAATCTTCACCACAAATTCGTTTTAAAAGCTTTTTACTCCATTCCAACTGGGTTATGAAGATAAACCATGGACCTACAATACCACAATAACAAACAATGCAAACAAACACAGAATCGAAGCTATAAGTTCTCTAAAACAGTCTGAATGTCCATGTTTGTCCAAAATATCCATGTTCTTCATCCTTTACGCATGGGTTCAGATTTTTTTGTCAGATTATTCCACTTTAATATTATTAGGAAGGTTTTTAGGGTCTTAAGAGCTTCCATAACAACTTACAGATTACTAATCAACAACCATAAATGTGACGAACGAGAATTTTGTAACTTAATTTGAATATTTATTGATTGAATAAATATTTTTCGATGATTTGATTGTTGAATTAATTGATTAATTGATGAATTTGTGGTAGATTAATTTAATTATATGTGTTACATTAATTAGATTAATGTGGAGAATTTTTATATTTAAAGTATGTGTTTAATTGAATTTATTTGATTAAATACATTATTTAAATAAGTATAATGTAATTTCTAATTTAATTTAATTATTAATTAGAGATTTAGTAAATGGTCATTATTAATAAATGAGAATTTTATTTATATGACTATGTGATTTAATGTAGAATTATTCTATTTTATATATTTGATTTTATTAAGATTATTTAGTTGATTAAAGTGTGACATGAAACTATGTAATAAGCTATTTATTAAAATAAATTAGAAAGGAAGAATGAATGATTAGCCAAACGAGGCCTTGATGGGAGTTGGTGCCAGTTATTAACTGACACCATGATCTATCAGTTTATTAATGCATATAATGATCTATCAGTTTATTCCTATCATCAGTTCCTAGCAAGTCAGAGAGAAAAAGAGAGAGTTTGAGAGAATTGAAGAAGAAAATCTACTCACCTTATTGCATAATCTAACTTCTTGTCAAGGTAATTCTTAATTTTAACCTTTAATTTATGTTTTCTTAATTTTCTCCATGAATGCATGTTTGAGTTTTCTGTAAATTAAGTTATATGGTTAAATTTTTATGGAATGATGATTGGATGTTAGAAAGCATGTATAAGCGTCTTTTATATGATGTATATGTGATTTAGAGTAATTAATTCATGAGATTATGCCTTGAATTAGAAGTTCTGAAATCTACAGAGAAACAGAGTTTAAATATGACTTATATGTATGAAAAATTATGCTTGAATTACATGTTAATCGTTAAATTGATAGTTGTTTATGTTTATGCATGTAAAAACGAAAAGAATGATTGTTAAACGGATTGAATTAGTTAAGAAACGAATTCACAGTGATTAATTACGATTAACTGTATCAAAACTTGTTAATAAGACATGAACAGTGAAAATTTTAGTTTTAATTGGTTGTTTAGATTGTCTGTGATGTGAAAATCACTCCGTATGTGTTGGGTTTTGATTTTATAACACATATGACGAATGGGTATACTTAAATTATCAATTCGATGAAAAAAAAACTTTGGCCAAATTTGGTATTTTTCTGCGTTCTTCGCGAACTGCAGGAACTGAATTTCGTGTTTCTTGCCCCGGCGAGAATTTTGAACTGTGATTGCTCGCCCCGGCGAGAATTTTGTGAAGAGTTTTCCCGCCCCGGCGAAGATTTTGTGAAGAGTTTTCCCGCCCCGGCGGGAATTTAAAAAAAAAAAGAGTTAAAAGACGAGAGTAAAAAATTTTATTCTTTCTTTGAGATCATGTTATGATATCGTAGATATACCTAAAGCTTAGGCTAAGGTATAAAATGAATGCTAAAATACTGTAATGGGTGGTAAGCGTAAACCCATGGATTGTTTGATGTCAACTGAGCTATTAAAATAGAAATTTTGGATGAGAATGAAGTTCTGAAGTGTTTATAATACTGTAACTAATTATTGTTACTGTTTTATAAACGGAATGTATAGGTTGATTAGAGAAACGTGAGTTTTAAATTTATAGTCTACGCACGAGGCAAGTATCTTATCCTTACTATTACGTTTACGCAAGTTTCTAAATTTCATTATCATAGAATACAAGCTTCATAATGCTATTACTTCTTGAGCAAGTTATTGTTTCTATTCCATTCCATTTCATGGATTCAATGAGATGTTTTTTTAATTTCCTCTTTATAATGTTTTAGTTATATAGAACGTATTCAATCGTACCTTTTGTGAGATTTAGTTTTGATTCTCGAATTATACCTTTTGAACCTTGATTGACTAGCGAACCCTTATTGATTCGACTAGTCCATAGTTGATGAGCGTTCTAAATTCTAGAAACGTTATTGAAGTAAATCCAAACCAAACTTCCTTTGGTGCGGACTCTGATATCAAACTGAGATGAACAACCCTTATACAGGGGATTTTTATTACGCGTTAGCGTTAAGATGTTGTGCATATACATGGTACAAAGGGTTGATCCCCTTGAGTACGAGAAGCAAGATCCATATAGTCTTAGGACTGTTAAAGGTTTAAAGTAGAAATACTTGATAACCTGGGACATAGTTCGTGGTCTTAAGACCCTCAGACGTTCTTTTGAATCTTGTCTTACATTCTTGACTCAAAAGCTAAATCTTCAATTATTCGATATCCGTTGATTATTTCGCATGTTATTATTATTGTTGTTGTTATACTTGCTGGGCAATCATTGCTCACTCTTGCATAATAACATTGCAGCTAAAGTTGAAAGAACTGACGAGCCTTCCACTAGTAAAGGAAAAGGAAAAGCAAACAAGTGATGAAGACTTGTTGTACTTGCTTTATTGTTGTTTATGTAATAGACTTCATTTATGTTTTCCGCACTGATGTTTATTTAAGGTTAGATGACCTGGGATTTAATTATGAATGATGTTGTAACCCGTAATGGGAGATTTCTATTTTTATTAATAGTATTTCCATTACGATTGAATGGGTAGTTAGATGTGATGTGTTATTTATGGATAGTGAACACCAAATCCTGAGAAAACGAAGTACCTGGATTTGGGGGTGTCACAATAAACAACAAAAATCAAACCCACCAAACATATAAGCTTCAAAACCATGAAAGCTTGAAATATTGAAAGAAAAGGGTTATGGTTGATGTTTACCTCTTGATTCTTGCTCCTTGATGCTAAAAGACTTGGTTAGAGCTTGAAGCTCTCTTTTCTTCTTCTTCTTGGCTTTCTCCCGAACAAACTCACTTCTTTCTCTCTAGAAACTCTCTTTCTCTCTCTACTTCTTCTTCTTCTTCCTTATTTCTTCTCTTTCTCCCTCTATATTCTCTCTCAACTCTACAACAACTTGGAAATGATATGGGAAGAATATTGGGATAGAATGGGAGATTGAAGGGAACTTCAGGAGAATGAAGGGAGTTTACCCGAGTGGGTTTAACATTCAAGAGGAATGTTGTGCAAATAAGGAATTCCAAGGTAAAATACTTGGCTCAAGGCCACTTCATCTGACCACTCCCTACTTTCTCACTCCTCATTGGCTTAGCATGTCTCCTCCTCAATTTCTATTGGTCCAAAGAGTTAGGTGATTCCCCATATTAACAACACACACAAATTAATACACCCATTTGGTCTCTCTCATACCCGAATACTTTCTTATTTGCACCAAATTTGCTTAATAACTCTACCAAAAATTAAAATGGGTAATCCTATAAAATATTGAGATGGATAAAAATAATAAATACGGGGTTTGCCCATTTATTCGGAACACCCATATAAAATAATTCAGATACAAATTAAATCACTAGCGAGCTCAAATAAATATTTCAACGCATAGAAAAATTATCTCATCACATACACGTTTTAACGAAATTTTTAGTAATCAAAAAAGATGTAAAATATTTTGGCGCGAATAGTAATTTAGCGACATTCCGCGAAATTAATTTATTCACTTATACAAAATTATAACACGTAAACTTTATGCATTCACATAATCTAGGTTGTCACACAACCTTTAAACACGTAACACATAACAATGTTACTAAAATTCATAATATTCAATAATATATATAAGTTCAAATTACAAGGTTATCCATAATTCACGGTCGTTACAATTTCGTCGGGCGTAATTTAATATCGACGAAATTAAGTCCGTTGGGCTTAAACTTTTTGCTTGTAGTGTAGTCCAGAACATTCTAGTTTTTCCAGTTTTTCGGAATTTTTAGCTTAGGCTACAAAAATTAGCTTGTTATGCCAACTTTTGGCTTAGTTATTTGTTGTAATAGATTGGTTGTATTGAATTAACTACTTGTTACGTCCATTCAGACTTAGTCGTGCATTCAATTGTGGACCTGCAACTTGTTACGTCTGGTTGGACTTAGTTGTATGTTCATCACCAATTGTTTCTACAACATATCCATTAGTTGTTTACAGGTTTTTACTTAACTATCCGTCTCTAGTAATTTGAATTCTTGCATGTATTTATGTATGTGTAAGGTTAATATTTGCTGGGTTAACAGATAGATTGGTTTAACTTGTTGATAATTGTATCTTTTGGTTATCTTATTAGATTTGCATGTTTAACTGATAAATCAACAAATTAGGATAACTGAACTAAAACTAGTTAATAGCTTGTTATTGATAGTGTAGTTTAACTATAGCTATAAAACAGCAAGTAACATATATACTAGAATTAGTTAATCCTTAAAACCAAGTGTTTAACATTAAAGTCCTTACTTAAAGGCAAAACTGACCTGTAGAGAAGCAGTTCTTTCTTCTTTTTAATCGCCTGACCAGTTTCGGCTAATTAAGTAATTGGCCGATTTTGAAGGATAGTGTTAACTGAATATAATCATATTGGTTCGATGAAACACTTTCTCACAATGAGTTCAACGAACTCTGGCACGCCCGCATATAAAATTATTCAACCACAACAAGTGTAGAAAGGATGAAATCATCAATGCACCATTAAAATACGGTGTGGATATGATAGAATGAATAACACACTGTCAAAGCACGGTGTAAGAATGAGTGAACCATCAATGCGCTATTAAATATGGTGCGAATATAGTAGAATGATGTTGCGCATAACAAAAGAGTACTAATGAATTTATCACCTATGGTACATTAAAAAGGGTTATTGGTCGTTATAACTGTGACACACTCCGGAAAGAATTCTTGGTTTCTATGACCACTCAATCATCTCATTAATATTGAGGTTGTCAAAAATATTGAAATTTTAAGTTTAGAAATTCCATGAAGCGAACTTTTATTCTCTTTTGATGATATAGTTAAATTGTGAAAAACTTTTCATTCATACGTTATATAATTGTGAATCCGAGTCTTTATAGGCTCTTGTTGACATACGTTGATGAAGATTTTGTAAATCATATCTTGTCATGTTCTTGAAACTAAAGCTATAGAAGCTTTAGTAATGTTGTTCGTTATACATAAACTTTCGTAAAATGCTTTTATTGGAATTATAGAACTTGCTGAGCTATTTGAGCTCACTCTTGCTATGTTATATTTTTTAGCCAGGAAAGAGGAAGCCGAGGGTTCAAGTAGTAAGAGCAAGGACGAAGGTGTCCTAAAGTACGAGGAGTAACTGTTCTATTGTAATAGTATAGATGATGTGACATGTAACAAAATATCTTAAATGAGTTATTGTAAGACTTTATGTAATGGTAAGGTAGTTACTTCGGTAATGGAGTTTGTATATGAGACAGGTATTTTGGGATATGCACTCCCTATTTATGATATATTTGAGATAACCTGGTTCGTAATTTTAAAACAAGTGATGTATTAATGTAAGACCTGGGATTGTGATGAGATTTAATATTTATTTTGAAGGCATTCCTGGTTTGGGAATGATTTAACATGATATTGGGATTATATTGTTGAGATGTTCCTGGTAATATAAGCAGGTTTATGATGATGTATGAGATTAGTGACCACCGAATCAATTGTAATTCGTACAGGGGTTTGGGGGCGTCACACCTTTGCTAACAATTATGGCCAAGCTACTAGTATGGAGGCAGAAGCAAGAGCTGTGGTTGCTGCTCTAGGAATTTGTCTGCAACACCATATTTCTATACAGGAGATAGAGATGGACTCTTATACTCTATACACCATATTGCATGGCATATCTAAAGCTCTTTGGTACTATTGGTTGCTTGCCAGTTAAGTGCAAGGAAATTTGTATAGAGGATATGTATGGTCTAGAAAATTTGTATAGAGGATATGTATGGTCTAGAACTTTTAGGAATCGTTAGTATCGTATTTCTTTGCTTTATCACTTGTGACCTTGGGATAAGGTTTATGTCTCCTTGTATATATTTTTATTCTAATAAAACGACACTATCTATTTTGATAGAGTGATCCACGTTACCTTTTGCCAATGTGTTCTCTAAAAAAACTAAAAAAAATAATAAATAATAATAAATAAATTATGTTAACTCCATTGGATTAGGTTACTTTGTTATATTACTTCGATTATTTTATTTGTAATATATAATACTCGTTTAATTTTGCTTAATAGGTTAATTACTTAATTGGTTTTAACTTGTTAACATACTACTAAATTAAAAGATTTTTAATTACATTTTTTAATTTATCCTAAGTAAATTTTTATTCTTCTTATAATAATTTTTAATAGTCTAAATATAATTTTTTTTAATTATCTTTTTCCACCATGACATGCCACGTTAACATATATGTGACAATATGGACACAATCTCCTTGTCACATGCTAGTCATTCTATTAAAAGTGAAATATTTTTAACAGATTATGTAACGATTGTTAATTAGGGAAAGTATTTATATACTTAGAAATATATATTTATAACTATATAATAACATGAAACTGAGAATATATATATATATATATATATATATATATATAAACTTATTTGTTGAACCAAACTTATAAATATAAAAATTGTATGTCAAGACTAGTACTCGGTACTATGTCCTTAAGACAATTATGCCCTCCTTACGGTGCTCAGAGTTAATAACATTTGTCTCACAGGATACAATGACAACGTATACTATAGTAACACTCCAAATAGTATACACAACGAACCAAAATTTATGCTCTTGTCTCTCTCAAATAAAACTATGTATAACTTATGTTATCATGAAGACTAGAATGCTAGAATACTTGAAAAATTGAATTAACTGAATGACAGCCATCACCATCTATTTATAGGTGAATTAAGTGACCCTTCAGATTGGTCACAACCTTTTGAAAAGGTTTGGATACCATTAAAAAGGCATGGGATGCGTCCGTTCGGGTTTGAAACGACGCAACCGTTCGGCTTGAAACGACATAACCGTTTAAACTTGAAACGACGTAACCGCTCGGGCTTGAAACGACGTAACCGTTCGGTCTTGAACCCGTGAACACACAATTCTTTGTGAGTTAATTTCTCATTCATTACTTTATGGATTTGAGCACCCATTTAAAAATTGCTCAAATTCTAACAACAATTTGTTAAAAAATTGCAGTTCAATTACTCGAATGAAAAAAAAAATCAATTTAGTGATACAAATATAAATTGGGGTTCCGTTTATTAGAAAAAAAAGATCTAACCCATTGTTTTTTAGATAGAAAAAAAAAAAAATATTAGTTACAACATGATCAATGTTCATTTTTAGGAGAGTCCGACATATGTCAACGTTGAAAGAATTACATAATTTAAAGTTTCTTTGACCCACAAAAACCTCTACAATATATATATATATATATATATATATATATATATATATATATATATATGATGATGATGAATCTAAAACATGCCTCTCGTAAATAGCATATCTTTATTAAAATTAAGTCGTTTTGAAGATTTTTTTAAAAAACAAGTGAGACCACGGGTGACATTTTTGTAAATAAAATGAAAGCAAGTGGGACTACTCCCTTTTAATATTATTTTGTTTTTTAAAATAATCTTCAAAACGACGTAGTTTTAATAAAAATATGTTATTTAAGACAGCTATGCTATTTAAGAGGTATGCTTTAGATCCATCACACACACACACACACATATATATATATATATGGTTCTGAGTTTCCAAACAACTGTCACTAAATTTATTGATTTATTTTTTGTATTATATTAATTAAGAGAAAATACATAAAGGAACAAGGCCACATACATATTTTGGGGGAAATAAACCCTTTGACTAATATTTATCAGATTGGTAGACAATGATACTTGCACAAGCATGTATCAATAAATATACACCTTACGCGAGCAAAGTTACCCCTCTTCTCTTTGCACATTTTATCGCAAGTAGGTGAGTCGCAATTTTTTTCAGAATCTGAGAACCTTTCCTCACACATAGAGTCTGTCATCGTAAGCTCATTGCCTAAAATTATCAAAACAAGCAAAAGTGATAAGTTTAGTTATTTATGAACAATGTCATCAAGTCTATTTAACAGAAAAATACATCTTGAACGCGATGAAAAATAATTTGAAGAGTAAGTTGAATTGCTAAAACTATATGAAATACCATATCGAGATTTGGAGCAGAAGCCTTGCTTTTTCCAGTAAATAAGTAATTCAATTTACATACATGAATTTTCTATATACATAAAATTTAATAAGGAGTTATTTTATTAGTTTCCATCACATCTATATATTACTAGTGAAACACAAGCACACCATACAAATAGAAATACATATATTATACTGCATAAGATTTACCTAAAGTAAGGACTAGTAACAGAAGAATGTTAGCCAATGTAATTGAATACTTCATTTTATTTTATTTTTGATGTCACTGCAAAAAGAAAGATATGTGACAAAGTCACCAGGCCCCTATTTATAAGCACGAGAGAATCAAAATTTATTGCTTAAAGATTATCTTTTAATATTTTTTTTAAAAAAATAAATGAATGTTACATGGGTCCTACTGCCTTTAACGTAAACAAAATTAAAATTTTAATCATCCACAACCTTTGAATAATTTAACGTTTACGTTAATTAATGCACATTCTTCTTAAACCTACGTTACTGGGTCCTACCGCCTTAATGCTAATTAATGACATTTTTTTCTAACTATTCTCTTGATTTCGAATAATTTGATGTTGTAGTTCATGTTGATTAAGGAAACACAATTAGTTTTGCATGTAGGTGAATAAAATTGGATAAGATTATAACACGACCCCCTTCATATGCTCCCTAGTTCATTATGTTTTGAACAGCTGGATCATGTTGTTCAAACATAACATTTCTTCTCGTCCATGAAATTACTGTATAATTGCTCTCCCTTAATCGCCTCATTTTGTTTCCCACTTCATCAGTCTTTTCTACCCCTATTCCATGAAATAAATGGCTTCAAATTATTTTTCAAAAGTTTCAAAATTATCAAGCCTTTGTCAATGCTATTTTTAACTTTTTTTTCTGTCTTTTTTACTTTCCCTCCATCTTTCATTATGTGAAAGTGTAATATCCGAAAATTTTAGTAAGTATTATAAATAGAAAAATGTAATTATAAATGTAAATTTTTATAAAATTCAATTTATAATTGCGATTATTGCAAAAGAATGTAGATGTCTATACACACACACACACATATATATATATATGAGTCTCCATCCATAACAATCGGTTGTTATGGGCACTATTTCAACAACTATGATCATAACTGTTGATCTCGATAATGAATAATCGAAATTGGACTCATTTTTTCTCCTGTGTAAGAGCTTTTGCATGTGCCGCAACAAGTTGTTGCGGCAGGAGAGGAATATGTTGGCCCCTCTTTGAGGAAGTGAGTCTATCTTTTATTAATAGTCTTTTACATATCTATGAACTTACATTTTCGTTGTAGAATGATCTATCTTTCTCTATATATGGGATTAACTATTGGAATTATATTTATAGTTAGCTGTCTATGAGATTAAAAGTTTCTTTAGTAATTTTTTTAAAAAAATAATGAGTAAAGTATCATAAATAAGATATTAAAATACAAAAAACAGTAAAAGATAAAAAATTTAAACTTTTTTCTTAAAAAAAAGCCGAAAAAGATTTGAAATTAATTATTATTTTTAGGAAAAAAAGTAAGAATTTTTTATTTTTTAAACAATGAGTAAAGTTTCTTTAAATAGATAAAAAAATAATTCATTTTAAAAAAAAACTAAAAAGTTTTAAAATTTATTATTATTTTTAGAGAAAAATTAGAATAAAAAATTGAATTATAAATTAGAATAAAATTTATTATTCTTTAAATAGTTTTAAGTTATTATTTTTAAATAGTTTTAATTAACTAAATTAGAAAAAAATTAATTAAAACTATTTAAAGAACAATAAATTTTATTCTAATTTATAATTCAATTTTTTATTCAAATTTTTTTTCTGAAAATAATAATAAATTTTAAAACTTTTTAGTTTTTTTTTATAAAAAAATTTGTATTATTTTTTATCTATTTAAAGAAACTTTACTCATTGTTTAAAAAATAAAATAATTCAATTTTTTTTCTAAAAATAATAACTAATTTTAAATCTTGTTTGATTTTTTTAAAAAAATTTGAATTTTTTTTATCTTTTATTGTTTTTTGTATTTTAATTTCTATTTTATGAAACTTTACTCATTTTTTTTAAAAAAAATTACTAAAGAAACTTTTAATCTCATAGACAGCTAACTATAAATATAATTCCAATAGTTAATCCCATACATAGTGAGAGAGATCATTCTACAACTGAAAATATAAGTTCATGCACATGTAAAATACTATTAATAAAAGATAGACACGCTTCCTCAAAGAGGGGCCAACAGCTTCATGCATGCATATTCCTCTCCTGCCACAACAGCTTGTTACAGCACATGCAAAACCTCTTTTACTACTGTAATAGCTTGTTGCGGTAGGGGGGAAATTGAATTCAATTTCAATTATTCATTATCGAGATCAACGGCTAGGATCATAGTTATTGAAATAGTACCATAACAACCGATTGTTGTGGATGAGAACCCTATATATATATATATATATATATATAAAGCAAACAAACTAGAAATAACAAAGTAAATATCTAGACAAAATAAAAATGAGCCAAAACCGGCCATGTGGGGAGGGATGGCCTAGCTACCAACTTTTACTTGCCCAAAATGTGTTGTCTAATGAAGAAAGGTGAGATGTGGCCACTTTAGCTACCACCAAAATCAAATGGAAGCTGTAACTCTCTAATTAGTTACAAAACCTAAGGTTGCTTGCAAGTAATGAGAGTTTATGTTAAGTAAACACATGAGCCACAATTATAATTTAGAAGGATCGGAGAGGCTTGACAATGATAAACAAGTCATGAGGATAAACATAAAATATCAAAATTATGCCTATAAATAAGCTAACTAAGACTTCATATTTCACTCTTCCCCAACATAATTCATAAGAAAAGTGAGAGTGAGAGAGAGTGAAGGTGCTCGGCTACTGGAGTAGAGGAGAAGAAGGAGAAAGCCAAGAAAGTGCAAGCAAAAACAAACGATCAGGATGAAAGAAAAACAGGCTCAAGCAAAGGTATCCCTAAACCTAACTATAATCTAAATTTACTTTGAAAAAATCATTCTTTTATGAGAATAACTATACACCATGCATGTTTAGACTTAAATTGAAGACATAAATGTTGTAATACCATGGATCATGAAAGAAAACCAAAGAACTTTAAGGAAGCAAGCAATAAAGCATGAAACTAATTAGGTTAAAAATCCTAAATCACTACTAGAAAAATAAGAATACGTGAAGGACCTTTGTGATGGAAGTTTGTGACGGTTTTTAAAAACAATCACAAAAGATAATAATTTGTGATGGACTTTTTGAGCAATCACAAAATAATAGTATATATGATGACTCTTAGTGATGACTAATTTTGCCATCAATGTATTATAATTGTGATGGTCAATATCAATCACCAAAATTTTAACGAAAAATAAAATGTTTTCCTGTGACACACTATGCTATCACTTATGAATAATACCATTTTCGTGATTACATTTAAGCTATCACCAATATTTTAATGAAAAAAATAATCAAAACAATATTTTATAACGGCCATGACAATCATTAAAAAAATAGATTTGTGTGACGACTTTTATTTGCAATTACAAAAAAAAATGTATTTTGTGATGGATCAATTTTCAAGTCATCACAAAATAATAAAATATATGATGACTCTAAATGATGACTAATTTTAATATCATTAAAGATTATTTGTGACTGCCATTGCAATCACAAAATCTTATGTAGACTAATTTTGTTTAGTAAGTCAACTCATATATGTTTCTTTTTATATTTTGTTTTGAAATTATAATCATGATCGGGCCTATAGTGTACTGTTAATACTCGTTATTTAGTTCGCAAATTAGGGGAGGGTTCGAATCCTGCAAGTATCATTTGATACTGTTAATATAGTGAAATAAATTATCCGTAAAAAGATATTCACGTTCTTACCTTTGATCACTAAAGTCTTGTATTTTTTTTTGTGATGGCTTTGACAATCACAATAGGTTATGTACTAATGTGATTGTTTTAACCATCACAAAAGAGTCACGTGTTAATGTGATTGTATTAATCATCACAAAAGCACTACGCATTTGCGTGATTGTCAAAACCATCATAAAAGGTAATTATGATGGGGGTATACAAGTTGGCCTCCGGCCGTGACGGCTAAAATCATCACAAAAACCTTTCATGATGATTTTTTTGATTTTATGTGATTGATTTGACCCATCACAAAAGGCTATTTTTTTATAGTGAATCTAGGACTATTTTCTAAGATTTATAACTCTTAATGTATGATTAATTTTGATGTAAGGCTTATTGTGTGGGGTGCCTTTGTGAGTCTTGTAAGTGCTGTAAAAATTTGGAACTCAAATTCCTTATGAATTATTTATGGTGATTTTTGTACCAAACCTAGATAGTGTTAGAAACCCCCTACCTATAGTTTCTATGTTATGTTTCGGCCACTAAAAATATTTGAAAATTTCTCAAATTTTTATATGTGATGCCTGGTGATATAAGGAAAGTGTTGTCGAAAGATGAACTCAAATGGACTTGCAGAGAAAAAGTTATGACCAAAATAGTTTTGAAATTTGGAAACTTAAAACGGGTATAACATGAAATCTATAAATCATCTAGAGATGAAATTTTAGGGGATGTTACTCACTGATGTAGAGGACCTATTGTCCTAAACTCATAATAGTTGGACTTAATTTCGAATTATAATGAATATTGCATGTTTAGGACGAAATGACCCTTAAATAAATAGTAAACATGCATTATTGAAAAAATCTGAAAAACTCATAAAACATTTAAAATATAATTACCTAAGTTAGGTCAGAAGAAGGAAAATAATAAAATAGATAAAGAGGTTTAATTAATAGAGAAAATAAAGATTAAGAAATTATAAAAAATCAATTAAGGTGAGCCAGAAAATGTATAATACAATTTTACCGGTTAAAACAAGTTAAAATAAAACGTATAAGCTTATGTTAGTAATAAAAACTAAGTTTTGAAAGTGGAGTTATAAAATGGTGTAAGAGAATATTTAAAAATGAGTTTATGATAACCGAAAATGTAGAAACAGGGTTACAATAGTTACCGATGGTAACTATTTATAGTAATAGTTGAGTTAATAAATCGATCCGTATAGATAATGTAAGTTATCAATTGGAGGAAATTATTGACCTAAGCGAGGGAAGTACAATCCAGTCAGACAAGTTCCCACACTGTGTGCTTTCACATACGTCCAATTATCGAACAGTACTTTATTCTTGAAAGTTATTGTTTATTCATGAACTGTTTTTAAGTAATGAGTTTATACTATTTGTTTCAGCTATAATCTGTTAATGAGATTCCTTGAATTATGTAATTGTTGAGAATTCTTTGGATATTGTTATTTTGTTCCAAACCAAATTACTTTGGTGCGGAATCTGATAGTATAACTGAGGTGAACAACCCTAGATATAGGAGAATGTTATGTTATTGTCGGGTAACCGACATTACACTGTCAAAATACAGCGTGAAGATGATGTTACGCATAATATGGAGTATTGTTCGGCTGCTCCCTTAATGATACTCTATGGAGAGTTCGTAGTCTTTGTGACTGTTGGACATTTTGGAGAGTACTCGGTCCAAGATTGAAGAACATTTTAGATAGTTCATGATCCCTACGACCATTCAATTGTCTTTCAAAATCTTGAAGACATTTTAAGCTTTGAGATTCTAAAGTTCTATAAACTTTGACACTACAAGTTCAATACCTTGTGGATATATTTTTGTTGATTCCTCGATTAACAGATATTCTGATATTTTTCCTAAATCATCAGTTATTGATTCATCAAAGATGTTTATCCTTCGAGGAAAAATAATTATTCCTAAACTACAAACCTTTTATACTTATTAAGCAGATTAGTTGCCTACTCTTGCAAATCTTATAAATTTTCAGCTAAAGGAGAAGGGTTCGAAGGATCAAGTTCGAAGGATAAGAGAAAGGGCAAAGCCAAAGAATAAGATTAATAATATATGATGTATTAGAATATTAATTATTAATGATGTAATATTTTGAGACAATTATAATAGGAAGTAAGGTGTAGAACCTGGAAGATTGTAAGACATATTTTGTAATTAATGTAACGTACGTATTTATGTAATGTAGTTTATATTTTAGTTGGATGATGTGGATGATGATGAGTAGTGAGCACCAAATATGTTATAGCGAGTATACGGATTTGGGGGCGTCACAGGTTGGTATCAGAGTTGTAGGTTATAATTCTTAAGTTAGAGAACCTTAAGATATAACCTGATGAGAAATAGTAGAGATGGTGATATGTGAACTCATATAGAGTTCTTAAGTAATAGAGAATGAATTTGAAAATTTATTAAGCTTATTTAATTAAATATTTTGTGCAAGTTATTTAAGATTATATTATATTATGTAGAAGTGCTAAATGAGTTATTTTATTGTATTATAAGATGACAGACGAAGAAAATGTGTGAGACATTTATGAAGTACCTAAAGTAAAACCAATAGTAAAACCAGAGCTAGATATTGATCTAGAGGAGGATCCAAAAGAGGATCCTGAAGAAGAACTAGAAGAAGACCCGGAGGAGGACCCTGAGAAAGAGCAATGGGAGAAGGAGAGAAGGATCGGGTAGTACCTGTTCAAAGAGCTGAGACACAAAGAAATGGGGGAGTAGGAGTTGAGGAGGTACATGCTAAGATGCAAGCTTTGAGGGACAGAAATCAAGAGTAAAAAGACCTTTGGGGGCAAGAGTTACAAAATGGACCCATAAACATAAACTCACCCGCTACGCAGATCACTACCTTCAACTACTTTAAGAACGTAGGACACCCAGAGTTAAGGGAACTATTGAGCTTATAGAGGCTCAAGCATGGATTTAAGAGAGAAAATGCATTTGTAATAGCAAGGGTGAGGGAGGATTAAAAGACGTTGTTTGCCACTTATATGATGAAAGGGGAGGTGAACTTTTAGTGGGAGGCTAACCAGAATAGGGCCGAAGAAAGGTAGCGCCTTGGAAAAGGCTTAAAAAGTTGTTATTCGAGAACTACTTCCTATAAGTATGCAGAGTCGCATGGAAATGCGATTTTTAGAACTAAAGCAAGGGGATATGATTGTGCCCCAATACGTTGCCAAGTTTAATAAATTGGCGAGATTTGCTCTGCAACAGGTGGATATAGAGAAAATAAAGACAATAAGATTTGAATATGGCCTTAAACCTTGGTTATGTAATAGGATGTCTCTATTACAAATTGATAATTTTGTAACTATCTTGGAGAAGGCAATAATAGTTGAAGGGGGAAGTGAAGCTCTGATGAAGTTCAACAAGGAACAAAAGAAAAAGAAAAATAATGAAGGATCAAAGGGAGAAGGTAGTAGTGGAGATAACAACAAGAGGAAATGAAACAACAATAATGGAGGCAAAGATAGGGATTCTAAAAAGAAGGTAGAGGCATGTATGAAATATGGTAAGAACCACATGGGGATGTGTTTAAAAGGTAAGAATGTATGCTATAATTGTGGGCATGAGGGACACATCGCTCCCAACTGTACAAGTCCAATGAAGAATGGATGTTTCGTGTGTGCTACGGTGGATCACCAAGCACGAAATTGTCCGAAAATGGGGATGGATGTAGGAGGAGGAAGTAAGGTTAACGATAACAACAAACTAACCATAACAGTGCGACTGCACCGGGTCGGTCAACCAACAACAAGGACGTTCAACATGACAGTCAAGTATGCGGTAACATCAAGGGAGGTGGTGTCAAGTATTATTTCGGTTAACTCCCTAAATACCTATGTGTTATTTTATTCTAGAGCTACATATTCATTTGTATCGTCTGGTTTTGATCAATGATTAAATCTACCCTAGGAACAGTTAGATTCCCTATAAATATTGAAGTTGCTAACAAGGAAGTAATTATTATTAGGCATGTTCATAGGAATTGCACAAATTCCTAGTAGATCTGATCCCTATACAATTGGGAGAATTTGATGTGACATTAGGAATTGACTGGTTGAATAACCATGAGGCAAATGATCGATTGCCATCATAAGTGTGTGAACCTTCAGACTCCAAATCAGTCGAATGTGGTGTTTTATAGTAATTGATCACCTAAGCAGTCTTGTTGCTTGTCAACGATGCAGGCTAAAAGGCTACTTAGGAAAGGATGTGTTGGATATCTAGCTTATATAGTGGATACCCAACGGTTGGGACCAGAATTAGATCAGATGCCAATGGTAAAAGAGTTTGCGAACGTATTTTTGGAGGAATTACCCAGTCTTCCTCTTGATAGGCAGATTGAGTATATAATTGATGTAGTACTAAGGATGACACCAATTTTAAAAGCCAATATAGAACGACTCCAATGGAGATGAAAAAGCTCCTACCAAGAATTGCCGATTTGTTTGACCAATTAAGGTTGTGTATTGACTATAGGGAATTGAACAAGGTGACCATTAAGAATAAGTACCTCCTACCAAGAATTGACGATTTGTTTGACCAATTGAAGGGTGTTAAGTACTTTTCAAAGATTGATTTGCATTAAGGATACCATCAGTTGAAGGTAAGAAATGAGGATTGTTTGTCCTTTGTATTGACAATTACACGCAAGTATATCAACAAGTAATATAGTAGTAAGTAGAGTGTCGATCCCATGAGTTATATGCTAATAATATCAACCAAGTACTAACTTTGTATCAATTCAATTTTATTTAAACAAATGATTAGATTATGAAACTAATTATTAAAAATTAAAACTAAATCGCTAAGCAAAGGTTGATGTCAGACTTAAAAGCTAAGATTACAATTTCTCCCAATGTTTCATTTAAATCTCTCTACTCTTTTTAAATTAATCAATCATAACACATCATTAACCAATAATTCATAAATTATTTATATAACTTCTTCCAATAATTAGATAAAAATATCTCTTCAAATTAAATCACTATATTCCTATGTGAAATAACTTAGAGCAGATTCACTAAAATCAAATTCTCATGAAGGTTACATGTGGCATATAGGTATATTCCTATCCTATACACTAGCAAGCTACTCAATCACATGAACAATTAACTCGACACATGTCACGACGTATATAGGTATATTCTTATCCTAAATGCAAATCTTGTTAATCACCCTAAGAAGAATAAACTTTCGCATGTCATCATATTCAAATCTAATCCTATACTCCATCTTCCAATTTCATATACGTTACCACAATAATTGTTATCTAGTCAATCATACATAAAGCACAAAATATGATAAATAACTTATATATTATCAATGATAATCAAAGTGAGAGAAAATTAATTTAAACTAAACATCGGGATCCATTGCACTTAATTAAGATTTAGTTCATATATATAACGAAATTAAAGAACATCATCAGATTACAAAAATAAAAGAAGGGATAAAAGAATAAATCTGTGATAATATGATCCTCCTCCAATTTTTGCTCTCATTGGAGTCTCCCTTTCGTTCCTCGCAAAATCTGAGTAGCAATCCAAAATTTTATCTATGTATATCTATATCTTTCCCTGAATATTAGCCCTGATTGTGTATTTATAAGCTTCATTCCTTAGCTAGAAGCAATATCCAACTACAACTCAATGCTTGAAAACATCCTAAGTTGGATAGGAGTGCATAACACACGCCTGACAAGCCCAGCCTCGCACGCCAACGTCGCGGCGCCAACCAGCAGTGCTGCCTTACTGCTTGCCCAGCGCAACAACGCTGACTTACCCATCCGCGTGCGCGCACACCTGCCACACGCTCACTCTGTCGCACTCTATCGCATGATGCTGATGACTGACGATGCCTGCTGATGCCTGAGGCACTTGGTTGCACGCCGAGCCAATTCACCGTACGCCGTCGACGTCTGATGCACGCCGAGCAACTAATGTTGTATTTTGCTGCTCCTTTATGACTGATATCCAATAATTTGACGTTCTAAACAAGGATGTACCTAAGACGACGTTTAAGACTCGTTATGCATGGTCATTACGAAATTCTAATGATTCTATTTGGTTTGACAAATGCTCCAGCAGCGTTTATGGATTTAATGAATAAAGTATTTAAGAAATATTTGGATAAATTTTTAGTGGCGTTCATTGATGATATTTTGATTTACTAAAAAATCCGGGAGGAGCATGAAGAGCACTTAAGGATAGTTCTAGAGATTTTGAGGAGAGAGAAATTATATGCGAAGTTTTCTAAATGTGAATTCTGGTTTGAGAGTACAATTTTTAGGGTATGTAATTAACAAAGATGTGATTTCTGTGGACCCAAAAAAAGTAGAATTTGTGATTAACTAGGAGCAACCGAAGACCTTAACAGAACTTAGAAGTTTCTTAGGACTAGCGGGGTAATATTGGTGGTTCATACAAGATTTTTCAAAGATAGCAGCCTCGTTTGTTCTTCCCAGAGGCACAAAAGAGATCTAGAAGGGGGGATTGAATAGATTCCTTAAATTTTCTTTTTAAAGATGTATTACCAAATCAGTTAAGCAAATTAATTGATTGATTTACCAAAACAGAATATTTAAGAAAAGCCCTTCAAAGATTATAAGAAAATTCATAGTTTTAAATTTAATGAGATAATGTAGAAGTAAGACACAAATATAAAACGTAGAGTGATAGAAATTAAAATGCATAATTTAAAGAACACATGATATTTTTAAGAGGTTCAGAGCACAAAAGTCTCATAATCCTCTCTTCTACTCCGAGATTATGGATTATCCACTAAGGAGGGTAATCACCAATATTACAGTTTATAAAGAAATTTTACACAATGATTCATAAAGAATCCTTCAAATCACATAGACTTGGTTTACAAAAGATCATTTAGATCTGAATAATCACTAAGAGAAGTACGTAGTTTGTTTGAGTCGCTGCTAAGTTGCTTTGAGGTTCTCTTTGAATGACTTAGCTGTAGGGTGTGTTTTTTGGAATTGTAAAATGGAGCTAGTACGAACTCAGAGTTTTAGCACTTAGACTTGATTGATTAATTTTTTTTTGATACTTAAATTTACTGACTTTATATAGAGTTCTCTAGGGATCTTCTAGTTGAAAAGTTACTATTGCTCCATTCTTGTTTGGACACTTGTCTTTCAACAATTGATTGACTTTGAATTGCTGTCTGCTTGGACTACTTCAGGTCGCTTTCTTCCGTACTATGAACAGTGCAGTAGCAACCACGTGTCCTTTGACTCTGTTAAAATAATTATAAATATAGAGGCTTTGTCGACTTGTCCTTATCGTAAAATCATCTGAAGATAACCTCGGAGGCTCGAGTGTTAAGGTTGATGAACTTATCACAACCTGCCATTGACTTGTTAGATGTCTGCACTCTACGATTTTGGATTCCTTAAAGTGAGATCGTAGAGTAATTCTTCTACTCCTCGAATGATGGTGACTTTGCGATTTTAACTCTACGATCAGGCTTGTACTCTACGATCTTCTGTCTGTCTTCATACTACTCCGCGATCTTAGAGTAATGTTTCCTCTAGCTCTACGATCGTCTTCTCGTCTTGACAACTTAGCTATTATAGACTTTTAACTCAACGAATTTGAATCAACCTAACATGTTTGATTCCTAAACTAAGTCCTTTCACGTAAGATTCATTTCATAAGGACTTTACAAAATCTACTTGAATACAATTATACATTTAACCCATATCATCATTAAATCAAATATGTTTATCATAAATTGTAGGTACTAACAATATCCCATTATTTGATGATGACAAAACAAGTAGTTTAAGTTCAAACATCAATTCTAATATACAAGATAATTCATGAAAATTAAATATGCCTATGTATATAGTGAGCAACTGTACTGTCTAGAGAAAAAGAATGAAATTTTATTGATAATAAAAAATTACAAATGTTTGAAATAAAAATTACAAGTTTAATAGATAAAAAGAAAAAATAAAGTCTTCTATAGGAGGGTTTTCTTCTGGGGATTCTTTCTCTCCTCTACTCTTCTCCTGGGCCATGATAAGGAATATTTGGCTATTCTTCTCCCTCGATGTTGATCCCATAGAGATTTCTATTTATGAAACTTGGATCATTTATTGTTGGCGGCCTTGACCCAGTAGGAATAACTCTAATCAATAATTGTGGAGTTATACTAGACAATTGACTTCGACTGAGGGGAACAACTTATGGTGCAGGAGGCACAACTTTGGAAGAAGGAGGGGGATGAGCTATTGATGATGGTGAAGCTTTAGCTTTACCTTTGCTAGCAGGAGTCGTTCTCTATCTCTTCTCTCCTTTTTTGTTAGCATCTTTCTTAAGGGAAGCCACCTCTTCTGAAAGGGATTTAATGGTTTCCACCATAACTTCCAGTTGAGCTCGAGAGAGGGTGACTTCACCTTTGGTTTTTTCAAACTCCTGGTTAGAATCTTGCCTTTAAGCATGAATGGTGTGCTGTCGCAAACAACAAAAAATAAAACCTTACTGCGAAAGATAATAATGTAGCAGTGCAAGTAAGAGTGGATCCCACAGAGAGTGATTAGCCTAAATTTATGCTTTGTTTACCAAAAAGGGGGAGGGTTTATAATTTGATTTCACTAATTATCAAGAACAAAATTTAAAGTGATAAGAATAACCAATTAATTAAAGATTTTAGTTCTTCCGGATCAGTATCACCTTTTTACAACAATAGAATAAATAAGTAAAGCAATATTTATCCTTCAATGAAATTAATAGCCCTAGGTAGCAACAAGCTCTACTACCCGAAACTCTCCTTAGATTATCACTTAATGAAACAAGCTCTTCACAAGATTCTAACCATTATATAACCTAGAACAAGCTCTCTAGATTTAATATAATAGTTGTATTAAGAACTAGGGAATTAGACTAATCCAAGCAACAATCACATAAGTTCGGATTATTTAACTTGTCTTTCGATAATCATAGCAATACTCAAAAGCTTGACCACAATCATGTATCACTAATTGCTACTTATGATTAGGAACAATATCAATTACACGTAATATTGTCCCTTAATTTAGCAGATGAAATTAATCAAATTGACTTAACCGATCACATTAAACCAATCGGAATAAATATCATTCAACAATTAAAATAGATTATAAAGAATGAACTTCATGTAAGAAAGAATAAATATCTTATACTTAATCAAACCATTACCTGTAAATAAGGTTCAACATCCTCTTCGAACTGAATAAGGAACTAGCCTAACATAATAAGTCCGATGAATACTTCCTTGATTTATAAAAGGGGTGAGGACAACAACCTCACTATGAAGGTGATCCTCTTTCCCTACTAAATTATAAAAGGGGTGAGGACAACAACCTCACTATGGAGGTGATCCTCTTTCCCTACTAATTACACTAGAATTTGGAGAATATGGAGAATGGTGGGTGAATTAATGTGTGAATTAGCAAAATACAAGCCTAGCTTCACTTGGTATTTATAGGAACTCATGGTGTGCTAACCCATCAACATAAGTCAAGATTAAACACCCAATTTACTCATGTGCATTAGCCAACCAAGGAAGAAGCCACCAAAAAACGTGCACATGTGATGTGCTAAAAGTCCAAATATTATAACTAAATTGATCAGCACCTTGTAAGCCGATTTTGAATTTGTAAACCACCGAATTGGACCTTGGACAAATAATAAACATTGTAGCCCTAGAGTTTCTAATGAATTTGGGCTTTTGGATCACCTGATTTGGAGTTGGGAAACTCAAGTTATGTCCCAAATACTCCAATTGGTCCGAACAGGAATCCAGTCCATGCGGGATTCGGATCAGCTGTCTAAAAAGCAATGTTTGGAGGCCCAAATGAACTCGGATTTTTGCTCACCATACCATTCCGGAAAGCTTGAGAAGTCCACTAAAAACTTCAAGAAGACCACATTCTCATTTGGAAACTCTAACACAATTCAAATTGCAAACGAAGCCCAGAGGTCAATCTGTCCAAAAGTCAAACGATCTAAAATTTTCAGTTTCGACGTTCATTGGTAAAATAGTCATAACTTTCTCACCCGAGCTCTGATTTAGGCGTTTCAAGATGATCCGGAAATCTAAGAAATAGATTTACATATTTCCTTCTTTGAGCTTTGAGAGATATTGGTTGGACGAAGGACAAAATGGAGCCTCAAATAGACGGACTGATTCCAAAACAATCCAAAAGTGCGGAAATAACTCATTTTTCATTTAATAGCTCCATTTGCAACCTAAATCAAAATATTAGAATAGTGAGTACATTTAGGTGCCAAATAAGTATAAATGACTAGACATTAAGAAATAAAAATATAACATATTTTATACTTATCAAATTCCCCCACACTTATCTTTTGCACGTCCTCGGGCAAAACAAAAATAAACTATAACAAAAAATTCAACTAATCAAACTTGACAACCTTGAGCCACAAATTAAAATGAACTTCAACATTGACCTCAAAGATTCAAAACAGTAACTCATGAAAACTTCAAAACACTACTTCATCTAAAATTCAAGCTTACTTATCAATCTTACTCTACTCTTAACCCTTCGTGTGTGTGTGAATCCACATGTATCAAACCAATTAAAACTCAAAAAAATTTATGAAATCAAAGCCTTGAAGGAGAAAGAAAAACTCTAAACACCTATTTTCACACTACTCTCAGTTAACATAAGCAAATAATAGCAGAGGATCAAGAGGCTTTTTCTTCCTTCGGTAAGTGCATTTTATGCTCCGTCTTACCAACGAGTGCGTTTTACGCTCCATCTCGCATGTCATGTGTTTATGAATGAGTGCGTTTTACGCTCCATCTCAATTCACCACATGAATCATAATTTTTTTTCTTTTTTTTATTGTTAAATCAAACATCTAACTTTTGCCTAAACCATTTCCCCTTTCTTAAATAAAACCTCATGTTTACTTCAAGTTATGACCAAACAAATGATAGAGTTCAATAATTTCTCCCCTCGACATTCAATCGAAATAAATAAATAAATAAAAAATCCTTTCTAAGTTAAAACTAGGTCGACCAAATGGACAAGTGCTCAAAATTGAAGGGTCTCAAATAAAGTAAAAATCAACAAAGAAAACCAAATTCAAACTACACAACGTATACCAATTTTCCAAAATGTTATCAAAGAGAATCAAGATTTTATCATTGGTCAAAAATCAAAATCCAAATTAACTCATTGCTCAAGTGACTTATTTTAAAAATTACTCCATTTTCGTAGGAAACACGATTGCACTTAGCATGTACAACAAGCCTTTAAACCCCAAGGTTACCCCAAGTGGACGAGTTTTGTCTCATGAGGGTTTGTAGAGAATATACCCACAAAATTCAAAATTCAAACTAACAAAAACAATTTTTTTTTATTTTATTATATTTTTTTAAAACACCCTAAATCCTTCCCCCACACTTAAAACTTACATTGTCCCTAATGTAAAGTAAAATGCAAAGAAAAGAAAAACTACATAACCGAAATATAAATGCGAAAATCAAAAAAAATGAACTCCCCTTGGGTTGCCTCCCAAGCAGCGCCTTTGTTCATTGTTATTGGCTTGACATTAAACTTCTCAATCTTCATAAACTGGATCCACCAAATCCAGCAGCTCAATATTCTCCATTTGATATCCTTCATAGAAGGGTTTGAGCCTGTGACCATTCACTTTAAAAATCTTCCCTGTGCTTGGACTTTGAATTTCCACTACACCATGATTAAAAATGTCAATAATAATAAAAGGCCCGACCCAACGGGAGCGCAACTTACTTGGAAATAATTTTAGCCTTGAATGATAAAGGAGAACTTTCTGTCCAACAACAAAGTTCTTCCTAGTAATTTTCTTGTCATGAAAGGCTTTTGTTTTCTCTTTGTAAATTTTAGAGCTCTCGTATGCATCATTCCTCAATTCCTCTAGCTCTCGCAACTGCAACTTCCTATGGACTCCAGCTGAATCTAAACTCATATTACATTGTCTAACTGCCCAAAAAGCTTTGTGTTCTAACTCCACTGGTAGATGACAAGGTTTTCCAAACACTAACCTATAAGGTGACATACCTATTGGAGTTTTGTAAGTTGTTCTATAGGCCCAAAGTGCATCTTCTAACCTCAAACTCCAATCTTTTCTACTCGGGTTGACTACTTTTTCCAGAATAGACTTGACCTCCCGGTTGGATACCTCTGCCTACCCATTGCTCTGCGGATGGTAGGATGTAGAAACTTTATGCATCACATTGTATTTCTTGAATAGTGTCGCTAACATTCTATTGCAGAAGTGGGTTCCCTTATCACTGATTATGGCCCTTGGCGTTCCAAACCTGACAAATATGTTAGACTTGACAAAATCTGCAATAACTTTAGAGTCATCAGTCCTGGTGGCTTTAGCTTCCACCCATTTAGAAATATAATCAACAGCCAAAAGAATGTAAACATTACCATAAGAAGCAGGAAATGGTCCCATAAAATCAATACCCCAAACATCAAAAATTTCAACAATTAAAATAGGTGTTTGTGGCATTTGATTCCTACTTGATATATTTCCTGTCTTTGGACAATTTTCACATGACTTACAGAACTGATAAGAGTCCTTAAAAATAGTCGGCCAAAAGAAACCACATTCCAAAACCTTATGAGCTGTTCTTTTAGGTCCAAAATGGCCTCCACAAGCATAAGAGTGACAAAAAGTTAGAATAGATAAAAACTCACTTTTAGGCACACACCTTCTAACTATTTGGTCAGCACAAAATTTTCATAAGTGTCGACGCCGGTTTGATTCTTTTCCAATTTCTAGCCTTTTGATTGAATGATTTTTGAAAAAGGTCGGCATTAATGTCGACGGGGTTTTGAAAGATCGTTTTTTTATGATGAGCCAATTAACCAGAGTCGCCAATTGGTATGTTTGAAATGGATGTACCAATTCATCTGAGTTTTTGTTTTTTATAAATCGATGGCTCATATGTGACTCCGAATTAATTGGTCTGCAAACCGAGATTCATAGAGTTCGGGGGCTTGCTTAAGCGATGGGAAGGTGTTAGGCACCCCCCCGACTTCCGTGAAACACGGTTACCGCAACCTTGATGTTTTCCTATCCTTTAATTCATGAATATGTGCATGTGTGCGTGTGTGTGTGTGGGTGCCTAATGAATGTTGTGGCGAGTTTTGTATAAAAAAGGAATTATTTTTGGTGTTTTATGAAAGAGACGTGTTTTATTTGGAGAATGCTTTAGAATGTCCTTTGGCCTATTCGAGAAAGCTTTATTTATTTATGAGAAAGATTTGATTTTAATTGTCAAAGCTATGAGATTTTTCATTAAGTGTTGTTTTGGCAAAACATGAATTTATTAAACCTTAGCCAAAATAGGAATCGAGATTTATACATTGCTTTCATAAATGATGGGCAAATTCTAGGATCTCTTTCGCCCTATGTATCAAGGTTTAGTAAAACGTTTGTTTCTTTTTATAAAAAACCATTTTTCGTGACATTTGAAAACAACTTCTCTTTAGCTTTCTCGTAGAACAGGAATCGACTTTCATCAGTATTTCCAGTTCTTAGCCTCGTGATGTTAATATCCTACTTTGATTGATTTTAGAAAAATCCTTATTATTTTGGCTTTGAAATCCTTTGTTTGGTGTTACAAATCAAATTAAGCATCAAAACGCGTAGGGGGTTATTCACGGGCATGTAAGCCATCAAAATACCCCGAACGCCAACAATCACATATTTCACTACTACGGGGCCTTAAACCCGATTCTCGCCTTGGCCTCATTTTAAGGCCCGACGGTTACATGTTACAAAAAAACGAGCACTTTGAATCTATTACATACATCGAAAACGTCCATCATCGGATTTGAACCACGGGGTCGCGCTCCTAGGCTCACACCCGAGATTACTACATGCCCATAAAATGAATACTACGAAACTAACCAACACGGATTTGCCTAATACACCATGATATCCGAAAATGATAATCTAAATAAATTACACCCAATAAATCACCATAAACAAGCTAGAAATTTCACCAATTGGATATCCTCAGGTTATTAGGAAGAATTTTGTTCCGATGGAACCCTCACTAATAATCCCTAATCCATGATTATTCAACAATATATATAAAAATTACATTTAATTTAATCAAATGATATGATAGAAATTGCAAAAATAAGGAGATTTTCACCTTGCAAATGAGATCAAAGTGGATGTAAACTTGTGTAGTTTGAATAGAAGAAAAAGTATATGTGATACAATCAAATCAAAAGAGTATTATTCCTCTCTTTTTCTCTCTTTCTCTCCTATTTTGTTGCAAAAATTAGCTATTTTTCTCTCAATTTCCGTGCTACTGCTGTGCTGAATTCTCTTCTCCTCTCAATCTGCTGAACTCTCCGTATGCTGAAGAAGAAATGAGCTGAAATAGGTTGGCCGCCTGCCTTCCACTCACCTGGTTTCGAGTTCCGTGTTTTGAGTTCCGTGTTTTCAAAAGGCGCACTTATTGGCCGCAGATCAATCCGCGGCTGGACGGTTTGACTTTCTCGATTTTCGTGCCACGCCTCGACTTTCGTTCCGTAACGTCGGTTTCCGTTGACAGGCTTGTATTTTGCAGTCCGGGAATTTCCGGGAGACGTGCCACCTCATTCGGAAATGCTCGTTTCAGACGGCCTTATTGTCACGTCAGCTTTGGTCGCCAATCATCACGGTGGTGTTGAGCGTTCGCACTTGTGCCCATTCCTTCGCACCCGCAAGCCGGTTCAATTGACATTTTTACCCTCCTGTCACGGTTAGTATAGGGAACGCAAAATTTGGGTGTCTACAGCTGCCCCTCTTTATCATGTTTATGCAATGTTTAAATGAAGTGAACAGGATAAAGAATAGACACTCGATGCATGAATGACTGTGCACAAGGATGACAATACATACGTGATGCAACACATATGACTTATGATGTAACGTAAGATGCAACGGATGCAAAATATTCGCAAAAGGGTGTCAATGCGGATGATCGTCTCGTCGAAGCCGGGTTTCGTCGCCGGTCACCCATCTCGTAATCGCCGGTTATCGTCGCCGATCGATCGTCTGGTCGGGGTCGGATTTCGTCGCCGGTCACCCATCTCGTAACCGTCGGTTATCGTCGCCGGTCGATCGTCTCGTCGGGGCCGGGTTTCGTCGCCGGTCACCCATCTCGTCGCCGGTCACCCATCTCCGGTTATCGTCGCCGGTTGATCGTCTCGTCGGGGCCGGGTTTCATCGCCGGTCACCCATCTCGTAATCGCCGGTTATCGTCACCGGTCGATTGTCTCGTCGGGGCCGAGTTTCGTCGCCGGTCACCCATCTCGTAATCGCCGGTTATCGTCGCCGGTCGATTTTCTCGTCGGGGCCGGGTTTCGTCGCCGGTCATCCATCTTGTAACCGCCAGTTATCGTCGCCGGTCGATCGTCTTGTGAATGCCGGGTCTCGTATCCGGTCATTCGGTTGCATTGAGAAGCCGTGTTCGACACCTGATTCATCAAAATCTCGTATTTTATTATCCATTATGAGTCAAATGGGCTTTAGAATCGATTAAGCTGGCAATGGACCAAGGGGGAGTACTGGGCCCAGCCGCAGATTGATCTGCGGCCAAGATCGGGCATATAGGCGGCCAGCCCCTTCCCAGATCTGTCACTTTCATTCGTACCCCACGCGATTTTCACACCTTTGCTCGTCCCTTTTGCTGACTTTTCCAATCTTTTCGCAAAAACCGCTCCGGTAGGATCGATCTACACACTACAGGTAATACTTTGACCGTTTGTTTTCTCAATTTCGTCAATGTTTTGCTATACATTTGGCTATTTGCATGCTTAGAGATAGAAATGTATGTTTTACAATGCTATGCTATGTATCATTGTATATACATGCTATGTATCAACTGTATGAGTCTATCTTATGCTCATGATGCGGTCCCACATACCTGTTTTCCCTTTTTGAAAGAAAATCATGCATTATGGTCCTTTTACATGTTTCAATTTCACATATGGATGCAATTTTGATCTGTTGTGGCTTGGGTTCTTTGAAAAACATGCTTGGATATGCATGGGATGTCCATTTTACAGGCGGAACTCTGTCGATTTTCTTTTTCATGCACATATAATAAACA
Organism: Aralia elata; assembly: GCA_034770075.1. Lineage (NCBI taxonomy): Eukaryota > Viridiplantae > Streptophyta > Magnoliopsida > Apiales > Araliaceae > Aralia > Aralia elata. The sequence continues at coordinate 20,737,997 of CM068382.1, forward strand.
TGCATCATGTTGCATTAATTCTACGATAAATATTGGAATATTTGTGACATAATTAATTAAAAAAAGGGAACTTACCTTCCTCCTTGCATGTTGTTCTATTCCAGCTATGGATCCCGACGCTCCTATTAGCTCTTCTGCGTCTCGGACCTGGGGTGTTCGCCGTCGTAGGGCTGCACCTGCCCCTGCTCTTCCTCGGACCCGTCAGGCTCGTCGCTTGGCGGAGGCTGTCATCCGTCCTGATCACCCGGACGTTGAGGAGGCTGTTCCTCCGGAGGTTGCGGTAGAGGGGCCATCTTCTAGCACACCAGCTCCCTCTTCTCATCGCGCCCTATCTAGCGCTTCTATTCAGATATCCGATCTGTTGGGTCAATTTCGCAACCGATAAATACGCGCAAGTATACGCGGTCAACAACTAATAAAGAGTAAGTAAAGTATCGATCCCACGAGGAATTGTTTCTAATGTTTACCAAGTATTAACCTTTTTCATTTCAATCTTATTTAAACAATGAAAACATGAATTGTTTGTTTTGTTTTGCAATAACGAAGATAACAAATAAAGCATTAAGATAATGAAATCAAATATTAACAAGTCTAAGATTACAATTTCCCCCAACATTTCATTTAAATCTCATAACTCTCTCTTTTTCAACTAGTTAATACACAAGAATTGTTAACCGAGAAATTCACCTTATTCATAAGCCTTAGTGTATGGTCATATGAAAATCACCTATACACGACACATAGGTATATGTTTATCCCACATGCCAACAATCCATTCAATTCCATGAATAATCAACAAGACACACGCCACATAATGTTAGTCAATCTACCCATCAAACGAATGAACCTCCGTGTAGGGAGTCATTAAGTTTGTAATCTCATAATGGTTACACACGACATTTAGGTATATCTCTATCCCAAATACTAGCAAGTCATCCATTCTTGAAGACAATGAATAAGACACACGCCACATAATCTCATACATCACCCACAAAAATCTCTAACTTTCGTATGATATCAAAATTAAGTCTCAACACTATAATTCACTTTTCAATTTCATATAGGTGATCAATCAATTATACTTTCAGCATAAATCATGCTAGACATTCAATTCGCAATTTATTACGTTAGAATGTTGGTCGAGAACACGAATGTAAAATATGGCCATCTCTCGATGCACCATATTCGTATCACATTAAATCCACAATTGATAGAATGAATGTGAACACCCTAGATGACTAACGCACTATATCTCTATGTGAATTACAATCAAAAGGGTTGAAGCATAAGTTCTCAATTGGCCACATATGGTGCTTCGGTATATCTCTATCCTAAGCACGAATCATAACTTCACGAGGAATGTAAAAATTATGAACATATGCTAGCATAATCAGATCTCAATTTAAATTTCCTTTCTCAATTCCATATAAATTATCATGGTAATTGATGATCAAGATAATTAATACATGAAGCGCAAATTATGATATCCAATTCTAAAATGATAACTAACATCAAAGAGAGATAATTCAATTCAAACTAGGTGTTGGGTTCCATTGAAATCTTAGAATAAAAATCTAGTTCATGGTAGCTACAAATAACATCATATTCAATTTATACATCATGTTGGATTACAAATTAGAAGGTAAATTAGAGATAAAACTAATTTTGATGGATATTCAGATGTTGCTTGTTGGGTTGATGATGATCTCTAGCTTTTCCTCCTTGATTTTGCAATCCTTGATGCTTTAGCTCCTTGGCCTTTGCTTGATATAGCTTGATTTGTAGCACTTTGGCCCTCCTTGGTGATGAATTTGGTAGCTCCTCCCTCTCTTGAATCTGATTTTTAGGGTCTAGCTCTCTCCAAAATGGAGGCTACATATTGTATTTATAGTTCCTAAGGCAAAAACCTAGCTTAGCCCACCAATTTAGACCAAAAATGAGCTGAAATCGCGAAATCTAGCGAATCCGGCGCAGCTGCGCGCTTGGATGCGCTGAATACTGAACTCCCTGGATGCCGGGCGCAGCTGCTCCGCCTTTGGCTTGTGTCCGGGCGCAGCTGCGCCGCCCAAATCCACCGATTTCTGCATAAGGGCGCAGCTGCGCCGAATTTGTACTAGGAAGGGGCGCAGCTGCGCCGGGTAGCAGTTCTGCTGCACTTTCCAGCTCTGACGTCTGTTGGGAAAATGACCATAACTTCTTCGTACGAACTCGGATTTAGGCGTGTAAATAGGCTATAGAAAGCTAAGAAGTAGCTCTACAACTTCCATAACTGGAGATCGTCGAGATACAGAACGTAGAAAAGCTCAAATTGAGCCCGAAGAAACTACTACGTAAAATGCATGCAAAATCCAACGGTAAAATGATCATAACTCTCTCATACGAACTTCAAATTGGATGATTCCGGATGTTCGGAAAAGCTAAGATCAAAATCTACAACTTTTATTCTTTGAGTTTTGAGAGATTCGGATTGGAACATGGGTGAAATTGAGAAACAAGTAGCTGAAATGCCAAAATCACGTCGAAAACGCATTGATCCCAAGGGCTTTTATTTCAATACCTACGAAACAACGTAAAAACACATAAAAGCACACAATACATATAAAAGTAATACAAAACTACATTACACAACAATAAGATGAAAACACATAAAACCAAACGAAATAGCTAAAGACTTACAAATTATTAAAGCTAAAAGTACCCAATTTGTGTATATAAAACACACTCATCAGTCGTAGGGCTGCACCTGCCCCTGCTCTTCCTCGGACCCGTCAGGCTCGTCGCTTGGCGGAGGCTGTCATCCGTCCCGATCACCCGGACGTTGAGGAGGCTGTTCCTCCGGAGGTTGCGGTAGAGGGGCCATCTTCTAGCACACCAGCTCCCTCTTCTCATCGCGCCCTATCTAGCGCTTCTATTCAGATATCCGATCTGTTGGGTCGGGATCTCAGTCGTCACCCCTCAGCGTCTCTCGTGGCTAATGAGGTATATTCAATTCTACTCTTATTTCATTCTCAATTTCTCAATTCTCGTTCTATCTGGACTGACCCATTGGTGATTACCACAGGTGCCCGAGTTTACTCAGCCGAGGGGTAACTGGTTCAACATCTACTCCCTCTATGCCGCTTTGCACAACGACTACCGGGCGGTGGGGGATTCCTGGGGCTTCCGTCACTTTTTCACTATCATCCCCCGTCAGTGCCCCTGGGGTTACATGAGGGCCTTATCCGAGTGATGGTTCCACCAGACGCAGTCTCTTCATCTTCCTGACTGCGAGGTTGTGCTGACCCCCTGGGATTTGAGGTACATCACGGGTATAGAGTTTACCGTGTCCCTCTGGATCATGACATTACTCCAGCGGAGGTCCGGGCTTTATTGGGCTTCGCTGCTGAGGACCGGGTCTTTAAGGCCCGTAGTATTCGGTCCGGTGCTTTGGCTGTCGATGCTGTCGGGGGTATATACGCACTGCCTATTCCAGCGGATCAGGGCACTCGTGACATTCTGCTACGGAGCTTGTTCCTGACCATTATGAGGGGTTGTTTTCTAGGGAACAACTCCTCTACCATTCATTTCAGCGTCGTAGGAGCTGTTAGAGACGTAGACCGGATCGGTGACTACGATTGGGGGTCGTTCACCTTTGCTTATTTCCTTCACGGTCTGCGTCTACGTTTGGAGGGACAGACAAATGCTTGGCTCGGATTCTATCACTTTTTGCTGGTGAGGCTTCTCTTCCTCTTTTCTTATTGGACTTTCCTTCATTTATTTCTCTTTTCTGCATTTGTTGGTTACTCATGCCTTTCACTGTTTATGTTCGCAGTTCTGGGCCTACGAGCGTCTTCCATGCCTGAGGCCCGTTACTGCCCTCGGTTTGGATACCTATCCCCGGGGTTGGCGGTGGCATCACAGCACTCTGGAGGAGGTCCCGGTGTCGGGCAGCTTTGCACATTGTCGTATTCAGCTGGAGCTGATCACGGCCGCTGATGTCGTCTGGGTTCCCTACCTCTCTGAGCATCTGACTGTGGGGTTTGCCGATGGGCATCCTTCTGGCCCAGAGTTCGAGCTTTCCACCCGTCGCCTCACTTTGTAGAGTGTCGGAGGATGGGTGATGTATTTGGGAGAGCGCGCATTCAGATGCATGACTGGAGAGATCCGCATCCCGCATTCCCTTCCTTTCACTACCTCCTGGCTGCTGGATTCTCAGCCTTCGGAGATCATGCTCGCAGGGGAGGACGACCGGATGCTTTCTACGGGTCCCAGTACGAGTGAGGCTTTCCGTACCTGGTGGGTGCCCCGTACTATCGGTCCTCAGACCCGGGCCACATTCTTCCTCGGGGATATGGTCCCCGACTCGGTGATGATGACCGATTGGGCCGCCTGCGTTCGGAGTCCCACCCATGCTGAGCAGATTGCCACTCTGACCCGCCAGGTGGAGTAGTTGTCCTTATATCTTCGGGTGTTAGGTCGGACCCCAGAGGATGCTTACGCCTACGATCCTGATGGTGCGGGTTATGATGCAGGCCTGAGCTCATCTGATGCCACAGTGCAACCATACATTCCTGACATGAATTTTGGTCCTCCGACTTTGACGACCCCAGGGGATCAGTTCGAGGATCCCGCTTTCATAGATGCCATTGACTTTGTTTAGATCATGATAGGATAGGGCTTTTGTACCTGCACCTGTTTAGATTTATTTTTTCTCTTTTTTATCATTATTACATGCACTATGTACTGAACTCATTTGTTTTACTTATGCACATTTTTTTATCTTTTATCTCTATGAAATTCATTTGCTTTATTATTAACTGTATGATGCATGCTTTTTTTTATTTATGGATAGAGAATGACCCCTGTACAGTCTTTTTGATACTATTTTTCCACAGATGTCGTCCTCAGATATCGTGGTACGTTTGGATTCCATTCCTCCCACAGGGTTGGTTGGCAGTCTCCTCCGCTGGTTGGACAGTTTATTGCCGGCCGACAGGGTCGTCGCAGATGGTCCTTTGGGACATTCTTGGTCCTTATTATCTTTTCAGGTGCCAGCGGGCTTTGTGGATGGTATTCTGAGCTATTGGGCCCTTGACCGTCAGGTGTTCAGATTAGGGACAGTAGAGCTGACCCCCACTCTCGAGGAGTATGCTCGCTTTACCGGCTTGCCTTTGGATAGACCTTGTGCCAGGGTCACAACTGGTTCCATGCGCCGTCAGTTCTTGACTTTCACTGGTTTGCGGAGGACAGTTTTGTTATCAGTGATCACATCAGACCATCTGGTTCCCCTTCATTTCTTGATTAACTGATTCGGCTCACCCGACAGTTTTCACCTATTTTCCGGTGATTTTTTCGTGTCCGAGGAGCGCTGGAGCGCTTTTAGAGTAGACGTTTTGATGGCCTGTGTCATTTCAGTTTTATACTTGCCAGCCGGACCCGATCAGTTGGATATGCGAGTTGTCGCGGCCATTAGAGCCCTTCAGGAGGATCACATGGTTCTTCCCATGATATTGGCAGATACCTACATGTCAGCTTCATACTGTCAGTCTTTCCGAGGCAGGGTATTCAGAGGGAGCTCGACCTTATTGTATATGTGGTTCATGAGTCATCTCAGTCCCATCGGCCATTTCCGTCGCCAAGGGTTTTGCTTCAGCCATGACATAGCCACGCAGTTTTAATTTCGTCCCGTGAGCTGTACTGATGCGGCTTCCTAGGTAGAATTCTTGTCGATTATTGAGGATCATTTTCATCTCCTAATCTACTCGGGTTATTGCTCCTTTATGAGCTTCTTGACTCACGTGCCCACCCTAGATTTCATCCTTATTGCTGGCTTGAGGGGCGTGACGACTTATCATCCCCTGGCGGTTATGGGGCAGTTTGATCAGACACAGGATTTACACCTTTTTGCGGGTGCAACCGCCTACCGATTCCTTATATCATCCCAGACAGAGAGGGATCTACTGCGGGTATACGATCTTTGGTCTCGCAGGATCTTTGCCGAATATAGTGAGAGCTGCCACATCCAGACATTTGCTTACGTGCAGTGGTTGCGCGGAGACTCGGATCCGGTTGGTTTGAGTCAGACTGGGACCTTTGATGACTCTGGAGTGATTTTTCCAGAGGATACCACAGACCACTCCATCTCAGCTGATTCTGCCCCGAGTCGGGTTACTGAGGATACCCGACTCCGCCTGGCCTTGATTACTACTGAGGCCGAGAGGGATGCCGCTCTTGTCGATAGAGATGATGCCATTCTGGCTAGAGACGCTGCCATTACTGACAGAGATGCCATTGTATTTCAGACTAGGGCAGTTATAGATGCTCATTCTGGGACTGTCAGCCGAGCCACTGCTTTACTGAATCGCATTGGTATGATGGGGCAGCAGATTGCAGGGGATGTTGATGCTTCAGATCTATCCGCCACTTTGTCCATCCTGCTTCAGCTAGTTTCAGATTTGTAGATTATTTTACTTCCTGCATAGATTATGTTAGTTTCATCGGTTATCGAAAGAGAAATCTTGTAACAAAATGACTTATATATGTAGACATGCATTTAAATTTAGTCATTTTCCCTTTTTGTCGTATCGTTGCCTTTCATTGGATCCTCATTTTATCCAGTTGACCATGATTTTGACATTTCGCTTTCTTTCTCTTCTCAAGTCTTGATGGAGATCTGACAGATATTGTCGTACCCCTGTCGATTTCATCGGATTGGGTCTTAGATTTTGGATAACTATCTGGTTGGATCAGGGTTATGTCATTTGGGATGAAGCTGGTTAGGCGGCTGGTTTCGGGAAGGTTTTGAGGGTGTAGGAAGGTTTATCTGGCTGTTGGGAAATGGTTCTGTTTAAGGAAAAGATTATTTTTAATGGATCGGACCGTGCCGTGATGGCTGCCTACGTACCCCCACAAGTTGGGAGATCAGGTCCTACGTAGTTCGCTTCTCAAAGAAAAAGGAGAAATCGATTATTCAAGCGTAGAACCGCTTCACCGAGTCAGAATTGAGGGGCTGTGGAAATACCTCCCCATCCATTTCTTGCAATATGAGGGCTCCTCCGGATAGCACTTTCTTAATTACAAATGGTCCTTCCCAGTTCGGGGCGAACTTCCCCTTGGCTTCGTCTTGACAAGGCATGACTCTTTTTAGCACCAGGTCATTTTCCTTGAACTTCTGAGGTCTTATCCTTTTGTCGTATGATCGAGAGATCTTTTGTTGATATAACTGACCGTGTCAAACAACAGCCACCCTCCTTTCATCAATTAGGGCCAACTGGTCGTATCGACTTTGCATCCAATCCTCCTCGCTTATCTGAGCATCGATCACTATTCTGAGGGACGCCATCTCAACCTCAACTGGCAGAACAGCCTCCATTCCATACACCAAAGCGTAAGGGGTTGCCCTTGTAGAAGTACGCGTTGACGTTCGGTATGCTAGCAGGGTGAGGGGTAGCAAATCCGGCCATCCCCGATGATTAGCAGACATTTTCGCCATGATCTTCTTGATGTTCTTATTTGCAGCCTCCACTGCCCCGTTCATCTTAGGACGGTAAATGACGGAATTGAGGTGTTTGATCTTAAACTGGTCGCACAGTCCCTTCATGAGGGCGTTGTTTAAATTCTTGGCATTGTCGGAGACCAAAACCTCAGGTTGCCCGTATCGACAAATGACATTATTCCTGATGAAACCGACGATGACCTCCTGAGTTACTTTGGGGAAAGAAGCTGCTTCTACCCATTTGGTGAAGTGATCGATCATGACGAAAATGAATCGGTGTCCGTTGCTTGCTTTGGGCTCTATTGGTCCGATTACATCCATTCCCCACATTGAAAATGGCCACGGGGAGGTCATACAGTGCAGTTCATTGGGAGGCGTATGGATCACATTACCGTGCGCCTGGCATTGGTAACACCGTTTGACATGATCGTCGCAGTCGGCTTTCAGTGTTAACCAATAATGCCCCGTTCTCAAGATCTTTTTGGCCAGCATTGGTCCACTCATGTGTGGCCCACACACCCCACCATGTATTTCATTCATAATCCTTTGTGCCTGTGTCTCATCTATGTATTGCAACAGCCACAACCCAGCATCCCTCTTGTAGAGTGAATCCTCACTCAGGTAAAATTTCATTGCCAGTTTTTGAATCCTCATCCTCTCAGCTCGGCTCGCCTGGTCGGGAATGGATCTATCCCTTAGGTACTCCCTTATGTCGTGATACCAAGGCTGCCTCGGCATAACCACCTCGTCTGATAATACTGCGACATGTTCCTCGTATGCCGGGGTATTCTGTACGGCTATTTCAATCTGTGGAATGTCTTTTCTTTTGATTATACGGATTAAGGAAGCCAGGGTTGCCAACGCATCAGCAAAGTCATTCCGTCCCCGGGGGATATGTCGGAAAGCGATATCTTCGAATTCTTGCATCAATTGGGTAACACAACGATGGTATGGAAGTAACCGAAGCTCTTTAGTGTTGTACACCCCGATCACTTGTCTGATTACCAGTTCTGAATCCCCAAACACCGCTAATCTCTTCACTCCCATATCGCGGGCAAAACGGAGTCCCAATATACATCCCTCGTATTCAGCTGTGTTGTTTGAATTGCTGAACTGTAATTTAGTGGCCACAGGGTATTGCTCTCCGGTGATAGAGACCAGGACCGCTCCGGCTCCTGCGCCCTCAGCATTCATGGCACAATCAAAATACAGCTTCCAGAACTGCCCTTCGTCATCACATTTTGAGTGTGACACCCAAAATATATCTTCGCCCGACAGAGGAGTTTCTAACGGCTCCATCCCTCCTGACGGGGTTTCTGCCAACTGATTTGCAATTCCCTGCCCTTTCATGGCTTTCTGAGTTACGTACACCATGTCGAACTATTGTAAGATTAACTGCCATCTTGACAGTCGACAATTCAGCATGGGCCTTTCAAAAATATATTTCAGGGGATCCATTCTCGATATCAGGTACGTAGTATGCCCATGGAGGTAATGCTGTAATCTCCCTGCAGCCCAGGCCAGAGCACAACAGGTCTTCTCGATGGGAGTGTAATTCTGTTCACATTGGCTAAATCTCTTGCTGAGGTAATAGATGGCCTGCTCTTGACCTGCCTCATTCTTCTGCCCTAGCATACATCCCATTGCGATGGCATTTACCGATATATACATAAACAGAGGGATCCCATCCTTCGGGGGTACCAGCACTGGTGCCTCTGTCAGCTGCTTTTTAATGGTCTGAAAAGCCTTCTGACATTGTTCATTCCACTCTTGGGAAACACCTTTCCTTAACAGTTTGAAAATTGGCTCACATGTAGTTGTCAAGTGGGATATGAAGCGGCTGAGGAAGTTTATTCTTCCCAGGAATCCTCTTATCTCCTTCTCCATGTGAGGTGCCGACATATCCACAATGGCCTTAATCTTTGCTGGATCTAACTCAATGCCTCGATCACTAACCAGGAACCCCAAGAGCTTACCCGACTGCACTCCGAAAGCACACTTTGCTGGATTGAGTTTCAAATTATACTTTCTGAGCCGATCGAATAGCTTTTTAAGATGGGTTATATGGTCAGATTCTACCCTCGACTTCACGATAATGTCATCCACGTAAACCTCTATCTCCTTATGCATCATGTCGTGGAACAGGGCCATCATGGCTCTCTGATAAGTAGCCCCCGCGTTCGTGAGACCAAAAGCCAATCGTCTATAGCAGAAAGTGCCCCAGGGGGTGATGAATGCAGTCTTTTCCCGATCTTCTTCCGCCACCATTATCTGATGATACCCCGCAAAGCAATCCACAAAAGAGTACATCTCATACTGGGCTGTGTTATCCACCAAGATGTGTATGAAAGGCACCGGGAAGTTATCCTTGAGACTGGCCTTGTTTAGATCTCTGTAGTCTACACATACCCTCACCTTTCCTCCAGGCTTAGCCACTGGGACTACATTGGACAGCCATTCTTGGTAAGTGGATACCATAATGATTCCCACCCTGAACTACTTGATGATCTCTTCCTTCACTTTTAAACTCCACTCAGGTTTCAACTTCCTTAGTTTCTGCTTGACAGGCCTAAAACCCTCCTTGATGGGCAACCGGTGTACCACAATGTCGGTGGACAATCCGATCATATCCTCATGAGACCAGACAAAGACATCCTCATATTGGCTTAGCAACTCAGTTATTTCTGTTTTCTGGCTAGGGGTAAGGTCCGTCCCTATCTTGAGTTCTTTTGGCTTGTCAGGGGTTCCGATATTTATAGTGATGGTTTGGTCCTAATTGGGTTTGGGTTTATCCTCGACCCACCCTTTGATCTCGTCAGGCACGTCGTCATAATCTGTCTCGTCTTGCTTAATGCCCATTAAATCGAAATTCAGCTCAATGTCAAAATCATAATCATCATTCAAATTTGAAAGACCGTTTGTTAGGCAAGGATTACTCAAATTGGTACACCTGACATGAAACAAAATACTTGTCATATATAAGTTATTTTTCACAACAATCACATTTTCAGATAACATGAAAAAACGACATAATTATGCAAAATACAAAACAACAAAAATAAACTTCTTCATCCTCCCATCCTCTGGGGTCTACCACCCTGACGTTGGGTTTTACCCTTGTTTGGATATCACTGGTTTCATGGTCCAATTGTCGACGGTCAGGTCAGATGAAACACGCTGGATAAAAGGTGGCTTCACATCGGACACTTCCCCGATGACTACGGCCACATCGCCTGAGTTCATCTTCCTACCCTCCTCAGGAATAATTAGCCCTGCCCAATCGATGACAGGCACACCTTGTTGGGCTCCCGGTGGCGTGACAACATCAGTCCCCTCTCCATTGCTTGTTAATTGTCCGGGGATATAACACCTGGTTTCAAACTTTTGTGCGACCTCCTGTAGGAAATTTTCCCTCTTGGTTGACTCATCATTTGTGGGGGTCAATTCTTCATCCCCTGCCCCAATCACAGGCTCGCTAGTCCCTTGTTCATTGTTGACCTTGGTCACCGGTTTGCCAGCCAGTCGAATCGGGGCCACGCCCTGACGGTGTCTCCGTGCTATGCCTTCACGATATCCCAACCCTGCTTTACTTATCTGATGGGGTAGTTAAACGGGCTCGGTGATTCCTTGGTTGCTTTTTCCTAACCCCTGTCCAGGCTGGAATTTCATTTTCATCATTTCCTTTGCAACGAAGGTGAGTTCTGGAGAGACCCTAGGTTTCATAGCTAGAGCTCCCAGGCATCTGTAGTGGGGAGTGCTGATTTCCAGCGCCTGAAAACTGGCAGGTGCCGCCGACTCGTCCACATTAATTACTGGCAGGCCACTCCTGGGAGGAGAAGGGTCATCACATTCTGCCGAGATCGTTACTAGATTCCCGTCGATGATTAGTTTGATTTGTTGGTGTAGCGTGGAAGGAACTGCCCCGACCATGTGTATCCACGGCCTCCCCAATAACAGGTTATAACTGGCCGCAATGTCTAGGACTTGGAAAGAGATATCAAAAGTACAAGGTCCTATTTCCACCGGCAATTCTATCTCTCCAATTGTATCCCTACGGGAACCATCGAAGGCTCGCACCACTACATGACTGGCCCGTAGGCGCATGGGATTGATGCCCATCTTCTGCAATGTACTGAGGGGACAGATATTCAACGCTGATCCCCCATCAATCAGCACCCTATTCATGATATAACCTGAGAAGATTACCGCAATATGTAGCGGTTTTCGATGCCCCCTTCCCTCCTTGGGGATATCATCATCTGTAAATGATATTACATCACTCTCCAACAGGTGGCCCACCAGATGGCCGAAACCTTCCTTGCTAATTTCCTTGGGAACGTATGCCTCCTCCAGAACTTTCGCCAGGGTTTTGCAGTGATCATTGGACGATAACACCAAGTCCATGATTGATGTCAGGGTTGACTCCTCGCTTAATACCTGGATCCCTCTTGCTTCCGGATGATCCATCCTCTTCAAGAATTCTATGGCTTTCTCCTCGGAGATCTCTTCTTTTTTCTTCGTTTTGTTCTCAAGGACTTGCCCAGGAAGATACAAAGGATTCCCCCTTGTTGTCACAGAAGCACAACTGGCCGTTTCCTCTGACACCCCCCATAATTCCATGGTACCGTCTTTAGACTGCTGACAGGGATTTGCGGTCTCGCCGCAAGGATGAGGGGTTTCGGAGCCGCCAACTTGACAGGTCCCTCCGTGGTATTTCCACCTACACTCATCAACCTAATGGGCGCTCCCCGTGCACTCCCGTGATTACTTATCATGTTGATCATTTCATCAATTCTCTTCACATAGTTCAGCCTTGACGGCCCCTCGGCTTCACTGGCCTCTGCCACATTGACCCCCCCTCCATCATGCCTTGGCAGAGGATTGACCTTGACATTTGGGGAGTCTGGCTGTTCCACCACAATTTCCCCACTATCAATCAAGTTCTGGATCCTGTGCTTCAACGTCCAACAGTCCTGCGATCATGACCAGGGGAACCTGAGTGGTATGCACATCGCTTGCTTGGGTCAAACCTTCTTCCCTTTGGGTCACTCGGGGGTGCCAAATCAACTATCTTCTTCTGGACTATCAATACCGCCAAAATCCGCTCAAGAGGATCCCCGAGGGGGGTGAATACTCGATTTTGCGAGGCCTCGAATCTCCTTCGCCCTTCCGCCCTCTGATCTGTGAAGTTTGGCTGTCGGGATGGCCCTACCCTCTGCATCTATACTGGAGGATTGCTTTCTGTCTTTCTAGATGACCCCTGCAGGATGAGGGAAACATCTTCTTCCTTCTTCTTTTGGACCCTACGGGAAGTGCTGCCATAGTTTCCATTCTGTATTTGTTCTGCAGCTGTTTCCAAAGCCGTGAAATCCCGAATTTTGCCAGATTTCAACCCCATATCCACCATTTATCCATGTTTAATCATCTCAGCAAAGGGTCTACCAATCCCCGATATGACCCGCTCATAATACGGTGCCTCTTGAATGTCTACAAAGGTCATCACCATCTCCAACTTGCTCATCGGGGGATTCACCCGTGCGGCCATACCCCTCCATCGTTATGCATAATCCCTGAAGGATTCCCTGGGTTGCTTCTTAACTTTTGTCATTTGGTATCTATCCGGGGCCATTTGTGCCTGGAAGCTATACTGTGTTAAGAAGGTATGGGCCAACTCTTCCCAATTATGGATCCGGGCATTGTCAAGACGGGCATACCAGATTCTCGCTTCTCCCGTCAAACTCTTTTGGAAAAGCTGCATCCTTAGACCCTCATCTTCGGCGTAAGATCCAAGCTCCCCAATGTAGATTTTCAAATGGGTATAAGGATCCCCCTTCCCATTGTATTTTTCAAATTCGGGGATTTTAAATTTCTCCGGGTATCTGGTTCCAGGGAAGACACATAAATCTGAATAGTTAACCCTGCCTAGGGACCCTATGCCCCTCATAGACTGGATGGTTTCCTCCATTTGTCTCATTTTCTTTCGTAGGTCATCCGTATCTCCCTCCTCCGGGATAGTAATCACTGTCTTGTTAGGTACGGGAATGGCCTTTGGGACGACTGGCTCGCCTTTAGGTTGAGGTGGATCCTCCTTGGGTGGATCCCGTCTAGGCAGCAACTGCTCCTTTAGCATTATGGCCATTTCCAACATCTGTTTCTTAAAGTCATCAAATTCCTCCCTAGATATGGAACCGGGATTAGTAGATGGAATATCAGCCATTTCTGATGTAGAGTTCTGGGCTCTTTTAGATTGTGAACGTGTTTGAGGAGCAATCCTACAGAAACAAGGGTTCGAAGTTTAGTCCTGGGGAATGAAAAATGTGGATGCATGCTAAAGCTGTAACTTTTGTGTTTTTGGATTTTTTAATCTTTCCCTGTAAAACAGAAAGTTAGTAGTCCTTTAATGCAATAACAAATGCTAAACATGACTTTATTATGCTTCCCCAGCTGTTCCCTGTAAAACATAGAGGTTAGTAATTTCTCTTGACAGAAGGGGAGGTATATATGAATTTTGAATGGGATCATGACATTTATATGCGCGCACGTAAAAAGGCATGAAGAGACTTTTCCTGCGTTGGGTTAATCTGAGGCTGACCTATCCTAGGGTTACTCTCACGGGCTTTTCGGCATGAAGGTCCCCAAATCTTCGCAATCTACTCATCTGAGTCCTTTCGATTGGAGCGGATTTGGGTGGTGCGTTTCCTGAGCCATCTCCGGGGAGCAGCCCCTTCGAGTCCAGTAATAAGCAACCGACAGGTTCGCCTCAGGAGGAGGTACTCTCTCAACATACATTCACATTCATCGTCCTCACCGTATGCAAATGATTACTTAAAAGTAAAGCAATTCCATTCAATCATTCACTTATTGGACAAAACACACATTCACACAACAAAACGTACAACAGATCAAAATATCGCATGCACACACATATTCATGAATTTTAAAGGATAGGATAGCATCAAGACTTGAACGCGGCTTAAGCCCTCTAATGTCCCCAGCAGAGTCGCCAGCTGTCGACGCCGGTTTGATTCTTTTCCAATTTCTAGCCTTTTGATTGAATGATTTTTAGAAAAGGTCGGCATTAATGTCGACGGGGTTTTGAAAGATCATTTTTTTATGATGAGCCAATTAACCAGAGTCGCCAGTTGGTATGTTTGAAATGGATGTACCAACTCATTCGAGTTTTCATTTTTTATAAATCGATGGCTCATATGTGACTCCGAATTAATTGGTCTGCAAACCGAGATTCATAGAGTTCGGGGGCTTGCTTAAGCGAGGGGCTGGTGTTAGGCACTCCCCCGACTTCCGTGAAACACAGTTACCGCAACCTTGATGTTTTCCTATCCTTTAATTCATGAATATGTGCATGTGTGCGTGTGTGTGTGTGGGTGCCTAATGAATGTTGTGGTGAGTTTTGTATAAAAAAGGAATTATTTTTGGTGTTTTATGAAAGAGACGTGTTTTATTTGGAGAATGTTTTAGAATGTCCTTTGGCCTATTCGAGAAAGCTTTATTTATTTATGAGAAAGATTTGATTTTAATTGTCAAAGCTATGAGATTTTTCATTAAGTGTTGTTTTGGCAAAACATGAATTTATTAAACCTTAGCCAAAATAGGAATCGAGATTTATACGTTGCTTTCATAAATGATGGGCAATTTCTAGGATCTCTTTCGCCCTATGTATCAAGGTTTAGTAAAACGTTTGTTTCTTTTTATAAAAAACCATTTTTCGTGACATTTGAAAACAACTTCTCTTTAGCTTTCTCGTAGAATAGGAATCGACTTTCATCAGCATTTCCAATTCTTAGCCTCGTGATGCTAATATCCTATTTTGATTGATTTTAGAAAAATCTTTATTATTTTGGCTTTGAAATCCTTTGTTTGGTGTTATAAATCAAATTAAGCATCAAAACGCGTAGGGGGATATTCACGGGCATGTAAGCCATCAAAATACCCCGAACGCCAACAATCACATATTTCACTACTACGGGGCCTTAAACCCAATTCTCGCCTTGGCGTCGTTTTAAGGCCCGACGGTTACATGTTACAAAAAAACGAGCACTTTGAATCTATTACATACATCGAAAACGTCCATCATCGGATTTGAACCACGGGGTCGCACTCCTAGGCTCACACCCGAGATTACTACATGCCCATAAAATGAATACTACGAAACTAACCAACACGGATTTGCCTAATACACCATGATATCCGAAAATGATAATCTAAATAAATTACACCCAATAAATCACCATAAACAAGCTAGAAATTTCACCAATTGGATATCCTCGGGTTATTAGGAAGAATTTTGTTCCGATGGAACCCTCACTATTAATCCCTAATCCATGATTGTTCAACAATATATATAAAAATTACATTTAATTTAATCAAATGATATGATAGAAATTGCAAAAATAAGGAGATTTTCACCTTGCAAATGAGATCAAAGTGGATGTAAACTTGTGTAGTTTGAATAGAAGAAAAAGTATATGTGATACAATCAAATCAAAAGAGTATTATTCCTCTCTTTTTCTCTCTTTCTCTCCTATTTTGTTGCAAAAATTAGCTATTTTTCTCTCAATTTCCGTGTTGTTGCTGTGCTGAATTCTCTTCTCCTCTCAATCTGCTGAACTCTCCGTATGCTGAAGAAGAAATGAGCTGAAATAGACTGGCCAAAGCCAGCCGCAGACTGCGGCTGGCCGCAGATCATCATCTGGTTTCGAGTTCCGTGTTTCGAGTTCCGTGTTTCGAGTTCCGTGTTTTCAAAAGGCGCACTTATTGGCCGCAGATCAATCCGCGGCTGGACGATTTGACTTTCTCGATTTTCGTGCCACGCCTCGACTTTCGTGCTGTAACGTCGGTTTCCGCTGACAGGCTTATATTTTGCAGTCCGGGAATTTCCGGGAGACGTGCCACCTCATTCGGGAATGCTCGTTTCGGACGGCCTTATTGTCACGTCAGCTTTAGTCGCCAATCATCGCGGTGGTGTTGAGCGTTCGCACTTGTGCCCATTCCTTCGCTCCCGCAAGCCGGTTCAATTAACGTTTTTGCCCTCCTGTCACGGTTAGTATAGGGAACGCAAAATTTGGGTGTCTACAATAAGTATGGATCATCCCATATATAATATTTGGCATCACTCTTAAGCTTTTCTTTTTGGAATTTAGAGAACTCACTAGGAACATAGGCACTCACTAAGTAATTCACGATATTGGCATACCAAGGTATAACCTTATCAATGGAAAATAAATGCTTATCTGGAAAAGAAACATGTAATGGTAGCGCCTCTTCATCTTTAATCAGCCTGCTCAAGTGATCCGCCACCAAGTTGTCCGCTCCCTTGTTATCCTTGATCTCCAAGTCAAATTCTTGTAGCAATAGAATCCATCTAATGATTCTTGGTTTGGATTCCTTCTTGGTTAGTAAATACCTAAGAGCAGCATGGTCAGAATAAACTACAACTTTAGTACCAAGCAAATACGATCTAAACTTATCTAAAGCAAATACAACAGATAATAGTTCTTTTTCAGTCATAGTGTAATTAATCTGAGCAGCATTTAAAGTCCTAGAAGCATAATAAATGGCATGAACAACTTTGTCAACCCTTTGGCCTAAGACAACTCCTACTGCATAGTTGCTTGCATCACACAGGATCTCAAATGGCAACTTCCAATTTGGTGGTTGTATTACCGGTGCCGAGGTTAATAGCTTCTTCAATTTGTCAAATGCCTCCTTACACTCATCATCAAATTGGAATTCCACATCCTTTTGCAGCAACTTACACAATGGCAAAGCTATTTTCGAGAAGTCCTTGATAAATCTATGATAGAAACCTGCATGACCAAGGAAAGAACAGATCTCCCGCACACTTACGGGGTAAGGCAGAGCAGTAACAATTTCTATCTTAGCTTTATCCACTTCTAATCCTTTAGCTGAAACTACATGGCCAGGTACTATACCTTGCTCCACCATAAAGTGACACTTTTTTCCAATTAAGAACAAGATTAGTTTCTAAACATCTATCTAGCACACGAATCAGATTATCGAGGCATACATCTAAAGAATCACCATGTATTGTGAAGTCATCCATAAATATTTCAATATAGTTTTTAAGAAAATCAGAAAAGATGCTTACCATACATTGTTGGAAGGTACCTGGTGCATTACACAGTCCAAAGGACATTCTATGATACGCAAATGTACTAAAAGGACATGTGAATGTGGTCTTTTCTTAGTCTTCGGGTGCAATCACAATTTGGTTATAACATGAAAAACCATCTAGAAAACAGTAATAAGCATGCCCAGCTAATCTTTCCAGCATTTGATCAATAAAAGGAAGAGGAAAGTGATCCTTTCTAGTTACAACATTTAACTTCCTGTAATCAATACAAACTCTTCATCCTGTCTGCATACGTGTGGGCACCAACTCATTATCATCGTTTTTGATAACTATGATTCCAGATTTCTTTGGCACTACCTGTACTGGACTTACCCATTGACTGTCTGAGATGGGGTAGATTATGCCTGCATCAAGTAATTTCAACACCTCCTTCTTCACTACCTACATCATGGGTGGATTAAGTCTTCTTTGTACGTCTCTAGTGGGCTTGGCTCCATCTTCCAAAAGGATTCTATGCATGCACGTAGCAGGACTGATACCTTTGATATCTGTTATAGTCCAACCAAAGACTGTTATATGGTCCCTTAGGACTCTGAGCAGTTTGTCCTCTTGTACTTTGGTTAGATTGTTAGCAATAATCACTGGTAGCGTCTCATTTTTCCCTAAGAATGCATACTTCAAGTGTGCAGGTAATGGTTTCAGTTCTAAGGTTGGGGCCTGCACAACAGAAGGTAATAACTTTTGATGAGAACTAGGCAATTGAATAGAATAAACTCCATAGTTATCTGAGGCTTTAGGTAAAGAATGTAATATAGCTACAGTCTCTTTCAAGTCCTGATTCTGCTTAATCTCTTCTTCTTTATCTAATTCTAGACTGTTGGTGATGGCAACCTCCAAACTTTCCCTTTGTGTTTGTTCAAAAGACTTCTACACTAAAGAGTCAAGTACATCAATAGCAAAAACAGGGTGAATATCACTAGGGTACCTCATGGCCTCATATATGTTGAATTGTATCTTTTCACCATCAAACTCCATGGTTAAGGTTCCATTGTGCACATCAATTATAGTCCTTGCTGTTTTCAAAAATGGCCTCCCTAAAAGTATATGTGTAGGATTTGGGGATTTATCATCATCCATATCCACTATGTAAAAATCTGCAGGAAAGATTAGTTCATTCACCTGCACCAAGACATCTTCAATTACCCCTTGGGGGTAAGTGTTAGTACGATCAGCCAATTGAATAATAATATCAGTTTGTTTCAAAGGACCTAGATTTAGAGAAGCAAAAATAGATAATGGCATGACATTAATTGAAGCTCCTAAATCTAGCATAACTTTCTCATATCTGGTATTTTACATGGAATTGTAAACATGCCTGGATCTTTACATTTAGGGGGCATTTTTCTTTGAAGAACAGCTAATATATTCTCACCAACAATGACTCTTTCATCATTTTTCAATTTTCTTTTGTTAGTGCATAATTCTTTCAAAAATTTTGCATACCTGGGCACTTGCTTAATTGCATCTAGTAAAGGAATATTCACCTCTACCTTCGTGAAAGTTTCTAGAATTTCTTTTTCTTGCTCATCCTTCCTTGAAGTTTTGGGATTCCTGGGGGGAAAAGGTAAAGGATTAGTCTTTAGTTGAACAGGAGTATAAGGTTTTACCTTTGATATATCTGCATCCTCTTTAGCCTTATCTTCCTCAAATTCACCCGTAGCTTTTAGTGCTTCCAATTGTTTTCCACTTCTCAAGGTTATGGCACATGCATTCTCTCGGATTGACAATTGTTTGAGAAGGTAGCTTCCCTGAACTTTGAGAGTCCAGTCGACCAACTGTCGTAGCAAGTTGACTCATCTGATTTTCTAGATTGTGGATGGAAGTCCTTGTCTCTTGCTGGAATTGTTGTGTTTGATTCATGAATGCCTTGAACATGTCCTCAAGAGATGTTCTAGAATTAATAGGAGCAGCTTGTCTAGGTTGGTACTGTGGTTGAGCTGGTTGAAAACTTTGTTGACCATTTGGGAAAACACCTTGCACTGGTGGCCTAGTACCTCCATAGCTCAAATTGGGATGATCCCTCCATCTGGAATTGTAAGTGTTAGAGCAGGGATCATATTTTCTCTAGGGTTATCCTTGATAATTCCCCATTGCATTTGCTTGTTGCATATTATCATCCTCTTGCAGTGTTGGACATGCATCTATATTGTGATTTGTTAACAAACAAATGCCACAAGCTTTTGCTGCTGGTATGTTTCCTGTAGCCATTTGATGAACAAGAGAAGTTAGACTTGTAATTTGTTGTTCAATAGCAGAAACTTTTACCTCATTCACATTCCTAGGTGAGAAATCAAGTCGACTGCCAAATTGTTGAGAATTAGCTGCCATATTTGCAATGAGATTTCTTGCAGCCTCGGGAGTCTTGTCCACCAGAGCTCTTCCACTAGCAGCATCAATCATGCTCCTATCTGCAGATAAAAGACCTTAATAGTAGTATTGGATGAGAATTTGATCACTAATTGATGATAGGGGCAGCTTGCACATAGTTTCTTAAAACGTTCCCAATACTCGTATAGGGTTTCTCCATTATTCTGCCTCACATCAAAGATTTCTTTTCGAATGTTGGCTGCTCTTGAAGCGGGAAAATATTTTTCTAAGAATAATCTTTTCATCTCTTCCCATTTTGTGATACTTCCGGAAGGTAAATAATAAAGCCAATCCTTAGCCAAATCTTTTAGAGAAAATGGAAAGGCTCTCAACTTGATTTGTTCTTCCGTTACTCCGGTAGGCTTCATACTTGTGCATACCACATGAAATTCCTTTAAATGTTTGTGAGGGTCTTCACCTGCCAAACCATGAAAAGTAGGTAAAAGATGTATTAGTCCAGATTTTAATTCAAAATGAGTATTAGCATCTAGATTAGGGAAGGTTATGCATAACGGTTGTTGATTCAAAGCAGAGGCCGCAAGCTCCTTTAAAGTTCGGGTTTCTGCCATGGTGTCCTTATCTTCACAATTTTTCTGAGCTACCTTCCTTAATCTACGAATGGTTCTCTCTATTTCTGGATCACACTTTAAATCACCTTGATTAGTAGATCGAGTTTTGGACATAAACAATCAAATGAAATTCAAATTACCCGAGTACAACAAAAAAAATAATAAATAAAGATAAAAATAATGATAACAAAGAAAAATAAACTAACATCACTCCCAGGCAACGGCGCCAAAATTTGGTGTGCTGTCGCAAGCAAACAAAAATAAAACTTTACTGTGAAAGATAATAATGTAGCAGTGCAAGTAAGAGTCGATCCCACTGAGAGTGATTAGTCTAAATTTATGCTTTGTTTACCAAAAAGGGGGTGGTTTATAATTTGATTTCACTAATTATCAAGAACAGAATTTAAAGTGATAAGAATAACCAATTAATTAAAGATTTCAGTTCTTCCGGATCAGTATCACCTTTTTACAACAATAGAATAAATAAGTAAAACAATATTTATCCTTCAATGAAATTAATAGCCCTAGGTAGTAACAAGCTCTACTACCCGAAACTCCCCTTAGATTATTACTTAATGAAACAAGCTCTTCACAAGATTCTAACCATTATACAACCTAGAACAAGCTCTCTAGATTTAATATAGTAGCTGTATTAAGAACTAGGGAATTAGACTAATCCGAGCAACAATCATACAAGTTCAGATTATTTAACTTGTCTTCCGATAATCATAGCAATACTCAAAAGCTTGACCACAATCATGTATCACTAATTGCTACTTATGATTAGGAACAATATCAATTACACATAATACTGTCCCTTAATCTAGCAGATGAAATTAATCAAATTGACTTAACCGATCACATTAAACCAATCGGAATAAATATCATTCAACAATTAAAATAGATTATCAAGAATGAACTTCATGTAAGAAGGAATAAATATCTTATACTTAATCAAACCATTACCTGTAAACAAGGTTCAACATCCCCTTCGAACTGAATAAGGAACTAGCCTAACATAATAAGTCTGATGAATACTTCCTTGATTTATAAAAGGGGTGAGGACAACAACCTCACTATGGAGGTGATCCTCTTTCCCTACTAAATTATCAAAGGGGTGAGGACAACAACCTCACTATGGAGGTGATCCTCTTTCCCTACTAATTACACTAGAAGTTGGAGAATATGGAGAATGGTGGGTGAATTAATGTGTGAATTAGCAAAATACAAGCCTAGCTACACTTGGTATTTATAGGAACTCATGGTGTGCTAACCCATCAACATAAGTCAAGATTAAACACCCAATTTACTCATGTACATCAGCCAACCAAGGAAGAAGCCACCAAAAAACGTGCACATGTGATGTGCTAGAAGTCCAAATATTACAACTAAACTGATCAGCACCTTGTAAGTCGATTTTGAATTTGTAAACCACCGAATTGGACCTTGGACAAAGAATAAAAGTTGTAGCCCTGGAGTTTCCAATGAATTTGGGATTTTGAATCACCTGATTTGGAGTTAAGAAACTCAAGTTATGGCTCAAATACTCCAATTGGTCCGAACAGGAATCCAGTCCATGCGGGATTCGGATCAGCTGTCTAAAAAACAATGCTTGAAGGACCAAATGAACTCCGATTTTTGCTCGCTATACCATTCCGGAAAGCTTGAGAAGTCCACTAAAAACTTCAAGAAGACCACATTCTCATTTGGAAACTCTAACACAATTCAAATCGCAAACGAAGCCCCAAAGGTCAATCTGTCCAAAAGCCAAACGATCTGAAATCTTCAGCTTCGACGTCCGTTGGTAAAATAGTCATAACTTTCTCACCCGAGCTCTGATTTAGGCGTTTTAAAATGATCCGGAAAGCTAAGAAATAGATTTACATATTTCCTTCTTTGAGCTTTGAGAGATATTGGTTGGACGAAGGACAAAATAGAGCCTCAAGTGGACGGACTGATTTCAAAACAATCCAAAAGTGCAGAAATAACTCATTTTTCATTTAATAGCTCAATTTGCAACCTAAATAAAAATATTAGAATAGTGAGTACATTTAGGTGCCAAATAAGTATAAAAGACTAGACATTAGAATAGTGAGTACATTCAGGTGTGTTATCTGGTCATGAGTATTGTATATTATGTACAAGTGAGATGGTTTGAGAAAGTGTTTGGAGTTGGTCATTTTGGCTTATGATCGTAGGGTTTTAAGACTCTACGATCATGAGGGTAGATGGGTTTGAAGAATGAAGAAAAGATGAGTTTAAGAACGAAAAAA
The DNA here is from genome assembly GCA_034770075.1 of Aralia elata. NCBI lineage: Eukaryota > Viridiplantae > Streptophyta > Magnoliopsida > Apiales > Araliaceae > Aralia > Aralia elata. Next base: position 20,760,854 of record CM068382.1, read on the forward strand.
TTTGAGTACCTTGGTTTGAAGCACACTCTACGTTCGTATTGTTGGGCACTATAAATGCTTCATAACGTGAGATTTGCTCAATTTGGTCTAAGAAAGAAGAGTTGATGATTGCAATCTCGTTGAAGATGCCTGATGGAGCTGAAGAGCTTCTATTGGAGATGGTTCTTTTGGCAAACTTTCGGATTTTTGGTGTGACGCCCCCAAATCTATATACTTGCTACAGTGGACTGGTGCTCACTATCTAACACTAAATCCTTCTGAGTATAAATATTATAGACTCATATTACTGACAACCAGATCATTCCCAAGAAAGAGGGGGTCTTCCATAAAAACAGCACGCAATCAAATAACTCCTTTCCTCGACAAAACTTTTTAAAAATTATCAATAATGCTAACTGGTCTAATAATATCATTTCACCCTTTAACTTAACATTCACTAACTTGAAATTTAACTTCAAAACATAACACAATGTGATAATAATAATACAATACCATTGATTTAATAACAATATTACAATTCCCAGTTCTTTATTTTTGTTACAAAAAGTCATTATAACTTATACATAAAGAAACAAACTAATACATACTTATTATCCTAAGTACTTTTCTTTTCTTTTCCTTTATTTCCAGAACCTTCTAGTATTTCTTCCTTAGCTGCAAATGAAAATTATTCGCAAGAATGAGCAACGGATTGCTCAGCAAGTCTAATAGATAACATATAAGAGAACTCACACTTTTCTAATTTCAAGGAATAATAGCTCAACAAAAGATTTCAATAATTGTCATTTATAGTACACCGAGGGGTTGTTAAACCAAGAACTAATAAATGTTTGTCAGTCATAAAGACCTAGAACCCTCCATAGATATTTATAGGGGAACAACCTAATAATATCCTACGTTATGCATAACATATGGTATACTACTACAATCGTATCAACAGTATTTAAATCGGTTTCTCGACACATCATATATTCCCCCATGAATAAGAGTTGTTCAACTCAGTTACTAACATATAGATATCGCCTCAAAACAATTTGGTTTAACACAATAAACTTATCTCAAATATAGAATTATAATAATTCAATATTTCACGAATAATTATTCCAAAAGGAATTGCTCATTAATCAAGTTAAGCCGAATCAAATGGCAATTAACTTTTCTCAATAAAATATTACACAAATAATAATGAACTTCATAATTCAAAGAAAGAATTAATGAAATTCAAATAATTATAACACATTGTTGCACAAAGTGCAGAAAGAACTTGCATGTTTCTTCTTTTATGGTTTATGATATGTTTTCGATCCTCAAATAACCTACATAGGTAATGAGGTTGACATACTAATTAGTCACAATATGACTCCTTAAATTGGCTCATTTATGAATCTCTAAGCTTCTCTTGCTCTTGATTTCTTTGTGAATTGGAAAGGAATTATGAATGAGGGGTGGTTCTATTTATAGGCACCAAAACTTAGCAAAATATTTTCACTAACCAACCACCTAGCATGGTGAATCACCAAGCTTCCTCAATACACATGTGTGAGCCACCTTAGCTTCTTTAACACACATGTGTGAGTCACCTTAGCTTCTTTAAGACACTTGGGTGAGTCACCAAGCTTCCCCACTCAATTAGGACAACACACAACCAAGCTTACAAAGAAAGTTTGGCAAAACAAAAATGCACCAATCTTACAAAGAAAGTTTGGCCAAATGTCCATCTTTTAACCCTAGAATGCTAGCTTATCATGGAAGTTTGGCCTAATGGCCTTAATACACTCCAAGTGGCCGAATTCCATACCTTTTCCTAGCCCAAAATTAGTTTGGTTTAATTACTAAGCTACTCCTTTAGTTGCCAATTTAGACTTTATAGGTTGTTTTCCCACTTGATTTACTAAGTAACGTAGTTAGTTGCCTATTTGGACTTTTAGTTTGATTTTCACTTGATTTGCTAAGTATTTAGTTAGTTGTCATTGTTAACCAGCCTACACTGTAGCGCTTGCTACGAGAGCCAGGCGTCGCCCACGCACTAAAGTAAATGGTGCGAGTGAATCGGGTGTCGGCCCTTCATTATTTGACGAGTTCTTCCAACGGATCATAGAGGTGTGCATAGAGAGCAGTGCAATCCAATCAGGCGCACCATCACGCCAGCGGATTTACCAACTAGCTTAGGAGGTCATCCACGGTTCTATAGATCTTTCATCATCTACCGACAAGCTCTTGGGTCTGGCCCGAGAGGAGGCCATTCGAATATGCGCGTTGTCTTTGCCAAACTCTTTCCTCTACATATTCGACATGTAAATAAAAATATTAATGTATGTCTTTAAGTATATCATTTAATTTGTAATTATATTGCTTATATAAACTGTCAAACACTTGGAAAAAATGTTTTATATATTTGGAACACGTTACAACTTACGGAACTTGATTCTGAGCTCCGGTGGCCGAGTTATACACTCGTTTGCCTAACTTGATTAAATGAAAGAAAACACTTAGAAAAATTTAGGAAAAGTAGAATAAAACTCGCCTCGGGCGTCGAAATCACGCGAAACCATAGGCATAGCACCTCTTAGCTATTTAAAATACGTTACAACTTACGGGACAGGATTCCGAGCCCTAGTGGTCGAGTTATCCGCTTGTTTATCTAACTTGATTAAATTAAAGTAACTTGCCTAACTTGTCTAATTTAAGAAAAGTAGACCAAAACTCGTCCCGAGAGTCGAAATGACGTGAAACCATAGACGTAGCACCTCTTAGCTATTTGGAACACGTTACAACTTACGGGACTCGATTTCGAGCTCCAGTGGTCGAGTTATCCGCTCGTTTACCTAACTTGATTAAATTAAAGAAAACACTTAGAAAATTTTCAGAAAAGTAGACCAAAACTAGCCCCAGGCATCGAAACGTCGTGAAACCATAGGCGTAGCACCTCTTAGCTATTTGGAAAACGTTACAACTTACAGGACTCGATTTCGAGCTCCGGTGGCTAAGTTATCCGCTCGTTTGCCTAACTTGTATAAGTTAAAAAACACTTAAGAAAATTAAGGAAAAACAGACCAAAACTTGTCCCGGGCGTCAAAATGAAGCAAAACCATAAGCGTAGCACCTCTTAGTTATTTAGAACACGTTATAACTTATGGGAGTCAATTTCGAGCTCTGGTGGTCGAGTTATCCGCTCATTTGCCTAACTGGATTAAATTTAAAAAAACACTTAGAAAAATTTAAGAAAAGTAGACCAAAACTCACCTTGAGCGTGGAATAACGCGAAACCGTAGACGTAGCACCTCTTAGCTATTTGGAACATGTTACAACTTACGGGACTCGATTCCGAGCTCCGGTGTTCGAGTTATCTGCTCGTTTGCCTAACTTGATTAAATTAAAGAAAATACTTAGAAAATTTTAAGAAAAGTAGACCAAAACTCGTCATGGGCATCAAAACTATGCGAAACCATAGGCGTAGCACCTCTTAGATATTTGGAACATGTTACAACTTACGGGACTCGATTCGGAGCTCTGATGGTCGAGTTATCCGTTCGTTTTTCTAACTATTATCAATTAAAAAACACTTGGGAAAAATTAGATCAAAACTCGCCCCGGGCATTGACACGATAAGAAACCATAGGCGTAACACCTCTTAGCTATTTGAAACATGTTACAACTTATAGGACTCGATTTCGAGCTCCAGTGGTCGAGTTATCCGCTCGTTTGGCTAACTTGATTAAATTAAAGAAAATACTTTAAAAAATTTAAGAAAAGTAGACCAAAACTTATCCCAGACGTCAAAACGATGTGATACTATAGGCGTATCACCTCTTAGATATTCGGAATACGTTACAACTTACGGGACTCGATTCTGAGCTCTGGTGGCCGAGTTATCCGCTTGTTTGCTTAACTTGTATAAATTAAGGAACACTTAGGAAAATTTAGGAAAAGTAGACCAAAACTTACCCCGGGCGTCGAAACGACGCGAAACAATAGGCGTAGCACCTCTTAGTTATTTAGAGCATGTTACAACTTACGAGACTCGATTCCGAGCTCTCTGGTGGTCGAGTTATCTTCTCGTTTGCCTAACTTGTATAAATTAAAGAACACTTGAGAAAATTTAGGAAAATTAGACCAAAACTCGCCCCGGGCGTCGAAACGACGCTAAACCATAGGCGTAGCACCTCTTAGCTATTTAAAAAATGTTATAACTTACGGGACTCGATTCCGAGCTCTGGTAGTCGAGTTATCTGCTCGTTTTCTTAACTTGATTAAATTAAAGAAAACACTTAGAAACATTTAGGAAAAGTAGACCAAAACTCGTCGTAGGGTCAAAACGATGTAAAACCATAGACGTAGCACCTCTTAGCTATTTAGAACATGTTACAACTTACAGGACTCGATTCCGAGCTCCGGTGTTCGAGTTATCTGCTCGTTTGCCTAACTTGATTAAATTAAAGAAAATACTTAGAAAAATTTAGGAAAAGTAAACCAAAACTCGTCCCGGGCGTCAAAACGATGTGAAACCATAGGCGTAGTACCTCTTAGATATTTGGAACATGTTATAACTTATGGGACTCGATTCGGAGCTCTGATGGCCTAATTATCCGCTCGTTTGCCTAACTTGATTAAATTAAAGAAAACACTTAAAAAAATTAGAAAAAGTAGACCAAAACTCGCCCCGGGCGTGGAAACGACGCGAAACCATAAGCGTAGTACCTCTTAGATATTTGGAATATGTTACAACTTACGGGACTCGATTCCGAGCTATGGTGGTCGAGTTATCGGTTCGTTTGCCTAACTTGTATAAATTAAAGGACACTTAATTTAGGAAAAGTAGACCAAAACTCGCCCCGGGCATCGAAACGACACGAAATCATAGGCGTCCCACCTCCTAGATATTTGGAACACGTTACAACTTACAGGACTTGATTTTGAGCTCCGGTGGCGGAGTTATCCGCTCGTTTGCCTAACTTGTATAAATTAAAGAACACTTAAAAAATTTAGGAAACGTGGACCAAAACTCTCCTCGTGCGTTGAAACAATGCGAAACCATAGGCGTAACACCTCTTAGATATTTGGAACATAGTACAACTTACGGAACTCGATTCCGAGCTCCGGTGGCCGAGTTATCCACTCGTTTGACTAACTTGTATAAATTAAAGAATACTTGGAAAAATATAGGAAAAGTAGTCCAAAACTCGCCCCGGGAGTAGATGGGTTAAAGATTACCTTAGGTGTCTTAGTCTCCTCTTTGGCTTTCTCCTCCTCATAATCAACAACTGCTTTGGGTACTTCCAGCTCTTTTCCATTCCTTAGTGTGATTGCACTGGCATTCTCTCTTGGATTAACAACTGTTTGGGAGGGTAACTTTCCTGAACCTTGAGATTCCAATATTCCCACTGTGGTAGCAAGCTAGCCCACTTCGTTCCTCAGATCTTGAACAGAAGTTCTTGTTTCCTGTATGAATTGTTGTGTCTGAGTCATGAATTGTTGTGACTGACCCATAAATGCCTTGAACATATCTTCCATGGATTGTCCATTATTTGCAGGAGCTGCTTGTCTAGGTTGATACTGAGGTTGAGTTGGTTAAAAACCTTGTTGCCTAGCTGGGAAAACTCCTTGTTATGGTGGCATATTCCCTCCGTAGCTTAAGTTTGGATAATCCCTCCAGCCTGGATTGTAGGTGTTTGAGTATGGATTATACTTCTTTTGGGGTTGTGTCTGATAGTTTCCTATAGCATTGGCTTGTTGTGAAGGCTCCTCATCTTGCAATGTTAGACATGCGTTTGTGTTATGATTCGACTGTAACCAGATCCCATAAGCCTTTACGATTGGCAAATTTCCTGTAGCTAATTTTTTAACCACAACAGTTAAGTCAGAAATCGGTTGCTCTAAATTACTTGTGCTAACCTCACTTACCCTTTTTGGTGCGTGATCATTCCTTGTCCCATACTGCTGTGAATTAGCTGCCATATTTGTAATTAGAGTCCTTGCAGCCTCTGGTGTCTTATCTACTAGTGCTCTTCCACTTGCAGCATCGATCATACTTCGATCCATTGGTGATAGTCCCTCGTAAAAATACTGAATCAGGTGTTGATCGTCTATTTGATGGGGAGGAAAACTAGAACACAACTTTTTGAATCTCTCCCAATACTCATACAGTGTTTCTCCGTTGAACTGTCAAATGCCATATATCTCCTTCCTAATTTTGGCAACTCTCGAAGCAGGAAAATACTTCTTCAAGAATAGCCTTTTCATATCATTCCATGACTGTATTGACCCTGAAGGTAGATAGTATAACGAGTCCTTTGCTAAATCTCCCAACGAGAAGGGGAATGCCCTTAGCTTGATTTGATCTTTAGTTATTCCTTGTGGTTTCATGGTGGAACACATTACATATAATTCCTTCAAGTGCTTATATGGATCTTCACCTGCAAGACCACGGAAGATAGGTAAAAAGTGAATTAGTCCTGATTTTAATTCAAAAGCAGCAGCTAAATTAGGATATTTAATGCACAAAGGTTGTTGATTCAAATTAGGAGTGGCTAATTCTTTCAACGTCCTGTTGTTGGGTGGCACCGCCATCTTTTCTTCTTCTGAATCGCTAGATGAGTGGTTTGAAAGTAGCTCAAGTGCTATGTTGAGGCCTGGTGAGGGAATTTCGTCCGAATCTACGGTAGTGTTTCAAGCTTGACGAGTCTCTTTCCTTAACCTGCGTGCAGTTTTCTTAATTTCTAGATCAAAATTCAACTCACTGAATTAAAAGGATTGTGTCATAAACTAAAATAAAAATGAAACAAAGAATAAAATAAAATAAAACAACGAATAAACAAAAATAATTATACTCCCTGACAACGGTGCCAAAATTTGGGAGTTGTCGTTAGCACTCCAAAATTAATACCTTACTTCTATGCTGTTAACACAAGAATGAGTATAGCAATAAGTAAGGATCGATCCCACGGAGAGTGAATTGTCTTTTATTTATCCTAAAGTTTAAGGGGGGTTTTGAATTGAATTTATTAACTGAAATGACAAAAACTATTTAATAAAAGTAATCAATGAATTAAAGACTTCAGTTCTTCAGTTCAGTATCACCTTTTTAAAATCATTGGAGTAATCAAGTTATACAATATTTATCCTTCAATGAAATTAATAACCTTAGATAACTGCAATCGCTAATTATCCGAAATTCTCCTTAACTATAAATCTAAAGAAACAATCGCCTCAGTAGATCCTAACTATCATACAACTTAGAACTATCAGTCTAGATTTAATATAACAGCAACATGAAGAATTAGAGAATTAGGTTATTCCAAGCAACAATCACACAATCAGGGATTATTTAACTTGTCTTCTGATAATCTTAATAATACTCAAAAGCTTGTCCACAATCAAGTATTATTAATTGCTACTTATGATTAGATATAATATTGTTTGCTTAATACTATATCTTAATCTAGCAGATGAAATCAATCAGATTAATCTAACTGGCCATATCAAATCAATCAGATAGAATAACATACAATCAATTAAAACAGATTAACAGAATAAATCTCATGCAAGAAGGAATAAATAAAGTAAACTTGATCAAACCATTAATTAATAAGAAGTTCAACATCCCTTAGAACTGAAATAAAGAGCTTAGCCTAACATGCCTTTAATCTCCAAAAGTAGGGTTTGTAATTGAATGTAGAAGATGAAGAGGAAGTGCCTCCATTTTGACTAAAACAATCTATTTATACTCCTAGGTCAAAGTCCTAAACCTCTAAGAAATAATAATCTCAATTACATTATAATGCCTCCAAAAATACAACGCAAGGAAAATCTGCTACCGAAGTCACGCGCCTCACGCGCCCGTGAAAAGTCTCGAGCACTGCGGCCCAGTCTTTGAGCGCTGCGGCCCACGATCCAAGTGCCACAGCTCTTCCTTTTGAGCGCCGCGACCCACAATCTCTGTCCATTTTCTCTTTTTCTCCTTGCGCGCCCATTTTGATCCCTTTTCACTTTTTCTTTTTTTAACTCCAATTCCTCCTGAAATCAATAAATACCTTAGTAAATTCATATGTGCATAAAACATGTAATAAAACTAAGCATAAAGGAATCAAAATTATCGAATATTATGCACTTATCATTAATAGTTTAATTGAGTATTCATTATTTATTCCTTCTTATATGAAATTCATTCTTGATAATCTAATTTAATAGTTAAATGTTATTTGGCTTAATTGATTTGATTTCTGCAGAATTGAATTGGTTAACTAATATCATCTGCTAGATTAAGGAATAGTATTATGTGTAATTGATATTGTTCTTAATCACAAGTAGTAATTAGTAATACATGATTGTGGATAAACTTTTGAGTATTGCTATGATTATCGGAAGACAAGTTAAACAATTCGAGCTTATGTGATTGTTCCTTAGAATAGTCTAATTTCCTAATTCTTAATGATGTTGTCATATTAAATCTAGAGAGCTTGTTTTAGGTTGTATAATGGTTAGAATCTTGTGAATAACTTATTTCATTGAGTGATAATTTAAGGGAAATTTCGATTAACAAAGCTTATTATTAGCTATGATTATTAGTTTCATTGAAGGGTAAATAATGTTACACTTGATTAATCCATTGTTGTGAAAAGGTGATACTAAACTGAAGAACTGGAGTTTTAATTTATTGATTATTCAGATCACTTTAAATACTACCTCTATTAATTAGTTAATTAAATTCAACCCCCCTTAAACATTAGGATAAATATAAGACAATATCACTCTCTATGGGATCGACCCTTGCTTATCACTATACTGATTTCTGTGTTAGTAGAGTAGAAGTAAGGATTTAATTTTGGAGTGTAAACGACAACTCTCAATTTTTGGCGCCGTTGTCGGGGAATGTTAATTGTTTTTATTTATTCTTTGTTTTCTTTTATTTTACTTTATGACTCGATCCTCTCACTCTCTTGAACTTAATTTTGATCCAAAAATAGAGAAAACTGCACGCAAGTTAAGGAATGAGGCTCGTCAATCCCGAAGCACGCTGCAGATTCTGACGAAGCTCCATCACAGGCCTCAACATAGCACTCGAATTGCTTTTAAACAAATCATCCAGCGATTCAGAAGAAGAAAAGATAGTTGCACCCAATAACAACAGGACTTTGAAGGAGTTGTCTACTCCTAATTTGAACCAACAACCTTTGTGCGTTGAATATCCTACTTTAATTGCTGCTTTTGAACTAAAATCTAGACTAATTCACCTTTTGCCTACCTTTCGTGGTCTCACAAGTGAGGATCCATTCAAGCACTTAAAGGAGTTCCATGTGATGTGTTCCACCATGAAACCACAAGGGATTACAGAGGAGCAAATCAAGCTTAGAGCTTTTCTATTCTCACTAGCTAATTTAGCAAAGGATTGGTTGTATTATCTTCCCTACGGATCAATACAGTCATGGAACGATATGAAGAGGCTATTCTTGGAAAAGTACTTTCCTGCGTCAAGAGTGGCTAACATAAGGAAGGAGATATACGGTATCCGACAGTTTAATGGAGAGACTCTTTACGAGTATTGGGAGAGATTCAAGAAGCTGTGCTCTAGTTGTCCACCCCACCAGATTGACGATCAACACCTGATTCAATATTTCTATGAGCATCTTGTAATGATGGATAGGAGTATGATCGATGCCGCTACTGGAGGAGCACTGGTAGACAAGACACCGGAGGATGCAAGAAATCTGATTGTGAATATGGCAGCTAACTCACAGCAGTATGGAACAAGGAATGACCATGCACTAAAAAGGGTAAATAAAGTAAGAACAAGTAATCTTGAGCAATAATTTTTTGAGTTAACTAATATGGTTAGACAGATGGTTGTAGGAAATATACCAGTTGCAAAGGCTTGTGGGATTTATTTACAGTCGGATCACACCACAGATGCATGCCCAACATTGCAAGAGGATGAGACAACACAACAAGCTAATGCAGTGGGAAATTATCAGGTACAAAATTAGAGGAAGTATGATCCCTACTCAAACACGTATAATTTAGGATGGAGGGATCATCCCAATTTGAGTTACGGAGGTACTCGGCCACCAGTGCAAGGTGTTTCTTTTGTTGAGGCAACAAGGTTTTCAACCAGCCCACCCTCAGTATCAGCCTAAACAAGCAGCTCCTACAAACCCTAGAACATCTATGGAAGATATGTTTAAAGCATTCATGAGTCAGACACAATAATTCATGAACCCAACACAACAGTTCCAATAGGAGACAAAAAATTCTATACATGACTTGAGAAATCAGATGGGTCAGCTTGCCACCACAGTAGGCAGATTGGAATCACAAGGCTCATGAAAGTTACCTTCGCAGACAGTTATCAATCCAAGAGAGAATGCAAGTGTCATAACTTTGAGGAGTGGAAAGCAGATGGATACACCAAAAGCTTCTGTTGCACTTGAGGAGGATAAAGCTACGGAGGAAACAAAAACATCAAAGGTAATACCTAACCCTCTATTCAGCTTAAAACTAATCCTTTACCTTTTCCCCCCAAAAATCACAGAACTTCAAAGAAGGATGAGCAAGAGAAGGAAATTCTGGAGACTTTCAAGAAGGTGGAGGTGAACATTCCTCTTTTGGATGCAATTAAGCAAATGCTAAGGTATGCAAGGTTTTTAAAAGAATTGTGCACTAACAAAAGGAAATTAAAAGATGATGAAAGAGTCACTATTGGTGAGAATGTATCAGCAGTTCTTCAAAGAAAAATGCCTCCTAAATGTAAAGATCCAGGCATGTTCACAATTCCATGTAGAATAGGTAATACCAGAATTGAGAAAGTTATGCTAGATTTAGGAGCTTCAATTAATGTTATGCTATTATCTGTTTATGCTTCTTTAAATCTAGGCCCTTTGAAACAAACTGGTGTTATTATTCAATTGGTTGATCGTACTAACACTTACCCCCAAGGGGTGATTGAAGATGTCTTAGTGCAGGTAAACGAACTAATATTTCCTGCAACTTTTTACATTATGGATATGGAAGATGATACATCTCCAAATCCTTCACATATTCTGTGTAGGGAGGCCATTCTTGAAAACAGCAAGGACAATGATTGATGTGCACAATGGGACCTTGACCATGGAGTTTGATGGCGAAAAGATTCAGTTCAACATATATGAGGCCATGAGGTACCCTAGTGATATTAATCCTATTTTTGCTATTGACATCATTGACTATTTAGTGCATGGATCTTTTGAGCATATTCATTAAGAAAGCTTGGAGGTTGCCATCAGAAACAACATCGAATTAGACAAAGAAGAAGAGATTGAGCAGAATCAGGAATTAAAGGAAACTATGGCTGCATTACATTCTTTATCAAAATTCTCAGATAAGTATGCAGTTTATTCCATTCAATTACTTGCTTCTCATCAAAAGTTATTGTCATCTGTTGTGCAGACTCCAACCTTAGAATTGAAACCATTACCTGCACATTTGAAGTATGCATATCTAGGAAAGGAGAACACACTACCAGTGATTATTGCCAATAATCTGACCAAAGTACAAGAGGACAAACTGCTGAGAGTCCTAAGGGACCACATAACAGTCTTTAGTTGGATTATAGCCTATATCAAAGATATAAGCCCTGCTATGTGCATGCATCGAATTCTTTTAGAAAATGGAGCCAAGCCCACTAGAGAAGCACAAAGAAGGTTGAATCTACCCATGATGGAGGTAGTGAACAAAGAGGTGCTCAAATTGCTTGATGCAGGTATAATCTACCTCATTTCAGACAGTCAATGGGTGAGTCCGGTGTAGGTAGTACCAAAAAATTCTGGAATCATGGTCATTGAGAATGACAACAATGAGTTGGTGCCCACAATAATGCAAATAGGATGGAGTGTGTGTATTAACTATAGGAAATTGAATGTTGTAACTAGAAAAGATCACTTTTCTCTCCCTTTTTATTGATTAAATGTTAGAAAGATTAGCTAGGCATACTTATTATTATTTTTTAGATGGTTTTTCAGGTTATAACCAGATTGTGATCGCTCCTGAAGACCAGGAAAAGACCACATTCACATGTCTATTCGGTACATTTGCGTATCGTACGATGTCCTTTGGATTTGTAATGCATCAGGTACTTTTCAAAGATGCATGGTGAATATCTTTTGTAATCTTCTTGAAAATTGCATTGAAATCTTTATGGATGATTTCACAATTCATGGTGATTCGTTGGATGCATGCCTAGATAATTTGACTCGTGTACGAGATAGATGCTTAAAACCTAATCTTGTTCTTAATCGGGAAAAGTGTCATTTTATGGTAAAGTAAGGTATAGTACTCGGTCATTCATTTCAGCTAGAGGTTTAGAAGTTTATTGATGAGTGGGTTTTATACCTACGAATTGGATATCTTTCAGGCTAAATTCTTTGCTATCTTTAAGTATTTTTAGTATTATTTTACTTGTTATTGCATTGGTTTTGTAGGAGGCGGCTTTAGATGGTCATTTCTGGAATTTCTGGGCTTCGATGGCATTTTCGTAATTCTGCAACACTGGTCGGCGCTGGGGCGCGAGTTCTCAGGTTTAATTTGGCGCCAGGGTGAGCTTGTCGGGAATTATCAGCGACTGGGTTTGTCTTGTTCTGCCGATAGTGGGATGGCTTGGGAGGATTTTTAGGAGCTTAATTAATAGATGAAGAAAGAGATTGATCAGATTATTTAGCTCAGATGGATTAGGGAGGAGGTATGGACCCTATTATGGAAAAGAACTAGAGAGAAAGAAGAACCACCATAACATCACCAAGGAGCTAAGGAATGCAATTTTGAGAAGGAAAGCTAGGAAAGAAGATACTACCAAGCAAGCAATTCGGGAATCATTCTAAAAAGGGTTTTATCATTCTATTTTCTAGTATTTCATTCTTGTTTTGTAATTCCAAAACAATGTTATGTAAATTGAATATAATGTTATTTAGAGTTATCATGAACTAAATTTTTATTTCTAAGATTTCAATGGAACCCAACTCATAGTTTGTATTGAATACTCTCTCTTTGGATACTAGTTAGTCTCTTGTGAATTGGATATCATAACCTATGCTTATGGATTAATTGTTTGGCCCGTAATTACCTTGGTAACCTATATGAAATTGAGAAATGGAGTATAGTGTTGAGACCTAGTTATGAGTTCATGTCAAAGTTGGATATTCTTATGGGTATTTTATGAGATTACGTGGCATGTGTCTTATTTATTATCCTCAAAGAATAGATAATTTGATAGTATTTAGGATAGACATATACCTAAATACCGCATGCATCCATTTGAGATTCTATGCTTAATGATTTCTATTGCGAAAGTTGGTAATTGAGAGAGTGGTTAATGAGATTCCCCCGTGACATGTGTCTTGTTAATTATTCTTGATATTGGTTTCTTGATAGTATGTAGAATAGAGATATATCTATACGCCGCATTAGGAAATACATATTTGACCATCGAGAGAGGCTTTTATATAAATGTGATTTCTTGAATGACAATTATTGTGTTCTAACTAGTTGAAAAAAAAAGAGTGATGATATTCAAATAAAGAGTTGGGGAAAATTATAATCTTAGATCTTCTTATCTTGAATTCTTTCTGTGTTTTATTTGATTCTTGCTTTATTAATTGTCTTTATTAGTTATAAAAATCAAATCAATATATCATAGTTTAATTATAACTTCATGAATTTACAAATCATTGATCATTAGATTAATAAAATCGAGTAGTATAAGATTGGTAATTGTTAGTATAATTTGCAATCATTCTCCATGGTAACGATACTTTACTTTCACTTTATTACTTGTTGACTGCATATACTTGCACGTATTTGTCATTATATAAATCGGACAACATTTATAAAACTAAGATAGAGATTATTACTGTTTTGCCTTACCCCGCAAGTGTGCGGGAGATTCGCTCTTTTCTTAGACATGCAGGTTTCTATCGCAGATTTATCAAGGACTTCTCGAAGATAGCGTTGCCATTGTGTAAGTTGCTGTAAAAAGAGGTGGAATTCCAGTTTGATGATGAGTGTAAGGAGGCTTTTGATAAATTGAAAAAACTGTTAACCTCAGCATTAGTGATACAACCACCAAATTGGAAATTGTCATTCTAGATTATGTGTGATGTCAGCAACTATGCAGTGGGAGCCATCTTAGGCCAAAGAGTTGATAAAGTTGTTCATGTTATCTACTATGCTTCTAGAACTTTAAATGATGCTCAGATTAACTATTCTACAACTAAAAAATAACTTTTATCTGTTGTTTTTGCTTTAAACAAGTTTCAATCATATCTGCTTGGTACTAAAGTCATAGTTTATTCTGACCATCTTGCTCTCAGGTATTTACTGACCAAGAAGGAATCCAAGCCTAGGATTATAAGATGGATTCTGCTGTTACAAGAATTTGATTTGGAGATCAAGGATAAGAAGGGAGCAGACAACTTGGTGGCAGATCATTTGAGCAGGCTGATTAAGGATGAAGAGGCATTACCAATGCATGATTCTTTTCTAGATGAGCATTTATTTTTCATTGATGAGATTGTACCTTGGTATGCTAATATTGTGAATTACTTAGTGAGTGCCTATATTCCTAGTGAATTCTCTAAATTCCAAAAAGAAAAACTTAAGAGTGATGCCAAATACTATGTCTGGGATGACCTGTAATTGTAAAAATTTTGTGCAGACCAAATAGTTAGAAGGTGTGTGCTTAATAGTGAATTTTTGTTGATTCTAAATTTCTGTCACTCTTATGCTTGTGGAGGTCACTGTGGATCAAAAAGGACAGCCCATAAGGTTTTAGAATGTGGTTTCTATTGGCCAAAACTCTTTAAAAATTCTTATCTGTTTTGTAAATCATATGCGAATTGTCAAAAGACAGGGAACATATCACATAGGAATCAAATGCCACAAACTCCCATCTTAATTGTTGAAATTTTTGATGTTTGGGGTATTAATTTTATGGGATCTTTTTCTGTCTTATGGTAATATTTACATTATTTTGGTTGTTGACTATGTCTCTAAGTGGGTGGAAGCTAAAGCCACTAGGACTGATGATCCTAAAGTTGCTGCAGATTTTGTCAAATCTAACTTATTTGTCAGGTTTGGAACTCCAAAAGCTATCATCGGTGATAGAGGAACACACTTTTGTAACAGGACGCTAGCAACATTATTTAGGAAATACAATGTGATGCATAGGGTTTCTACATCCTATCATCCACAAAGTAATGGTCAGGCTGAGGTATCCAATCGTGAGGTCAAGTCTATTTTAGAGAAGGTAGTCAATCCGAACAGAAAAGATTAGAGTCTGAGGTTCGAGGATGCACTTTGGCTTATAGAACCACATACAAGACTCCTATTGATATGTCACCTTACCAGATTGTATTTGGAAAATCATGTCACCTCCTTGTGGAGCTAGAACATAAGGCTTTCTGGGCAATTAGGCAATGCAACATGAGTTCAGATCAAGCTGCAGAACAGAGGAAGTTGCAGTTGCAGGAGCTCGAAGAATTGAGGAATGACACTTATGAGAGTTCTAAGATTTATAATGAGAAGACTAAAGCCTTCCATAACAAATAGATTTTGAGGAAGACTTTTGTTGTAGGACAGAAAGTTCTCCTTTACCACTCAAGGCTTAAGTTATTTTCAGGTAAGTTGCATTCTAGATGAGTTGGACCTTTTGTTGTTACTAATATTTTTCAGTATGGTGTAGTGGAAATTCAGAGTCTGAGCACAGGAAAGATATTCAAAGTAAACGGTCACCTGCTCAAACCCTTCTATGACAGATATCAGGTGGAGAACGTTGAGATGTTGGACTTGGTGGAACCGGTCTATGAGGATTGAGAAGATCGACGTCGAGCAAACGACATTAAAAAAATACGCTGCTTGGGAGGCAACCCAAGATTTCAGATTTACTTTTCTATCTCTTTTTACTATTTAGTTACATTTTATTTAGTTACCTCATCTTTGCATAATTTTCTTACATTGGGGACAATGTAAAGTTTGAGTGTGGGGGAGGGGGTTAGGTTAATTATATTTAGGTTTACTCTAGGAGATTATGATCTAATTGTGTTTATTTTAAAAATTAAAAATTCCTTGCTCTAAAACTTTTTGCCTCTATGATTTTGTTTGGCTAAGTTTTTAAAGGTTTTTGGCTATGGAATGAAAATTGATGCTAATTTGATAGAATTTGTTTAATACCGAATTAGTTGATGAATGATGATAACTAAGTCATGATCCATAGTAACTGATTTAGATCTAATTTATATTGCATGAGTTCTTGGATATGAGATATATGCTTATGTGGCTGAGTTATCTGTATAGTTGTCTATGTACACTGATTTCATTATTTAGGACTATTTAACTGCTTACTACGATGTTTGTAGGACCATGAGAAAATAAGGACATGAGGAAGTTTGAATAGAAATTTGAAAAAAAAAGTGCAAAAAAGAAACATGTGGTGGGTTGAGATGGAGCGTAAAACGCACTCACCCATAAACAATGCAGCGAGAAAGAGCGTAAAACGCACTCGTTGGTAAGCAGATAAGTGAGATGGAGCATAAATGCATTTACTTAAGAAAGAATGAGAAAGGTGAAATGGAGTATAAAATGCATTCACTTGGAAAAAAAAGTGAATTTGATGGTTCTGGTGAAAAAGAAAAAAATGAATAGCAGAGAAAATATGTTCTGAGTTCTGAGTCAATGTGCACGGTTGTTGTTCCATGATAACTGAGTTGAGTATGTGTGTAGATCATAGGAAAGATACTTATGTGGATACAGTTTGATTTAGAGAAGTTCAATGATGAAAGATAAAGTTATTGTTATACATTGATTGCTGAGGTGCTAACCAAATATCTGACAATTAGTGTTAATATTCATGGTTGGTAATTGATTTAAACCTTTTGAGAGTTTGGTTAAATAAATCTCAGATGAAGTTAATATCACCTTGGTTTTGATTTATACGAGGACGTGTAAAGGCTAAGTGTGGGGGAATTTAATGAGTGTATAATATTCATTGATTATGATTCTTTTATGTTTAGTTTTATTGTATGTTTTATGCGTATATTAGTTTATTAAGGTATTTAATGATTTCAGGAGGAATTGGAGCTGAAAAGAGGAAAAAAGGAAAAATGAAAATTTTCTAAAAAGTGGGAACTCGCCCTGGCGAGCTTGTCAAGGCTTATGAACTCGCCCCGGCAAGAACCTCTCTGCTGATCTTCGCCCCAGCGCGCTCTGAATCCGCCCCAACCATGTCCTCTCTGGTAAGCTCGCCCCGGCGAGCTCTATAGTGCACTGAACTCGCCCCGACGAATTCATCGGGAATTTAAGAATTTGGAAATTATTTCAGGCCAGGAATTTTAAGGATTTCTACTCAGATTTGAATTGTTATTTCTTAAAGTATTAGGATGTTATCTTAGGACTATAAATAGATGTTTTTAGTCAGATATTAGGGACACTCTTCTTCTCAAATGAAAACCCTAGTTTTGGAGCAAGATTGAAGGCATGTCAGGCTAAGTTTTCTATTGTAGTTCTAAGGGATGTAGAACCTTATTTATAATTAATGCTTTAATTGAGTATTCATTGTTTATTCCTTTTTATATGAAATCCATTCTTGATAATCCGATTTAATTGTTGAATGTTATTTAGCTTAATTGATTTGATTTCTACATAATTAAATTGGTTAATTAATATCATCTGCTAGATTAAGGTATTGTATTATGTGTAATTGATATTATTCTTAATCACAAGTAATAATTAGTAATACATGATTGTGGACAAACTTTTGAGTATTGCTATGATTATCGGAAGACAAGTTAAACAGTTCGAGCTTATGTGATTGTTGTTTGGAATAGTCTAATTTCCTAATTCTTAATGTTGTTATCATATTAAATCTAGAGAGCTTGTTTTAGGTTGTATGATGGTTAGAATCTTGTGAAGAGCTTATTTCATTGAGTGATAATTTAAGGGGAATTTCGGTTAATAGAGCTTATTGTTAGCTAGGACTATTAGTTTCATTGAAGGGTAAATAATATTACACTTGATTAATCCATTGTTGTGAAAAGATGATACTGAACTGAAGAACTAAAGTTTTAAATTCATTGATTATTCACATCACTTTAAATACTGCTTCTTTTAATTAGTTAATTAAATTCAAATCCCCCCTAAACATTAGGATAAATATAAGACAACATCACTCTCTGCGTGATCGACCCTTGGTTGTCACTATACTAATTTCTGTGTTAGTAGAGTAGAAGTAGGGATTTAATTTTGAAGTGTAAAGGACAACTCCCACTTGTGGTGGTTTTTGGAATTGGGGTTGTGGTGATTGTTGAAGAGTTGAGTGTTGCATGTTAGGTGTTTGATAGTTTGTGTGAGAGAAATTGTATGGGCTAGTTTGCGTACTTGGTTGGATTTGGATAGTTTGTGAGTAATATTCTTGTTGGGTTGTGCTACAATGTCGTCCAAATGTCAACACGGCGAAGGCTCTAGCTCAAAATAGTCCAAATCCTATGATAACAAGAGATTCGTAAACGAAGCCACTTCGGAACGATATCATTCATTGTTTGCAGGAAAGATATAATTCCCGAACGAGGCCTCAAGCCTTATGAGACTTAAGATGGTGGTGTGGCAGCTATGATCATAAAGCGGGGTTGGTTGAAATTTACTAAATATCCAGAGGCTACGATAGTGTCCGTTGTAAAAGAATTATATGCCAACGCCAAGGAGGCTGAGGGTTACGTGGTTCAAGTTCGGGGCAAGGCAGTGTCGTTCGACAAGGCAAGTATCAACGCCTACTATCAAACAGTGGACATGGAGGACGATGATGAATTTACTAAGTACAGACATGATGACCTTGACTTGGACCAGGTGATTAGGTGCCTGTGTAGGCCTGGTGCAGATTGGATATTAAAAGGAACTAAGGCACTTCACTTTTCCCACAAGGAGCTGAGTCGGTATGGGAAAGCTTGGGATTACTTCATATGTGTCAAGCTAATGCCGACAACACACATTAGTGATGTCATCAAGGATAGGGCAGTGTTGCTTTACTCTATAGTTACAAGAAAGAGCATCGATGTGGGACAAGTCATTTATGACTCCATCCGACATGTTATCTAGGGGAGTTTGACTGGTGGATTGCCACATCTGTCATTAATTTATGGGTTGTGCAAGAAGGTGAAAGTCACATGGAGTGACAATAAGGTCTTTCAACACCCGAAAGCACTAATTGACCAATGAACCATGAGTCGTTTTAAGGTGTGGGAAGGCGGTAGCTCTCATCCACGGGGGTCCGATTACATTGTGGCTTCTATTTATTAGGCTGCAGAGGGACCTTCAGAGCCTCCCTAGCAGACTGTTACTCCTTCGCATTCGCCTATGGAGTTTTTAGTGGATGAGGTACGTGGCTTACGTGTCTCAGGAGTTGCGACAGAAGTCTCGACGTTAGTCCAGACATATCGACCAAGTTGCACATCGGTTGGACTTATTCCTAGAGTATTCAACGGATTTCAACTCCGTGCAAGCCCAGATGTTTGCAAACAGTGGATTCAACTCGGGCCCTAATCCAGTGCAGTTCCCAAGTCCACTAATGTTTCTCGAATACACTCTCGATTCAACGG
Source organism: Aralia elata (assembly GCA_034770075.1). Classification (NCBI taxonomy): domain Eukaryota; kingdom Viridiplantae; phylum Streptophyta; class Magnoliopsida; order Apiales; family Araliaceae; genus Aralia; species Aralia elata. Next base: position 20,780,461 of record CM068382.1, read on the forward strand.
ACAATGAGGACGCTGATGATATCGACTAGCTTGTTCTCAGGGAAGTCCTTTACTTAAATTCTTTCTATTTTATACATTGAAGACAATGACTAGTTAATGTTTGGGAGTGTGTTTTATTTAGTACTTGAGCACTTTAAGTTATTAAATTTACATTTTAGATAATATGTTCTTATAACTTGAGCAATGATTTGATTGAATTTGATTGTGGCTAATGATAAGAATGTGATTGTTAATTTCTAACTTTTGTGAAATTGAGGAACATACTTAGTTTATATTTTGACTTATTAGTTGGTTTTACACTATTTGTGATCCTTTTGCACTTATGAGCACATATCCATCTGTTTAGCTAGTTGGGGCTTAGAAAAAGTTTATTTGGTTAAATGCTTGTGTTTGATATCATTGAAACTCTAGATAACTTATTTGAGCATCATTCTGAGTTGATAAAAATCATGTGGTGAGTTGAGATGGAGCGTAAAATGCACTCACTCATAAACACATGATGGAACGAGTTGGAGCGTAAAATGAACTCATTTAATAGGAAATGAGATGGAGCATAAATTGCACTCACCGAAAAAAAAAGAAAAAAATGGTTTAATGGAATGCTTTGGAAGGGGAATAATGAACACAATTAAAGATCCTAATGAGCTTACATTTTGAAATATTCTTTTGATCCTCTAAATTTATGTTTGGCCTTCATTAATGGAGATTAATGTGAAAAGTAAGTTTTTTAAAGTTGATATTGAAAATCTTTTATGAAGTATTTGATTGTATGCTCTTATTTGAGCTATGACTAGTTTGAACATTTGGATACACACGCATTTAAAGGGTTAAAAGCGGAGGTAAAACTAATGAATATGTTAAAATTTTGGACTTTGCCTTGTTTTGAAGTTTCCTTAAGTTATCATTTGTAGTAATCTTTGAGGCCATTTTGCGAATTCATATTGATTCATTGCTTGAGCAATTGGTTATTAGAAGTAATTTTTTATAGTTTTTGTTCTTAGTGTTTTGCTTGAGAACAAGCAAAGATTCAAGTTTGGGGGTATTTGATGAGTGGTTTTATACCTACGAATTGAGTATTTTTGACTTGATGAAATTGTGAGTTCTTGGGTATTTTCCGTTCCTTTTTATGCATTTCGTGTGTTTTTGTGTAGGAAATGAACCGAGCTTGGAATGGTGTTCGGAACGACAAATCATGCATTATCAGTCATGAGACGAGTAGCATAGTGCAGCCATGTGCAGCTAGGTGCGACAGGCATCAGCAAGTGCACGTGCAGGTCGGCCATGGGGCATGCTTAGGTGTAGGCAGGCAGCCATTTTGGGCGCTTAGGCGCAGACATCAGCATTTAGTAGTGGGTGCGCACGGGATGAGGGTCAGCGTCGCAGCACTGGAAAATTAGTAGGTGAGCGCTGCTGCGCTGTGCATTGGCGTCGCGGTGCTGGTATGCGAGGCGTGCGGAGTTGGTCATGTTGTGTCCTAATGAACTTGGGGACTTGCCATATTGAGTTTTGATGGGTTGTAAAGTCTACCAAGCTAAGGAAATCAATCCTATAAATCCACAACTAAGGTTGATATCATGAATATATACAATACATCATCGAGGCAAGGATTGCACTACCAGATTTCCAAGGAACGCGAAGGAAAGCAAGGATTGGAAGCTGAGTTTGGAAAGCGAAACCTGCGCTACACAGATTTTTATTTCTTCTCTTTTCCTTTAATTTTTGTAATCCTAAAATGTTATTTGGTTTAAGGATGATGTTTTCATTTTCCGTTATGAAATAAATTTTTAATTAAGATTGTAATGGAACCCAATGATTAGTTTAAATTAATTTACTCTCTTTTTGATTATTGTTGATCATATATAAATTGTTTATCATATTTTATGCTTCATGTTATAATTATTTGATCAGCAATTAATGTGATATCCTATATGAAATTGGAAGATGGATTATAGGGTTGGGTCTAAATATGAAAACATGTGTCTAGATTATTCTTCTTAAGATTAAATAACGTGATTTGTGTATATGATAGGAAAATATATACCTATATATCGCATATAACCTTTGTGAGAATCTATTCTTAATGAATCTATTCTAAATTATTTCACATAGGAATATAGTGATTTAATTAGAAGGGATATTTTTGTCTAACCATCAGAAGAGGTTTTATAAATAATTTTGAATTCTCGGTTAACGATTGTTATGATTAATTAATTAAAAAAAGAGTAAATAGATTTAGTCGAGGCATTTGGGGAAATTATAATCTTAGCTTTTAAAATCTGATATTAATCCTTGTTTAGTGATTTAGTATTAATTTTAAATAATTAGTTTCATAATTTTAATTCATTTGTTTAAATAAAATTGAATTGATATAAAGTTAGTACTTGGCTATTATTAGTAAAATTCCTCGTGGGATCGACAATCTACTTAGCATTATATTACTTCTTAATCGTGTATGCTTGTACGTATTTGTCAATATCGAAATCAGACAACACTACTCCTTCAAATTTATCGAAGCAAAGGAGATTTTCAGGGATTACTTGGTTGGTAGACATGATTTGGACGGTTGATTTGAGCTACAAAAGAGAAAATTGAGTTAAGATTTTGAAAGTTCGTAGAGTGAACTAGGGCTTAGAGAGAGAGAAAGTAAAGTGAATAATTTGAGTTGAAGTCGGTATGTATGTGTATTTAGTTGTTTAGTTTAATATTGTCATAAACATACTAAATACGTGATATATATATATATATATATATATATATATATATATTAATGTATTTATTAGGTCATGCGGGCAAGCTTGGGCCGACCTCCCACCATGCATGGTCTAGTTCTGGGATAGAGCTCACACGCCGAAGGACTCTACTATGTCTCCCGCGACATTAGTTATACAGGTAACAGTTATTATAATTTTTAATAATTATTAATATTAAGTACTTAATAAAATGATTTAATTAACTCACATATACATAATAAATTACAAGACCGATTTCAGAAGCTCTGGGACTAACGTGTAACTGAGTTGCGGGCTGCTAGGGGAGATTTTGAGACGTTAAATTTCACCATCCCCCTACTCGATATTAGTTTATCTTAGGATGAGGAGATGACTATTTGGGACACGTCTTAGGATCCCCCAGTAGCATTACCAGCAGGTATCGAGTGTTGGGTCTACCGAGGGTACCAGCCTATACACTACCTGGAGGTATTCATTTTAGTATGTTTCTCTTTATTTCATAATTTATATCACTTCATAAAGTATTAGTAATGTTATTTTATTTTCGCAGGCTCTAGCCAGCGTCGGCGTTTGAAAGCACATGTTGGGCCATCTTATACGGGCGCTGGCTTGAACGACGAGCTATTCTATAGGGTTATAACGGCGATGTTGGGGACGTGTGGTACGGATCCGATATTTCGTCTCCATGACTTGCCTAGCCATGCTCGCCTTTATCAACTTGCACAGGACATTACAACAGGGGTCACTATAATATCCAAGAATTTTAAACCTTGTTACCAAATTATTTTGATATGAGAAATTTATTTTATTTAATTTTACGGGCTAAATTAGATCTATGTGGGTATTAATATTAAATTATATAACCATATGATCTGATAATTTTCTTGCATTAAAAGGATTCACTGATAGTTCGAATAAATTAGTGATTTAACCCTAAGAATTGGTTGGCAAGAAAATTGAGAAAAATTAAATAAATAATTTCATTTTACTATTATCGGATCAAATAATTCGAATGAGGAATTATTGTTAAAACAAATATTTTAAATAATTAATTAATTGAATTAGTTATTTAATTTAAATACTAGAAACATAATGTTATTAATTTAATTGGGTCACTTCTTTTTTTTGACTGGCCCATTTCCCTCTTAGTTGGCTAGACCCATTTTTCTCTTTTTATTTTATTTTCTTGTTGGGCCAACCGAGTGGACTGGGTCAAACTAAATCAATTGGGCTGAGCCCATCCCCTCTTTCCAGTCGGGTTGGATTTATCCCTAATTGAATTGGGGCAATCGGTGGGTTAATTGGGGATAACCGAGCAAAGGACTCAAACCCTCAAATCAGACAGAAACGGGAAGAAGAAATAGGGGTTAAGCCGAGCCATAGGGGTCCTAGACCTAGCCCTCAATCAATCGAACGGGACGGGTGATGGCGTGAAGAGATCGACCAGGGTTGTCAAGTGCCGGCGTCGGCGATGACTGGCCGTTGGGACTGAAGGAGAAGCTCGTCGACCGACGGCTAATCAAGGGTTCGAGGTGGGCGACCGGGCACGACCGTTTGGACCAAAGGGTTTAAGACGACCGGTGATTCGACCGATGGAACACGCGGCTCAAGGGTCGGCGACTGAACAACTGACCCCCACTCCTTCCTACCGTTGGTCAATGGTGCGATCAAATAGGGTATTGCCCAAACATATTGGGTAAGTACTTTCCTATAAATTGGAGTCCAAAACCCTAACCGGAGCTGCCGATTTTCGTGAGTTAAGTTAGAGAGAGAGAAATCAGCGAAGAAAAGAAAAAGTTCGAAGGAAAATTTGTCGTGAATGTCCGCTGGCTTCGTTTTCTATTTCGGGAGGAGAAGAAGAACAGCAGCTAGAAGCCACCTTCGTGCCGACCCAACGCTGAGGTATACCGAGTTGTGGCAGTTTGTTAGTTTCGTTTTCATTTTCTTTCCCTTCCGTGTTTGGTTGTGATATACATTGTATTGGATTGTATTACGTTATTCTTGTTGGGAATCTGTATATTGTAGAACCCTAAGAGGTTCAGGCAGCATGAATCGGTACTGAGAATTGGCCAATGTTGAATTTTAGGATGCCCAATGTATGTTTGCTGAAATGCCTAAATCAGATTTTGGTTTCTTTCTTTGTTGTGTTAAGTATCTGTCAGCAACATGGGTTATAAGAACAAACCTTGTTTTTTTGTTGTTGTGATAATGTTTGGGCTAAATGTTGTATGCGTATTGTAGTCGATTGCAGCTTGTGTTATGAGCCCGACTGTGAGGGTTGAACGTGATAGTGTGTGTCTTTGTAAGCCTAGAAACAGGGGAGGGCATACATTATAGGGCAGTAACTCTGCAATAAATAATAATTATTTATTATTTATCAATAAATAATAAATAAAGATAATACCTATTTAGTAAACAATAATAAAGAAAATAAATATTTAATTATTATTTAGTTAATATTAAAATAATAATTAAGTATGAATGAAGTTAATAAAATAATAATTATTTATTATTTATCAATAAATAATAAATAAAAGATAATACCTATTTAATAAATAATAATAAAGAAAATAAATATTTAATTATTATTTAGTTAATAGTAAATAATAATTAAGTATGAATAAAGTTAACAAAATACTTATTTATTATTTATCAATAAATAATAAATAAAGATAATAAATATTTAATTATTATTTAATTAATATTAAATAATAATTAGGTATGAGTAAAGTAAATAAATTAATTAATTATTAATTATCGATAAATAAAGATAATAAATACTTAATGATTATTTAATTTATATTAAATAATAATTAAGTATGTGTAGAATTAATACATTAATTATTTAACTGATGTTAAATAAGAAATGAGAGATAAGGGGTAATAATTACTTAAATACCCTTAAAAATGAATAGTAGCTAAGTGCAAATAAAATTAAACAACTTATTTATTTTTAGTCACTATTAGTTAGTGATATACTAATAAATTTATCTTTATTTTTATAAATAATAAATAAGGATCATTAACCCATACTTAGAGACAAATAAGGGTAATAATTTGAGTATTCAAATAATAAGTAATCCTGATTAGCTGTTATTTATTTTTAAGTAATAACTAAGTGCCAGTAATTAATTTCTGTTTAGCTAGTATTAAATAGTAATTAAATGTCAATAGAGTTAATAAAGTAATGTAAATGAATTAAACAGTTATAAATGACTGTTAGAGAGTGTTATCACTTCAGAAAAATATTGTTAGTAAATAATTTCTCGGTCTACAGATTAATTAAGTATCTTATGGGATTGAGGCTGGTCTATTGACTTATATGCTATATGAATTGTTTATCTGCTAAATAAATAGCATAAGAGGGTGTAACGATATATAACTATGCAATGTTAATTGATGAATCGACCTTATGAAATGATAGGTCGTTCAAGGCCAATTAGTTAAAGCTAAAATTAGTGGTAGCTGAGCAGACAAGCAAGTTTCCTTTAACCCTACTCAATTTACATTCGAGCAGGATGTGATGTATTATGCCAGTTCCTTAACTCAATTTATTTTTGAGCAAATTCTAAACCTTATGCACTAGTTATTTCGTGCAAAGAGGTATATGTTGTGCAAGTTCCCTTTCTCCTGAACTTTATTTCTAAGAATGCTTAAGTGGTTTAATCAGTTTACAATTATTCCACATCTATGATATTATTGACACTCGCACTCGGTGCATTTTGGATTCGTACATTTATTAAAGTTCGGTAATTCACGAACTAATTAAGAATGAGTTTGTACCCTTGTTCGGTCAGGCAAGCATGTGAGAATTTATAAAAGCTATCCGAACCAATCAATGGTGAGAATTCTTAGACTGAAATGAACACCCCCTTTATTATAGGGGAGTACCCTAGGTACCGTATATAAGGTACAAACAGCAGAGTTAAATGTTATGCATATACATAGCGTACGCGAGGCTGATCCCCTCAAGTACTTATTCTGTAGCCAGTAACCAAAGGGTCAACCAACTATTGACTCCTTTGGAAGTTATTGTTCAGAGTCTACTTGACTATCAATTGTTCTAAAAGCAATAATTGTTCTTGCTTCTGATATTTATATTGTTGAATTCTTTCCCTTCATCATGATATATCCCTTATTGTTGTATTTTAAACTTGTCGAGCAACTAGTTGCTCACCCTTGCTATATCATGACTTTCATTGTAGCTAAACCCGAGACATCAGGAAAGGGCAAGGGTAAAGAAAAGATGAAGTGATATACTTCACGTAGCTGGCTTTAGTTTATGTTTAGTGTAATTGCTATTAATGTAATTTAAACCCTGATTATTATTTAGGGTATGTTTTGGTGTTATGTATTAAGGTTATTGTATCTTGGGACTAGTAACACCTTTCTAATGAACAATATATGTTTGTTATATTCCGCATTTTAGTCAATGTATGTTGTTAGAGGTGAATGTGTATTAGATCGTGATGACCGAATCCGGGTAGTTGGAGACCCGAATTTGGAGGCGTCACAGTCACCGTCGAGAGTACATGTATCCCTCCGGAGCAAGTCGTCGCAATACACAATGAGATGGTACGGATGGTGGTTACCCTACTGTCGGAGGCTTTTGGATCGATGCTGAGTCAACCCCCGACTACTCAGGTATTTTATTCATTTTAAGTTGTTTATTCTATATGATATTTAATTATCATTTAGTTGTCTCTTTAATTCTCAATTACAGACTAATAAGTTATATTTTTAATTGTATAAACAGGGTGGTGATGCCGAGCAGGGTGGCAATGCCGAGAGGGGGGATGATAGTGATGATATTCAAATACCAAAGCAGCACCGTCGACCCCTACCCGATGATTCTCCTCACATTAGTGATAGTACTAGTTTAATTAGCTTAATTTTTTGTAAATTATTGTAGTTTAGATTGATTGTTTTGTAAATCATTGTAGTTTAGCTTGATTGTTTGTAAATCATTGTAGTTTAGTTTAGTTTTGTAAATCATTGTACTTTTAATCAATTTTTTGTATAACTTAGCGTAAATTAATTTATATTTACTATTGCTATTAAGGTAATTCATATATGTTGTTGTTGTTATAGTTACGTTGTATGTGAACATAAGATATAGATTGTTGTATATGTTGTTGGGATAAAGCATGTTTACAGATACAAAAATGTGGTTTAAAAACCTAAAAACTACAACAACAAAAAAATGTTATTTTTGACGGAATATGTAATTTCCAACGGAAAATCCATCAGAAAAAAATTAGTATAATTTATTACAAATCTAATATTTTCGATGGAATATGTTATTGCGGACGAAATTTTCGTTGGAAATAAGCTAGCATAACTTAGCTGGTTACCGACACGTGGAAGAATTAAATTCGACCAAATTGTTTAGTCGAAAATAAACGTTTTTTCGACGGAATATTGGTCGAAAATAATTCCGTCGGCAATAATTAATTCCGACCGAATTTCCGACGGACTAATCTCTAACTAGTGTATATCCGACCGAATTGCCGATGGATTATTCCGCCGGAAATAATCTAATTTCAACGGAATTAGATTATTTCTGACAGAAACTTCCGTCGGGGATAAACTATTTTCTTGTAGTGGTGTTCTATTCCCTATATCAGTTATGTAATAATTCGTCACTTGGACAAATTGTGTTTTGAGACATTATTCATTTGTAGCTTTATTTGTATATTTTCGTTAATATTCGGGAGTTATTTTTAATCTTTGGTATCTTGAGACATTTAAGTACGTTTGTATTTTGAATAATTTGATATCATTTGAAAATAATTATGTAAGCTTTGTGATTTGAACTTCTTTCGGTTTACATTTTATAGTTTGATTTTTAAGGTATACTTGAGCTAATCACCTGTGGAGGTACCATATGCATGTCCTATTGATACCAAGGCATGACACCATCCGTGGCGGTGTGATCAGTACATGGCATATCCTTTTGTATGTTCTTCTGGGTGTGAACTTTGACCATTTATTATGTTTGTTTAGGATACTTATAGGTCGACCCAATATTTGATTTGATTTAATTTATTTGGTGGATTAGTGACGTATGTGTCGTGCGTACTATCCGATTTGATTTGCATACATCATAATATCGATGTATTTTGTTAGCATTTGGTTATTTGTATTTGAGCTTTTATAAACATTTGATTCAGCATTCATCTTGTTAGGATCCTTTTAATTATACTTGTCCGGTCAACAATGTTCATCGTATATATCTAGCCTCGCTAATTTTGATATATTTATAATTCATTCGTAATTTGCATTCGCTCATTCATTCGACTCTTTTGGTTTTATTATATATTGTAGTATATTTTTGTATCTCTATATCCATAGTAGGCATTTGGCCCATGCTGTGTTTTTCTTCTGGCAGGTTTACAGGGACGGTTTAGGGTTTCGTGTGAAAAGAGTTACCTTTGACCGAACAGGTTTATTTGATTTTAGGTTTTGATTATTGTGTATATTTTTGGAAATTCTTTTTAATTTGACATTTATGAATTATCAACTATTAAAAATATTGAAGTTATTAATATTTTGTTAATTATTTTGAAGTTTGTTATATTTTGCACGTGACCTCCTTTTCTTTTTCGGGAAGGGGGTATAAAATGTATCAAGTACTCAACTTAAATCTATAAAATGTATCAAGTATTCAACTTAAATCTAAACTTTATCATTATGCTCATCTTTATCAGTTCCCCTCAAAAGGGGGGGGGGGGGGGGGGGGGGGGGGGGGGGGCGCCGCGAGTTTTGTTCAGATGAGAATACCTTGATACACATTGCCTTTGAGATACCTTAGTATTTGCTGATAACTTTCCAATGAAGATTTGTTGGTTATTGCATGTAATTTAGCATAAGAAGAGTTAAAATTTAATATACTGATAGTGTATATACGAGCGTTATTAGGATCGTGATATGTCATTAAAAACAATAATAAGATCCAACTAAGTACTTCTGTATCCACTCACTGTGCATAAAATTTTAATTCGTTAATTCTTTAAAGAATAACTTTTTTATGATAAAGGAAAGATATGAAGAGCACCTACTGTATTTTTATACATAGTAATATGTAAAATGATCTCCTTCCCAAAATGTTGAGATAGAGGTTCTGTTGCTGGAGAAGATTGATTTGGCACCCATGATATTTGAACAAATAAATTTGCAAAGTTTCAATGTGTTAGGGAATTTAATACAACATTGACACCTTCATACCAATGGAATATTCAAGACATAATATGATAATATGATAATCAAAAGCATACAAAAGCTTCCGCATGAATATACCTATATATTTTTGGAGGGAGCCCCTGATATGACATCCATAAATAATTTTCAAGAGAAACCCTACTTCCGGGAAGTGAATTCCCCATTTAATTCTAAAGAAAACTATTTAAAGAAGTAGCTAGAAAATTTTATAAAAAAACCAAAATGAAAATATCATAAATTTTAAGGAAAGGTAACATTAATATATATAGAAAAGTTTTTGAAATTAAATTCATACTAAACCAAAGTCGACAAACAAATATATGTGAAAATACTTGCTTATTAAAACTGATCATTAATCATCAGACCAGTCTGCATATATATCTACCAATGCAAGTAGAAGATATAATTTAGAAGCGGCATGATTTTGAGTGCTGAATTATATCAACAACAAACTCATTGATCCATTTATCTGAACTTCCACCTTCTTTAACCGCCTCTCTAGCCATTTCCATCCATTTCTTCGCATTTCTTTTCAATTCCATCCCATTCTTTCCATCCATTACTTCTCTTATACAACAATCCACAACATCTCGAGTTACCATCCCCTTCTCATCAATCTTAGCCTTAACTCCCATTTTCCAAACATCCGCAACATATTTAGCATTAGTAGTTTGATCCGACCATCGTGGCACAGCCACCATTGGGACTCCCAAACTTATTGCCTCCAAAGTTGAGTTCCATCCACAATGTGTGACAAAACATGCTATTGCCTTATGAGCAAGAACGTCTAATTGGGAGCACCACTGGACCACTAATCCTTTCTCAAATGTCTCTTTCACAAAATCTTTCGGGAGTTTAGGCTCTTCAGATGGTCGAACCACCCATAGGAAATATTTGTCACTTTGTTTTAAGCCCCAAGCCAGTTCTTCCATCTGTTCATCATTTAGTTCAGCCAAAACTCCCAAATGCAACATAGACCGACGGATTCATCTTGTCGCTCATTTAGCCAATTCATGCAATCGCCAACGTTAGGCTTGTACGGATGGAGGGTGTTAACGCTATCTGTTGTCATCCTGGAGGCTCTTCTCATCTTGTAGGTACTTCATTGGGGACGGTAGGCCCAATTGCTTTTATTGGCAACAGCTTCGACATCCAACTGATCGCCTATGCATTATATATTTAGTGATAAGTAGTTAGTAAATAGTTTCTCATTAGACTAAAATTTAAAACTGTGCCGAGTTAATGAAAATATTGAATCTAACTTCACAATATAGCAATAATATATACCTTAAAATGTGTATAATTTTGCACTCATAATTGTACTTTGGGCGAGGAATTTGCAATTAATAGTCAAATTCAAGAAAACAAAAACATCACACAAACAAAATTACAAAGGAAAGTTTTGCATTTTAGGTTCTCATTAAAAAAAGAAACATATATATCAACCGGATCTGTTGATTCTTATAGGAATTAAAAATGTTGCATCCTCATTATAACACAAAAGTTGCATTGATGTATAACAAAGGGTAAATCATTCGCAACTTGTGTGCTATACAGATGCAATATTTTCTGGTAAGTCTTGACAGATTTCTCAACCAACTTTGAACATCATGCTATCAAATTCATATCAAACGAATAATAAGGATGTTTAGGCTTGACTAATTAGATAGAAAGGGTTTTTTCATCAGGGTGCGAAGGTTTGGAAAAATGAAATACATTTTAATTTACCACTTACCTCTTCTTCCAACTTGTCAAAAGTGTTGCAAAGCATCCAATCCACTTTATCAATATCCAAGAACTGACTCATAACCAAATTGTACATAGCCAGATTTGAACCTTGATGATAAAGAAAAGTTGGCAAATCTGATGGCTCCAATGCTGGCAGTCCCGGAATCAAAACTTGAGGTCCAACAAGAGGAAGTTCCGATAATCCTCGATGCACATTGTAGTATATATTGTCCACAGCGCATGACTGAGTGAAGAACACAGCTCCAACTAATCCAAACCTTTTTGCAATGTCAATAACCCAAGGAAAACCCGAATCGTAGACAATACAATCAACCGGGCAGCCTATGGTGCTGAGCTTCTCAATTAGGTTGCTTATGGTTTCTGAGCCAACTTGTTTAAACGTTGACAAATAGGCGTCGGTGATCTCTGCAACTTTTCGTCCTTCATCATAGCCATCAGAAATGGTTTCTAGTGCCATGGACTCAGATATTGTATGAAAGGATTTGAACATGGATTTGGTGGTAACAAGTGTGACTTTAATTCCTTTTTCTTCCAAGCGTTTTGAGAATTGGAGCATAGGGTTTATGTGGCCTTGCATGGGATAAGGAAAGACTAGGCAATGAACAGGTCTCACCTTTTGTTGAGTCTGCTCCATCTTTCTGCAAAAATTACTATTTTTGTAGTAAATAATATCTAATAATTCATAATTTATAAGGTTGTTGATAATGCCTAAAAAATAATTATGTTGCTAGAGGAAATATACATTTATTCATATTTTTACATTTGTTTTAGTGACATTTTTAACTTTTAACAACACTAATTATTTCGACGGCATAATTATTGTTCTGACATTATCAATAAACTCTTTTTAAGGAAACCAACTTCGTGCTATTATAAACATTACATGAGATAATATCTATCGGTGAAATTAATTATTTTTTGTCAAAAGAGGGAGACTCAAAAGAATAATAGAACAAATTATTATGAAAAATAACCAGCGAAGTACGTAATCTAGAGGAGAAATGGTGGCAGAAACTGTCAAAATCTATCATTGATCATGTTTATATGCGAGGGTTTACACATTCATGGATAATTAATAATTGCATTTGAATATAACTATTAATTAGATAATCAAAATGGTACCATTATTTCTCTTCTATTTGGGCGTATCTCAATTTAATGAATAATTCATAGGTGAATTAAATGTAATTTAATATTTACACCAACAATAATTGTCTGATTTCTATTAATTAATATTTGATTCAGGAGAAGCAGAAAAAGGAGAGATAATTAATCTTTCTATTAACTTATCATTTTCCAATATCCCAGCATTAATTGTCTGATTTTATCAAAAATTAATTCAAGATATTGTAGTTTTTTTTTTTAATTTAAGATGGATGTAATTTATGTGTCGTACAAATTAAGTTTAGGAATTAGATGCACAAAATATTGCTCAAGTAAAAGTATTCTTCATATAAGTTTCGAGTTATATGCATGAAATATATCTCCAGAATTTTATTTTTTTGAAAATCTTACTTTTTGAATAATAATATATAATTTTATAATAAAATACATCACCACTATTAAAATATCAAAAATCAATCAAATCTCACTAAAGGAAGAAAAAATAAACTTCTTATAATAGAAGAAATAAATTCACCTAAGTGGTTAAGTGAGAATAATCGGACCTGAGACTTAAAGGTCATACAGTGCCTCAATCTTAACTACTAGGATAAGACCTTATCGATTATCTCTAAAATTACATATTATAATAGTATAGGTTTTTTTAATACAGAAAAAACTGAAAAAGTGATTGATGTCCGATGGCTAAAATGTAATCAAGTTTTTTTAGCATAAAAAGTGTCCAATCTCTTCTACCGACTTCCATCTGCCAGCATTTCCCCATTTAAACTGACCAACTACTCCCTCAATAAACTAATTTATTTCTTCATATCAAAGTCTCAAATATATAGAATGGGTAGTAAAAAATTATGCAATAAACATGTATATAAATCTAGAACACCATACATATAAAAATACATACCTGTCTTGATTTATTGAAGAATTCTAAATAATTTTGTGAGGTTTCTTGTTTTTCTTCGAATACGGGTAATCTTCTCTTAACAAAATGACTTGCAGTGAGACAACTTAAAATAAGTCAAAGAGTGGATAGGGACCTATTTAATATTTATAGGCAGGTCCTTCTGTATCCACAGTCCACTTATTGTGTACAGAAAATCTTATTGGGATTATCATTTATTGCTCTTATTGGACTATATTAAAAACTAGTCAAATTTTAAACAAACCTAAACGGATGGTGTATTAATGGAAACCAGATTATGAAAATTTTAGCAATATATCAGTTGGAAATATCATTAATGGTAACAAATAACAAATGCATTAAATGAGAGTAAAAAAAAAATTAATTATGAGTGTAAATATGGAAAGAGAAAATCTATATCATTAAACTTCAAAGTATATTCAAGGGAATACTAAGCATGATATACAAATGGTTGTATATGTCTAATGTTATATTTGGATTGAAAGAATAGAATTTGTGAAAGAATGGAATAAATAAAGGAATGAAATGGAGAGTGAAATGATCCATTCCATTCCAGCTAAAATGAGTCATTCCATATCTGCCCTTAAGAAATAAAATTCCACAAATTTAACAGGAGTTTATTTCATTCTAAATGGAACAACCAAACATAATTTTTTTTTCATTTCATAAGAATGAGTCATTTCATTTTCTTTATTCCTACAATCCAAACGTAGTACAACAGTTTATTAGTACCTCCTAACAGAAGGACCTATCCATAAATTATCCATCTATCTATCCATATCAATATATAAGGCAACTTAGTAGTTCAACTCACTAGTTTAACTTTGATGACTCGTAGCTTAAAAGGTTTTTTTTATTTATTTTATTTTAATTTAATTTTTTTTCCATGTATTTTTGGATATAAAATTTGATATTCTCAAAAGTTCAAAAGTTATTTTTTCACAAAATTTTAGTACACATTTATTATTAAAAATAAAATGTACCCGTTGTCACTAAGAATTGAGTAAAGATACAAAATAATAATAAATAAATAAAAATATAAAACTTTGAGCTATCAAGTCACCAAATTTGGAATGCTGAGTTGACTCGAGATCAATCAAAATGTTGTTCAAAAACATTATATATAAAATCTACTTGATAAGTAATTTTTAAGTTTACTCATACTTTGCACAGGTTATTAAGCTTGTATTAAATAATTTTACATCCACTCTTTAATCCATTTTAAATTGTCTTCTCTAATCTTATTTTAGAAAAACAATACTCCCTCCGTTCTTTTTTACTTATCGTGTTAGGAAAAAACACAAAAATTAAGAAATACAATTAATGTTTTGTCTGAGTGACCAAAATAGTTATAAAATCTCAATATTATCCTTCTAAAATGTATTAAAAAAAGATGAAAGAAAAACAAATTGGTATTTAATATAGGGACATATGAAAATTTAAGTCATTAATATTTTCTTAAAATCTATAAATGACAAATAAAAAGAAAATAAATTTTACTTTATAAAACGATAAGTAAAACAGAACGAAAAGAATAATAAATACATTAAATGTGAATAAAAAATTATAATAATGGTGCGATAAATATGGAGATTGACTAAATCTATAATAATGAGTGCAATGTGATTATGTTCGTACACCAAGATTTATTCTAAACTTTTGTCATACACCTCAATTATTTCAAAGCATAAACAATATACTTCATTCGTTCCAAATTATATGATCATTATTGATTTTTTAAAATTAATTTGAGATATTTTTAAACTCAAAATTGAGATGACTCAATAAAAATTATGAAAAAATAAACCTTACAATGAATAATAGTTTTTAGATAGTTTATGATGTGATAAAAATTTGTACTATAAGTGCACATTGTTAAATTAAAAAACTGACAAGTACATGTTGAACCCCAGAGATTAGATCAATTTTAAAACATCCTTGATATTTATTTCAGACAAATTAGAAATAAAGATGAAGAATTGATTAACTACAATTAAACTAATTAGAATATGAAAACTTAATGCGGAAGTAATCTAGAATCCGAATCCATTAAACAATAAACATAATAAGTAATATCATCTCTTTTATTTTTATAACTTAACTATGGTTTTGATCTCTCTTTACTTTAATTTATTAATTTTACAATTAACATGGACAAACATAGATTATGAAAAATTTAAGGATTAATTATAATTGTAATGACCGATAATACTACGTGTCACAATAAAAGTTATTTTTTTTATTAAAACATTAATGAAATGAATTTTTATGATGAATTGTTTTGAACATGTGTGTGAATATGTAATGAGAATTAAGTAAATTAGATAAATTACTTATTCTAAAGGAATGAAAAGGAAGCCAAGATGAATAATTAATTAAATTGATTGAGGAGAAGCAAGATAAGCATATGTTATGAACTAACAAGTTGGCATTGAATGACAAATAAAAAGGTTAATAATCATTAAGTAATTAACTAGTATGTCTAATATGGAGTGCTTGTATGAATGTGGATAGATATGTATATAATAATTTATCGATCGAACGATAAGAGTTTTCAAGCCAATTAGGGCTAATTGAGTTAAGGAATTGGTAGAACAAAAAGAAAAGCCAAGAGATAAGAATTTGTCGAGTTAAGCTTATGTTACTAATTAACTAAGCTTGAAATAATAGCCTTCTATGACAATGTATGATGGCTTAAATGAATTATGCTAACAAGCTAGTAAATTTTGTTAAGGGTCGAAAAGAAGTTAAGTAAATAACCTAGTCGACAAACCCTAGTACATTACTAATTGGGAGAGCCCAAGAGAGGGATTATTTAGGCCCGACCTCAAGACCATAGCAAGCCCTAGTAAACTTGGCGAAAGGCCCAAGTCAAGCCCAAGAACAAGCCCAATGTATGGCCTAATGTGAGAATTGATGACCTAAGCTTGTAATAGTAGTATGATGTCATAATATAGGATAAGAAAAAGCAAAAATGGAAAAGAAAAGGGGGGAGTAGCCGAATTTTAGTGGGCCCCACACGGGGAGTAAGTTTTGTCAAATAGTGGGCCCCACATGAAGAAAAAAATGAGATGAAGGATTGCTTAGAAAATTGTATGTTCAGTTCTTCACTCCATTGCCAAAAAACTCATCATTTGTGTTGACAATTCACTTGCAAGTAAACTTTTGGGTCATGAGCTTTTAAGCATGTTTAGCACTTGAGTTGGCTGATTAAGAAAGGCTAAGGAAAGTTAGCAAAAGTCTATAAATAGAAGACACCAAATAAGCCTTGTGCCTTTATTCATTTTCAACACTTCCAAGATAGAAAGCTAGAGAGATAGTTAGTAACTTAGAAAAAGTTAGAGTAAGAGAACTTGAGAAGCTAAGGGAGGGGAGGGCCATGGCTAAGAAGGGCTGAGAAGGAGAGGAATTAATTAGTAAGTCAAACCACCAAAATCAGAAGCATTTCCATCTCCAAGTATAAACAAGAAGATATAGCCATGCATGAAACCCCAATTTCATGTTTTTAAGCTTAGAATGTATTTTTACTTGGTTGTTGTAATAGATTTGTTTGAATAGTAGATTATGGTGGATCTTATGTTATAAGAGAGGTTATGTTGGAGTATATACATACTTGTTTATGTGTTTTATGTATGAAAAATCATGAAAACATGAAAGCTTTCTAAGAGAACCTGATCGACGGAAAATTGAAAATTTTCATAAACGGAACCTGAAATTCAAACAAGCATAACTCCTAGCCTATTTCGAATTTTTGAGTGTGGTCAAGTTCTAGAGTTAGATATGGGAGTCCTCTAAATACCCCAATTGAAATTTCTGGAAAATACCTTGTACATTTTTCTGTGGACAATTTTTACCAAAACAAGCCAGAACTGAAAAACTAACAAAACTTACTGTCCAGATTTTTCCGTGGGCTTGTGTGATCCATTTAAAACATTGAAATAAATTCAGGACTTTTAGAAAATGAAACTATATGATATAACTTAGCTCATGTCTGAATTGAACATATTCCGATTTATTCAATTTCGGACGAGTGAGTTATGGTCATTTCAATTTTAGGGTTTAAAAACAGAAACTGCTATAACTTGAGTTCGATAACTCCGATGACCACGAAAATTTAAACTAGAACTTCATGTTAATGTGTAAGATTCTGAAAAGATTTGAGAATTTTTAAAGTTTAGCACGTATAGTTAATTTTGCTAAGTTCCGGACATAAAACGGGTATTTGAAAAATACTAAAGGAAGTTAAAAAATTACAATAAAATTATTTTTATGTGTGGAATATATGTATATATATGTGGCCAGAAAAGAAAAAAAATGATAAAATGATTAAGGAGGCTTAATGGGAGAATTAGGCTTTTAACGGAATAAAAATAATTAAAATCGTAAAGTCGAGAATTACCGAAATGATTCCTAACGATTGGAATGTGTTCATATGTGACGTATGAGTCTAATTGGTTGTCAATTGTATATTTTTATGAAAATATTATAAACATCATATGAGAAGACATGTGTGTTCGAATTAAGTCAATAGGGTGATAATCAGGATAGTTTACAATAATTGTCGGCGATGTTTTTACAAAGGTAATGATTAAGCGAATCTTTATAGATGTTATAGGTTATCCGAGTAACGACGTACTAACGTTAATTGTAGACAACGAGATAGGCAAGTTTTCTATTAAAACTCGTGTTTGATGTTTTCTAAATGTTGATTGTATGTTATATCCGCACTAAGGTGTATTTGACATATTCGTTCAATTATTGAATTGTTAAAACATGAAACGTTCTAGTATGCATGAATTTGTTTTGTTAATAAAAGTCTATGTATCTTGTTTTCGACTAGACTTGATATTGAAATATAATATGTTGAAATCATAACATTTCTTTGAAGCTAATCCAAACTATATTGTTATGGTGCATTTGAAAGATTCGTTCGAATATTGAATTGTTAAGTATGAAACGTTCTATTATGCATGAACTACTTTGTTAATGAAAGTTTATACCACTTGTTTCAGCTAGGCTGATATTAATATAATATGTTGAAATCATAGAATTTTTTTTAAAGCCAATCCAAACTATATTGTTGTGGCACGGACTAATGATGTAAGACTGAGATGAACAACCCTTATAAAAAGGAAACTTTATTGTTGGACATCCGACCCCACGCACTATGTTTGAGTATTATGCATATATAAGGTACAATGAAGTTGATCACCTTACGTACTCCTAGAGAGTATAATTAGTCTTTATAATTAACTTATACCCTTAAGGTATTTAGTTAAATGACTGATAATCCCTTTAGCAGTTCACGATCCATAGTGATCATTTAGCATGAAATTTGAGAAAATCCATTTTATTAATAATGATGTAGAATTGTTATTTGTTCACAATCAATTTAGTATTTTTCTAACTTAATAATATTTAACTCTTTTGTTCATGATATATTATTTATTGTATGCTTTAAACTTGCTGAATAAATTAGGTTGTTCACCCTTACTTTAAATAAAACTTTTCAGCTAAGATCAAAATAGTCGAATGTTCTAAGAAGGACAAAGGCAAAGAGAAGACGACCGAGTTGTGTCATTTGTTGTACTGTTTATTATGTTATGGGATTGATATAAATCTTTTGTATTATTAGATATGTTTTGCAAAGGTTTGCTAAACCTGGGACAATGTATGTTTTATATTAAGTCTATGTAAGGAATGATGTAATTCATAATGAATGGGTAGATAGATGTGATATGTTGTACCGTGAGCACCGAATCCATGGTTCAAGGGACCCGGATTTTAGGGCGTCACAATAACCCATCAAAACTTTTTCAAGCAAGAATTGATTATGAAAAACTCATATCTTAACAATTAATCTATCAAACTTTTTTTAATTAATTTAAAATCACATAAGAACTATAAAACGAACATGGATATGGAATTTCAATACCGAACAAACATGAAGACGAAATTAATTATACATTAAAGCATAAATAAGTAGAAGAGATGGAGCTAATATTATATGAATAATTATAGATAATTTTCATCTTCATCTTAGATTAAAGAAATTAGCTAGGACATTAAAAATAAATAAATTAACTAAGAATAAAGAGAGAAGTAGAAAGATTAAAATAAAATAAGAAAACTTTCGTTTTATTAACGATAATTCAACGAGCATACAGTGAAGAAATAATTTATTCTAACTCCTATTACCTAACTTAAACTAATAACCCATAAAAAATTACGTAATATCTAAATCCACCCCTCTTCCCTATATTGTTTACATAATCTAAAGGTATATTAAACTTGATCTTCTTTTTTCCTTCTTATCCCTTTATCTCCAAATTGATGTCGAATTCCATCATGATAATCCTATCCCAAGAGTCTTTTTTTTTATCTTTAAAAAACTGAACACATTAATAATTTTACTTGATCAAAAGAATAAATAAAAACATTATCACCTATAAAATAACAATAAAATGTATTTAGTTTAAATAAAATATACATATAAATTTCATAAAAATGAGAATATTAAAAATGTATAATTAATGTGTAAAAAATCTGTTTACAATAATTCATCCATTATGAATTGATTAAATCAAAAAAAAAATATTGTTAATCTTTTGAGTTTAAAAATCTTTTTAAATTAATTTTAAAAAGTCAATAATAATCAAATAATATGAAATGGAAGAGCAGTAATATTCGTATAGCCCCAATCAATTTTATTAATAACTCGAACAGAAGGGGCAATCTATAAGTTGTTAACAGGTTATTTATCATCCATTCTTTAACCTATTATTAAGTTTTTTTTTTTCTTAATCTTATTTCCTGAAAAAAGAATAAAAAAGGGGAATACAAAAGGTCATGCTAAGTTTTTGTATTCATTCATAGTATAATATAGAGTCTATATTTTAAATGTACGTCTTTGTCATATTAATATTATAGAATTATAATTTCTCGGATATATAAATTACAACTCCTACGAAGAAGGACTAATAAAAATAAAATTACCTAACCGTAATTAATTAGACTATCTGGAATTCATATCCAATAACCCAACAAAGAAGATCGAGTGGTTTTCTCTTTGTTTAGGCTACTAAATTTCGATTGTGAAGACCCAAGTTGACTCCGAGAGTCGCAGCTGAAACAAGCAACAGAGAGAAAGGTCACCGGTTCAAATAAACAATTGATAGAGATAGAACATGTGCATGCCATGCTGACTATGTGAGCACTCTTTTTAAACTTATGAAGATGGAAAAGCATAAAATATATATAAACTATATAAATATATCATATATATATATAAATATAAATATTGCAAGCTGAATCCTTATAATATGATCTTGTTTGCTTCCTCTCTCTCATTACTTGACCTTAATTTCAACTTACGGGCGAAAGAAAATGGTCAGTTCTGACTAAACGGAACATTTGTCATATTAACAAGGATCAGAATGACCATTCTGGACAAACATTGACGAATTCAAAATTTTTATTATAAGTCGATCACCCTTAGAATTAAAAATAAATAAAAAAAATTGATTAGGTAAAAAATAATAATAATTAATATAATTCACAAAATGTAGATTATTTAAAATTACAAAAAAACACATTAATCATTACAAAAATATTTTTGAGGCTCACAAATTACTTGAAATATTTTTACAATCACCTCATTTATTGACTATTAAAAAGAGTAAACATTGGATCGATGACTGTTGTTAGTCTCGAGATTCGTAATAATTTTAAAAATAAAAAAAATAAAAAAAGAAGAATCAAACGTAAAATAACAAACACTACAATTAAGAAAAAAAGAAAGAAAAGATGAGTCCAACTACTAAGAAAAATAAACTTAATAATATATATATATAAATAAATATATATATATATGTGTGGGTTAGTTGGGAGATACCTCTAAAGTCTATAAGTTATATAACTTAATTATTATAAAATTAATTTTAAATTCAAGTTATTAAGCAAGATATTTATTTTTTTAGTAAGATCATAACAAAAAAAATAAATTTAATTTTTTTATATAATTTTTTATTTATAGATGAAAATCAATAATAAACCCCGTTATAAAAAAAAAATTTTATGAATACAATATAAATTTTTTATTTAATTTGAGGTTACTGTAAGTACCAATTATTATAGACATTATGTAATAATAAGTATAATTATATTATGACTATGATTTTAATTGGAACTTTTATTACCATAAAAACCTATAATAGAAACATCATCCAAATCATATTGAAAATTCATGTGTTTTTTATTTAAATATTATTATATTTTCTTTAAATCTATATGGTAGGATATATATTTAGAAAACCATAAAAATGAACGTATTAAACTCAATAAATGTATACTTGCTAGATAGGTATATTCCTTATTCACCTATATAATATATACGTAACAATAATATAGGACCAATATACTCAATTCCATATCAATTATTCATAGCAATATGTCATCTGTAAATCAAGTAAATAAAATCAATTTAAAGATACACATGCGGGACAAAATAAAAGAAGAGAAAATCCTAAAATGTTTAAGAAAAAATATAAAATTATAAAAGAAACATATCAAAAAATTTGAGAGAAATATGAAATAACATAGAAAAAGAAACAATCAACATAGTTTAAAACAATTTATAATTTTAATTGAAATTGAAAGATCGAACATACCTAATTTTTTTGAATTGAAATTGTAATTGGAATTTTGGTACAAGTTGAAAGTTACACGCACAAACTTTGAGACTCACAAAGTATGTGCACGGTGTAAGTATTATTTTTTTTCCTTTAAAGATGTTTCACACTTTACCATAATACATTTACTAGTTGAAATAGTTATGAATTAAAGGGAGTTCCACTTGACCCCTTTGCCCCCTTATAAATCTTCCCCAATTGATAGAAATCTTGTTTCCTTTATGCATTTAGAATCCCGAATTTTTTAGAAGGTTTTGATAATCATCGAAAAAAAAAATAATTTCTAACAAGTGATGAAATGAAATAAATAAAAAATTAGAACAAAAATAT